>OX352233.1:7812469-9060021 GCA_947086465.1 Eupithecia exiguata
GAGATTATGACCAATAATAACCAATTTTAATGCTGGACAATTCACGTAGCATGATCTAACCCTAAGCCCTCACTAAGCAGAGCTAGTATATGGGCTCTAGATACCTGATAGGTATACTTAAAACATCACATAGATGTCCATTTTCATTATACGTTTAATAATAATTTATACCTTAAAATTTGACTTCTCTATGAGACATTTTTTGTAAGCCGAAAGAAAAAAACGTATTTGATTTCTGATTTCATAGATATCAGATCCGGAACAAATATCTGCAGATCAAAAACAAACATTTGTCCCGACGCAACAATGCATCAATATGCGAAGCTCTTCTTCAGTATAAACTTCCTATCCCACTTACCTCATGTTAATGAGATACTGGGCCAGCGCAACGGAGTCAGGGTTGCCAGTGATGGTGATGGTGCGATCTGTGGTGCCACCTTCGCGCTCCTCGCAATTCGATATCCGTATCATCGCGCCAGATATTTGGCGGATTTCAGCGATTTTGGTGCCTCCCTGGAATATTAAAATGGATCATAAGTAGAGGGAAATAATGTGGATTTTTGTGAAGCCAATGGATGAATTTGATGTTACCTGGTAATAGAGTGAGCAATATTGGACCAACCGTAACTGCCTTGGTCCAAGAACCTGAGGCCGATAGCTCGGTTATATTGAGTAGCCGTCGAGACGTTCCATTTTTATTTGGTATTTGCGTAGTTCCATATCTGCTCGGTAGAGGCGTTGTACCAAATCCCATACAAAATGGAACGTCTCTATCTCGAGAGGTTACAATCGAGTAACCAAACCCAGGCTCTGGATATAACTCAGCCAATGGATGTCAAGGAAGGTAACTAAGAGAGAAGGGACTGACCATCTGCATTAACTACCTTACAAATGAATATCATCATTAATGCTGAATTTTCTTAAATGTCACTAGCACTACCACTAAATTTTCTAATGGGGGCACAGGTCCATAGGATTTGAACAAAACTGGCGCAATAAAGCAGTAACACCCTTCATCAAAATTCCATCTACCGCTAAAAGACAGTATCTTGCCTAGTCTATCTTGAGCGTACCTTGCCAATAATGCATCCGATCAGTTCATTGGGCACTGTCATCTCGTGAGACTGCTGATTGGTCGCAGCGGGTTGATTACGCGTCTGATTGGTCGAACGCAACTGAGACCCAGCCAGCGCCGCTAAAGCCGCTGCAAAAAGATTTTTGGTTATTTCCCGTTGAAGAAATATTTTTGGGACATTTTTTGTTGGTTTATAATAAACAGTATGATAGTAAACTAATTGTATATTATGATGCCTTTCCAAAGTCGTTTGTAGGAATATTAACGGCACAGAAATTTATTTATCGTATTTACCTGCAGGATTGAGTCCTGTGGTGTTGGCTGGTCCAAGACCGCCCAAGCCCAGCGCTGCTAAGCCGGCCAGTGGCGATTTTGCGAGACCACCCATCTAATACACAAATTTTATTAGTTCACTCTGATATAAAGTACATTGTTTATGCGGTAAATTTTGAAGGATTTTTCTTTACATTTGTTCCGCCATAATTAATCGAAATTTCCTTCAAAATCGAGCCGCGATTTAAAAATAATATCATAGATATTGTTCTCTAGATAGTTTCTAGCTCCAGCTGCTTGTTTTCATCTTCGGTGGCAGAGCCGGGATGGGATCGCTGGGTAGGGTAACCTGGGTAGAAACTATACGATTCATAAAGTAAATAAAACAACACTAAGAAAATTCATCCTGCACGGTGTGTCCAATTCAGATCACCATATCAAACACACCGCAGGACTTGAGAATTTTCTTAGATAAAAAAAACCACATTGTGAGTTGATTGGTGCTGCCCATGTTGGCACCGCAAGACAATGATAGGCATAATTTACTGAACTCTATACAACAAAAATAGTATCAACATTAAGCCATGCTAACATGGTTAATCATCTGTATTATTTTTGGTGATAACAAAAAGAATTTGGAAAGGCATTACAGGCAGAGGAGAGGTGCAAATAGGGGATGTAGTTCGCTCTGATGTGCTTGAGATTTGACGTACTCGTGGCTCAATCTCGGCAATGCCAGAAAACAAACAGATAAAGCTTCAACTGTTATGTGTTTTCTCTACACAACGTCACGTCTATTGTAGTTTACCACGTGCTAAATACAAATTTACAATTAAAAATATTCAGATATAAAAATTATTTAATTGGATTTCTACTGATACTAAAGCCCGTATTATGAAAGCTAGCTCATTCATCGATGTATACTTGAGTAACGTTTTCCTATGGCATAGCGTCACTTAAGCATAGATCTGTGACTGAGCAAGCCTTCATAATACAGGCCAAAGAAGGGTTGCGTGCAAAAGAAATAACGATGGTTTCCAAGCAAAGGGGGTACAGCGTAAGTGAAAGTATCGTAGTCACATCACCGGGGATCTAAGGGGTCTATTGAGATACAAGGTTAATTCATTGCCGCTACAGGGGTCGGCCACACATCCAAACCAATCTGAGGGGAGTTCGGGGCAGCACCATTCACATAGTATCACTCTGGTCACACAACCTCATAGAGAATCATCGCCATACAATACTGTTTCGACCGTCAACGTTCAGTTTGCAAGACAATAGGTAGATTATACTTTGGTTATAGGTTTTAGTTAATAGATTTAGGTAGATTTCAGATAGAGAAGATCATTAAAGACTACAAGGACGGGTAATTCGACCAACATTAGACTAATTACTTGCTTACAACTAAACCGAAGGATTGGTTGAAACAAATGCATGAGAAGAATAGCAAGTTATGTTAGTAATATCGCGTGTAATTTCAGGAATATTAAAATAGCATTTGTGTTTGCTGAACCAAGTTTTTACTAGTTTTTATATTAATCTACCAAACTGTTGTGTAGCTTTGTCAACCATTCATTTGGTTAGGGCGTTACAAGCGAAAATGTCGCGACTTCCGCTAAAGTTTTCATGAATTTGTTTCTTGAGTTATTGCGTGTCCCAAGTGACCTGACCACTCAATCTTTAGAGATATTTGGCTCAGCACGGGTATGGGCAGTCTAGAAAAGCTTTTGTCTCGGCTAAAAAGATAAATTTTCATACAATTCGTCAATTTTACAAGTTGAAAGAATTAATATTTTATTACAATCATAAATTTTTGTGTATTCTACCTTAACCCTTGTTCTAGCTGAGGGACAAACGCGACGTCTACTCACAAGAAATAAAATTTTAATATTAATATCGGAGTCGCTTTGTCGAGCAGCTAGCTAGTCACACTGGGTTGACATATATCGCTGTCTAGGATGATCATGCCTTTCGTATACTCAAACGCAAATGATTTCTGAGCCTTGAGTTCGGTTAGTCACGATAGTATCGAGACGTTCTATATTTGTAAGGGATTTAGTTATGTCCACACTGTAGAGGCACTGTACCAAATCCCATACAAAACAAAAGCCGATCATCGCGGGCAAAATAAAATGTCTTGATAGCGTCGATGTAACCGAATCTGGAATCGCGTTTTTAAGACAGTTTTCATTAAAAATATGTCTCAAATCGTCACTTGACACCCACAATTTGCGTTTGAATAGTCGAGGGAGAGCTTATAGTCATGAAGGTCCACAGTAAAAAGATCTGATTCTGATTTTAAGGTATTCGTAAGTAGCGTAGCCAATCTCTATGAGGTGTGGACCGTTGGCCGTGATACGTAGGACTCACAATGTGGTGCTCGTGTAGCGGCGGGTGCAGCAAGTGATGGGGGGGCAGAGCCCCGACCAGCGGCGGCTTCATGTCCAGCAGTGGGAGAGGGGGGAAAACCGGCGCGCACACCGCCTGCCGACCGCCCCCATACATATAACACTAGGCGATAGTCTCAACTATAGAAAGCTAGTCTCAACGATAGAAGGATAGTCTCATCCATCGGGAAGATTAAACTAGCCCGTTACTCATTCTTTTTCTGTGGCTCGTGAGTTGATAACTGAGACTTAGGTGCGTTACTACTGACGACGAGCAGAACGAAATTGACCAATTCGGAATCATCGGGATGTTGAGATGTTTATTTCAAATAAAACCGGCCAAGTGCGAGTCAGACTCGCGCACGAAGGGTTCCGTAACATTATCTATAAAAACGGCAAAAAAAAAACACGTTAGTTGTATGGGAGCCCCCTGAGATATTTATTTTATTCTTTTTTTAGTATTTGATGTTATAGCGGCAACAGAAATACCTCATCTGTGAAAATTTCAACTGTCTAACTATCACGGTTCATGAGATACAGCCTGGTGACAGACGGACGGACGGACAGCGGAGTCCTAGTAATATCAATCCGTTTTACCCTTTGGGTACGGAACCATAAAAATGTGATAGGACGATTCTGCTCAGGTCCTCGTAAGCGGTAGCGCACTTTTTAATTAGTCATCACCGATTGTTGATTCATAAGGTGCGGTCGCGGGTTAGCGCGAGTTTTTTTTTGTGGTTTATAATTTTCACAAGCAAGCGAAAAAGTAATTAGCTGCAAATCGTAAACCATTTATTATTTATTTATTTATAATTATTCTATGAACATACGTAAATTTGTGTGCTAAAAATCTACATTTTCCCAAATACTCCCAAAATACGGGATTAGATTTGAAATAAATCAAGGTTGATTTCATCATAAGTTGATAGAGAATGGTTTACAATTTACGACAAATTACTATTTCGTTAGCTTTATTGCTTTTGGAACGCAGAAAAAATTAAAAACCACAAAAAAGAACTCGCGCCAACCAGCGACGAACCATTTTAAATAAACAGCGGCGCTTTAAAACAGTGGTGGTGAGCACTGACCCCTCAAAGAAAGAGCCTTTGGTAATGTCCCAAATTGACTTATTAAAGGATTTTCATAAGACGTATGAGACTCTGTACATTTTCGTTTTTGATATTTCCAATAGTGATGGGCATAATTTTGGTATTCCCTAAGGCCTAGTTAATTCTTTGAAAAAACGTACGAATAGAGTAGGTATCAGTTCGTTACTAATTCCATAGTATAATAGTTTTGTTACCGTGTGGAACTGGAACGAATAGAAAAACACGGCGTGAATTTATAACATGATGTATTAGTTACTACTTACTTTAGATTATAATATTTACGTGTACGATAATAACCCTTAAATGTCCACAGCTGTTAATCAGTTTTTCCAAATACAACGGTATCAATTCAGATATCGCAAAAACTGATTTGACAGCTCTAAAAATAACATCACCCATTTCTTATCGATGAAAATAAAAAAGATGTCATAATTTTAAAGAGGCAGGTTTCCCTGTTTCTGTTTTATTAAAACTATAACAGAGAACTCTAGTCTTCTCCCTTATCATTATCACATAGTTTCTACATAAAACATGAAATAAGAAGTGGATAATCAAGAATTAAAAGTCTGAATTGATGCCTTTCGTTGGATAAATTTAACTTGCTCTATTTAAGATAAGATTGTAATTTACTTACATCCTGGGCCGGTACTGCGTAGTTTCCTTGAATGGTGTACGCCTGGCCTCCTGCTAAGATCACTGGCCCGGCTACGTTTGGCTTTGGTCTGTACGGGATGGTGGCGCCTTTGGGTGGGCTCTGAAACCATCAAAGAATGTGTTATACGGCAAAAGAGAAGGGATATTAGAATCGGGGCCTTATAGGAACAAAAACAGCCAAGGTTATGCAAATAGAGTATACTATGTTATTTGTACATGTGAATTGTTAGATGACCCCAAGAGACCTTCGACCCATAACATAACACAAGCTCTGCTTAGGTTGCGGGTTCAATTCCCGCTGTTTGTAAGATCTGCAAATATTTGTTCCGAGTGTTCAGGGTATTATCTATCTATTTAATGTATTGTATTAAGTTTATCAGTCATCTAGTACCCATAACACAAGCACTGCTTAGCTTAGGGCTAGATGATGCTGCGTGGATTGTCCAGCATTATTTATTTATTATTATTAGTAATTTTGGATGCAAAACGAGTGGACCTAGATAGTAAATGCGCCACCATGGTGTCCTGATGAGATAGGGCCCTTAAGATAATGATGTACCTCTATCATGACGCAGCAAATGTGATAAATGCACTGCGTGATAGCGTCGCAAGTTCCACTGATTGTGACGGCTCTTTCAGTCGAGTTTGGCAGCATCTCACTCGCTACCTGTAATGAAAGAGATAACAATATTTTAGATTTGAAAGTAAACACCATTGACGTGAATGATGGAATATTGTTATGCCAACAACTTTGAGAGTAAGTTCCCGTTATAAAGGTAAAATCATAAGGCGATATTAAGAGGATTTCACTCTGCATTGGGTGCTGCTAGGCTGGTTAGATATGTGTTATCTAGATTACACATACTTAATTAGAGAAGTGTATATAAACAAAGCCGAGATTGGAAAGCCCAGAATAAAATGGCGGAGGGATGATCAGAGGGTCAAGGTACAATAAAAGCGCATCGAAGGAAAATCTATATTCTATAAAAATCTTCTAGAAATGTGTCACTTACGCGACAGCGTGTGCGACTTACGGTAGTGTCACACATTTCTAAAAGTCGAGACACTCCGATAAAGAAACTGTACCTGAATGTTAGCTCCTGTGGAATCTCTGATCTCTTTGATCTTGGAGCCTCCTTTCCCGATGAGTGAGCCGCACTGCGAAGCCGGCACGATGAGCCGCAATGTGATAGGGGCGCGGGAACCGGCGCCACCGCCCTCATTGAATTGCGAGCACCACTGAAATAAGATATTTTAAATTCACTTTAGTGTTATCTGATAGATTAAAAAAAACATGTAAAATCACCGGCATCGCCGATGATTTTGAGAAAGAAATGAAATGTTTGTGATTTAATTAACTCTAGTTTTTAAAGGATCACTGTTAGCAATTTTTTACTAATAAATATTTTCGTACGATTTTGGTAAGCACCTAATTACTTCTACAAGAACTTTATGCAAACGTACTTCTTCCTTAGATTTCCATAAAATTATACAAACCAACAACGAAGGCAAAAATGACGTAATATTTAGGAAGTATTAATTACCTCTTCAAACTTCTTGCATATAAGAGTAAATGCCTTGAATATAGCGCTTGTGTTTCCAGTGACGGTGACAATGCGCTCTGGGCACGATCCATCAGATATATTAATTTTCGCTCCAGACTGAAATAGAAAATCAATTGTTAATTATTCTTACAACACATAACTAATACGTAAGTGAAAATCAATGTCAAACTATAAAACTAAACTGTTTAAAATGATCGAAGAACTTGCAATACAGAAACCAGCTGGCATTAAAAGCCGCGCGTGGCGTTAGGGCACTTAAAGTCATTCATGTGATTATATTGCCCAATAAATTATATACAAGATCATTACAGGATCGTAATGCCTATTTTAATACATAATAGAAGTAAAGGGTACAGAAATTTCAACTTACTTCTTCTCTGAACCTTTTAACGATCTCTCCTTTTTTGCCAATGATACTGCCAACCTCCTGTAATTAAACAAGAGCAACATCAATTCCAGAGCATTAGAAATCGTGACACCGAAAATAGCCGAAGGGATAAGACATTGGCGCGTATTGTGCAACGAGTCGTACGTAATTAATGCAGTCTCGCTTAGATTTATCGTAGGTACAAAAGATTTCCCGTCTGGGTGCCAATAATAGTAGCATTAGAGTTCTTTGCTGAGCGCATCGGGGCTGCATCAGGACCGTTTTAGAGACGAGACCGTTTGTTCCTGCCAACCGGCATGTTGACTTCTGCACAATGTGAACAATGCGCTTGCCCAACGTTACAACGTGGACCGTCCGTCTTGACGACACAAATACTAAATGTTGATTGATGTTGAAAGTGTTCAGTTCAAAGAACTCGCGTCGTAACGCATTGATGGTCAGATCGGCATTAAGTATCACTTATGAATCATTTACTGGAAATTCTCGTGCATAAGGAATAACTTGTTGATTTACGATTAACTATAGAAATTGAATTGATGTTTTGATAGGTTAATGTAATAGACCTAATACTCAAAACATGGTTTTAGTAGAAGCATTATGTGCGAAAACATCTTTCGAATATTTAATACCTGCCTACTGTGCAACAAGTATTTAACTATTCCAATGTATGTAAATAATATTTTTAACTGTAATGTATATGTACAGAAATAAAAAACATTCATTTACATTATCAGGTAGCAAAATCAAATAATTAAAGAAGAATTAAGGAAGGAGGGGATGGCCTCCCTTATCCAGTAGTGAAGGTTTTTAATAATATTTAAAATTTGGAATTAAGTAGTAAAAGAATGATTGATTTAAGGTAGTTAAGATAATAATGTACCTACTAATGAAACCTGACCCATACATGACAATGAACTCTGTGTACTTGATGATGAACAGAGAAAGACAAATTGAGTATAGGGCTGCAAGAAGACTAATATTCCAAACAAGAAAATCAAGACGAAATCCATACATCAAGTTTACAATAAGGAAATGTCCCAGCATGCAGTGACAACATACACTAAACATTAATGCAATTAAAAAAGGTACAAATCAAAAAATTTGATGAACAGGGCGAGTGCCGATAGCTGGCAACTTGCCAGATGTACTTTGTATTGGATTACAGCCAATTAAAAGTACCTAGACGTAGGAGTTCTTCTAGCATCAATACATTTCACATGTCAGGCCTATCTAGCTGCATCAAGGTGTGTAAAATTAGTTTTGCAATATGATAAACACCTGAGCTTGTTTAATTTGATTAGAACACAGAATTAAGATTAGTTTTTGCTGGCTGTCATAAATCTACCAAGCTGATCCCAGCAAGACTATTATTTTTAATTTCCCACCTTAAAAATTGGAAGATACAAGCACTTTATACTGAATGGATACAACTCAGTGTAATTAACACAATTAGTAAGAGTTAGCATTCATTTCTAATTCAAAGTGGAATGCTCTCAGGCTCTGCTTCAGCACCTACAAGTAAATATGCAAAATAAGTTATTATTCAACATTTCTGAAAGTGTCAGTTTTGTTACATGCCCTAGGCCCTAAGGTCATAAGGTTAATTTCTATTTATAAAGCTGTTATTACAGTATAAAATTTGGCTTGTCTTAGTGCTTATTTTGTAAGCTTAAAAAAGTAAAGTTATTGATTTCAAGTTTGCTCATGGTCACACATATTCAAATATAAGATTACCAAATAGGTTATGTACTAAGCAGATTAGTGCAATAACTGTGAATAATAATGAAAGCCTAGTCACTAAGCAAGCCTACATGGGTAACAAACAGGATAGTGTTTATGAATCCATACAAATGTGTGTACACAGTGCGTACCTTAACAAGATTTAAATACCAAAGTCATATTAGATTACCATACTAGGTTCAAGAATAGGTAAATAACTCTTTTGCTTGGGTTTGTATTTGAAGTTTAATATAATAACAAGGAAAATTACAATTAAATTATAGAACAAACAAATTAGAATGAGTATTTACAATTGAAGCAATTGAGTTAACTGCAGACTGTTGCAAAAATTTAGCGTTAGCTCAACAGATCCATAACAATACCAGTTGGACTCTTCCCCGAGACGCTGACCGCATTGCCCCGCTATATGGCAATGCTGATATACTGGGTGGCTTTTTGAGATGGGAGTGGATGGCCAAATCAGAATTCGTGTAGTTACAGAAAAGTCGAGAAAGAAATCATGACCTCGATTAAAGAGAAAAGAAAAACTGCATTCTTTTTTTTTATCTTTATTTTTGCAGGAAATCAAATCAATTGATTTTAAGAAAAATATGACCTCTGTTATTGCAACCTATTCAGTTGCTGATAATTATCAAATCTTTACAAAGAACTGTTTTATTGAAAATGAAAGGAACTGGCTATTTTTTACAATTTTAGTTTGAATATTAATTTAAAATTATCATATTGATGCCTACTAAGCATCAATATAATAATTTTAAATAATAATCTTTTTGAATAACTACCCTAAACATCTATTCCTAAGGAATTCTCAATAGATTAATGAAACATTCTAAAAAAAAAAAACCTTAATTATACACAGTTACTCCACTCCCATCTCAAAAAGACTCCCTGTATTTGATGTTTGTACATTCATATAGTTTTTGTAACTAGTAAATATCATTCTACCTTTTAGATCTTGAATGGAAAGTTTTTCAAATGTACAAACATGCAGAAACTAATACATTTCAATAATTTAAACTTTTTGAATGTTTAATTTCAAGGAGTTTTTATAATTAACTTCCTAGTCTACTGGTTCTCAATAACAATTAAGAATTTGTGCAAAGGTGTTAGTTATTTTTGGATCTTCCATTTGATGGCAGATTGACTAGACTAACAAGATTTATTACAGTTTGAAGCTATTAGTTCTGAATAATTACGGAAAGGAATGTCTAAAATGCTTACAAGGTAGATGGAAATAACTATTAATAGGACTATGTAGCAGTGGGATCGCTGTCTGTATAAAAGTGGAAAAGGGTTTGTGCTGTAAATAGGTTAAATAGCTACAAGCAAACAGTATTTAGAAGAAGGTAAAGTGTACACTTTCACGGTGACATGTACATTACAAATTTAAGATGATTGGTGCCAATCGTAATGACAAATGTTACTTATAATGAAGTGTTGTCTTACCTTCCCCTGCATAATCAGTCTGATAGTGAGGATAAATTTGGAGTCTTCCTCTTGGAGAGTGGGGGCTTTCTCTTCCATGCTGGAGGTGTCCGTTGTACCTCGCGGAATTTAGTCTGCGTACAGGGCTACGTGTGGGTGGACACAGGGAACACTCCACTCAATCTAATGGCTGGGACTCGGGGGCTCGTGGCACGCACTGCAGGCAGGGTAAGCTGGAAAACAGGCGAACATCTCAAAAGGAACGTCCATAGGTCGAGCCAACTAAAGGTATAGGGGCATGGGCTAACGTCCTTGAATAAAGCGAAGCCGATTACCGAATATTTATTTACAGTGGCGGTCGGTGGCAAGCGGTACGGAATGAGGGCGGCAAATGAGGATCTAGACGCTATTATAAACTAACTGGTCTCGGAGCGACCGGATTCTGCGGCGGTAACGCGAGTCGGGCGACTCCGGCCGAGGGACCGTTACTTGAACTCCAGTACCTGTTCGCGGCTCGCGACATAACCTCAGCGACGCGCCTCATGGCTAGCCGACCCAGGTTATCGATCCCGCAAATCCCAAACAATAAACCCGGAGCAGATTCCAGACAGTGCTCTTACCTCGATAAGTTTTCCACTTTGCAACAATAACATAACAATCCTTAACACTAAATATCACCACGATTTGTATAAAAATCACACTTATCACAATATTCTTTGTAGTAAAGAAATGAAAAATAAAAATATTTCAAGCCGACGACGACTGTGACGCGTCGGGATAAATGTGAAGCGTAAACTGTTTGTATTGTAACGTCAAACTCATATTGACAATGACAGCAGCAACAATTCGACAGTTACGCTACAAGCGCCACCACCGGAAGTTAAACTAGTTGTCGGTAAAGCAGTATAGTCCGCGTAATTTGAATGCGTCGAACATAAACTGGGTTTACCTGTCTGTCTGGTGGAAGAAGAAAATATACCCATTTAGGCAGGGACGAGTGAAATTACATTAGGTTTTGTAGCCTGTTGTAACATTGTTGCCTATTAAACTACATACCTACAGCAGTTTAGATTGGATGCAAGGAATTTTTAAAGGTAGTATTAGGAAAAAGTGATAGTAGTTAATATAACTGTTTTACGAATTTCAAAAAATACGACCGTGGTTACTTTTGTAGGTAGATGGGTCCTTCGGTGGATCCTATCCTACTTTACATAGGCATTTTTCACTATTTGGGCACTGGTACCTGTTTTTGTCGTTTAATAATAACAAGAGTTTATTGAGATGGAAATAGTTAACTTACATGAGCACAGCCCGCGATTGAAAATTAATGCGTGCATTAGATAATTATTACTCAAGATTAGTGTAAAGCCTACCGCGGATTCAGTTATCAAACATAGATATAGCATTGCCGTAGGGTTAAAAAAAACCTGTTATTTTGTAAAAAAAATCTAACTCCACTTTTTAGGGTTCCGTACCCAAAGGGTAAAAACGGGACCCTATTACTAAGACTTCGCTGTCCGTTTGTCCGTCTGTCACCAGGCTGTATCTCATGAACCGTGATAGTTAGACAGTTGAAATTTTCACAGATGATGTATTTCTGTTGCCGCTATAACAACAAATACTAAAAAACAGAATAAAATAAATATTTAAGGGGGTTCCCATACAACAAACGTGATTTTTTTGCCGTTTTTATAAAGAATGGCACGGAACCCTACGTGCGCGAGTCCGACTCGCACTTGGCCGGTTTTATTAAATATATAGCTATAGTCCATGCGCCGCCGATTATCTACATTAATTTCATTCCCAATAGTCTAAAAGAAAAGGTGCCAGTTGTTGGTATTTATCTTGAACCTGTTACATTTATTTATTAAAGCCAGCTGCTATGCTACAGTCCAGATGATAATGTTTATATATTATCTTAGTGAGTTATTACATCGGTCCATCTCCATTGCGGTTTGGGGAGATACCACCACTCACATTAATATTTCTCTCTGAAGATGGTGTCTTGTTATTAGGTACCTACGAACTCGTATTACTTAAGTAAAGTATACCTATCTAACGAGGTATTTAGGTAGATATACGGTTCAAGGACTAGAAACTACCTTTTAGGTAACCGGAATGGAATGCTTATAACTTTAACAAACTTCCCAAAGGAAAGGACCTTTCCTCATTTCATTTGGTCGCCAACGGATTGGATTCGATAGGCTATATTTACTTACCTTATATACCTACCTATCTCATGAAAATATATCTTGACCTTTAGTTAGCTAAATGCTAAGGCTAAGTATCGCATAGTAAATAGTAGTAAGTAGGTACTCACCAACACAATTAATTAATAAGCTACCTCACGTACCCTGTGAGGTAGACGATGCTTATAAAAATGTAGGTAGTTACTCAAACAGAAGGCACGACCAACCTGCAGAAGTATCTAAAAATTAAAATGTACTCACATTTAAGTTAGGTTGAAGAAATGTCTGAAGCCTTTTCTTTTATTTCGCCAATATTATTTTCTTCAATTTATTCCTTTTACAGTTCTTAGTAGGTACCTGAAAAGATAAAAAGATGTCGTTATTTTCGGATGAAATAGTAGAATACACGGGTTTTGGTATAGGTATACCTACCGAGTACACAAATATATAACAATAAAATTAGTTCAGTGCCTCAAATGATAAAATCTTTAAAATTAATTACGAACCAATTAAAGTTGTTTAATTATGCAAAAGCGCCAGCTTAAAGATAAAAATATTCACTAACTTTTGGCACAAACTTAATTAATTTTGGGCATAAAATAGAGAATAAAAGACGGTCCTGACGACAAACTAATCGTCAACGTCTTCCGCTATTTCCTTCACACGTCATTTCCTGCGCTACGAAACCGCGTGCTACGCCAAGCGTTACGGTGCTACGATATCGTAGAGCTTTTTCAATCAATGATAAAAGTTCTACTCTATATTTTTATTTTTAATCGTAGTAAGCGACCACGTATGGTTATCCCATTGATCTAAAGTCTACCAAAGGGGATCTCTTTTTTCATTGAGTTATCCTATCTTTATACTAGAAATCATATACTAGAAGGTTCCTAGAATATGGTGCAAGAGAGTAAAGGGTATGAAAGCTTAGATTATTTATTTTCTCTTTCAAATAAAATTATAATAACGAAAAAGATGGGTGGTTGCCCGGCAGAGAAGAGAGAACAATATGAATTTTCATAGAAGGTCCAAAGCAATTAAAGTTTGTAATCCCCTAGAATAAGGGATGATTTAAAATAATGGCTCTAGATTTTGTTTGTTATCAATTTCAAGGATTAATATTTGTGTCTTCTCTAGAAAACGGTTGGATAAATTAATAATAATTCTTGACAAATCATACAAAAGAAAGATATAATCTTAATTGTTTAGGCCTGTCGTAGTTTTCCGTACGGCGTCTGAATTTTCGAACCATAATTCAATTAAAAATTCAAAGTTATTCGCCAATCAATATCGCCTATCATATTGGCATGCCACAAATTCATATTGCTCCAAGGTACCTACCCTAAGTAGAGTTCTATTGTGTTGGCCGCAGGAATCCGTATGAGCATCACGTTACGTAGTATTGATAGCATGCATTCCACTGTGATCTAATTTAATGTGGGATTCCAAGATCATTTAGGAGATAACTGGCTTATCTTCATCTGATCTGTTTCTAGACAGTGTGTAGATAGCATTCGAAGAATCTATGTGTTAAGATGTTGGTGGATGATGCCTATTAATAAACCTTGTATCTGTTAGATTTAAGTGGTACATTTACGTGCTCTGAGGATAAGACTTTGTTCTTTTTTGTTACTTTAAAAACGAATGGAACCGCCTTCGCAAAAGCTTTTAACCTGGGATATGAACCTTTAAAAGATATAGGTGTTCATTTAGCAGCTAGTATAATGACTGTGTCATTTAGTTCTTCAGCGGTATTTTTTCACAAAAATCGAGGGATGTGTGTGAAAAATACCGAATGAAAGCAGAGGTGCTTTCATACACGAAACATTTTGTACTAGGGTATTATCGAAATTTTATTAATTTCATAATTATTTTATATCAACCAAACTAGCAGATTGCGTTTAAAGGACCATAGTTTCCCTCCTCCAATCAATCGTAACTACTACAGAAAGACCACAACAGTTAAGTGCAATACCGCTCGATTGCCTCACTGGCAACACGAAACACGGTAGATAGTCGTTGAAAGGTAAATACAAACAAACTATTTCAATATTGTTGGACTCCGCTCTCCAGCTTTGCGCCTCACTGACCACTGAATAAATAATTTATATTTCAGCATAAGTTCCCCTATAAAATAATTACTTTCAACATATGATGACCTCAAGCGTGAATTACAGATAACTGAAACTGAAATGAGTTTTGAGTTACTTATGCGAAACATTTTCGGAAAATCATATTCATAAATAATTATCAACGGGAGAAGTGGGTACATTTCTCTCTTGGCGAAATTATTTTAACTTTGCGTTATGAAATTCGGAAAAACATGCCTACTTACTAGTAAGTTCCAAAATAAACGTGAAAATTTGAAGGAACCACTTGGAAAATGATATTCGCTCGATGTAGCAACGGAAAGTTTTAATTGCTTCGTGTGACTCGTTCTCTCGTCATTCACGGTTTCCCAGAAGAATATTCTAGCGAACACTGAATAGTTTCACTCTCGCAAGAGTAGGGTTACACAGACAGCTCCTAGGTAATAATTTTATTGCTTTGAAAGAACTGAAATCCCAGTTCAAATTCTATAGTATTTACGTTTTTCGGGACAAATAATAATTCTTCCGGAATACAATTTCGGGGCACATTTTTCATACGCGAAACAATTTTCCAAATCAGTTCATAATTGACGGAGAAATTGACGAACATATGTACATTAAAAAAAACATACTTAAACAGCCAAACATAGAACGTCCTCTTCTTTTGTTTTTTGTCGTTCAAAAACGGGGTTTGAAAGATACAAATATTTAAAATATGGCCATTTTTTTTAAATCTCACTAATATTATAAACGTGAAAGTTTAGATGGATGGATGGATGTTTGTTCCTTTATCACGCCAGAACGGCAAAACGGATCTGGATGAAATTTGGCACAGAGATAGATTATAGTCTGGAATAGGACATAGGACTTTTTATCCCGAATTTCCTACGGGAACGGGAACTACGCGGGTGAAACCGCGAGGCGCTGCTAGTATTTGATAAATTTTGTTGATTAGTGAGTGACTTCAGCTAAAGCTTCCGTTATGCTTAAGCTTAAGCTTAACGGGATGGGACACAATTTTTAATAATAATCGATATATTGTTACTTATTTTACATACAAAATTTAAATATTTATAATTTATAAATGTTTAAAATATTTCTATATCTTACGCCAAAGAAATGAGTGACGCAGGCTAAAGTCTGCGAACGTTCCATAAAAAACCTTATTCTCACGAAGATGCATGCAGCCGGGTCCATACCATGGAAAAATACAGGTAAGAGACGCCTTTCAATCGGAATACCTTGACATACAAAGGATAGGTGTGAATGGAATATTTTAGTATAATGACGTACGTGTTAGTATGGAAAGTATAGCTCTACCAAGATGAAAAAAACTTATCTACTTACAGGTATTTTCTTATGCCGTTCCAAAGGTTAAAGGTTAAGCTTAAATCGTAAGCCTAGAATAGACACATGCCAACGAGTATTACCCACATTTCAACAAACTCTACAACCTATAGGTACTCTACAGCTGGGATTCCTGTTAGCTTAGCTTAACGTAGTATCTCAGCCTTGTCAACGTGGCATCGTGAAGATTGCAGTGTTTTGACATATTTCCCATGTGGAGATACCCTAATACTGCGGAGTGGGTAATCGGATTAGGTATCTTGGAGACGGGCGCTTAGACTTAAGTTACTGGGGCTTGTGTTTTGACTGGAAAGTAGACGGAACTTGTGTCAACGATATAGTCTAGTGTAGAGGTTTCGAGAGTTGTTGTGCTAGACGTTGCCTGTTGTCTGAACCTTCAACATCTATTTCTTGATTATTTTTAAGGTGGATTTAATATATCACGGCCTGACTCAAGCCGTAGCAAAAACTACTCATATTATCATTAAATATCACACACACTAACAATATAATCGCGAAAGTTTGGATGTATATATGGATGGATGTTAATTATTCACGCCAAAACTAAAAAACTACCGATAAAGCAAACTCTACTTTTTATCCCATAAATCAGTTCCCATGAGGTAGAAATAACTTTTAAACAACTTCATAGAAACACGCGTGCAAATCCGTTGGCACCATAATCAATTTTTGTGTTTTGAAGGTCGACTGTCCTACGGAATACCGAAGCTCGTAATACCGGAGAACGGTATCAATATAATTATAAATCTATGTATTACGATTACTGCAATGTTTCATTTACCACCCTATTTATTCCAATTAACAACATAACAGTCAAATAGTGTTATGCCTTCCTTGCTTCAGACCTATGTCGGGGTATGTCACACTCAGGCTATGCTTAAGCCTCATTATACCTAACTCTCGTTATGCCTAAATTGTGATATGACTTAGGGATAACGCGAGTTAGTTGTACTGCGTAATAAGTATACACCGCGTATAGGAGTGTTGACGCTCTTTGTAAAATTTTCTCGGTCGTTGGTCCCGTGGAGGGGGTAGTAACCGTGGAGATATCCGAGATAGAAAATGATAGGCTCTATAGCGCCAAGTCGTTAAAGTATTCGTGTATGCAAAACTTTATGAATTTAATTTATGTACCGCCATAGTAGACGACGAAAATGAAAATATTTCTAGGGTGCGGTCGCTGAAATATCGTTTTAACGATACATGGTAGGTACGACGATTTATGATAAAGCTGTTATTAGATTTTTGTACATTCTGTACGCAAGATTGCTTACAGAATGTACGAAAATCTAATACACAGGTACAGATATTGAATAGACGACAGTCTGTTTAAATTTTGTTATTTTTTGTGGTGACTCCCCATTTTATTTTTGGGTAATTTCTGATGTATATGTAAAGCCCTGCGGTGTGAAAATCAAATGACCAATTCGCCGCACAGAAAATCGATGTTACGTCGTGACGTTACCATACCGCAGCAAATTGCGTCCAAGACCATAAACTAAGCCTAAAAAAGGACTAGAAAATTCTTTTTTTTGGCACGTCGCGGTTTACATCACGGAAAAAATGTTCCACGTAGAAGCAGTTCTGCTTGCTTATTTAATTAAAAATAATAATTCCTTATTCCCATTAATTATCCTAACTAATGTTATAAATGCGAAAGTGTGTTTGTTTGTTTGTCCTTCCTTCACGCCCTAACTAAGCAACCAATCGACTTGATTTTTGGCATAGAGTACCTACTTTTTGTCCTGGTAAAACATCAAATTCCCTTGGGAGATTTACGGGAATAATACCACTAGAAATGTGAAATTCGAATTTATCGCGGATGAAATCGCGGGGAACAGCTATTAATACATAATTCTACTTCCCTTTGACTTCAGATTAATAAGTTACAGTGAAAATATAAATTCGAGAAGGTAATGATACAAGGGTCGCGTGACTAATCGTCTCGTTCAAAAAGCTCATTTCGTCTGCACATGATTAAGACGCGAGCGTTAGGTGTCTGATTTGCTTAATGTTCATAATTTTGCTCCAGCTCCACCTGTCTCTATTAAGAATAATTTTCCGGGAATCCACGAATTATCCTCATAATTTACTCGGGTGCCCAATTTTCTTGCATTTGTTGGCACAATCGTAAACATTTCAGACTACTTTTGTACTCGACTGTG
This sequence comes from Eupithecia exiguata, assembly GCA_947086465.1. Classification (NCBI taxonomy): domain Eukaryota; kingdom Metazoa; phylum Arthropoda; class Insecta; order Lepidoptera; family Geometridae; genus Eupithecia; species Eupithecia exiguata. The sequence goes on from OX352233.1 coordinate 7,830,898, forward strand.
ACTTGATTTAGGGGCCTTTAAAGGTTAGTTTAAATCTAATAACACCGAAGTCTTTTGTACATTTTCAGAATAATAAACGTGAGTTTTCTTTCATCCAAAGGAACTCTATTGTGACAAACGTAGAAATGGCTAGGTTAAGTTTATTTCCAAACTCTGCAAAACGTAAAGCCTTAGGGAACGATAAGCGATAGCGTCTATAAAATTGAATTGTGACCCCCCCAGTAAGGTGTAGGTTAGATAAAGGTGGTACGAGATTTGAGCGGACGGCGTTCGTTAGAGAATGTGGACCCAAATCGTTCCGCGGTCCCGTGAATTAGAGCGTGGTGGCATTATAGGGTTAATGGCTCGGTTTTCCACTAAGCGGTAGATTTTTAGATGAAATGCAATGTTGGCTGCTGATATAAGCAACTAATAAACTGCTATAGCAGAGAAAGCATGCAATTTTTTTTTGCTACTTTTTTTTATCTCTGGGTTGGATCTCACGATACAGACTCCGCCTAGTGTGAGATCTGTAGGTAAAAGCATAGTCTCCAAGCCCTCAGCGATAACTTTTTTCTATCAGTTTAACAGGCCATTGTATCACAATAAAATTTAACTCTACCTACCTACCCATTAAGCGCCATAACTATTACTGTAATGTGTTTTTGCTGCAAATAAATCTTTTATCTTAAAAAAGAAATACTTAAATTCCTTGAATTACCTTCTCAGGTAGAATACCTTACACTGGCGGCGACATTGTAATCATTTATATTATCCCTTCGGACGAAGCCTTTATATAATATGATAGAACTTCACGTATTCAACGCTAGAACTGCCCTAGTATTGTTGTTGTAGGTAAATTGGTTTTGATGGGAAGCAGATACGCATGGTAAAAAGCTTATTAGAGATTGACCTGAAGGAATGGTAAGGTAATTCCTGTTTTTTTTGTTATTGACTGTTCCGATTTTTTGTGGGTAAATTCAATCTTAAGTAAAAAGCACCAACATTAACAATCTATACTTATACTTTTTAATATTATAAAGAGGAAAAATTTGTTTGTTTGTTTGAATTGAATAAGCTTCGAAACTTCTGGACCGATTTGAAAAATTCTTTCACTATTAGATACCTACATTATCCTTGATGTTCATAGGCGATAGAAAAAACCCGTGTGAAGCCGGGGCGGACCGCTAGTCTTCAATAATTGACAAAATTCAAAGCTGCCTACGCTACCTAATTACTTACGTTTTTGTTATTTTGTATGGACCAATGTTATCTTTCATACAAATAGTCTGACATTATTTTAAGTAATTTTTTTGTATGTGCATGTCTATCAATTTGTTTATATTATATAATTTTGCACACCAAAGCTGTTTAGCTGGTAAGTCATCGCAAGGGACATTTTAAAATAAGCATACCAACTTGGAACCCGTTGTCTGCAAATAAATGATTTGATTTTGATTTTACCTAACTTGATTCTTGGAAAATGAATGGGCACACCCACCTACGTACCAATAGAATTTCCAATTTGGTTAGACTACCTGAGATGGCACCCGAACTATATATTTCTACATAATTCGCTTTGTTTCAAATGTACAATGACAGTCTGTATACATTACAGGGGCAAAAGGAGCAAGATTCGTGGCAGTGTGAGGTGGAACTCATATTAATTTTGGCACGAAGCACAATTGCCCATAGACAAGTTTAATTCCTTTGTAAGCGTAAAAGAAATGAACTGACACCTCTGCCAAAATGAAAAGAGGCCTGATTTACGGTCCGCGTTAACCGGAGGCTGGGTCCTTATTAACATTACTTTTTATAACATGGAGGGTGTTAAATTGTAACAATGTAGAATGAAATTTAATTAAAACGTCCGAGGTGTTAAGTGGATTGTCAAGTTGCATGCTTACGAGCAAATGCATTTTATTTACTGCTTTGTCAATGTAATATCTAATTACTTAGAGTAGTAATTAGATATTACATTGATATTATGTAATTATTTTATAATTTCTTTTGTTTTACATGTCCAGTCCATCCCAAGGTCACCTGGAAGAGATCGCTCATAGCGATAAGGCCGTCTTTGTTTTTGTACTGTTTTCTGTGTTTGTGTGGTACAATAAAGAATTGTCTAGAAAGAAAGAAGAAATACTTTTCATGAAAGGGTATTTTTTGTGCTTAAAGTTTCAACATCCATCCTATTTGATTCCTTTAAGCTTGTTGTTTATGCTTCTGATAGAGAGATAGATAAATAGATCTATTTATGGATGTTGAAACTTTAAGCACAAAAAAATACCCTTTCAGGAAAAGTATTTCTTCTTTCTTTCTTTTTAGTAAAGGCGATCTTTGATGAGGCAGGGTAAGTAGAATCTAGGTAATTAAATCCAGTAGGTATGCCAAATTATGGCTGAAATTCACAAGGTGTGAATTAAATATCTCCCTCTCCACCATCATGCTACGTGATGCTATTTATTTTTAGATATGTTTCCACAAACCTATGACCGTGTCGAGCTTACGCTTAAGCTCTATGATAATAGATAACAAAACCAAATAAAATTTAGCTGCGCAATTCAAATCGACCTTGTACCTATTCCGCCACCAAGCCTCAGGCAGTGGCCTTACATGCCCCTTATTAAAACTTGGTAAGGTAACTGAGGGCAGGTAAATGAAATCAAATTAAAAATAAACTTGGTAAGCCAACTGAGGGTAAACTAAATCGAATTATAAATAAACTGGCTTAAGGTGGTTTGCATGAAGTTACCGCTTTTTTGGGTTTTTAATATTTTCTGACTAGCGGAAAAATAAATTACCGCAAAACGTAAATCCTTTTCTATTATCCAACTTCTGATGACTTTCTGATCTTGACTTTAACCCGAGGAACAGTTTTTTTTTGGATAGACACATGTATGACTCATTTGAAAAGGCCAGGCAAGAGAGACCTTTTACACTGTGAGTGACTAAATACTGAATCATTTCTGAAATCCGTAAAAAACTATGACTACGAACTTTTTGGAATTTATGTTAGCTGAGCCCTCATTAAAACTTTATTAGCCGATTGATCGAGGTGTTGTTTCATAGTACCTAGATTGTACTTACCTATACAAAAGTATATTATATACTAATATAGTGCTCATTTGGGGGTTTTGTCCAGCAGTGGACTAATATAGTCTGAAGATGAGGATGATACAAATAGTACAAGATATATTTTTACCAAAATGAAAAGATAAATATACTTGACTTGATTTCTTTGTTGTTGGCAACATGTGTCTTGTTTGCCACTTTTCTGTCAGTACCCGGTTCATGGATATTCAATAGTTATAGAATGGAGGGGTCGTTACAATATTAAAATGAGCGGTTTATTTTGAAAATCACAAATGAGATTTTTACATCCAATACACATTATTAGGGGGTGTAAGGGTTAGATTGGCTTGGGAGACGAGATCGAGAGTCAATCTTGTTGTTTAACCTGCACGTGGAACACCCTGCTAGATAACGAACTAGGCTCTGGTGAAAATATTAAACAATTTTCCTAACTTGATAATTCATATATACACAATTATTTTCCATTACTTGACACTTGGCAGAATTGCGACTAACCAGACACGTATTGCCATTTTTTTTTTTTGCTTTTGGTGGCTTTCTTATCGCTACGGCCATGATAGGCCTATTGTGATCGCCACTTTAATGAGTTCACCCCTAGGACTGCGGCGTTCAGAGTTCGCCACTTACCCTTACAGCTGCTGAAGGATTTTCTTCGGGGGGATGTCTCGTAGCTCGTCTGGGACGAGGAGGTGCTTGCCCAGATGAGTCGTATTGCCATTAACAAATAGTTATCATAATTAACATAACTAAACCTTTGTTGACAAAGAAAATTACTATCAAATAATATAATTAAATTAAAACTAGTATTTACAATTGAAACAGTTGTGCTAACTGCAGACTGTTGCAAACAATCTACAGGTAGCTCAACTGATCCATATCAATACCAGTCGGAAGCGTGCCCAAGACTAAGCCTTTGAAAGTTAAACAGAAGTAATGGTATCGAATCAACAAAAACTATGAAGACATTGACAGGTAATAGTGTCGCATCGGGACGAGGGTAAAAAAGGGTCCGAGAAAGGATCTTACCTTTACCAAAATATTGAAAACAATCCCCTAAAATTGTCTCCCAAAGTGAAATACCAGATATTCTACATTTGAGTTTATCTACATTGATTTATTTGTGATACTTTATTCCGGATACATTTCAGGAGAACTTAGCTTAACGGATGTTTTGAATAATCACATTAGGAAACACCATCTAAAATTGTTTGCCAAAGTGAAATTATACATCGCATCAGTATTCTACAATAATATTGTTACTCGTTCCTTTGATTTAACCTAATTTGCCCTTATATATAATAGGGTATATGCATAGTTTTTTTTTTAAATTTTGTTAATTGATAATTGATGTCATTTCATTACCGAAAAAAAATATAACACACATATTTTTAAAATATCATGGAAAAAAATTCGTGTTCTTTCGTGTTTAAATGTAAAGTCATTTATAACGGGATATTTACCAAGATTTGATTTCAGAGTTTTTCTATTTTTGGCACAGTTTCATGCGCCATTATCACGAAAGAACCAGAAGAATAATTCTTCCGTGATCATGGCGCATGAAACTGTGCCGAAATATAGGAAACCTCAGAAATCAAATCATGGTAAATATCCCGTTATAAATGACTTTACATTTAAACGATAAATGAATATTTGAAGTATCGTATCTCAGAATCAGTCTATTCAACAATAATAAATAATTACGGGACAATGATCTTCGCAAACAACAGCTTATGCCCAGTTGATGATAAAGCGTTTTCTGATATTGGAAAAATAATACGTAAACAATTGGCTACGATTTCGCTGGTTCCGTATATCCCATGGAATAATCCCGCTCTCATAGGTAGTAAGGTAGGTAATGTAGAATACCCGAGACGGGAAGCTTCATGGTTTGGCTTTTCGACATTCAATATACGAATACGACCAACTCTATACCTACAAACGTTTGTAGGAACCTATTGTCACTTTGCTCCAACTCGAAAACTGCTCACAACCTAGGAAGGTTTCTTGTTCGCTTTACCTTTTATAGATTGAAGTGAACAAAATATCGAAGTGATCACTTTATTTCCTAGTTTTACTTAAGTAATTTGATTTTTGTGACGTGTACTAAGAGTCTAAAGGAAATAAAGCATTTTGATGTTTATTGTTTGACTTCTATGTGCCACGTAGTTACCAACATTATATACACCTTTCCTACGTTTGTAGGAACCTACTGCCAGTTCTATGAACCTTATAGTCACCTATACTTTTGTCACTTATAATTAAAAGAAAAACGATAAAATAAAGCGTCAGTTACCTATGTTTCAAATTAAATGGAACAAAATTAATTGGAACGGCATAAGGGGTAGGTATGTGAAAAATCAGTTCACACCAAATAAAAAACTTTTTTATTAGAATATTCTTGATGTGGGCTTTGCACATAATCCAGCTCATGTAGGTTATGTCCCGACCGATCACACGAAATCCGATCACGGGTCATCCGATCACGACAAGCAGTATTTTTTTTTTATTTGCTTTTGGTGGCTTTCTTTTCACTACGGCCATGATATTATTGATATTGTGATCGCCACTTTAATGTGTTCACCCCTAAGACTGCGGCGTTCAGAGTTCGATACTTACCCTTACAGCTGCTAGGAACTGAAAAAAACAAAAGACAAGCAGTAACGATGACCTGATATATGATGGGATAAACTCAGAAAAAGGCTAATTATCAGGTACGATTGATCACGCCATACTACTTCACTAATTATGCCTTACTTTTAATTTAAATTTGTGAAAATAATAAATAAATTTTCATTATTGTGTAGGTACTTACTAATATTAATCGTAGGGTCAATCTAAATTTAATTAGACAAGGTAGGTACAGTACTATAAATGCAAAGGTACACACATTATAAGTCAATCAGAAAACAAGTACTTTTACAATGTAACTTCCTAGTCCTACCGAATGAAAACTCTACGATTTAATTGAACTTTAAACTTAGTTATCAGATTCAAGAGTAGGTAGAAGCAGCCAAGTTTTCGTACCAAAATATTTACTCTCAAAGCTTATTATTTTGTAATCGAATGGAAGAAGTTTTGAGGCTACGTTCGCGGATTTTCTGAATAAAAGCACAATCCCTGGTTCCGCTTTATCCAGTCCATAGACGATAAATGCTAATTCTACGCAAACTTTTGGTAAAGGCAAAAATCTGGAACACAGCTGACTATCTTACAAAGTCGGTAGGTTATTGTATTTTGGAATGAATCTGACGGCACCTGGATTTTATAGAAATTAAAATAACAATGTAGTAACCTACTTATTCGTAGATACACTATAGTAGTTTATGCAACTGTGCATAATGGAGGGCATTACAACACAAGTGTGGGTTTAAGAAACGAGCCGAAGGCGAGTTTCTTAACAGCATCACATGAGTGTTGTAATGCCTAATTATGTACAGTTGCATACACTACTTTATCTACCCAAATATCATAAGGGCTCTATGATGGGTTCAGGAACCATAGGGAAATGACCAACATTGTTACCAGTGTAATGCAATAAAAAATAAATTGAACACATACAGAAGCAAATTATTTATTATAGTAATGGTAGTTAACATTGACAGTTGTTCTGAGTCACTATAACTCATTTTCGACAGAAAGACTGGAAATAAAAAGCTAACGAATAAATGACAGCTCGAAATGGCGGCGTTTCGAATATCTGTATTTTTTTTTAAATCATAGAAAAACAAACAAAGTCACTATTCTTGTGTCACTCGAGATCAAAATGTCGTGCGATTTATAGTTAGAATGTAGATACTAGTATAGCACACTCACTTGAATTTGACACCTATTCCAAATTTAAACTCTATAACCTACGGTTTTCAGTAGGTTATGAGTTCATTACAGTTCCGTTTATTTCTGTTGGTTGGTAATGCTGGTCATTGCCTATGGTTTTTGAACGCATTAGAGAGGGTTTATGATATTTGGGTAGATAAAGTTATTTTACCTTTTATTAACTAACTAAAGAAATACAATCACTCTAAAATTCTTCTTCATAGAAATTAATAAATCCCAAAAATTTACGATCTGTAGGTGGCGCTGACGGCGTAAGTGCCGAAAGAACTCCCAAAGATTTTCGGGTCTACTAGATAAGATCACGTAGCTTAGTTGGAAAAAGAGCAACCCTGCGCTGAAGGGGAAGGTGCGGGTTCGAATCCGTAAATCTTTGGGATCCGTAAATCCGTAAATTTTTGGGATTTATTAATTTCTTAGAAATTACCCAGAGTACTATAATAAATAAAAACCTTACATTCTTCTTCATCTTAAGTTTTCTATTTAAGTCAGTGAATCGACTGCCGAGGTTACCTACCCTTGGTAGGTAAAGTTGCTGGATAATTCTAGAAAACTTCGGCTTATGAGTAGTTTCAGAGTAGCTTAATGTTACACTGTTCCCTTTTAGTTCATAAGTCAGTAGACCGAGGATTGAAGTTTGGAAAACTATCGATATTTTAATCTTGAATGTGTACTTTTGCCAGAACTTTATGGTTTCGCGGTAGGCAAAGTCAAGTTTTTAAACTTGACTTTGCCTATCGTTTGTTGCAAATATGGAGCTGTTAGATGCCTAGAGGAATAAATAAAGATTGGGTTTCTCAATCAATACAATACAATAAATCTAAACACTTGTTAACAAATTCACTGCCCGTCAATTAAATTGATTTTATTAGGTACCTTCGGGGCGTAGACCAGTCGGCCGCCCTAGGTATCGCTGGATCGACGAAGTCGAAGCCGATCTCCGCGAACTCGACGCCCATAGCTGGTTAGAGACAGCTCAGAACCGAGATGCCTGGAGAAGTCTTGTGTCGGAGGCCAAGATCCACTTTGGATCGCTGAGCCATTATAGGAGTGAGTGTTCAGACACTCACTCCTATAATGGCTCAGCGACTCACACTCAGGTGTGTATTGATATAAGTGTAAATACTAGTTGTATTTTATAGTTTTTGTGCTTGCACGACTGCTGATGATAATGATGTTTCTGTATCTATGTGATAAATAAATTGGACGAAGTAAACAACAACAGACATAATGAATCGTATTGCTTACCTCTCAAATTATTTAATATATTGTTTTTATATTAATTTAACAACCAGAACAAGTGGCAAACCTTCAAACGAATAAGTATTGTGAATCATCATCCTATTAAGATATTTTGGTTTCCAATCAATTGATTATTCAATCTCAGTTAAGAGGCTCTCGCGTTTTGAATCATAAATTTCAATTTAGGAGAAAAATGGTGGGTGGGGAATGAGATACTTAACCGAAAATGGCTTATAATGTCTTTGATAATAACGTTTTCCCTGTCTCTTCAAGGTGAAATATTTTGATACCTAAGCTTCTAGACGATGATTTATTGGTATCTAATTTATTCGCGAATACGTATAAATGCTTTCTATAAAAAAATTAGAGGATATTTTTTGTTTCTATAGTGCTTACCGACACGTGCCAACATTAAGAGCAAAATTTTTTGAATCTATACATCCCAAAAACTTACGTCCTTGACGGGACTTGAACTAATGAGGTGTCCTGAAAGTGATATTTGCTTCTAGTTTCATTTTTAAAACAAGTATTTTGATTGGGCTCCTACGTCTAAAACCTATTTTTTATTCAAACGGATAGATACGTTCAAAATGCTGATTCCGCCTTTCGAAAAATGACAAATATCCATCAATACAACCAAATATATACACCTAGAAAAGATCAAATTTTTGAAATTAAACACTGTCTCGAAAATAAAGTGACATTTTTGCTTTCTGTCGGTATGTAGACTGAATTAAAGAAACTACGAAGAAACCTTTAGAGCGGCGAAGAAACGTTTAGATATTTTGATATCCAGTGAAACGGCGATCTCACTAATAAATGGACAGATATTTGCCAGGTCTACGTAGCTATTAGCTATTCAAAGCGATAACTACAACTTTGGTATTTATTTACTGCCCTCGCGGGTAAACCTGCGGCCAGCGATAGCTTATTTGCCAATTTGCATCATTAATGTACCTACCACGAATAATTGAATAAATATGTAAATATTGCGGTAAAATTTAAGCTGGCCCAATTTTTGATTATCTCAATAGCTCTATATAGCGCGGACAATGATATATTTCGTGGTGTTCTGAAAACTTTGCGGTAGTTCTACTCGTACAGTTGGTTATCGTGGTAATCAAATAATATTTAATTCAAGTACCTACTCTATGAGCATTTTGCAACATAATTATAAACATAGAAAAATATTTAAAAACTCTACCAAAACTACTCCACAAATCTAAAGTTTGATATCCCGTAGGGTGCCTACCTCAGCTCACAGCTAGGCAATCAAATTGTATTCGTGAGTCATCATCTTAAGTAACTAATGTAACTATCCATACAAAGGTTGCCTGGAAGAAATCGCTGCTAAGCGATAAGGCCGCCCATTGTACGTTACGTATGTTTAATGCTTATATCTGTTTCTTTTAGTTTTATTTTGTGGTGTACGATAAAGAATTTTGTATTGTATTGTATTGTAACTGGTTTTTCTAAATCGTATTAGTTACTGTACATAATAAACAATCATCATCATCAGCCTTTATTATTCCACAGCCGGACATAGGCCTCCCCTAATGAACGTCATAGCGCCCTGTCTTCAGCTTGCCGTTTGCCTTTTGTATTCCTGAGTGTTTCACTCATCTCATCATGTCATCACCGTTCGCCGCTCAGAGATTCTTGTTTATTTTAAATTCGTAATCAAATACAGCCAGTGACCGGCGAAAATAGTATGAGAGATACTCCCACGAATTGTATTGAACTGACCAGGGGCCCAATTCCACTAATTTTCAAACAATAGCAAACTAGCGCCATACGAATAAGATAGAAGTTCAGTTTTATTGTTATTTGGTATTCCACTACGTTTTGAATACAACTCGTCTCTATTGAGTGGTATTCAAATCTGAGGGGCGAGTCTATTTGCCGAATATGACGTCACGATCACGTCTAGTTACTATAACTAGACGTGATCGTGACGTCATATTTTTGTATGGGATTTGTGTAGTTTCTTGTCCGCACAACAGAGGCACCGTACCAAACATCTATGGGAAAAGACGTTTAGACGCACATTGACTAATACGCATACTGATCAATGAAGAAAATATCATGAATACGCAAATTGACCAATCGCATAATGACCAATAGAAATAACATCATGAATACGCAAAATGACCATTAAGACGTCACGATGACGTCTCGTTACTACCGTCAAATAGACTCACAGCTCAGCAGTGCTTATGATACCCTGCAATTATTTATTTTATCCGAGCAAATTGAATAATCATGCATCTAACCTTAGTTTATATCGCTATTATGTGATATTGTGTAAATATTTAAACTCTGAGTTCTCATTATCAAACAAAATTATTACCCGATCATTACTTATGCAGATTGACGATATAACAACATAGCAGTACTTCTATGAATAACAAGGAACTTACATTGTTCGGGGAAACTGACATAGCCGCAAAACATACTGGAGGACTATCATTGTGTTACCTGTTGCATGATTTAGGTACTACTCTACCTAATCATTATTTCGCTTAGCTAACAGCCAGTTGTTTGTACGACGACTATCTCTTTAATTGAGTAATAAAATCAATAATAAATCTCTGTGTTGAAGAGAAATAACTATTTGATAAGAGATTTCAAACAGGTTTAGGGCCATATTTTATTAGGACACCATGGTAGCGCCTTCGGTCGCGCCACCAACTGGTGTTGCGGTGAGTGAGACATCAAGTAGCAGCTCTATACATATGAATGGTTGACCCAGCGGGTGATTTGGTTGCCGGCGGTTAATTTGGTTGCGTAACCAAGATAGCTGGTGCCCCCCCATACAACTACCCCCGTACACATTTTGTTGATTAAACGACTGGTGTCATCCTAAGGGCTCATTAGGACACCAGTCATTCATATTCGTCTATGGTACGTAAACTTTCATATTCAGCTTTAAAAAGATTACCTACTTTACTTCTCATCGGAATCCATTTCTTTATTTTCTTGAATACAATTTAATGAATACCTATGCCTATATCATCATAAGACAGGTTGTTGAACAGATTGTTGAGACAGTTTTGGACAGGGTGAGTATTAGGTGAGGATACCAGACCATACCAAATACATCTATTAATGTATACTCCTTTTTATATAGTAGACTAGACACCCATAGAGTTTTGGGCTAAATTCGTTAGTATCCTAAAATACTACTTGCTGGAATCAATGCTTAAATCGGAGCTGGGAATATCCTAGTACCTACAAGGCGCAATAGCCTTACAATTCTTGTGGTACACCAGTGGCGCCCGAATATTGCTGCTATTAATCAGTTTCCTCCAGGAGCAAGAAGAATGGCACACCAAACAATAACACCAACCTTTATACAGGTATGTAGTCCAGGGTATAACAGAATCAGTGGCGTTTGCAATAGAATTCAAAATACAAACCCCCTGAGGCACGGCCAAGCGAAGCAATTGGGAAAGTTTGGACCTCGCAAAACTAATATGCTGTTGAATAAAGTCCGTTTGTTTTTGTAAAATAAATATTTTCTAATATCTTAAAACAGACTACCAGATTATTTGCAATGGCTTTAAGTAGTAAATAGACATATTACCATAATTTTCTTTCTTTCTTTCTCATTCTTCTTACTTGGCGGTAAATTGGATTAGACATAATAACAAACTGCTGATTGATGTCGGCAATTTTTCCTCGCTATAGAAACATGTAAAGTCTAAGTTTTCGAAAGATAGCGAATTATTAAATAAATAAATAAATATTTTTATGAAACATAGAAAACGCCCAGAACTCCCTGAACAAATATCTGCAGATCGTACACGCATTTGTCCCGAGGCGGGAATCGAACCTGCAACCTCCTGCGTCGCAGGCACACCTTCGCCGGCCGCGCTACAGAGGTCGTCGTCGGTCGAGGAAATGTTTGTTTCGATCAAAGAATATTCTGATATTTTTGTTGATTGGTAAGAAAGAACCCTCAATGCATTGTCCTGACTACATCCCTGCTTAACCAAATAGCACCGCATATTTGTATGTATTCGGACGATACTTTACGTGGAATTATAAATGTTTCCACCTGACGCTTCGAGCTTAGTAATGTGCAGCAACTAGCGTGGTAATATTTAACGGAAATTCCTGAAACATTTTGAACTACTGCTGAAAAAATGTAGCTTGTTTCAGGAGCTGGATATTTTCCAGGTTTGTAAAATATTCAAGACATCAAGCTCAAGTCAAGCTTACAGATCTATCATGTTTCCCAGTATCTCCTATCAAAAGAGGCATATGTCGACAACCTCTGTGGCGCAGCGGGCGAACGTCCACTTGCGACGCAGGCGGTAACGTGTTCTATTCCCGCTTCAGGACAAATGTTTGAACGATCTGCAGAAATTTGTTCTGGGTGTTTTTTATGTATAGTAAAAATATATGTTTAAGTAGTATCCATGTAATGTTCGGTATATCAGTTAATAGGTACATTAGTTAACTAGTACCAACAACACAAAACTCAGCTTACATAGCTTTGGGCTGAGCCCATGATGATGTGTTAGTTATCCAGCATATTTACAGGTAATTTGGAGCTACCTAAGCCATTTTGATTGTATTACACCATCGATCAAAAATGTCCGGCTTTGCCGGCCCCCCTTAGATTCACAATGCGCACGCCACAACCTTCAGTAGCAAAAGAGAAACATTTTGACATGTTAGGAAAGCTTTTCAACTAGTGTCATTTTAGCGTTCAGACAAAAAGCATGGGTACAAAAAATGCAAGAATCACTCGTCCAAAGTGCTGAAAAAGGATGGAATTTCTTATTTTCAGTAAGTTTATATATATTTTTTACCCGTATATTGAGATGTGAGTCATATACTTGTGAAATCAGCATAAAATATTGTTGTTTGGTTTGCCTATGTTAAAATATTAATTTTGTTCTAAATTGATGAATGGAGAGGCTATTTCTTCTAATTTTTTTTTTCATTTTTACTATGTATTAATATATTTTTCATAAAAATAAGTTTAATATTACTAGTTGATGATTTTTAAAATAATTAGTTGGCCCGCCCCAAAAATTTCATTTCGTAGACTAGAGAGTCTACGCAAATGAAATTTTAGGGCGTATTTTTTATAAAAGAAAGACTAGGTTCTTACCTACCTACCAGAAGTATGAATTTATAAAACGTTTATTTTTTTCCCGTAAAAAAAACTCGTACAAAGCCGCAGACAGGAACCAGTTCTTTTTAATCTAGAGTGCCTGCCTGAAATTGTATTGTAAGTTTAAATTATTGTATGTCTGAAATGACTCTTTTGTATAATTACCTACTGTTGAGACACCAATTTATAGTTTCATCAATAAATGATTCGTTATCTTTACCTGAATTCTGTTAATTAATCCTTATAGAAAATAAACTGAGTAGGTAGGTATATAATTCTCAGGTAGGTACCTACCTACTTACAAAATAAAATAAAATGAATTCGACTCCACCAATCTCTTGTTCCGTATGGAAAAAACTTGTCAGGCTCTGCGCAAACTGTCTGCGTCAAAACAAAACGAACCCAATTTTGAGTGACATTTTTGTAAGGCTCTAGGTATCTACGGGGGAGGCCGCGAACTCCTTATTTTTGATCGAAGTATTACACGATTGAGGTTTTACAGTACCAAGTGTCTAGAGATCATTAACCATAGTAATCTTTCATATTCTCATACATATATTATGTATAACAAATCTACTTAAATAAAATAAATAAATAAAAAAATGTTCATTGCCTAAAAAACACATAACCTAAACAGAATTATACATAAAAAATACAAAATAATTAAAAATAAATAGGCAAGGCAAATCGTCTATTCCCACTAGTTCAGTTGTCCAGTTCAGTCGACTGAACTAGTGAGATTTCTTCTCTCATTTGTTCAGTCGACTGGACTAGTGAGATTTCTTCTCTATATAGTACAAATAGGAACAACATTTTTTCAAATTGTTCTATTACGTCATGTTCCATAGAACAAGTGGGACCTACCGAAATAATGTCCTTATTAAACGATAATAAGCAAAAACTTGATTTTTGGGCTTGCGTTGCTATGCCCTGTCCCGCTCCTATGAACGCGAAATTCTATGTCTATCCTTTTCACAAAATGACGTCGTATGGTACCACCATACGACAAGAAACAAGGGCCCGTTACCTACTGCTCCTTAGTAAAGTTAGTCATTTAGGTTACTCGAATATCTACTTAGAGTAAAAGTAGTAGAAATTACTCAGTATGACACCATCTTTACTCACGTCATTTCATCTTGGGGGAGCAATCTGGGGGATTCTGGTGGCTTAACCCGGTGTATATCTGTTTTTTGAGAACCCGTCCTTAGAAAGTGTATTTTTGAATATTTGTCCTTTTGTGAAACTGTTCTTCATAAAAATGTATTTTTGATAACAAACTTTTCCGCCATCACATACGACTCATCTATTCTAAAGTAAATACTATTTAACGGGTATTTATCACGTTTAATTACCTTATTTTCCCGACGTTTCGACAGGTTTACACACTGCCGTGGTCACGGGATGACTGAGACGACTGACGGGCAGTCATCCCGTGACCACGGCAGTGAAAATCAAGTTTTTGCTTATTATCGTTTAATAAGGACATTATTTCGGTAGGTCCCACTTGTTCTATGGAACATGACGTAATAGAACAATTTGAAAAAATGTTGTTCCTATTTGTACTATATAGAGAAGAAATCTCACTAGTCCAGTCGACTGAACAAATGAGAGAAGAAATCTCACTAGTTCAGTCAACTGAACTGGACAACTGAACTAGTGGGAATAGACGAGGCAAATAGGAGTAAATTCAGCTTTGTGCTGAATTCACTCCCTTTGCTGATTTTAAATATACTCCCGTCGGGTAGTGGTCACCGAACTTAAATCTCGGAGCATTAGCTTGTCCTCGTTTAGTTTTATACGAGTTAAAATGAATGCATGAACCATGCCTTATTTAGCGGTGGAAACCTTGATACGAAGGCACGTTCCATATGCAACTCATCAAACTCGTCTCGACTAAGGGTTGCCAAGGCAATGGTTACACCCACATAGTGAGCATGAGGAATCAATTAAAGTTTTCATCAAATTTCGGGAACTAATTTCGGATAGTTTGACAGAGTCAGCACGGCCGATATCGGCAGGTAAGTTGGCGACGGCCGCTCGCTAGCTGGATTGTTCCACAAATTCGTATCGGCACTTTTTAATTGAACCGTCTAACTAACGAGTACAATTTCCGAAGTTTTGCTTCGGGAAATATTTGCAGCGGAATAAACAATAATAATAATAGTCTTTATTTAGATACAATGATCCATAGTTGCAGTTACATTAAAGTACATTAAATTTATAGGAGTAGGTATGTACTAATAATTATAAAATTTAGGCACATGTTTAGGTGGCAATTCCCACCCATCTTCTTAGTGTCATTGTGTGTATAAGTCTCTCTGCCAGACTCTTGATAATCGAATTATCGCACGAGTCAACTCTGGACATGAAAGACGCAATCCTCTTCCGCTGGATAGCGTTGAGTCTACGCTGGCCTGCGCTAACATTTCAGAAGCACTACATAAGCGCTTGAGGCCCACCAGTTGCCTGAAAATGTGATTATAGGCCACTCTAGCGTCCTATATAAACTAGTTAAACTCTATCAGGGAATATATTTTCATACATTTTTACATCTGACTACTCTATATTTTTGTGTTTAATTAAAAAAAATCTTATAATATTTTTAAACGACTATAATTAAAAGAAGCCAGAATATAAAAATTATTTATGATTTCTGGTTTTCGTACCAGGCTTTAATTATTTTGTGCTTTCGCTTATTCTGATTTTCGCACCTGAAGATTAACGTATCCATACTCCATACTAATATTATAAATTGGAATGTAACTCTATCTAACTGTTACCTTTTCACACCCGAATGGCTGAATGTATCTTGATGAAATTGGGAAGGGGAGGTAGACGGCATCCCAGGGATCGACGAAGCTACTTTAATCCAGGGAAAACGCGGGCGAAACCGCGGACATAAACTAGTTATTAATAAGGTACCTACCTAACTCAAATGAAGAATAAGGTTACGTACTTTATAAAAAATAAGGCGAGGGGCGTGCTAAAGAGACGATCGTTAATACGTGACTGACTTAAAAAAGGATTTTTTGTCAAAAGTCTCCTAAAGGGGAAAGTTTAAAAAAATAGTGGCAGATAAATTAACTTCTCAGTTCTCTCAGTGGCAGGTCAAGCGCTTTATATTTCAGTTGTTTTGTTTCAATTTAAACTGTAGCTTTCGTGTTGGCTAACAAATAATTATGAACCGTTCGTTTGGTACGATGAGGAAACTTTGCCACTTCAACTTCTAAATTATTCGTCGCATATAAGTTGCACGAAATCATTGTTGTTGAGGAAGTCAATGCAGAATTCACTGCAGTGCCTAAAAAAACTAAAAATTTATAAAATTGTTAAGTGAAGAGTGTAACCTGAAACTCTATAATCACCGAACCATTCGTATGTTCTCCCACAAAGCGGTATCAAAGCTTTGTACTAACCCATCTAACGTAACCCGTCTCGAAATTTTGGAAAAGCAATCGGTAGTCCTTGCCATTGATAGCATTGGCTCCAAGCCATTGTTCAAATAGCAACAGTGACTCTAAACTCAACTCACAAGAACAATAGACATCAAGAAACAAGGCCCAAGTAGCGTCCCAGATTTCTGACATGGGACACGATGCTAGATCAACCACAAAGCCACAAATAGTTACTGATATCGAACTGATTGAAAATGTCAACGCGATACAATATAAGTGGAACAGAGGAAGCCTTTACAAACCGCATAGAAAGACTCGTAATGCGATAGTGGGCCAGAGCCGTACCGCACCTTCTAGGAACGTGGGCGGGCAGGATTCAAACTTGGGGTCGCAACTGCCCATGTTGATCGCGGTTACTCTCCTCAAACTTTCGAGTAGGTTCAAGGATGGCTCTTAATTACTAGCCATTACCTTGTTCAGAAGTATCATTGACAAAGGGCTCTTAGTTAGACAAAAATATAAAGCTTTCCATAACTTAGTATGTTATAATTAACATAAAATATATTTAATCATAATAAAATAATATACTAAATAATAATAATATAAGAAGAAAAGACATATACGAGTAGAAGAGCCTCAAACAACATCTCAAGAGACTCGCTAGGGAGTTGGATCAAGGGCCAGATCCAAAAGGCGGTACTCCGGACTCGGCGCATATCGTCAGGAAGTTCCTCTCTTTTCAATGCAAAAAAATAATTTTTAAGGAGATTGAAATAAATAATAATACCTATGATATTTATTCGCGTTTATTATACTTTTAAATGCCGCTGAACCATTGAGCGAACACCAACCACGAATCTGTTCCTAGCAGGAATAAGTCCTGATAGGAACCGGTTCGGATTGTTTATCCCTTGCCAGGCAAGTTGCCCCTGTTACAACCCTGGTGGGCAGATGTAGGGTAGCCATTGTTAAGCATAACCGCCGACACTCACGGAAGCACTTGTCACTGTCACAGCGGGCGCCTTTAGATAAATGTAGCCTCGGCATTACACTGTTACGATATGACGTGAGACATGACACTTTTAATGCTTTTCTTTTCACATTTCTCGGCCATTTTACTTTGTATCGTTTTATTTCCATTACGTGTTGTTCTTTGAATGAAGTCATAAAGGGGGGACTCCATCATCTCGTCTCCCAAGCCAACCTAACCTGCACATGCACCCTGCTAGAAAACGAACTGGGTTCTGGTGAAAATATCAAACAATCTTCATAATTTGATAACTCATTTAATTTACAATTATTTTCCAATACTAGATACTGGCAGAATTGTGTCTAACCAGACCATATTATAGGCAACCTCTGTGGCGCAGTGGGCGAAGGCCTGCCTGCGACGACGCAGATTGCGGGTTCGATTCCCGCCTCGTGACAAATGTGCAGATCTGCAGACTTTTGTTAAGAGTGTTCTGTTCGTTTTCTATGTATAATAAAAATATCTATCTATGTAATGTGTTGTATTATGTATATCAGTTATCTAGTAGGTACCCATAACACAAGCTCTGCTTAACTTGGGGCTTGATAATGCTGTGTGAATTGTCCAGCATTATTTATTATGCCAAATTAATAACAAAAAATCATCACGTCATCAAGATAAAATGAATTCGAATTGCCTAATATTGGAATCTTGGAATGGTTCTTAAATTTCTAGCTAGCTCCTCTACTCTACCTTTTGAACTTGGTACCTACTGGAAAACTTGTCTCGATAATAATGACAAATGCTAATAGTTTCCAGGGTATTCAGGTATAAATCTACCAGGATATTTAAATGTATGTATATAGACAGGCTTACCTACGCTTAAGAATCGTTGTCTTAATATATCGACCAGAATTAGAGATGCAAATTCTTTAAGCTCGGCATTATTAGCCGCATCCTTTCAAGGGTCTTATAAATAAACATGAAGGCTATTGAGCCCATGGGAAACCAATTTGATCTGATACCTACTAAATGCTAATTTAATTTTGAATGCGTATCAGCTACGGAAACACCCAATTTTCCCTTTTATCGCTCGTGAGATGTCAATAGAAAATTCCTATTGATGCTGGTGCTTAGAATGTCGATGGTCCGTGATTTGGAATAAGTTGAGTGTTTTAGGAAATTACGATTTCAATATGCTTTTAATGTAAGAACCTCCGTGACGTAGTGATTAAATAGCTGAATGGGCTAGGGTATAGTTTATACCTTCACAGGGCTGCCCTGTGTTCACCCAATGCTCTCTCATACCTATACGTTAGCCAAACTCGCTGTAGAATGTTTGTAAACAAACCGCCCATACAAACATACATTACAAAAAGACTACCAGGAATTTGAATAAGGGTACAGTCAGCTGCGAAAATATGTATACACGCCCATGTTTATTTTTTGAAATTTGACTGAATAGTAAGTGTAAAGTCATTGTGATGATAATTTATATTATCTTATTCTGACAAGAACGATGACTACTTAGTATGAAAAATGTGTGCGTAGACTTTTGTAAGATAAGTTCCGACTAAAATAAAATTGAAAACTTGAAAGTGTATAGGTACATATCTGAGCAGCTGACTGTAGTACATTTTGCACGAAGTGGGATGTTTACACAAGTTAAACATTAGCAGGTATGTAACAGTGAGCAAACTGCAAAAGCCTTCTGGATATCCATGTAGTCGTCTTGTATCAAGCGTACCATAATAATGTTAAGGCACACTAACTTTGGCACACCTACATCGTTCTAACTAACACACTTCGTGGCGTGCAAAATTTGCTAGTTGCGAGTTGATTTCATGCAAAATCACGGTTCTGTAAACACAGACGTTGAAATTGTTTCACGTTTTCACGCTGAAGGTTTGCTGCCACTGCCACTGCATCAAAATTAGTTGGTGCGTTGTTTGATATTCATTAGTACCGTGAAGGATTCTTCAGGTAGCTCGTTTGTTATTATGTGCTATGGCATATCAGCAGTGAAATATAAACCGGTCAAGTGCGAGTCGACTTGCACCCGGAGGGTTCCGTTCAGTACCATCGTACAAAAGGAAAAGGAAACCTAGAAAGGAAAAGGAAACCTAGAAATCCGATTTAAAAAAAAACTAAATACCAAAATGACGCGGTCACCCATCCAAGTAGGTACTGACTGCGCCCGACGCGACGTTGCTATTTTCAGTGGTCGGTACTCAACTTGGTTAGTTTGGACATTAGACCCCTTAATTATGAAATTGATTTTATTTTGATTATTTGTTGCTGTAGTGGCAATAGTGATATACTCTTTCAAAATTTCAACTGTCTACCTGTAACGGCTTATGAGATACAGCCTCAACAAAAAAATAGCAAAAATTTCCAAAAAAAAATACGTTTTGGTATGGGAGACCCCTTTAATATAAATAATTTATAAAAAAATGGAAACTTGTTTAATTTCTTTGAGATTAACCAGAGTGCGACGGCTTACGCACGATAATACAAAAATCTTAGATATTTATTTTATTTTTACTTAGCGGCAAGATAAGTAGATATTTGGTAAGATTTCAACTGTCTACCTTTTGCGTGGCATAAGATAGCCCGCAGACGGACAAACGGACAAACAGCGGAGGCTGAGTAATAGGGTCTCGTTTTCACCCTTGGGTACGGAACCCTAAAAACATCGCAAGGAAAATTTAATCAATAATTTGTTTGAAATATTTTAGGGCGATGTCTTTTGTCATCTTTTTTGTTTTGACTGATTTTTAGACTACCGGTAGGTCTGGTTGTCTTATGGGACCCGTTTATTAGTATTCATCTAT
The DNA here is from genome assembly GCA_947086465.1 of Eupithecia exiguata. Lineage (NCBI taxonomy): Eukaryota > Metazoa > Arthropoda > Insecta > Lepidoptera > Geometridae > Eupithecia > Eupithecia exiguata. The sequence goes on from OX352233.1 coordinate 7,851,373, forward strand.
GTTATGGGACGTAGGTAGCTGTCGGACGTGAGATATGGAAAAGTTTGGAAACCTTTGCCCAGCAGTGGGATTACGAACATTAAAACAAAAATATTTCTAGATAATCGACATGAATGTGTTTAAATATTTTTAAACTTACGCGATCTGAACACATATTTATAAATATGAATGTGTTTCTCAGTTTTTTCAACTTGGAACAGACTTTGGTATCTCACATTTTTGGAAAGACTGCCGTGTGCCATTGTCAGAGCCGGTTCTGTAGGTATGTACCTACTTACTTGCTTGTACAAGCACGAAGAGCACTCCAATTAACAATAGGAATAATTTATTCTCTTTGAACATAGGCATATGATTCATATTTTATGCAATCGTCCCTAATATTTGCTGAATTAATAATTAAATCTCCAGCTCACCGCTTCAATTCACACTAAGCCATCATTATTTAAATATTATTACGATTTAATAATCAATCTCAATAATTGTAACATTTAATTACTATAATTCAAAGACATACTTAAGACGAAATAGGTTCGCTCTTTTGAGATAAGGACGAGCGGACACGCCGCGCGGGGAAGGCGAGAAAGGAAGACAAGACCCGCGGAATGGCCGGCCCGCGCGCAATTTCACTGCTTTTTAAAAAAAAATTATTTATAAATTTGTTATTGCTCTAAAATAATACTCTTTAGCAAAAAAAATAACCATAATCGTTTAAATTAATTACTAGAGAACACGTGGACGAAATTTCCTTAGAATAAATGTAAAGTAATTAGCAAATGAAACTACTTTTTTCATAGGTACCCAAAATTAAGATTTAGAGGTTTTTTTTTTAGAAACGCTATTGACTCAACACGAGTTAAGTTGAGTCAATCGTGTTTCTACTCCCATAAGTAGAAACACGATTGACTTAACTTGATTCGAGACCAAAAAATAAAAATAAAAAAATCCTCTAAATCATAATTTTTACTACTCAAAAAGCAGTTTAATTTGCTAGTTAATTATGATTATAGTACTATATTATAGCAAATTAAACTAAAAATTTAGTTAAGTTAAACTTTTGATGCTCATCAAAAATATAAAAAAATGTGTTTTATTGCCTTAAAATCAATTTTCCGTACAGTCAAAATGTGGGTTTTGGGACCCAATTCGCCTTAAAGAACAATAAAAATCTGTATTAAGAAGCCAATAAAAACTTTCCTTCATTTTCAACACGTTTCAATAAACTCTTGTAAAACAACCGAAGGATAAAATATAATTTCCCAAGCGGAAGCGAACATCCCAAGTTATTCGTTATTAAAACAATAGACCTATGACTTTTGTTCAATAAAGAAATGCTTTGAATTACAGGAATGTGCGATGCTCCCCACTGTACTTACTTCCTAAGGGAATATTTATTCTTGTAGCGTGACTGAGGACGACATTATTGGGCAAATGTTTACCGTGCCGAGAGCTCGAAGCGCTAGTGCCAACTACATTGAGTGCAATAGCTTTCTACTAACAACACAATGAGCCAATAAATACAGACTAACAGCTAATACCAACAGTGTTTACGTGCCAGCTGTTAAAAGGATTATTTGACCTTCGAAAATGCATATATATAGTTGATGTGATTTTCTTTTATTCTGAACTAGCTTCTGCTCGCGGCTTCGCTCATGCTTTTCCGCGATAAAAAGTAGCCTATGTCCGTCGCCGGGATACCATCTACCTCCCTACCAATTTTTGTTTTTATTTTCAGCTATACCGGAAGTGTGCTAAAGACGCTGGCGGCATTGTCCCGCCGTATGGCAATGCTGATGCGCTGCGCCAGATACTCACCAGCTCTCGGGTCACCGACCAGACGCTCAGAAAAAAAAAATACGGCTTCGAATCGCATAGTTTTAATTTTTCCGGATAAACAATAATCCCTCGGGAATCATTTTTATGAGACTACCTCCCAATCGCAAAAGAATAATCCGAATCGGTCCATAAACGACGGAGAAATCGAGGAACTTAGAACCTTCCCATTTTTTCAAAGTCGGCTGAAAATCAAATTAGATTTCAAAATGTCTACAAGTACAACTTCAAAAGGCAGGTATGGTAAGGTTCCTTCCTTTTGTGGTTTAATAAGATTCGTGCCTAGAACTCTTTCTAAAAGTGTTCGTGTTATACGGTGATAAAACCGAAAACCGATAAAAACACTGGTGCGAGGCCGATTCTCAGTGACAATATCGCAAACCCCTGAACGCAAATTGTAACAATATTCACAAGGATATTACGAAACGTTCCCCAGTAAACTTCTGAAAAAGCTCTCATGTGAGCATATAAATCTCGACGTGAAAGATAATCGGGTTGGCAGAACTGATTCGGTCTCAAATTGAATAAGAGGCAGGGAATATAACCCGCCGGAGCTTCGGGGCAGGCCTAAACTGCGAAACTCTCCATTTATAAGCAATAGCGCTGTGCTAATGAAATGTTCAAGTTTACTATACATGCGGTTGCTAGTTTCACATGTCTGGAAGTTTATTTAGAGTTGAGCGACACAGGTAATTAATAATAATAAAAATGTTTATTTATTTTTCTTCACAAAAGGTTTGACCACTAGTATGGTTACAAGATTAATTAGTAGGTGTTGGCAAAACCTGTTTTGTGAAGACTGGTGCCTGGAGTAGGTTCGAAGAACCTGTATTACAGGTCACCAGGTATTCACTAGACGGATTTAGGCAACGGAACTACAAGGTATCTAAGTCTATAATTATATGTAGCAACACACATATAGGTAGTGTGTTGCTATACATATAATTGACAAGCTTCCTATATATGACACAATCTGTGGTAATTTCCACGCACTTTTCTTATCGTAAGTACTTTTTAGGGGCATTCTCAAGAGTCATAAATCCCTCGCTAACAGAATACAAACAACTGTTTCTCAGAAAACGAATAAAACTTTTCATCCCCACGAAACAATTACCACGTAGCCAAGTTCCTTATTTGAATAAAGTCAAACCAGCAAATTGGCATGTTTTTGCCGATCTGTGTCTTTTAAAAGTTCTTTTAATGTCTTCTCGAGTTTGGTGAGATCCCTGTGGAGTATTTCATTACTTTTATCTAATTTAGCGGAAAATCAAATCTTTCGATGGGATTATCCCGACGTCGGGAGGACGCTTCGACGGGTTAGCGCCTCACAGCGCCTTGACGGACGCAGTGATTCCTTCTACCAATTTACTTGATACGAAATCTGATTATGTGCCAATGCAAGATATCTCTGTTCGATAACTTTACTCCTGAGGCCCTAGTACGATTTGTTCGCATTATTTTCCGTATGCTTCCATCGAATTCGAGTCCTCCCTATATATTTAGCGTCTTGTAGTGCCCCTACCGGATCGAGGTGAACTACTTATCGTAGTTTGAGAACAATCCAATCGTTTCCTATAAGATCCATGATAGTTTTCGAATGATTTTGAGTGATTTGTTGCACTTTGATGTGATAGCGGCAGTCGCTTTTGCGGCATTGATGTTATAAAAGTAAGTAGATAGAGCACCTCTAACATAGCTTGGTCACAGAGATACCTACAATTGGTGTTTCAAGAAAAATAAGATCACACGGCAAAACATTTCACTGGGTACTTGCACCGAATCTAAGTATTTCCTTTGCATCCTATGAGCGTACCAAGTCTAATCCAAACACGTCAATCATAGAGGTAAAACACGCTCTCTCAACAATTTTCTTGATTTCGAATATAAAAACAAATCTATGTATGTGTGAGTTGACAAACATAATTACACGATTTGTAAAAGCACTGAACACACACAGTGCTTTCACGCATAGCATGCACACGAATAGGAAAATGAGACTCATTTATCGCATTTTTTGGCTACATTTCGTTTGTGTCTATCATTCTATGCATTTTTCGTGGAAGACGTCATAGGTGTTTATCGAATGTTTTTTGTATGAACTCAGACTAAGGCCTAAACGTCGACTAGACTTTTAAAACGGTTGTATCATCATTGTATTAAGTCTTAATTCAAAGGACGTAAAAATATAATAAGGCAGTCTGTTTTACAAAGAAACAATAATTTGAGTACTTGCGTTTTTGGTTTGGTCCTTCTTAGAATGGTAAGTATGGTTAGTAGAATTGCTACTTCTTAGAATAACTTTAGTATCTATCAGTTTGATATGCTTTTTAACACCAACAGCACAGGAAAAATATATCAAAAAAAAAGACAGAAGCAGCATTTTAGGTAGGCATAAACAAATTACTTACATAATTTTAAAGACTAGAAAATTAAAAATTAAAGTAAAAGCAAAACAACCCTTCATTTATTTACATCTTTATCCTCCTACTATCAAAGACCAGTTTCAAGAGGTTACAATTTAATCAAGTAGGTATGTATGTACGTACGCACTCCATTTGATTATTTATTCAGGAAACATGCCCATGACGAGCTCTTTTACACACCAGTGAACGTCTCACGCTTTACGCTAATTTTGACTCGGAGATTATTTTGATTTGAATATCCTATCCTTTCTCCTACCAAAACACAAGCACAGGTAGCTTATTAAAAATCTCTTTGTAATATGCTCATACTTAATTTGTAATTACTTACCTACCTCCTTTTTCTGGGTTAGGGTACAACCCATCCGAGAAAAAACTCATCCGCGGATGAGTTGTCCACTTCACTTTTTGTTATGGGTACAACTCATCCGAATCAAAATTCGCTTGGTTTTTGATTCGGATGAGTTGTACCCAAATCCATACAGTCTTTTTCGGGAAATAAGTTACATTCATCAATAAGCGGGGAACCTAAACGCGCGGTGGGCGAAGGTCCACCTGCGACGCAAAAGGTCGCGGGTTCGATTCCCGCCTCGGGACAAATGTGTGTACGATCTGCAGGCATTTGTTCAGAGTGTTCTGGTCGTTTTTTATGTATAATAAAAAATATCTATCTATGTATTGTATTGTATTATGTATATCAGTTATCTAGTACCCATAACACAAGCTCTGCTTAGTTTGGGGCTAGATAATGCTGTGTGAAATGTCCAGCATTATTTAATTTTTATTTTAGATTTCTCTGAAAATTCTAATGAAAAATCAGTTGTTGTTATTGTGGATATTTTAGTAGCACAAGGATTTTCTTCTATCTTATTGATGCAACAAGAGAGAAGAATAAAAAGCTTTTGTACATTGTTCTCTTTTCCGATTCGCGCCTTTGAATTTTACGCCAGCAAAAAGTCGGTTGGCTTTGATGGAATTAATTGAAGTTTTAGCGTGAAAATGCCAAACTAATTAGCGGTAGTTTGGTTTACGGTGGTTACGGTCGCTGGTCGCTAGTGGTTTTTTCGACTGCAGGTACCGTACTGCTACGTTCGAGTTTTACGGTTCACTCGGCCTACGTTTGCACTGTGCAGTGCTATGTGTTGTGACCTACGCGGAATACACAATTGAAATACTTTCAGACCTTTTATTATACATATACAGGGTGTTTCTAAATTAGTGCACAACACTGAAATAGGATCATCACTCTGCTATTGCTACAAATTAATATTCAGTGGTACGGGTGGTATTATGATTTTTTAGTTGCTACTTTGTTTCTGCCCGAGGCACAACACGCGTTTTTCCGTGATAAAAAGCAAGCTCGAAAATTAATTTTTTTACCAACTCGATATAAATAGAGATTTTAGCAAGTCCCTGTATATTTTGCAAGACGACAGATTTGCATCTCTTTGTGTCCCAACTCGCAAGTAACCATGTCTATGAATTACTTCATTTTGTAATTCAGTCCTTACATACAGTCATGTCAACAATTGATGATCTTCATAGTCGTGCTTATACAAAACCATACTAATATTATAAATTCGGAAGTAACTCTGTCTGTCTGTTTGTTACCTTTTCATGCCTAAACGAATGAACAGATCTTTATGAAAGGGACATAGAATACTTGAAAGTGGGCAAAGCCGCGGGCAGCAGCTTGTATAAAAAAATTGTGGACGAGGGTTGTCAGAACTTTATAATATCAGCTAACATTTAAAAACACAGTATCAAGTACGCGGCACAATATATTTAAACATCTATGAATTTGTGGTGCTATTAATAATACCTCTGTTCACAAAACAATCCATTTCTATTCAATGCATTCGTTTTATTTGAAACGGATAAAACGTTTTCAAATCTAAATAAACGCCGGGCAATTCAGTGATTCAACATGCCGTAAAATACTTTATAAACAACAAAATGACCTGAAGTTGATCGTCCACAAATCTTGGCCTCACATTATAGGATCCAGCAGTAAATTCTTCACATTATTCGAGTATAAAAGCCATTGAGAAAAGGGTCTCTTTATAAATATTTTAACAACTGCTGCGACTGCCTTATAAATACAAAGAAAAAAATCTTGATCAGTGAGTTACTTCTGGTTTTTAGGATAAATAGTATGGACATTTTGTACAATAATGTTATTAGAATCCTGTTGCCTTCAATATATTGTATTCGAGGATACATATTTGTATAATATTTGATGTAGGTAGGTACTTACAAAAAGATTACGAAATTAATATCAAGGGACAAGTTAATAAAGTTTGTTAAAGCTCCGACGAGTATTATTGTTACGACCAGGAAAAGATTTCATAATAAAATCTCTTTGCAGCGACTTAACTAATTATGCTTTAGCATTTCTTTTAATCCGAGCTAGACTGCAATCTTGGACGTCTAGTACTCAGATCTAAGAGCAAAAAGATCGTCACATTGCCGCAGGGAAATTGCGAAGAAAATTGAAACAAACGTGAAAATTGTAGGTTTTTTTAACGGTTTTTTTCTTAGATAGGTGATCCACTGTTGACTAAATTTATTTTTTCTTTGTTCATTACCAACGTCTTTTGGTATGGCAGATTTGACCCCAAGTCATGAGTCTGCCAATATTAAAGACGGACCAAATAGTATTAAAAAAGAAAATTACTATCAAATCAAATAAACTAAGTAGAACTAAGAAAATTACATTGAAATAATATAATTAAATTTACAATTAAAACAATTGAGCTATCTGTAGACTATTACAAACAATCTATAGGTAGCTCAACGGACCCATATCAATACCAGTCGGAAGCGTCGCCAAGACGCTGACTGCATTGCTCTGCTGTATGGCAATGCTGAAATGCTGCGCGAGATACTCACCAGCTCCAAAAAAAACAATTGAATGGATCGAGCCGACATTTTGTACACAAAGATCTGGACCTGGAATAACATAGGCTACTTTTGAATCAAAAAACGCGTGCGTAGTCACGCGCATAAGCTAAGTAATATCATAATTTATAGAGCACTCGCATGTTTATATTTTATCGACAACGACGGGATTAATGAAACATGGTGCTGATTATAAATTGTGGTGTCAAGGGAAATCTTGCTTAAGTTCCGGCAACAATGGCCACATAAAATATTCCTACTAATATTCTCATTTATTTGAACACTCTTGGGACGTTTCACTATTCAATGTTACTTGCTAACACTTTTATGGTTTGTCACTTGCCTTAAGTGAATCTTTAAGTATTCGTGAAGACGTTAAGTTAAAGATAAAGATATATTTATTTGACTCCACAAGAACAGCACACAAACAAGGTAGGTAAAATACAAAATTGAGGAGATGTTACTTATGTAGATAGATGATAGTTCCAATATTTCAAGGAATTATGTTTATTTTTGGTTTGGATTTGTATAACCAATGCGTTAACAACTTGGTAGTATTTTTTCCCCTTCGATAATTGCATAGCTCATAATTAAATTAGCTTACTTTTATATTGTTAGTTTCTTAAAAAAATTTAACCCACATTAATATGTCGTAAATTTTGGGATATTAATACATACATTCTTAGAACATATTAAAGTACTATAACAGCACTGAGGTAAACTTAATTGTTTGTTCGAGCTTCATCTAAAGATTTTATTTTATGGGTCCATTTATCGTTAACACTCTTGCAGGATATGGACATTGGCCATCCATGCGCTTTAAAACTATTTTCCTTGTCCTAAGCTTAGGTCGTTTCGATAAAAGTACTATATAAAAGACCACGGACCAACTATTACACTTTAATACAATGAAAATAAGTAATTATTTTAACATATTTTTATATAGATACAACATGAGAACTTTAAAGATACCTATCATTTGGCAACCATCAACAACATAGTAGGTATACTTAAATGTTAATCAGTTTGCGTTCGAGAATTAATAACACACGGTAATATAGTATTTCAACAATGCGTGAATTTCAATTACATCGTTATTTGTACGCCAATTAAACAGTTGCGGTTTATTTGTAACGGACGCCTTTCGCAACTCTGTAGCAAAATATTTTTTTAAATCCACACGTCAAATATTTCAGATTTATGATGAAGTCGACAAGTTCATCCATATTTTTGTAACGGGAAACCTTTTAAAAAACACGAATAGCTGAATGATTTTACAGAATGTTTTTAGAATAGAGCCAGCTTTGGCCAACACAATGAAATAAAAATTTAAACGTAATGGAATTTAATGAATAGATCACGTCGAGGACAGAATAACTAGGTTTGTATAATAAGCAAATAATAAATGTTTGCGTCGTGGCTCGCTTAGTTGTTTTAGCGGCAAAGTTACATGGAGGTGGCGTGGAGTGGGCTTTAGTGTCGCCGCGTGCATCCTTGTGGATAAGTTTGACCATAGCCAACTTTATACTTTGTTTAACGTTTGCACTAAGCACTTACACCGTGCGCATTAAAACGTGCTTCATCTCTCTAGACATGGAAGAAAACTTAGATTAAGGAGTAAATAGGAATACTTCAAATAACAGAAGTGTTTCTCTCTCAGTTTTTTTTAGGCCATCCATTAGGAAATCTGTCAAAATACGACACAATTATTCAAATCTTCATCCACTTTATTAATTATGTATATAAATAAAAGCATCACAGTCTACAGTTTAGGTATTTAGTATAATGAGTTATTTATTGTAAACAGCAAAAAAGAATTTAATGAATTCTGTTAGAAAAAGATATTATTTAATTTATAAAGCTCAAAGATTTGTGTATTAAGTACCTGTATTAAGTATATCAGTTATCTAGTACGCATAACATAAGCTCTGGATAGCTTGGGGCTTGATGATGCAGTGCGAATTGTCCAGATTTTGTATTTATAAATTTCTTGTATACAAATAATGATTCCACAAAACGAAAACTTAAAAACGTATTTCTCAAGTAGTTATTTCCAAGAATAATACCTACAGAGTTATTCCTACTGGACAATATCTGAATCTTGGAGCACAATATCTTGGAAATTCAAAGCAAGTTGACTGCAGTTCAATCCGTATCGTAACTATCGGGCCACGGCTGACTGCCTTGCACAGGGTCTGAAATAATTGATGTCTTCTCAATCGTATAGAAATGTAGAAACTAGATACCGATTGCTGCTAGTTCTAACTATTTCGAGCCAGTTAACCAGATGACTTCCGCTCTACGAGAACAACAATTTTGGCGTTTAGTAACTTTAAACCAAATTAAAACCCGAACTGATAAATTAAAACAACCAGGCCTGCATATTTACAAGTATCGGCAACCTATAAATCGTATTTATATATATTTGGAATTACGAACCTTTGCCCAATTTGAACATAACCCTTAATCTACATACTCTCTGGCTGTTTTAACTGAGTAAAGCTCAATACGATAAGTTCTTAAAACTATTAAAAATCAACATTAAGCATCTTTTGTTTGCAGGAACTTTTAATTTATCAAAACATTACTGTTTACGATCCAGCGTCGACGCCTTAATCCGATAATTCCGGGTACACAATATACCTCTACTGCAGAACTCTGTCCACGAGGACTGTTCGCTCCTTAATCCCCATCATGGTAATTAATATCACAATGAAACGTTGGTAGGTAATCTTTGTGGTTGTTGATTGGGTTTAAACAGATGAACCTGTATTTTCGTGTAAGCTTACGAGCTTTGTTGAATAAAAACGGAACGTAGGATCTTTGAGTAAAAGGGGCTTTCTTAATATATGTGTGATGAGTGAGTGACGCCTCCATGTCATGGATTCTGAGAAATATCGGACGAAGTAAATCACCCCCCAATATTCCTTGATGGTAGTGAAAATTTCACAATTTGACAAATGTCTTTTCAAACCGTCCGCCGCACCACCGCAGGCCGCGTCTGTCTAGACACATAGTACTGTTAACATAGGCCTAAAAGATGACTTTGGCTTGGATACATGTAACCCTTATGCTCTAATATGCCTATAAAGTTAGTTAGTATTGTTTGCATTCTGGGGTTATTTAGAAACAATAACAATTGTAGCTGTATTGTTCTATTTGTTCCTTCCGTTATCAAACTTGAAAAGTTAACTACGAACAGGAATGAATGGAGTAGGCACCTACAAACAGTTGTTGTTGTTAAGGGCTTAAGTTTTGGAATTGTGTTAAAAGCTAAACTAAACTTACCTTATTAAATTAGTTTGGAGCAGTTTCCAAAATTTTCTTTGAAGCTGAAGCTAATCTGTAACAATGGAAAATATCTCTTTAGTTTATTGAATTCAGCTCATGGACATATTGATTGATACAACTTAACAACTGAGTAAGCACCTATGCAACTAGATGACCTCGGGGGAAAAGGGGGCAAAAGTCTGCCGCGTCGCAGAGGTTGTTGTTTCGATGCCCACTGTAATTTTTCTATACGATTTGCAGATATATTTGGTCGGGTATTAGGTTTGTTCAATGTAAAATAAAAATAAAATATATATTGGTTTACGTTTATCAGTTATCCCTGAAACAGAAGCTCTGCTGACTTTGGGGCTAGACGATGTTGTATGGATTGTCTAGTATTATTTACTTATTTCTCACACACTTTTATGGGCAAGTTTTCTATCTATAAGAAACTTATTCAAAAGTCAAAAAAGTCAAAAGTCAATAACTTTATTTCTTTAGGCTTACAAAAAAGCACTTAGACAAGTCAAATTATATTACCCACCTATATTCCTTGCGGTCTCTAAAAAAGCAAAGGAATCACTACTTCCTTTGCTAGGTAGTATATAAATTTAGTAGCTATAGGTAAGTATATATATATGTGCTAAGGTAATACAGGCCCTGACGGCAAAGCTTACGCACATCATGGTCTCATTACCGCTTAACACCTCAATGCTCCTGTGATTAAGTGCTCAACTAACGTGTGCGGTAGCACACACAATCGTAATTATTAGTATATCCCCACTGGCTCTAATTTCTTGTCAATATTCAATATCTACTGGCTTTTGCTCGCAGCTTTGCATGAAGCAAGTAGCCAAGCCAAATCCTTTGTACTTAATTATCGTATTTGTATCGTTCATAGGTACTTAATTGTTGTCTCTTTCTGTATGCACAAAAAAACAAGTACCTAAATAACGCACTATCTTAATTTTTTTTTCGTTTACTGATTCAAAGATTTCTCTAGAGGTTAGACCCTTACACATCAAGACGCTTGATACCCATCGTCAATCAAATCGGAGATAGACCTAGCTAAAATGAAACAACCGTTTATAGATAACAACACTTTGGACCATTGCAAGTTATCGAATCATCTGTTTGTAATGGAACATGACACGCCGTCGTCAGCATCGTTTATGAGAAAACAAAGTGGGCAATCCCGCTGTCTGTTTGTTTGTATCGGCGGTCCTAAGCAAACCTCTCCACTGAGTTCTTGCCAATAAACCCGGAATTTCTTAGCTTAATTACCTCTACAATGTTTCATTGCTGCTTTATGTCTACTATGATCCAAGTCCAGCAGTTTTTGGCTTGACAAAAATGACATCGAATCGTCATCGTTATAGCCATGCTTCCCCTAGTATTGCTGTTTTAATTTAATAAATAAATATTGCTGGACGATCTACACAACATCATCTAGCTCCAAGCTAAGCAGAGCTTATGTCATAGGTAATAAATGACATATTTATATACATATACATACAATACATTTCAATTATAGATTTTTTACTATACACAGAAAATACCGCGAACACCCAGAAGCAATACGTAGGTACTACCAAAATGATTAGTAATTCGAGCATATTTCCACCACATCATGTCATTTTTTGTATTCGAATAGTATATATCTAGATCACTGGTTGTTTTTTTCGTAATAATACACACCTATAATGAAATGTAAGCAAAAATATGCAAAATGCGATTTTTCATATTTGTATGTCGAAAATGACAGGTTTTCTTCCTAAAAACAACAATATCGTACGTTTTGTTTGAACATAGCTTATATTGTCTAGTTACAGACCACACATTGTCGATTATACAAAAAGTTTTCGGTCATAATTTTTGATATTACGGAACATAATAATTCACGAATTGAAGTTGCGAGCAGCTGTCGCCGGATCCTTAATATAAAAATGAAACAGTAACTTTAAAAGCCTGAGCATTGAAATATTTCAATTCATAGTGAACTATTTGCCTAGTCTAGCTAAGGTAGCACCTGGACAAAGCAAGCATTGGAACAACGTCCATGGAACCTATCTACCTACCTAACCTTTGGCATGCAGATCTACGTATCATGTTCATGTGCCAGTGCTTTACGACTATATCCACAGCTCAATCGGAAAATGTACGAATTTCCTAAGCATATTTTCCTACAACAGATCGAATGCAGATCTTATTTGAGATGTAATAGCCTTGAAGAACGACCAGTAATCGGATCATTGGATATTGGACATCCAATTACCTCTCTATTAGTAGATAAATATAGCAGAAAACGTTCTCGTAGTATATCTTCGGGATCGTTTTTCTAAATTACAAGTTCGGGACGCCATTAGTCCGGTCTCGTTACCTCGCGTCCGGCGAGACAAATGGCGAAGCCGCGAGTTTTCGCTCCTGTCGACTGTTTATTAGTAGGTACCTCTAAGTACAAACTTGAAGTGGAATCATTTATACTAATGAGTAAATCTGGGTAAGAGTAAATGATCTCGTTCACTAACTTCCATCTTGTTCGAATGAGGCGTTTTAAAAAAAGAAACATCACCTATTTAAATAAGAACTAATGAAAAAGATGGCGTGGGTTTTAACGGAGAGGAATAAGTTTGTTGTCAATGAGAGTTCATGTCCAAATAAGAACAGTCTGTGCCAGTTATTTTTTTAACTGGCACAGTAAAAAACCTCCGTATTTCCAACTATTTTTGAAATCGCCTCATTAATTCTCTCATTTTCCCAATCAATTAAAAGTCATGCAGGTTGTTTAGATTTTTTATTGAACCTCTTTTCAACTTTTTTGTAGTCGCATTTTTTATCGGAGTAAAAACGAAGTTCACGAGAAGATAAAACGTAAACAAAACACGGCTACATCGTTATAAATTAGTAGGTTGTAGAAAACTTTCTACGCTGTCTCTGCATTATTCAATTGGAAAAGTTTATTGTATCGATAGAGCTGAAATTAAAACATATTCGGTCTGGCAGGAATTAATTTGTGGGGGCTCCCACTCTCGGGTGACGGCGCCGACGAAAGGTATTACGGAAATTTAATTGAAGTTTTGATTAAGCACTATCACACATGCCATGCATGGGTTACGTTGACGTACAATGTTGTATGTAGGATCATTTTTTTATTTGTAACATGAGTCTTTTAAATTAAACCTATCGAAATTGTTTTAATTCGAAATTTTTAAGAATACTTAATGAGGATAATCTACTCTTACATAATGGCGGAAATACCTATTCACGTAAGTAAGTAATAGGTAGGTATAGATTTGGTCAATGGTAAATTTTTCACTATCTATTCCCCAAACCGGTAAGTTTAAAGTTGTGAAGAGCCACCACCTATCGGAAAGAAAGTATAAATCAAATACGGTAAAAGTTCAGAATAACTCACATAACTGAAAAGTCCCGGGAAAATCAAACAGCAACTTGTGTAATTAGTACCAGCCGTTTGACTTACCTTACTTTGTTATCTGTGAAGTTTCTAAAACAAATGTTCCGCTGGCTTCTTCGTAAAATTGAAGATCTTTCCTTGGATTTACGAAGAGAGCTCTTGAAAAGCGAAATATTTACGTGGAACTACACGTAATGTCTTTATGTGTTTTATGCAGATGGTCTAAGGTTTATTATTGGTCAGGGAGATATAACGTTTTGGCTTTGAGACTGTAAACAAATAATGGGAGCGAGGGATTGATGGGAGAATGTCTACGTCCTAAGCAAACTTGTGCACTACCCAAACTTGTGTTGTATTCAAACGACTGAGTCGTATAACTGCCGGGATATTATTGATCTTTTGTAGTTTATTCACGTCAAAAAACTGAAAGTTTTCTGGGAAAATCTTAAACATTGTTAACATATCTTTTTATTCTATATCTTAGTATTATATTCGTGTTAGAAATAAGTGTATTTTACTGTATCAAGTCAGACAAAGAGAAAAGCTGAACTTGATCATGAAAAAAGCACGTATCTAATACCTGTCGTCTACTAATGTAATATTTGCCGGCGGCGTTCAGCGTTCATATAAAACAAACAAGTTTCATAAAAGTAAATCTTATTAACACAGCTTTGTTAAACTTTACTGTCGCCTAGAAGAAATCTGAATTCATATTTACTATAATAAAACACTGTTTTTACCGGATTGATCGCGTAGGTATATTTTATATTTTGTGTATAACCTGACGTTTCGGAAGCTGAAAAGCCTCCGAAACGTCAGGTTATAAACAAAATATAAAATATACGCGATCAATCCGGTAAAAACAGTGTTTCATTATGAGTTCTCGCGAAAATAACCTTAGAATATCTCATATTTACTAGTTATAAACACAGTACAATACACAGGGTGTCCTTGAGTGGACTATCCTGCAGATGTTATAACTATATATACCAGATGGTATACCAGTGGAAACTTTATAAATAGCCCTCACCTTAAGTATTTAGATTACTATTCCTTGTTTAATAATATTCAAGCTATAAGTTTTCCTAAAATTCGAAAATAAAATATAAGAGATAATCAGCTCAACTATTTGAACCGTTTGGGGTGGAAACCCTAGGTCCTTGGGGTCCTGGTGCGCATGCAGCATATAAAAATCTAAGAAAATTTGGTGACCGGAATGTTGGCTTTTATTTCGATCAACGAATTGCCATTCAACGTGGCTAAGCTTCCAGCATTCTGGGCACTCTGCCTTTTGGTGACGGCTTAGATTTTTAGGAAATAGATAAAAGTGTAAATACAAGTTGTAATTGTTTTATTTTGTTATTGTAATTTTCATAATAAACGTAGCAAGGTCAAAAACAGAATTAAAAAAACGTTATCCGTTAAAAAAATCGAATCCAGGTTTATATGAGAATCACTCACATCATAATTACACTAATAATATAAATGCGAAAGTTTGGATGTTTAGATGTTTGTTACCTCTTCACGCCAAAACTACTGCACGGGTCGTGCTGAAATTTCGCATACAGGTAGGTCTGAGCGCGGAAAAAAACATAGGTTATTTATCCCATAAATCAGTTCCCATGAGACAGAAAACACCTTAAACAACGCGTGCGAAGCCGCAAGCAGAAACTAGGAGAAATAAAA
The DNA here is from genome assembly GCA_947086465.1 of Eupithecia exiguata. Classification (NCBI taxonomy): domain Eukaryota; kingdom Metazoa; phylum Arthropoda; class Insecta; order Lepidoptera; family Geometridae; genus Eupithecia; species Eupithecia exiguata. Next base: position 7,866,895 of record OX352233.1, read on the forward strand.
AAATGCAACCCTTGAATAACTTTAAGAAATAGGTTCTTCTACAGCAAATAGTTGTTTACTTTAAATTTATGAACTGCGGTGTGGCGAGGTTTAGCTTAGATTTATCCAATAAGTTCGATAGCAATTTTATTCGCGCATCGCCGCCGCCGGCCCGGGCATTCTCCGCCAGATGATAAGTAAACTTTCGAACGCGATTCATGAATTTCAATTTAACGGTTCATTTTGGGATCTTGTTGATATACTTTTCCAAAAAATTAAATGAGATGAGAAATCAGTGCTTATACAAACCAAGCATAGGCTTCAAGGCACTGCTAACTAAGTTATGTAACGAACTTTTAATGAATAAATGATCTATCTTTAAAAGAAGTACCTACCTACGTCAGTTAACCTCCTCAGGCGGGCACCGACGAATTCAGACAATGCACACAAGAAAAACAGCCTATTTTTATTTGGGTAACAATGAGAGTCGTTTGACGTCACAACAATCCCATAAGTGGGACGGCTCGGTCTCAGTGAAAGCCACGTTAATTACGAGTTTTCACTGCACCGCTGTAGTTGGAAAAATAAACTTTACAGCTCGGCCGAACCCCGCCGTAGCGCGGAAAGACAGTCGTAGCACTGCTACGAAGAAATACAACATCGTCCTTTTATTTCCCAATATTTAGTTTTTTAGGTATTAGGTTATTTAGGTTTTTATCCTTATGCCGGGTACAGACCGAGAGATAATTTTTTCTAATCAAATACTGTTTGATGATAACCAAGGTATAATTAAATAGATCGACAATAGTTAATAGCAAGTTACATACAAATCAATAGTATAACCATAACCATGTGGACTTAACGTCCAGCAACCTTTTGTTGTAGCGGAAAAATAACCGTAGCTTGGCCGTAGCATACTGCTACGTGACAGTGAAAGTGGCTAAATTTTCTCATAGACTCACTTTCTTTAATACTTTTCAGGTTAAGTCAACCAGCTTTTGTATTCCCACTGTACGTCCATCGTATAATATACCTAGTTGAAAACCAGTCAAACAAAGTTAGCTGGTGTCTGTTGTTTTTATCCACACTAAGCGCATTCAATTCGAAGTTAAAGCAATTTTCAGATTAAATTTACGCTTAGGTTTGACTGCTATTTGTGCAGTTTTCTGAAGTGTTGTTGTGAGGGATATATCTTTAGTTTTGGGCATGGAATTTGAACCCAACGTGTGTTTACTCAAGAAAATATTAAACTGTTGTAATGTTGGTAAGCGGTCGCACGGAGTCTATGGATGGATGCGGCTGAGGACCGCTATTTATGTATTGCTTGGCCAATGATCAGCTGTGAACGTATACGGCTTAATGATGATGACTGCTGATAAACTAGTTGGCATTTTAGAATTTACTGACGATTTGTTACCGCGGTCTCGATTCCCTGCGTATCGAGGTCCCTCCGTTTCGATCACTGACAGCTTTGACTTGACTTAGAGTACAGTTTACCCGTCGTCTTACCAGTTGTTAACATCTCAGATAGATCCTAAGTTAATCTCAAAATTATGAGGTCTTTCTAGCTGAATTTCAGCCACGGTGGTAGTTTCAACGGAGGCAAGGCATGTACGCAGGATATTTTATAGTGCATAAGTGCACACTTTATTCCCTCAATCTCGAATTGAATGTTTAATCAATAGGTGTAGCGGGCAGCAGTCGTTTTTTTATGAAGTCCGAAAATGTCATAAGCGCTGTCGATCAATATAACCGAAGAGGTTACGAAAGTTTTAAACTTCCACATCTAAAAAAAGACTGGTAAAATAGGTACCCGACATGCAGTGTGGAGATCGGAGTTAACGACGTCTATCCAACAGACCATGGCAGTGTGTTGACTGGTGCGTTAAGCCGATGCGACGAATATTCGATCAATTTCCTACGTTCCTCTGATGCACTTACATACCTATATTCTCTCACTTGAGCTTACCTATAAGTAGAGTTGGTTATTAATTACACTTTGAGGTCATTTATTCTTGTTTTCAAAAGTCAGTGAGCACAATTGTTTCAATTGTAAATACTAGTTATCATTTTTATAAAATATTTTTTAAGTACATACATCCAAACTTACTGGCGTGGCTCAGTGACCCAAAGTGGATCTTGGTCTCCGACACCAGAGATTGACAGTTGTCCCGGTAATAAATTGTTATTATTTCTTGTTTAAAAGAACCTGAAACTGAATTCACACTATAGTCCCCATAGTTTGACAGCAGCATCGTCAACGATCTATAGTGATATTGAAGTGTTTTTTAGGTACTGCCGTGGGATCAAAAATATATCGTGAATCTAGTTCATCGAACAGAAAAAAATATGCACAAACTAATCCAATGTACTCTATACTATTTTTGCTTTGAATAAAATGAATCAAAAAAGCACGCTGGGAATGTAATAAAGCACAGCAAAAAAAGCGGATAAAAATTTTACAGACAGGATCGTACAGCATTTTCAACCTATAGGTACAGAATAAAAAATAACCTTTTTTTTACGAACTTTAATGAGTAAATATTTCAGAAATGCAAATCAACCCACCATAAGAAATTTATTTGTACACAATAAACAATAAACCGAGTAAAAGCAAAAATAAAAACTTAAACATTACATAAACCGGCATACATGTTTGAAAATCTAGACGAAAAAATCCTACATGTAGAGTCTGATGAATAAAATTAGTCTTTCCCTATGTGCGCGGCTAAAGAGCCTCTAATAATCTTCAAAACAATTTATACCTACAGCAGTAGAATACGTAGGTATGGTAAGCAAAAGCGGCTTTACTTAAAATCTAGCACAAACATTAAAACCGTAAATCAGGAAACCTAACGATTATGTAATTGGCTATTGCAAGGATACATAAACTATTGTGAGTATTAAAATGAAGTTATAAAACAATGCCCCGTTGCTGCATCCACATCCGTGGCTCTAGCAGAGAGGAAATACTGGAGAAAGCTAATATTTAAAAATATTTAGGTGTTCATACACATACACATCACGACATTACGAACCGGAAAAGTAGCAACGCGGTCGCGTTTTAGTTTGCAAATTATGTGTCATCCGTGGTCAAACGGCTGCAATAAAATACCGAAACCAAAAATTTTAGAGACATTTAGTCGTTTAGTATACATTCACTACAGGCTTATCATAAAATAAGAGTGTAACAGGTGTTTAAATCAGCTTCGAATAGATATTCATGTGTGAAAACGAGTAAGTTTTTCAGATCAACGAGTAAAGGTTTCATTCATTTTGATGATCTATGAAGTCCATTCTTTGTTGTATGCTCTCTTTTGAAATACGCCTCTCTGCTTCATTAATATGGGTAAGCCACCTGCGGGCAGGGAAAAATGTATTTTGTGAGCAAGGCTTGATGCACTTATACTATTAAGTACTTACACGTGCTTTTGTAAGATTTATATGCTCATACCATAGTAAAACCTATTCCTTTCTCCCTTCTATCTAAATTTGAGAACTGGTTTTAGATTTTAAAGCTACGAGTAGCTATAGGGCGTCTATATCTCTCTAAAATCGTTAACTAACACTTTCATGGTCCAAGACGCAAAAGTCGATCTCCAGTTTCGTGAGACAGCGGTGTGCCCCTGCGGATCCCGCTGCCGAGGCCGGGCAGTGAATGCGTCAAGTAAAAACTAACTGGTCTTCTGGTTTGAACGGTATAGTTACCGGAACCCTTAGTTACAACCAGATCAAACTAATGTTTCTTATAATCCTGGCATTACCTCAACCCTATATGGTAAATTGATTTAACTCCTTTTGTATTTATTACAACCAGCCAGAGCGTTGTCGTGTGTCGTAGACACGTCCAGGTACTTCTAAGGTAATAAAATCTCACATAAATAAGCAAATAGTCCTGTTGTATCTCATTTAAATGTTCACCAGGTGTACATTAAGCCGACTGGATACAGCAGTGTGGCTTCACCGAAATTGAATTTAAAAAATATTACCGGCTGGAGCTTCTTTGGCCGCTCTCCAAAAGATAATACCTACTACCAACCTTGTGTACTCATTTTAAAGGAATACTCACCGTTAAGTTACTAGCTACCTTGTTAGTAACTTAATGTCTGGAATAAGAGCATCCAGTAGGTAAAATACTTTGAATTTTACCTTTATTTTATGAAAGAACGTCGGATCAGTGAAGTGAACTAGAACTGGAAGTAATAAAAAGTTCAACTGATAACAAGCTTGCTAATAAAAGGCGTTCAAGAGGATTTAGAAGATATAAACTCGAGTTTTATATCAGAAGTAAAATTGAAATCAGTGCATGCAAGTAGTTCGGACTATAAAGAGCATCGGGAGGTAATACCTACTCGTTAAATCTGTTGATATTGTGAATGCAAACAGAGCGGCGTCACCTCGTAGAAGTTTTTACATTAGCCGGTCGGAGCTCGGTGTTTGTTTGCATCGTGCCTTCGAACCAGGTTCCGAAATACGCGGCAAGTTTCGGCTCTCGTTTTAAAATTCTCTGCCCTAGCACAAGGTAAATTTTAATCATAAAGAGACAATAGAGGTAAGGCACACGCTAAACTTTAACTCGGCTGATTTATGCGCAATTTTTGTCCCTTCTAGTCTGGAGAAGGCAAAACATTTTTGTTGTTGTGTGGGTAGTCTGCTAATTTCCCCGTAATTTGTGCAATATTTATTTGGAGTGCGTACCTAGCTTCACATATACAAAGGTACCTATATAACAATTGTTAAGTTGCGGCGTGTGGTGTCGGCTTAGAATTTGCATCACCCCAACTCTTCCCGTGGGCGTCTAAGCGACGTACACCAGGGGGTGGCAGCAGAGCCTCTTGCAGAACAGATCTACCACCGAACTGCGATCCCCAGCCTGGATGCCAGCGTGGGGATTATGGGCATTACCCCCCATGTGATAAAAGCCATTGAGGCGTTTATAAGAGGGAGCCCTGCGTCCAGCAGTGGACAAATATAGGCTGTTGTAGTTGAGACTGCGGTTAAGTTTCGAGTGGTACCTACTTATGTTGAGTTTACTAGAGATTCAATTTATATCGATAGTATGGAACTGTAAATCAATACCTGCCTTTGTCAATGACAGTACCTAGTCAACAGAGATTAAACTATTTGCTAGCGAGCTGATTTGCAAAACGTAATTAACTCTCACTGGAAGGACTATTGACGATTGAACTTGATTAAGTTCAGTTCAGATAGGATTCGGATTTTCCGTTTCGAATAAAGTGAATTATAGTTTCTTCTCTTTACACATCACTGTGTCGATAATTTTTTGAATCTCATTATACTTATTGTCTATTATTTTCTTTCTACAATCTCATATACATAGGTATATGAGATGATATTATTAATAGTAATAATATCAATAGATCTATAAAATTGATTAATATTAAAAAAAATATAAAACACGATAACATCCCGATCCAAACATGTGTTTTCTGAAACCTTTGCCTCTGTCAAAAACATAAAACCAAAGCTGAAACAAACCAAAAATCCGAAAGTGAAAACAGAATCACTTTATTAAAAGTGAACGAAAATGTTTATTTATTTTGTTAGAAACCCGAAACCTTATGCCTAAACTCACATTTCTCTACAATTATCCCAAATAAGTTTGCGTAAATTCATTTTAATGGTAAATTGCCCACCGCTTCGCAACCTCGCCTATTAAAATTAATAAGACAAGTTTGAGGGAAAAATTTGACCAACAAATGGCCGAAATTCATATTCATTATTGTAAGGACTCTCGAGGCATTAAAAAACTTGGTTCATTTGAATTACTTTATTGAGGTATGTAATACTACCTATTAAACGATGTAGATACCTACATCGTTATTACAGCTATGCAGCTGTAGTAACCTAAGGATTTTTAAAATGTTTAAAAACTTTTTAAATTCATATTAAAACAGTTTTTTTTAATCACGGTGATTAAAAAAAATAAGTTTTAATCAAACTCTGTATTCAAATGAGGTTCATTAGTGTCTTTACTTTATGGCTCAACCTATTGTGAACCTCGGTTTAAAGCTTTTCGCAGTTGATACCTTACGTTGTAGATATTCGCTTTTGTCCTCGCTGATTAGATGTGAACCCTACCAGAACTATAATCCTTTACCGTACTTACCACAGGTGAAAGGCAAATCTGCTTACATGTATCTCTACACTAAAACGTTTAATGTACATAAACTTTGATAATGTAACGAACAATAATGAGAATGAAGCACACGAAAGTTCAATTAGGGCCATTCACAAGTTTCCTGACGTTGGAATAAAGTTCAATATTGACAGACAAAAACTATCGTTTATTAAAATTAATTGAAACACAAAGTTGATACTATATTTGTAGGTAGGAACTTATTTGATTTTAGACAGAAACAGCTCCGTCGTTAAAAGACAAGCTTTGATAGTGATTCCGAAGTAATGAAGCTGTTACGCCTGAATCTCGTTATATAAACTGTTATTTACCTACCGGAAGCTCATTATCACTCCGACCGACCAAGAAATCTTATAATCTCATTCAATTTGAAATATATTCTTGAATAATAGAATGTTAAAAACGAGTCTATAACCGGAAATGGCTTTCTCATCGAAGGGTGAGGAAAGCGCTGTTTTTGATGAGGAAAGTTTATTTACATACTTTGTTTAAAATGAAAAATGATGGACCATGTTTGACCGTTTTTAGGTAAATAGAACTCTGTCAAATATAGCATGAAATTCGGTTTGTATTTGTAAGTAATTTGGTTTTTCTGTGTTTCATAGTTAGCTATTTCTTTGTTTTTAGATCACAGCGCTTGGACCCGAGGGGAGTCGTTACTCGGAGTGTAGATCACACACCCACGTCAAAACGTCTGAATTTTTCATAGATCCACTTTCAAGTGGGTTGTTGTTTGGGTTTCATTTGTTTTTGTGGAAGCATCCTGTGGGGTTTCCCGGGGAAATTAATCGTTCCGGTATTTAGATGCTTTTATATCACTCACGATGTGATCTAACTAAGTGATGGTCACTAAGATATTCATTCAGTTGTGTTGAAAAAAAATGTAGTACACTATGGTGTAAAAAAAATACAAGAACCTATTTTAACAGACTGCGTGGCAAATTCATCATCATCATCATCAGCCCTTGTCGACCCACTGCTGGGCATAGGCCTCTCTATGTTTATGCCATTCGCCTCGGTCCTGCGCTAGTCTAGGCCAGGTGCAGCCCACGGTATTTCGAATGTCGTCGGCCCATCGCGCCAAGTCATGGCTGTCTAAAAATATGACGAATATGAAAAAAATCACACGTACAATAAATGACAATTTGTAAAAACAATTTCAGCACAAAAGAAACAGTCAAAATACAGTGTCAAAAAGACGAATGGTACCTACGTATGTAAACCAATGAATAAACCGATTCAGTATAGACTACAGTAAGCCGTAACAATTTTTGCCATTGTCTCAAGTAACACCAAGACGTATTAAAAGCACATTGACGTAAAAACCCTCCCGTAACCAAAAGCCCATCTAGCGAGATTGCCATCCACCAGCTCATTACCGAGTGAGCCAACCGCGGTGCCGATATCCGCACGTGACTAAAGGAAATTGAAATCTCTATCGGTTAATCGAAATATTCAATATGGCTTTTCTATAAACGGAAGTTTATTATCTAGTTTTTTGCTCATCACTGTTCTTTAAGAACAAGTAAATAATAAGATAATTATGTACTCCTAGCCGACTTTTCAGTCACGGCAGCCTTTCTCAAAGGACACTAGCCATGTGCCAGAACATTTTTCATGTGCACAAGTGTGTTCGCGAGCACACATGAACTCTATTCCCGCACTCTTATAATCAGATGGTACGGAAGACCGACACGACCGGTAAAAGACGGCCTGACAACGATGACTTATTTAAAAAACTACATATTAGAATATAACTACACAGTATATGTATATTAAGAACGACATATGAAGCCGGGTACTGACCGGTGTTACAGTAATGTACCATCATGATACGTTACGCCGTGTGTTATAATTCATCTCGTTGCTCGTTGTGAGTGCCTTCTTTCCCCTTACTATTCGTATATTACGAGTCATCAAAAAACATTCGATAAAAGTAATCGAGAACCATTTGTATCTTACACGAAAAGTCTTAGAATGATTGTAGACACAAACGAGTGTAGCTAAAAATGCGACAAATAAGTCTCATTTTCCTATTTGTATTCGTACGCTGATATGCGTGAAAGCACTGAAGTTATAAATATGTTTTTGCCTTCGAAATCAAGTGAATTGTAGAGTAAGCGTGTTTATCTCTATGATGTGTTTGAGTCAGACTTGGTACAATCATAGATTGCAAGGGAAAAACGATGATTCGATGCAATTATCGAGTTATGTTTACCCGTGTTATTTATTTATACCACCAATTGAAGGCATTTCTCCAAGCTATGTTGATAGTGCTCTATCTTAGTTTTATATAGCAATATGCCGAAAACGTGACGTGTAATGTCGAAGTGCAACTAATTACACAAAATCATTCGAAAACTACCATCGAGTTTCTAAGAAACGATTGGATCGTTGTCATCCTGTTGTCATACTATGAAATCGTATCTCTATGGCGCTAAAAGTAAAAAAAAGTCTCGAAAACTATCGAAGTATTCGTAAGATAAAACATACTTAAACACTACTGCATGAAAGCTTGGTACTCAAATACTTATTTACATTATATTATATTGTACAATTTATATTTACATGTTACAATTGGCCCCATAACGCCGCCGGTCAGTACCCAGCTTGTGGCATTTGTGCTTGATGTCAGCTTCTGTTTTATTTCATGTAGGTACTCTACTGAAAAATTAATAAACTCAAAAAATAAAGCTATTTTGCGCTCAATGCAGTGAATTTGTTATGAACATTCTCTGCAGAAACTCAAACAATGGCTGTCGTGCTTCTATAATCCAAAAGCTTTTATTTTGTATGCATAATAAATAAATAACCTGATTCAGAAACAGTTTTCGACTTCAGTAAAGTTCAGTCTCTGTTTTAGTTCTCTGTTTGAATATAAAAGCAGTTAATTAGGTCTTTTTACTCATACTTAGAGTTTATAAAAAGTTTCCCGTTTTTAATATTAGGTAGGTACTTACTTTTTACTGAATATAATGATTATTTTAGCTCTATTAAACCTTCATTAAGATTTTAAAAGCTCATAACTTACGTTTTTTTGCAGTTAAGTCATGTTGAAATACACAGTAAAACAAAGCCGAAATAACGTTTTATTTATATAAACTTTGTTTCATCCTATTCATGCTAGTTTTTTACATGACCTCTTGCATTATTTATCTTTATAAAATATTTCACAAATGTTTTTCGACTAAGACCACATGTTTGGCACTCTGTGTATGTTACAGCGTAACGGTAAGTCATGAATGTCATGATGCATGAGGCATGATGCTGGATGCGGCAAGCTGAAGACAGGGCGCTATGGCGCTCATTAGGAGCGGAGGCTTATGTCATAACATAGGCTGATGATGATGAAGTCATTCCTGCGTATAAGGGTGAAATTTAAGTTTCATTCTCGGAATACCGACTTCATCCGATTGCTGCTTTTCAATCAACAATACTTAGTACAATACTTTTCAAAAAATAAGGAGTCAATGCGTCTTGGGTCAAACCTTCATAAAGTCTTTGAGTTTAAGGATCAAGTGAGTAACACTCATAGATGGATGATGGTTTATAAATATAATATTTGTTGCTCACTTGAACCTCATAAGATAAAACCCCGCCTGATACTACCTACCTATAACCACTTGCTAAAGTACCAAATTTGGGCCTCGCAATATATTTTTAATGAAAAATCAGGTGAAGGCTTCGATTAGAAGATAGGGAAGGCACCTCGGAAGGCGGAGCCCTCTTATTATGAGCTTGCACGGTCTGGCACTTGAACACGTGCTCGCCACAATCTTGAGTGTCCTTTATTTGCCATTCCTTTAATTTTCGCGCAGTTTGGAGTCAAGGTCCTGTCCTGCTACAAATAAATCCGGGTCCGAAGAAAAAGTATTGACAGGATGTTTTCGTATTATGATTTCTCTAACATAAAATTTTTTTTGGCGTTCGAATTAGTATTAACAGGAATATTTTCTGATTATAATTTCTCTAACATTTTTTTTTTGCGTTCCTTCATCTTTTTAAAGCATCTTTATCGCTCTCCTTTAAAATTTTCCCACATAAAAATACTTGCTATGAAAGTATCATCATCATCAGCCTATATCAGTCCACTGCTGGACATAGACCTCCCCTAATGAGCGCCATAGCGGCCTGTCTTCAGTTTGCCGCATCCAGCATCTATCATACTAGAAATCCGAATCCACGGGTCTAAAGAAAACGTATTCGCAGGAATATTTTCGTATTACGAGTTCTCTTACATTCAAATTTTTTTGGCCTCTCTTCAACTTTTTCAAGCACCCTTTTTCACTCTCCTTTTATAAGACCTTCTTGCATTCAAGTTTTTGGTAAGAAACATGTAATCCAGGTCAGGTGGAAAACGCATGTCATCACGGATATTTACTAACCGGTCTATCGACATCAATTCCACTTCTCTATAAAGCTCAGGAATACTTGTCATTCATTAACTAAACTAAAGAGCTTTCACCTCTCCCGTAATGTAATCTAAATCATAAACCGATTATAAATGAACTACTAACGAACTGAGAGTGGCAAAGGAAGGCGGTTAAGCTTCTCCGTTTAGGCCTAAATTAACAAATGCCTAGGAGATTTTTGATAAAAAGTAAATAAACTTGATTAGTAGGAAAAAGTTTTATAAGTTTAGCGACATCAGTATCAGCAGAGATCTAGAATAAGTTAGTAATAAGAAGGTTTCTTGCTATGTCATTCGTTTGGCATTGGTGATTTTGTTTGTTTTCAGTTACGTAGGTAAAATCAGCATTGAATAGATTTTCCTGATTCGGACTAGTTTGAGCCAAAGCATGTGGGACGAATAGGGAATATCTCGTTTTGGAGGCTTATGTGACAACAATTGCAATTTCTTGCATTTATATAGGTGATGTTGATTGTAAATCACGACGCTCTGAGTTTCGTGTGAGGTTAGGTTAGTTAAAAGGTTAGGTTAATACTTTTCGAGAGCAGTCTGGAAGGAGGTCTCACGTCTCACGCGAGAAGGATAGCTTTTTGTTTTGGTTATGTACAACAAACCTCTAGATAAAACGCATTGTTTAACTACTTAGCTTTTGTCTATGGCTTCAGTCACGTAATCTCTACCTCTACATAAAACGAAGCCTATAACCGCTCAGTCAATTAACTAGTCTCACAAGCACAGTCTCCCGTGGGACCAGTAACTGATTGACGCGCCTTACCTCCGGATCTCCCAGATCTCCCCTTTTATTTATTCTGTTTGGAATTACTCAGCCGTTCTCCAAGCTGTGCTATAGTCCTGCATGACAGCAAGGTGTAAATGGAGGCAAATTCGTCAATTTATATGCGAAACAGGCGCGCCTCTGAGAAACGATCACGCCCTTCCCAGGTACCTACTTCAAAAATTCTATTAGTTTCCCTTGCGAGGATGACAAAAGCACTTGATTAACGTGTAGGATACATTTGGTTATTGAAAATCAATTGATTGTATCGGAATAAACGCATAATCTATACTTAGTTTAATAATCACGCATAATGTAAACATTCTCTTTGGATTAAAGAAAATCGAACTATATTTCAGTAACAAGAAGCCTCAGATATTTGGGGTTACTATCAAAAAAACTAAACACGAACGAACGAACACTTCGAACGAAACCGAAAACTTAAATGTTTCCCCTGCAGATGGAGTTAACGGCGCTCGAGTCGTAATAGGTTCCAGAGATTTTTGACGAGGTGTGTATTCGATCCCGTATATTAGTGGGTTAGAGCATACCCGTACTGAGTGAGGCGCGGGTTCGAGTCCCGCTGGAATCGTTTTTTTTTACATTATTAAAGTAGTTTTGGCGTGAAAAAGTAATAAAAAATATCTATCCATCCAAACATTCGCTTACATTATATAAATGTAATTAATATTAAACGAGACTACCATTAGATGATTTATCTTTTGGCGTCATGCATGAATTCATAATAACATTAACCGAAAATATCGAATATTATCGGCATAAAGTTCTGACACGAAACTCAATGAAACCGCATCATAGCCACAATAATTATCGATCAAAGTGTTCGATAATTATTTATTTAGCGTTTCGATTAAAAATTTCAAAAGCCAGTTAGCAGACATTAAGCTGCAATGATTGTTAAATAAATAATAAATTAAAAAAGCTCGACAATCCACTCAGATAATCTAGCTTCAAACTAAGCAGCTAATCAGCCTCAAGCTACTTAAAACATTATGCACCTCATACATAGACAGATATTTTTTAGTTTATACAGGACACCCAGAAACCCCGCAACAAATATCTGGAGATCGTACAAACATTTGTCAACGCAACCTCCTGCGTTGCAGGTGGACGATCACCCACCACAGTGCCACAGAGGTTATCGAAAACTTAACTAATTATATGTCGTCAAAACTTTCATGACAGGAAGAATGCAGAGGTTAGATAGAAAGACACTGCTAACCAAAGCAAGAAATTCTATTCGGCTCTATGTATTTGTTTGATAATTTTTGGTAAACAAGTAACAAAAACAATTATAACTAATATTAACATTCAAAAATATTTTCTAAAAATCTAAGCCGTCACCAGAAGGCAGAGCGTCCTGCGCAGCATTGCCACGTTGAATGGCAATGCTAATTCGTTGTTTCTGTCAACGAAAGCCAGCATTCCGATCACCTGTGATTAATTGAACTATGACATCCTGCACTAAAAACACATGCCAGTGCATGGTGTTGGTGACCGAACTTATCAACGGTTTTACCGCACTGCCAACGGTGTGCAACTAGGCAAGGAGAACCTAAATGCAAAGAGGAAGCCACCCGAAATGAGTTATTGTCGAAAGATAGTCGATACCCTTCTAGATTTTTGGTAGGCAAAACATATAACCAAAATCCTGATTCCCATTCACACTCGGAAACCAAAGCTTATGTTTCTTTTGGACATTAATAAAAAAACCTAAAAATTTCACACATTCCATGCCAGTATCTTAGCTGTGCAGTGCTCCCCAAACATCGTCACAAAATACACCAAATTTCCGCCAACTTCACAGTGGCTTTATTATTTAATTATGATTTTTTATGGATATAATAAAGTCTTATTACGTGGCAAACGTCGAGGTTCATTAAAATCTCTTTTTCACGTTGCTTGGCTTTAATTATCCTCTTCTTTGTTTGCGGGCGTTGCGTTTGTTACCGGCAACTGGCAGATAGATAGGAGTATACCTTTTAAAACATTAACTGCCCAACCTCGAAGGTTCAACAACAAGGGGCAGCTCTACTAGCTCGATCATGAAAACGTTCTTCATGAAAGAGCTATAAAAACCATTCAATGCCCCGTCCAAGGTGTGACCTAAAAAGGCGCGCTGTAGCTCAATCAGCTCGAAAATAGAACATCCGTCATAGGCCATGAAAGTGTTAAAGGGCCTTCATATGATCTGCAAGCTAATAAGTAAAATATCGACAATTAGCATCCGTCTGCGGATTAGCACGCTTTATTTCAAATTAGCACACAGACAGACAAAGTACCTTTTTATCGGTCTGTTATATACATATAACTAATACTAGGCAAAATCATTGTGGCCATCAAGAAAGCCCGTTTTTGTAAATTGGTTTTGTAGCCGTACCCGCTGAGAGGTAAAGACATTCAGTGCCCAGGCTGGGCGGGTGCGACCCGGAGGGGCAGGCGCGCCGCCGCACAGTAGGCTGAAATCGGGCTTTCATAGACATATAATCTTTTTTTCCCAAATGTCGACTTTTATGCCTGAATATGTTTCGGAAGACTAAATACATGCCCCTAAATATCATCATATTGGAACAGTCATGCAAACGGCTCGCTCAGAATTTTTTCATTAAAAATTTGTATGGAGCTGACATGAAAAAACCATATATCTCAGCCATCGCACGTTTGGCCCTAATTCTTTTGCAGGTGGTTGATCCTTGAATTATTTGGGATTTTTTGGCATACTCTACGAAGCGGCCACTGGTGCGACCTTTTTTTTAAAAATACTCTAAATTTTTTTTTTTTAATTTAATCTTTTTGTTTAAATAAGTAGCTCAATTTAAGCTTAACACTTACATACACGACCTAAAGTACCTAAACGATGATTCCAACCAATAATTTCTATAAACGCGTCATAAAATTATAAGCACAAATTATATCAATACTATGTTAAACTAGTTTTTAATTGATACTAATTAGTACTGGAGGTTAGTTTTATAAAAAACAATTCTTATGTGAACGAGTTTATTTTAATATGATATTACGTTCAAATAATATACAACTATTTACAATTAGAAAGGTAAATAATAAAAACAAAACAAAAATCATCCAAAAAAGTAAGTTAAAGCACAACAAACATTGATTAACAATGATTGAGCCGTACAAATATAAAACAAAACATTTTTAAACTAAATATGTATTTACACCTATTCAAAATCACTATCGTCGGATTCTAACTCTGAATCGGAATCTAACTGAGAGACATCTATGAATTCAGGCACTTGCATTTGAAGCAGACTAAATGTTTCATCAAAGAAAGTTTTCTTTCTCTTCGAGTCCAAAATGGGTCTTGCTGATGAAACAAGTGGGTCTGACGAAAGAAGAAGGAAATTAAAGATATCCTTATTGGAACTGATTCTGCTCTTCTTACAAGAGTGGTGTTCCCTGAATCTTCTAAAATCCTTGTTCCGAGCTTCCGATGCTTCTTCAGAAAGATTCCCGATTGGTACAATTGCATTGGAAGCAATTATGTCAGCTCCATGGAGAAGGACTTTGTGCACTGTTGCAGACATGTAGTACCAGTTATATAATGCCACGTATCTCTCAGCAGTCTTCCATGCATAGTCTTTGAATTTTTCAATATGTACACGTTCGCCAGATGTTATTGTTTGTAAAATAACAGCAAATCTATGTATCAGTTCTTCGTCCAGTCCTGTGATAGCTGCAGTTTTTTCTGGATATTCAAAGAACCTTCTAGCTGTGTTGCCATCGTTGGTAGTACCATGACCCTGTTTCACTATATCGATAAGAAGGCCAAGTTCTGTTTTGAAACGGTCAGCTTTCCCTCTAACAGCCCATTTTTTGATGTCCAGTCTATAGGATATGTGTAAAAGGCATTCCATCATATTAATACGTGCATGCAATGAAGAAATCCCAAACTCCATCATCTCAGTTGAAGTCGCTTTTTTTGCTACAGCTGCTAAATTATTCAGCTCGGAAGGTTTTGCTAAACATATATAACAAGCAGCGTTCGATCTAGCTTCTGAAAGGTATGTGCATATCTTGGCATCAATCATTGTCATCAAAAGCTTGTGGCCAACTGTGTTGCTGTTGCACTCAGTTAGTCGGAGAGCTGATATTTCTTCCTTCATTTTCCTTTCTTCTTCCTTTACCACTGATTCACTTTCTTTTATAAACGTAAACTGCACTGGGCGACAAAATGATGCTGAGCAAGGTTTCGGGTTCTCCCAAACTGTTTCCTCTTCACATGTAATTTTTAGTGGTACTAATGACGTCATGAATATACTAGAGTCATCTTGATCAGAATCCAATTTCTGCTTGTACCTGCTCTGGCTGGATGCTCCATCAAAACCCCACTTAGATATTAAAATCAGTTCCTTATTTTTAATGTCTTCTGGCAAAGATTTTAATATTTTTTTTGCTGTCAAGTCCAGGAGAGCTTGCAAGGTGATTCTGGCTGAGGAATCAGTAACTGTTATGAAATTTCCTGATTCAGGTGGATAACACTCTTTTTTTTCTTGTTGTAAGCGGTAGTAAGAAGGATATACGTTTCTTAGACCTTCTCGAATAGCTGACTCCCTCAAAGTGATATACTGCCATTTAGATAATTTTAGAGACAGCAGCAAACCAAGTGCCTTTAGGGGAGTAAACGTCGCGTTGCCAGCCGGTTTCTTTATTAGTTCTTGAAATTGGTCTACTGCTTCAGGATTCTTCATCATATGTTCGATCACAGAAGCAACATTTCCTTGTCCATCTTCCTTCAACTTGGCTACAGCTGTGTAAACAAGCTGACTGCAATCACTGTTCATATTTTCAGCACTCCGTCTTTTCTTTTGTTTTGTTCCTAGTTCTTCAAAAGGTTTCCTTGGACATTTCCTTTTGGTCATAGTCCCGACTGATGACGTAGATGGCTGTTCTTCATCTTGGATAACAGACGTCGAAGTTTGTTGAAGATTTTCCTTGATGCAGCTAGGCCAGTCGACGTTTTCCTCAAGCCAGCTTGCGTATTCCCTCCGAAACAGCTCCGTTTTCCGACTTGCAGAACACCAACGCTTCTTTACTGCTCTTGTAAATTTTCGGCAAAATTCTTTAAAGGTCACAAGGTCTTCTTCGGATAAACTACAGCTCAATCGAGATAACACAGTCTCAAATAAAAACTGATAATCGTTGGATTTGGCCGAGCTATTTAAAATCACGAACAAATCCAGATTTGTAATGATGCTTTCCATATTGACGATGTAATGATAACTGTTTGTTTTCAATGCATAGAGCGAAATGAATAGATATTCTATTATGCACTACTATTTATTGTATTAAGAAGGTGTAAATAATAGAATAATTTACTAACTACCCTCATTAACCTAAATTATAAAGCTCGTTAAATAATGACTATAATAACTAAGATAAATGATCGTTATGTAAATTAGTGTCTTAGAAAAATGCTAATTAGTAATACTTACTGTAGGTACCATTGTTTTGTATAATTACTCTTTTATGACGCGTTTATAGAAAATATTGGTTGGAATCATCGTTTAGGTACTTTTAGGTCGTGTATGTAAGTGTTAAGCTTAAATTGAGCTACTTATTTAAACAAAAAGATTAAATTAAAAAAAAAAAATTTAGAGTATTTTTAAAAAAAAGGTCGCACCAGTGGCCGCTTCGTAGAGTATGCCAAAAAATCCCAAATAATTCAAGGATCAACCACCTGCAAAAGAATTAGGGCCAAACGTGCGATGGCTGAGATATATGGTTTTTTCATGTCAGCTCCATACAAATTTTTAATGAAAAAATTCTGAGCGAGCCGTTTGCATGACTGTTCCAATATGATGATATTTAGGGGCATGTATTTAGTCTTCCGAAACATATTCAGGCATAAAAGTCGACATTTGGGAAAAAAAGATTATATGTCTATGAAAGCCCGATTTCAGCCTACTGTGCGCCGCCAGGTGAGGCTCTATTTTGGCATGTGCGTTGCAATCAAAGTGTTAATACCTATTTAAAGGTATTAACACTTAGGTTGCTAAAACCTACTTTTGTGGAATTTTTGAATATGAAAGCGTAAATATTCCAAAAGTCTAAGAAAACTTTAATCAAAGGTTACCGCTCTCTTTGTCTACAATTCTACTGTTTAAGGTTCTTAGGTGTCTACCCTTTAGAAGTTGTTTTATTTCAATTTTCTCTTGGAATTTTACTTTTGATTCTTTTGGTTTTCTAAAGCTGAAATTATGAGGCGTTCTTTTGTAGGCTCTTTCTAAATCCTATTTTTTTACTTTGATGATAACCCTATTGGAAGTTGGCTAGTATAATTCTTGAGCCAATAAATAACTAGAGCAAATACTTTCGTGACCATAGCAAGTCTGCCGTCCCAAGAGCAATGTCCGCCTGCTAAGATATTTATGCTGAACTTGGTGAATTTGCCAAATTCTGCGCTCAAAGCTTTATGGTTTCTGGAATCATTTTTGGTAGTGGTTATTACATGGAACTTTCTATGTTATTTGGGAAGATTTTAATCTGCTTTGATAGACCTTTTCAGTGTTTTATTAAATCATTCTGAGAGTTTAACTAATTCCGTTTGATAACTTTGCAATTAAGTAGAAATTAATAAGACTAATGTTAATAAATGGAAATGTTTGGATGTTTGGATATATCTTCACACAAAAACTTTTGCACGGATCGAACTGAAATTTTCCATAATTGTAGTAATAGGAAGTGCTAGGCCTGGAGTTTTTATTCCAGGTCTAGCACTTATTTCTATTGGCCTATACTTTTATAGGCTTATTATATCCCGGGAAAAAGCACGTGAAGCCGCTGGTGGAAATTAATAATAAATAGTACTGAATTGTCGATACACACAGCGCTATCCAGTCCATAATTAAGCAAAGCTACTTGTAATTGGTGAAAGAAATGAGTCTTGCATTATACAAATAATTTGTTTTAATAAATAAGGTACTTGAAAATGTTTTTTTGGTTATAGTGCTAACCCGCACTCTGGGTATCTCTATGATACCCAGAGATATGATATGATATGATGAGATATGAGGGTGGGGCGCGGGTTCGAATCCCGCCGAAACCGATAATTTTTGGGACTTATTTCATTTCATACTTGAAAATGAACACAAATGAATGATGAGGAAGCAAAAGTTAAAAACTATGGAGCAGCCCCTTCGCTCGCCTCCTTGGCACAACATGTATAAATTATAAGATTAAACATTTGTTGATCAAAACCGTCTAATACTTCAACCGTGGCGGCCATTTAGTTATTGACTGTTAAATTTAAACATTTTATTTTGTAGGTAATCAGATCCTTGTTAATTAAATAGCTGTAAAAGATAAAAGTACTGCAAATGTTAATACGGGTATCGTAGTATGTGTGAGTGGGGAGGAGAGCTCCCGAGGACACCGGTCTGTTAAGAGCCCGGGCAACAGGCGTTGTCTGTCTTGCAATAAAATCATCCTCGTTTTTTTGATCGCCAACTACCCATCAAATTTAAACCGTGTGTAGCCCACGACAAAGTTCATAGGTGAATGAGCTCTACTTTCTATAAATTTCTTTCCACAATTTCCCTTTGACTGTAAGTAGGTACCTTCTAGCCAGGTTTGGTTTTCCCGTATTCCCGCACACGTGCTCATTACCCTCACCGAAACGTAATAAAGTAAATGGAGCTGAAAATTATTATCTTCCGCATGGAGTCTCCAATTTGTGCGGGCCGTAACCTGCCCGTTTTGTCATAATTCCATGTATTACAACATGATTAAGGTGTCGTAAAGTGCTGGTGAGTCAATTGATCATTTAAATTTGCAATTTTAAGGCATAATTTTGAATTATTGGTAGCGTTTCAATAGTTAGTTAACAGATATGACATACATACTTAAAATAACAAGTTCGAAGATAATTCAGTCTATCTGTCTATGACCTTTTCAAGCCTAAACGGCCGAACGGATCTTAATGAAATTCGGCAGGAGTATAGACAGTATCCCAGGGCCCGTCCTATATCCGGCTACAGGCTATAGACTACTTTTTATCCCAGTAAAGTGCGTGCAAAGCTGCGTTTAGAAGCTAGTTGTTTAAACATTAAGATACTTAGGTACTTACATAGTCTTAACTGAAAATACATGATGAATACTAGAGACAGGTTACTTTCACCACAGATATAATATTATACTATCTTTGACGGACGGGCCCTTATCCACACTGAGAGCTGGAGGTTCTGTTTATAGATTTATCGCGCACTCAAGCAATTTGTTTTCCTCTGTGATTCAAATAAACATCAGCCGAAATAAAAGCTTGTAAAAAAGCGATTAAACCACGCCAAACCAAACCCTTGTAAATATAGTCGGTCGCCATTTTCAATATACTCCACGTAGCTGGCACAAAAAGGAAAAAGGATAAATGATCACAGATCGCAGAGTTCAAGAGCTCTAATAAAATATTAAAACAAGAAAAAAGAGGGAATAACGTTTGCGGGAAAAGTCGAAAGTGTGGCAGAGTTGGGCTAAGTGACATGTCGTGTTGTGGTCAATCGCACTAAGTGTTGGTTCTTCTACTTGCAATCCAACAAAAGTCACTTTAGAAGTTGGAGCGGCTAGTTTTTTAACGCTATTCTTTGACGGTTACTGAATTAAAGAATGGATATTATATATGAATTGACGTAAATTGGGTTACGTTAAAATCTTTATCGAAAAGCTTCGAAAAAAGTACATAATAATCTATGGGATACAAGACAGACCCTTTTTACAGACCCGTTTTATTGAAAATTGAAAAACAAAAACTATTCTATATATCAGAAATAATTGTGCATGGTACCATCTGTTTTCTTTACAATTTTTCTCCTAAACTATCAATCAAAAGATTTTTTAATTGTCATCACCCTTCGATCAAAAATAAGTAGTTCGCGGCCTCCCGCAAAACCGGAAATTTTTGATCGAAGTCATCACCGTAATAAACAATAGAATACCAAGGGAACCTTCGGCTTATTTTTGCAAATAAATATCCTAGTTAATAGATAATCAGTAAGAAGATTTTTGCGCTTACGCCGCTCTGCTCTGTCCCGCTCCTATTAACGCGAAATCCTATGCCTATCCTTTTCACAAAATAGCGTCATATATCGCCCCCCTTCAAAGAAGCATTATTACCTTGAACATGGATCTACTATGTCATATTGTCAGGCCCATATATGGTACAAAAACTGAATACCTATAGTTATAACCAAATTATTTCGAATATATCTAATAGGCTATCAACCAATTATTCCATTCAATTAGAATCAATCAATTATAACCAATCAATTAGTAAGATAGTAACTGACAATGATACAAAAAGAAAATGACAGTGCTTGCGAACTTGGAAGTTATTTGGATCCCTTGGCTCCAATCGTATCCAAGGAACTAAGAGGGTTATTAGGTTATACTCATTACTTAAGCGATAAATAAAACTTTAGTGTGTCGTGTCAGGAAGAAAAACGTGTTAGAAGATTTACCTGCAAAGTATGGCTACGAAAAACTAGAATTTCGATTCCAAAATAAAAGCAATTTTTTTCCAAAGTAGCCGAAAGTATGGAATATTTTATGGTGTCCATCCATCATAATTTGCCAATAATGGCATATTATGATGGTCCGTCCCTTCCTCCGGTTAGCTTGGGATGATATCGCTCACAATCTACAACGTTTAAACGTAATACTTTACATGTAGAATGTTGTCTTTTACCGTAAATTTTTGGGTTAAACTGTAAAATTATCCATAACATGAAAGAGCTTTTCAAATGAAATTTTATATCACATGTCACAGAATGAACCAAATAATTCTTATGCTCCATATAAATGAGCGATCCAATATCGAGAGTGTCTCGTTTTGAATGACCCATCAGCTAAATCAATCTCCGGTTACTGTCATGGTGGGAAATGGGCTGAGAAACGTTATAAATAGGTGAAACACGCTGAAGTTCGGGTTGCGACTGATTCCTATTTTAGTTATTGTAAGGTGAGATTTTAACGTTTAGAAAATCTCTGATTGGTTTGTTCATGATATTGCTGAAATACATGAAAATGAAAAAAGGACATTCAGTGAATTTTTACTCTATGAGGACATTGTTCTGGGCAACTTAGCCAGAATAATTTTTTAGTTAAAAAAATGTGTTACAGCTGCGTCTTCCTAATTGCAGGGTACATTGCTGACGTAACCTACGTAAAACATGAGCAACATTAATCAAATTTCATTTTAAAGGAAGACCAGAAACGTATAGTTGTTTAATTTACATTCTTCCTCTGGTACCTTTCAGAGCCAAATCTGGGTAAAGAATTGCCAACTGTCAGAGTTCATGCAAGCGTAGTAAAAGTGCGTAACTATCTTGAGCCATTCGAGTTTACAGAAACGATTTCTTGACTGACAGTACAATGGGTTTAATCTCTTCACGCAGAGAATAACGTAACGTGAATAGGAAAGCACAATGAAACACATTTTCCCGTTTCATCATTCGCTAGTACCGAAATATTAGCCTTGATTCAAATAGCGATAGCACATTCTGTCTTGAAAATTAAAATAAATTTACTTTTTTAAAACGTTTTAAAGCCAATTATTTCGTTATATTTTGAAGAGACCTACGAAATGAAGTTTTGAAAATAAAACCTATATACATTTTCCATTAAACAAGAATACCAACAAATCTAATGAGAAAACTTTCAGGGTTCCGGCGGTTAAATACTAGCGGGTTACCGCTACACTGGTCATCCTTGTCGAAAGGCACAAGTGTGAAAAGGTCCGCTATAATTTGCATAGGGGCGAGTGTCTCAAACACAAATAGCTACGTTATTGTGACCTTTTACGGCCCAAATGTGG
Organism: Eupithecia exiguata; assembly: GCA_947086465.1. Lineage (NCBI taxonomy): Eukaryota > Metazoa > Arthropoda > Insecta > Lepidoptera > Geometridae > Eupithecia > Eupithecia exiguata. Next base: position 7,889,069 of record OX352233.1, read on the forward strand.
TGGAAATAAACACATAATATCAACTGATAGTGGATGTCGGGCAACCACGTTTTACGCAAACACAGCGCTTGACGGAACAATTTGTTGGGCCCGTTCTTTGTGAATGTGAATGTCTCGCTTTGTGATTCCCGTGAACATGGCGAGAACATTTTGACAAGTGAAATTTGTTCTGCTAAAGAGGCTGAAAATATAGGTACTCGGCAATGATATAATTCTACATTCTCGAAAATGTGTTCGTGCGACTTTGAATGTAAAATCTCGGTTATACGACTGCTAAGCTTATATTTTACATTATTTAACGGCAAATCTTCGTGTGAGTGAATTGAATAAAGAAACAACGGTTAATTCACGAGTGTTCTTGCTAATGGAATATGTTGCGAAAATGTTGTGTGTTTTGAAAGGCTTTTATAATCTTGGAGAATGAACTTTGAGTGAAAATTAAATTGAGTTACATCGGTTTAGGTAAAGTTACAGATCATTGTTGGGTGTAAAAAGATAAAAAGAATGATAAAATGACACAAGGGAAATAAAATTTCTTTCAAAAAGGAATGGTAGTCTATACTATATAGGTAATATCCTCTTGCCTCTCGGCTCTTGTGTTGAACGGACGTGTTGTCGGAGCTCCTCTGCTTTATTCCTCTTTTACCAATAGAAATTCACGTTATTTTTGACTAACATGTACTTTAAATTAACCCGAAAAGTTCGGCTTCGCCCGCGCTTTACATGTATCCCACATGTAAAGCGCGGGCGAAGCCGCAGGCAGCAGCTAGTGTTAGATAAATGGGTGAGGCAGTATAATCAGCTTGCGCGATAACTTCAAAGCACAAACACTAGTCGCTGGCATTGTGTGTTCATCCAACGATCGTACAAACATCGTGCGTCGGTAGACATTGCTTTGTGGCTAGTTATAACAATTCCACAAATGCCGTGCTTGCTTTGCTATGATTCAATTTGTTCTCCTGACTAACTATGGTGGGTTAAAATAAATACAGTTTTTTATTAATATGAGGCTATATTTCATTTTAATGTTTATTTTAACCACGGATTTAGGCAAGCTTAGAGTTGACTGCTACGGAGTTTCTTACAAAATTACAAAATAAATGCAGCATTTTTTGTTGCTACTGATGGGGAAGCGTGTTGAAACCCCTCACTTTCTTAAGGGGGTGACCTATGACGCCATTTTGAAATAAGGATAGGCATAAGATTTTGCGTTCATAGGAGCGGGACAGAGCAGAGCGGCGGCGTAAGCTCAAAAGTCAAGTTTTTGCTTATTATCTATTAAGGACATTCAATAGTATAAATAAGCCGAAGGTTCCTTTGGTATGATTATTATATTATGTTTTAGTACTATTATTTGATTATTGTGTAGATTCTAATTTTTATGTAACCCTGGACCCATGAAGCCTGAAATAAGGAATTTAAAATTTAATTTAATATGGTATACAATAAAATAATTTTGTGATTGATAATTAAGGAGAAAAATGGAACTTAGAAAACAAATGGTACTTTGCACTTGATACTTATGATGGTTTTTATTCATTTTTTAAAAGAAGAGGTTATATGTCAAAAAAAAATCAAAAAGTCAATAACTTTATCTCTTTAGGCTTACAAAGCAAAGCTTAAAAGCACTTAGACAAGTCAAATTTTATCTCTCTAATAGTCATAGATTATTATGTATTTTTTTCGATAAAGATTACTGTGGAAAAATGTTTTAATGTAACCTAAATTCCAATTTACATATATCGCCGCCTTATACACGTCTTGTAAACATTGCAATCTGACGTCAAAATAGAGTTGACGCCCGCGCCTTCCCGGCTTGTCACACACAAAATGGGGCGTAAACTGAGTCTTTTGTATTTGTAGGCTTTGTACTCAAAGTAAGCTTCCTACCGAAGCATCTGTGATGATGAAACTTGCCAGACACCGCTTGTGAGGGCTTTGTCGTGAATTAAAACTTTACGGCAGGAAATTAAACGTCGAAAAATTGTGTATGTACAGGGTGTTTTGTTCAATGTGCGAATGTAAATTTACCGCGTATGGACAAAGTTTATTCGATGTAAGTTTGTTTTCTAAAATCTCATTCGCTATGGGCCTAGTTTCATTATGATGTTCCTCGTCCTGCTCAACAGCCTATTATGGTCCACTGTTGAACGCAGGCCACACCTTGGCTAATCGCCTTATACTAGTTTAGCGGCCCGCCCCGGCTTCGCACAGGTATATAGATTCTATCACCTATGTTCAACAGGGTTAATGTAGGATTCTAAAGGTGAAATAATTTTTCAAATCAGTCCAGTAGTTTCGAAGCCAAGCTATTCAAACAAACAAATATTCTTTTTTTTTCTCTTTTTTATCTTTTCTCTTTTTTTTTCTTTCGTTAGTGGCTCTACATCTTGTCAACGCAATTCTGCCAATGTCCGTGCTAAGTATCACAAACCTTTCTGACTTTTTATAACCAAAGTTCCAAAAGATTAACGAAAACAAATAACAGAGTGATCCGAGGGTGTGATTGGAAATCTTTCCTCTTAACAACATAAGTGTACCTAGATAATAAAATTGCGTACACAGTAGGTGAATATAACACAGGGAGCATAGCATTAGCTGTCGTGTTTATTGGCACTAGGTCACATTAAATTAACACTTTAAAATGACAACGTGTAATTCCCCTTCACATCGCCCACGCTGGCACTACCTGGCAACGTTTTAAATTATTTAATCATCTATTCATCAATGATTAAATGCATAGAGACATGTTGTGAAAGCACATGTCACTAAATTTGGTACCAACTCTCGTGCAATAATACGACTATTATTTTACGTGTTTTAATTCAAAAGAGAGGAGCGAGTTTTGAATTTTTACCCGACTACCAACAGGGGAGGGTTATGATTACGTATCGTTTAGAGACTTTATATTTAGGAAAACATTTTTTATATTTTACTAGCTGTTACCCGCTACTTTGTTAGCACAGCTATTCAACTAATTCCCAATTTTTGTCCCTTTTAAACTACCCCTGCACTGTGTAAAACCAAACAAAAAGTATTAAAATCTGCTATCCGTTCTCGAGTTTTAGCGAGACAAGCGAACCACAGCGAACGATAAACTACCAGATGTTATTTATTTTCATCAAGAAAGTTCAGGAAAATCTATAATATAATTTAAATGACAGATAAAAGATTTCTTATCCATACTAATAATAGAAATTCTAAAGTAACTCTGTCTGTCTGTCTGTTATCTTTTCAAGCCTATACGGCTGAATGGATCTCTTTTAAATTTTTCAGGGAGGTATGGTATCTCAGGGACGAACATAGGCTACTTTTAGCAGCTAGTTCTATATTTAATGTTAGTGATAGAATAAAAAAAATAGTCATTCTTCTTACTTATACCGAAGATAAAGGCGATAAATAGAATACCTAGAGCTATTGGGACCATGTCACGCGCACCTGTACCGCGATTAAACTCCGGTGGACGTTATCGTAACATCCAGGACGCTTAATTCTGACGTCAACAGTTAGGGCTGTCACTCAAATGTCAAACGTGAAAAATAATGTCACTTATCAGCAGCGAAAGAGCACAGCTTTTAATAGAGCAACGGATATACGATAGCTGCACCGAAAAGCTAGATGTGTCAGTAGGATAAAAAATTTACGGCTCGCTAAACATTGAATCCATAACCTGTAAGTTATGGGTTTAATGTTTAGCAAGCCGTACCGTTTACTTGATGGATAACAAATAACATTTTATAAAACTACACACTATCCCACTAATAATATAAATGTGAAAGTTTAGATGGATGGATGGATGTTTGGTACTCAATCACGCCAGAACGGCTGAACGGATCTGGATGAAATTTGGCGCAGAGATGGAATATAGTCTGGAATAGCACATAGGCTTTTTATCCCGGAATTCCCACGGGAACGGGTACTACGCGGGTGAAACTGTGAGGTGCTGCTAGTATACAATATAATAAACAAACAACTGCAAACTAAAATTGCGTTGCAAAATCTTTTATGACATACTAGCAGCGCCTCGCGGTTTCACCCGCGTAGTTCCCGTTCCCTTGGGAATTCCGGGATAAAAAGTAGCCTATGTCCTATTCCAGACTATAATCTATCTCTGTGCCAAATTTCATTCAGATCCGTTCAGCCGTTCTGGCGTGATAAAGGAACAAACATCCATCCATCCATCCATCTAAACTTTCACGTTTATAATATTAGTGAGATGAGATAGTGAGATAATAACAGCCGATATTCTAAAGCTCTTTTCAAATTTATTTCGTGAAAATATTGATAATTCAATAGCGGAGATATATATTTCGGGCGCATCTATAGTGTCAGATAAGAGCGGAGAGGCTAAACAATAAGCTTCCGCTGGCGCCGCTGTGGCAGTTTCACAAACTGCGGGCACCGTACGTGGCAAAGTTTGAAGGTGGAAAATTCACTTAGCTCATAGCTGAAAGTAAATTAGTAAAATAGGTACTACTTTACAAAAACGAACGGCCGAACTATGTTTCGGAGCCGTTTCTTGTTATAAAAAACAAACGTACAATTTAAACAACATAATAATACTTTATTTCAGGCAACAAAGAAAGTGTACAAAAAGTAACTTAATTAGGGCCCATATAATAAACACCTTATAGACTAACATAGATAAAAACATTTAAAATTAACCGAGTCATCGACAGTTATAGGAAGGTCCAAAAGAAACAGAAATCTGGACCAGATTGTCATACAACATTTAAAATGAATTGATAGCCGATTTATTTACAATTCATGGAAATTTAAACATGCACAAAACATGGGGCAGTGACAAATTGCTCCAAACCCGTAACAGATCTCTGCAAACTTTAAGGGTTACCCGTCCATTCCGCTGAAATAACCTTCAAATATATCTGCCAAGAGATATAGGAACTTTAAAATGTAGCAACGGTAAAAACAACTTTTAATCACTTGAATTTTCAAGCGGTTAAAATGAGGATCAAAGAAACCAAGGCTGTCGACAGCAGAGACAGTTTAGTCAGCTTTTGAACTTTGACAGTTCTAATATCCGTTATTGTTTTTGAACATTTTACTTGACATTTTATCCTTTGACGGAGGCCTGTAGAGATTTGAGGGACGGGCCAAAAGTGCTGATAGAAATTACTCGGGCGGAAGTGGTTGAGGTTTTCACGTTATTGCGTAAAGGACATAACGAGTTTAGAGCTGAACTCAGATTCTAATATTAGCACTAACGGTTACATAAACACGACTGAGTGAGAATATTTGTGTTTCAATATCCTAACTAATATTATAAATGCGAAAGTGTGTTTGTTTATTTATTTGTTTATTTGGTTTGTCCTTCCTTCACGCCCTAACTAAGCAACTAATCGACTTGATTTTTTGGTATAGAGTTAGTTGAAAGGATGGAGAGTAACATAGGCATACTTTTTTCCTGGTAAAACATCAAATTCCCATGGGAGATTTACGGGAATATCCCGCTAGAAATGTGAAATTCGAATTTAACGCGGGTGAAACCGCGGAGAACAGCTTGTTCTAGTATAAGGTTGAAAAGTAATAGCTCACTATAACAGCTAGCAAGCGAAATCTTGAGAAAGCCCTATGCACCCCACTGAACTCACTAATTTTAATAAGAAGAGAAATGCGAAAAAGGAACACAATTTCACTGGCTTTATTGCAAGAGTGAAGAGAATCAAGAGTAATTAAATGATGGTGTAATGAAACGGGAGTTAAAACAGGAGGGGTAGATCCACATTGGTAGACATACTTTTTCAATATATTCAGTAGAACAGACGTATTATCATGGAAAACCTTTCACTCGGCAGGCAGATGAGCTTAGCAGAAAAGCAGGTAGGACGTGTACAAGGAAAACACAGGACAGGAATGAATGGAGAAGGCTGGGGAAGGCTGGCTAAGCCAAGCGGCCTTTGCAAAATAAACTAGTTTTGTTCTTAATTAAAATAATGTTTGTAAATATTATTAATTCAGTCGCATCTTTCAAACAGGTGCCTTTAGTGTCTCTGGAATCATTCCGGATGCGTCTCTACTCTACAATGTAGGGACGCATCCATTAGACATAGATACATTGCCATGTCATGGATATAATGTATTTATCCCTTAAAAATATTTTTTACTTAACGCCGAATTAACGTAATAATGGTTGCCAAACTTTTCTAAGGGGTTATACTGTCTCCCCTGTAATAAAACATCGCCAAAAACTTAGCAATAATTTTCAACCGGACTGCCTCTCCAAACACCGAAGAATTTTATTATGAAAGCTTCCCGGAACGACGTTATTGAGAGCTTTTCAACTCTTGATGTCGTGATGAAATGAACGTTGGCACTTTTCGATACAAAGTGGAAACCTAATCGCAGCCAAAAATGTTAATAAATTGAATTTGGCAGACGTTGGAAAGTACCGGCAAGTCTTAAAATTGGAAAATTCTGGCAAAATCGCATATTGTCTAGAGTTCTTCAACGAATCAAACCGATTATGTTTTTATTACCACCATCGGCCGGGAACTATTAAATCGACTTGTATTTGTGAACTAAATACTACACGATAAAATCTATATAATAAATATTCTTATTTTTTTTAAAACCATACAGAATTAAACTTCCTTCCTTCGCAGTGGAGGTGTTAAAAATACACAGAAGAAACCTGCCCTCCCAGCCAAGGAGGGGGTTGACAATATGTTTTGGTTGTCATTGGTCTTTAAGACGACCGATGTGGTGCGGTGGGCAAAAGTCTGCCTGCGACGCAGGAGGTTGCGGGTTCGATTCCCGCCTTGGGACAAATGTGTGTACGATCTGCAGCCATTTGTTCAGGGTGTTCTGGTCGTTTTCTATTGTAGTATAGTAAAAAATATCTATCTATGTATTGTATTCTATTTTATATACCTATCAGTTATCTAGTACCCATAACACAAGCTCTGCTTAGCTTGGGGTTAGATAATGCTGTGTGAATTGTCCAGTATTTGTAAAGCGAACTACGATATTATGAATTTGTAGTGAGAACCTGTGGTGCGAAACAGCGCTACACTTACACATTCTGCAACTCATCAAAACAGACGGATGTCAATGCATACACGGCCGTGTCAAGTGTGGGCAAGAGGTGGATTCAGGTTAATACAAGTGGCGTCATACGCCTCTACTACCTAGGGGCGACACTTACCCGAGCAACCAAGTGCTTTAGTTAGACTTAGGCCTTGTCTTACTAGAGTTACAAGTACTTTAGGAACTAATAGTATACCTACGTTTTTAGACCTTGTTATAAGTTGTTAGTTACTGCAAAGTGAGAAAAGGGAAAGGTCTTCTGCGATGAAAAAGAGACAGCTTGTATTTTCTCTCAACAGTTTTTATGACCTAAACTTTTACTTTCTCGTTCATCGTCCAAAGAGTGTTGGTTTCAGAAGTCCCGAGGTATTTGTTCAAATAAAACTGATCTAAAGCTATGCATCGAAAAGTTTACAACATTCTACGAATAGACGAACTCTGACATAACTACGTACCCGGTAGTACTCATACAATTATGTGTATGACACGGAAAACTAGAACTTATAAACAATTTACTGGTGCCGTGATACCGTCATGGCGAGTTTTCAAGTATTCCCGTTGAAAAGTGAAGTTGCCTCATTTCCGTGCCTGCGAGCTTCGAAATGTGCATCACTTTACGTACTTATCTGACTGAAATGTAGGTTTTCTTTCCTTTGTGATTCATCATTATATTATCATTATATTCAGTCTGCCTGTGACCATGGAAGCTGAAAAGCCTCCGAAACGTCAGGTTATAAACAAAATAAAAAATATACGCGATCAATCCGGTTAAAACAGTGTTTTATTATAAATCATTATACATTGAATACATAGAACCCGACCGATATCAACCATTATCTGCCTCAGTTGGTGTATGTAAAAATAGATAATTGTGTAAAATATGAATCGGTCCATAACATCGGTCCAAAAAATACATTCATCTGAATATAGAACGTCGTTCCTGAAATCGGTTAAAAATTTAGTTTCCTAAAAAAATCTAATTAATCTGTTAAGCATGCGCAAAACGTAGACACTGTTTGTTGCCGACACGTTACACCATCACAGGGAACCGTAGTTGCTGTGTCCTGTAGCGGTGATCGGACGCAGTCGCCCGTTGCTACTACTGGTCACTGGTAACCATACTTGCTGTGTCCGGCTCAGTACAATTGTAAGATAATTTGTTAATGTTGCTTTTGTCTTCAACTGACGACTTTTAGTTTCCAGTTACCGACACCGAACACTTTTTGATCCTCAATGAGTTTGTGTTAAGTGGGAGCAACTGGACACACGTATGCGCAGGAAGTGGATGATCTCATACCTGTTCTATAGAAATCAAATATTTATCGGTAGCTTGTATCTGAAACAAGACATAAAAGTGTCTACGTTTGCGCAGCGCCTTAGATTATCAGATGGTATTGGACACGTATTTTTTTTCACACACAACAATTATTGAACAATAATGTAATGACAATCAGTTAAATATCTTCGTGATGATTTCGTGACGTCACGACATGCGACACTGTTTAGTACGATGTGACGTTACCAGCATTTGCCAGCTTACTTTTGTCATTTTATGTTTCATTGACAAAAGAAAAAATACATGTCCAATATCTTTTGATAATCTAACTGACGGACTTAATATAATATTATTTTTAACCAGGACACTACCATATTCTTTGTGGCATAGGTATAATAAGTTTATTCTGGAGTAGGTACTCTGTATATTTATGCCTAAAATCGTTTATAGCTTTCAAAACAAAATAAACCTACTTATCATAGGTACACGCAGCGCATCGCTAACAGTATCGATTTTTAATGTATGCCATTAAAGTTAGAGTGTCTGGCTGATTGCTCCATTTGCAGGGTAATGCGTTTACTGGTACATCACCACCACTAAAAGCAATTTCAGCCTACGTCTTACTTGCCCTTTGTAGTGTACCTTCCAATCAAGATTCTATAGAGTATTATGTTCTATAATGAATACTGTGAATAGTTATAGATTAGGTTACCTGTTTATACTTAGCGCTTGACTATGAGACCTAATTTAAGGCATGAAACCATCGGTTAATTAGTAGTTAAATCTACTTATCTGGTTCATATTATTATCTTTACAACACACCTTTGTTGTATTTTTTTGTGTCTTGTGAACCAATAAAAATTACCTTAACATATCCTAATCTTTATTAGTCGTAACGAAGAAGCACTCAACATAAAAACAAGAGAAGGGCACAACCTCAGGATAATAATAATTGGTATATTAATAATAAAATAATAATCGCTATGAATAAATCGGTATTCGTTTTTCCCATTTCTCTAATACTTACCTCCACTAGGAGTAATCGGATTAAATACCTAACTACTCGATAAAATGCTTTTGTGGCTAAGAACTCTGCCACCTGAGTAAGTATATTAAATATCGCTCGGTTACGTAATGTAGTTCAGTAAGTACCTAATAGTATATTTTACTCAAAAATAAAAAATATCTAAAAATATATTACGAGTATTAAGATAGCTTAGGCAAAAAGCAGTCGGAAAATGTTAGTTAGTTTATGAAATAACTACTAAATTTTTAAAACTAAATTCAGTTTTTTATCTGTTATTTAACACCAAGAACAATATGGAGACCACAGAGCAATATGGCGTCCACTGTGTTCAGCGTTTTTGTCAAATTACGCGCGCAACTTGAAAATGTAAATTATTGATGTATTTTTATGTTACTTATCGATTTAATAATTTTTGAGGTTTATAAGCAGTATATAATCTAATTAAGACACTTTTAAATAATGGGTGTAAACCCTATTGTGTTTACACTAAGGCGCTGCGCAAACGTAGACACTTTTTGCTGCCGACACGGCACATCATCACAGGGAATCGTAGTTGCTGTGTCCTGTAGCGGTGATCGGACACAGTCGCTCGTTGCTACTACTGGTCACTGGTGACCGTAGTTGCTATGTCCGGCTCAGTACAATTTTAAAATAATTTGTTTATGTTGCTTGTGTCTTCAACTGGAGACTTTTAGTTTCCTATTAGTGTACACAAAAAACAAAAGACAACACGATCATCTTTTCATTTTGGAATAAGTAATGCACAGTTCTTGTGTCCCTGTCTGTAGCAAATTGGTATCTGTCACAATTTCATATCGTACTCAAAAATAATTTTGGATGAAACGCAAAATAGATATTAATCACTGGTGTGTTTGGTTTCAGCCAAATCTAATTAAAAACGTATTAAGTATATCATCACGAAACTTTACTCCCAGCGGTAATTACATTTTCTTTTGGTGATAATTAACGTTCCTAATATTTTTTGCTTAAACTTGTTACAACACAACCAAAAAGTTTTAGTAGGTACGTAAACAATCTTAAGATTTTATGAATACTATTTTTCATATTATACTATTTGAAAAAGTAAATGAAATCAAAAACTATATTACTATATACTCGTGCTACCTTCCCTGATATAACTAGTCTGTGGTTTAAAAAGTTTGACGTTTGAAAAATTATATAAATATAAATAAATTTTATACTTCAGAAAGAAAATGATTTAATCAGGACCTTATTTTGTACCTATGTCAATAACGTAGGTCCTAAGCGGAGAAAGAGAAAACCTAAGTCTTTAGAAATATACTTCTCTCTTTAGATCTATGTCGGGTACTGTTATGTGTGGTAAAGTTCCTAAAGATACTCTACTTAAGATACTTTCTTAGCTCGAGAACGCCGACAAAGCAGCGTAAGCGATATGTGATAGTATTTAACATTTTAAATGCTTAATTATGCATGCAATTCGTCCCGGAACGTGTTTCGTAGTTATAAGCTTAATCGTATAATAAGTTAAATTCGAGAGAGTTCTCGTATAATGAGTATAAGTTTCTAGCTTACATGATGGAATACGTTCGATAGTCACTTTGTAACTGGAGCTTTTACTTACACAGATCCAGAAGCTTTGCGTTAAATTTAAAGATTTGATTTTAAGAAACACTTTGTTGAGTGCCCACAATGCTTGCAGCATTACCACGTTGAATGGCAATGCTAATTCGTTAACCGAAATAAAAGCCAGCATTCCGATTGCCTGTGGACTAGTGTAGACTCTATTATGAGTTTTGTTAGATCTTTATACCTAGTTACTCAGGATCTCGATTTATGGATTTCCGTTGTGTATTGATATAACAATCAAATTCGCTATCGGTTCCCGACCTTAGGTGTTATTGTTTACTCTTTTCCAAGAATTGCTTAAGGTTGACAAGACGTAACACTGGGGAACCACTGTTTGATTCTAAGCCTTGGCTAATATTTAAGACAAATAAGATGAAACATTGATCCTATTGGTTAAAATAAAGAAAATTACAATCAAATAATAGAATTGAATTAAAACTAGTATTTACAATTGAAACAATTGAGGTAACTGCAGACTGTTGCAAACAATCTACAGGTATTGATATGGATCAGTTGAGCTACTTGTAGATTGTTTGAAACAGTCTGCAGTAAGTTAAAATAATAAACTTACTATTTTTAACCTGTGAAAAGGTTGACCTAGTTTTTGATTTCCATATTTCTGCTGTTTTTCATCCGGCTTATTGAAGATCTAAAGTTCCAAGCCATAAACAGAAAATATTATTTTTATATAACACAAATGAAAAATGTATATTTTTTCCAGTTATAGTCCAGTCATATTGGGAAATAGATTTAGATTATTATAGCACAAATTTCAGGCTCGTAAATGTTATTCATGGTATTGATTTCGAATTTCCACAGTTGTATCTAGATTCCGCAATATTATTATTAATGCCCTAAGGGCCAGGGTCACACCAGAGCTACATTAACAACACCCGAAGCAGACGGCGCGGGAGTAATGGATCTGGAGGCTGAATACATGAGAGGAGCGACGAGCGCAGCGATCTTTGGGAGTGAAATCGGGAGGTTTACTTATAAAAATATATTAGTAGTTGACGGTTGACGAAAACGAAGGACGACCGTTCCGTTTGCAATGAAAATGATTTTGACATTTGTTCGTTTCGTGCAAAACGTCACCTAAAACATCGTATTTCATGTTTCAAAGTAGACCTTTGTCATATGGGTCAGTTACACTTTGTTAAGTAGCAAGTGCAAGTGACAAGTGCAAGTAATCAGTGATTAGTAAAAGTGATCCGTTTACAAGCTGATTTCACTTCACTTCCGTTTACACGCAGATTTTACTGATCACTTAACACTTGCACTTGTCACTCGCACTGGATACTTAACAAAGTGTTAACCAGGCTTCAGAAAAGGTTTTGAGAATCAGACGGTAAAAAAATCTGTATTTTCAATTTCAAATTTATTTATTTAACAGGCATTCTACAGTACACTTTGTAAAGTCAAAAATAAAATAACAATAATGTTAAAAAAAACACAATTAACAACATTGCTAAGAAGTAGTATTCCAAACATTTCTATCTGAGCGGAAATCTTTAGTACAGACAGTAATAACAAATTCATGCCTTTTCTTGTAGGGTTTTTTTCAAACTGATTATAAATAATCTTTGATTTTGTTTGGTGATGTTCAGGCAACATATTGTAAAATCTAACCAACCCAAAAACGTTCGAAAAAGTCTGCATTCAGGACTCGAATTTCCAAGCACGATCCGATTTTAGTGCACTGCGACTTGGCTTTAAGCACTGACGTACCTACCAGTACCTGTTAGGTACGTGAACATTTTTTTTTATATTGTATTGAACAAGGTACAAGTTAAATATGCTTTGACAGTGTCAACATTTAATCAGCTTCGTTGGAAAGCTTTGTCGAATAACGTTTAATCGAAAAATCTTTATTTACATCATGAATCTGAGTAATAAATAAATTCATCATTAGTTGGGCTGTACAGGAATTAATTATTAAGAATTTACCTCATTAAAGGCTTTGTGAAAATGACCCTTCCAAAGAGAATTTATAAACATGAACTTTACAGGGGTTGTAACTTAACGTTCGGAGTAAACTCCTATTTTTATTAAGTAATTTAAAAGAGTAATCTCTGAAAATAAATTGAACAACATTTTCTTTTTATAACATTTTCTGACCAAAGTCACAGTAAAAAAGTTGCAAGAATCATAATTATAAAAGCCCTCGATAAAAACGCAAATTACCGTCGTCAAGGTTTCGAATTACACGGTGAATGGATGGATCGCGTTGCTTTTGTCTTTACTTAAAAATTATAATAAACCTTATTTTCCACAGAAAGGTTCTCATAAGTTTATTTAAGTTTCAAAGTAGGTATGCATCTGTTAAAATCTGCATAACTTCACATCTGCACTTGCAGGCCTCTTGCATTCCCACGTACACAAACTTACATCAGCTTGAAAAGTAATAATTAAGAACAAAGAAGTTTGTTCTTCATGGTTATAATTTAAAAATAATTCAACTAAGTTAGCAACGATAATGGGTTTATGCACGTGACTTAAAAAAAATATTATTATTTATTTGTACTCTCTGTTGATATAGAAATATATCTGTTTATTTATTTTAGATTTTTTTTTATTTTTACTGTGATATGGTTCTTGATTTCGGTTCAAAGATCTTTATTTATACTCAAAAAAGAACAGACAAGTTCACTTAGAATGAGTATACATTGGTATCTTAAAATAAGTATTATATTTTTCCGTCTTATCTGACATAATTGACATTTTCTGATTCATTTTCCATCTTTTTGCGTCGAGGTTAAAAAAATAATTTACTTAATGGTCATTTGGCGTATTGGTGATTTCACGTATGGTTATTTTGCGATTGGTCATTTTGCGTATTCATGATGTTGTTATTTCCATTAGTCATTTCACGTATTGGTTATTTCGTGATTGGTCATTTTGCGTATTCATGATGTTTTTTTCATTGGTCATTATGCGTATTAGTCAATGTGCGTAGGTATTCACTTTAAAAATAAAGAATTAAAATAAAATAAAACAAATATTTAAAGATAGCTCCCATACAACAAACGTGTTTTTTTGCCGTATTTATATATGGTACGGAACCCTTCGTGCGCGAGTTCGACTCGCACTTGGCTGGTTATTATTATTATCATTTGTTTGTTTCTAATTTTATATTGATCGAAGGAATAAAAGCACTTTGAGTGACAAACTGAACGGTGACGTCACACAGAAATAGGGCAGCGTTTTTATAACCCAACACTGAGTGCAGTTTTATTTTTAATTTTTTACATTCATTATTAAAAATATGTGGGTGCATTACACCCTATTGTCTAAGAGTTTTCCGAGAGGGAAGATGTGTACAAACGTATCAAATTTACCGTAATGGCAACCTGCCTAAAAATACCAGTCAGTCAATATCAGTTCCAATAATATTTTCTCAAGAAAATGTTAAAAACTTATTATAAACAGGTACCCAAATACCAAAATATTTCTTCAGCCTCATTTTCCCAATTTGGTTCGTTAAAATGGAAATTTGATACGAGAAGGTAGACAGCCGCTTTACAGCATAGTATCCAATTTTTAGTATGTAAGTACTTAACGGCATTATAAACTTATAACATTTTCGTTCAAACGAAAAACGAACCACCTTTTAAAATCATCTGTTAAAGCCAGAACTGTAAACGGTTACTGGTAACTACAATACCTAGGACGAATTGTAAAACGCTCCGTGGAAAGCTTTCGTGGTCCCTAACAATAAATTAGTACATTAAATCTCGACAATTATCAAGATTGTCATTATTGCTTCCATTGTCCGAACTTAAATAACAAAATAATGTAATTACAGAGCTTTCAAAATTTAAGTCAACGGGCTATTTAACCAAACTTTTAATTTAAATGATGATTAACAGTGACAGGGGTGGGCTGGTTCTCCACAGTTTTCTCTAGAGATCGCGTTGAGTCCTAAGGTCCTTATTTCCAGAAAGTGCAGTAGAACAGTGTTACTACTTCGACAAGAATATTATAAGCAAATTTTTTGTTTAGTTATTGTAGTTTTTTTGTCTATTAGACACATTTTAAATAATTGTTAAATACACTAGGGTATAATAATTACAATCTAGCCATAGAATTGGTTAATGGATTATTTCGTTTTAACTTAATTTTATTAAAACATATTGCTAAGAAGACCAATGGAGTGCCAATGGACCCGCATTGGCACTCCATTGGTCTCTTAACTTAAGGTGAAGACACTTTGTTCGCGTGTTCTTTAACATAGCACTTAAGCACATACACTATAATTATCACTGCACATACTCGTGCCTGTTCTTATGACTTCACAGCGATGCCATCGCTCGCTGCGGCTCTCTTGCAGAGGAAAACTCCCCTGATCTAAATGAGGGTGCGAACTCCTAAATGTAAACATTAAGTTCGTCTAAAGGGACAATCAAAGGGCCGACCCGTTCCTCGTGACGGGGAAACTCTAATTAATTGAAATGTTTATGACATCAGCCTTGGGCCATCCAGGGCTCGTGTATCTGTTACCCAATTTAACAAAGTTATTATAAGCTACATTGTAGGTAATTTATGATAACATATATTCGTGGAAAATTTAAAGTTACCTAAGAAATCGTTTCTAGAAAATAATTCTTTTACCTGAACATTCGTGATTATAAATACCTTTATATTCTGAAATACTAAAGACTCAAAAAACATCAACTATTATTTCAACTTCAACACAGTGTGCAATATAAATAGACGATCGTTATAAATGCTTGACCATTGAAACGAGCTCGACGAAATGAGGACTTACGCTAAAACAAGAGAGTTCCATTTGTCTAGCGACACTTTCCAAAAGCGGCCCGATCGGAGCCAAATTAGGATTGACGCCGACAGGTTTTGTAAAAGCATTGCACTGTTGAATTATTAAGGCAACTCCGACTGGCTCTATATTCGTACCGCCGCCGCCGCCGCGCCGGGCTCGACGTCTGAAACTAACCATATACCTATAGATACCGACCTATGTACCGTTTACACAACCCTCATTTTCAATTCTGACACCGGGATAAAGTGGCCGGCGAATGAAAATAAGCCGCAGTAGGCAATTCTAAAACAAAAAACAATTGAAACCTTGTAGCCGTTATGAATACCCGCGGTTCGTAAAAACCCGATCTCATTAGGTACGTACAACCTGCCATGAGAACCTTTGCAATATGTTTTATGTTATGTTATCAGCGATACATAACAATGAAATAAGCCTCCGGATATGATTAAAACTACGGCTTCGGAAATTGTGTTTGGAGCTATAGGGAGAGGAAAAGTTTGAAAGCAATTTCATGAAAATTTAATGTTCCTCAGAACTTACGAGAATGAGGAATTTGAGAAATGAAGCCAACACTGAGCATAGCTAATTTGTTACAAATTTTTAATGACGTCCACAGAGTTTCGCTGTCTGATTTGAACGTCAATCTTTACGAGCACTGATAAACATTTCCAAAGTGCCTAAGCCTTCTTTGGCATTGCTTTGATCTTGGAAAAAAAACAGTTTTAATAATCGAGACGAAAAATAATGTGAAGACAGCTCCTGCTTCACCGACCTAATGTATCAGTGGGTAGAAATCATGCTCTCTTGAGACTCACACGGCTCCTCGGCTACGCAGCAGGTAATTTGTAAAAGCCTAAGCTATATATATATAACTATAACCAGTATAAAGCCAGGACCACACTAGTAATGCGTCAGCAACGCTCAAGTTACTCGTAGTATTTAATTCAAATGAAACTCTTGTGATGCGTGTGGCCACCGCTTAAAGCTGCCTACAATTGGAGGCTCATGAAATTTGAACATAGGATCTGCAGTGGTTTGCTTTGACTAACGTTACGCAGTGGTTTGAGTAAAGCCGCGATTAAACAGGAATCATAAACCACAAAAGCAACAAAAGTTTCACAACTTCAGTCTTTATTGTGATGTAAGAAAAGCTACTCAAACACAATAAAGGGTAAGGTAGAGCCGCTTGGAACTGAACAAACTAATTACCCGTTTACAGTATTTGCTCTCGTAGTGATTGCCGTCGCCCGCGGCGTTTGGGCTCGAAACAGAGTGCTAACGGGAACAAGCTCGAACAACTTGCGCGTCTTATTTACACGAGAAAGAGAGTAATTGATTGATCAACTTGCCATGAGTTTGTCAATCGGAAACTTTACTTTAAAAGTTGTAGCTCCAAGAAAAATAGAGTCTAAATGCACAACTATGAATGGCATAGAAACATTTCAAACTGAAAAAAAAGCAGACGGAAATTTACTTGGACAAGGTTCCATCCTATTTTAATAAAACGCGGAGTGGATGATAAATGTTAGGTAAAATTTAATTTGAAAGGGTTCCGTCTAATGCTGATCGCACGCGGATCATGATGTAATGTCTTAAAACATTCACACGGTTGCAATTGTGTTCAGTAAAAACAAGTTTTGACTATCAATGTGCGAAAACAACTAATAACGGGTTTCCAACGAGAGTAGCCACCAACGAACGGTGTAATCTCGTTATTAATAAGTTTGTGTCGCCGGCCGCATCAGGCAAGCTTCCGTCTGCGAAGGCTTTTTAACCACATGGATAGTTTCTACCACGTAAGTCGAGCCTCCATCCTTTTTGCACGAGCGTAGCTTTGATTAAGAGTAAGGGAGTAGGCATAAATTCCTGAGCTATGAATCAATAGCCTGCACTCACACGGGTGTACCTACGTGTTTGGCGTCACACAGACAAGTTGGCATACGATATTTTGACGGCAGCTCCCAGTTTAGGGTAGCTGGCGCGTGCCTTGCTGAGGGAAATGCGATTATTTATAGAAGCGTCTCTAGGAGTTTATGAGACAGTCAAAGTCAATGAAATCTAAGTCAGAATCAATTTTTAATCTACGACTGGTAGGTACTTACTTACCAGTTGTGAGCTTGGCACATTGGTTGCATAAAGACCATTTAAAAAAAAAAAAAAATTGATTTAGGCGCGGGAAATGCAATACCTGTATTTATCATTCCATTGATACATTTTTGGAGATTTTTTATTGTAATACAACATCATTATCATCGCAGATTTAATTTACCTCGACAAAATCGTACGTCATGTAGTTTGTGAACGTGAATAGGCTGTCCCCTTGTCCTACCGAGCCCTCACTCAAACCTGACAGAATCGATTTACCCACTTTTGATTTGCGGTAATCGACAAACCAGGTTTGGACATATGGTTAGCCGGCGCGTCACCGTCAAAACTTTACCTGCCTTCTATTCAATTTGTGGTCCAGAATGTGCTTCAGTGCTTGTTTTGAGGAATATTGATTTGTACACCTGGTTGTAACATAACAATTTGAAACGTTTTTGAGGTTTTTTTCACGTTCTATTTTATCGAAGTTTTTTAACACCATTTTTTAAAACCCACCTACATGCATATTGAGTTGTTCTAGGTACATCGCACAATAGCTTTACAGTTCAAAAGATCCCAGTTCACCCTAACACTAACAAAATAAGACGGAACACTTTCTCAAATAAGCTATTATGGAAACCATTAGCATTGTTTAGAGTTGTTTGCTAAACAAACTTGAGCCGGTTTAAAATGCACGACAAAAGGTGCGAAACCGCTCGCCTCGCCTATAAATAAAGTAGATATACCTAAGTATTTTATTTCCATCACGTCCGGGCTGTTTGAAATATTCAACAGCATCGATTATCACCCCACTTTGTACACAAATACTTTCAATTCAATTTACCGATGAAGAGTCTGCGACAATTTTAGATTAACATACAAAATTTCTTGACGCGTAAGCGGGCGATGATTTCGAGAGTTAGCTTTTTTATCTAAAATGTTGGGAATTTTATTATGAAGTTGTAAGTCTTGGCACACGTGTAAGCTTTATTTAAAAAGAGGTTCTTAGGTTTAGGGTAATGGTCGATTCTCGGGATCATTTAATTTTACTTCAAGCAGGTGCTTGAAGTAAATTATACCGAGAATCGACAATTTAATTAAGAGTTTTCGAGAAGAGAAGTGAAGTGAATTCATGTACATAGGTATTTAATCAAGATCAAATTTGGACCTTATAAATTTACGATTCGAGAATGAGTGAAATAAAATAGGTGTGTGATAAATCGATAAACAGGTGTAGCGTTGTTTCGCACCAAATTTTTCGCACCACAAGCTAAAAGTAATAATAAATCGGATGAAAAGAAAATTTTCCTCCTCTTGATTATATATTGCAACTAAATCCTTTTTAGTATCCAATGAATAACGTTTCGATGACTGGGACTGGCAACGAATTTGTGTCATTTTTAGTTTCAAGCGAAACAGAAAATCGAGTTTGCAGTCAGAATCGGGATTCAATAAAGGAGGGAGAGCTGTCGAATGTCGCGAGCCAATCAGGCCATCACACCAATTGGACCTGTCACGGTTCCAAAGGACCGGTTCAATTTTTAGGAGTTAATATAATTAAATCTAAGTTTTTTTTTTAAATCGGTGTTAGAAGTTAAGATGTAAAAAGGTTGTAGATTTTTGAAAAATATGAAATAAATTTTTGAAACAAAGCTTAGGTGATGAAAACTCTGACATACACTTTTGGAATGCCAAAGCGAATACAAATAAACTTTTATTTGTTTGTTAAAAGTTAAGGGACAGTTTTCCGAGTTTTTTATCTCTTAGTTCAGATCCCAAAATAATATTTTCCCCCGAAAAGCAATTTATCATCATAAAAAGCTAAATTTTCAACCATTAATTCATACCCAAAAACATGTTTAAGACTGCCATTGCCCATTTGGACGAAAGAAACAAAGATGTTACGTTAATTATTACACCAGATTATGGAACAATAAACAAGAGCCATTAATCTGCGTCAAAACGGCGGGCTAAAGGTAAAGTGGGCGATTTCGGGAGGACTACCCTACTCGGAGACATTAGCGGAATCGCTTCTGACTTGATACATTAACTACTGTCTCTTCACAACCGCTAGGGACGTACTAAGTTTGTAGAGTACATAATTATCTACAACATGCATAGGAAAAAAAGACAGGACTATGACCATGGGCAAATAATCCTGAGCACTGAAATTCAATTGACACGTAGGTATGCGGTAAATAATCATAAACACCCGGTACTATCCTATAGCAAACTGTATGTAAACATACTGTCAGAAGTAAAAAACCAACCAACTAAACTCACTTGAAATCGATTTCAGGTTGGTATTTGAGCACAACGACCGCAATTGTGATCCTTTCAGTATTTTCCCGAATAAATTGGAAATCCAAACAAAAGAATAATGAAATGAAAGCGTAAGCTCGGGAGAGCAAACCTATCATATAAAAATAAATCTAAGAGGTGAAATAACATTGTTTTCTTTGGAAATAAATTATTAAGTAAAGCTCCGGAATTTACGCAGATGAAATAAAATATTCAGGATTTTTATGGAATGTGAGTGTAGCTAAAATGCTTTTGAAGAAAACATTTTCTTCAAGGTTAATCAGTCAACGGCTTTATACGGATTTCTATGTTTATTCTGCGTGTATGGAAAGTAAGGGTATCCATTACACGAAGCCTTTGATATCCCCCTGCTACGAAGATGGCGTACAAGTAAATATACCTACAAACTATGAAAAGAAAATGAAAATTCCTTAAACATTTAGGTTGATAGCCTGAACTTCGTCGAAGAAAATCGTAGAAAAACATGCAAACGGGAATTTTATTCGTTTACAAACAGTTTTGGCAGAGCATTTCTAAACATTAACAGTATTGGGCAAAACAAGCAAAACATGTGGACACACAGTGAGAACAAAGGCGTGATCAGGATTCCAATTGAGGCTCTCCGTGCGTGAGATTCTAACGGCAGTAAGTAGCTTAATGGTCTGGAACTCATTGGAAATTTGCACTTGCTCTACGGAATTATTTGCTGTTCGTTTTAAGCTTTTTAAGCTCTACAATAGAACCGCAAGCTGTGAACCATTGAAAAGTTGGCTTAAGTATTTCTCTTTAAATTTTGTATCTTGGTTAGTAGGTACACAAAAAAGACAGAAGTATTGCTTTTAGAGCTTCTGTCACAGATTAGGTAATATTATTTCGTTACTTCTGTTTTATTTGGATTTATGCTTTTAGATAATTTTGTTTTGGAATCACCAATAACCTTATCAAAGTACTTTGGTTTAAAATTACAATATACAAAACAAAATTAAGCACAAAAATACATTAAGGCTTACATGAAAAATAGAAAAGTATATAGGAGCTAATTGTAATAGAAAGATATGTTTCTCTTTTGATTCCGAACATTTGTACCCCTACCCCAAAGTGAAGTGGAAAACTCGACCGCGGACGAGTTTTATCGCGGGCAAGATGTACTCTAACCCTCTTGTATTTTGTATAAAACTAAAACTAGATCAAGCTGTTAATAACAAAATCAGGCGTAAGCTCATGCATAATATAGAAAAGCTATTCACAGACAATTTAGTGTATGAGGAGAAAGGTCTCAGCATTCTGACCGGCTGGGTGCAAACGTGACTGGGATACAAACCAGCACTTCCTTTAAGTGTTATCAGCGAGGATGTAAATAGTGTAAAGTTAGTAGGTAGTCGATGGTTTGTCGCGTCTCCGTAAGAGATTTACTATGTAGCGAAGTTTTTGGTGTAATCTACAGTCACAACTACTCCTATGTGAACTTCTTCTTCTTCTTCTGAGGCATTTTCTACCCGTTGAGTGTAGGCTTCCTTCATAATTTGCCATTTCCTGCGGTCTTGTGCAATTTCCATAGTTCATAGTTCATAGTAGTTTATTAATAACGATTATGTTCCATCCATTTGACTCCACCTGATCTTTTGACGTCATCGTACCAACGCATTTGTGGTCTTCCCTGTGGTCTTTTTTCACCCCATGGTCTCCATTCTGCCAGTCGTTTACACCACGCTCATTTTTTACGCGCGAAGTAGCCAGTCCATTGTGAACGTATATTATATGTGAACTTAGTCCTAGTTAAAACAAAAAATATTTCATTAAAAAGTAATCCAGAACCATTTATGTCTCACACGAAAAAGGCTTAGAATGAAAGAAGACACATACGAGTGTAGCTGAAAATTGCGCCAAATACGTCTCAATTTCCTATTCGTTGCGTGAAAGCACTGAAGTTACAATTATGCTTATTAACTCACACATAGATTCGTATTTGCCTTCTAAATCAAGAGAATTGTTGAGTGAGCGTGTTTTACCTTTATGATTGTGTTTGGGTTAGACTTGGTACGGTCATAGATCGCAAGAAAAAAACTTAGATTCGATTCGTGTGTTCTTCGAAAATCGGCTTGGCGGACATCATCATTCTGTTTCGAATAACGATAATATTTTCTATAGGTTTGTAATAACTTTGTTTAAAAGTCAATTCTATTACCTACTACCTGCGGATGTGAGTACCTATAATTGAGTCATAAAATTGTGTACTCATATATTATTTGTATATGAAAACAGTAAAATATTTTACGAGCTCATTTTTATGACGTGAAACACTCAGTAAGCTGCACGTTGTGTATGATTATGTCATACTTTTAAGTCAGTAAATGCTTTGAAGAATATTTTGTGCAATATTGTAAACAATTTCACAAGCTCTGCTTACTTTGGGTCTAAATAATGCTGTGTGAATTTTCCAGTATTAGGTATCTATTTATTTACTTACGTTGTTATTGTTTAAAATTGTCTTAGCAAGATCAGTGTTATTATTACATTCCAGACAATATTATTTTTCATATCTAATGAAGTCTACGTAACACATCGAACCCGCCGACACAGCGCGGCAGTAGTGTTAACTATAGTTAGATATTGTAGGCATCGACTGTGTTTTGTTAACTTCTCGGTGCGGACCGGCGACTTTAGTGAGGAGACATTCTAAAGCCACTGTCTTGTAAAGTCACCGCCGCCGTCGCGCACACATACATTTCCTTGCAAAGCGAAGCTAGACATTCGTGCGTAGCCTCCCCGTGCTTGTCGGTGGGACAGCGGTTTAACACCTTCATGCCTCAGGAAGTCGTACATACATGTCATCTGCTCAGGTTCTGCAGGCGGCAGCGCCTCTGCGGATTACACCTCCAAGGCTGGGCAGTGAATGCATTAAAACACTTCGTATTAAACGAACAGTGTGTTTTTGCGTCGGAAGAAGAAGGCAATACAAAACAAGAAAATCTAAACTTCTACCAATTTAACAACGCTCACGTTTCAACACATGCGACATGGCAACACCTTTGTGGTGTCAGGTAAGTTCAAACAATCAGAAGTCAAACGGATTGATGGGACCCCTCTGTAGCTTAATTAAAAGACTTTACTCAGCCGAAGGTATGTGAGGTAGGTACAGGAACCTACTCGCTATATTGAATCGTCTTTTCCAAACTAATATTCTGCTGGGTGGCAGCTAGAAGACACAAAAACATTAAAGTAAAATTATGCCGTGTATCGTCTTTTAATACTTCCGGCGTAAGTGTTGAGATCACGAGAAGGGCCAAGTCAGCCATTTTATTAGCTTCGACTATAAAATTGGCAAATTACCTACTCGAAAGTTATCCTAAACTACTTATACCTTGATTCTTTCCGATGACAGAACCCTGCACTCATGGAAATGAAATAAGTTCCCAAAAAAATTCGGTTTCGGCGGGACTCGAACCCGCGCCCCACCCTACCCGGTGGGTTCGAGTCCTGCCGAAACCGAAAATTATCGGGAACTTATTTCATTTCTTAGGGATACCAAAAGGACTATAACAAAAAACCTGAACTCATGATTTGAAAATTTCCCATTTTTTTCCCCTAATTTGGACATTAATTTCAAATTTCAAGACAGTATAGTTATAATGCTGGAAGTAAAAATGGCCTCCCTCTGAAAAGCGCTTCATTGCCTTTTATATCCTGTGGGGTAGTGCCAATAATCCCCACGCTGCTGTGCCCAGCGTAGGCATGTGGGTTCGATCGCAGTTCCGTGGTATACTTGTTCTACTGGAGGCAGGTGTCGTAAGAAGCGACTAAGGGATGTCCACCGGGGGGCAGTCAGCAGCACCTCCAGTAGACCAATGATACATTGCCGGCTGTTTATTCTTATTGCTCTTACTTTATCAATACCTACACAACCTCACAGTGTAGTTTGTATGTAGATACGTGGAATACGCCTTACTAACTACGCCGTAGTTAAACACCGTAAACAAAGGTAATTATCTAGGGTGATGCTTGTATTGTACCTGCTACAATCTACAATATATATCGACCATCGCAAATAGCTATCTGCTATGAAGTAATTAAGCTGCCAGATTGGGGTATATGCAAATAGAACATAGTGAAATAACTATGATCGTTAATGCTGGATGCGGCAAGCTGAAGACAGGGCGCTATGGCGCTCATTAGGGGAGACCTATGTCCAGCAGTGGACTAACATAGGCTGATGATGATGATGAAATAACTATAGACATAGCGCTTAGAAGAGGCCAGGACATTATGAATAACTTTAAGTATAGCCTCAAAATAACAATGGCAGCCTGTAAAACTTTAATAGTTAGAAACGTAATATTTTTGGACTGAGCTATGTAATGTATTGTATTATGTATATCAGTTATCTAGTACCCATAACACAAGCTTTGCTTAGCTTGGGATTAGATAATGCTGTGTGAATTGTCCAGCAATATTTATTTATTATTATTTATTTAGCTAGTTCACAAAATTAAGTCTTCGAGCTTGACTATATTGTTTTCGTTTTCATCTACGATCGAAGCATGTCATAAAATTGTATGTGTACGCGATTTCGTGAAAACTAATAAAAATTAGCCCCGATCCTATTTAGCTAAGTAACTTTTTGTCTCCAATACCTAGACATAACTGAGGTATGAGGATGAATTTTGTATTGTTTACGAAAAGTATAAAAGTTTTCATTTCCTTTTCATAAATATAACACCTTGCAGCGCCCCTATCGGATAATAATGATTAAATTAATAATAATTAATAATAATTTAATATTACTGAGAGAAACTTCTATTTATCTTAGTACGACAGTAGCCATCCAATAGTTTAATACGAACTCGATTATGGTTTACGAATTGGCAGTACTTTGACAATTTTGACAACACAGCTGTAGTAAACTAAATATTACGTTCTCGTTTTTTTTTTCGTTTTGTTATTTTGCAAACTCTTCCACTAGAAGAGTCATTCTGGGGATCCCTATGTAATTTCACTGTGATGACAATATTATGTGCTTCCGAGAACACAAGAACCATATAATCTAGATGGCATATATGGGACAATACAATGATCCCTGTCAACGCGTCGGTGACCGCCACGTCAGCCACTTGCCATTGATTGTATGACAATAGCTCACGGCTCAAGCGATTGGTGATGTAAACAGACTTTCACTAAATTTTATTGGAGTCGGTGCTATGTGGGTTTCTAGGAAATTAGCATCAAGGTATTGAAATAGGTTCCCAAAAATTTTCGAGTCAGCGGGATGAGATTTCATGGCTTAGTTGGTTTAGAGCACAGCCGTACTGAGGGTGCAATGGGGCGCGGGTTCAAGTCCCGCCGAAATTGAAAATTTTTTGGAAACTTATTCCAGACAGAACCTTAACCTTAACCTTAGAATATACTAAACCTATTCCATTTCTTAGAGATACCCAGAGTGCGGGAAGTACTATAATAAAAAAAAACCCTAAAAAAAAGGTTATTTGAAAAATTCAGCTTAGGTAATTGGTAAACAGTACCTACCTACAACTTATTCACATAGAAATCATTTCATAACGGGATATTTACCATGACTAGATTTTTGAGTTTTCCATTATTTCGGTCAAATTCATTCGCCATGATCACGGAAGAACTAATCATGGTAAATATCCGGTTATAAATGATGCGGATGCATCATGATAAATGATTTCTATAATTTATTCGTAGAGCAGTGATATAAAAATCACATATTTAGGAAATTATTACCGTGATGGTGTTAACTTTTTTCTTATGCTTACTGTCCATGTTTTCAGCTCCCTGTCTCCATATGTTTCATAACCTCGTTATAAAATGGTGCAAATAACTCAATACCGACGTACCATATAACTCTCAATTCTGTATTTACGCTGTATTCAGACTCCAGAGTTGATCCATTTCGTATGTTCCGAATCCGTGAAAACATGCTTAGTTTGATTTTGACTTACCTTTCACTGATCAATCTGCCACTCAATCTGAAACAGAAAAACAACAGTCAGTCAAAACAAGCATGGCCCAAAAACTAATGGCTCACAGAGATATAAGATGAACAATATACTTATCATGTCGTAATCGTAAGTAGGTAACAGTTTATTGACCCTAAAGGCGTGTTATCGTTACATTTGCATAAGGCTGGGAGCACACTCCTTGGCACTAACCCTTCGGTTTTACGAGCAAGATGTGTCTACGCTCTAGGCATCTTCTACTTTTATATTTTGCTTTTCGATATAAATTAGACATCAGTCTGATAAAACAATACATAAACGAAAATAAAAGATATACCTGCTTAGTCAGTAATAGGTAAAAAGTCTCTACCAAAAAGTTTATGGGCATGTTCTGTTGGTGAACAGTTTGCCAAAAAAATGGTGAACAGCTTCACTAACTTTGATGAAATTTTTAAGGGGAGTAGAAGTTATGTTATACGCTGTCTAAACGTTAAAATTTAAAGGTGCTTGAACAAAAAACCAACAAAACTTCAGTAACTCAATAAAGATCCCTAAAGAGAGAATTTTTGAGTTATTCTATTCGTTCTTCATTCAAACAATAATCCGTATTTGAATGCTAATTAATTTGAATTAATCAAACACTTTGAAAAGATGTAATGAAGTAAACAATAGAATTTTTTGGGAAGAAATCCCGAAGATTACGGAAGCTGATTATTGTTATTTAAATTCGAATACCTTATCTTTTGGAAGATAAATGAGTTTCGGACTAAGTGAAATATAGACTCCAGCGAAAAAGCGAGACGTCTCTTGAATGCTCTTAAACTTTCATTCGATTGCATCTGCCTGCAACTTTCAAATGTAACCAAATGAAGTTTTTTGCAGTTCTGTGAGGTTATTTGATTTTTTTATCTACTGTGAGTGGCAATTGCCAATTGAATAAGAATTGTAGATGGCAAGGAAGGGTACACTTAATTATACCTATACCTACTGATCTTTCATTCAGATGATTATTGCAATATTTTGATTTAATGATGTCCAGGAACATTAGTTTCAATCATAAACAAATAAACTTTACAGTGGATTATTATCATTCTTTTTTTTGAAAATACCGTTCAAAAAAGTTCGATCTTCTTCCATTTTTAGCAAGAATTAAACAAAGAATAAATTTTGTCTAACTTAAAGAAGTAATAATCTGGTGACGGCTTAGATTTTTAGAAAATAGATTCAAGTGTAAATATTAGTTGTAATTATTATTGTATATTTTTTATCAATGGATTGTAATTAATAATAAATAAATGTTTGTAAAGTAGTTTTCGAGATTGGTCCTATTTATTAAAATGATATTAAAACTTAAAGAAACATTTCGGATTGCAGCGCTGTGTTTCAAAATAAACAAATCACTTAGATGCGGTAGCTAAAGCCTCACGGGTCTCGAACTTGAAGCGTACTTTGCTTAGTTCAACTTAAATTGTTGGTGTCAATTTATGTGCAACTGTATAACAGAGCTTAACTCTCTCCAAGTTATGAAGGTGTCTTTGTGTACCCTCTGTTCAAGGAAAGCCAGGCTCACCAGCCTTGTACCTACTTTGTCCATTGGGGTTCTGGATTTGTTATGCAACTGTTTAATAAATTTTGGTAGGTACCTACTCCCATTCTCTTTGTTATGAGAGGCTAAATATCAATACAAAGATGTGTCCGAAATATAAGCATAAAATTGGCATCCGAATCCTAAAAATTCATAATGAAAGCCTTGTGTACCGATTACAAAGGTAATAAAAATAACAATGAATGCGAAATTCGTTGAAATGGACGAAACAAACAAGGATACATTCATCAAGACTTTGTAAATGATTTTTAAGGCAGGCACGGGGGTTGAATGCCTAATGAGCCTCCGCATTGAATGCTTTGTTCCAGCATTTCATTACATAGACCTACCTGTCCCCAACATTGGCCCAGCGGCTTTAGAACCGTTTATTATTTTAGCCTCTGTTTTATTACGATAAATCACAATATTACTTCACGCTCCACGCTCTCGCTAACTCTACAAGCTTAAAGTTTTAATGTAGGTAGACAGAACATATTTGAGAAAAGCAAATTGTAGGTCTAAATAATGAATAAGCCGTATTTATTCGAACTGTGTCGGGTGTAAAACACTCCTCATTGTTCTCAACCAACCCTTCCAGAGTTAACAAACAATATCTCAAACAATTTTGAGGTCAAGCGATCTTGTCTAAAGAATATTCAAGATAATTAAAGGCACCAAGCGTAATTGGTGGAATTCTTTGTTATGGCAACATTGCCAGAATTTTTAAATGAAGGTGGGTTGCTATTACCGTTTTTTTAGCACGAAGATTTATAGGGAGGATTTTCTTTTCTGTTGTTTTTCCATTCGTAGCTATTTAGTTCATAATCCTTCATAATGAAACCGAACTTTATTTCCACCATCTAGTTTGAAAGTCTTTCAACTCAAATCTCTGCTTTATATCCCTGTACAAACTTGCAGGATCTGAAACACGAGAATCAAGTTGTTCCTAGTTACATTACAGTTACCCTCTTCAGCTGCTGCGCTGAACTGATTTACTACTATTAGGTGCTTTTGAGCACCAAAACATTTACTACACTAAAGTAACGTTTTGGTTAAAGATAACCTTATAGTGCGGTCAATTTTGCCCGAAAATTAGGGGTTGGCTTACATAAATTCGCATAGAGCTGAAAACTGGTATGAAAGTTAAGGACACCATAATCAACAAAATCTGAAGAAGTGTCTGGATGTCTATCTTGGCCGGACTATTATCTTGAGGATAATTGATACGAAAAAGCTTCTAACATTGGCACGAGTAAAATATAAGACTACTTCTACTTACTAAGAACGCCTAGATCAAATTGTTGAATAAAAAAAGCGACTAAAAAGCAAAATAAAAAAAAAACACTAATGAATGGCTGTCTCATCAAAAATTTAAGGAATCTCATCTCACCTTGTTCTGTTCACTCCTTGCTCATTCTTAGAAGCGAAATGCTCACTCTGTTTCAATTTCCAAAAAAAAAACACCTACACCTGTACCACACGCAGTAAGCAGCTAGCCACGAAAAGGAATATTTCGACACACAGAGCACCTCCCCAGTTTGTAGATCGGATCGAGTAAGTGTTGTCGGATAAATCCGATCAAATATGAATAGGAAAATTCTGCAGGCAGCCGTTTTCCGTGCAGCCTTTTGCACCAGCGAAAAATGACGCATCATTGGGTAGAGTGTTTTGCGGTACTTTAGCACCTCTGTATTTTATTTTTATTTTCCGCTCGGTAATGAGACAAAAAAGACTACTGACGATCCTACTATCGAGGTTGAATTTATTTTGATTGCTCTAGATTTTAGTTAATTCCTTGAAAAACTTCGCAATATCTGGATATAGAATTTAGCTGGTTATAATGGATGAATGGAGTGAGCTCTTTGTTTTGAAAGAAGCACAAACATAGGTAGGATTTAGGGGAGGTAGGTACATAATGAGAAATCCATCTTTGTGAGTAAACATTTCAGGTAACACGATTTGAGCATTTCCGTAATAATCGTGTAAATATGAATGCTGTAATAAGGTCGTTCTCGGCGTAAAATTGAGAAACTCCCAGAGCGTGGATTTCTCTTTGCTTTCAAAGGAGAATTTTGTAGTAACATTTCATATTACCTACTGAAATAATATCATATGTATATTTGAGATTCGTTTAGTTGTGCTAAATACATTAACTTATGTCTTTGGCAATTATGTGATTTAAATGCTCCTTTCATGGATATAATTGGAGCACTTCCAAGTGATGATAATAATATAATGCATCACTAGGTAAGAACTTGTTCTATCTCACCTTGTAGGTAAAAGATTTTAACAGTTAATGAGATTTTACAAACGACACTCTGAAGCCGACTCGAATGAAAAACATTACGACGTAAGTACAACTCGACCTACACGACGTACCTATTATAAAATAAGAACCGTGAAATGAGTGCCGATTGGTCATTTTGCGTGTTCACGAATTTTCTTCATTGGTCATTACGCGTATTAGTCAATGTGCGTCTAAACGTGTAATTAGCATGCCGAGAGTTTCGAAGGATTAACAATTATAGAAATATGTATTAAAGGAAACGGTTAGAGACTTCGATATAAGTACATACATACATTATAATAAAGAATATCTAAAAATAGTAGGTACATTTTAGATGGATCGCTCTGCAAAATTCGAAGATTAGGAAGTGATAATAACTTTTTTGACTTGTTCAAAATACAAATTTCAAAAAGTGTGAAACCTACAGAAATTTCAACTATTTTGAAATTTACAAACTGATATGTTTCATTTGATACCTCCATCGGTAAGGATCCCCTTAACCATTTTTCAAAACGTGTTCTAATACCTCTGCTCGCTATGGCGATCATTTTAGGGGAGGCCTATGTCCAGCAGTGGACTAACATAGGCTGATGATGATGATGATGACCGTTTATTTGACTTTACCTTGTTGTCTATCTCGACTTTTTTTAAATTTGGACATCAAAATTTGTACCTACTGTTTTTTTTTTCATTAAATCTGTACTGGCGCTCGAAATGTATTATTATTTGAAATTTCAAGCTTACAACTGCGTTAGTTGCTGAGATATTAGAGAGGAAAAAGGGTGAACAGAGCGAGACCAGAAGGTTTCTAAGCTGGAAAAACAAACCCCGTGTCTCCGGTTCCAGTGAAACATCTACACAAGCGACGACGTATGCCACGCTACGTGCGGTTCCGATACACAATAATAGAGGTGGTTTTCACGCAACAGCGATTTGCCTCCGTTGGTGCTACCGTAGAATTCGAAGGTATGCGAGCGTGAAAGATAACGTTCAGAGAAATTGCTTGCTGTTAGGTGAGTTAGATATTAATTTGGCAACAAAACTGTAGTCTATTTTAGCTGTCGCATAGTTTTGTACAACAGTCTATGTTGATTTGGCAACAAAACTGTAGTTTGTACAACAGTTTAAGATTTATTTAAAGTAAACTTTTCCACCGTCATTCGTTGCACTTAAGTAAGGACAGTTTTCTTCCCAACCATGATAAAAAAAACATTTTCTTAAACTCGTAGCACAAAAGTGGCCTTGGCTTGACCAAAACATTCGTTTCAAATATTTCAGGATAGAGCCTTATACAGGCTGTTGACCTGGCATATTCAGGTACATTACGGTCAAGAGGCGAGAACGCCGAGTCCCAGTGGCGAAGAGCGCCCACACCATCAATATTAGATGAGCTATCCGCACAGTTCAAATGGGCTACACACTTTTTCCATTTTTAAACACCTATGATAGCGAATGTAGTCGCTTGGCTTTAATAATGATTACTGTTTTGAGTACCAAGTAATAAAGCGAATTCCCAGGCGAAAAAACTTAAAAAAACGGACGAAATAAGCATCACGGTCAGCAACATTCGTTTTTGTACCCATGTACGTAAGGGTACCACGGTTTAACAAATGGATATCAATCAGTAATGGATAGCTGAAAAACAGATCAGTCAAACATTGAAGCATGTGCAGTTCAGTGGAATCCATCAACTTTGTCACCAATTTTCCTGAAACTGTTAAAGTTTGTAGGTACACATGTATTGTAGAAATGTCCTGTGGTAACACTTCGTACTGATGACAATGTTCAATTCCCTGTAGCAATAAGTCGTAAATTTGTATTACGGTCCTGTACAAGTTCGAACGGTTGGCTAACTACAATTAACCGTAGTATAGGTACCTACCAATAACTACGCAAACATAAGGCAATAATGTTCTACTGATTATGAGTATAGCTCCTCTTTCACTGGACCACTATGATGTCAGTTTTTAGAACGCTCAAATGTCAACGAAGTCGGCAATTTCACAAAATTGAATTTTAAACTTTATTCCTTGTTTTTACGGTTATTTTTAGAGCAGTAAAGGTTTCGGAATGGGTCGTTTGCTGTTGACGTGTGCCAACGAACAGGGCATCGTAATGTAATGAATGACGGAGGTCGTTGCGTTTCCGAGAGTTCCCTACAAAACGGATTAGGCCTTCCTCGGAAGACATGTTGAATTATCATGTTACAGTCATGTGAGTAAATTAAATTTAAAATTACATATTTCAGACCTTTTTAATCGAGCTTGTATTTTGAGGGTTGATTTTTGGGGAAACATTTATTTGTTGATTCTTTTTAGGCATAAGTGAAAGAAATATTATTATTCAAAAAAATTCAATCGTAATTATAAACAATCATATATTTGCGTACTACATAGTAATATTTATGTTTAAGTACTCTCATTTTTCATAAACAAAATTAACATGAAGATATTCATCAAAAAGAAAGAAAAGATCACATGAGAGATCACCTGTGGATTGTTTGCAACAGTCTGCAGTTAGCTCAATTGTTTCAATTATAAATACTAGTTTTATTTTAATTCTATTTTTTGATTGTAATTTTAGTAGTTTCAATTTAGTTCTATTAATTGATTGTAATTTTCTTTGTTCATTATACCACAATCAATACAGTGAAATAGGTACCCCAAATATGGAATACTACGGTATTTCTAAAAACTAATTTAAGCCTAAATTTCTAATTTAACACCAAGACAATAAAATGCCTCATGTTCTTTCAAACAAACTTCTATCGAATATATAGAAGCTATAAATACGCTACTATTTATTTGTAACAAAATGATGAAAGAATTTACTGTTTACATACCAGTGAAAGTTTTCTGACAGCGACAAAACAAAAAGCTCTCACTGCGACCAAAGGACTTGTTCGACTAACTCATTGAAATCTATATACGCGTATAGTGATTTGAGGAGGTAGGCGATTAAAGGTCCCTAGGATTCTTGGTTTCCGAGAAATGCTGGTATTCCATATTAGGGATACTATTCCATATTTGGTAACTTTCATCTATTTATATATTTATGCTAGACTTGATTTAATTACTGAAAGAGATCCCAAAGGGAATGTTAATATTACACACTTAAGTTCACTACAAAAGTTTTAAAGCTCTTAACTGTATTAATTTTCCAGGGTTATTCTACGAATATGTACCCACTTATTTTCAAATTTTCACATTCCCCAGGGTCTTGAAACGAACGATACCTTTATATTTAAAAGCAAAATGAATGAAATATAGCAACTTGGCTCCTACTTTCCTTTGACGCTTTGATATCCATTAAAGAATTATCTCTTTTGAGTTCATCTTCATTGGTGGCTACATTTTGAGAATAAGTTGCGTCTGTTCTGTGTAGCACATAATTACTATAAAGTTTTTACTCCAGTAGTAGCAAGGACATAGATCTGTTGTTTGCGAGCAGGTATCGTTCTAGTCAAGTAATCTTGTAAGTTTTAAAGCATAAAAGTTAAAAAGCTGTCATTTTACCTGTATAAAGATAATCTTTTGTTCAGATATAAGGTAAGAATCTGCATCTTCAAACTACATAAGTTAAAAAAATGATTCGCAAGTCATAGAGCTGAAAACTGAGTTAGTCTCACTTTTAAGCCTTAAGGCGCTGCGCAAACGCAGACACTTTTTGTTACCGACACGGCACACCAGCCAGGGAACCGTAGTTGCTGTGTCCTGTAGCGGTGATCAGACACAGTCGCCCGTTGCTACTACAGGTCACTGGTAACCGTACTTGCTGTGTCCGGCTCAGTACAATTGTAGGGAAATTTGTTAATGTTGTTTGTGTCTTCAAATCAAATCAAATCATTTATTTGCCGAATACATTATTACAGGTACATGTGAAATCTTATAACTAGAGTGATGTTGAATGTATTCAACCCGCAAGCAGGTATGCAAATATTAAATGTTGGTGATATAAAAAGTTAAAATAATCAATAGTAAAAATAATCAAGAATAATACAATTAAAAATACATAGTTCACAGTCAGACCTACTTAATTGAAGTCAAATAAATTACCTACTTAATTGAAGTCAAATAAATTATTCTACTTAACTGACGACTTTTAGTTTCCAGTTACCGACACCGAACACTTTTTGATCGTCAATGAGTATGTGTTAAGTGGGAGCAACTGGACACACGTATGCGCAGGAGTGGATGATTTCATACTGGTTCTATAGAAATCAAAGGGTTAGGGTAAATTCGTCATCGGTCCATTTTTTGTGCTACTTTTAAGTTCCATACTTGGTGGGTAAATTTGTCACCGTCGCATAAAATATTATTTTTTATATATTCATCGGTAACTTGTATCTGACACAAGACACAAAAGTGTCTACGTTTGCGCAGCGCCTTAGTGAAAATAAATATTAACGTTAATAATTATACAATAATTCAGAGGATCCGGAAGGATGTACAGAGATATCCTTGAGAAATGAAATAAGTAAAATAGTAATAGTAAAAATATAAATAGTAGTAGTAAAGTTTTCGGTTTCGGCGGGACTCGAACCCGCGCCCCACCCTCAGTACGGGTGTGCTCTAACCAACTAAGCCACGAAACCCTTAGTCGGCTCAACCGAAAATCTTTGGGACCTCTTACGGACTATAGATGGCACTTTTTTTATTTTGGGAACTTATCAAATTTCATTTCTTAGAGATACCCAAAATGCGGGTAAACACTATAACTAAAAAAACCTTAGAGATCCTTGTAAAATAATATAACTTACTCTATGTAGAGTCAACATAGATTCTACCCTAGTTATTTTTCTTGTTCCACCAAAGTATAAAGTAGCAGCATTTTACAATGTTATACGATACGACTCATTATTTGAGTACCGCACGCTCACTTTATGCGATGCTAGAAATGTCAGGAAACAGCGAACCCTCCTGTCCTGCCATCCAACATGCCTCTAACTGGATTACCTAGACGCCACAGATATGCCACTAGCTGGATATGCTGAAGGTAACAGCGAGTTTTGCCTCAAGCCTGAGTTAGATGAGTCGAAAGTGTTGTCTGGATTTTTCTTTCGATTGATTATAAATGCTAATAGTAACGCCTCTATGATGAGACGTTCCATTTATGTGTAGGATAACAAGTAGTTCCTTGTACGCACGGTATAGGCGATACCGTGCGTACCAAGATCCCACACAAAAATTCGAGAACGTCAACGAGACGATACTATCGACTCGGAGAACTTATGGTTCTTTCATGTAAACAAATAATAAACATAAGTCATGGTAAATATCCCGTTACAAATGGCTCTAGTGGTTCATTGCACATAAATATATACACACGCCTTTACTTATTGCATAGGTATTAGGTTCGAGAGAATGGTTCTCATTATTTGCGATAAACCACTTTTTTTAGATGGGATCTTAAACTATAATTGTGAGTCAATCATTTAAATTTTGTGCATGCGGCGTCTCATAAGTTCTTCAAGGGGCCACCTATGACGCCATTTTGTGAAAAGATTATTATGTATCTTTTTCGAAGCTGCAGTGGTAAAAATTACGGAGAAAAAAGGTTTTAACGTTAACCAATTGACGTCATTTCACATACATTTCACTTACATTCATTACAGTCTAGGTACTACGTAAACCTAAAGTGGCTTTCACGTGGGATGCCTTTTCACTACATAGTATAAAAGAAAGTCGCTTCCCACTGTCTGTCCCTATATATGCTTAAATCATTAAAACTACGCAACGGATTATGATGCGGTTTTTTAATAGATAGAGAGATTCAAGAGAAAGTTTTATGAGTATAAAAAATGGACCCGTGCGAAGCCGTGAATTCCGTGATCGCTAGTTTTTTTATAAAATTACATTCGTGTATGACAACAGTTGTCATTGACAACAGGTTCATTTCATATAATCTGAGTAAGTTACTTACTCAGATTAATATGAAATCATAATAATTTGAGTAAGTTACGTACTCAGATTAATATGAAATGAACCTTCCAAACCGTATCCTAATTTAATATTTTGTGCGATCATATCCAGTGCGATCATATCCAGTGCAGCTAAGTCTCTAACGTGGACCGTCGTCGTATGTCACAGCGCACTTATTCAATAATCTGATTCTATGTGAAAGGTAGATACAGTTCCACGCTTACTGGCATCTTATTTAATTCAATTCTGTACGCGCTCGTCTCTGAAGGCGTTTTGAGTTTTTGAGTGTTCATGTTTACGAATATTTATTCAGATTTATTTACCGAGCGAGATATGAATGGGCTGGAATTATTTGAACATAATTACCCCTATAATTCTGGTCCCCCACAGACCAGTCTATTCGTAAACGAATTTCCTCGCCGAATAAAAAAAAGGCACAGCTTTATTACTTCAGTTCATCTATACAGTTTCCTATTCTGCATGAATCCTATTATGAATTCCTATACATCCATTTGTGTCCGTAATAAGTACCAATGTGAAACCTACCACTTGAGTGTTTTCATTAATAAAAATTCTCGTTATTTCCAAACATTTTATTCTTTTTGATGCTTCCATGTAAAATAGAGGGAAGTAAAGCTTTCTGTTCACAATCGCTTTGATTTCCCAGATTTTAATTGGCTGTCAATTTGTCTTTACAAAAGTTTTAACGGAAAATTAATTTCGCAAATTGTGTGGAAATTAAAATTAGTTTCATGAACTTACGACTCATTTGCTTCTTATAAAATGTCTTATAAAACTTTGCTACTTTGATACAAAGGAATTTATTTATTTCCCTTTGTAATTAATTTTACGCTATATACATATTCACTAATTAAAATAACTGAATTTATATCATCGTAGTTTCATATAAGTTTTCTTACATTATAAGTCAAAGCAAACGGACGATGGTGCTAATTTTCCGATCATTCAAAAAACAAACATGAAACGCACAAGGAACAAACATGAGAATAGTTATTTAGTTAATTGTTCAACTATACTTATACTATTATATACTTCTACTATTAATAAAAGTGGTGAATATACTAACAATTGTACACATGCAAGTAATAAAACTTCTACTATTTAACTGTGCCTGTGTCTTATTGGGAAAAACTATCTAGAAACCTTAACCTATCTAACATATTTGTCAAAGTACGTACTGACTGTCCATCTGTGATAACTTGATAAGTGTGATAACAACAACGTCGGCTTAGGGTGGAACTTCACATATCTGCACGCGATTGATTTTTAAAAGCTTTCGGCACATAACAAGACCCGTTCTATGACACAGGAGAGTCGTCTACTAACAGTCTGGATCCGAGAAAACATTGCAATATTGCCAAAGACACAAAAAACAGCATATGATAATGTAGAATTTTTTAACGTACGCCATTATAATTATGCCAGGGTTCCAAAAAGAAATCAAATCAAGTCAAGTGAATACTGACAGAAAAGTGGTAGACCAGTCACAAAAGGACAAATAAGTCAAGTCAAGAGCCTAGATATCAAAGCTCTCGCTAAAATGACAGAAGCACGTCTTTTGGCAAGCTTTAAAAATATATCGCCGCCGGGATGCCATGATAAATGAGAAACCATAGATAAATAATGTAAATAAGAAATAAACAAATACAATACAAGGCTCACGTACGCTACGCCTAAAAATCTAATGCCTAGGCATAGGCTTATGTAGGTAAGACCTTAGCCAGAGGCATTCAGCTGAGATAGGGCCTTATTGTTACGACCTCTGTGGCGCGGTGGGTGAAGGTCTGCCTGCGACGCAGGAGGTTGCGGGTTCGATTCCCGCCTCGAAACAAATGTGTGTACGATCTGCAAACATTTGTTCAGGGTGTTCTGGTCGTTTTCTATGTATAATAAAAAAATATCTATCTATGTATTGTACTATATTATGTATATCAGTTATCTAGTACCCATAACACAAGCTCTGCTTAACTTGGGGCTAGATAATGCTGTATGAATAGTCCAGCATTATTTATTTATTTTTATTACTTTATGTATTTATCTTATAGTTATCTTAGTGTATCTTGTTGTTGTTTTGTTGTCATTGTTGTTATAAATAAATGTCTCTATCTCTCTCAGCTTGATGGTGAAAAAATACAGTTTGCTTCTATCGGTGTAGTTCATCCCTGAGGATTGGCTTGTTCAGAACTCATACTCATCAGAGCGGGGATCAATCATTCAGTTAATGGACGCTGGTTGAGGAGCTTCAATTAGGAGTTGAAGCTTGGAACGCATGTCACAAGTCCGTAACTTTCTAACTAGAGCCAAGTTTTTAAAAGCATGTCAAGTAGTAAATGTTTAGCAACTCTAAAAGTAATAATTTGATTGTTATCTTATCCAATGAATTGTAAGGGATGATTTATATTAAACCTGGCCGTGTCCGGGCCGGGCCGAGGCCAGAGCGGGCCGGAGCAGTTAATACGGAGAAGTTAGTAGACGGGTTCGGACGTGACACGGATACTGTTTAATATAAACTGCTTTATACAAAATGTATGTAACGTTTCAAATCCGTGCCCCGTCCGGGCCAAGTACACGGCCCGCCCGCCCCCGGGCACGGCCCCGTCTAATATAAATCATCCTTAAAATGTTACGAGACAACAATTCAAGTTTGACTACAACCTAGATACAATACTTATCTATCGATTATAACTCGAGCACGATCCACTTCTAATCAAATTAAACAACAATTTCATCCAGTTCACATCACCTCGAGCCGTCTCGAGCTCATCCCAAAGTACTTACCTAGATACACGCCCCGCAGAGTTGTGAAAATGTTTCACAAGTGGTTTCAGTAAACACTAAAATAAATAAACCGTTCTCGCTAATGGCCTACAATACGTGACATTGCCTGATGCAAGATAATGCTTTCCAACCACGAAAATGTGCGAGATCTTACTACGGCCTACTAGCTTTTATTGTCTTTGCAAATGAACGGGATTTTGGTGAGAAAAGCAAATTAAATGTAACATAGTTTAAGGCACTGTTTAAACCTACGACAGCATTTCACTACTTTTAGGCTGACGACTGAAGTGAAATATCGCTGAATATGAAATGGTATTTCCAAATAAATTTTAATATTTAAGTTTCACAAAGTGGCTTAAAAGACTACTTACCTAAACAAGTAAAATTTAAAAAAAGCTACGGCTAATTAGACTCATTTCGTTCTGAGATGCTTTTAGTGTTATTCGTGAATTTAATTAATTACAAAATATGAAATCCGGTAAACAAAGTGCCTCTTCTTGAATAAGGCACTAGCATTTATACAAATTTAAATAAAAAAAGGTTTCCCAGATAATATCTAGTTCGAGGTTAAAGAAGCTTTACTTGTCATAAAAACTATAAAAGTTTATTTACAATAAGAATAAGTAATTCGTAAATAATGTTTAAATTACATTATTATCTCTAGGACTTACTTGTTTATACGTAGATATAGGTAATCTTCTTATACATATATTAGTGTTATTTAACCTATTTTAGGATAGATAGGTACAAACAAACGTAATAACACTTTTAACGTTTAATGAATCTATTGCAATTTATTTACCAAGAAAATTTCGCTTTGAACTGGTTATTTTTCTATTGAATCTCAAATAGAATTTTTAATAATTTACCAGCAGCGAATGAAGTCATAAAATGGCGAACGTTTGAGAAATTAAAAGAATGTCCATATAGAACTTCTTTCTCACCGTGAAAATCCAGTTTATTTCTCACATTACTGCTGACCTAACCTACCTACTACTTTCAATAAAATTGTTGCTTTATTTTTCTTCTCAAAATATTGACTTTACCTATCACTTTCATCCCCGGATAAACAAATTCGAGCTCACTTTGGGAACGAAATTATACATTGTTTTATCTATGCTACAATAATGTTTGGTTGCTGGCAACATGCTGGCAAGATTTTGAGAAAAAAATGCCCTTTATCCACCCCATCACACCCTATCACAAGTAATCACAACACAACAATATATTTATCTTCGGGGTTTCCCCTTCAGCACAAGTAGAGAACGCTCGCAGCCTTCCCTACTATATGCATACTGTAAGCATTCATCGACGTATTGTACAAAAGCTTTCCGTTCAGTTCGCTTTTCAATAAAAGCTCAATGAATACCTTGGCTGAAACTTGCCTCTACCTGAAAATTAATAACCTTTCGATTCTCACGTCATCGTAGAATGGAGATGGAGTCAGAAGAAAGAAAGGATAATCTTGAAGTCGATTCAAGTTTCAATGATGAGTTCAGTTTGGTGCCATTGTATGCAAGCAAATACAAAAGGACGTTTCTAATGAACTCTCTCGTAGAAGTTCGAGTTATTTTATATAATTATAGGGTTGATAGTTTGGTCTTTCCTTACGTCGGCAAAGTCTGAACTTTGCCTTCTCTTTCGATTATCCAGATTGATTACAAAGCTTCAAACAGATGGAGTTAAATATTCGAATATAAAGATCATATCGGTCCACAATTGACGATAGATACAGCCAACAATAAACATGGGATGGGAGATATTCTATCTTCGGGATTCTTTTGTTTCTCGCACGTTAAAAAGACCACTATATCATGATAAAAACATCACAAACAAAAGGACAATTAATTATTCATAAATACAATATAATATTAAGAACGAATTTCAAATTATTATCAAAAGAATGAATAGGTACGGACAGCTTTTGTAGATGTGAAATCAAATATTACGGAATGAAACGAAAGCCGGTATAATAGGGAATGGGAAAACGATCAACTTGTTTGTTGAGTGGCATTTACAATATCAAATTCCGGGACCAGTCGTTTGTGTTAACATTTGAATGGCACGCTTCATAACATAGATTTACTTTACCTCTACCTCTGCAAAAATGTACGATAAGTTAGGTAGTTACAATGCTGCTTGTAAAAATTTTCGTAGAATCTTGTGATATTTATATCGAAAGCTAAAGCTAAAACCATAAGGCAGTTTTACTATTTTTTCGAAGGAAATTATTGTGTGCAAAAATGCTCACAAACGAAGAAAAGAAATGTTATAAAGAAACGCAATTTAGAAAACCAACAACTACATAAAGTATGAGATGATTCCGATAATCTAAAATCCTCTCAAATATTTAGGACAGGATAGAGGTATAGCGCAAGCCAAAAAAATGTCGACACGGCAGCAATGGCATGAATTCACAAACCAAACTTGCTGGAATTCATATAGTTGAACCGTCAAAGGATTCTATGTATGTACTGTACATGCAATGTTTGGTCGAAACGGTTATTTATTGCTTTTCAATCACTGCGTAAGCAAACTCTGTGTAAATTCAAAAAGTGAACTGAAAACCCTTTTGAATAAAGGGTCTCCACTATACACTAGATATGAACCTACATCATTTGGCTCAAAAGTCACAGATTCGTTTTAATGGACTAGAACCAGACTGTTAATGATACCATAAAACATTGTACCTATAGCACGAGAATTAATTTAACTTAAAATGGCGTTAGCTGTGTAAATTTAATCAGGTCACAAACAAATGACGAAGGTGGGGACCCTCACATTATCATGGGAGCCACGGACTACGGTTAATATGAAAATGCGGGTAACCAACGCAAAAATATGATGGCATTAATATTAATTGCACTTAGTCTGGTGTTGGGGGAAAAACAACTATAAAGGACGCTAAAAGGAACACTAGTA
The DNA here is from genome assembly GCA_947086465.1 of Eupithecia exiguata. Lineage (NCBI taxonomy): Eukaryota > Metazoa > Arthropoda > Insecta > Lepidoptera > Geometridae > Eupithecia > Eupithecia exiguata. The sequence continues at coordinate 7,930,664 of OX352233.1, forward strand.
GTGAACTAACGCAAGTTCGTCGCCGGCGGCACACCTATTTATAATTGCAAAGCATATTTCAAGGCAGCCGATTATTTAGAATATAGGACGCACGCAGAAAAACGGCTTACCCTTTGACAAAAGCCTCTTTACCTTTTATCCCACCGAAACCTTACTGTTTGATTTAGGTGAGTACGTAGGTTTCTGAAAAACTTACAAAGGTCTCGCAAACAAAAACAGGGTAAGTATAATCTTTTCGCTCGTCCCTCTTACGCCTGGATCAAATACATTCGGTTTGTGATCGGAATCGGCAAAGCGTGTTTTCTTTGAAAACTGATCCCTGAAAATACCTTTCCTACACGGGTTGAGGTTCGTCGTCACTCTTTAAAAAAAGAGCCAGAGCTTTAAGTTAGTGCAGCCGGTCACTAAAAATAATGTGAACGTTGTTCGGTGGTAATATAAATAGCATTGAATATCAAAAACCTTTCCAGGCAAAAGCTTGTCACTCCTTTGTGAAGACTTTTGAGTTTGTCTACCACGGTTAGTCGCGTTTATGATGTACGGATAGGTCGATTAAAAAACTTTCCTACCATCAAATGGTAAGAAAGTTTATATTCTAAGATTTTTATATAGTTAAATTTTGACTTTATACAAAATCGTAGTTAAATAAAAAACCACACATTCATAATGAACTAGGAATATTAGTTTGATGAATTCATTATGTAACTTACTTTACGTAACGTTGGTGTTCTTCCAACACAAATAAGGTTCGTAGTTAACCCGCATACATCCGTAATGAACTTTCTTACTGTTCAATGCACAATATTTCACATCAAAGCATGCTTCTGATACGAACATGTCTTGTCGACCCGTCAGTAAACGCCTATTCTAATCTTTATTGAAACGCTTCCAGCTGTAAAAGTTACTTCAACGTTCGGACCCCATTAAATGAAGTGTTTTAGAGTTTCTCTAAACATAAAATTCAATTCGGAATTTGCGATTTGTTTTTGAGAATCCAATAATAGCAGCGTCTCGCTTAATGATAAAATTCTAATTTGTTTGGAATCGCAAAAAAGATCTCTACTTTTTTGGGCGACATTGTCTGTAACCTTTACAATTTGAAAAAGGGTAAACAAAGACGTGCTAGCTTAAACATCCTTAAAACGGTCTTTTGCCACAAAACGTTACCTATGGTTGCAAAGGCTTCATGAAACCTAGGAGTATTGCATTTCCTTGCTCGGTTTATTTTACAAAGTGACTTGAGACGTGGGCATCACATTGCCTTCAATATTATGCGGTCCCGACCTCAGACCGCAAACCTCAGCTCTGTCCGAGTATTATTTATGTATTTATACTTGTTATTTAGCGTGGATTTACGGATCATACAAGTAACACCTTTGTACCTACCAAACTATTAAATCAGTAAGAAGTGATTCTGTTTTTTATATGAATCCGTTTGAAAAAGCATCTGCGGTAATTTTTATTGCGGTTGTTGAATTAAACAGTTCCTTTTTGTATCTGAAAATTAAGATTTTATAAGAAACAATCTGATAGGATTATCTATGTATGTTGACTGCATTGTTAAACCAGAGAGATATGTAAAGTTTAAATAACTGCACAATTTGAGTGAAAATAAAGTTAATAGTGGTCAAAATTGTAGAGCAGACACAAAAGTAGTTTGATGTGAATTATTTATGGAAATTACGACAGAGGCCAACTAAACTATAAAGTTCAGTTTACTTACAACAAAGAAGCAACTGTTTACAAAGATAAGCCAACCAAAACACTTGGATATTGATTAGGAGCCCGCCTGTGATCTTCGACCGAGAATTCGTCAAAGCGCCTCCGTCAAAGCGTAGCTATTTATACTGTGCCCGTGTAACGAATTTGTTTCCAACAAGGGATACAATACGCTGTAATCTTTCGCTAAGACTTTAATGAAGCACTCGTTTTCGACGGAGTAATTTGGCAAGTTAATAGCTACCCTCCCTCCATGTTTGAAATGCTCGGTTTCAATGCAAAGAACAAAAGATCACCTTTTGTTGACAGAGTACCTTGCCATCGCTGAACGTAATAAATTAAAACTTTACGTGTGAGTGAAAACGGTAGACTGATACATAAGCCTTTGAAAGGAATACCAAAAGATCTTATGGAGGATCCAAACAGTGAAATGGTCCGCGACAAAGAATAAGTTCATTTTAACAATTTTGTTTTACTTCTGTTAATATAATTCAATTGGAGTACACTACAAACCAAAGTCGGTGAGCCGCCGACAAGTTGACAAAACTACATTATGTCGAATGCCTAAAATATTCATACAGTGAAATCTCGCACCTACCCGACTAATTTGTCTCGGTGGCAAAAACGTAGGTAGGAACACGAGCAATTTTCTCCCTGCGTTACTAGGAACGATAGGGAATATTTTTTCCCGATTGTTCCTAGTGTGATCGTAGCTAGGAACAATCGGGATTTTTTTCCCGATTGTTCCTAGTAGGAACGTAGAGGGTAGGGACAATCGGGAATAGGTGGACTAGAGCTCAGTCGCCATTTCGTGTGTAGACATAATAAGATGCGTTCCTAGAGAACTTTAAGAAGGGAACCTAAATGACCATTCGGTATGATTGATTATTAAATCATCATCGGCCTATACAAGTCCTGGGCATGGCCTCCCCTACTGAGCCATACAGCAAGGTGCTGTGTGTCTTCAGCTTGCTGCATCTAGCATCCGCCTGCTTTCGTTCGCGGGTCGTCATCCCAACAGGCCGGAGGGCATACTGCACTACGCTTGCCTCGTTTCGCGAGTACTAAAGAACACATGTCAAAAATTACCTTACAGTAAGTACCTACGATTTGGTGCAAAAATATCTATATTTAAGAATAAGCGTCATTGCAAAGTTGCTTCCGTACGCTGTACCCTCTCATAATCCACAGTCACTACATGTAGCCCCTTTTCGTTAAAAAATGAATGAAAAAAGAACCCTTTTTTCAGCCCTTTTATACCCATACTAAGGATAAAGCAATGGAAGGGTTGTAAAGGAAAATGCGATCATAATCTGCGATTTCCATATTTGTTTGGGATCCTAACGCACTGATAGAGTGGCGAGTTGTCTTACAATTTGTTACTAACCGGTTTCTTTTTATCTAGATTGTTTTTACATCCAAGACATTTTAGAGTTGGAATAGTTGCTATATTTTACTGTATTCCTCTTCAAGATCAAGCGGAGTGTACTTAAAAGCAAGATGCTAGGAAATTGTATGGCCTGTTTCTGTTAACAAATCGCTCCATTATGACAATGGTTTAACTGTTAAAACCAGACGGGCCAGTATCAAACGATTGCGATCACTTGCTTGGTGGTGGGCAGGAAATCTGAAGAAACCAGAACGTTAAATGTTGCAAGTCGTAAAACAAAAAGCACGAAAAAGTTAAGGTGCAAATCGAAAAATTCCAAGCCGATTCGGGATAATCAAACTTAATAAAGGCTTGATACTCTTTGACCTGCAGGTACTCGTAGATGCTGGATGCGGCAAGACAGGGCGCTATAGCACTCATTAGGGCAGGCCTATGTCAAGCAGTGGACTAACATAGGTTGATGATGATGCTGACTCTTTGTGCTAGTACCAATGCCACCCTAGTAGCGTCAGCAAAATTCAGTGTGGTTTAGCTAACCACCCGTTCGTAAACTTGTGACGTTACATTTCCCAAGTAATGTTCATGACGAGCCGTCAGTTTGTAACAAACTTTACTAAACAACGCTTGCATTTACCGCAAGAGTTTAGTTTTGAATTTGGGGAGATTTTGATTTGTATGGAATTAGCTAATGGTTTGTTTCAAGCTGTAAACACTAATCAATGTATTGTATTAGCCTACTACAACTTTTATATCTCGATCAAATTATAATAAAAAAACCTACTTATAGTGCGAACCATTGACGTCTAAGTTAGAGAGATAAATATAAATAAATACTATAAAAAATATCATCATAATAAAGTATACTTTTCTGGTATAATATTCCGTAAACCTATCGAGCCAAAACTTGTGTGTGTATGCTTGTACCTACATGAATCACTGTTCTATAAGTAGATAGTATTGAAAATAGTTTAAAATAAAAATTTGATAGGGATTCGTCAAAAAACTATAAAGTAAATTCCAGTGAGCACTCAGCACGGATATAAAAATATTCCGCATTTTCCATTTAATTTAGCAAACAAACGAAATTGCACATTTGCAATATCATTGATCCAGTCAGTGGAAAAGTTGAATAATAATGTAGACTGGTTGAATAATAAAACGATTCAATGGTTCTGCTTCGAGCAAATAATTTTACGAGCCACGGATTTATTTGCAAATTATTAATATGCCACACATAACGCTTTTACGTAAACACGTTGTATATTGCTATTAATCCCGTCCATTTACTCCCAACTCATTAAAAGGCACAAAACATTGTGACTTACCAAAACATAATTCAATAGTCAATTTAATAGTTATCCTAGCATATCTCGGTCTTCAGACAAGAACCTTCCTAGGAATGACTCTTTACTAGCAAGAAGTGATCTTCTTTTTATCAGACGCTTAGTACACGTGGTTACGGGCAGGTAAACATATGAAGCATCTCACACTGTAAATTTCGAAGTTATTGCTCGACTAGGCGCTGCTAATATTAGAAATGATTTACTGCTAGAAAGTACCAGTTCAATGTAAACTGACGGCAAATTTAGTTCACGCCAAATATATAATGTTACGGTTAAAGCATTTGCAACAAAATTAGAATCAGCTGCATATTTCTGTTGGTAAGAGTAATTGCTGCATTTCAGTTTAGATATCCTGTAACGTGATGAGTGGCGCTGGATTTGATGTATTACGTAGAAACTTGAAATCATTTGCAAGAAAATAGGAGGTACTTACTTACACAAATACCAAGGCAGAGATAAGATAGGAAAATTCGGTTTCTAGAAATTTGAAATTTGCTTTTTAAACTTCAGATTACCTTTCAACATTTCCTTAATCCGAAATGGACGATCCAATAAGCCACTGATTTTAATCTGAGCGTTTAGCAGATTACTTAATGAAAACAATGAAGAAATTTTCCATTAGATGCTTAAGAATGCTTTCTGTCTTAAGACCTGTTGACTTGCGCGCAAACATTTCAAAACACGCTTTATGGACCGGAATCCGATCTGCCAGACAATAAACTAAAACAAACTGCACTAACTTGGCTTTGAAACCAATCAAAACTTTGCACACAAAGAAGCTCAATGCAGTCAGACAAGAAATCGCTGTTTTATTGAACAAGAAGAGGAACTTATTGAATTGGTTTGTAACAGAAACTTGGGACGGTGGTGTCGGGTTAAATATTGACTAAGCTTTGTCACGGTCGGGTGCCCAAGAACCTCAAACCGAAATAATACCCGCCTCCTGTATCTACCTACAACATCAAATATTTGAGAATGGAGAAGAGAATAACAAACTCGAATCAAGTCCCGACCGAAGTAGCTGAAACAGGAAAAAATTGCTAAATTCAATGAGGCGGACAGAAATATTAGCATGCAAAACAAATCATGTTGCTTCACAATCGTAAAAATACCTTGATTAATAGAAAAATGCGTAAGACTGTAAAATGTTAAATTCGTGCGTAAGCGCCCTTATGTCAATATACCGCTGTTTTGAATTCAAAAGCAAAGCTGTTAAACATGCCGTCTGGCTCTTAACTAAAAAATTTCAGCAAGCTATTCACTCAACAATACGGAATTGTTCATGGAAACTAATCCGTAAGTTATCTGAGTCCCAACATCCCTTCAACTCGCTTCAAGATCGGGTTCAAGTGCTGTTTGTCATGCGCCAAACCAACTTTAATTTCGCACCTACGGAGAACTAAGTCTGGCATCACTAACTAGCTAACTTATTAGCATGTCTGTAAGCCCCGGTACCCATTCTGCACGTTTACGGGCTTTATTGAAATCGTGTGAACAATTGAGACGTTATTAGTTAAGTTAACCTACTTCTCTTAGGTAGGTTTTAGTATACAAAGTTCTCTGTTCTGTTTCTACCGATTGGGAGGTTAACTATAAGGAACCCTCAATGGTGAAGTAAATTTAGAAATATAAATTCGTGATACATCAACATTATACTAAGAGACATATTGACATAATAATTTTAAGATCTATGTATAAACCTGAAATTTTATGAATAAATGAAATATAAATTAAGAGAGTAGGTACCTTTTACTACACAGAAGGGATCTTTGGAAATATACATATCCAAAAATCCTTGAAGTTCGAGATTCATTGTTGGGCTCCGTATTGAAATGTTTATGACTTCCGACCTACAATTGTATGTACTAAAAAAATGACACACGTGTTTCAGGAAGTTTCAAAAACCCATAAGAAAGGGTAAAATGTCGGAATGAAGTTATTAAAGTTTTTTTGCAACATTTTAACCAGTAGTGGCCCAATTGGCTTGAAACATACAGAGAATTATAAGTCAAAACTTTAAGGATTTTTCAAAATATTCATGAAAATTTAAGATGTGGTTAATAAAGTATGAGATTCTTTACTTGGTACTGTATAGAAATGGTTGTTTGTAATAATATGATTTGTTTCAAACTAAAAGTGAAAAAGAAACAAATAAAATTACGGGAAACGGGTTTCAGGACTTTTTAAAACAACCCATAAAAGGAGCTTAAACGGGTCTTCTTTTTATAGAAATCGAGACCGACTTTTATGGTCCTAGCTGATTTCGACAAATTTTTTACCCTAGCAAATGAAATCGCGAGCGGAAAGCTAGTATTGCAATGTAATTATTGAAGACTATAGGAATTCTTACAGCCGGTTTTTCATCCGCTTGTTTTAATTAAATTTGTCAATAGTTTAAGCTTTTTGTTAACCTCTAGTGTGTTTACTAGTGTGTGGAGAAACCAAGACATTGGTTCGTAAAACTAATAAACAAAAATATAAGTGCTTTATAGGCTATATTACAAGAAAATAGTCCCTCTGCGTAAAGCTCGATTTTGTATTTTTCGCACTAATATGGCATATATAGCACATTTAGGTTTTGTATATTTGTTTACGAACCAAGTCTTGGTTTCTCCACACACAAGTAAACACACTATTAGGTTAACAAAAAGTTTAAACTATTGACAAATTATAACAAGCGGTTGAAAAACCGGCTGTTAGAGTTGTAGATAAATCGCAGTCGCAGATGACAAGATCCTCTATTTCCATGAATTAATTTTCTAGCATTTCACTGAACACTGTACAGTATCGCGAATACACTATGAACTAGAAAATGTTTGTTGCTATCTAGGGATAATCAGTGTATTTAGGCTAGCGCACAGCGGTGGTCATTTAATTAGCCGGTGTCGTGGTTTATTTGGTGCGCCACCCCGTCAGTGTCAGCCCTGTGTGTTGGGTCATCTACATTTACACACATACTGAGCTATAGGAATCAGGTGGATGAAGCTAATGATGCAATGATCAGTAAAATTTAAACGTAATTGTATACATTTTACTTCTACCTCCACGACTTTTCTGTACTGATCCTGTCCATCAGTTTTAATTTAGAATACCTAGGTACTAAATTAAAAAGTATTTTTTTAATTTAGTACCTAGGTTTTCTTTTTCTCATAATAGCTAAATATATCCATTCAAGCGCCACCGTCTATATTTTCCTTCATGTCATGAAGGATGTTTCATGAAGGAAAATATAGACGGTGGCACTTTCCTTTTTTTACTTATATCGAAGCTTATAACGTTTATTTCTTATAAACGTTATCTGATTCGGATTCTGCATACATTCTGCATGCAGATATTTATACAATTTGACTTTAATTCCACAAACAGCAAATCCGGTTAGTTGGTTGCTAATTGTTTTACTGCATGAAAGTAAACTATGTCAAGTTAAAATGCCCCGCGGGAAGTACGCGGTGCCATTACCACGCTTCATGAGATACATTATTGATATCGAAAATAATTAACATCTGCTTTCTTTCAACGCGTAGTTTAATTGAAATCAAGCCTTTATTTAATTTGAGGGGTTTTTGCTTGTTAATTAAAACATGACTTTTCATGGCTCGACCAAAATGAGAAAGTATCATTAGTGTATATCGCATTCACTGCCCAGCCTTGGGGGTGCGACCCGCAGATCGACTTCTGCGTCTTGGGCCGTGAAAGTGTTAGTTTATTATATTTTATTCAACACTCAAACCAGCTGCGCATTTGAAATGTTTTATAATAACTTAGTTCTTATTGCCGATATACTTTTATTGACTCAATAAAAATAAGAAGCTTATCTATCTTCTTTAAAACTATTCAATATAAACAATTTAAATTCCCTTTGCTGAACTTATCAAATCAAAATAATTGGCAAGAGTCGTACAAAGACAAATGCAAACGTGTAGTCGCCATTCAAAGACTACGTTTACAAAAAAGCCGGTAACCAGGACTTTTATGGTCCAGCTGGAATTATGATTAAAACTAAAATAATATTTTTCAATGGAGTATGAATTAGTAAATAATTATGGCAACTCCAAATGAGAAAAAAACATTTATTAAAAAAATATTATTGAAAGACGCCATAATATTTCTCTACGTCCAGTGTTTTCGTCAAACTACGCGCGAAACCGGAAAATGTATATAAAATGAATTTTTATGGCGCTTATCGATTGAATAAACTTTTTGTACTTTTTTCTGAGGTTTATTAGTACTATATAGAATCAAATTGAAACACTTTTTGAAAATGGGTGTAATACCCTTGAGGCTTGCATTCTTAAAACCACATGAGATAATTTTGTTTAGTTTTTTGGGACAAAAAATGGATTATCTAAAATAATAAGTAACTGAAAATAAAATAAAACAAATATGTATAGTCAAACATCAAAATAGAACATACTGTCTGGGAAAGTCAAACTTTTATAAAATATTTCTAGTTTACTCAATACCGGCAGCAACCAGCTTTCATTGCATTTTCAGTGAAAGCTTGTTCCTCGTTACAGCACTCGACTTTCTTCCATGTTTCTTCCTTCAAGTGGTTCAAGCTTTCAACTTTTTCATGGGTAAGAGGGAAATGTTTCTTTTACTTCTTGAAAATAAATGTGAATCAAATGGACTAAAGACAGGAAACGTACTTCAAAGCTTTATGACTCGTAAAATATTTTTAGAAGCGTGTGTTTTTGCATACTTAATTTTTTTTTCACAATATTTTAACTGGTAGCTACCTATAGAATAAATAACCTTACACTTTCAAACAGTTACACTGAGTGGGAAAAAATTGCTCTACCATGACTATAAAAGTTATTGGTAAATCCGAAACTCAACACCAACACCAAAACGGAAGACAGGTGGGTTCATGACGAACCAGAAAATCCACAAATGCATGGTTCTATCTCCAATGGTATCTGAGTTTTAAGCTTTTATATGAATAACCATTTACGAGCTTCTATAGTACCTAACAAATATGTAAATGTTAGGTACACATTGTATGGTACAACCAAATAGTGTGAAATTGATAAAACTTTATTAACCTGCCTACCTCGCCTTAAGCTTTTGATGCGAAACTAGCTGATATTCATGACCTCTTAAGAAAATTCAACTGCGACATAAATATTAATCGTAGATACATACTTCGATTTTCATTTTATTCCATCTTATATCTTGGAATCGGGGTTCATGAAACAAGTCAAAACGAAACTCGACAATGTTTCCGGAAACGTCATAAAGTAAAGAATTTTATATTTTACGCTTTCATACCGTTTGCAGTGGCGAGGACGACGCGACGACGAGTGCATTCTATTGTTTTCCGATGGCTGCCGACAGGAGACGGATGGTGGTTCCATTGTCATACAGCATACATAATATGTGACGTGTAGACCTACTAACTTTCTCCCGTGGCCTAGCACGTATTGCCCCTGGATTCAATATATAATAAAATGTTGCTTATCGTAACTTAACACCTTTATCACTCCTCCACCTTTATCATTCGTCCCGTTAAGAATTGGAATTCGCTGCCAGCCTATAGATGCTCAAGTACGTTTAAATCACTACAGATGCTCAAAATGTTGTCAAAAATGCCTTAACATCTATTTTTGATAATTAAATTTTACATACAAAAACAATGTACATACTGACAATATTATTTAAAAACACGGACTTAATTTATTTTGAGTATTTAAGTTTGTATTTTTTTTTTATAATTAAACATTATCTTATCTTATATTTGTCAGGCCAACTACAACCTGGGTCCCTTCAAGGTGAGAGTGAATAGGCATCTTCTTCTTCGTGATACATGTTCGGCCTCATCGACACTTACCATCAGGAGAGGTTGTGGTTAACCGAAGGTCTAATGAATCCTTTATTAAGAATGAAAATTACGATCAAATAATAAAAAAAAACTAGAACTTGTATTAACAATTAAAACAATTGAGCTAACTGCAAACTGTTGCAAACAATCTACAGATAGGTCAACTGATCCTATAAATACCAGGTGCAAGCGTCCCTAAGACACTGGCTGCATTGCGCCGCTGTATGAAATTATTATCAATAAAAGTATTTAATTTCGACTTAGAGATTATCCCGAGTGCAAGGACTTGACTTTTTTCTCTTCAATAACAAAAAAACTTAAACGACGGTCTATTCTAAATAAAAAAAGACTTCACTATCACCAGGATTCTTTCAGTCGTTTGATCGTGAAAAAGTAGCAATCACAGACACATTCTCTAGTTTAAAAGATTTGTTTGGTACATTTACGAGGAAAAGCTACAAAGCATACAGATGTAGGTACTGTTAAAAATTACCATTCCATTCGGAGGTAAATCACCGTAAAATGTTTCATCCATATTTCACTTTTCCACTTCCAGATTGAAAATAATTTTAAAATCCATCTGTTTGATGTGCTCATCAATATAATGGTTTAAACCTGCATCCTTTCAGAGTCATTGTGTTGTTGTTGTTTTATGAATTGCAAATTGATCGCTGTGAGAGGATAAACAAATTGTATTGGATGTCGGAGACATAATAATATGTGCATCGTTCCGATATTTACGAAAGTTGGTACTTAGAGTGTCGTAATATTATAATTTGCGCTGATTTATATTAGACCGGGCCGTGTCCGGGCTGGGCCGAGAATGGGGCGGGCCGGAGCAGTTAGTACGGAGAAGTTAGTAGACGGGCCCGGACGGGACACGGATCATGCACTGTTTAATATAAACTGCTTCATACAAAATGTATGCAACATTTCAAATCCGTGCCCCGTCCGGGCCACGAACAAGGCCCGATCTAATATAAATCATTCCTTATGCCTTTAACAGACGGAGCTATAAAATATATTAATATAAATCATAACAAGGTATATTACGGTATATTTTCTATAGTAATCAGCGAGTGACCACAGACGCAGCTATAATGTATATTTTTATAACGTCACCAAAACATGTCGACAGTTATATAGCACGATATATTTTGGTACAGTAAGACATGACGGCCGCAGAGCTAATGAGTGCAAAAATGTATATTATAGCATAGCCACCATCTGTGGCAGCTTGTTATACCTACCGTAACATAATTATATTATGCTACTATATTAATATATATTATAGCTCTGTCTGTTGTGGGGGTTTAAGCATCTCGAAGCCAGTATGTCAATCAGTCACTTAAAGCTCCTAGATCAAACCACAGAAGAAATATATTTATGATCAAACGTCAAAATAAGAATTCAGGAGAAGCATATAATAAATTATCGCTTATTAGGAGTAGCCGAATAACAATTGAATAACGAGATAAGTAATTTCCAATATTCGCCTCCCCCTTCGATGCCATAACATGTATTATAATACAATCGCGTTTTTTGGGAGAAAGCTTCGAGAGGTAGGATTTGTACGGATTTAGAGGTTGCCAATCTGTGTCGTACCGCCCCGGGCTACTGAATACTGGATAAAAAGGTCCTGGTTCCTTGTTAACAAATTTCTAAACGAACAAAGAATGCTCTCTATTTCTTTTGTTAGTAGGAACAATGAGAAACGTGACAGGTGATCTTGCTGTGTTGATTCGGATGAAAATGCTTCTGCATAAAGTGATGCCGTTCTGAATATCATATCCAGTTTGAAGTACTAATGCTCGTGTTTGATATGTTTCCCGTATATTGGGACAGTAGAATATTTTTCATAACTATAATCTTTTTTCATCAAGTTTATGTCATGAACAGATCAGAGTCAGAACAGACAGACATGAACCTACTATATACGTATCACGAACAGATTATTATTATTTGAGAGCACTGATTAATTTGTTTTTTTTTTAATTTGTCTTACAAACATGTAAATGAAACCGACGCATTTTTTTGGAAAAATATGTAAATGATCCAGGGATTAAAATGTTACTGTCGGCCTCTGTGGCGCGGTGGGTGAAGGTCTGCCTGCAACGCAGGAGGTAGCAGGTTCGATTCCCGCGTAGAGACAAATGTTTGTACGATCTGCAGATATTTGTTCAAGGTGTTCTGGTCGTTTTCTATGTATAATAAAAATTATCTATCTACATTATGTATTGTATTATGAGATATCAATCATCTAGTACCCATAACACAAGCTCTGCTTAGCTTGGGGTTAGATAATGCTGTGTGAATTATCCACTATTATTTATTTTCATTTATTAACTTTTTACCTCAATTCTTTTTCTTCGTCACAGAACAGTCTAGGTCATGATACAGCCTAGTATCGTTGTTGAGCATTGCCTAACTTTATCTCTCCTTAAATATGTTAGGTATATTTTAGTCCATTTACCAAATTGAAATTACCTTACAAAGCGTGAAAGTAGTGGCCACTAGACCGAAGTTGTTTGTTAGTAGAGAGCACAGGTGCCTCCTCAGCAAATTATGCAGAGCCATATGGGCGCTAATCCATCAAGCGATCGCGATTCGGGGGCTCGCATTAATCATCCTCTATTGATTATGTGTCTCCGCACAAAATAAGTAATTTACTCCACATCAACAGCCAAATTGATGGACCGCTTTCCAACTTTGATTTTTGGGGGTTCGTTCCTTGCAATATTAAGATTGAGGAAGGATAGTTCTCATAGGCAAGGGTAAAGAATCTGGACATGATAATGATAAATCATTTGGGTGGTGAGAGGTTTACTTATCTGAGAATGTATGAAGATAGAATGAATGAATTGCGCGCCATTTTGTGAAAAGGATAGGCATAGGATTTCGCGTTCATAGGAGCGGGACAGAGCATGCGTTTTTGGAACGGCGCACGTGCAAAATGGAGTTTTGGCTTATTTTCAGGAAAACTACAAAACTTATGAAAAAACTATCTCAAGGAACCAAGTAATTAGTAATAACCTTCGAATCAAAACTTAAATCATGCCAATAGACTGCACGGTTCCTAAGATCTCGACCAAATAATGTGCAAAACAGTGCAATTTCATGATTTTTTTCTAATAGAAAACCATTTAACGTCCATTCAGACATTCTTGTGGTCCATTTCTATCCCAAAGCCTTAAAACAAGCCTATAGCACCCAGTTATAAAATCGCCATTGCGGTAGTACGCAAGGGTCTCATTAATAGCATCCATAACGTTTAATCCCTCTGCTAGCCCGTATGACCTGGGCCCTTATTCGCCGTGACCATACACGCAAGTAACGCGGCCTGATACGTTTTGAACGGTTAATGTGACACCCGTTATGGACAATAGAGAGTTTATTTTAGATTGCAGACCCTGTTTGCGTTATTGGTATGGAATCATAGTGAATACGGCTCTGGTTCCCAACAAACGGACTCGTATAATTAATATTGCAAATGTTGTTAGCAGTTAAGGTGTGTTTAGGCACGTAGAAACGAAGCAGATTACGTCAATAAAGGGTAATGGAGTTTTATTTTTGTGTGTGATACATTTGTAGAGCTAGCGAAGCCTGGAAGTTCATTATTTTGGGTTTATTTGGAGGCGTTCCAGGTTCGTCCCAACCGCTTCGACTCAGAGTGGCTCGAACACGGAAAAAAATATACTGATAATGTTCCGGTTTCGTCCCGCTTTTTAAAGGAAGGCTTTAGTACTGTCGACGATTCAATAAATAAATTTATTATTTTGCACATTTCTTAACCAAAACCACCGTTATTTAAGTATTCACTTGTAAGTCTTTCAAGAACTGCCGTTTCTATTTTCACTAACATTTTCCGTCTCTATGATCACCAATTCACAGACCAAAAAAATTAATATTATTAATATAATGTAATATTGCGAGAAATTAGTGCGGAACTCATTACGAGAAAGTTACTGAGATGACATTCTTGCTTTCTATCGAGGCATTGCCAAGTCGACACATTGAAATACCTTAGTACACTGGAAATACCTCACCAGAACAGCTTGTTTAACTTTTAAACACAAATTAGATAGAACCTTATAATGTATATTGTAGATTTGTTATTGACCAGTAAACAAAAATAAGGCCAAATGGATCCATTAATTTTTTTCATCTGTCCTTTCAATATTATAACGAGAAATCACATCGTTCATTCATTTTGGTAGCTCTACCTTCTCGTTTCCGTTTATAATCCGACAAACAACCCTTTCGTAAACCAACCACATCGTTGAAAAACAAACTTGAAAGAAAATATTCAACAAAGGACAGTAGTAAAAAGGTTGAAACAGAATGAAAATATTTTCTATCAAATGCACCTCGAACGAGATAAAGAAAATGAAGTACAGGTTTACTGCACATTTTCAAACTATAGATGAACCGAACGAATAACCTGAAATAATCAAAGGAATAAAACTGGAAATGAGCACAGAATAATATGTGCCCCTCTTCCGGTAAGTCGATATGTCTTTAGACTTTATGTTGACAGGTTGACGACCCATAAAAGCGTGTGCTCAGTACCTAGAGACTTTTCGAGTCTAGAAGCGTGAGAAGCAGAATATAGGTCATACCAAACCTTCATAGTTTGCATATTAAATTCTCATTGGCTTTGATTTCAGATATAAAACAACAAATTATTCCAAATAAAATAAAATTTCAAAGAACTAGTACCCAAAAAACTCAAGGGTCTTGTATAAACAGTTATAAATAAATAATGCTGGACAAATAACACAGCATTATCTAGCCCCAAGTCCAGCAGACCTTGTGCTATGGGTACTAAATAACTTATAGACATAACACATTACATAAATAGATATTTTTTAGTATACATAGAAAACCACCATATCACCTGCAACAAATATTTGCAGATCGTACAAATATTTGTCCCAAGGTGGGAATCGGATCTTCGCTCACTACACCGCAGAGGTCGTCATAAACTTATAACACTTGGTATCTAACTTTAAATTGTTAACAAACACAGAATTAAATAAATTTGCACAAAATAAACAGATTCTTTTACTTATCCATCAAACTGATCATTCGTACCTGATTCATCTCCATTCAAGCCACAAAGATAAACTGACGACATAATCTAATCGTCTCACAACATTATTTTCTCACGTTTAACTTGTGCTTGCACCTTGATAAAACACGCGTTGCCATTTCAACTGTGAACTAAGCCTTAGGAAGTACTGTTTTATTCTGCATCTCAGCAGGTAGTTATTTTCTGTGCTAGAACTCCGTGCATCGTAAAGATAGTCGTCGTTAGTGAGCGCATCCGGTAACTGGATAAACCGATACATGTTTTTAATACCAGTTTTTTATTGGATTCTTTAGTACCGTGTGCAATCCGTAGAAGGATGCATTAGAGAATTGCTTGTGATCTTTTTATTATTTGCTATCGCTGGCTGTGCTAACATACTCTAGAAGCATTAACTAATTGTTGTTCTTGTTGTGTTAATGTAGGTACCTAATCTTTATTATTCTGATGATTTAACTACTAACTAATCTGTGTTTAAAAGTTAAGTTTTAGTTTTTTGTATGTATTTTAAGTAATCCTTTGAAATTTAAAAACAATAACAATTATTTATGAATAGGTACTTAAAAAACTCGAATTTTTTTTCTTCAAGAATATGGAAATTCATAAAATCGTACAACAAAAGTTGATCCCCTCAGGATCCAGAATCACCCCCTTTCTGCTTAGTAGGTACACATGTTTCGAGACACCCTGTCAAAAAGTTCAAACACTTTCTTCAAATTGTGAAAAAACAACCAACCAACAGAAGAAGAAAGATCTATAGAGATCTTTGGTATACATGTATATTTAAACGTATTTTGTATAGGTACTAATGTCTGAATAAAGTCAATTGTTGGGATAAGCATGAAATCTATCATCCACATTGATGGCCACTTATAAAATCCGCGATCGCATTGAGTCGGCCGATTTATAACGAGCTCAAATACTCGATCGGGAGCGCCTGTCATTCGGACGAACGTTTATTCGATGGTATTATTTGAACGTTTATTCGATGGTAATATTCTAATCTGTGGGTCGTTTTCATTCAAATAAGTACCAATACAAACTTTATACTCGTATTTTAACACAATTTTCAGTACCTATAGGGTCAGAAGGTCTATTGATGCTGAATCATTAAATCATTAATCTAATGTATCATTTCGTATGCTTACAAAATAATCAAGATACTGAAGTAAAAGTTTTTTAAATGGAATGAATTTTAATTGCCGAAGACACAAAATGTGCGTCTAAACGAAAAATTAACACAAAAATAAAAGTTACTTAAAACATTCATATTATCCCTAAACAACTATCAAGTTTTTGTGGGTAGGTATTTGATAAAGTAGTGACTTCAAAATGAAAGTGAACCTTTCTAAGAGTGGTAGATAATACCTACTTGTAATATGATAATAATTTTTACATTCAGCAACATTGTCAATATCTAGCTATTCATGACCGTTGGAGATGAAACAAGAAATCACCACTTACCAAGTCGAGTACTTGCTTCTATGTCCCTGCTAGGTCCATACATGCTCATGTGTCCTGTTATAACTGTAGGGGCAATCTAGGTGTGGGTACAGTTAGCTTCGTTGAGTAGGTACTGCCTATAAGTTATAGAGAAGTATATTCTGGATCACTTGACTGGCGCATGGCTTGACATGGCGTGTCCTCTGTGTCATGCCAATTCATCAGTCGTTTGGCGGGCATAACGTCTAGTTTCATATTCTTGTAGTACAAGCAGACCAATAAGAGTTTAGCTAATCACAAAATCAATACGAAAATTTAATGTCAGTTGTAGTTGGATAATTGCAATATAGCCATTCACCTGTTTTCTATTGCATTCATCATAGTATTTTATGAAAAACTCATTGCGCTTTTTGCTTATAATACAACAACCGCTCTGACAAGAGTGTTACGAAGAATATGAAGAGGAATCGCAAGTTTTATTTCCTTATTACAAAATACAATTTAAGAATGATAATATAATTCCTGCCTGCATAGGTAAAATATCTCTGGAGTAGCCAGTAGTTTCATCGTCTGTAGGCATCCCTTTCATAGCTCGCTCCACTTCCAGAGGCTCGGCATTATTCCCGAAAGCGTGGCCTAAAGCTAATTGGAGGAAGCAGGGTAGAAATGAAAACTTTTCATTTTTTTCACTTCCATGCGATCTCATTCTCTGCCGAGATGATAGCTATACAAAGGCTTTATACAGAGTTATATAATGAACAATTAACCATAGTTTAAAATCCTTTTACACTCTATAAGTAAATTACCTGATTTACTTACGGACAGTAAAATTTACCATTCAATAAAAAATGATAATATCATTGTGTTTTGGCCCAGCAATAAAGCAATTAATAAAAGGCTACATTGAACTATGCGACTCGTTCATTTTATGTGAGTTATTAAAATAAACACGACCACATTTTCGCTTAGTAAAGTGCGAATGATAAATTTTAATTGACCTTTAGCGTTTGTTGTTACTTATTAGAGCGCACCGCTAATTATCAGCGATAAATTTTCATTAGCTCGGCTATGAAAATAAATATAAAATTCTCGGTTCATATTGAGCCGGGAAATATTATTCCACGTTCGTGTAGAAGCGATGTGCCATTAGAAAACAATGAAATCCACTCGAGCCGGCGTCGCCCCGGTGTCACGGGACGACATTGCGACGTAGACGTCTAGTATTCTACCATTGGAACTCGACAATCAAAAGTTCGCTGTCTTTTCCGTCTATTTTGACTTTGTAAAATACGTTAAGAATTTTCTGTTTAACATTTGATCCAGAAGAGCAAAGAAGTTAGCAGATATCAGGTACCTTAGTATGGGGTGGAACTGATATCTAAGGGACAATTCACACGTACCAGAACCACATCACATCGCAGCGACCAAAAGTGGTTAAGCTGTTGCGTTGTGGTACAGTAAGAAGCGCTATTTGGTATCCCCCCCACAGAACATTAATGTACCTACTGTGAGGGGGATACCAATTACTGTACCTTCAAAATGCCAACGTGGTCGCGTTGTCGTAGTAGTGCGATGCGATGTGGCCGGCGGCGGCGGCTAGTGCGCGTTGTAGTTTCTATGTAGTCGGTACTGACCACACGGTTGAATTTGACGGCAAAATGTGGTCCGCGTGAATTAAACTATAAATTTAAACTATAAATTTTCACACAAATCAGCACCTGACCAGGTGGTCGTGTTGTAGTGATGTGGTTGTGGTACGCGTCAATTGTCCCTGATATGACGTCTATGATAAAAAGGTCCATTAGTAAGAGTACATAGACTTAAAACACAAGGGAGAAAATAAAAAAAAACAATACCTACCTGTTTTTATAACCTCAGAAAACTAAATTCACATCGAAGATTACAAATAAGATAATGTTGTTTGGATTAGATCTCATTTACGATTTTGTACAATTGCATAATTAAATATTTGGTCTTAAATGACAAGCCGAACTTGCCCCTTTGTTTTAAAACCTAAAATGTGATCCTTTCTTGTCATATTTTTTATGTGATGAATTTTAGAACCTAAATTGCCTAGATATATGAAAGGTACACGTTATTTGAATTACGAGATATTTTTCCTTACAACGACAACATAGTGGTAGTTAGCTTCGAAAGGTTTCATTCATATTTCATTTTTTGTGTTTTTATCCCTGCTGTATCAAATCTGCTAGTAGGTAGGTACTGTTTATCACACACCCACCTGCCGTCGCATACCGCAAGAGGTACAGTAGCAAAGAACTTCTGCGCGGGCTAACGGTAATCAAAATCGAGATATCGAAGTAGTAGATTCGTCGTTCACTTCACGATATTGAGATGTACGACCCCGGTGCATATTGACACGAGAAACCTACCACTATAATAATGCGATCTGGGGAATTCCATGAATAGAGCTCTAACGCTGGAGTAGGCTTCTCCTCGCACAGAATGGATATCCGCAATTTATAAATTTCAAGATTTTTTGCTGTACGTAAGGTTCATAAACATATCCTATTTATATTAGAAAACTTTGACTTACCGCCGGTTGTTCGTATGCTGACCATCTCTAAAATTAACGTATCAATGATCAAATCGCTTGCCAGCGTCAATTCGGAGAGATAAAAATATTTGACAAATTTGTCTTTGTCAATTTTCTATTGCCTATTGTCTCGTATGGTATCAGTAGTGATCCCAAGGGAATCAACTATTTAATTAAATTAACATTTATTAGTTAAACGCTGGGGTAAACGTGTTCTTGAATGGAGACCACGACTCGGTAAACGTTAGTGTAGGACTCCCTCCGGTTAAGTGGCATGACGACCTGTGCAAGACTGCAGGCAGATGCTGGATGCGTCAAGGTGTAGACAGGGGAGCTCATTAGGGGAGGCCTATGTCCAGCAGTGGCAGCAGTGGACTAACATAAGCTGATGATAATGATGTATTTGAAGGTGACACAAAATAGTTAATAATAGTAGTACGTATATCAGTTATTCAGCTTACATACAACCGGTTGTTGACTGTTTTTATATTTTATCTCACTCTAAGCTTTGTCATCTAAGCCATGTGTTTTCCAGCTTTAAGATTTTCTGTACGACATTTTCAGTACAATAAAAAAGTGTAAAAAATGTGTATTTTCCAAACCTTTTTTACCCTTTTACGGTCTTCTCTTTAGAAGTTCGTTTCCGAAGTCTTCTTACATATCGAATAATACTATCTAACACAACTAGGGGTTACAATACAAGACAAACTAATGGATAATGCATAACGTCGGTGATCTATCATAGTATCAGATAATGTCGTCTAATATGTACCTGCCATCTACCCTGCTACAATATTGACTCAAACTATACTGAACTAAGATTATTGTCTTTGTAGCTTTATGCCTATTGGTTTGTTTTATTCGGATTATTTGATAAGTTATAGAAAATCTTCTCTAACAATGTAAATAAATAAATAAATAATGCTGGACAATTCACACAGCATTATCTAGCCCCAAGCTAAGCAGAGCTTGTGTTATGGGTACTAAATAATTGATATATAATACAATACATTACATATAGATAGATGTTTTTTATCATACATAGAAAACGACCAGAACACCCGGAACAAATACTTGCAGGTCGTACAAATATTTGTCCAAAGGCGGGAATCGAACCCGCAACCTCTAGCGTCGCAGGCGGACCTCCGCCCACCGCGCCACAGAAGTCGTCAAAATGACTATTGAGGCTTAGTATTTTTTTTTATACCTTCGATTTACTTAGGTACTTATTTTGGTAAGAGACTTTTAACCAGCAGTGAGTAAAATCCAGTAGTGGATGATGATGATGATATAATTTTTATGGCTGACGATGTAACATGAAGATTTATAAAACCATCAATAAAAAAATAATGAATTTTTGTAAAAAAAAGTGTTTTATACGATTATTTGTGTAAACGTGTATACTTAAAGTAAAAAAGCGCTACTGAAAACGTGTATACGTGTATTCTATAGAAACAAATATTTCATTCTTGTTGCAGCGAAGTATATTTAATCTCCGAACACAACACAAACAGTCGCAATTAATGAAGAAACCAATATTTGTCTACAATGTTCGCAATTTATGCCATTTATAATTGTTTGCGCCGATTTAATTAGAATCGCTCGAAATTTGGAAATGATCCTTTCACTGGATATTATATATTAATAAATAATTGGTGAATGTGTGACTCCATAAACCAATGGGCATATTTTAAATTGTAATGATTATATTTATAATAATAACTTCCTTTACCTGTGTCAAAATGTCAAATACATAATGAGAACTACATACGTAACAGCGATTTCACAAAATATGTGCGCGAGAATGAATATTAAATTTATTTACCATAAAATTGTTTTTATAAACGAATGTTTGAATTTGGTGGCATGTGTCTGACAACAAGCAATTTTTCCCCAAAAGAACAAATTTTAATTTAACATTTAATATCTCTTTGTTTAGGTATATTTTTGCAAGTTACGTAATTCCTACTTTTACATACGTAGCCAGCTATAATGTACTCTTGTATAACTTTTTGGGTCCACAATTTGTTATGATAAGATAACGCAAAGCACGTGGCATCAAAATGTAATGCAACATAAAGCCAGGTGCTGACCGGAGTTACGGGTGTTAATTCTCAATTCTCAGCGAGCATGGTACGTAACGCAGCCGCACCCTGTGCCTCACCATCTCGTTGCTCGTTGCGAGCACCTTCTTCCCTGCAGGTACTGCACGAAGCACGCTGTGTAACACGTTAAATTACGCCCCGTAACGCCGGTACCTAAGTACCCACCTTAACGCATTCACTGGCTAGCCTCTATTGGATTGATACCACCATCATGGTGAAACGTGGACCATGCTCAATTTCATGGCAATTTCATGATCTCCAGCTCCGTGTGGCGGCGCGGCGGTGCGACCCGGGTCGCTGGAGATTCACTTCTGCGTCTTGGGCCGTAAAAGTGTTAGTATATCGCATTCACTGCCCAGCCTCGGCAACCTGCAAGGGCGCACCGCCGCCACACGGAGCTGGAGATCGACTTCGACGTCTTCCATGAAAGTGTTAAAGCATGGTCCACGGTTCACCACGGTGGTATCAAAAACCTCAATAAAGGTTTTATTTGTAGAAAAACATAAACCATCGGAAAAGTTCGAGAATTTGTCCGAAACCATTTATCGTGATTGATGTAGGTAGTTCCTCTCTGAGAGCTATAGTTTGTAAATGTTAATATAAATCCCTTGTGACATGACACGATGGCCGATGCTCTACATAACTACATCATGAAAATTCCGAAGAGATTTCATGAATTTATTCGGTATTTTTGGAGTAATTAAGTCTAAAAGTAGTACCAAATTTGTAAATTTCGTCGGCACTTGCTCAACAAAATCAATAAGGCACGTACTTTAAAAACCTGATGTTAGTAAATAATTGTAATTTGGGGTTCTTTACTGTTACTGCCGTCGTCGTCGGGCATATTTAATCAAACCTATGAAGATAATAATATGGTGTACCTACAATATAGCATTTTGTAAAATTTCACGATCGTTTTGGGGCAAATTCGATGAGAGTACCGCACCGATGCGCGAAGGCGAAGCGCGCCCAGTCACGCGTGACAGATTGACAACTGACAAAAATATCAACAGAGGGTCGGAAAATCATGGAAAATCTGATTGTAAGAAAACGGAGACTAGAAGCATCCA
Organism: Eupithecia exiguata; assembly: GCA_947086465.1. NCBI lineage: Eukaryota > Metazoa > Arthropoda > Insecta > Lepidoptera > Geometridae > Eupithecia > Eupithecia exiguata. Next base: position 7,953,201 of record OX352233.1, read on the forward strand.
GACGAGCGAAGAGGCGAGACGCTACGATAATTTACCCACAACGGAACCCTTGATGCGTTTTTGAATACCTACTTCCAATGATTCGAGCTCGGGTACTTTTATTTACGATCCTGTTTATATTCATTTTTCCATCGTATGTGTTTATTTTATTTTGCGATTTGTTTTCTCGATTTCAGTATTTTTGGTTCTATCGACAAAAACGGTTTATTTTAAAAGTTAATAACTCAGATAAAGTACCGAAGGAAGTGTATTATTATGCTGTTTTTCAGACAAACCTCTTTTTCTTTGGTAGTCCAGTCATAATACAAGTTAGTTACATAAAAGAAATTAAATAATATCCCGAAAAGAATCAACTGGGCGAGTTGCTGGTTTCGTGGCTTAGTTGGTTAAAGCTTACCCGTACTGAGGGTAGGAGGCGGGTTCAGGTCCCGCCGAAATTGTATCATTAAATTTATTAGTAAAGGTAATTGATTATTAATTTTAAATAAGGTGTTTCTCCACCTTTTCATAAAATTATAGCTTAATAACATATTTAGCTAACAAGGTATGGTCAAAACACATTTGTTGGTATAGCTCAACATCCGTGGCCCGGATAACTGTCAAATTAGCACAGACGTACCTATTCTTTATCATGTAAAGAAACGTTTTCACAACAATTTTCTCAGGAATATTAATTTTTGCTTCTAAAATCTCATTTAATTTGACTGTCGTTAAAATGAAATGTAGTATAAATTGCATAAGCATATTACTTTCATTCCGAAGAAAAACAAGTTACTGTCTGACCAAAGAAGTTAGTTCAAAGTTAAGTTTCTTGCAACACGCTGCCACAGAAGAAATTATTTCTTGACGGTTTAAGTAATATCCCAGCGGTAGAAGTCTAGTCTTATTTTAGTTTATGGTTTTCCGGGCATTTTTTCTATGTTTTATTGCAAAGAAAAACAGACCTCACCAGGTTAAAACTGTTTATCATGATTAGGATAACAGTCTCATTTCGTCAACGCCATTGTGATCTATCTTATAAATAAAAAACGTTTTCAAAAAGTCAAAAGTCAATAACTTTATTTCTTTAGGCTTACAAAATAAGCACTTAGATATATCTTACACTTAGGTATATGGTTTATAGACCAACGCTCAACGTTTAAAAAAGTTACAGTAATTATAAAATAGAACTAAAACTATCCGTGGAAACCTATTATAGTGTAACTCAGTACCAACGGAAAGATAAAGTTAGCTCTCGCAGTAAATTAGTCAGAGAGGCATCCAAAAACTTCTGCACTCCGGAAATAACTTAGATCAATACCTTCCGCCGAGCGGCCTAAAAAAGAAAAAGAAATGCTAACAACGAATTTCTAGACAGCTTTGTAAGCAGCATTGTTCATGTTTTATGTTCAGAAAATTTGTTTATTGCAGACAGTGTATTAAGTATTCAGATAAATTTAATAACAGGCAAGTGTTGTCGACACATTATTGCCAAGATATCAATCAGTTCAGTTAAAATAAATTTAAAAGTATAAATCACAGCTGAAGCAGAACAACAGAATAAAAGAGTAAGCCCATAAATCAGGAAAGAGCATTCGAAAGTCCCAGTTTCCAGAAATACTTAAAATCAATACGGACTCGCCCGGGGCCGACTAAGTTATTTAAAATGCAGTTGACACGTCATTCCGAAATGCAATATTCGCGTTGCTCATGCGGAAACGTGGTTATTGTGGATCGGGATTTTATCGAAATTCAGACGTTGATTTTATTAGACTGCTAGAGCACAGGCCGATATTAATAGTGATATGTGGGTTATGTCGGAATCAAAACCACCTATTTTCTCCGAAAGATAAGCAGACGATTAGCAGCGTCGCGCGCGTCGTCTTCGGTAACTTTTTGGCATAAAATGTATGAAAAAATGTGTCTCATCAGCAAAATTGTATAACTTTCGTGGCGAGTCTCATTATTAAATTTAATTGCCATCATTTTCTACGTTTTTTATTTGGATGATCTGTCATAATAAGATCAAAAACTGAATCTCTTTGACACATGCCTTAGCTGTTCAAAGCAATTAGCTTTTTACGTACTTTAATTTGATTTCTCATGTAGTAAGTGTTTGTCTAATCTTTCTGACTGTGATTCAAAAGTGGTTTAAAAAACCTTACAAATCGGAAATTTTCCAATCTAATTGTTCAATAAAATTATGATATGATAATACACAAAAATGATAGAAAGAACTTTATGCTGCAGCCAAGATCGTCTCCTCTCAAGGGAGTTCCACAAATGTTAGGCCCCTTCACAAATGCTTAAAAGCATTTGTTTGTATTTGAGCGAAGATAAAGTAAAGTGTTTAAAAATATTTGATAGGTAGGTACAGCATTGTCTTGTTTTTTTTTAAATACTATTTTGATTTGAAAAAAGAATGTGGGCGCTTCCAACAAAAAATTCTACAGCTGGCTTTTAACCTGCAATACTTGCAAAAAGCCAAGTAGCTACAAACTTGAAAACTACAAGCACAAACATAAATAAATCCACCGCTTCACATTTATAAATGGTAATAAACACGTTTTCCCTTGCCGAGTCGTCACCGACCGGATACGGATGCTACTCGCAACGAGTTTTACAAATGACGGCTTTACTCTCCGATTCTCGGCACACGTCATGTCACAATCTTTCAACATTTAAGTCTATTGTTTCGATTTTTTAATTAAAACAGTGTTCCTAATTCAAATATTCTTTTTCAGGTTTTTGTTAAAAAGAAAAACAAACGCTTTTCTTTTGTTAAACCTAACTTGCTGAGGAAATGAAGGAGGTGGGATAATGTTCATACATTATTGCATGAGCGTAGAGCAAAGAGCAAGAGAAAATAGAAGGTACCTTTACCTACCTATTATTTACTTATTTCAATGAGGCGATTTCATAGTTTAAATGTAAAAAAAGTTTTACTAAACTGTACAGATTACGCTTTGAATTAGGGTTCGTTTACACAGCGAACCTGTTTTTTTACGGATCCTCCGCTATTGGAAACAATCATATACCGGATCCGGAATACTGACAGGTAGGTATGTGAACTCGTTCTTACCACTGCATACGCCATCACGGAAAACGGATCCTGTAAAACGGATGCTCTGTAAGAGCCCGTCAAATCAATATGACAGAAATTAAATAAGTTCCCAAAAAAATTCGATTTCGGCTTGCCAACCCAGGTAAGCACTAGAATGACAAAAAAACTGACCACGACATAGACCCTGAATGACCGTGCATAATTTTACATGAAATCCCAATGACAAACTATCTTCATCTGTTAAAGATCTGTGAAAGATTCCTGTAATAATTTTATAATCTTCTCCTATTCAAACTATTTTCATCTGATAAAGATCTCATTCAAACTATCTTCATCCGATAAAGATCTGCGAAAGATTCCTGTCATAAATACTTTAATACATTTCAAGTAAACAATCACAAAAAATATGCTTCCATTTCCTCATTGACTTTCAAGTGAAAAATTTGGGACAGCATAAAATGAAAAGAAAAAGATATGGTTTTACTGTTGGAACCACTCAAGCCTGTTCTCGAACAGTAAGAGTGTTTCATAATTCACAGGGACAAGTAGAAATTGTGGAAAAATATAACAGAATATAAAAATTTGCCGTGCAAGGCACCGTCTTAGATTTAGAAATAGAATAGAAATTTAAAAATTAGAACGTAAAAAAAAAACAAAAGAATACGAAATTGGAAACCGCATATTTTAAAACATTTATTTTCTAACACAAAAACAGGTATTTGCGAGGAAAGTTTATTCAATACTCCTAACCTTTTTGTGGTAAGCAGTTTCTTTGCATTGGCCACACATTGCACGAAATTGCTCATTCGAGGATTTGTTACTCATAAAACGAATCCCTTTTGCCAACAATTTACGCGTAAACCAAATGATTAGCTAATAATATAATAATACCCGCTTTAATACAAGAGTGTTGTTAAAGTTAACGGGCTTGTGTTCATATTCTTAAGGTGGGATCTACAAGTACGACTTCAGCCATATGAACACTACTGATTTTTATATGTTTCTGCGTTTTTAGGCTTTTGCACGTTAAAAACATATTTAAACTTCAAATTCGTTCGTAAAATAGAAGATAGATTCAAATGGTGACACCATTTGAAAAACAACGCGCTATTCCCGGATTAAACCCTATTTTTACCCGACTACCAACGGAGGTTGGTTATAAGGTTGGCACCCTATTTATATGTCACATTATATTCTATATGTACGTACGTACCTACGTATAATGTAGAGAGGCTATTTAATTAAAAAAATTACATCTTCACAAACTTTTGCCTCTAAAACATTAGGTACTCTTGGGATCTTTCATGACTGAGTATAATTTTTTTAAAGCTAAAAAAATCACAGTTAAAATCAATCCAAGCCTCTAGTACATATTTGATAAACAAAAGGGGATCGCCTAGATTTAAATAATTTATCTTAACTTTTAATGAAAGAAGCAATGAAATGTTTCGTTTTATGCATCTAAAACTTGAGGCGTTCTTGAAATCAAAACTTGTGTGTTCCTCCACAAACCGAGCTCAAGCAGTTCTCGAAAAGTCTACTTTCTTTCTTATTCTTTGATACACTGAGCTGAGGTTAAGACGGTTGTTTTATCACATAATACTAGAATTCCAGCATCGTATTTTCTGTTCTGTTATGTTGGTACATGTTTATGGTGTTGCTTAGAAGGTATACTTATTAGAAGGTATGGTTAAAATATTATGGAACGAGCTTTCGTAGCCTTTTAGTTTCTTTAGGTTTCCTTAGAGTGAGTATTTTACTGAAAACTTCACTTAACTCTTCCTATAATAATGATAAAAGTATGGTTATAGACTACTGTTTTTTTTTTACCTGCTGTAATAGAAAAAAGCGTTTTTCCCTTGGTAAGCTCAGGGAAATGTCACAGTGGCCCCGAAAAGTTAATGGAAAATATATAAGAAAATTGGAACAGATTTGCATTTTCTTAATTTGGTTAAGTCATAGACAAAATACCGCGACCCGCGCTCGCACAGATATCTATGCACTATGAGCCCGTCAGAAGTTTACATTGCACTTGAATATCGACCCTGATATTGATCTGTTTCAATGCACGTTCCTTCTTACATCAGCTACGTAGTCCTTCTAAATATTTACTGTAACATCTGCTTACTTTGGGGCTAGATGATGCTGTGTGCAATAAAATAACCATGTCATGAAAGCGACGTGCTTTCATGACATGGTTGTTTTATTGTCTAGCATTATTAATTTATATTCTCATGTACAATGTGTTCATATTTGATATTGCTCTGTTCACATTTAGCTACCAAACGGAACATTACCAGGCTATCAAATCAGTACTTACTACAGTACTCTAATGTAAAAGCCCTTAAAAAGTAATTAAGGCAGTTGTATCCGCGGCGGCTTTCGATCCAACTCAGTGAGTTTCTCTCCAGATATTTATGTGGGTAGTTCGCAACCTGCCACACCGGTTATACTAGCCGTGACATTGCTTGCCGTCAAGCTTATATCCTAAGCTACCCTTTTTTTCTCTATTTGGTACAGTCAATCCAACTACTTAGATGAAAATCTTAATTTTTTTATATTTTAGTAAGGTTTTGAATATATTAATTATTTTGTTATTGTTATTTTGACTAATTCTATGATTCTAACTTTATATTAATACCTATATGAGAAAACTTTTGTTCATACATATTTGATCTGCAAAGTATCTCGCATTTTGAGTATATCTCGGGTAGAGCAGAGCTTACTAAACGAAAAAAACACATAATAAAGTAATAACTAAGTTGTGTCCGTTACTGTTTGCTCTCTCACATTTTAAAATAGTCCAATGTAGTAAGGTGTTTTATTCAAAAAGTTTCAACAGTATAATGCCATATTTACCAACTAAAAGCATGTTAGCACCTCCATTTCGTCCCCACGTGGAATAAAAATGAAACAACCGTGTCCTGAAAGCTTTATAAACGACATTAATTCAAACAGAGTTAACGAGCTTAGTTATAATGTACCGGGAAATTATGGAGAAACTATTTTAGTAGAAATTTGGCCTTAAGTGTTTTAGGAGTAGGTATCTGGTGTAGGAATAACAATGACCTACCTACATTATTACAAAGCTAGGCCATGTTTCATGTAATTAGTAAAATTATGTTAGAAGGTGTTCTTAGTATAGAAGATACCGTTGGGTAGGTGAGTTACCAAGTTTTGTTATTAACAGCTAGATAGAAATAATGCTAAAAATATTTTGATCTAACATCTCTTGCAAATTCTAAAGCATACCTACAACTCACAACTTTTGTATAACCCAAAATAAATCCACCTTTCCAAGCCAACCGTAGAAAAACCTATGTCATGAACATGTAATTTCACTCCCGAACCCTCAATAGATTATATCGAAGAATTTTCCGTAAAAATTGCGTCCGCATGTCCCTATTGAATACCAGTCAGTATAGAACCGTAAAATATGAATGGACCTTCGCAATGGTCATGTATACGTACAATAACTTTAGGATCCCTGAAGTGGCGTATGTCTCCATTTCGTGCCCCTTAGTGAATATAATTTACGCATAAAGAACCTAAAAGGGGAAACTTTGGGACGTATTTATTTTATTTTACGGTACAGTGTGTTTTGTTTATTGCTGTTTATTTTTTAACCACTGTCCCCTTTCCTTTCCATTATAGATGAATAAACATATATTAAACTTATAATTATTACAACCAATTTATTTTCTTTTCAGTGTGATCTCGAGTAAAACAGAATCGTTAGGTTTGCAATAATTAATGACCCTGACAGGAAGGAAACTTGTATTCCCCCAATAATCTCATCCCTTAGCCCTTAAAAGGTAATTAACGTACAACTTAATGCCTCTACTTAGTTTCCCGTAATTTTCCTGACTCGCTAAATGTAATCCCAATTTTCTATTTGCTTGGGAAATGAGATTTAACAAACTTTCAGAGGTTTTCGTGACCTAGAACTTATCATAAAAATATGAAATTGGTACAGGTCCAACAATGTTAGGTATGTATTTAATATACTACTAAACTTTTGTACCCTCACAATTATTTAGGTACTTAATATAGCTTGAAATATGTAGTTGTAATATATTTGATACTTAACAGTATAAAATACCGACAATTTAAAGACGGACGATAATATGATATTTGAAACCTTGCAAATTGAATCTTATTAAGCTGTGATAACATTTATTAATTAAATTCTGACCAAACGAACTCAAATAGTATAATTAAAATTATCTCACAACGAAACGGAAAATCTCAAAAGAAAACGAGTTTCCACCCTCTGTTTGTGTCGTAATCACGTACACTGTCATATTAAGCTATTCAAAAAGTACTCAACGAGCACTTAAAGCGGATATTTTAAAAAGCAGACTCAGCAAGTACTCACCTAGTGCTTGACAGATGCAAATGAGACCGGCCGGCGTGAGGGCGACCGTTTCCCGCTTCAAACTCTTACAATCCAAACAATCCTCTTCATACACACAGCTTCAAAGTCCCATAAAATCACAATAATCTAAGTTCTTATATTCCTATTAATTACACTAATGATAATTTAAAGTTTCTAAGAGAGGGTTGGTGAAAGGGTTGTTGATGTTAGCGTACGAATCACGCTAGTTAGTACCGGTAGGGTCGGATCGTACGTCGCGGACAGGAGAGGTTCGGACACACGACCGAGGAGACCGAGACGATGTGAGTGACGCTCCGCCGTCGGTGCGGATGCCTCCCGCGCCGCCCGCCTAGCGCCCGTGAGCAAGAGGGATGCAGCGACCACCCCGGCCCCGCGAATATCGCCGCTCGGATCTGCGACTCAGAGTCTCAACTGCTCTCGCTGCTTCGAAGAGAGGCAGGCCCTCGCCTCCTCTGAACCCAAACGGCACATAAAACAACTCCTGTTACAATCCCATTCCCGACTCTACTATCCCGTCATAAAATTCACTTTCACGTCCGCGTTGTGAGATGAACACCTGACGTTTGGCGTCATATCGAAAACGTATGCCCCTGTTGGCTAGGTGTAGCAAATACCATAACGAATACTTTGGCTGAACACGCGCCATATTATGCAACGTTACGACTTGTATTGTGCACTATGAAATTTTCTCGTCCTTGGAGCGAGCTTTCACAGTTCAGATACGGTATTTGGTATTTGGGAAGGAATTCATAGTATTAAGAGTTGGAGTACTTTTGACGAGTAGGCTTTTATAATACTTCGACAGCCGGTTTTTCATCCGCTTGACAATAGTTTAAACTTTTTGATAACCTCTAGTGTGACAAGTAGTGTTTACTTGTGCGTGAAGAAACCAAGACTTGGTTCGTAAAACAAATAAACAAAACTTAATCAGGACAATGAACCAAGTTTTGGTTTCTTCACACACACTAGAGGATTATCAAAAAGTTTATAGTATTGTCAAATAATAAAAAGCAGATGAAAAACCGGCTGTAAGCTACACAAATCTAGAACCAAAGAACAAGTAGTCTATTCGGAGCATAAGGAAACGGAACCCGGTACTTTCCGTACTATTTATTCAATTAAAATATTTTATATGCTTAACTCTCCTACTTAAATTATATAACTATGTACTATAATAATGTAACAATCTTTTCAGCTGTTGACCAAATCTATTTTTAAATATTTTCTATTAAAAAAGTTTAAGCGAAAGTCTTCAATCGTTGTTTTTCTTGGGTCAGCTTCCGGGGTCCCGGGATCAAATCTAACTTCAGGATTTTACTGAAAGGATAAGTAGGAAATTTGAAAAGAATAGCTTATTCGTGGTAATTCAGTTTCCCGTGTTTGTGTTTACCTCAAAGTGTTATTTATTCTGCGCTGGTGTCGAAGGAGGCAAGAAGCCGCAACACCAATCCATCAATCAATTAGGAGAGGTTAGCCTCCTTTATTTATTGAACATGAGCGTTCGCCTTCATGAAAACTTTATTTTCCGGATTCTGAATGGGAATTAGCGTGTTTTTGGTTCTCGAGAGTTTTGTTCCTTGAGTTTACTATTAGAGCTCCATAAAGTATAGATCTATTATCATAATAGTAGTGGCTCATTTAAGTAACTTACGGTTTTAAATCAACAACTAAAAAAATCTCCAACCATTTTGTACAATTTCAAACAAAGCACTAAGCGTCTGAGACAAGAGTCACGAACAAGTCAAGTTGGTTAGAAACTTTTAAAACAAGAGAATGTTTGTCTTGCAAGTTGTTTCTAGGGTGACATTTTCCTGCCATCTTCTTAGTGCCTTTTTTCAAAGCTATAAACTACTAAAATTAAGATAAATTTCGTAGAAACGTCAAGGAATGGAATTATTGTAGAAACTCTCTAAAACATAGCGAAAACCAAAAAGCAGGAGTAGGTATCTAAACTCACAATGTATTTTTACATTTTTATAAATATGTGAAGCAGCTATTTGTCTTTAAACAAACGTGTTTTCCACTCGCATGATGTAAACGTTTTAAAGGGTAATATTTAGCGTGCATCGGCCGGAAGTTGCCGGTGGAACGGTCGCTGGGCAAATAGAGCCCTTATTCGCCATAACCAAACACCCAAGTAAACGTGGCGGGTCACGTTTTTAACCTGACAAAATCATAGGCTTTCAGTGTAGAGAAGAGAGATCGTTTTAGCTTGCAGGCCGCGTTTTTGGCATGGAATCACAACGAATACTGAGTTAGGCTGTGAACGCCGAAATATTCTGCTGTTTTCCTTTTTTTGCAATTTCGACGGTACGAGTATGTTTGCTGTGCTCAGTGATCGAGCTTGTTAATAATGATTAGGGTTCGGAAGTTTGTTAAAACAGAATATTTTTTTGCGGAGCATATCCAATTCTGGTATTCAGAGGAAAAAAAATATTGTAGCTTTGGTGAACAATATGAATTTGAAATGTAGCCGTTGGATTCGGAAATATTAAATTAGTAAAAAAGTAGTAAAGATATGTATCCTCTTTAATTAATCGTACGCTATTCGATTCAATGACAGAGATAAATTATTTAGCGAATAATATTAAATAAAAAAAAGTATAAATAGTAAGTACGTATTACACTCCAGAAGTGGTCCTGATCCAATCTCTGATTCTGTAGTTGGTGATGTTAGTGTACTGTCCGGGATTATCCGGCCTGGCGCATCCTATACCGCTAGATACGACAGCCACCTGGATGTTATCGTGCACTGCAGGGCCACCACTGTCACCCTGAAATAATACAAAAATATATCAAGAGATACGTTTCTTCAATCAAAGACCAAACTACAGACAAAAAAGTTAGTTTCTTCAAAAAAAGACCAAGAATTATAAATGTATAATCAACAAATTATCAAAAAAAGGGGTTCAGATTTTCCAAAATAATGATATCGAAATGAATTCATTATCAATTAAGTAAAGGTTTCATTGAATCTGTTGAAAATGTTGGATATAGGAGCTCTATCCCCTAGTTGTTTATGTATAAAATTTGACTTGTATAAGCGCTTTTTTGTAAGCCTAAAGAAATAAAGTTATTGACTTTTCACTTTTTATCTCTCTAGTAAGATAGAAGAGCAAATGAGGGACAAAAAATAAAATACTTTACCTATGCCGATAATCCAATCGGTGGCATAGGCAGCAGGCATGTATATGTTTTTGTCCGTTTTGTACTGAACCCTCACTTCATCCCAAAAGCGCAGCAAAGACATGGAAAACTTAAATAGAAGCAATGGGTACCTGTATAATGTAATATTATCTTACCTGACAAGCATCCTTGCCGCCCTCATCCAATCCTGCGCACAAGATTCGAGGGGTAATGTTGCTTAGTTTAGTGGAGCAGTCGGCGTTGGTAAGAGTCGGAACTTGGACGGCCCTAAGCATCTGGGGTGAAGCATCACTATCTTCCGCCTGAAATATTTAGAAGGCTCCACTCAAATATGGGTGTATGGGTGGCGATCTATCATTTTTATTAAAAATCGTAGTGTCATATCAATAAATGCCTATCCAGCATATAGTCATATCAATAAGCATACCAGAAAATTGAAAAAAAAGGAGAGAGGTTCAAGCAATCCATATGATGCATTGCATGAATCTCTTTCCATATACAGGGTTATTGGTAAATTAGTGATAATACGTGAACTATAGGTTCAGCCCATCAGCACAAACACGTTTGTGAAGACACCAGATCTTAATTCTTAATTTTGGTATTGGTAATGGTACCCCCCGCAATTCAATAATCGTTCGTTAGAGGTTTTATTTGAAACTCAACTTAAAAACAGCTCTGCCCTGAATTAACAGAAGATATATGAGAGTGAAAGATCGGTCTTAAGTAACTCGTTGGGTTCCAGACAAAGATGATTTTTTCATTTAGTATCAGAGGTGACTTATATTTTTTTTTTAATTTTGACTTGGCGCCTTCACGAACGTGTTTGTGATGATGGGCAAGACCAGTTCACGTATTGTCACTAATTTACCAATAACCCTGTATATTATATCGCATGCACTGCCCAATCTCTGCAGTGCGACCCGCAAAGGGTGCCACCCGGGGGAGGTGCGCGTCTTGGGCCAAGTAAGTGCTAAATGAACTAAAGTCACTTTATGTTTTCTACTCACCTCGTTACCCCAACCAGAAACATTAACTATAGTCCCGCCAGGCACGTTTCTCATTCTCTTGATCAACTTGATTTTTCTCGAGCTAGTGCCATCTAGCTCCATACCCTGAGCAATGTTAACCAGAGCCACGTCGTAGTCGAAGTTGGTAGAGTTGTACAACGGGTGGGTAAACCACGTGCGAGAATCATACGCTCTACCCCCAAAGAATTTGTTGCTGCTCCCGATTCTTGCAGTCAGAGAAACAATACTGAAATACAAAGAAAAATCGTATCAACCGCAGCCCGATTCAGTTCTCGTTATATTGTTCTCGATGAAGCTTGCAAAATATCTGCCCTGTATATATAATAGAATAGAAATAGAATAGAAATAGAAAAATCTTTATTTGTCACTCGTACAAGCAGGAACAATCATTTATAAAAGAGACACAAAAATAAAGAGACACTAATATCTAGAACAAAGCTCAATAGCCTATCAATATAGGGGGATCGCAATTTTAAACGAACTTAGCATTGCCTCAAACGTTCAAATTGCCTGAATTTCTGGAAATGGATTTTATAGGTTGAAATCAACCTTTTCATTTTATGTGAAATACCTAGTTTAGGAACTATTGTAAGACAAGGCAAGGATTATTTTCCTCCCACCCCACTCCCCACTTCTCATTGGTCGATACAGCAAAGGCATACTCATCATCATTCTATTTTTCTTACGTTCTAGTTTTGAAGCAGTGCGCCGCAGTAAGGATATAGCGTGTGCTGATGATGGAGCCCCCACACTCGTAGTTGTCAGAAGCATCGTCAGTGAGAAGAAGGTACGCCTGGTAAGGGTATTCTGTTATATTTACTTCAGATCCTCCCACAATGTAGTTTTCAGAACCGGAGTCGGAGCCTGTATTGCCAGCAAATACGACATCTGGAATTTATAAAAAGGAATTTTAGGTCCTATCTGGTACTAATCCCTTGGCAGTCACCTTCGACGAAGACCGCTCGTCAGGTGTATAGTTTGTCCAGCAACACGCTGAAATCCTTAGGAGTCGGTAGACCATCGCTACACCACATTGAACAGCAATCTCAACTGGTAAATCGACTGTTATCCTAAGGGATTTATTTAGATTTACTCACCGCTGTCTAGAAAAGCAAAAAGAAATAAAGTGAAAAGACTAAAACAACCCATATCTGCAGAAGTCAAAACAAATGTGCTGATTTGCTTGAACGAAAAGTGGCTTAAATACTCAAGTAAATGTATCTAATTATCGAACTGATCTAATAACAAACCAAGAAATAGTAAAGAATTTTCTAACACATGCAATGCAAATAGTGCTAATTCCAGACCAGAAGTATTTATAACCTAACCTTCGTTTAGAAATCATTTCAAGGGTTTGTTACTATTCTAGTAATGAGTAGTTATCATCTATTTGTGACATGTTTACTACTTTGCATAACATTATGCTGGTGTCTTTACCCGCATTTATGAATACCTGTCTTTAACTTTTAGATTTTAATTATAGGTAGGATATATAGGAGGTAAGCAATTTGAAATATGAACCGTTGCTAGTTGACACACACAACAAGGCTTCTAGTTCCTAACCTCCATGCCAGGTCGGTAGGTAGGTATATTTAAGTAGGTATATTTATTGTTACAATTTATAAAAAAAAATGCTACTACCCGCGGCTTCGCACGCACTTTTCAAGGTAGCAAAAGCAAAAATTATTTATTTCCATAAATACAAAAATTTCCACTTAGAAAAGGTCAAATTCTAGAAATAAAACACTGACACGGAAATAAAGTAATATTTTTGATTTCTGTCGCTTCGGTATGTAGACTTGAGTGAAGAAGCGACGAAAAAACCTTTAGCCTGTTAGTTGTTAGCCTATATCCGTCCCTGGGATACCATTTACCTCGCTGCCAAATTTCACTAAGATCCACTCCGCCGTTTTTCTTTAAATTTTCTTTTGTACAATCCTTGTCCTGACAATAAAACACATTTCGGCGATTCAATTTTATTTATATACCTTTAAAGATACCTAAGCTAAATATCACAGGAGCAAAGAAACTAGTCTAAAATAGTCTAAATTTCATAAACCCATCTACGATAAACCCTATAGTGTATCGTCCGATGACGGCAAGCGTGACTTTGCGTAACACGCTGTAGGCTATGTCATGCATGCCTCCCATCGACACCACAAATTGATCCTGACGACATTTGACACCATGTGATGGATGGATTGCCGTTTCATTTGCCGAATTGCCGGAGCTTATACCTAACTCTTCCAATATTAACATTCGATTAGGTGTCGGTTGGAAAACCCCGACCAAATTAACCGACGCAATGTTTTTAGGGCAGTTTTTGCGGTGAACTAAAGTTAGACTCGAAGCAGATTGACCTCACAGTAGAACTTTTGCTACTGAAGGACTCGCGTTTTTCGACGAACATAATAAACAACAACAAATAGGTGTCGTGGCCATATTTATAATTGATCCGAGTCCATGAAGTGACTGACCATTTCACGGATTGGTTGTATTTCATGATATGGTCAGCTAAAACTGATTACATCGTTTAAACATCAACGTTTAATGATATGTCAATGAACGATTAGCCATATCAATAATGTAGGGTTTCCATGATATTCAAGGTTTAATAAAAATTCCAAATAACAAAGTAACTTTTTTTGTAAGTACAAAAAACTGCATATTGCAGTTTAAACTGGTAACTTAATAGGGACTTAAAATATTTTGACCAAATCTTATGTAACTACAACTAGCTACAATCCTTTATCTCAAACATAGGAGATTCATTTGAGGGGAGAATAGATTTTAAGGTACAAATTTACAAAGAACACGTCTAAAATGGCACATACTATCACACAAATTTTAGGAGTTGGATATTTCACATCGATTTACCCAAAATTAAAATCATAAATGTTATTTGTAATAAGAAAATAAATGAATAATTTAAGGCACGCAGTCATTCGTTGGTGCATGTCAAACTTTTATCCACCATTTTCATGAATTTAAAATCTAATAATAATAGTCCATTAATTTCCGTTGTGTGGTCACCGTCTGCCCGCCGCCATGACCCATCTCCAAAACAAAACAATATCAGCCCTAACAGTGGATATTGTCATTATTTTATGATATGATACTTAGACCATATCATGAAATAACCGTGCGTTTACCTTTACATCGTCAAACGCTGATAATTCATTGGTCTGCCAAGAACACTTCATGATGTGGGCAGCGCGTACTTTGTATATCATGAAATACAACAATCCCATAAGATGTTTTATTAATTCCATACAAAAGCTTAAACGTTATGCTTTATTTTTATTCTGCAGTTTCACATTGAGTTTGAACTAAAGTATGCAGAAACATTGCATCAGCTACATAAAGTCACGCTCAGCATGCAGGGGCTGCAGCATTACGGAAATGTTAAGCGAGTTCGGCTTGTTTCATTTTCAATTTTGTTATGAATCGCTCAGTGTTTATTTTTATCTGTTTTATAACAGTTTTGTGTATTTTTAGAAAACAGAATAAGTATAATTGACTTCTACGTAAACCACAAGAAATACTACCTACTAAATTACAAGGTAGGTAATCATAAAGTAAGCTGAGGTACAGCTCTACCAAAACACGTCCACATTGCAAAGACACGGCTTAAAAAGCTGATAGACGCAGTTAATATTTGTAACATAGGATAGGGACAACAACAAAATGAATAATAATAATAAAAATCATTTATTGCCTGAATAATAGCTTAATATACGTAATATAGAAAACATATACGAAGTCACAACAAAAAAGCTTTACTATCATTTTTTGGGTTCCGCGATTGGTTTCGAAACCAGCTCTGTCCGTCCTCTTCCCTTCTTTAATACATGCATAGCGTTCGTAGATATGGATGATTATTTTATAAAAATTTTACCTACCTATAAAAAAGTCTATAAGAAGAATACTTTTTCAAAAATAGTCAAAATGGAGGGAATAATTTTCAAAAGAGGCGACTACCTACCTCATTGAATCAAATAAAAATGAAGTATCAAATAAAATGTATCGGTTTGTACATTCCAAAACAGTTTTGGAAATGTCTGTACGTTTCATACTATGTGCCATATTTTGAAAGAAGTCGAAAAATTTACCATTATTCCCTTATCTCCGAAATTTACAAAGCAATCCATCTGAAATGTACCTACTACTTTTAAGTAGGTATTCATTTTATAGTAAACTCTCTTACCGGCACTTAAAGTACATACATAGGTAGTTGTGTAAATGACGAACGTTCGAAACCCTCGGCGCGCGAGTTATACTCGCACTTGACGGATCTTTTTCTAACAACAAGGCGTTGTTAGTTTCAGTTTGAGTGTTTCAAACTGCATTCAAAGTAATAACCCGCCAAGCGCGTCTTTAAATTGTATTAGGTACAATTAAAGCGTGCAATTAAAATGTATATGAATTGACGTGAATCGGATTACGTTAAAACCTTTTTCTACGTTATCTTTATTGAAAAAGCTTCCTAAACAATACATAATAATGTATGCCATACAAGGCAGATCCCTTATTTTTTTAAATGAAAAAAATATATTACGTATCGGAAACGAACAGAACTATTTTATATAACAGAAATAATTGTGCACAGTAGCATTTGTTTTCTTAATTAATACGTAAAAAAAATTCATAGGTTAAAAACGGTACTCTGCAAGACGTAGTTGGCTCCAGTTTGAGATTTGTATTGCATTCAATGTAACAACGTATTAAACAATAAAAAGAACTGCTACAATAATGCCCAGAACATCCACGAAAGCTCATCAGCTTTCGTGGATGCTACGTAACAAAAGAAAAAGCAAAAAAAGCTCTACTTAATTTTGCTCAACAACAAGATATAGTTCATTTCAGTTTGAGAGTTATATTTCACTCTAGTAACGTCCCGACAATCGCGTCTCAAAATTGTATTAGATACAATTATAGAGAATTGTTACAATAATGTCGGGTACATCTACAAAATGCGGATGTTACTGCCGCCGCCGCCTCCCGCTTTGTAGCACCTAATACTAACTTCCGCCGTGTAATCGCATTTCCTTTATGTTTCTGGCCGTAGCTGAAAATTTGTTAACAAACTCATTGTGTTACGGTAAACAGGCTTTGTTATTTGACAAGCCACCTGTTCAATTCACTGATCTTCAGGGTTTCGGGATAATGATTCTTGAAAAGAGTTGGTTAAGTGAGTAAGTTTTACAGATTACGGTTTGTTTTGGGTCTGATGGCACATTATGATTGTGTTCGTTTAATTATTTACAAAATGTAGGTAATTGTGCTATCCGATACAGATTTTCTGAGCTGTGCTTAAGATATCATGGTCTGTAAGTTAAGGGCCTACAAACTCGACGCCATTTTGTGAAAAGAATAGGCATAGGATTTAGCATTCATAGGAGCGGGACAGGGCTGAGCAACGCACAATTTTTTTTTTTTTTTTTTAAGGCCAAAAATCAAGTTTTTGCTTAATACCTATCTATTAATTAGGACATTATTTGAAAACAACGTAACATATAAAAGGTTATTTAAACTTCGTTCAATTATCATGCTTATTCTCAAGATCTTAACTTCTGTATTTATTGAGAAAGAGGTAACAACGTTGCGATTTTTTTTCTATCAAGACAATTTTATGGAATCGTGTTTTCGAAACATAATATGAACGATAGAATTATTCACTTTTGGGTGTTCGTTCCCATAGAAAAAATATTCACGAAGGATTAGGATATATCCCTTAAAACATAAAAACAGTGTAAAATTAAGGGTTTAGTTTTTTCAATCTTCTTTCGTTATTGTCTAAAGGTTGATTTCGAGGTGATCACAAAAAGATTAGTTTCTCGAAGAATAATTTATATTTACGCCGTAAAACGTATCTAATGCATTATCACACGACAATTTTCACTATCACTGGTCTAATGGTTTCCCATGGCAACGAGCGGTTAACAAGAGGTCTTACAAAGTTGACAGCTCCTGGACTGGTGATTTTGTTAGGGTTTTATACGCAAAGGGTCCCAACATATCATTTTACTGAGCCTCCTGTCTGTCTGCCTGTCTGTCAGTCCGTCCGTCTGTCAGCGGGCTGTATTTTATCATTCAGGAATTTGAAGAAGGTTTATAATATTTAAAACACGTCAGATTATTTAAAATTAAGTCCCAAATTTATTTTCACTGAAGATGGCGGTTATGGCTAACGTGCATAAGATATGATGAATTAAATAGCTCGATGAGCTTGACTCCTTTCCACTTAATATGATTTTGTGCAGATAGATAGAACCTTGGTAAAATTAGTATTCATCATTATCATCATCAGCCCAAATAAGATGGTAAATTAATTTTGAAACATTAAAAATACAAGTCAAATTTTAAAACATGACTATGAGGTCGATATCGGTAGAACTATACTTTCAGCCCTTATTAATATTGAAGCTAATGGAATGTTCTTGTTTACTATAGGTACGCATTTTGTTTTTCTAGAAAGCTTTTCTAAAAACGAGGCTTCGATTGAAATTTCGCAGGGTTTATCTAGTTATTCACTTGAATGTTCAGGCCGCTACTACGTGCCACTAAATCATTATAAACTAGAATTGATTACAAGAAACAAGTATGTAGCATAGTAGCATCACAGTATAAATATAACATACAGTAGGCCGTACGTAGCCTTTGATATCGCGGTACATGTCGACAAGTGACGCGACAGCGTATGTAGGCCAGGGTTGTCACCATGCTAGTGTCAAATGAAAACTTTTATTTATTTATTTTAGATGAACATCATCCAAGATGGCGGATATTTTTAATTTCAAATTTTGCTCATGGTTTTCTTTTTCGACTAATTCGATGGTATAGATTACGAATATGCGATATTTTTTCAAATCCAAGATGGCGGATATTTTATTATTTCAAATTTTACTCATTTATATCGTATTGAAATGACCACGAAATCTTAATCGGTTCCATCGAAAATCTAAAGGACATCTTACGGACTGTAGCTCTGGTAGCTCCACCTACAGGGGTAACATTAGAGTTACCCAGAGTGCAGGTAAGCACTATAACTATACAGTATTAATAGCTTGAATAAATAAATAACACTTCGAGATATTTTATCTTGTTTCTTGGTCAACGAAATTTCAGTTTGGTAAAGTTCGGCTGATAACGAACAGTAAAAGTTTTCTTAACATCTTGTTCAACCCTCATCTCACAGTGTCACTCACTTCACTTGTAACGGAAACGTTAGTAAGGTGCCTGTTTACAATCCACCGGGCCTCAATCGCGCGTGGCACGCTTCGTCACGTCACATTACAATATGATACCAAGCTATTGTCGACGGCTTTTGTCCCTCAAAATATCTATAGACAATCTCTTTCAACTATTTAACAATGACCATATCTCACTGTTTTAGCGTCTGGGACATTCTACTCTATTATTCTGGGGTTTGGCAGGTGAATAAGAAAAAGTGAAAAAATCAATGGTTCTAACATTTGATATCACAACCAGCTGCATTCGTTACGTAGTCTTTATTAACAAAGAATATAACAATCAAGTAAAAAAACAAATTAGAAGTAGTATTTACCTACAATTGAAAAAATTGAGCTAACTACAGATTGTTGCAAACAATCTACAGGTAGCTCAACTGATCCATATAAATACCAGTCGGTAGCGTCCCCAAGAGCTTCATTGCCGAGGTGGGTACGAACCTCTAAACCCCATACAAACGTACTTTCCGTTGTTGTATTCAACTTGCTTTCAACTCATCCTCTCTTCTCTTTCATCTTTCATCAAATCTTAACTCTTGTGTCAACCGTACAAAACACAATGTAACCTATCTGTAACCCAATTCACGAAAACACCTGGAGCTCTTTCTTATTTCATGACATATCGGTCCCGATCGTATTCAATGAAAACTTGCCACCTAAAGTTTTCATTTGTTCGATGAAAGAGTCACGTAGCGGTCCAGTTGCCATATGAGGTACCTACTACGTACTACGGTAACGTACGTACCGTACGTTCACAAATAGTAAAACAGCGTACTGCAAATGTACAAATAAGCAAAACTAGCGCTCCGTCGGATTCGATCCACCGTCATGAATTTAGATTGCAAGTTTATTCCAAGTTCAAAATTCATCCGATATCCGCACACACCTAGCCATAATATAATTTTATGTACGTTATACGACTCCGCAAGCGCTGTTCGATGGACCTAATCAAGGTGCAGGTCAGGTCAGTGTTGCATACAAAATTGTAATCGACCGAAACGGGACGTTTTTGCTTCAGCGTATTTTTCTGGTTTTTATTATTCTACGTGCCGTTGTAAAAATGGATTTGAATAGCAACTTACTATTCTATCGATAAGATAAGTTTGTAAGGCCAGTGCATTTTCAGTGCAAAGCATAGCAAAGCGAAGTTAATATAAGAGATGAAAAGAAAAGACTCGAAAATGGAAAGGGGGCCTCGGGTGGAAAGCAATTCATATTGATACTCACCTTTAAGAGGCAATGTCATTCATTCGATGCGGAGCCACTGGCGGTAGTTACTCACGCTAGTTCTCTAACAACTCACAAGATTAATTCCTATTTTAAGTTTTGTAGTGCAACTGACAAGCAAAGTAGTCAGGTAAATTAGCCTTACCTTGCAACTACAGAACCTCGCGTGGCCCGATACGCACTTGGCCGGTTTATTAAACACCGCGCAATCTAATCTACTTTGTTTATAGCAGTGTAGCAGAGATAAGTGCGAAGAATCTTTTATTGTTTCTTGCCATTGTATTTTAAACATCAAAACGTACCTACGTATACATAATTTATCTTGTAATTCAATATATTTCGTCATTAGTGAACTTACACAAAGATACCGTTATAAACAATCTTTTAGTGAGATTTTTATTAGTAACATTAAAATAATAAAAAACAAACAAAAAGTACCTACATAATTAGCTAAAATTAAAAAAAAAATACAGTAAAAATAAAACTACCGTCAGAAACAAGACAAACAACTTCTGGTGTTTTTTTGTTTCATCTCGTAAAGGTGGTCGATAAAATGTCGCACGCAGTAGTCCGCGGCCCGCCGAATGCTGCCCAGTTATCATTCGACGCCCTTTTGGACGACGTGGTGGTGGCCCGGGGAGGGAAGCGGAGCGCGGAGGCACGCGCCCGTCTCTCGCTGCCTCAGGTGCTGTTCCACTGCCTGAAGACGCATCCTGAGGATCTGTTCATGGTAATAAGATTTTACATCTCACTGCTGTATAAAGCACTTTTAGGAGCAGACAATTTATTTAGGGTTTTTTTTGTTATAGTGCTTTCCCGCACTTTGGGTATCTCTAAGAAATGAAATCGGCGCTATAGTCCGTAAGAGGTCCTAAAGATTTTCGGTAAAACCGACTAGGGTTTCGTGGCTTAGTTGGTTAGAGCACACCCATACTGAGGATGGGGCGCGGGTTCGAGTCCCGCTGAAACTGAAAATTTTTGGGAACTTATTTAATTTCTTAGACAATTTATTTGTTGTGTAGGTTTAAGAACCTGAAAAATAATGACTTAGTCAAACGTCTTTAAGATATTTTATGTACATAGTACTAGCTGGTGCTCGCGGCTTCGCACGCGCTTTTTAAGTAGACTATGTCCGTCCCCGGGATACTATTTACCTCCATGCCAAATTTCATCAAGTCCCGTTCAGCCGTTTAGACGTGAAAAGGTGACAGACAGATAGACATACAAACAGAGTTACTTTAGAATTTATAGTACCTATCTTTTCGCATGAACAATACCGCGATAGAGAGAGTAGGTAGGGGGAAAAGAGAAAGAGACTTTTGCCTTACAATGGGAGCTGTGAGACAGTAGGTAAAGTGCGCATCAGAATTAAGTATCCCTATCTTAGACAAGAGGGATACTTAATTCTGATGCGCACTGTACCTACCTAGGTATCTGTTTGCCAATCGTGCAACACCTCCATTGCTTGGGGAGGCACGTTTAGTATCATGGAGGTGAGGAGACAGTGCTGGCTCATATAGTTTCATACAACATTGACCATATTGTGGAGGTCTAGGTGGAAAATGACCATGAACTTTAATGACAATGAATTACCTTCTTTATTCAACCGTCTTCCAGATAAACGCCGACACTGGTGAGAAAACGACTAATCAGCAACTCCTCTGTCAAGTCATCTCACTCACACGCACGTTCGTCTCCCGAGGAGTAAGAGGGAAAGTCGTGCTAATGGTACACGAAATGCATAGAACTATGGTCGCTGTGTACTTAGCTATGATCTTCGCTGAAGCTGTACCATATGTGATGTTCAATGAAAATACTGGTTGTGAGTATTGCGAACTTTTATGGTCATAATTATTACTAGCTGCGTAGCCGCACAATGTAAATTCTACGACAAAGGGCTAAGAATCGCTAAAGGCGCGCTCCCCGGGGAGGAAGAAACAAAAATCTCGCGGGTCGCTCCACTCGCAAGCATTATTTTTGTCTTGCTATGCATGCCTCACCGATTTCAAAAAAGGCTGCGGCTCACAACACTCGCCGATATTTATTTTGTACCTATTGGTTTCTTAACAGTTTTATCGGCCACCGCAAACTCTCAAAAATTTTGAATCAGGGCTCACTCCACTCGCTGTTATTTATTTTCTCATACTCATGAAGAGCATGTAGTTTGTATGAAAAAGTAAAAAATAAATACTTACATAATTTTTAAGTTTTGTTTTTATTCCAATCTTTTCTGATAATGACCGGAAAAAAAACAAAATTCTGCGGTTACTTCCACTCGCCGTGCGTCACCTTAAATACCTTGTCTCTTGCTAGCCCGACCTTTAAAATTACCATGACTTGCAACGCGCGCCGTTATTTACATTCATGGCTTTTTATCTTCACATTGCAAATTCTCAAAAAAATTTGGGGCTCCCTTATTTTGCTGTTACGCTGTTTTGTCAAAAGTGCTTTTACTAATTATTCCCCAAAATTCAAAAATCTGAAAAAAAATGCGGCTCACTCTGCTCGCCGTTGCTTATACTTCCTGTTGTTAGGAGTCGGGATTATTTTTAGGCGTGTTTAAGACCTATCAACACAAAATATAACAATAAATTCATTTTTCGCATTATTTCTCGCTCCACTCGCCGATAACGCTTAGATTAGAGGTTTTCGGTGGGGTCTTCTTCTTATATCGGTTGAGATTTAGTTCTAGTGTTACCTCAAATGCTAAATTGGCCTTCGACAACCAACAGGAGCTACGCTCTTCAAGATGGTTGAGGTTCCATGTTCCAACATAGTACTAGGTACATGCCAGAGCCAGCGGAGTATTTTTCCCTTACTGACCTCGTCTTCTTACTTTCTATGTGTAATTCTTCAATCCATTTATTTATTATTGTCTTCCTGTACTCCAGTTGAGACGGCGACGTACCTGCAGCTTATGCAACCTGCGTTGGTGACGTGTGACGCGCGGTACCATGGCATCGTGACGTCAGCATTGGACCAGCTGCCGACCTTGAACCCCGAAATCCTGCTGGATCTGGAGGGGTCGGCGAATGAGGCAGACGTAAACAGTTTTCAGTACGAGTTATATTTATTGAACTCAATACCTTTCCGTCAGGCCAGGTTTTAATTTTTAGGGTTCCGTACCTCAAAAGGAAAAAAGGAACCATTATAGGATCACTTTGCTGTTAGGGTTCCGAATCTCAAAAGGAACCCCCTTTTTCCCGTCTGTCCGTCTGTCAACCCTCTTTTCTCAGAAACGCATAAATATCGTGTTGAAATTCACATCATAATACTCAGGTTTGATTTCGACACAAAAACAGAAATCTTAATTAATTAACAACTATTTGAGCATTTTTGAAGGGGACAAAAATCTAAACTTTTTTATTCATTTGAGATTTTGTGTGAAAACAGCGCGGGGTTTTATTTAACCCTCGCAAGGGTTATTTTTTGTATTTTCTACAGTGATTTAATATGTAAAATTAAGTGTACTCAAAATATAGTAAAATTTAATATTTTAGTGTGTATTTTAGTGTGTTTTATTAGTCATATTCGTTTCAGTTTTTTTAGTATATATATTTTAAGAGATATCTTTAAAAAGGCGAGGACAGAATTTGGCAATTTGTCGCAGAACCCTTTAATAAGCATAGGATTTCGCGAAAAACATAGCACTCGTTTTTGTGCAGTAGGGTAAGCTTAATGGCAGACGCTACTAGCAGTAGCTATCAAAAGACAGCTCAGAACAGAATCCTAAGTCTTGTTTCATCAATGGACATTTTGCTACAATAGTATATGTACTGTCGTTGTCATAGTTAAGCGATTGATTGGCAGAATTCGGCTCCAGGTCCACTTTGTGACGCTAAGGCATAGAGTAGGTAAGATAGTACGAAAACTAATTCCCATTCTTTTCTTACCCAGACAAAACTTATGATAGCTGGTTGTAGACAAAAATAACCTGAAAGCACCCATAAGGTCCTCGCGCACTGAGCCGAACTGCACAACAACGGAACTGCGCGACACGACGCGGCCAGTTATTCTTTATATGAAATCCTATGAGACTGATCGCACTACGCGTCAGCCGAACTGCGCGGCTTTTTTGGTGACTTGTTCTAATTTGACGGGCAGTGCCTCGGCCGCGCAGTTCCACTGACGCGTAGTGCGCTTCCACCTTTAATAATGTTTGCAGTCTCCCGGAGGTTGACCCCGATGACACGGCGGTAATGGTGACTACGAGTGGAACCACCGGCCTGCCCAAGTCAGTTGAACTCACGCACAAGGGGCTCGTCGCGCGACTACCTTGGCCTTTGTATGTTGACATTTTAGAAAACTGACTGATACCTTTTCCGTTATTTTCTGAGGATTGGCGTCATGCTGGCAAAGAAATTTTTGAAACTGTTTGTTCACCAAACAATGAGTTTATTTCCGAGTAGGTACCGTATTTCTATTTACACTTTTACACGTGTAATGATAACAATGCATGTCTGAGAAGCGACAAACGTTGCA
Organism: Eupithecia exiguata; assembly: GCA_947086465.1. Lineage (NCBI taxonomy): Eukaryota > Metazoa > Arthropoda > Insecta > Lepidoptera > Geometridae > Eupithecia > Eupithecia exiguata. The sequence continues at coordinate 7,977,777 of OX352233.1, forward strand.
AGACACAAAACTTTCATATTTGTCTTGGTATGTAACCTGTGAGTGACATTAATCTCAGTTTCAGTCGAGATGTGCAATATTTACTGAATTAGGTCTTTGTCTTGTCCTATTCTTGTTCCTCTTCGGAGAAACTAGTACCTAATTCCATATTTATATGCAGTGCGAGACCTCGGTCAGCAGAATACCCGCCAGACCTGGCACTGCTGACGAGTTCTTCGAGAGGCGTCGCGTTCCTGCGCTGTATGACGAGCTGCCTTGTCCATCGGATAGAAAGGCTGCTGCCGCAAACTCTGCTCTCTGCCGAGCGACTGAGGGACATCCTGCTGAAACATAAAGTAAGTTCTTTTTATTGTCTTGAAGACAGGAGCCTACTTTGGATTTGGAATACGAAATACGAAGTTTCGGGTGATGGATCCCACGAAACTAACAAACTTACCACCAAGGTGCTTCGTATACATAATACACTACCGATACCTTACGAATATCTAATTTAAAAAATACATATCAAAATATTTGTCCTATTAGCCCTCTTGTCTGTGCGTCGTCCTATAGCTCCAGCTGTCAAAATTGGCGCGTCTGTGGGGTCACTACGTGACGGTCCGATGTCAGTTAAAGGTTTAATCAGAGGAGCTAACACTCCTATACAAAGGATTGTTTTGGAATTTATGATAGTTGGTTGTGTTGTGTTGGTTCAGATCTCTCATTGAATTTGGTCACTTGCCTACTGGCGGTACCTTTGGTCTGATTGGCTCGTCTGTGGTGCGACCACTATGTGACACCACAGATGCGCGTATCCAAGATGGCGGATGTCCACCGACAAGAGCGTGCATCATCGTAAGAACGGTTCGGTCATTGTCGTTTCGTGCAATCTATCATCCGTCAACTTCGTAATTCGTATTTCAAAGTAGACCTCCAGATGCCTCAGTGTAAGTTTTCATTAATTCGGAGCGCAGGAATCAACAAGTTAGTTTATGATATAGGTACTCACTCGCAATCGTACCAATCAATGATGGGAACGTAAATAATTTGACGACCTTTGTGATGCGGTGGGCGATGGTCCGCCTGCGACGCAGGAGGTTGCGGGTTCGATTCCCGCCTTGGGACAAATATGTGTAAGATTTGCAGGTATTTTTCCCGGGTGGTCGTTTTCTATGTATAATAAAAAATATGTATGTATGTATTGTATTAATTAAATTAAGTATATCAGTTATCTAATACCCATAACACAAGCTCTGCTTAGCTTGGGGCTAGAAAATGCTGTGTGATCAGATCAGTCCAGCTTTATTTATTCTATATATAAATAAAACGTGTTTTTTACTTTCCACAGCCCACCATGTTAACGCTGGGTGGTTCTCTCACAATAAGCGCGCTGCTGCCACTCACGACCGCAGATCACTTCTCGACGATACGAGTGCTCTTTCCAACCGGTGCACTTATGTCCAAAAAGATGATTGCTGATCTCAAGGTCATACTATTTTCTGGTTGAAAACTGGTCGATAACTATTTGTGGGTTCTACTGGGTGCCTTGAAACATGTGTTACTAAGCTGATAGAGGGTGATTCTGGACCCCGAGGAGATAAACTTTTGTGCAACGATTTTTTGAATTTCGAACATTTTGTAACTTTTTTCCAGTCTTTTTTTCTTCATTTATCATGAACATGAACGATGAACTTTCTAACTTTTTAAGGTAAGTAAGTAAAGTAAAGTTTAGTATGCTTGCATTGACGAACTTGATAACTTTCTAAGTAGGTGTAGTACAAATAATTTTTCACAAGTTGATCCCTTCGGCTTTCAGAATCACCCCATTTCGGCTTATTGCACTGTTACGTGGCACCTTGTATAATAATTCGGATATTTTCTTGTAGGAGAAACTGCCTCCATCAGCTTTGTTTTACAACGCCTACGGATCTTCAGAAACACTTGGGGGTATCGCGATAGGACCTGCTGGAGAGTCTCTCCGGTTCTCTAACTGGGTAGAGTACAATCTCTTCCTTCATTCATTTATTTAAACGTAGGCCTTACTGCTATCCTGTGATAGTTTAGTCCTTGATGTGATTGAGACCTGGTTCCTTTTCCAGCTGGTGGATGACAGCGGCAACGAGGTCGGGAAAGGAGAAACTGGTGAACTCTATATCAAGTCTCCAACTCTTGCAAAGGTATGGTTCAGCGTGTTCATTATTTATGATTCCATCATAAGAAAAAAAACTAATTTCAAGGCGAGGCCATAATGTATACCTATCTTACATAATATGTGCATATCTCATCTGACATAGTTCGTGCGCTAGGATGAAATGCACAAAGATTTATTCCTAAAACAACCGCTTCAAAAATGTGAACCGACTTTTAGCACAGGGGTTATTTTAGAAAAATTATTGAGTTTATCTTTTCAAAATAACCACCTTTTGAGTAACTAAACTATGTCGAGACGGGCTTTATTTTAGAGTTTTCTTTCTTCATATATTATTTATGTTCACCCAAAGTTGGGCTAAAATCAATGTTGAAATACGAAAGTTTAGAAGCATATTTTTTTTGTTCTGGGTATATACAAACATAGGTAATGACGAGATAAATAGATATTATCCTTAGCTTTGGATGGTCAACATCAAAAAGTGTAATAGTTACCCTTCCACGTATGGAAAGATGAACGACTCGTTTAACCTTAAAGGCAACGCCTGCTTTTTACGGTTCTAATGTTTGATCTCGTCAGGGCTATTACAAGATACCACAGCACGAGACTTTTGAAGACGGCTGGTACAAGACGGGTGACCTGTTCCGTGAGGACAGTGACGGAGGAGTGTGGTTCCTGGAAAGGAAGGCCATCTGTTTCAAGTTTATGGGGGCACATGTGAGTATTTGTCACGAGGTACCCTAACGGTAAACTTTATCTGTGTGATGTGTCTAATAAATAATGATTCTTTCTTTCTTAACGGAGTCTACGCACCAAAGTCGGCGGGTCAAATTGCTTATTCGCGGAAGTTGTCATCATCAACCTATATTAATCCACTGCTGGACATAGGCCTCCCCTAAGTCCAGCATTCCTACCCTACTGAGCGTCATAGCCCCTGTCTTCAGCTTGCCGCATCCAGCATCTGCCAGCAGTGTTTCACAAATCGTCATCCCACCTGGTCGGAGGGCGTCCTACACTACGTTTACCGAGTCGCGGTCTCCACTCTAGACCACGTCTACCCCAGCTGTTGTTGGTTCTTCTCAAGATATGGTCGGCATACTGCCACGTCAGCTTGCTAATTCATTTGAAAAATATGTTCGCGCTATCGAAGTGTTCCTCCAAACCCATTTTCATTCTTCAGGAATTTCTTGTCGTTTCATTTTTTTTTTAAACACGCCAAATTGCCGTTTGTTTTCTTATGACGACAAAGCACTAGCAGTTGCTAAGCAGGTCTTTTTCTTTATGATGAGATGTGTTATTAGGTCTGCCTCCAAATGATTATTAGCAGGTAGCAGGTAGGGAATCATGTCAGTAATAATTTGGCTCTCCAACAGGTGTCGCCAGAAGAGACGGAGCATGTGATCGAAACGATAAAAGGCGTTGTGGCCTGCGTGGTGACTTCAACGGAACGAGGCTCAGCGGCCGCCGTGGTGGCCAGCAGTGACGTCACCAGAAATATGGTACACGACACTGTTAGAGGTAAGAAACTGGAAATTGACCATAAAGTAAATAATGCTGGACAATACGCACAGCATCATCAACCCCTAAGTAACTAGAGATTATGATATGGGTTATATAACTTATTTGCATAGTACATTACTATAGTTCACTAAATAAATAAAAGAACAACAAAACCGGTCACTGCTCAGCATATTATGCTATGAACGAGCAGAACATGCTATAGCGCTGGTCTTCTATGCATGAGGTGGCTTCGTCACGCATATAGGTAAATCATGTCTGATATTGATAAGTTGAATGGTTGTTTCCAGTTTCCTTGAGTAAAAACAAGTGGCTCCATGGCGGAGTAGCGTTCGTCTCCTCTCTACCTAGGACAGAGACGGGCAAGCCTCAGCGCATGGCGTGCAAGGCGATAATACAACAGAAGTTCGAGGCTGGAGAGTGCTATTAATTAATCCCTACGTGTAACCATGTATCAATTACATATGTATAATCACAGTCAGTACAATAAGCTATCCATAAAACATATTGAACTTGACATTTTAAATCCTAGAATTAACCATTTAATTAGAGGAAATATAGGTATCCTCCATTTCAATGATCCTCATATCGTTGGTCCTCCACGCTGGAGCACTCTATCTGGTTATATAAAGTTTAAGTATTTTAATATAAATTAAAAATTTAATATAAATTAAGATAAAGATACATTTATTTGGCAAACGGGTACACTACCTACAGGTTTACATTGCGTAAAAATATATAGGTATTTAAAAGTAGGTACATTTACGTACATTAGATACAAATACAAGCACAGAATTGGTAGGCACGATAAAATAATTAAAAAAGAACAAACACAAAACATAAGTCACACAACAGTTAGGTACCTACATACATGAAATTTACAAACTAAATCCATAATGCCTGCACTGCACACATAAATAATAAAAACGTCAGTTTTTTTTGGAAAAAACTATTTTTGTTTAAAAATATGTTGGGTTAATCGTGAGTAGCGCCTAAAAATGACTCAAATAGACAAGTATTTTTGTTTCATGCTGATCGACTCGGTTTCATTTAAGGATTATTTCATTGTATCGGATGGTAAAAAATCTGAGTAGCGGTAGTAAGTCCAATGAGCGGTTTTCGTTTTGCATTTTTATAAAGAAAAAAATTAGTTCCATGTATCTCGATAGATGGCAGGACTTCAACTGGTTCCTATGGTATGTTAAATGTCAAATGAAAGAAAACGTCAAAATGATAATCGGTCGATCGCTTAGATGAACAAGGCACTAGAGGTAGTGGATATACCCATCTCATTCACACAAGAGGGATATAAAAATATGCTTGTAGCCTGAGAAGAAATTAATAAATTTTCTAGGTTACTTATTACGAATCGAGTCAGTTGTGTTACTAGTTACGTAAGTCTGTAAATCAACTTATCTGAATGAAAAAAATATTTCAAGGAATCAGATAGAATGAATGTTTCTCTGTCTCAACCATCGTGCCGTTTTCCCTTCATTTGACATAGACATACCCTAGTCACCAGTTCACGCACTGCCATCTATCGAGTTAGTTAGAACTAGTTTTTTTTTTTAAATGCAAATCGAAAACCCCTCATTGCAACAAACAAAAAATGTTGAGCCAAAATTATAGCATAGGTATGTATATCAAATATTTTGGTGCAATCGATCTCCTTTGATCTTAGGATAATTTAGTCATTCAACCAAAAATGTACATATGATTACTATGTATATGTATACTACATACCGTCCCAGTTCAAAAACACACTGTATTGCAGCGAAAGCCTGTTGGCAGTGTTTTGTGCGTTATCTACGGAGAGCACGCGTCCTGAGTGGCACAATAGCACACGAATACCAACCTGACTTATTGCACTGCTGGAAACCCTTTGTGTTACAAATATTTTAAACTATTGAGCGACTGCGCTCTATGATTGAGCAAATGTGATAAGAGGTTCTGCCTGCAACGTGATTATTTTTCTCGTGTAACGGGTTCGATTTCCAGTTTAACCATGTAATTATTTCAATATCTATGAATGCAGTTTAAATTGTTTTTTAAATTCAAATTATGTCTTCTTTCAGTAAAATGTTCCATCTACAATATTCAAGGTTTTCCTCCATGTGGCATATCCGTGGGACGCCCTGTATAACTTACTTGTTTGAATTTTTCTTATTTTCGTTTCAATATTCGTCAATCGTGTAATACTCTCACGGAAGAGGATTGTGGTTCATCTACTTACTTAATATGTTGTTATAAAGTTTTTTAAAACCAGCTTAATTATTAACAACTAATTATTTTAATTTTTACAAGATAAATACTAATCCCTCGGGAATAAAATTTATATGAGACCACCTCGGGATCATTCTCTATACAATAGTGAAAGAATTATCGAAATCAAACCACTCTGTAGTCACAAGGAAAGAACAATAAGTATTCCCGTATTCCTACTACGAATAACAATGCAAAAGCAAAATAAAGCACATACCTAATTGCCAAACCGAAATGAAAAGATATCCTCACTTTGGAGTAAGGTACAGACATTGAAGGAAACTAATATTCACAGAGTACCTATTTGTTAGGAACTTGTCTAGGTAACATGAAGTACTTATGCACGTTTAGCGGACTTTATCATAGAAAAGGTAGGATTACTCGTTTCTAGAAACCAAGATATTTTGTACATAAATAAAGACAAAAACTTAAAGCGTTACGTCAGCGACCTGTGCGTCAAACACGCGGGACGCTAAGCGGAAGCATCAGTCGCTTCAGGTCATGGAGCCTTGACCACTCCATAACCTGAATGCGACTGACGCTTCGGCTTCCTACTACTTGACCGAGACGCGGGAACTTCTAGGGGAATGTTGCGCTTTGTTGACGCTCCCGCTTCGTGTCATGCATGCCATGTCTGTAAAAACAAAAATCATTTCGAACTTCTGAGATATGCTCCGATTATCCCAGATTCGTAACATGTTTTCCTCCAATATTGCTTTGATTTTGTCACCCTTATTTTTTACAAAAATATAGCTAGAACCGAGTATAGATGAAGCAGATCGAAGTCATAGACAAACGTATGATTTACCCAATACCTAAAAAAATGCTGGACAAACCATACAACATCATCTAGCTCCAAGCTCTTTCTATGTGTATATCAGTCATCTAGATGACTGTTATACATAATACTGTACTAACATTACATAGATCGTTATTTTTTTTAAATAAAAATACTCTGAACACCCGCTAATTGCAATTAACAAAAACAACAATCATTCATACTAATGCCAACTCCTAAAGTTACTATTAATATGTCCTTCGTCATACATTTATAAACTTAATAAGCCTCCATGCGGTTTTGCTGTGATTGTATAATTCCACAATAAGAAAATGGTGCAGTAATAGGTAATAAATAATTTAAAAAAGACTCCGATCCTATGACAATTAAGTAAGTATTCCTTTTTAATTCAAGTAATTTATATACCTATTTTTCTCCTGCTTCCCTATTTGTAAATTATCGGACCGTCTTTGAGCCGCGGAGCGTCCGCTCAAGAGCGGACGCCCCACGGCTGAAAGAACCGCTAACTTAGAGAGTCCGCTTAATATACACTAGACTGCAGTCATAACGATACCTCGGGAGTAAACGTACCTTCTCCGTGAACTTTATTAAAAGTTAGCTACGTGATCCTTTCTTCGTGTTGTACTTAAGTACCTTTCAGATGCCCTGTCTGTGATTCTAAATAAACTATAGTGGGGTCAGAAATATTATACCTGTATCAAACATAATTTCTTTATTACCATTGGATAGGTACATCAATATCACACCCGGTAAGAGCTAGTACCTAATACCACACGGTGCAACACGGAGTGGCAATGGGTCTTCTTTTTATGGTTCCGTACCCAAAGGGTAAAACGGGACCCTATTACTAAGGCTCCGTCTGTCCGGCTGTATCTCATGAACCGTGATAGTTAGACAGTTGAAATTGTATCTATGTTGCCGCAATAACAACAAATCCTAAAAAACAGAATAAAATAAATATTTATAGGGGCTCCCATACAACAATCGTGATTTTTTTACTCGTTTTTGCTCGATATTGATAACGGCAACAGGTAGACGCTTGAAATATTCACAGAATATTTAGTTATATATATCTACCTTAAAAACAAATAATTAAATTAAAATAAAACAAATATTTAACGGGGCTCCTATACAACAGATATGATTTTTTTTGCCGTTTTTGTAGATATTGGTACGGAACCCTTAGTGCGCGAGTCCAACTCGCACTTGGCCGGTTTTATTTTTCTCTAATTTTTTTAAAGGTTTTTTGTTATAATTATAATGCTAACCCGCACTCTGGGTATCTCTAAGAAATGAAATAAGTTCCCAAAAAAAATTATCGGTTTCGGCGGGATTCGAACCCGCGCCCCACCCTAGATAATTTGGCCTGTTTTGTAAGGTAATGAATAAAAGTAGGTAGGTATTATAAATATTATATTATATCGCGACACAGTTTTTATATCTACTGCGTGCATTATCTTTTTCACACCAGTTGCCCTTGTTTTATTGCCCTTGTACTTTGTTCCAAATAAAGATATTTTTTTTTATTATAGAGAACAATAATGGATTTTTCGGCCTTATCGCTCTAAGCTAACACTGCCTACCTAATAAAATAGAGGTTAGATATTGGTGAATAAAATAGAGATTTTATTCACCTTAATAATTTTAATTGGTTTTAGTAACCGTTTTAATGAAATAAATAATAAACAATTACTTACTTTAAGGGCGTACCTAAATATTCGTAGGTACCTACATACTACCTGCTGACAAAGGCATTTATTATTTATTTCTCATTATGGGTAATATTCTAAATCCAATAAAAAGGATCGAGATTATTGTCTTAACTTAGATATCTTAGATGGGTAGGGTACCGACAATTGTTATAGATGAATGGCTAATCATATTTCAGTTTGGGGCCGAATTCCACTAAATTAATCGCTTCACCATAACAATGGAATCCACTCAGAATGACACATTTTGGTATTTTACCTTTGATGGAAGAAATTACAGATAGCGTGTCATAGGTTTCAAGTTTGAAACCAATGTGTCAATCTCTCCGTGCTTTTACCACCGCACGCACTATCTACCTATATATAGAGTTTCTTTCATTTATGGACGATTCTGTGACGATACCATTCATACCATTGTCATAGTAAAGCGATTAGTTAGCACAATTTGACCCTTGATTAGATACCCACCTTGTACCTTCTATTTATTAAGAAACCCTCGATTCTCATCGAACATCTCTTCAAGATTAGTTTGTATTGTGTCTTGAAATATAACATTTCTCAGTACGGCATTTTGAATTCTATCGCTAGATTATGAGGGTAGATAATTATAGCGCTTAGTTATCACTGGTGGCCTGATATGTACCTACAATTTGTTATAGATCTCTACGTATCGTGCGAGTGTGTATGAAGGTTATAAATCACGGTGCTCTGACTCTCCTGAGACTTTGAGAAGACTTTTCGTGACACGTTGGGAATGAAGGCGTATCTCGTGAGAGGCTGGAAATACTCATGCGTGAGACGTTGTTGACTTTTAAGATCAGAGTGCTTTCAATAGGTGAAAATAATATATAAAGAATAGAGAATAAATGATCTTTAGGCGGCGAAAACGTCAGGTGCCTACTTTCTCTTACAATTCTAAGTTTTTTGTTTTGTAGTTATAGATTCTCTCACTCTGAGTAATCTCTAACAAATTAATAAATTTCCAAAAATGTTTGATTTTGGCGGGACTCGAACCCGCGTTCCACCCTCAGTACGGGTGTGCTTTAATCAATTAACCCACGAAATCGATACGTGCCTCATCGAAAATCTTTGGGACCTCTTACGGCTCTAGCATTATTAGCTCCACTTACAGGGGAATCATTGAAATCGAAAAATTTTGGGAACGTATTTTATGTCTCTTACAATGTTTTCGTACAAACACGTGTTTTGTATATTACAAACACGTAACTATCTGTCAGACGTTAGGATTTATTCATTCAAGATTTTAAGGCATTTGTCAGGATTTGTGGTATTTCTGAAAATTTCAATCGTTTGTCTGATATACACTCTGGTTAAATGAACTGGTCAGAATTTCGTCACGTATGCTAGTAACTATTAAATTGCGTAAGTTCTAAGGAATGAACCTACAAGGTGACACTGATTGTTCAATCACAATGGGTAAAATTCATCATTGTTCTAGAACTAGGTACTCGAGTAATGTAAAATTTGGCTCTACCGTTTGTTACCTCAAACCTTATGTACAAACCGTATGTACTACGCAGTACGCATGTCATTTGTTTGTGGGGTTCGGAGTTTGAATTCTTAGAACAAATGAAATATTGTGTTCAATTTATTCAAACTTTTTAAAAAACTGAACGCGTGAACCCTCTTTTGTTTTTTTTTGTGTACAGAGGCATCGTTGCAGAATCGTCCATAGATGAAAGAAATTAAGAAACTCTAGATAGTGCGTGCAGTGCTATTTGCTGAGGAGAGATTGATAGAATAGTTTCAACCTTGACACTTTTGACACGCATCCCTCCATCTGTTATTTCTTTCATCAAAGGTAAAATGCCAAAATGTGTCATTCTGAATTTCTGAGACGATACCGTATGACGTCAGCGCGTGGATAAAAATAAAAGACAATCGTGCCAGCTTATAAAAAAATACCTACAGTATATGATTTAAATAATGCGGTGATGGTACCCTGGAGGAATAATCTGTGGGTATCCTCCGTAAGGAGGACGGATTGCGGTACCCTGCTTCGAAAAACCTACGTTGACATCCACATGCTTACAAACATTGTTATTCAACAGAAGAGATAAGATTTAGGAGTTGAACCGCCTGAGCTGAAACGTTATAGATTAAATTTAATTCTCCACGTGCGCAGTAAGGGGAAAGTGATACGTGACCAATTTGATGTTTCCAACGAGGAACACTTGCCCAGAGATTTGAGCGCATTTTTACAGAAAGCAGAGATCACTCTCCGGTTGATCACTAACTTGACAAGATAGATAGATAGAAAATGCTTTATTGCACACATAACTTAAAAATAACAGACAAAGATAAAATTGAGTAAATAAGAAAAATGTGACAATTGGCGGTCTTATCGCTCAGGAGCGATCTCTACCAGACAACCGTGACAACGCAATCCAATGAGATTAAAATATCTGTAATACTGACGACCTCTGTGGCGCAGTGGGCGATGGTCCGCCTTTCACGCGAAAACTACAGCATTGAGGTAGATTTTGGCCTAGATAAACTGTAAAATACCCAACTGGCTATTTACAAAAGCTAAGAAGCTAGTATATTATATCCAGCGCACATGGCTTCTCTCCGTTGTTGTCGATTCGGCTAGGAAAACTAATTTTACTAATAATAAAACACTGTTTTTACCGGATTGATCGCGTATATTTTATATTTGTTTATAACCTGACGTTTCGGAGGCTTTTCAGCTTCCATGGTCACAGGCAGACTGAGGTGACATTTGTCTTTACAAGTAATTTGAATTTTACATATCTACCGTCAATTATACAAATTTAATTATAACGTTCCGTATGTACGCAGTAATCACTAACAGTGTCTTGATGGGTTGTAGCTATGGATTGCTGGGTGTGGGACCTGACTCGATGTAGGACTGGATCCCAAGCGGCAGGTACTCTCCAACCATCTTCTCTATTGAAATTATTCGGATGTTTTTGAATTTCAATTGCTTCTCGGAGCATTCTAGGAATGAAACGGTTTTCTCTAGCTAGTATTTGAGCTTTGTCGAAGCGAAGAAAATGACCGGCGTCCAGTGAATGTTCATAGACTACAGACTTTGACGACCGTTTGTGTTTGACGTCAGCTATGTGCTCTTTTAATCGAGTGGCTATACTTCTTTTTGTTTGCCCTATGTAACATGAGCCACATTCACAGTCAATTTTGTAAACACCAGCATCTTCAAAGGGGACTTTACACTTGACTGGTCTTAGAAATTGTTGAATCTTCTTGTGCGGCTTGAAATAAGATTTAATCGAAGCTCGTTTTAGGATTCCTTCAATTTTGTCTGTGATTCCCTTGATGTAAGGAAGGATAGCTGGGGCTCGCTCAACTGTGTGTGGCTTTGGGCGGCTTCTGTGAGGATGGCGTGGAGTTTGAAGTTTATTACTCCGGAGAACTTCATGGATGTGATTCAGCTCTCCTGCTAGATGGTGCTCGTCACAGATGCCGTGGGCTCTCTGCAATAAAGATTTACCAACAGTAGCTAACTGACATGGGTGGTGATGAGAATCACCATTGAGGTACCTATCTGTATGGGTTGGTTTTCTATAAACTGAATGTCCAAGTGATTTATCCAGGTTTTTTATTATTAAAGTGTCTAAGAAAGCTAATTTATTGTTTTTCTCAATTTCTATTGTAAATTTTATTTTAGAGTGGATGGAATTTAAATGGGAAAGAAATTCAGTTACTTTATTTTTTGGTAATATTACAAAGGTGTCATCAACGTACCTTTTGTAGATCTTCGGTGCTACCGGAGCACTAAGCAGGGCTTTCTCCTCAAAGTCTTCCATGAAAATATCGGCGACTACTGGAGAGACTGGTGAACCCATAGCAATACCGTCGATCTGATTATAGAAGTCATTATCCCACATTAAGTAACCACTGGTGAGACAATGTTCTAATAGGTCCGCATATTCTATTGGTAAGTCTTTTTTGTTTTATTATGAGTTCTCGCGAAAATAACCTTAGAATATACTAATTTTACTACTTGTCCGCCTGTGGGCTGTGACGCAGAAGGTTGCGGATATCATTCCCGCCTCGGGACAAATGTTTGTACGATCTGCCGATATTGTATTTAGGGTGTTCTAGGTGTTTTCTATGCATAATACAAAATGTCTATATACTTGTATGTATAATGTATTAAGTATAGTATCTTACATCTTGAAATGCCTATCTTTGTCTACTACATAACTCGAGCTCTGCTTAGCATGGGGCTAGATTATGCTAATAGATAGATAGATAGATAGACAATTCTTTATTGTACCACACAAACACAGAAAACAGTACAGAAATAAAAGCTACGAGAAGAAGTACAAAAGCGGCCTTATCGCTATGAGCGATCTCTTCCAGGCGACCTTGGGATGGACTGGACATGTAAGAACAAATAAAACCGGCCAAGTGCGAGTCAGACTCGCGCTTTCGCGCTCGGGCTTCGCTGCTCGGGTTCCGTACCATTATCTATAAAAACGGCAAAAAACATGACGTTTATGTATGGGAGCCCCCTCAAATATTTATTTTATTGTGTTTTTTATTTTTTATTTATTATTGTTGTATTTGTTGATACTCGTATAGCGGCAACAGAACTACATCATCTGTGAAAATTTCAACTGTCTAACTATCACGGTTCATGAGATACAGCCTGGTGACGGACGGACAGACGGACAGCGAAATCTCAGTAATAGGGTCCCGTTTTTACCCTTTGGGTACGGAACCCTAAATAGACGGTGGCACTTGAAAAAAAAAAGAAATAATAAGCTAATGTGAATTGTCCAGCATTATTTATTTATTTATTTGGTTTTTTTTTAAACTTATAAACTGACTTCAAATTCCTGAATAATGATCAAATGTTTCAAATATTTATTATATTATAGTCGATTTCCTGCTTTTTGTGCAAATACATCCAAAAGTACACATTGGTTCGGCAGCTCTGTCTAGACTCTAAGACCGGTCCGAAATGTGAATTTACTCTGACATAGAGAGGATTTGAAGGGCCAATATGGTGGAGGTACTGTGGAAGACCGAGTGGTTCTGATTTTCACTGGACAGAACCTGGGTAGGGTAGGTACTAGTGGGTACTTACTAAAGCACTTTTATTGACTGTAAGCTGATTGGATTTTGTAAGACTCATAATTTAACGGAAAAGTACATAGTAAGTTTTCATCAATATCATCAGCCTATATTAGACATAGGCCTCCCCTAATGAGCACCATAGCGTCCTGTCTTCAGCTTGCCGCATCCAGCATCTGCCAGCCGTCTTTCGCAAATCGTCATCCTACCCCACCTGGTTGGAGGGCGTTTTCCGAGTCGCGAGTCGAGTTTAATAGTAAGTTTTAAAAACCAGTTATTTAGCTAGTATTTAGCTACAACCGTGTAATACCGACTAGTTTCTACCCGCAGTTTCGCCCGCGTTGTTTGTATGGAAACGTTTAAAATATTTTTTTATCCCATGGGAACTGATTTATGGGATAAAAAGTAGCCTATGTTGTATTCCAGGCCTAGAACTACCTGTGTGCAATGCAATTTCAGACCGATCCGTTTAGTAGTTTTAGCGTGATTATGATTAAGTAGCAAACATCCATCCATCTAATTAAACATCCAAACTTTCAAATGTATATATCAATATAAGTTAAGTTTGGATTTATATTTACCTTCCATATGTATTAATTACAATCCATTGATAAAGAAAATACAATAATAATTACAACTAATATTTACACTTAAATCTATTTTAATAAGTTAAGTAATATAATAAATATTAGTTATAATATTTTTTTTTATAAATGTGAAACTGGACAATAGGTAAGCTATTCAAATACCTAAATCTAAAAGTATCCTAAGTAGGTCTAAAGTCTTACGTCTTTGCCCCAATTCCTGAAAGTTTAAAAGGGCAACAGGGGCGAACTGTACGGGCAAGAAATGAATTTATTAATACTGTTCAGTGAAAAGTTCAGATGAATAAAAGAAAAGTTTCGTTTTGCCCTCGTGTCGGTGCAACTTTTTATGCACTGTTAAGGTTAGGTCTATAGACGCTTTCTATAAACCGACGTAACTTTTTTTTTTCGTAGAAATTCAATGCAATTCATGCTACAACTTATATCACAACGTAGTGCCGCATTTAAAAAGGGAGTTTCAAATTGGAAGCCAATTTAAAAGTGACCTTATGCAACTCCTGCTGAAAAGATGTTTCTACACGGTCGATGAGTTCCTCAACCAAAGCAGTTAACCCGTTCACTGCCGATCTATAGGTACCCTTTAAGTTTTTATTGATCTCTTTCCAGATCAGGAAAAAGAAGTTTCGCTTTCTTTCATCTAAAATCATGACCTGTTCAGACCTACCTGATTTTCGAAGACGTTATTTGTGTGCGATATTTCTTTACCTTAAAAAGATTGGAGTGAACAAAAAATCAAAGTGATCACTTAATTTCCCAGCTTTACATATGTATTTGAATTTTTGTGACATGTTCAAGAGTCCTGTAAGGTCTAAAGGAAATAAAGCACTTTTCTTAAACATGCGCGGAAATATTGTCATTACTTTTGAATAAAGAACACGCGAAGTATCATATTTACGTAGACTGAAAAACCAAAATCACTTCCCGCCGCGTTCTTTGAATTTGGAACCAAGAGCACGCCGGCAATGTTGTATGAAACGGTGTGCTGTTTGAATTTAGAACTCTTTCATATATCGTACACATTGCGTTCTCGTGGCTGTATAGCCACATGCGTTTACTTTTTGGCACAAACTGTAAAATAAAAATAAAAAGCGCAGTTTGTTGTTATTTTGTTAATAAAATAAAATTTATTATTTAAAGGCCCTTTTTTGTTTCCTTGCATTTTTTAAGAAAAGCACTATATAGGCCTCGGCCGAAATGGCAATTGTCTGTCTCGTATCATTGAAGTCCTCGCCTGCGGCTCGGCCTTCAAACTCATACTCGAACTGCAGTTGCCTATTTCGCTGCCTTTGCAATAATGTACTATTAATGTTTGATGTCTACTAACAACTAAAATATCTCGCAAAACCAAGGGAAAACCGAGCGAAATTTCCCATTACCGCTTCGGGTAGTGAATGGTAGGTCTGAAATGAAAGCATAATCTTTTAACGAATACAGGTCACTGAATTATAATAGAAAACAAAACTAAAACAAAATAAAAAATAAATTGCAATACAGTTTTTTAGTATAGGTAGATGTATGTATGATGGATGAGTGCGGTTCTAGGCACGCGCGTTCCGCGTCCCTCCGAGCACTCAATTCTCTTTTTATAGTAAAATAGTTGATGCTTTCAACATCCTAGAATTTTTTTTGGCTTAACAGCTTTAAATCCGGAATCCCTGCACTCAAAGTGACGGAAAAATAGTGTACTAAAAACAAGATAACCCGATCCGAAATCCTAATCGAATCCCGCACCACTTCGAAAAAGTAAACGGAAGAGTGTGTTTGCTAGAAAGTGTCTGAAAATATCAATTTGTCAGGTAACACCGGAGCGGTTAGCCGGGACGTGACCTCCGTGCCAAACAACTCGAGTGGATGCGACACGGATAGGGTTAACTTGGCGGGTAATGTGATTTCATGATTTGTGCTTTTTGTTATTGAAATGGAAGGAACTTGTGGAGGTTGTTGTTCTTAGTCTTCCAAGAATGGTGGTTGAGTTTACGATGTTTTATTTTAAAGATCCTTTTGATATATATTGATATATAGATGTATGCATTCAGGCTTATTTTTATCTATAATTGAAAATAATATATTAAAATTTAAATATAAGTATGTACAAGGGTAGGTTTGTAAGATTTAATGCATAAGAACAGGCGATAGCTTTTATTTTTTAGTGATAGTCAATTTAAGATTAATTTTGTAAAATGTAAATCCTTTTTTGGCTGTCGGTATCGACATAAGACTTGGTTTCGCACAAAAACGAATCAGAAACTTCGATTTTCCTTTTCCGAGTAGGTTCTTGGACTGATATCGGGTTTGTACATAAAGGGTCCCAACATAAATCCTATTACTAAGCCTCCTGTCAGTCTGTTCGTCCGTCTGTCAGCGGGCTGTATTTTATCAGCATTCAGGAATTTGAAGTGGGCTCATAGTTCAGTGATTTCATCATCTAATTGACTTGTAGTTGTGTCATCTAAATGACTTGATTGGCACCTTCATCTGTTTCGCCGAAACAAATGAACGGCGAAACAGATGAAGGTGCCAATCAAGTCATTTAGACCAAAACCAAGACGCGATTTGTCTATGTATGAATATGAATGAATATTAAAATGTTATGGTACAGACAGTACGATTGGTGATCCCGTCCGACGTACACTGGGCGGTTTAGAAAATAGCTTTTGTCACAGTTTTCTTTCAATTTCAAGTTTCAGCTATTTTTCTACATTGCAGTGTGCACATTCGTGGCTTCAAGTGGCTGAAGCTTTTAAAGGATCGGGAGAACTACTAACGATCGAAAATTCAATCCAGTCCAACCAAGACTAAAATGAAAGTCATAACGGGTTCTACGCGTATAGTTTAAAATTCAGACAATACTTATCATCTGAAAAGAGCCCAAAATCAGTCATATGTTTTTTTTTTGGGAATATTGAAAACTGAAGAAATTGCAGTGAAAGCTTGAACCGTAGGAAAAATTATCTACAGCAGTAGATTTACCTAGTCACTTTCAAAGCCAGGTTTATACGGAACCTGGATAATGAACGTAGGTTATCAGTTCATCAATCAGGCTCAAGATTTTTTGCATTAACATAAAAATATGTGCACATATTTTAATATTAATAATATAGGTTTCCTATGTAATTTTGCATGATTCGAACAGCGTGCATTTTCTTGTTAGAAAATTGCGTCTGACCTTTCCCCGCTCTGTCGTCCCATTGGGTAATGAATTAATGATAGTGAGGGAATATGTGTACATTTATGTTTACGTACATATTTGTGCACTATTATACATATGTCCAGCGCGCATGGCTAGTCTCCGTTGAGGATATATCATGATCCGACCAAACCCCAGCATATTGCAATTATAAACTACGGGACTGATTCATGGAACTACTGACGGGATTCATTTTTCATTGAAACAACGCAATAAAATATGATTTTCTTTGTATTAACAGCAGGGGCCGTCATTACACACCGTGTAATCGTGGTTTTATCTTTTTGTGTAGTTGCTTCTTCTATCAGACACTCAACGAATAGCTTATATCGATGAAAGATATGCCATTAGAGAATACTAATCGGATCTCTTTCGTTCGTTTTTATTTGAAAGGAAATCTAGGCGCAATTTAAAATTATTATTTATTTGCTTACAACTTTAATTTTTATGACTCTCTTTGGGCTTGATTCTTTAGTTAGTTTTGAGCACAAGAGCAGAACTACAAAGATAAGTAGGGACCTATGTGGTAATTCGACATATCTAAGGGTGTACAACTTTCGTGATAAACCACCCTTAAGATCACCTATTAAAAATCCCTGAATCGGCTGACAAACGCGTTCTTATAAGTACAGTAAATATATCAACATTAATTTGATTGTTTTGAAAAAAAATAATTACCGACTAAAATCCTTAGTATTTTACACAGTTTTTAAGTTTTCGGGACAAATACTAACATTTTTATGGGACCACCTCATCATACTCCATACAATAGCAAGAGAATTCTCCAAATCGGTCCATAATAGGCTACTTGACTACTACTGGGAAATAATTCTAACGTATAGTCTCAAAAAAAAATTGCAAAATGTAATTACTATTTCTCCAACCAAGCCCATAAAGAAGGTTCATCTGCCAAGGTATTAGTAATAAAAACTAATTTTTAGGTTAGAAAAAAATAATGGCGCGCCAAAACGATAATCTCTGTCATGGCTCCGGTGACTTGACTCGATGACGTCACACCTTACACCACACCTAACCTGAATAACAACACGCACTGTAATCTGTGATACGTGTGACGTCCCTAGCAATGCAACCAAACGCAGAGCGTTTTCGGTTACTTGATCATATATCAAAAGATGTGTAATTTTAATCCTGTTTTTTACCTTAAATAGGCATATTTTTTTATAAAAACCTGATTACGCTTTGTTACGTTGTCACTGACTATGATGACGACAATTTGCAACTTTTTTTTAATGTAGTCAATAGTGTATTGACGAAGATCGACGAACATTCAAAAAAATACACAGCCGAACAAAGAACATCCTCTGATGTTTTCGTTTCATCGGTTAAAATGTACTAACATTAAAAAATGATTG
The DNA here is from genome assembly GCA_947086465.1 of Eupithecia exiguata. NCBI lineage: Eukaryota > Metazoa > Arthropoda > Insecta > Lepidoptera > Geometridae > Eupithecia > Eupithecia exiguata. Next base: position 7,996,443 of record OX352233.1, read on the forward strand.
TGGCCAAAGTAAGTAGATTTTTAGTAACTTATAAAAAATCTACTAGTGATTTTATAAGTTACTGGTAACATAACTACGTAATAGGTCGTTCAAACTTTCGATGAACCTCCACCCGCTTTCTCCCCTGTGGGTATATCCCAGAGAACATTACATCTTCGCGTCAATGGCTCAAAGGGAAACCATAAAACCACTGAAGGGTAGACATTAATTAGGTGATTATTTATATAAGAGGGATGTTGAGTAATTGTAATGTATTTTATAGAGAAAAGTGGTTTATTGAGCTTTTGTTGCGGAAAAGGGGAGAGCTTTTACGAGGAAGTTGTTGTTGAGTTTTTTATTGGCATGTTCATTAAAAGTACAGTAGATACGGATTTGAGTTGAAAGAACTAATAGGTGAATGGTTCCCGTTTCGTCGCGTCACGTTACGCACCTAGTTTTATTCCATACAAATTTTTACACGAATCATTCCTGTCTCGTAGCGATCTGCTGAAGTACAGTCAACTTGAAATCCGGATAGCGCGCATCAGACCTACCACATGAAGTCTTTGTAGAATTATTTCTTTTTTAATTAGTTGATTTATACACAGTGTATGTACTAAGAAACGAAAATGCATAGCATATGAAAGCGAATACAATTTGGAACGGTTTCTCTACCAAAAATTCCAAAAGAATATTTAGATTATTTACTAAGTAGCTACTAAACGACCAACTCCCTACGATCTCTGTATAATATTAACACTGATGGATTTCCAGCTTTTGAGTTTAAACCAATATCATCATCGGATGAGCTTCAGTTGCCCAGCCAGCTGGACGCTGATTGGCTGAAAATGCAGAGCACTGAGCCTCACAGCCTGTATGGGCTGATAAGTCACGTTCTCGTTACCCTTAGTTTAGATATTTCGTGTCATGTGGTGGCCGGGATTTATAGCTTCCCTTTTGAATATTGCTACTAATATTGTTTATTAAGAATGATTTTCAAAAACATATATTTGGCTGAAGATCAGAATAAGATAGAATAAATCTACACTAATATTATAAAGAGGAAAGATTTGTATGTAACGAATAAACTTAAAAACTACTGGACCGATTTCAAAAATTCTTTTGCCGCTAGAAATCTACATTTTCATTGAGTAACATAGGCTATAGACACGGTAATGTTATCTAAACATTACCGTGCTATAGAATATAAGAAGCCAAGGGCGAACCGCTAGTCTTAAATAAAGATAGTATTAACGACCTTTGTGGTGCAGTAAGCAAAGGTCCGTCTGCGACGCAGGAGATAGCGGGTTCGATTCTCGCATTGGGACAAATTTAATGTTTTTGCGATCCGCAGATATTTGTTCCAATTTTCTGGGTGTTTTATGGATAGTTAAATGTCTACGTAATGTACTTATAGTAAATAATAAGTATATCAGTATAACAAGCTCTGCTTAGCTGGGGGCTACAAGATTACTGTGTGAACTGTCCGGCATTATTTATTTATTTAAAATAATATATTATGTGTCCTGCAAATCTGCAACCTTCTGTTTTTCGAGTTGACTCACTTACTCCAAAATACTTAAAGTCAGTGTGGGTGAGATCAAAAAGCACAAACCACCTTAGCAAATATATGACAATTTAAATATTACTTATCCTTTTCTAAGTTAAAAGTGTCAATTTGCTCCCACGAAGGGAAAGGCAACACAAAAATTTAATTACCGCACTAGAAAAAAAGCATTTCGAGCTGCAGTCGAGTGCTATGAAACGAAACCAATTATGACAATGATGTACACAAAGTGCATTTTGTCGCTGTTAAAATACGTAAAGGTGATAACATACCTACAGAATGATGATATTTGCATTTTTCATTTTTTTTTTGTATTTTATGATACAAAATACAAAACAAAATACATTTATATCTACCAGGTTTACTGGTGGTAGAAGACACCTATACGAACTGAACAAGCCGAAGGAATCGAACCAATGGAATTGAAACAAATTAGTTTTGGGTGATAACCCGACTTTGCACGAAGTATTACAATAAGATTAGGTGTCTCAGTGTGTCTCAGTTTAGGTGTCTCAATGAGATGTATCAGTGTGTCTCAGTACACAGTATCTAGAAAACTAATTTTCACCATAAAAATTCCCACTCATTACCTACCCGCAGCATCAGATACTTTATGAATGTAACTTTTGCTGGGTATCAGTAGGTATCCTCGTAAACCTAGGTACAACAACAATTTGTATTTGATAGTAGGCTATTTACCTATCTTTGTTTTAGTTGATTTTGACAACGCCCCTATACAGCTGCATCATTATGACATTCCTTGACATGTAATTGTACCTACATAATTATATTTTGAGTTTGACTATATTATTATTTAGGTCCCTTTACAACTGATTATTTTTATATTTTATGTGTTAAATATTTATACATTTTTATGGGAATTACTGTTTCTGCATACATTCCATAAGGTGTTTCTTTCCGTCACACAAAATTTGTGTTGTATACCTACATAATTTTAATTAAGTACCTACCAACATGATAAATTAAGAAAATTATTTAGACTACAACGACATCAAGTGTATCAACAGGTACCTACGGTGGAATTAATAAATGAAATGAAATACCTTTATTTAATGACATTTCAAGGGAATAGTCCAGTGTGACCGCGTCTTTATCACAGTTTTTCAGCGTTGGTGTAATCCGTGGGAACATCTTTTTCTTTAATTACAATCTCTCGACAATTTTCAAATGCTGAGCTCATAATTTGATGTCCTGATTTATTAATAAAGCATATTGATTCCTTGAATGAAACTTAACTTTTAATTCCTTGAATATTGTTATATATATATTACAATATATTGAGAACATCTCAATATATTGAGACAATTGCAATTTTTTTATGTAGGCAGCGTAATTTTGCTACTTAGATGTTTATAACCGTTTGAATTCCATAGAGTGCATTCACTGAGTCACTAATTCCTTCACCGCTAAACATTTGCAGCAACTGACAGAGTAATTTCAATTAATTAGAATTCAATTTCATTCAATACAAAGTTAGTGAACAACGGGACATTCCGAATAAAGTGTATCGTTAAACGAGACTGCAGACAGCAGCTGACTGCAGTTAAACCTTTATGTAAGCTGCAGTCGTCGGCTTTTGTATGGCACAATTAAATAAATATACATTATATATATATTTATTTAATTTATTATTACATATTTATATAATAATAAATATTGCTGGACAATTCACACAGCATTATCTAGCCCCAAGCTAAGCAGAGCTTGTGTTATGGGTACTAGATAACTGATATACATAATACAATACATTACATAGATAGATATTTTTTATTAGGCGGGAATCGAACCCGCAACCTCCTGCGTCGCAGGCAAACCTTCGCCCACCGCGCCACAGAGGTCGTCAAGTCGTCAATTATTAGTTTCGTTTCGTGTATGCGCGGGATTCTCTTCTCTTGATCTTCATTAAATATTTTATTGTTCGATTTTGTCACTGTGATTATAGACTACGTTTTTAGAAGTCTTCAATCCAATGCAATAAAGCACAGATTAACCTATTTACATGAATGTATGCGGTTTGAAAAATCTCACGTGAGATTATGGAGAAGGGGCCGTCGACCCAAGTCCACGACATCTCACCAAGGGGAGAGTTGGTGTCGAAAAACTGCCAAAATCGCCTCACGTAGTTAATGAATGCCCCGGTACTAATTTCGAACTACTCCCTTATCCCATTCAATACAAAGTTTGCGATTTTCACCGGTTTACAACCAAGTCCATTAGTAGGTAAAGTAGTAATAGACGTTAACGTAACTTAACGGGCTCTTACTACGTTATTCCTGTAGCATTGTTGCAATACAAATGTGGTGTATTTGTAAAAGAGTACATTTTTAAAAGCTGCTGCAATCCGCTTGTTTTTGTCATCCAAGCTGACGTCACGAATCCAGGCCATTCGTGACGTCAGCGAGGATAAATTATGTAGAAACGTATAATCTGCAGATGTTTGTTCTAGGTCTTTTGACGTCACGAGTACAGGCCATTCGTGACGTCAATGTTTTTTTTTAAATATTTTTACGATCTGCATAATATATTTCTTTCTGGTGTTTTGACGTCACGAATCCAGGCCTTTCGTGACGTCAGCGTGGATAAATTGTTAAAATACATCTAGATAAGATAGAATACATAATATGTTGATGCAGCTCGTAAAATGTATTTGTACGATATGCATACATTTGTTCCAGATATTTTGGGTGTTTTCTATGTATAATAAAACATATCTACTTATGTAATATAATGTATTAAGTATATCTGTTGTATAGCACCTGTAAGCTCTGCTTAGCTTGGGGCTAGATGATGCTGTGTGAATTGTCCAGCATTATTTATTTATTTTGTACTTATGAAAAATCCCTAACAATTAAAACAGGTAGATAATTATCCCAATAACAAGCTTGAATATCATAGAGTTCAAGAGTCTACATCACAATTAGATAACATTTAACCCCTGCAGTGGATTCGCTATGTAATTCTGTAAGACGTTATTGGTTCTCGAACCCGAAGGCGAGGCTCACACAGCTACCCCGCCCGGTTGATTTGGCTCGTTAAGCTGAAGAACTGTTGCAAACGACGTCGGCGTGATGTAAACTGTAAAAGTTCGGTCACTATTTTTGTTCTGTATTTTTCGCATAGTTAAGCCTCGGAACTGTCTCCAAAGTAACATTTGTGAACTCTGGCAAGAGTGCTAGTCGGCCGGCCTTTAAAGGTGTGCATGGGGCAAAAGTATATAAATAGCACAGGTAAGAGTTAATACTACTTGTAATTGTTTTGATTCTGTAATTGTAATTTTCTTAGTAAATGTTCTACCTTCACCTACTTTCTCTGCGTGAAAATCGACCCCCAAACTTCCGTGGATGCCGTAAGAGCCGACTAAAGGACTCTACCAAAGAAAGTACAGCTACTTCTTTCTGTGTATTTTTAACGACTACTCTGATATCACCAATCCGCCTAGCCTAACAAGCTGGTGAAGAACAAGTGAGAATTGTATTCCCATTTGTTTTGTGGACAGAACTATAATAGAAAAAAAAATTAAATAGAATAAAAATAGAATGGGGAAAAAATCCCAATAGTTCTGTCAACAGAACTACTCAACAGAACAGGTGGGAGTAAACAGATTGAACTCCCTCCTTCCCCTCTCTATTTAGAGAGATGAAGAATAAATGGACCTTGAAACGTGTTTATTTTTAGTTTGTATGGATCTGTAGTATCGGACAGTACCGCGCGACGACGTCATGTGATAGAATCCAAAGCACTAGTTATTGTCTACTGAATGGCGACTAGAGAGCTTTGTTCTGAGCACTACTGCTCTCTAAGCATCCCCTCTCAAGTGGCTAATGCGTGCTCTTTTATTTGTCGAGTGCGGGTTATTTCATTTTATTTATTTATTTCTTAGGACAATGGTTCACGTAGAGAATTCATTGTTTTCAGGTATTTGAAAAAGTAATTTTATATTTTGATACTTGTACCACAGAATACCGCTTCTAACTTGGTGTTGTCAATAAAGGTATTGTATTGTATGTACGCCCGTTGCCAAGGAAACCATTTGCTTCGAGAGATGTGAAAATTGTCATGTGATGATGCTTTAGATACGTTTTACGGCGCTCATATCAATTTCTTGAGAATCAAACTTTTATGAGACCACTTCGATCCACTTTTATACAACACGGAAAGAATCATCAAAATCTATTCAGAATTGGCGAAGATATCACCAAAAGCATAGCTATATATAGTTAGTAGTGGTTTTTATAAAGAATTATGATCTTTTATAAAGCTTGATAGGATAAAATAGTAATCCTTCGGTAATATTTTGTCAGACGGAGTAACTTCCGCACTTATAGTTATGTGTAATATTGGTTAATAATAAGTATGTTGAGGTTCCTACGCTATAATTATGATGCCCAACAATGGCCAAAGTTCAAGTTGCGCAGAGTTCGCTCGCCGTGGAAGGCCGACACAACCGGCTCACATTAATTTTTCACATCCGGTCCGGACATAATTAAGCCGTTACACCTTCACCGAGCTTTGAGTCACATTTCACGTGTTAATAATACTCACGAATAATTATTGCAGGGGACATAAATTTGCGCAAAAGTTTCACCTACATTTCGTCTCTTTATTACTCAATAAAGAGACGAAATGTAGGTGAAACTTTATTCTTTATTAATGGTTGGTTCGGGTTCTATTTTAGGGTTCCGTACCCAAAGGGTAAAAACGGGACCCTATTACTAAGACTTCACTGTCCGTCTGTCCGTCTGTCACCAGGCTGTATCTCATGAACCGCGACTAACTATCGCGGTTCATGAGATACAGCCTGGCCTGGATACAGTTGTCACAGGTGATGTATTTCTGTTGCCGCTATAACAACAAATACTAAAAAACAGAATAAAATAAATATTTAAGGGGGCTCCCATACAACAAACGTGTTTTTTTTGCCGTTTTCATAGATAATAGTACGGAACCCTTTGTGCGCGAGTCTGACTCGCACTTGACCGGTTTTTTATTTCAACCAATTTGCAAGCATTAGGAGTTATTTTTTAAGCAAGTTTTCTTTTATGAGCCGACTTATTTTTTTCTCATTTGTTCCCATAGATAACTCTTTCCATTTCCATACATACCTACACACGTTTGCTACGAACTAAAAACTAAGTCACCCAGAGGATGATCGAGAAATCTGATCTGAGAAATGATCACGGCTCTACTACAGCCATATATTTTTACAAACAATGTAAAATAATAAAACGGCAAAATCAAGAGTTGTAAAGTTTGTGGAACTTGTACTGCGCTCTTCCGGGCTTTTAATGCTGCAGCCTTACCTACGTGACATTGTGCTCGTGGAAAGTTCGAGAACGTCTTTACAAGCATACACCTCAGTGATCTCGAAAATCATAAATGTCATGTCTACCTAGCTCGGTTCCTCATTTTCGTTCGATTCTCTTTCATACTTTAATGGTTTAGGTGTTATGGCGTATCAACACAGAACTTACTATTTTTGAGATGCTTAAGCAAAATTTCAAAGCCAGACAAGCTGAAGACAGGGCGCTATGGCGCTCATTAGGGGAGGCCTATGTCCAACAGTGGACTACTATAGGCTGATGATGATGATTGCTCAAAATTTTGCTTCATATTGAGCCATATTGAGCCAGCCCGCTGCTGGGGTTTTAGACAATCTTCTTCTTCCTCTAAACAATATCTGATCACCTCCTACTTTTATTGTTGATGTTTGCTTCATCCTTGTGTTATATTTTGTATGTGGTTGACCATAGAGTTGCGTTTGTAAAACGCAACTCTATGGTCAACCACATGGCACCATGGCTTTTATCGTACTTGCCCTGTCAGATTGTGTGGAACAAATCTGACAACTGAATTTTAGACCAGGTTATTCTGAACTCAAGCGATTAAGCTGAAATCAGGCATACATACGTTTTTTTTAAGTAAGTTAAGTAAGTTTGCGTCCAGCTGTGGACCATTAAAGGCTGATGAGGAGGAAGAAGTAAGTTTGGTGACAATGCAATGCTATGGTACCATCGAGCTGGACTGATGATGAAGACAGAAGGTGGCCATAGGAACTCCTACACGACTTAACCCCGTCGAGTTTGGGTTCGTTGGATTTGTCTTCTTTGATCCTAGATGAATATAAAGGCTTGTTTTAAAAAGAAAACAAAATTAAATTGTAATTTTTTTTATTACATTTATAATGATTAGGTATGTTGAAGGAAATTTTCGAGTCAAAACAATATAATAGACAAGACTTGTCGTTTCAAATTTCGACGGTAAAAGTATTTTCCCTCATATTCTCTATTTTATTACTAGCCGGCCTGAAATGCCTGAGGCTGACATTGCCATCTTTAATTTTGTAAAATGATATAGCAGATACCAATTCATGAAAGGATCTCGTCTTTCATTTACAAAATTATAGCGTGCCAAGAAAATCGTTCTCAGTTATTTTGAAAGAAATAAAATCCGCTCTACATATTTTATGCCATTACGTTAACAGCATTGAAACATACAAGATCTACGATGAGCCGTAGAAGTTTCATGTCATTTTTCAATAGAGAAAAATTTGACTTGTCACATGGAGAAATTGATCCGTACGAGTTTCATGAAACTTTTTTTAATCTTGTGAGAGCATTCCGTGTGGTTGGCGACGAACCCATACCGAAGTGGACGTAACTATTTAATTATTTTATGACCAAATTTTTGTGAACCTACTGCTAAATGGAGTAGCTTAATTTATTTTTTATTTGTTTAATTACTTATTATTATTATCTACCAAAGAATTATTTTAAATATCTTTAACTTAAAGCCATGTGTAATCTTAAGATTACAGAGGCACCATTATGTTATAAACATATTATAGCATGAGATGAACTATTTCTTAACAATAATAGAACTCAAAATCTATATGCAAATGAATCAGAAGTTCCTAAAGTTAGTGACCTTAATAGATCTTAGGTACCTACATATATAAATGTTTGTGCCATTTCAGCATTTTCACGCCAATTTTTGTGCTTTTCTGTGGCGGAATCGCTGCTGGATTTTGCTTTATGTCCACGATACAGTTTGTTAAGATGTTCGAAGTTTCCCTTATCACTGAAACAGGAACGTATTTTGTCGTGATGACGTATAAGGTTCTCATTCTATCGTGTTCTATTACTGACAAACCCTGTTACCATAACTTGCTGCAAGCAATGAAGGATGACTTCAAGTACATTTGCACCGAAGGAAGTAAATACAGGTCTGTTGGTCAATTCATAGATTTTTTTTGTTATAGTGCTTACCTGCACTTTGGGTATCTCTAAGACATGAAATAAGTTCCCAAAAATTTTCGGTTTCGGTGGGACTCGAACCCGCGCCCCACCCCCTGGACCTCCTGGTGGTGGAGCCACCGGCGCTATAGTCCGTAAGAGGTCCCAAAGATTTTCGGTTGAACCGACTAAGGGTTTCGTAGCTTAGTACCGAGTAGAAACCGAAAACTTTTGGGAACTTATTTCATTTAAATTCATAGATTCCAGAATCTGTTGGTCTATAGACCTCACTCACTCACTCTGTTTCAGCTCATACAATATATTGTATGAGCTGAAACAGAGTGAGAAGAGCCCCCCTCTTCTCACTCTGTTCTCAATGCACACAGTATACAGAACTACCACTTACCTTATAATATGAATGTTATGTAATACCTTGTTTATTGAAATTTTTCAGAGAAAAATACTTTGAAAATCAATTATGGACCTTCAAAGCTTCCATCCTATGTGGCATTTTCATCCTCGTGATCGGTGGTGGGATGGCAATCTGTGCTATCTTGGCTCTCATAGCAACTTTGCTCTTCTTACCCAAAGGAACACCCAGACCCTTGCCTTTCCCTGTCTGGGCTTTTGACGTGAACCCTTCGAAGTCTCCAGCCTACGAATGCTTTTTTATATTTTCTCTTGCGTGTATTGCCAGTCACTGCTACACATACAACTGTAAGAAATGCCAATTTTATTATTGTAAGGGCTTATGAAACGCTTAGTGGCGTTGCCTAAGAGCTGTATTTTTACACACCGACAGTATTTCTATTTCAAACTTGCCTTTGTTTTCCAAGCCATTCTGAATAATTTTATTTGCTAACAGTTATGATGCAAACACAGATAGTATGGATAAGGCAAATGACATCCAAAGCAGACATTATAATATGGAGCATCGAAGATCTTTTGCTGGATGTTAAGCCGGCTAATAGTGTAGAAGAAAAAAAATTATGCGAAGCAAATATAAAAATACGGATGGGAAATATTATAAAGATGCATATCTCTTTATACGAGTAAGTATTTACAACTGGTCGTGCTAAATTATCTTCTAAGGCCTCATAAGAGACACCCAAAAAAAATTTAAAAAAGAAACAATGATCCGTCGATTTGATTTTATTTGGTAGGATGGTATACCGAAAACCAATGTTTATTGTAAGTTCTTAACATCGTGAAAACGCACCACATTTTTTGATCTGATGACAGACAGACAGATGCGAGCATTGCAAAACTACAACAAAAAGTTATTACGAGCTTTTAATCTACTTGCCCTGCTAGTCTGTGTGGGACAAATGGATTCTAACCGTAGTTATCCTAAACCCATTGAGCTGAAATTTGGCATAGGTACTTATGTAAGTTCGGTGACAATGCAATGGTACCATCCATTGAGCTGGTCTGGTGATGGATACAGAAGGTTTTCAATAAGCGTGGGACAAATCTTGCAATTGAATTTTGGATCAGCTAGCCTCAACCAATAGGGCTGAAATTTGGCATGCTTATGTAAGTTCGGTGACAATGCAATGCCATAGTACCTACCTTCGAGCTGGTTTGACAATGGGGACAAAAGGTGGCCGTAGGAACTCCTAAATGAAACGACTTAACCCTGTCGAGTTTGGGTTCGTTGGAAGTGTCTTCTTTGATTAAAAAAGCCTGTGTAATTGTTTTTTTTATGTTTACAGTTTGTTAAACAACTACTCAGGGGTTTACAAGAAACTGTTGATGTTTGAACAAAAACTGGTTTCCCCTATCGTCTGCCTGACTGCGTTTTGTACTGCGGAGGTAAAATATTTTTAAAATACTTAGTTAGCAAATGTTATTAACCAGTTAAAAACTTGAATAATGCATAGATTTCTGATCTGATTAACCTTTTTTTTAACAGAAACTAGATAAAGGTGAAGTTCCCGGCATAATGTTACTCCTATGCGCAGCTGTGATCATTCTTGTCTTCCTCCCTAGCTACATGTGCACCAAATTGGCAGAAAAGGTAACATCTTTCAAAAATTATCTGAACTGGTCTCTGGTCTCTGAGTCTCTCTCTCTCCAATCTCTGGTCGAAGCCGTGCGTGACCCAAGAGTTGGTGAGTAGGTGACGCAGCGCATCAGCATTCCCATACAGCGCGGCAGTGCAGCCAGCATCTGTATGAGAGTCGGAACCTAGTCAAAGATCTCGTGGCTCTCCCAACCTGTGGATAGCTAGTATTTTTGGAAGAATTAATAACCGCCTATGTTCCAAATAGCTCCAGTCCATCGGTGACTCATGTTGGAACACTCCGTTCTGGAACGCACCCGGCAAAGTCATCCGTCCCTACATGGTACTGATCATGCAGAGATCAATGAAGCCCCTTCCGATCCAAGCACCTGGATTCGAAGACGTCTCTTTGGAAACATTCTCTAAAGTAAGAAGAATTTGAATAAATAAAATAAATAAACAAATAATGCTGGACAATCCACGCAGCTTAAGGCGCATACCCCAGCCAAACTAGCGCCGCCACCTACTTTATCTTAGTATTCCGTTAAATAAAGGAAATTTAAAAAATCCATCGCTCTGTTTGTGATACATATTGTAAACTTTTCTTTAATGCGTCTGTTATAGTTTTATTCCATTTAGTTTAGGCAGTGAATCGAAGTTGCCCTTGGTGGCCACCAAAATCTATTTTCGATTCACTGCCTAAACTAAATGGAATAAAACTATAACAGACACATTAAAAAAAGTTTATAATGATTTTGACATCTTCTTTTCTGAAATAAATTGTGTTATTTAGTGACGCGTCCGAAATAAAACACGTTTGCACGTTCAGCAGTAAGGTAGATTCGTGCGATCCGTCAACCGAAACTTCGTATTTCAATTTCAAAGTGTTCATTTCATTCATTATTTCATCCATGTGTACCACATCAAACTAAAAAGGACTCTTTCAAGTAGATGTCGCTTGAAACTTGAAAAATTAGATTGTGGAAGTGTTCCGGGTTTTAAAACTACTTCCAATCCCATTTTCATCTCACTAATATTATAAACGTGAAAGTTTAGATGGATGGATGGATAGTTAGATAGATGGATGGATGGATGTTTGTTCCTTTATCACGCCAGAACGGCTGAACGGATCTGAATGAAATTTGGCACAGAGATAGGTTATAGTCTGGAATAGGACATAGGCTTTTTATCCCGGAATTCCCACGGGAACGGGAACTACGCGGGTGAAACCGCGAGGCGCTGCTAGTTATTCATAAGTTTGAAGACGATGTGTTTTTAAAACACATCGTCTTCATTACATTATAAATTATACACATAATTTATTATTGTTTGTGTTTCAGAAATTGACATCTGCATATTCTTGCTTCAATATGCTGAGACAAGCGGACTACGAAACCAAATTGTCAGACTAGACCTGTCGAAAAATATCAAAATAAATGTTGTAAAAAATGTAGTAATAAATAAATTTGATGAACAATTAGTTCATATTCATTTGATAGCACTTTTTATACACAACGAACTTCTAATAATACTAAAATAATAAAAATCCCTACGAATGCGCTAAGAAACGACTACGAACGCAAAACGATATTATGTCAACGAATCAGGGCTTGAAAGCGGTATAGGTATTGGGTAGCGGTATAAAATTATGTTACCGTTTTAATTTAAACAAGTTTGATGAATTAAATATATGTAGGTACTTTAGTAATCCTTAATTTACAAAACAAAACCTAATCTGTAAAATCGATGTCTTATAAAATTCGAATAAATAAGGTAAGTTACTATTATTTATTTACAGAAAATTACAATATACAATACAATAATAATAACCACTAATTAAACACTTAAATCTATTTTCAAAAAATCTAAGCCGTCACCAGAAGGCAAAGTGCCCAGAATGCTGGCAGCATTGCCACGTTGAATGGCAATGCTAATTCGTTGACCGAAATAAAAGCCAGCATTCCGATCACCTGTGGACTCTATTAGGAGTTTTGTTAGATCTTTGTATTCTCCATGTGCCCCAGGACCCCAAAGACCTAGGGTTTCCACCCCGAACGGCTCGAATAGGTAACCTCGGTCAAGATTAGCGTATTTCTGCCGTTTGAGGGACTCCGCTGATTTTGATCAATAAGGTAAGTAAGTAATCTAACTAATGTATTGAATCTGTAACCTTGAAAATTAAATATCGCCAGTAGCTAACACAGGGCTGGATTTAACAATTGAAAGTTTCTTATGGGATTATCTATTCTTTTTCAGTCTTTCATGCATCTATCGTATACAGAAATCAAGGAAAAAAATTTAATAACACATTAGTCACATCAAACTAATATTATAAATGCGAAAGTTTGGATGTTTAGATGTTATTCATTCAATCAAATCATATATTCGCTTAGAACATCGAAAGGAATTAAATATACCTACTGTTGGTCGTAAACTGCATTTTTCACCATATTCTGCGTTTTGGGCATACGAAGTTTAGAAGAAGAAGATGAAAAAAGCAGTGGACAAAATGACATTCCTGTTGATGTAAATAATTTGTGCAAGGAATTAGAACGTTTGTACAAAAAAAATGTAATGCTGATTATGTAAATGTTCTACTACGAGAACAGTAAAAACACAGAAATCATAATTGATGATTTCTGTGAAAAATATGCTATGAAAACCAATGGATACGATAGGAAAAGACAACGTAATCACTATGAATACGTTTCGAAACCCATAAGCAAGTAGCCAAATGCACAGGACATAGTACAGTACTATTAGCACTCTCTTTTCCCTAATTAAATATAGTACAAGAATCATAAATCGTAAGTATAAGAACCGCAACTGAAGTTCGTATTAAAACAACAAAATAATTTATATATTCTACAGTTCTTAGTATGTCACTGAACACTCAAGTTCCTTTGATCAGAAGTTTATTATGGTCTTGTTATAAACCTGGCATAGAATAATGGGAGTTCTAATACATAGTTCATATGTTATTATTATCATAATAATTAGAACTAGGATCGCGACACTGTCGATTTGATATACAATGGAGTATAATTTATTTTTAAGTATTAGTCAACGCAGTCAAAAGTTGCAGCCGTTGATGTCGAAGTTTTTTTTTTAATTTCAAGGGAATCACACATGCACACAAAACCTATAAGGTACTTGCCGTTGACTTACAATCATGAAATTTGATAAGAAGCAAGGTAAAACCTAGCACAAGTTTTTCTACAATTGTTTCCCTTTATTGTCTTTAAATAACAAAAAAAGATGCATCTTGCCATGGACCAAAAACCATTCCAGTTGACCTAGAATTATGAAATTAGGCAAAAAGTCTTACAGCACAGGCAAAGGAAAAAATACAAAAACTGTAAATTTATAGTCTAATGACAACAAATAAACTTTTGTAGGTATCTTGCCATAGACCACCTAGAGGGTACCTACTTCCCGTTGACCTAGAATCATGATATTTGGCTAGAAACAAGGTCGTATAACTGTTATTTCGATAACTAAACGGAACTCGTTGCACGAGGCTGACTTGCACTTCATGTTTTAATTTTTGGTTTTGTGGGATTATTAATAATCCCTCTAGAGTATGTTTTTAAAGGACCACCTCGGGATTATCTATACTTCTATACTAAAAGTATAAAGAGGAAAGATTTGTTTGTTTGACGGGAATAGGCTCCGAAACTCCTGGACCGATTTGAAAAAAAATTTCACCATTAGAATCCTACATTATCCCTGATGGTTATAGGTTATAGAACATTATCAAAAAAGTAAGGAATCCGTATGAAAACTTCGATAATGTAACCCAAGGTGTGAATAAAATACCATGAAAATACTTTATAGCCGACGCTGTGGAAACTATCGACAATAGAGCAAAGTGATGTACTACATAATATTTGAGTGATTCCATTAAATTCGGATTTAAGTGGAATTCATAATAAATCGACTTCAGAATGTGAATTCTTATTTATTGTCTCTTTTCTAGACATAATTATAGAAACACAATTATAAATTAATTTTCTTGCAATAAAATAAAAACTTCAGCCAATAAAGCACAGTATCTTAAACATTAAATGTGTTAGCACGTCAATCGATTCAAAATGATTAGTAAAAAGTTTATGTTATTTTTGAACAAAGAAGATTTTGATTATTCTACCGGACCAATCCATCCGTACCAGTTTCATAAAACGTTCTATTTCTTGATAAAATTATACCGTGTTATTGACGAATCTGTGCCGAACTGGACGTAAATATTCTTATCAATAGTATCGATACCAGTGCTTTACTAATACTTCGAAAAATATAAAAAAAAAATCTTACTAGATTATCTGAAGATTTTGAACACGTATTTTTTCATTTATCAATCAAATAAAAAATTACAAAGATAGAGCGCGTCAAGGTTGGGAGTTTGGTATGTTTCGTCGGGGGTTAGTGACGCCACAAAGCCGCTAAAAAGTGTCGCACGGCGCGATGTCACGCAAAACTTTGACAGGCTATATCTTAATCATTTTTTGTTTAATTGACAAAAGAAAAAACAAGTGTCGATAATCAAACTGACGGACTAGTAATATTTTTAGAAAATTTGCCTAATAAGTGATCTCCAATCCGCATGCTTGGCGATTGTACCACTACCCCATAAATATATAATAGTCATGAAATTAGTGTACAGTTATACATACAACCCTCCCGGGGTTCTATGTATAACTGTACACTATAGCATAGGCTGTAGGTAGATGTAGGCAAATATACCCCTCTAATCTAGTACCTATTTAAGATGTTCTGGTGCCCTACAATCCTTTTAATTTGACGACCTCATTGACGCAACGGGAAGGTCGCTGGGTCGATTCCCGCCGTGGGACAATTTTTTTACGATTTGCTGATATTAGTTCCGAGTTTGGGTGATACTGATTACGCCGAATGGCCTTGTCGCTCAACTGCGATCTATTAAAGGCAACCTTTCTATTAATTTATGTTTTTTTCAGATATTTCAGATATTTTGTTTTTTCAGAATCGCAGTACCCATTATAACCGTTTGCACAGGAACGTTAACGTCAGTTTCCTTCAGTGTGACAATGTGGAAACACATAAGAAAATTCAACTTGATAGATCTCACAGCGGCAGGCACTTACTTCATCTTGATGGTCTACAAACTTTTGTTGGTTTCCTGTCCCATAACGCAGAAACCCCACTACCATAATTTTTTAAAAGTCATGAAAGAAGATTTCATATATATTTGTACCAGAGGAAGTCGTTACAGGTATGAATAGAATATATCCCCGTTTTTTGTAGATCAGTAAGTGACGATCATCTTTAGCTGACCCCCACCGGGTTCCAAGTCTCGTAATTATTACACATCAGTTTTGGTTATACAGGGTGCCACGAAACATGTGTACTAAGCTGAAAGGGACTAAACTGAGGGGGCTGGATTAATAACCTTGAAATAAACTTCTTAAAGCTTTTGTTCTACAAAAACTGATCCTCGGGGTCCAGAATCACTTCCTTTAATACTCAATCATTTATTGCATTCTATAGGTGTACGATGTAGAGCGGTGCTTAAAATCGAAGTATTATAAATAAGTGGGTGGTAATAATTTTTTTGGTAATAAATTTTTTTTGCTTCATATTCGAGTTCGCTTATGTGTGTGTGAGTGAAATTTCATTTTTTTTGTACTAATTTCATGAAAAGACATTGATTTTACAGAAAAAACAAGCATTAAGCATTTGTGAAACATACTATAATATTAAATATTGCAATAGTGCGTGTAGGACGAATAAAAAGATATTTTCCAAAAAAAGTCAATGAAATTTACAAAAAATATCATATGTTGATCCTTTCGGGGTCAGAAATCACCCCCTTTCGACTTAGTACACATGCTACGTGGCACCTTGTATAAAAAAGCTTGCTTCTAAATTTTACAGGAAGATCCTTATTTTAAAATAATTCTGTATTCATAGAAATTGACTTTAAACGTAACAGCCACTGTACATAAATGAAAAAAATACCTATTAGTTTTTTTAATACATTCCATTTCAGGACCAAATACTTTGAACTACAATTAAAAACATGGAAGATTAGTATATTGTCGTCCATATTCATGGCCTCCATAGGAGGTGGGATTGCGTTCATAGCCACCGTTGCCATGATATTCTTCACGTTCTACCGGCCCGAAGGCAGCGTGAGGCCTTTACCGTATCCGCTATGGGCTTTCAGCTTCGATGATACCAAGTCACCAACTTACGAATTTATGTTTATATTATCAATATCGGCTACTTTCTTTCACTGTATAACATATATCTGTAAGTATTCGTGAATTATGTATAATCTCTCTTTTGTTATTTTTAAGAAATACACTAAAATGTGATGTTTAGTTATGATTTGAATGTTTTGAATTATCTAACGACTTTGAATTCCATAATTTTACACCGCTTTTCTAAGCTTTGCGGGACTTATAATAACCTTCGGAGATACATTTTATGGACCCATCTTGGGATCACCCTCTATATCTATGGAAATCTGTCCACACATAACAATAAAATTTAAAATAAAATAAAACCGGCCAAGTGCCGACAGACTCGCGCACGAAGGGTTCCGTACCATTATCTATAAAATCGGCAAAAAAATCACGTTTGTGGTATGGGAGCCCCCATAAATATTTATTTTATTCTGTTTTTTAGTTTTTATATATGTTGTTATAGCGGCAACAGAAATACATCATCTGTGAAAATTTCAACTGTCTAACTATCACGGTTCATGAGATACGGCCTGGTGATAGACGAACAGAAAGACGGACAGCGGAGTCTTAGTCATAGTGTCCCGTTTTTTACCCTTTGGGTACGGAACCCTAAAAAACATACGTATAGCCGAACATACATTCGGCTGGTACATATTATGTTTTTAAGGTTCCAACCCCCAACGGGTAACGCTGAATGTATGTTCGGCTATACATATGTTTTTTAGGGTTCCGTACCCAAAGGGTAAAAAATGGGACACTATGACTAAGACTCTGCTGTCCGACTTTCTGTTCGTCTATCACCAGGCTGTATCTCATGAACCTCCGACTTTTTCGAAGTCGATTAAAATTAAACATTTTGGTTCACAGTTCAACTACAAACTCAAATTGTATGGATCGGACAAGTAACGTCCAAGGCAGATATAATTATATGGAGTATTCAAGACCTACTTCTTGATATTAAGCCAACATCTAACGCAGATGAAAAAAAGTACTTCGAGAGACTTATTATCGGTCGCATGGCGGAAATCATAAAAATGCATCAATCTATGTACCAGTATGTATCCGATTCTGATCAGGACAATAGTTTATGTGTTTATCTCACTAATATTATAAACGTGAAAGCTTAGATGGATGGATAGATGGATGGATGTTTGTTCCTCTATCACGCCAGAACGGCTGAACGGATCTGGATGAAATTTGGCACAGAGATAGATTATAGTCTGGAATAGAACATAGGCTACTTTTTATCCCGGAATTCCCACGGGAACGGGAACTACGCGGGTGAAACCGCAAGGCGCTGCTAGTTAATTTATATTTAGTACACCCCCCCTGCCTTTCTTAAATTCACATAATTCTTTCCATCCAAAGGTTGCCTGAAAGAGATCGCTTCTAAGCGATAAGGCCGCCCATTGTACTAGTCTCATGTGATGGATTTTTTCTGGTATACAATAAAGTGTTTTTGTACAGTATTGTATTGTAGTTCTTTTTGGATTGCAGCGGCCGGGACATTACGGTGTGATTTGAGCCTTAAGCCGCGTATATTTTAAACCTCATGAGATATTTAATCGGCGTTATTTTTTGTAGAATGCTAGAAGACTATTCATTGATTTATAGTAAGGTGTTGATGTTTGAACAAAAGTCAAGCGCTCCTGTTGTGTGCCTATCTGCGTTTTGTGCAGCAGAGGTAAGAAAACACGAAATGTAGGGACACCATAATATAGCGATGTTTTAGTGGTTACGACTATTGACGACGGCTAATTCCAGTTCTCCCCCTTGACAAATCCCCCTTGAGGGAGAAGTTTGGAATTTTTTTTTTTAAGTCCAGAATTCCCCCTCAACGGATTTTCTCGTTTCAGTTTTCCCCCTTGAGAAAATATATTTAAGGGAGAAAACTGACGACGACCTCTGTGGCGCGGTGGGCGAAGGTCCGCCTGCGACGCAGGAGGTTGCGAGTTCGATTAATTCTCGCCTTAGGACAAATATTTGTACGATCTGCAGGTATTTGTTCCAGGTGTCCTTGTCGTTTTCTATGTATAATAAAAAATATCTATCTATGTAATGTATTGTATTATGTTTATCAGTTATCTAGTACCCATAACGCAAGCTCTGCTTAGCTTGGGGCTAGATAAATTATCTAGCCCCAATGCTTGGACAATTCACACTGCATTATCTTAGATAATTTATTTATTTATTTATTGAGAAGTTAGAAGTTAATACATATTTGAAACATTTAAGTCTATGGACCTTGGTAGTAAAATAAAGTTTTAAATTTTTTAAGAAACATTCAGCTTAAATATGTTCCTTAATGTATCATCATCATCAGCCTATATCAGTCCACTGCTGGACATAGGCCCCTAATGAGCGCCATAGCGCTCTGTCTTAATGTATGTTGTAATATTATAGTATTATTTGACAATATAGGGAACTATTTTTCAGTGTTCCCCGGGCTCGTGTTGAAGGTTGTAGGTACCTAATTTTAAGACTATACAACAGATATATATATATATATACATATACTAACTATATGGTCACAATAAAAAATCTTGAATCTTCTTGAATTTCAAAACTTACATAGTATTTATTATTTTCAGAAATTAGACATGGGTGAAATTCCTGCGTTCGAAAGTATGCTCTGTGTAGCTGTCGTGATTCTCTCATGCATCCCATGCTACATGTGCACTTTCCTAGCGGATAAGGTATTTACTTCTTTCTTAATTTTCATTGTCACGTACATAGAGGAAAAACATGCTTCTATACAGCAGAGGGATAGTGTCATTCAACTATTTTTTTGATTTCGTAGCTAAAAAAGAATCTATGTGTGAGTTGACAAGCATATAACTTCAGTACTTTCACGCACAAGCGCATGTATACGAATAGAAAATTATGACAAATCTGTCGCAATTTTTCGGCGACACTACGTTTGTATCTTCTATCATTCTAAGCCTTTTGCTTCTAATGGTCACGTATTTGAAAATCACCTCAAGGATTTGAAAAAATAAATGATACTGGACAATTCATATAGTATTATCTAGCCCGAAGCTAGATATCTATAATATATTTTTCGATTGTAATATTGTTTGTTAAAGAGATTTAATGCATTAAGTTTACTTTTGATGAAAGAAACTACAGATTTATTAATTAATTGTTCACACTTGAATAACAGAATGTCATATTTTCCAAAACATCAAACATTATGGAAGGACGCGTGTCATAAATGTCAAGCTTGCAACCATTCTATCAATATCATCGTCGAAATAGCACCGCACGCACGATCTAGAGTTTCTTTCATCTATGGACAATTCTACGACGGTATCATTGTACTAACGATGAAAGCGATTGGTTAGCAGTATTTGGGCCCAGGGCTAGGAGTAATAGCATTCAGTGGGCCCACATATCTAGTACCCATAAGACAAGCTTTGCTTAACTTATGGCTAGATGATACTGTGTAAATTGTTCAGCATAATTTTTTCTTATTGTTCTTTGAACTTGATTAGGTGGAGTCAGTCGGCGATGCGTGCTGGGACTGTCCTTTCTGGAACGCGCCTGGGATGGTCATCCGACCCTACTTATTGCTGATGATGCAGAGGTCTTTGCGGCCGTTGCCGATACAGGCCCCAGGTTTCGCTAGTGTTTCTTTGGAGACATTCGCTAGTGTAAGTATAACTTCTTGAAGGCTTTTGTCAGGATATCGCTTCGAACTATTTTAAAATAAGTATTTAATTTAATTTAACTGCTCAGTAAAAAAATCAACTCATAATTTTATTTTTACAGCTATGAAATAAAGTGATGACTAACTGAACCTATAGAGCCTGCTCAATTTTTTGAAGTCTAAACGACTTCAAAAAATAATAAATAACACTGAATAATAAATAATGCAGGAGTTGAATCATTAACGAATCTAAACGGGTTAACTACAAACCTCATCATAATCATCAGCCTATAGTAGTAGTCCACTGCTGGACATAGGCCTCCCCTCATGAGCGCCATAGCGCCCTGTCTTCAGCTTGCCACATCCAGCATCTGCCAGCAGTCTTTCGCAAATCGTCACGTGGTCGGAGGGCACTACGATTCTACTTTTATTAAACTACGACAGTTTTTGTAGTAAAACGCTGGACCGGACCATCCACACAGTTTAATGCAGCCCCAAAGTAAGCCGATGTTATGGGTACCCATAACACAAGGTCAGCTTACTTTGTGTCTAGATGATGGCGTGTAGATTAACCCGCATTAATAAAAATAATAATAATAAAAATAGTTTATATTAGGTAGTATTAATTACTATCTAATTTAATACTCTACTTATGGTTATTTTTATATACAAATGCATTATTTACTTTTTTTTCAGAATATGTCAACTGCTTACTCGTGGTTCAATATGCTTCGCCAGGGAACCGCTCAAAAGAAATGAAGTTAAAGAAATCCTAATAACAAATAAATAATTCTCGACAAAACACTCAGCATAATTCTTTATTGCGCTTTTTAGCATAATTTTACTCTTTGAAATAAAAGCATTTTACGTTTCTTCTATAAAATAACTCTAAGGAATTCATATTTTTAGTTGTGATGCTTAGTAGGTACTTAGAACAAAAAATCGATACTAAGTTTTTGGTGCAATTAATGTCTGCATCCAGCGACTTGGAGACGCTCCTGGTTGGTATTGATATGGATCAGATGAGCGACCTCTATATTGTTTGCAGCAGTTAGCTCAACTGTTTCTATTCTTTGTTTGCTTGCACCTTAAGAAACTAAAGGAAACAAAAACGAAAATAATTTTTGTTTACGCAGGTAAACCCTGCACAACATTTTTGACAGGTCTGTCAAAGATGTACTGCTAAACAACAGCGAATCACTTAAAATCATACGAAAACTAGAACCGAATTGGATGAATTGTGGTAAATAACTAGTCGCAAAAGTCACGCAACATAGAAGAAAAATGAAGAAGAGTTCGTGTAAAACAATTGGATCCGGTAGGAGCAAGTGAATAATGTATACATATATTCACTTGCTGCGATAGCAGACAACTAAAATTTGTATAGTTTTCGTCAACTATGCACAAGCACAACCTATGCTAAGGACTCAGGTCTTTCTGTATCACTTTACGTAAAAGGAAAATTTTATAAATCATTAATTACCATAAGTTCTTAATAAATAATTCATAAATACTTGCATAAGTTGCTTTTTTGTTTGAAGGTCTAACCTTCCCCGCGGCAATGCGGTAGATTAGTAGGTAGGTAATATTCCTTTTATAACAATTTAATTTAAGTATAGCCAACGTGTTTTATAACTCATGATAACTATATAACAATACCATCATCGTCATTATCAGCCTATATTAGTCCACTGCTGGACATAGGCCTCCCCTAATAAGCGCCATAGCACCCTGTCTTCAGCTTGCCGCATCCAGCATCTGCCAGCAGTCTTTCGCAAATCGTCATCCCACCTGGTCGGAGGGCTTCCTACACTACGTTTGCCGAGTCGCGGTCACCACTTAAAAACACGTTTACCCTAGTGGTTGTCGGTTTTTTTGGGAATTTGGCCAGCCCACTGCCACTTCAGCTTGCTAATCCGTTGAGCTAAGTCGATACCGTTGCGAATCCTCTCTTTTAGAAAAACTCCGAGCATAACTCTCTCCATAGCTCGGTGGTCAACCCCCTGTCTCACTCCTCTGCGCAGTTGGATGGGATTAGACTGCTGGCCCTGTACTTGGACACTCATGATGGCGGCGTCATAGAGACATCTCAGCACCTCGATATCTCGATAGTCTACTTGGCATCGCTATAAGGATTCCAGAAACAGCCCAGGTTTCACAGAGTCAATGGCCCTTTCATAGTCCACAAAGGTTAGACACAGGGTCTGATTGTACTTTTCGGACTTCTGTATAATCTGCCTCACTGTGTGTATGTGGTCTATGGTGCCTTGTCCTCCGCGAAACCTGGCCTGTTCCGGTGGCTGGAACTCATTGAGTCCCTGGCGAGACGGTTCGTGATCCCTCGAGAGAAAAGCTTAAAGACGTGTGGCTCAGTAGTTTTTAAGAAGGGTTTTATCTCCCTTCCAAAAAACAAAAAAAATTGTAAATTTAAAAGTAATTGGCAATCGCCGCGGTTCTAATTAAATAAATGTAGGTTCTTGTATTACGTAGGTTCTACATTTCTCTTAAATGTGGTTCATTAGGTATCGTATTGAGGCTTAGAATAAACTTGGTTAAGACTGTGGTAAAGATAAACCTTTGCCGTTTCAGTCCAGTCGACGACGGCACGAAGTTCTTGTAGTTCTTTCTTAACTGGCAAGGGACCGGGACAGCTGGCGATCTCTAGTCTCGAAACTCTATCCAAGCCAAAGATCCACATTTCGTCACTGCGCCACGTCTGTAAGTAAGGTAAACCAATCTATGATTCGTTCTTGTTTGTCGAATATAGGTAGGTATGTACGTACACACACTGCAATGTTACAGGTACCTACTACGATGTCACAAGTTGATTTTGCATCGGTCATGACCAACTTGTGTAAACAGGCTACCTCGCACAGATGACACGGTTGTATACCAAGCAAACACAATGCAAGCTCACAGCTAGTAAATAGGGTTATTCTCAACGTCTCACGTGAGACGTGGTTATTCCCACCGCCCCCGAAAGTCAGAGCGTCGTCGTGATTTATAATGAATCATCTATTATTTATCTTTTTCAATAGTGACTATCCCTCAGAAGATGCGATTATAGATAACAATTTTCAATGATAGCTGTCAAAATGACAGTAACTGTCATTAGTGACACTAATTGTCAGGAAAGCTAGTAACGTGTGGCTAATAATACAGCAACAGTCAGAAATGACTGCATATGCATAAACGACAATAATTCAAACGATCGTGTTACTCAATCTGCTCTGCAGGACGAACAAATCGCGCTTAAAATTTTAAGCTAAACAATACATTCTAATTTTAAAAGCCTTTATACGACCAAGTGAGTACAAAATAATGCAACACATTTCAAAGCGCAATATCGCACAATACAACTAAATTATACCTACCTTCGTTCGGACACTGAAAATAGGCAAGAGAGAGCGCCCCGTTTTATCCGATAATAATTCTCACTTGAATCGCTCTATTTGCTTTCCGTCGCACGATCTGATATTGAATATGGATAAAGTGAATTATATTCGGAGTGGTACCGTCGACTCGCAGACTCAGATAAACCGGATTACTTACAACTTCTAATTGGTTCTCGCTTTTCGAGAAAAAGTTGGACTGTCCTTTTGCAGAACACCTCAGCAATTACTCGACGATCTCTGGATTAGGGAAATGTTTTGGTTTGCATTTTCGTTTAGCTATTCATAAGGTTTAGGGATGATTTACGTTCGGGAATATATAATTAGAAATAGATTAAAGGAATAAGGGTTGATTGTGATTGGTGTTAGTTTTCATGGTACTTGAAAGTACTAACTTAACTGTCTATAGCCGTTTTATGGTTCAAGGATTTTTATTTCTCAAAAGAATTTACATTCGCTTACAGAGAAATACAGGATAACCTTATTATATAACCTATTATGCAGAACGGACTTAGCTTAAATTCAAGTTGTGATTAGGCTCGTTTTGATTTGCAATATGAAAATTGTGTTATTTTTTTAATTTACCCGATCTGAACACTTAAATTATGAGTCGCTAAGAGAGTGTGTAAACTTAAGAAATTAAATAAGTTGCCAAAAAATTTCGATTTCGGCGGGACCCAAACCCGCGCCCCACCCTCAGTACGGGTGTGCTCTAACACTACTCTAACTAAAGGACTGTAGCACGGTAGCCGGTAGTATGTAAACCTGTTGAAACATCGGGAAAAACAGGTAAATATACGCGAGAAATACCCGTTAAGGTGGAAACGCACGACGCGACAACGGAACTGCGCGGCCGCGGCACTTTATGTCAAATTAGAACAAAAACACCAAATATGCCGCGCGGCCTTTTTCGTCATTTATTCTAATTTGACGGGCAGTGCAGCGGCCGCGCAGTTCCGCTGACGCGTAGTGCGCTTACACATATAAATAGTATTTATAACGTTGAAAGTAGAAATTAATAAATCCCAAAAATTTACGATCTCGACGATCACGTAGCTTAGTTGGAAAAAGAGCAACCCTGCGCTGAAGGGGAAGGTGCGGGTTCGAATCCCGTCGAGATCGTAAATTTTTGGGATTTATTAATTTCTTAGAAATTACCCAGAGTACTATAATAAATAAAAACCTTAGAGTTGAAAGTAGAGTTCTTAAAATCTGCTTTGAGTTTTATGACGTAGCAACCAAATGTGTACCTACATACATTTAAGCGGGCAATTAATTTTTATATTCAGATTCCTACTACATTATTGACGTACTCATAAAAAAGTGGGTTGCCCAAGGACCGCATGTTCCAGCCATTCTAAAAACTCAAACTAAAAAGCTTATAACTGCAAACATGTCCTAGCTGGAACTGAAATTCAGTTACCGGACGGACTTCATATGAAATATCTGTAACAAGGGAAAATCGTATTACCTATAACAGTTTCACAATTCCAGAGGCAAAAAAGCCCTGTTATTTACTCCATACATAACAAGCTCGTATGTATGAAGTCGTCACATTCAATGAACGCTAGGAGCTATATGAACCATACGTTTTTATTTCACCAGCCTACAGAAAAATTTACTCACTCTTTACGATTAACAGATGAGTGGGAGAGAAGATCTTTGCCTGAGGACTTGAGGTAGTTTTGGCATAAAGAAGTAACAAACATCCATCCATTCATCTAAATATTTGAATTTATAATATAAGTGTGATAAATAAACGAGACACATTTTATTACAAAGGTGATTGAAAGTCGAAAAATATAAGAATGCAAATCTGT
The DNA here is from genome assembly GCA_947086465.1 of Eupithecia exiguata. NCBI lineage: Eukaryota > Metazoa > Arthropoda > Insecta > Lepidoptera > Geometridae > Eupithecia > Eupithecia exiguata. Next base: position 8,022,335 of record OX352233.1, read on the forward strand.
CACTACCCAAAACTATGGAAAAGCGAACGAATTAGTCCTGCACTTTCAGGAAATCTGGTTCCCCTTAGCACAAGCCCGGTGGACATGTTTGCTACTAACACAATTACCTGCAGTGGGCAGTGCCGACGTCGTGCAATCTGAGCCCGATTCAATTAACATCGGCTTTTAACTTCTATATTGTCCGCCAGAGGGCCAGCATCAGCTAAATGCCTAAAGGTAGGGGAAAGCAATCTTTGAAATAAAAGTAAAAGGCATTTGCAAAAACTCGCTCCTTTAAAAATTTCCTATTCGCATTTCAATTCACGTTATTTCAGATTTCAGTGTTACCGAAGTAAAGTACATTATCTGTGGTGTTACAGAATAAATCGACAAAATAAGTTACCTAGGTAAGTAGTACCGAATAGTATATTTTTACACTACTGAACTACCCCATCATAGACGAGGTTGTTTGTACTCCCGAGCACAGCAAGGGAAGATGACAAGATCGAGTTATAATGGGTGGTTTTCGCACGCGTGAAAAACGATACTTTTCACTTCGAGTGTGAGCAAATAGAACAATCAAAACTTACCTTCACTAAATATTCCACACCAATTTCACTTCTCTACTTCGCGAATTTGTCGGTAGTCTTAAAATACCATTCACGTGATTTCGACCGCAACAGATAGAATCATTTTCATTATTTCTTTGCCATTCTGTCCCTTTTGCATATTATTAAATAAATTTTTGCATGATGGCATTTTCAATCAAATAAGTCAAGTTCATCTTCAGTTAAATTTGTAGTAAACAAACATTTCAGAGATTTCGAGCTGATTGATACCTACTTTTTCGTGTCTTCGTTTCGCGCAACACAAAGTTACTACATTCTCCCATGGAGGAAGAATCACCATACAAAACATCCAACAATGACAAAAAAGGCGCTTTCTGTTCCATTTTCAAAATTCAAATGTAGGTAATGTAATATGTTCTTTGTAAATGGAACACCAAAAAGTCGAGTCTTCATGCAAGCGGACAAACAAAAATTAAAAAGATTTTTTTTATACTTAACCCTACACATTACGACAAATTTTACGCCCGCTAAGCTACCATATATATTATTGACACACATTTTGAGCAAGAGAAGAATAAGTACCTACCTACAACAAGTACTAAAAAATATCATGACGGAGATAAAAAGATGGACAAAATAATTACAAAAGCTCGTTATGTTAAAAATAACACATTAATAAAGAACAATCCTCGTGAGGAAAGGTTAAAAAGAGATTCATAGGAATACTGAATACAACGTGGGTGGTAGCTTAGTGTCCGGCTGTGCGGGAATTTGCTATTTGATTGCTTCCGTACGTACGCGTTAGTCGGTTCGACATCAAAATTTGAATAACACTGCTTCAAAGTCTACAAACATTCAAAACTTTAAAGGTTAAATTCGGCCACCAAACCGATGCAAAACTACACTCGCTCACTACTAGGTTCCTACAATTTGCAAAAGATTTTCTTGGAACCAGAACCAAGAAAATCAATCGACAAGCTGGGTCATTTCTGAGGCTCATTTCATCTTAGATTTCAAAGATAAATCGTCTCATTTGACACTTTATTTGTAACGAAAATATAATACAAAATGTAACAAAAATGAAGGACCGAATTTTAAGGGAGGGTTCAGCTTCGATAACAGAATACGGGAAAAATATTAAAAAAACAACATCGACTTTTATTTTTGAGAAAATAAATTAAAATTTAATTACCACTAGACTGATGCATGTGCTTATTGTCATTGAAAAAATATAAAAAGGCCTAGGTAACTATTTACATGAGTAGAGTAACCTTTAAAACACAAAACACTCGCCGCCGGGTCGTTGACGCGGCGGTCAACGACCCTCGACATCATCGGAGTGGGCGACTCGCCTTAGATGCGGTAGGTGGTACCAAATGCATTTTCCTCGGTTCTATGACAAGAAAAGCACATGCATCAGTAATTGCCTAGTAAATAAACACTAGCAAAAACTAAATGTTTTTATTTACTTAATCGAAAACTAAAAGCCGGGATTTCTTTAAATTATTTTTCACGTGTTTTGTGATCAAAGCTCCTGAAAGTTTGGTCCTTCATTTTAGACAGAGCCGGAACTAAGGCTTATAATTGATAAATAATAACAATAATTTGATTGTTTTACACTTAAAAATAAATTAAATTCAAAGTCCACTATTAACACTGTTTTTTTTAAGTTTTGCGGGAGAAATACTCAACCTTTAATTCTTTTATTTCCATCTGTTGGGGATTGGAGGCGGCCTTTCAAGTAAAAAAAATATAATATTCTATAGAACGTTTACTCGATTGTGTAAACAGAGGTTCATGTTCTGCTAGACTTAGGTATTCATTAGAATTAGGATATTTTGTTTGTCTAATGCTCAGACTAAGTAAGAAATCTACTTAATCTGAGGTCTAATGCTTCTAATCTTGAGGTACTACTACACAACATACTTCACAATGTAAGATCCTACCACTTCTACAACGATCACTGGCCATTATAAATCACAAATCTGTGTACTTATTTATCAACATAATAATTTAATCTAAAACCTTTACTTTTTAGAATGCCGTTAACAATTTTGGATATTAAATTTTATTCAGAGGGATGTTTTGGGGTTTTACAATTTGGTGACGTGTGTCGTTACAGTACATACAGCCAAACATCGAAATTCTACCTTTTTTTAAATTCGGTTAAAAAGAAAGAAAGCCTTACGGCATAAAGCTATTATATAATATATCTTCTCGCAAAATTTCGAACCAGCACTATCAAACAGGTTCGAATGAAAAATTATTTTATTTCAGAACACAATTTGTGTCTTTCACCCTACAAATCTTATTTGTTCTAATTTTGCTTGTTTGTAAAATATCACAGAAGCAAAAGACCATTCAGAACTTTTGTTACATAAACTTTTGAACCCGTCTTTCTGTACTGTTCTCGTCTCTCCTACCCCGTCCGCAAAGTCTTTATTACGCCCCTGCCTTCTAAACCTATTTGCCGGACAGACATTATCGGCTACAGAAAAATTCTGCAATCTCTGTCCCTTTTGTGGCCGCTACTGCTCCTGACATGTCAATTACGATATCCTCATGATGGTACTGTTGCGGTGCGTGGCTTTATCAAATGCTAAAATAAAACATTTTCATACAAGATTTCCCTTTCAAAGTTGGCGAGTTGGCCTTTAGGTTCATTTTGTGGAATTACAGATTTTACCGTTTTTACATGTTTGAGTGGGGTTGTTAAAAAGCTGTCAGAATAAAAACAAAGACTTTAATGAGGCATGTAGGTACTCTTATGTTGTGAATAAGATTATGCGTTTGGTAAAAACCCTTGGTTTGTCGTGGTTTATGGGAAGTAGTTTTTTTTAGTTAAGGAACCTAAATTATTTATCTATAGCGAGTTCTTTGAATAAAATAGGTCTTGGATAGATACAATAAGTATGAAAATACCATTGAAATGTTCTGACAGGAGGGGCGACGTGACACGTCCGTTGGAAACCATTGCCGAGCGTTGAGTGACACGTTATTTCCTCGTGAGCACAGTTGCTGTCCGCGCTACTACAATCTATTGAGCGTTACCGGAAGTCATGTGAGCGTCCCACTTTACATTGTGATGGACTTGTTTAAAAGCTTTTGTTTGATAAATAGGTTATGAGTGTGAGGCGTGATGTGGACCTCGGAAAACGATACATGCCCCCTACTGTTGTTTGGGTTTTCTTCTAATTTTGTGCCCTACTTAACATCAGCTAAACGAAAATACCTAATGCCTAAAAGCGCCTACAAAAAAAAATTAGTTTGAAAATAAATAAGTAACTTATGTAGGTACATCGTCCACGCGTTTATTTTCTTTGACTGAATAAAAAATGCAATATTTCATTTAAGCTGTTTCTTTTTAAAAATAGTGAATCGTCGAATCTGTCAACACGAAAAATATCGGGACTTGCGCAGCCAAGCCGATACCAGGCGAGGTAACTGCCCTTGTTGGTGGCGCCATCGTGGTGTCCTTATGGGATAGGGCCCATAAGAGAGTTCCGGTATTTACCGAGCTGTCAGATTACGTGTGTATGAAAAATAGCATTCTTTCATTAACACTTTCATGTCCCTCGACGCACACGTTCATCCGGACCCCTGAATAGCGGCAGCGCGCCCCTGCGGGTCGCACCGCCTTAACTGGGCAGTGAATGCGTTAAGTCATAGAAAATAAACGGGTTGACGGAATATAGGAAACCGCTTTGAACCTTTTGGTGCAGTCCATTCCACATGCCTATTTGCAATAGCAATGAGTCGTATGGAAGCCGTAATTGTTGTCCCCTCGCCGCTGGTCAATACACTGGTCATTTGTTTGAAGAGTGACAAACGAATAGGGTTGTCCCCTTTATTATCCTTAGGGGAGAAGGATTGGCCTACCTACTTTAAACTACACTTTAAGTCCTCAAAAAATACCGTGTGAATGCTTTGTTCGTTATGCAGGCGTCTATTTGTGAAGGTCAATCTTTACAGCACTGCCATATTGGATACATCTTTAAAATCAATTAAAAGTTATTACCGGTAGGTTCCTACTCGTATACACTAGCCAAACTCGACGTGGAACGTTTGTAAACAAACCACTACACAAAAGCTAAAACTGACTTGCTTGGTGTTAAGTTTCAGAAATAATTGTAACTTGTAAGCAATATTTGTTGATGGAAGGATCTCAAATTGACAAGTAATGTAAATTGCGTATAAAAAGACGCGACAACAGTGAATCTTAGGTTACGTATGGGGCGGATTGTTAACAAACATTGCACGTTGAGTTTGGCTAGAGTATAGACCCGGGTAAACCAGCTTATATTGTGGAGTTTGACTAAAAACAAACAACATAATAAATAAGTAAATCCCGCGCGTTCGAAAAATATCCCGCCTGAAATATCACAAAGGCAAAAAACAACAACTCATCAATCCTGACGAATTTCACAAAGCAACATCCACTTTCAGAACTGTCACAAAAAAATTGAAGCCGCTCTTGAAGGCTTCAAAGCGATCTCATAATAAAAGTGCGGAGATCGGCCGTCGCAAACCTGTTAATAATTCATGAACATGCTCAGTGCTAGAGGTTTTCATCGCAGGTCTTAACCTACCGAGGAGTGGAAGCGCTTACACACCCTTTATGCAGCGTTGCAGGTTTTTAACTAGACGACTGGTTTTGTAGACTTTGCGTTTTCTAGATTTCAGGCATGCTTCGTTTACAGTTGTTACGAAATAAGAGTATTTCAATGGCGCCTATTCCTGATTGTCCCTACCCTCTACGTTCCTACTAGGAACAATCGGGAAAAAAATCCCGATTGTTCCTAGCTACGATCATACTAGGAACAATCGGGAAAAAATATTCCCGATCGTTCCTAGTAACGCTGGGAGAAAAGGTGTAGAATTTTGATAATTATTCAGTTTCTAACCGTGGCTTCACATGCTTTGTTTCTATCGAATTGTTTAAATGTTATTTATATCCAATGGAAACTGATTTATAGGATAAAAAAGCTTAAGTTTGTTTCGCGGCTTACCTATGCAAAATTTCAGCTAAATCTGTTTAGTATACTTCGGTTGTGGAGAAGTAAAAAACATCCTAAGGTTTTTATATTATAGTGCGTAAGCCCTCGCATGCGCAATGTCTAAGAAATTAAACAAGTTCGCAAAAAATTTATTCTGGTTCTTCTGGGTATTTTCTAATATCAATAAAAAAAATCTAATAAATAAATAAATAAATTATGCTGGACAATTCACACAGCATTATCTAGCCCCAAGCTAAGCAAAGCTTATGTTATGGGTACTAGATAACTGATATACATAATACAATACAATACCCAGAGAGATATTTTTACTATACATAGAAAACGACCAGAACACCCTGAACAAATGTCTGCAGATCGTACACACATTTGTCCCGAGGCGGGAATCGAACCCACAACCTCCTGCGTCATAGGCAGGCCTTCGCTCACCGCGCCACAGAGGTCGTCAAATCATCTATGTAATTATATTAAGTCATCTAGTACACATAACTAGCTCTGCTTAGCTTGGGGCTAGATAATACTGTAAGGATTATCCAGCATTATTTATTATTTTTATAGGGTAATATTTCAAAAGAACGAGACTAATCTCATTATGTCACATCGTAAAATGTCTCTGAAAGCACCGTGAACTATTATTTCGAGATAAGTGAATACCCGACGAGTAATAAAGTTACTTACCTACGTAAAGCCGATCGACCGACAGCGTGCTCTGATTCGACCTGTAGGATAGTACCGTCGACATGGTAAAAGCTTTTAATACAATTATGTACTTAGTAGTTGTCTGGATGTACAGTCAGCTGCGAAAATACGTATACACTCCCATGTTTTAAAAATTTGACTGAATAGTAAGTGTACAGTCATTGTGATAATTTATATATCGTATTCTATCAAGAACGATGACTACTTGGTATGAAAAATGTGTGCGTAGGCTTTTGTATGATAAGTTCCGAGTAAAATAAAAGTGAAAACTTGGAAGCGTATACATATCTGAGCAGCTGACTGTACGTCGGATGTACTGTAAAATTATTTGAAACGAGCTTATATGGACACGTTTGAAGGTTATTTCTATCTCATGGGAACTGTTTGGGGGCACCCATTAATTACGTGAGGCGTTTTTAGAGGGGGGTCTTGCCAAATCTCACTAAATCTCACGTGGAGGAGAGGGGGGGTCTCGGCAAATGTAACGTAATTTTTCCCATGAATTTAAGCAGTTCCTACTAAAGATTGGAAAAGAAAATCGTTAACTTTGTGGCGAATTACTTTTCCATTAGATTTATTCGAACTCCAAAAAATTTAAACCACAAATAAATTCTAATCTCGTTGCAACACGAAACGAACTATCTTAGTACCTACCTATTTTATTGTTAGATTTTTACCAGACTAACAACGGAGGAGGGAAATGCGGTTGGCACCGCAAACCACAGACAAATTTGAATCTGAGACCAACACGAAACGAAAAATCTTTCTTTCATTAATTTGAATAGAATAGAATAGAAAATCTTTATTTGTGTAACAGATAGATAGATAGATAATTCTTTATTGTACCACACAAACACAGAAAACAGTACAGAAATAAAAAGTTACAAGATGAAGTACAAAGGCGGCCTTATCGCTATGAGCGATCTCTTCCAGGCAACCTTGGGATGGACTGGACAAGTTAGAACAAAAAAAGACGGTGGCACTTGAAAAAAGAAATTATAAAATAATTATATAATACTTAATGTAATATCAGCATAACATATAAAAAACAATAAACTAATACGAACATAAAAAAATAATTTGCTTAACTTTGTAATGATAGGTAATGCAGATTTAAATATGACATAGGTATTACATTGCTCTTATAACTAGTATTAAATTAAATGTTACACAAAAAGGTCACCGGCTCAGCTTAATGCTGCTGTGGCACTTATGCCACAGAGGCGCTGGTTTTCAGCGGTGCCAGGATTTGGAGGGGGTCTAGCAAAAATCGCCAAAATCACTTCACGTAATTTATGCATGCACTCTTTATGGGATAATAGCCTATGCTTGATTTCAGGCCTAGAGCTAGATCTACCTGTGTGAAATTTCAGCCTGATCCGTTCAGTAGGCGTGACGACGTAACAAACATCCATCCATCCATAAGAACATCCAAACTTTCTCATTTATAATAATAGTGTGATGTGATGTGATTTTTGAGTGCATTAGTTTATAAGCAGCCCTGTCTAAGACAGTAATACAATAGTTTGATTGTTTTGAAAAAAAAAAACTCAAAATTGACTTCCGCCTCGGGACAAATGTGTGTACGATCTGCAGACATTTGTTCAGGGTGTTCTGGTCGTTTTCTAAGGATAACAAAAAATATCCGTCTATGTAATGTATATCAGTTATCTAGTACCTACCCATAACACAAGCTCTGCTTAGCTTGGGGCTAGACAATGCTGTGTGAATTGTCCAGCATTATTCATTTATGTATGTACAGTTTTTTAATTTTTGCGAGACAAATACTACTATTTCATATGCATACATTTCTGGAATAAAATTTTATGATACCATCGCGGAATCATTTTCAATACAATAGCGAAAGAATCATCAACATCGGTTAGTAATTAATTGACTGAAAAAATTAACAATCAAACAAAAATTTAAAAACATTCTCACTTTGGTACAGACGATTGACTTGAAGTCGGTTAAAAACAGCTGGGAAAACCACTTTGTTGTTTTTTTTTATATATCAGTCCTAGTCAATAAATAGTTATTAATTTGTTTTTATAACGTGGACGAATACTTTAATTTAAAGCAAACAAAATAATTCATGCTGGCTTTTATTTCGGTCAACGAATTAGCATTGCCATTCAACATGGCAATGCTGCGAGCATTCTGGGCACTTTGCCTTCTGGTGACGACTTAGATTTTTAGAAAATAGATTTAAGTGTAAATATTAGTAGTAATTATTGTATTCTGTTATTGTAATTTTCTTTAAATATATACCAATTTTTTAAGCAAATGAGACCTTTTTAATTTAATTTCTAAATCATGAATATAATGTGCAGATGTAGGTTTATTATGGCGGTACCCCGACCCAAATAGTGCTGCCACCTATTTTTATCTTTTTATTTGGGTCGGGGTAGCGCCTTAATATTCACACACCAGTGCAAAACTACTGGTAATATTGTATACCACTGAACACACATTGTACCACTACCCACATTATACCACTGAACACACAGCATTGTAATATTTGACATGTTATCTGTGAATAAATTATTCTATTCTATACCAAATTATTTGTTAACCCCTCGTTCACCTTTACTTTCAACCAAAACCAAGTATTATCTACATTTGAACAATCTCAAACATAAGGTTTTTATTTATTATAGTACCTACTCTGGGTAATTTCTAAGAAATTAATAAATCCCAAAAAGTAAGTGCCGAAAAGAACTCCCAAAGATTTGCACCTCGGCGAGATAAGATCACGTAGCTTAGTTGGAAAAAGAGCAACCCTGCGCTGAAGGGGAAGGTGCGGGTTCGAATCCAAACAATTTAGATTTAAGGGTATTAGAAATTATACGGGACCATTTATCATAGCAGAACCTCTACACACATTAAAGAACACATGGTTTCTCCCATAATACCCAATGAACACTTAGATCAGTCACCATGCTCACATAACCATGTGAGCTTCATCATTTTAAAACACGGTAACCCAAATGATCTAGTCCAGTGAACATATCGGTTGAGCAGGCATTTATTTATATAGCTCTTTGAAGTGGCTCGGCCCTTTGAAGGGGTTAATTAAGTGAAAGATCGTAGAGCCGCTGGGCCGGGTGATCGTGTTAGGCAAACGACGTGGTATTGAGTACAGAACTTGTTTATAAACACCGGATAAAGTATTAACAACACTGGTTTGGGAATGTTTAAGAGCGGTGATGATCATGGCCAATAACCTTTGAAGAACAGGCTGGTGTTTACCAGAAGATAATCGGATAGTTTTGTGTTAGCAGCTTTGTCAGTGAACTTGACGTTAAAATACATAAGAAAACTTCCGGCAAAAACATAAATTGAATGAATTTTAAAGTAGATAGATAGATAGATAGATAGATAACTCTTTATTGTACCACACAAACACAGAAAACAGTACAGAAATAAAAAAGTTACAAGATGAAGTACAAAGGCGGCCTTATCGCTATGAGCGATCTCTTCCAGGCAACCGTAAAAAGTAATAAGATTATTTTTTTAAAGAACACAAATAATTAAGTAGGTGGTGTATCTGAAGATGAAAATCTACTGAGGCCCGGACTGTTATGTTACAGATTGGTTTCCCCAGGAGCTACACACACACACACGTTCAAACACTGATAGCTCCTGTTTCCCACACTCTTAAGAGGTCCTCAGGACACACACACAAAAATGTACAAAACATGGAATTTATAAATTCGTTTCTGTTTTTCATATTCATTAATAATTGTTTTAAGAGTACTTTTTGTTTTCATTTTAAACTATCGGTCCGCCCCGGCTTCGCACGGGTATATTCAAAAGTCAATAAGTTCAAAATATATTCTATCGCTTATGTTCATCAGGGATAATGTAGGATTCTACTGGTAAAAGAATGTTTCAAATCGGTCCAGTGTTTTCGGAGCCTATTCAATTCAAACAAATCTTTCTTCTTTATAATATGAGTAAAGAGAAACATTACATTTGTTGCAAAAGACTGCTGGCAGATGCTGGATGCGGCAAGCTGAAGACAGGGCGCTGTGGCGCTCATTAGGGGAGGCCTATGTCCAGCAGCAGTGGAATAGGCTGATGATGATGAAAGTTAAACATCAGATATCCTAGGGCCCGATTTCGCCAAACAAATATGTAATATGTAATAACCATTAACTAATTGTTAAAACGACAACTATTCGATATAATAATAAATTAGGACTTCTGTTGAGTAAAATCGGCTTTAACCTAATCCTGAGTTTGGCGCTGCTGGGAGGTGTGACGTAGTTTTAAAGTTATGCTTTACAGTGTTCCATTGTATTTTAGCTATAATACGTTTTTGTTCATTCTAAATAAACATTTTTAACATATAAACATCTTACTTACGTTCTCTTCCATAACGTTGATCAAGTAGATCAACGGTTTTATGTTTTTTTTTCATTGAGGATGTTCATTTATTGCACACCTTCTACAGTCCGAGAAGAGATAACAAAACCGTTTAGCAATAAATTTCGTAGGTACAACCTTCAACAACTCCTAATTAAAATTTCATCTTGATTATTGTATAAAGCTAGGTAATGTTTCAACAAATCATTGTATAGAATCAAGTTCTAAAATCCAACATGCTCTAAACTCTAGCTCACTCGTTATTCACTGCAGCATACCTAGTTCGATATTGGAAGTCCGACGGTGAACGGTCGAATAGGCACCGTTGTCCACTACCTTTTATGAACATTGTAACATAGGATCAAAGGTTTCCCAGATTGCTGCGCAGCTGATGCGTGCTGATCGATGAAACTGTTGAAAGCATTGGCTTTATAGTCTGTGCTTTTCCGATACATAGCTATCAAGGTAGAGTATTCATTTTGCCAAACAAAAAACTCAGATCCCGTAGTGTTCCTTTTTCAAAGCAATAAAATATCGAAGCCGAGCAGAAACATTTCAAACGGTGACACCTAGTTTGACAACACCCACATTTTTGACTATCTTATCGATGAATTAATGAACTCAAGCCTTAATTAGTTTGTTTACTTAGCAACTGACATTGACCTTACACCGTTGTTGCTCATTAATTTGGATTTTAGAATCTAACGTTTAACATGAATGTTATTCTTTGTGTTTCCATACAATATTCCCTAAACAAAAGTGCTTTATTTCGACTAAAATGAGTAAAATTCAATTCGTGTGTTATGGGCATGTTATTTTTCTCGGAACAATTCCGCGCTCTACCTTTTTGTTTTGTAGTCAATTTTGACATTTCAATTTTAGGAAGTTACGCAAGTTTGGTTAAAATTTTGTTTTTTAAAAATTGTATAGACTTCGACATGTTGGAATTGGACTACACGTGATCGGTTCCTATGCCTACACTGTTACAGTGTAGGACCCACGTCCACAGACGAGGTCAAATAAATCTGGTCTAAAGAGTCGGTCAAAACCTACTGTGATGCTGAATCCTACGATTTTGAGGTACTGTGAGGTACGTGAGAAGGAACTGGGCTCGTAAGGGTGTAGTCAGCCAGAAGCCTGGCCGCACAGATGTCAGAGCAGATCACAGTTCCACATATAATTTGAATGATGGTTTATTTGCTGTAGCAGAAGGTTGTAGGAAGACAAGTAGGGTGGCTGGCTTCGTTTTGGACTGTTGTAAGTCCCGTTGCGGTCACTTGACTTATTAAGCATTAGCTTTGTTATGAACTTCGCATATGGGACTATTCTCGGTTCCTTATAACAAAAGAGAAGTTTAAAGAAGACTTGTAGCGCGCATAGTAGAGATACCCCAAGCTCCAAGTCATAAATGTACCAGTCAACAACTTTACCAGTTGTTTGGTACCAACTTGGAATTTGCCAGATGGCAAAATCTTCGTAACAATATGGTTATGACTGGAATGTACCTGTATGCAGTGAAATATAAACTTTGTAAACTTTACTTGTTTATAGTCTAAATCTAACCTACTTTTTGGATTAGTTGAAGACTGGCACTAAATACTTACTTTTGGTTTTACATTCATCTGTGTACATAATAAATAAATAATGGTGCTCCAATTCAAAAGGATCGGACAAAGGAATAGAAACTTTTATTTGCATTTTAATGGAAGAGTACGAGTAGTTCTGCTATTTTTTTTCGGTTTAAATAAATAAAATAAATAATCCTGGACCATTTACACAGCATTATCTAGCCCCAAGCTAAGCAGAGCTTGTGTTATGGGTACTAGATAACTGATATACATAATACAATTCATTATAAAGATAGATATTTTTATTATTCATAGAAACTACAGACCCTACCTACCTACAGATCGTACAAACATTTGTCTCAAGGCGGGAATCGAACCCGCAATCTCCTGCGTCGCATTGACGCCAAATACCTCTGCGATGTTCTCTAGCAAAACAAAATAGACAGAAACAAAAACCATATTCTATTCCGGTAAGTGATTTTGTAAATATACAAACGCTGTCTCATTTCCCGCGACAAGCGGAAATAAAGCCTGCCAACGGGATTCGACAGACTTTTCACTGACGCAACGATGCATTTTATTCGCACTAGGTACTTACATTTACCTTGCTTATGAAACTTACCAAAACCATTAAACCAGCCATATTTTTGATTCAAACGCTGATCGTGTTTAAGGAGTTTTGTTAATAATATTATAATAATCAAGTGCCACGGTACTATCCTGCTTAAAAATACCCTATTATCACTATGAAAACCGTAGATTTTCACGGCGAGAAAAACGAGTGTTAATGAAGGCTCTATTATTAACATTATGCAATTCTCGTCTATTAATACCCACTTTCACCTTAAAAAGTGTTGAGATCACGAGAAGATTAATTCAGCTAATTTTTTAAACCATTATCCAAACGACTATGAAGTTGGCAAATTATTTACTTAAAACCTCGTATAACTTTCGAGTAGGTAATTTGCCAATTCATAGTCGAAGGTAATAAAATGGTTGACTTGGCTCTTCTCATGATCGGAACACTTTTTACGGCGGAAGTATCAACGAAACGGGACTTTGATCATAATATTAATGTTTTTGTTCGGATAATATACCTTTCAAGTGTATCATTTTGTGCACCCAATGTTGATAGCCGCTATGAGCGATTATCCCACGCATTTAGATTGACTCTCACAGAGTCTCTCTGCTGTTGCCTTCGGCCCCACGTATACCTCCCAAAGGGACACTATACGGCCCGAGATCATAGAAAAGAGAAAGACATAACAATAATATAGATAATAATGCTGGACAATCACACAGCATCATCATCAAGAGTATGAACCTACAAACTCTTCCATTTAACAAGATAAAGTTAAAAACTACAACCCGACTACGTGAAAGTTATAAAAGTTTGAAACATTTACATTGACAAAATAGAATGACGTATCGGTCATATTTGATAGGCATAGAGTTGAAAATGAAAATAGGTCGTAAGTATTGTAATTTTTCTCTATGGGGCCTGCAGCCTGCGGCTACCTAAACTTTAATACGCGTTTTGTAGGCTTATTCGGGGTCGGAGCCCTAAATCCTATAGCCTATAACCATCGGGGTATTGAGACGAATCAATCGAAACATAATTTGTTGAAATCGAACCAGTAGTTTCAGCGCTACGTGGGAACAAAGAAATTGGCCACATACATACAAACATACAAATATACAAACATACAAACATACAAACATAGGGTGCTAACCTCATAACCCTCCCCTGTCGGTAGTCGGGTAAAAATGCAATGCATCTTGAAACAATAGATTTTTACGTACCTATATCTTTTAAAAACAATATTTACACCAAATAGCTCTACAAAAAAATACCTGTTATAGGTACTTGAGGTTTTATGAAAACACAATAAGTAACTAGACTAGATAATAATTTGGTAATTAAGCTATTATTACAAATTCAAAAGCCAAGTTATCAGGCAGTATTTTTCAGTTGTTCACTTACAGCGTCGAACCAGTTTCCGTTGCTAAATGAGTATTTTTTGTGTAGATAAAACAATTTACTGCTTTAATCATCGACCTAAAAACTCTTTAATTCATATATTTTTGTACATATCGTCAAATAAGGCGCCCATTTGTTAGAAAATAAAGTTAATTGTACATCTTTAATTGACTCGTTGACAAGCTATTGAATGAGTCACTTTATAACAAAGGATTATGAAAGAAACATTACTGCGCGTGACACCTAAATATTTGTGTTGTGATGGAAACTAAAGAAGTGAGTTCACTTATTCCGCATTTTTAACTGACCATGTCCCTAGGCTGCCCCAAGGCTGTGGTAAGGGTGAAACTAGCGCCGCCATCTAATTTATCTGATTACTACGTTGCACAAAGAACATTTCAAAAAACCATCGTAAATTTTGTGATACCTATTATTAGCTATTTTTTAATGCCTCTGTAATAGTTTTACTCTATTTAGTTTAGCCAGAAAATCGAAAATAGATATAGGTGGCCACCAAGGGCAACTTCGATATTCTGCCTAAACATAGAATAAAACTATTACAGAGGCATTAAAAAAAGCTTATAACAGGTATCACAAACTGTGCGATGGATTTTTGAAATTTTCTTTGTTTAACGTAACAATAAGATAAAATAGGTGGCGGTGCTAGTTTGACCCATACCACAGCCTTATGGAGTGACGACAAACAGTCGCGCATGTCTCCGTGAGCTTTTGCCTAAACATGGAGTGGGAGAACGATTAATAGTCAATAAACATAAGTTATCTAAAATTTATTTTATAATTATTGTTGAAGAGAATACGAACTATTAGTTACAAGAATTGTTATTTCAAACATCGAACGAAAACCATACAATTTGGTCGAGGAAACCGTACAGTTTCGCGTTTTTTTTTGTAGTAGGCTTATAAAGATATTTAAATAGTGTTCACATATAGGACAACACGAATAACTGTCGTCCACTGTCCACGACTGGTTTTTTTGGAAACAGCTAGAGACGATAGTCGTCCAACGATAATTTACGGTCACGACACGTTGGCAACGCGCCCTTAAGCATCCAATCTAATTGGCATACCTAACATCAATAAAGTTTTATAGTTACTATAGTGACTAATGAGTCACTAATGAATGAGTCACTGATGAATGAGTCAGCAAAGAAAATTACAGTTTTGTATCGCTAATATATTTTTTTGCTAATTTTTATTCGATAACTTACTAGATATTATTGTATATTCGAAAGTAATTCACTTTTCACACAAACTTTTCGACGGATCTTAATGCAATTTAGAAATTATACAGAGGGTATCCTCAGAAAGGACATCAGCTATTATTTATCCCGGGCAATCACAAACGAAACTGCGGGCAGCAGCTGGTAATTAAAAATCATAATATCTTATCATTGCATTATGTTCAGAAAATATAATAATTCTGAAGCTCGTTGGCCATAGTCTAACCGCAGATATAATAATACTGTACTGTCTAACTAAGGTACCCATTCCACTCATCCAATATTTTTGTCCAATTCCAATGTACATTTGATCAAAGATACTGGATGACTTCATCCAATTTACTAGCAACACCGATATTTGATCAAAGATTTGGACCCTAGTTTCTGCTCACGGCTTCGACCGCGTTCTTTCTGTGAAAAAAATTAAAAGGTTATTTCTTTCCTCTACAAACTGAAATTTTATAGATGAAAAAGTAGTCTATGTTTTATTCCATGTCGAGAGCTACACCTATGCACCTATCCATCCAAACTTTCGCATTTATAATATTTGTCTGATGTGATGTACCTAATTTCATTTGAAATTCAACTCAACTACGCAAATTGGACAAAATATTTGACTAGTGGAATGGGCATCTGTCCAAGAAATTTGATCAAATAATGGACAGTGAACTTGGACAAAGATATTGGATAAGTGGATGGGACCCTAAAGTAAACAATGACGTTGACAGTGTCTTCAAACTGATGCTAATGACCTACGACGCAGCTATAAGACGGCGTAGAGTAGAGAGACATGCTACGAATTAGACATAATACGGCGTAACTGCATAGTTACGCCGTATTATGTCAGTGTGTGTATGTACAGACAATGTATTTAATTTTGTAACTATAATACTTCATTGTCTAACAGGGTTTAGGTACCTACGTCATGTGACACCAAATTCGATCGTCTCAGAATATCTACGTCGTAGCTCTACTACGGCGTAGCCATGCTACGGCGTAGCTGATCTATGACGTAGCGTTACTAAGGCGTAGAGGACCTACGGTTAAATAATCTGAGCCCCGAAATCGGTTACTTGATAGTATCGTCTCTACGACCAGACGTTCAATTTTGCATGGGATTTTCGTAGATCCATGTCGGCACGGTAAAGGCCCCGTACCAACACCATTCCAAAATAATACGTCTCGTCGTCGTCGAGACGATACCATCGAGAAACGGGACTCGGGGCTCTGTTCACGTAAGGCCAAAGGAGCTAATTACGATTGCTTAAAACCCCAAAGGTTTGTTTAAATAGTCAGTAATTCGCAGTGGGAACTGGCATGTCCTTCATCCCCGTAATCGTCCCGGGAATGGAGTGCTGTTGACCGCGTTCATTACCTGGGACAAAGCAGAGTGGTTTCTACGTTAAATTGAGTGTAGAGGCAATCCGGGCTGGACGCCTGCTCGCGACACCGGATGCGACAGAGCGGGGTTTTTAATTTTTGGCCCTCGTGTTCTGCGGTGCCTACATGTGAACAGGGATGGACTCAGTTGACTTATAGGGACAGAAACAATGGGCTAGTTGTAAGCAAAACCCGTGTTGGTTATGAACCATAATTTGTACCAAAGCTAAAAAAACCAGACTAAGACAAAGCTATGGTGGTATGGTTTTGGATCGCAGAGGTAGGCCCGATTTTATAGATCGGGTCCGCAGTGGAATAATAATAAAAATTGGCGTTCTTCTTATGGGAATCGTAAGAAGGCAACTAAGGGATAGTTATATCGGGGGCTGGCAGCAGCACTCCCTGCAGAATATTTATTTATTTCGGAACACCATCAGCTAGAATAATGTCTATAGAGCTTTAAACACCAACAGAGAGCTAATAACAGGGGTTCAGTGATAGAAACTAATTAAGCTGTTCATATAATTATATAGCTATTTTTAATGGATCCATAGACGAACTATATACGCCAACTCGCCTGCCAAGCGTGGCGATTATGGAAACTCTTGGGGGGTTCCCGTGATGTAAGAAAAGAAGGCACCAAGTGGTAGTAATGGCAATAAAAAACGATGTCTCATCCACCACTATCCATTCGCATTTGTTGTTACCTTCTGCCAGTTCTGCCATCGGCTCCAAACGAGTGTAGGAGTTAAAGTACTAATTTTTATTTTAGTTTTTTGAAAACCATCAAATTATTCTGTTCCCAATTTTCCCCCTTTCGTTTACCTCTTCCTAAGTACAACTCTGTCTCGCCACCACACTATCCGTTGTTTGTTTTTACTTTTATTTCCAGTTTGGGTTGTGTGCGTGGTTTTCAATTACATTTTCAGAGTGGTTCTTGATAATATTTTATTGAACGTGTCATACCTATATTTGGTACTTTTGTTAAAAAATATACGTTAGCAAAATACTTAATACGACTTTTGCTTTTAATCATCATCATAATCATCAAGCTTTATTAGTCCACTGCTGGACATAGGCGTCTCGTAATATGCGCCATAGCGCCCTGCCTTCAGCTTTTCGCATCCAGCATCTGCCTGCAGTCTTTCGCAAATCGTCATCCCACCTGATCGGAGGGCGTGCTATACTACGTTTGCCGAGTCGCTGTGGCTTTTAATAGATAAGTAGAATTAATAAGTAATGCTGAAGACCCAGCACGGGGATAGTTTTCACTATTTTTTAAACAAATTATAAACAATTTTTTTAATAACACAGAATTCTTATTCACGTCCGTAAACAATGCTGTATTATACATTTACAAAACACAGAATCAGAAAAATTCAACACTGAATTAAATCAAAATCATTTGCAAAAATTTCGTACGCAACAGCGTACGAAAAATATTATACTATTGAAAACGCATACATAACGTACAACTAACTTCCTTGGAAGTCGCAAATTGCAGGTAGCAAGCAACCAGAAATATTTGCAGTTGTAACATGCAGCCGATTCAGAAATACTGATGAAGGGAACCGCCGGTAAGGCATTTTCGCGAATTACGATATGACTGTCTTGTACCAAACACGCGATAACATTTCCCAATTCAAATAAGCAAAAAAGTCGATTTTGAATTTTTTTGACATAATTCCGTCTTATTCTAGGGAAGCGATATGTTTAGCCATTCTGCTATGTTATACAATAAATTAACACGGAATAGAGCAATAAAAAGCCGTTACACCTTGACAAACTGCATTTCAACCTTGACTATAATCATCTGCAGTTGAGTGAATAGCTACCTACCTAGCTATTTCGCAGTAAACGTCGACTTCGGCAAGGTTAAATATTTTGGGAGGTTAAGTATTTTGTGTAACTAGCAACGCTAGTCAAGTTCTTTGTTACTTTAAACGACTACTTACTTTGTGACCTTAACTACTTTATGGTAAGTAAACTGTACCTACCAATAAAGATAAATATGACTATCAAGTAATAATAATAATTATCACGAAACCAAGCATTTTAAGATATTTCCTTTTTTTAAATACCCATCTTCAAACTGCAACTTGGAGTGACGAAGGTAGCATTGGGAAGGATTATTTTGTTTCAAAAATTTTACTAATTTTGAAATAAATGAGACACGAGAACCACATCAAAAACAAAACACAACCTATAAAAATGCATAATTGCACAAGCACATCGACAACCGTTCATATTCGAGTTCGAAAATTTACGACAGACGAATGCAATGATTTTGGCTTTCAAAAACAAAAACTGCTTTGAACTTCTGCGACTTTGTTCCTGAGATATCGTTGACGCTGTCCGTTGGTGAATCATTCGGTAGACTGGCTTGTCCGTCCTTTTAGTTACCTACGTCGACAATTACCTATTACATATTACATATATAGTATCTCTCGGGTCGGCCTTTAGTTTGGGAAGATACCCTAGCACCTTCTCATCTTGCAGGGACATCAGTAAGGACCGGCTCTGCAGCAACATCAGCGGAGTCCCTCAAACGGCGGAAGTACGCTAAGGTTTCCGCCGTTAGCTCTACAAAGATCTAACAAAACTCCTAATAGAGTCCACAGGTAATCGGAATGCAGGCTTTTATTCCGGTCAACGAATTAGCATTGCCATTCAACGTGGCAATGCTGTCAGCATTCTGGGCACTTTGCCTTCTGGTGATGCCTTAGATTTTTAGAAAATAGATTTAAGTGTAAATATTAGTTGTAATTACTGTATTCTGTTATTGTAATTCTCTCTAAATAAGTAGGTATATTGATTCTGATATTTTAACAAACTAAAAAAAACACTCGTATCATATTTTTTTTAATATTTATATTTACTCTTTAGTTAAATATCCCATTATAAATAAGGTTACTGGACTGGAATAGATCTTGGAAACTAGAATTCCTTGCCAGGTTAATTAATTTTTGATAGAAAACAAACGTACCTAACTCCTCCGTCAGTTAGTATGATGGGATAACTTGCAGTTATTTAGCCATGCCCATATGACCTGTCCTTTATAGGTTGCATGCCTGAGTATGCACGCAGCTTTTATATGAAGCCTTTATAGCCAGTTTATTTGACTGCTATCGAGTGATCGCAGACAAATTAAACTGGCCCGCCGAAAGCTCAGTCTACCGACAGATACCTCATGAAATATTTACTACTTACGTACGTACCCGGGTTGGGTAGGTACCGGTATAGTTGGTCACTTCAGATTACTGCTTTATTAAAGGTTATATTCAAACTGATGTTCAACTTTCTCCGGAAACACAGTTTTGAAGTAGTTCAGGAACCTATGGACTCATTACTCACACTGGCTTAAATAATGTCAATAATAATTTTTTACTTTTTCTTTACTTTACTTCCGCTTATGGCTTCAAACAAACTTTTATTTCAGAAACACTTTAATTTAGAGAAAACAGTGTACCTAGGTACACTATCAAAGAGCTACTTAGAAAATAAACCATTTCGACGTTTGTATATTTATTTAGTACCTTATGATATGACCTTAAAGTTAAAGAGTACCCCTTTACAGCACACATATTAGGTACATATGTATGATTTGACAAAACAAAACAACAAAGATTGTAACATTTGTCACCAAAGTATAGTAATAAATAATGCTGGACAATTCACAAAGCATTATCTAGCCCCAAGCTAAGCAGAGCTTGTGTTATGGGTACTAGATAACTGATATACATAAATCAATACATTACATATTAGATACATATTTTTTATTATACATACAAAGAAAACGATCAGAACACCCGGAATAAATACCTGCAGATCGTACAAATATTTGTTCCAAGGCGGGAATCGAATCCGCAACCTCCTGCGTCGCAGTCGGACATTCGCCCACCGCGCTAAATAAATAACGCTATAGGTACAATCCACACCGCATCATTTAACTCCAAGCTAAGTAGAGCTTATGTTATGTAATATTTTATGGTTATTTAATAACACCTTATTGTCATCTGTAACACAATTAATAGGCAACTAGGTAACTAATTGAATGGCATAAGTACAAAGACAATATCACCTACATTATTAATAATTAATTTTTCTAGTTAAACCAGTTAACTTATTGCTTATTACCATCAGTAGTAAAATGACTAGAAATAATTTATTGAGCCTTCACTAAGAACTTAACCAATAAAGTATTGTTATACATTTGAATCGTACCTATCCTAAAGTCAAGTTTAATTTTAAGTAGATCATCATCATCATCTTCCGGTCCTTGTATCCCGCTAGGTGGTTTCGGCTCAGCATGTATTTAAAAAAAAATCTTCCACTTTCCTTTATCTGCCGTCACCTCTGTACTTATACATTATAATTCATTTAGTTTTTTTTTTTTCAAGTGGACACAAACCAAAGATGGTAATTCTAACTGATGGTTGGCAGATGAGTTAGTCATTTTTGTTACCGTAATAGTTTTTCACATTTTTCTTTTCTTTCTGCTTGGTATTATTGCTGATTCTGCTTTGTTAACAAAAAAACACGTAAATAATAGATTCAGGCGTCACTTTGCGGAAATCCATTGCAAAATATTTTTATCCTCATATCTTTTTAAAAACACGTACTTATTTTTAATTTTACTTATTTACTTTTTACATAGCTTATTTCATTAATTTGATCAGTGTTTTATAGGCTTAAAATTAATGACGGTGACTTGGACTGATTATTACTTAACAACCAATAATTTTATAAAGACAAATAATTATTGACCATACACATCACGCAATAGTATATTGGTCGCGGGATCATTGACAAATTGTTTTGCTCGTTGTCCATAAACAAATTCAAGATGAGTAAAATCCAATGATTTGTTGAATTCAAAATAGTTAACAATATTGGGCATCCTATTTCTTAGGGTTCTAACATCTTCTAAAGTACTAAACCAGTCCGAATCACTAACAAACAGATTAACTGGGGCAGTTATTAATGAAATAGGAAATTCAGGCGGTTTAGTTGATGAATATAACTTTTTATTTCTCTCAGGGCCAAAGTCAAACCTCTGAAAACGCTTACTTAAATAAATTTGGAAGAAATGAATAAATGTCTTTATTGACACTCCAGCTGGTATATGAGTTGAGATTACGGGAAGTCTTTCGGAATTCAAATTCGTTAGGTTTTTAACTCCATAACTAATTAAATACTCTAGCTGGCATAAAACTCTGCCAGGTGCTCCATTTTGACAAGTTTTAGCGTGAATCACTTTTTGGAGAAAATTGGCTTCAAAAATGTTATACAGTCCTAAACTGTTAAGGAATGGATGTATAACAGGATAATTAGCTGCAAACCATCCTAAATAAGGGTGCTTAGAATGGCTGAGCCAAGCAACAGGAGCTAACAGAATTGCTTGTTTTATTTTGTCATTATATTCTGGCCTTAAACTACACATAATGAGAAAAAGTGTGGTACCCTGAGAAAAGCCCACGTAATATATTTTTGATCGTTTTGTTATGGGCAGGATATAGTCAACCACAGCAGGTAAATCTTGAGATCCCATTTCTTCGTAGCCGAAATCCCAATAGTTTTTATCAGGAAGGTTTTTGAGATGGCCTCTGCTGTATTTATTTCCTCTTGAATTGTAAAGCCAAATATCAAAACCTAGTGCGAACAGTTGATACGCCAAAGATGATGAAGGGCCGGTAACCAACCACGAATCTGAACTATCTCCGATTCCGTGGACAAATAAAACTGGAGGTCCATTATTGGGAATCCGAACAACATTCACCAAATATCCATCTTCTGTTGCAACGGTATGTTGTTGTGGAACGCTTCCGTACCTCGATATCAACTGAAGTGAATTTAAATTTATCTCTGAATCTGGATTTGTAATGTCGAATGCATTGCTTTTTCTTTTGTTTTGTACATATCCGAAACAAAAGAGTAAAATCACACTTTGCAGAGTCACACTAAAATAGTTCATTGTTCGTCACTTGTCACAAATAGTTGAGGTAAATAATTTAAGGTGTCTGCACGAACGCGGGTGTTGTTGTGGCCATCGATGCCGTAATACGAGAAGGTACTAACTGGTAGCTTGCCTCTGATAGCAATGACCTTAACAAAAATGACCTAGCTGAGTTCGTCGCCATCTCCGCGTCTGATGGTCACAGCCGTCGTATTCGTATAAAATTATCCAAAATTCTAATCGATTTTTTTATGTCCAAGGATTGACATACAATTTCAGAGATTGAAGATTGAAGCCGACATTAGACACAGAAAAGTTTTTTTTTAAAAGTTTTCGTAGCTCGCTCCGCCTGCCTTTATTCCTTTTGTATTGGTTTCCGTTGGTAATAAATTATTTCCTATCGAAAAAAGGCTTTAAAATTTTTGCTTTCCAAAGCCGTTGGTTGGTTTTCCTCGCATTTTAGCCATCAGCTAACGCCTTAAGGGTCCCAAGATTTTTCGTTTTTCCCTTTGTCTTAGCAACCGACGCAGGAGGATGTGGGTTCGATTCCCGCCGCAGGACAAATGTATGCACGGTATTTGTTAAAAATATAACTAGTTGTTTTCCGCAACTATGCCGCAGGTGGGCTCTTTTTGCCATCTACATATATCAAATAGGTACTTACCCATAATGCAAGCTCTACTTAGTTTGGGGCTTAGATGATGCTATATGGATTTCCAGCATTATTTATTTATATTGACGATCACCCCGATTAGGTCCTCGCTCCGGTCGCCGTTCTTAATTTTACCGAGATTCCTTAACGTTTTTTCCAAAAACTAACAAAATTCGTAGCTCGCTATAATAATACGTACTTATAAATATTTTAAGAGGCTTTCGGTTCGCCCCGGGGATTCCAGAAGTAGGCATAAATACAGCCGTATACCTAGTACCTAAGAAATTTAATAAATTATTTAAGAGGTAAATTTTTTAGTTTACGAGTTCGCTTTGATAAGTAGAAATAAAAATATATGAAGGTATAAAGGTACCCATTGTACAATGTACCTAATTAGCCGCATAACATTAAAATAAATCATTTTAGGTGATGTTGGAAGGTCATTACTTCGTAGTTCTTCGTATGTAAAACTGTTTATGTAATTTGACATAAGGAATTGAACTTGCAGACCTTGAATTAAAAACTCCTACAGTCCTTATTTCCGCAAATAAACTTGTTTCCTTTTGTTCGTGGTTGGTATCCGGTACCATAATTTAATTTAATTTGGCGAACTCTGACGCAGATTAATGGATAAGGAGCTGCATGAAACTGAACAGAAAGTTGCGGGTTCGATTCTCAGTTGCGGGTCAATTTGCTGTAGGATTTGCAAAGATTTTACAGACCTTTACTGTTCAGTAGGTAAATAGTTAGATACGTGAGCAATTAGGTTACAAACCTCTAATTTTAACTCTGGTACCTAGGTTTCTGAATGCAGTTAAAACTGTTATAAATCAGTTTTTCTAGCTATATCATCGTCATAAACTACATCGGTATTAGGTACACCAATTTTTGTAAGATGTCTCAACTAAATTCTCTAGTGCGAATAAACGACAAAAATAAACATTTTTTTTTAATTAATCGTTAAGTTTTGTTAAAATTCTAAATTTAAAGTTCATGGTCAAATGTTAAAATTCATGGTCTTCCTTTTATTGCTGACACAATGTTATCTAGCTTTCGATCGGTATGATAAAGCTACAGAATGATTATTTTTCTCGTGTAACGGGTTCGATTCCCAGTTCAACCATGTAATTATTTAAATATCTATGAATACAGTTTAAATTGTTTTTTAAATTCAAATAATGTCTTCTTCCGGTAAAATGTTCCATCTACAATGTTCAAGGTACTTTCCCTCCATGTGGCACATCCGTGCGAAGCCCTGTATGTATGTTGTAAGAAAAAAAATGCTGGACAATTCACACAGCATTATCTAGTCCCACGCTAAGCAGAGCGAGTGTTATGGGTACTAGATAACTGATATACCTACATAATATTATAATACAATACATTGATAGATATTTTTTATTATACATAGAAAAACGACCAGAACACCTTGAACAAATGTCTGCAGATCGTACACACATTTGTCCCGAGGCGGGAATCGAAGCCGCAACCCCCTGCGTCGCAGGCAGACCTTCGCCCATCGCGCCACAGAGGTCGTCAAGTACTTTTATCTATTTATTTTTTTCGGGACAGAAAGTTATCTTTAGGAAATGGAGTTAATGTTCGTGAACATGAAGATCGGTCAACATTTTACGGAGAAATCGATTAACATATATAAAAAAATAAAACCATGCGTAGTCGAGCATAGAACCTCCTTCTTTTTCGAAGTCGGTTAAAAATATAGGTCTCAACTCAACCAACCTACTCTAGCGACTTGATAGAGATAGAGACCGCCACAGAGTGGAGTCTACCCAACGCAAGGAGGTGACGTGGAAGGCCCAGAATGAGCTGATGGTGTAACAAGCTTGCTTGACACGTCATCTTCTTTCGTGACCTACTGCGTTCAGTCACGAAGAATGGAAGGCGAAATGAGAGGCTTATTGGCTACTGCCATTACCGTCCCATTACTATGGGACGGTAATGGTATCAAAAAAAAATAGCTACCAATCTACCCTCGTTACCGTTACATTACATGTAGATGTGCCGTGCCTACTTTGTTACATACCGCTGAAAATATTGAATTAAACACAACCGGGCTACCAAGATGAATCACAGATTTATTTACAAAGGTACTGTTGTTTAATCAATAATTCAATTATGTATGATGTAGAATTTGTAAACATTGGGTTCAATAATCGTGAGATAATCATAAACAGTCACCCGCAGTCGAAGTCTGCTTACTCAGAGGGCCAGAGGGTATTGTTTAAGTCGGAATACCTAGGATGTGCAACATGGTTTTAATATAGAGCAAACGTTGATTTCTACTCATTTCTCATTCAATAATAACAACGCGAGGTTGAAGTTAAAGGTCAGTTAATATTATTAGATATTAACTTGATATTAACTGCTAATTTCGGTGCAACATAATTATTTTTGTGATTTGTAGCAGTGCAAATTGGATTAGTAGGTACACCTACCTGATTCGGGGTTCAGTACCGGGTCACAATGCTGAGAGCAAAAGGAGTTCGAGGATCATTGGAAGACTCTGTGAAATAGTGCACTTATTTATTTGCCAAGGTAATGGAACGTTATTTTACTAATGTTTATTTATTATGTAATCGGTGAGGATTGTAGGGATTTGTAGGTACTGCCTACCATTATTTGTGTAGGTTTTGTTTTGTAAGTTCTTAAGTTCCTCCTCATCTATAGGCTGTAATCTGTGATTTGATGATGGTTGAGCCATCATCGTCTATCCAAAAAAAAACATTTTTAAGACTCGAAATAAATTGAGTAAGTAGGTACCTACCTAAGTACCTACTTTTATTATTATATAAGTACTAATAATTATTACTAAGGATTTTTTACCAAAGCTCTACAATTTAAAATTTTTGAGTAGGTACCTTATAAAGCAAGGATAGGGACCTACTTTGCGGACGTCAATTCACTTAGGAAAAGTCGATCATAGCACGCCCCGCCACCCCCACCGCCCTCCGTGTCGCTTGCTACTAAAAGCTACTAAAAGCCCTCCATAAAAGCAATAATTAAATTGATGTAACGTAATTTAGAAAGGCGATGATGTGGAAGTAGACTGTATCTACTATCTAGCTGTAAATAGGTTCCGTTCCCAACGGTTCACGTGAGCTTTAGGTAGGTACAGGTACAGCTTTGTGAGCAAGAACACACAGACAGGCAGGGACGAGAGAGACAGGTATGTTTTACTTTATCTACTATTTTAGTTTGACGAATTCATTCTGAATTACTTACAACGTTGCAGCGGTACCTAGGTAAATCATTTTTTTAATATCAGCCTTTATTACCTATCCCATTGCTTCTGCGCCAATAAGCGTGGTAGGTATAATTACTAGGTACGTTAACGTTATAACCAATTGGCCTTAGTGTGTTAATATTAGCGTTAGTGCGTTATTTTTTTCTAACTAAAAACTATTTATTTCATTCTGTTTATTAGTACCTAGGTATTTGTTGTTATAGCGGCAACAGAAATACATCATCTTTGAAAATTTCAACTGTCTAACTATGGCGGTTCACGAGATTCAGCCTGGTGACAGACGGACAGTGGAGTCTTAGTAATAAGGTCCCGTTTTACCCTTTCAGAACAGAAAAAAAATTAGGTGAAATCCTCTTTCTGTCTGGTGTGTGTTATGTTCAGTAGGTAGGTACCTACCCAATATTTAAAAGCTGCCATGTAAAAGCGGTCGTGTGGATAGGCCTGGGCGTGTGTTTCAGAGATGTATTTCCATCTGGCATTACCTAGATACGCCCACAGTTAGCAAATACCTAATGAACCTACTCCGTTATCAGACGTGGGATCAGTGCCAGTTAAAATGAAAAAAAGCCGTTGGTGTGCTATGCTCGGAATCCTAGGCTTCTCATTTTCAGCTGTGATTTCTTGTAATACATCGGACACGGATGCGAGATCATGTTGAAGTACAAAAATGGCTACAAAAATGTTCATTGCAGATTTGTGGCTACAGAGAGTTGGTACCTTCATAAAATTAATCACTGACAAGCCCAACGAGAAAGAGACGCTAGCTAGCAGGGTATGCGATTCAGATGGAGCCAACCTAACATTATTATCCAACCATGCATTGGAAAAATGTGAACAGCTATAAAATTACTGTGTCAACCGTACCTACTTGATCTCTACACTTGTTTGCTTGCCTATTTTGACATTGTCTCTCAAGTGTACCCTGCAATGATTAAAGTTTTCATGACTGACATGAGTAAAGAGAGTAAAATGACTACACTGAAATATTGACATTACCTACATCGAGAAAAATATAAAGAAAAGAAAACAAAGCCGTTACGTAAAAAGAGACTAATTATTTCTACAATTAACTTGGAGTTCTTCGTGAAAATTCTTAATCGATGGGAATGATGTGGAACACGGTACCCCAAAACAGGTGTATACAAGGTATCAAGTAATGGGTGTACGCGAATAGTGAATTCGTCAACCGTACCAGTAGTCACTGTAGTTGTAGCTCGTTACAAATCGGTAACTCTTGAGATGACTCGCGGTTTGATTGTTCACGATTTGTCCGAACCAGGAGTCCGGGTTTTGACTCAGGCAGTCCGTGGGTACGCGGCGAGCATCAGTTGGCTCTGGCAAGGGTTGTTGTCGTCGGATACAGACGCGAGTAACACGGGACCCGTCGAGGTTGGATGTACGTAAGGATAGGGAGCTTACAGTCCTAATGAAGTTTATTGTTGCGATACAATGAAGGATGATGGTACAAAGTCAATTGGTTTGACAGTTTCTGTAAACTAGTTTGAAGTAGAAGTTTCTATTGAAAAAAAATTAAACCAAATTGTATTCAATCAAATTATGGTACTGTGTTTGCTAAATTAATGGCATGCGCTATTGTTTCCTAGATTCATTCATGTGGAACAAATATCAAGTTCTTAACTCTTAAAAGTCCTGAAACAAGGTATTGGCAGAACAGGCCGACCAGGAAAGATACTCCCGTTGTAATGACTGTTTCAGAATACACACTAGCCCGTGAGTAAGGTTAGGATGGCCGTTTTGGAGTTAAAACCTTATTTAATCATTTGCAATGCTCCTAATTCTACTCCATGCGAACCTCAAGCGTCTATGGTTTGGACGTTGGATCAATTCTACAGGATGACAGAGAAGAAAATTAAATGGAAGAAACAGCTAAGTGGAACTCTAGATTAGTTTCCGTAGCAGATTGTAGATTTGTACAAGAAGGTCATAGAATCCATGTAAAAGCAGTCTCGCGATTCGTGTAGATAGAAACCCTAGACGTAGGTAGTTTACAAATAATGAACCTACTCCGTTATGTAGGTACAAAATATGTAGTACAGCATGAAAAGAAAAAAAAACTAAAAAATGAGTATATAATTTATTTAGAGTAAAATACAAGATTATAATTACCAAAAATGTGAAAACTAAGGTAAATAATAATAAGTCATTCCAAAAAGAACATAAATAAATATCACTAGTATCACCTATCTAGGTACCTAATAACCTTATATTTTCACTTTTTTTTTAATTTCATTTTGTCTTGTTTTTGTGGTAAAACACTAAAAATAACAAATTTTCTGCTCAGACTTTTATCACGTTTTTTCTCATAACCTCTAAAACCGCAAATTCTCGCAGCAGATTTTTTTGCATAATGTGTATGAATACCTAGTTAGACTATTAAACCGATTCGTTGCGATGTCTAATTTTGCAAACTTCTAACTGTGGCGTTGAACAAAATTACCGTGACACGGCTGCCGTGCCAAGCGCCATACGATTAAATGACACGGCTCCTGTGTCTTCAGCCATGCGGAAAAGAAAACAGTGTTTTTACCATTTTTACGTCGTTCTAAGCATAAAACTTTTAGTTTAGGTAGGTACATTCGAAATCTAACGTGAGCGGTGAGGAACGGTAGTTTCAAGTGATAATAAGTGGAAAAATGAGTGTATTTTTGGAAATGGATGGTAAGAGGCTTTGCTAATGAAGGTGTGATAAACCTTTTCTACTGAAATTAGTTCTAAAACATTGTTTTGGTTTTCCTGATAAGAAATTTCAAGTATTTTTAAGTAAATATATTAAACAGATAAACAAGCGAAGTTAAACAGCAAATAATTTGTAACACTTTCGTAAACTTCACTTCTAAAATTCATCTTGATCAATAAATACCAACACCTAAACCTACAGTTAAAATTTACCGCGCATTCTAATTTTAAAAGTCCCGCGCTCTCACGCCTTACGGTACTGACAGCGTCACTGACAGCTTTGAGTGAAGCAAGCGACCATTGACAATCGAGAACAATGAAATGAATCAGGTTTTTTCACTGGCTGGACCTTAGAGTATACCTAGAGACGGCATACCTACGAAAAAAACGTGTATACCTAAACTTACCTAGAAACTTAAATGGCTCCTTTCCGTAGTGCTGCCCTTTTGTACCTCGATATTTTTATCGAAACAAGTATTTTTGTGACGATATTTTAGCAGTTTCGTAGTGATTTTATTGTTTTCACCACGATTATGAAACAGAATTCTATAATCATATAGTCTTATAATGCTTAAATTAGAGATACAAAGTATGTGAATGCACGTACCCAACTATGGCTCGACCGCGCTCATGAGACGCAACCACTGAGAAGTTAAGAAAATGAGCTATTATAACAATGAAATTAATAAATCCCAAAAATTTACGATCCCGACGGGATTCGAACCCGCACCGAAACCTTAGAATCAAGCAACGGCAAAACCTCTCGTCAAAGAACTAAATGTAAATTTGGTCTTTGAGCAGAATTGGATAACTTCATTGTTTCCTCTGTAGGTGGCGCTGACGGCGTAAGTGCCGAAAGAACTCCCAAAGATTTTCGGGCCGACTAGATAAGATCACGTAGCTTAGTTGGAAAAAGAGCACCCCTGCGCTGAAGGGGAAGGTGCGGGTTCGAATCCCGTCGGGATCGTAAATTTTTGGGATTTATTAATTTCTTAGAAATTACCCAGAGTATAATAAATAAAAACCTTAGAATCAAGCAACGGCAAAACCTCTCGTCAAAGAACTAAATGTAAATTTGGTCTTTGAGCAGAATTGGATAACTTCATTGTTTCCTCTGTAGGTGGCGCTGACGGCGTAAGTGCCGAAAGAACTCCCAAAGATTTTCGGGCCGACTAGATAAGATCACGTAGCTTAGTTGGAAAAAGAGCACCCCTGCGCTGAAGGGGAAGGTGCGGGTTCGAATCCCGTCGGGATCGTAAATTTTTGGGATTTATTAATTTCTTAGAAATTACCCAGAGTATAATAAATAAAAACCTTAGAATCAAGCAACGGCAAAACCTCTCGTCAAAGAACTAAATGTAAATTTGGTCTTTGAGCAGAATTGGATAACTTCATTGTTTCCTCTGTAGGTGGCGCTGACGGCGTAAGTGCCGAAAGAACTCCCAAAGATTTTCGGGCCGACTAGATAAGATCACGTAGCTTAGTTGGAAAAAGAGCACCCCTGCGCTGAAGGGGAAGGTGCGGGTTCGAATCCCGTCGGGATCGTAAATTTTTGGGATTTATTAATTTCTTAGAAATTACCCAGAGTATAATAAATAAAAACCTTAGAATCAAGCAACGGCAAAACCTCTCGTCAAAGAACTAAATGTAAATTTGGTCTTTGAGCAGAATTGGATAACTTCATTGTTTCCTCTGTAGGTGGCGCTGACGGCGTAAGTGCCGAAAGAACTCCCAAAGATTTTCGGGCCGACTAGATAAGATCACGTAGCTTAGTTGGAAAAAGAGCACCCCTGCGCTGAAGGGGAAGGTGCGGGTTCGAATCCCGTCGGGATCGTAAATTTTTGGGATTTATTAATTTCTTAGAAATTACCCAGAGTATAATAAATAAAAACCTTAGTATTATAACAATGGTAATTTTTTCATGTATATTCCGAGTCAAGACTCATGCGTTTAGACACGTGCCAGACCTCCTTAGAATTAAAGATCAAAGTTCACCAAACCAGTTTATTGAACAGTCTGCAGTTAGCTCATTTGTTTCAATTGTAGGTAAATACTAGTTCTAATTTGTTTATACTATTTGATTCAAATTTTCTTTGTTAATAAACGTTGTGTTCATTTAAGAAAAAAGGGTACCTACTGAAATGAAACAACAAGCTACTTAATTGCAAAATATATTGTTTGTATGCAACAGTGATTTGTGAGATAGTATATTTATATTTGTATAACAATATGGGTATAACAATGTGTAATCTGTATCTTTAGCGTAGACGCTATCTATGCTTATATTATAAATGCGAAAGTGTATTTTCAAACCACATGCTCGACAATGCCGAATTATAGGTCATGTAAACCCTACCGAAAGCAAGACATTAAATCCCTTGGTATTAGCCGGGTTATAATGTTGTACTGAATTTCATTATAACCCGCTGGTTAATAATATGATTTCACTTTTCATAATTCTTATTACTATATGCATAAAGTTTAATTTTGCTAAACACAATTTGTCCTAGGCCATGGCCTACTTGATTTGACAAAATAAATGAAGTTTGCCTCCGTGTGAACCCCGGTCCGGAGGAGCGCGGTGTTCGAAATTCGAATTTCGAATCTAGGACCACGGCTTGTGCTTTCGAATTTGGAACGTCGCGCGCCTTCATTTGTTCACGCGTGACGAACAAATCGAGTTCTTGTAGGTGCCTATAGAAGATTTAATTTCAAAAATAATATTGAAAATGTCGAGTGATGAAAGTGTTTTGACTCCTGAGTTTATCAAATTAGATGCCATAGGCATTGTCAACAATCTGCTGCCAGAGAAGTCAAAGGAAAACATTATTTATCTACTGAGCCTGTTTTTTTGTCTCGCATAAGGTGTGAAAAGTAGAGTATACACCTCGGGGATAAGACTGTTTTAGTCTTGGGCGGTTGAACCCCTCACTGCACTCAGGACTCAGTCTTAATTCCCTCGCTTCGCTCAGGAATTAACTTATAACTCCCTCGCTACGCTCAGGAGTTAAATTATGAGTCCTTCGTTACGTTCGGGATTCAATTCGCTCCCGTGACATAAAACAGTGCTTTATCCCCTTAGTGTATAATCTACTATTGTTTGTCATTCAGTCACGGCTTAACTAAGAAACCGGAACCTAACAAAGAAAGGATGGAGAGTAACATAGGCTACTTTTTGTCTTCCGCTTGCGCCAAAATTCCCGCGCGCCCTCACGTGCAGCTGAGACAACCTGCGCCGACCGTTTTTTTGGCGGCCGGCGCGCGGTTCGCCATCTGGCACTTGAGGCTATTTCTGACTCAACTCATTGTAATTAGACCCTACTTGTGTTATTGTTTTTTGTTAACGTTGAGTTGGCGCTTTGAATGACACATAATTTGTATCAATCTGAAGGCATATGACTAGAATAATTCGTTCAGAACCTACAAATTAAAAAAAATATTCCATTTGTAAAAAAGGGTGTAAATATAAAGGCCTTTGGTATTTCACAAATTTATTCTGAGCGATATCTAAACATATTCACCGGTTCGTGTCCGAGCGCGCAATGCCCAAGTTACTCGAGCAACTTCCTCGCCATGCGGCGCCGCCGCCGCGCCGGGGCGGCGCCAGTCATTTTTCGTCAACAACTACTGACGTCATGGCAAATCACCGGCTAAATGCACTTTTCCATCACAGGAGGTTGCTCGGGAACTTTTACATTTTAATTTGTTACTTTATTATAATTGTCTCATATTTTAATCTTAATTATAAATAGATACAACAATATTAACTAATGAACCATAGGCTTTAGATCTAGTTATTGATTAAATT
Organism: Eupithecia exiguata; assembly: GCA_947086465.1. Taxonomy (NCBI): domain Eukaryota; kingdom Metazoa; phylum Arthropoda; class Insecta; order Lepidoptera; family Geometridae; genus Eupithecia; species Eupithecia exiguata. The sequence continues at coordinate 8,055,516 of OX352233.1, forward strand.
ATAATTAATTGCTAACAGTCGGCCTTTCCTGATATATTTTTTTACGTCTCGTGAAAATCAGTTAATGACATTACAAACTCGAATAAATGTAAATATAATTAATAAAGCTTCAATAATATGATAATGGTTTCGGCTTAAGTCATACAACCAAACCAAATAATTTCAAAGTAGTGCGACGTCTGCAACTACATCGGAAGTATCCGATTGAACAAAATAATATTGCTTAGCCACATTTGTTCATTACTGGGGCTGTATCCCCAGTATTTGTTTCAGCATACATAATACAGCCAAGTTATTTAATCTAGAATACTGAGGCTGTATCCCCAGTATTTGTTTCGGCATTGATAATACAGCCAAGTTATTAATCTAAAGTACTGAGGCTGTACCCCCAGTATTTGTCTCAGCATAGATAATACAGCCAAGCCATCTAAACTAAAATACCGAGGCTGTCTCCCCAGTATTTGTCTTAGCATAGATAATACAGCTAAGCCAGTTAATCTAAAATACTGGGACTTTATCCCCAGCATTTGTCTTAGCATAAATAATACAGCCAAGCCTTTTAATTCAAGACATTGAGGTTATGTCCCCGTAATGGTGGGTGTAATCATAACGAACATATTTACTGACATTTGTAGCTTAGTAATCAAAATTATATAAGATTTCATATAGTTCACTTATTCCAAAATACTAATGTCCAGTGTAATTAAACTTTTCTTGTCATCTACATATATATACTTATTTAAATATATACCATTAAAATAATATAACATTTTTAATCATTTATAACGTTACAATCATGAAGATATCTAAGCAAATTTTAGCGACTTATCGCGATTCATACAACTGAAGCATCCGTTTCTTCATCATCATCATTACAAGCATTAGATGACTCCGAATCAGATTCTGCCCTATTAAAGACCATCCAAGGATGTATTTTGTCAACAGAGAAAACACCTTTAAATTTTCTGTTACCTTTTCTCGACAATGGTGTATCTTCGATAACATAACGATCATTTGCTAGAATTTCTATAATTCTATATGGACCCCGTAGTTTAGGTTCTAATTTGCGACTTTTCCCCGTTGAAGGAATTTCTCTTTCCACTCTTACTAACTCTCCTATCTGATACCTAACTTCCTTTCTACTTTTATCGAACCTTTCTTTCTGTTTTTGTTGATTTTCATTAATAAGAGTTGTCATTTCTTGTCGAGTCTCATCTAAAGTCAAGCTTATATCATTAGCATTGTCTGAAACACTAAGTTGTAACAGTGAATCGGCAGTTCCAACCATATTTAATCCGAATAGAGCCTGTGCTGGGCTTTTACCCGTTCCTTTATTAAGGGTATTATTTAGCCCCCATTGTATTTCAGATACGCGCTCATCCCACAAGTTTTCAGGCTTATTGTGATTAGCAGCCGTTAATGCGGCTAAAATAGTCCTGTTATACCTTTCGACCTGTCCATTGGCTCTAGGAGTCGCAACAGCGTTTAATATATGCTTTACGCCTAAAGAGCTGATATAGTCTTCAAAATTCTTTGCCGTAAATGAAGTTCCCCTATCAGAAATCAGACGTTTTGGGACACTGAAGGTATGAAAATAATTTTTCATTGCCTTAATGGAGTTAACAGATTTTGTACTTCTGACAGGTGTTAGTACGACAAATTTAGTGAAAGCATCTATTATGACAAGTAAATAAATGTTATTTCGTTTACTCCGAACGAACGGGCCTAGGTGATCTATATGCAATGTGTGGAATGGTTCATTAATTTTCGCGATGGGATGTAATTTACCCGCCTTTTTGCCAGCTGGTACCTTTGCGTGAGCACATTCTAGACACGACATTACATATTTTTTGATGAAGCGTCTCATCTTGGCAAACCAATAATGATTTTTGATGGTTTCATAAGTTTTGTCAAAACCGAAATGCCCTATATCATCGTGGTTCGATTTCAGTACCTGCCATCGAACACCTTTTGGTACAACCCAACGATCACCATTTTCAGTTTTTCGGTACAGTAATCCTTTCTTAATTAAAAAGTTATTTTTAATCTCAATAATATTATCATTGTCTTTGTCATCTAGAATTTGTATTATACGTTGCAATTCTAGATCGTTCTGCTGAACCGTAGCTATCCAATCGGTATCTATTTGGCGTACCTGAAATTCTTCCGTAGACGGGATAGGGTTTCGGCTTAACGCATCCACGTGGGACATGGCCGTACCTGGTTTGTAAGCGATTTGAAAATCATATTCTTGCATAATATTCCACCACCTGGCTACTCTAGATAAAGTGTCTTTCTTCTCAAACGTAGCACGTAAGGAATTACAGTCAGTCAATATTGTAAAAGGTACCCCAATCAGGTAAACTCTAAATCTTTGCAATGAACATACTACCGCCAGCGTTTCCAAATCATAAGAGGTAAATTTAGCTTCTTCTGGAGAAGTTTGACGACTGTAGTACGCTACTGCATTGAATGGAGTATCTTTATTAGGTCTTTGTAATAGTATCCCAGCAATACCTACCTTTGATGCGTCTGTGTGTACCTGGGTTTCGTAAGCAGGATTATAGAATGAAAGTGTAGGACGTGTAATGAGCAATTCTTTTAATTCAATAAAGGCTTTTTCTTCTTCACTACCCCACTGCCACTTAACCTCTTTTTTTAAGAGGTGGGTGAGTGGTTTTGCGATTAAGGAAAATCCTTTGATAAATCTGCGAAAAAAGCTAGCAAGCCCCACAAATTGCCTGACTCTATGCTGATCAGTTGGGCGTGGGAATTTTTCTACTGATTCAATTTTCTTTTTCCCTGGTTTGACTCCTGCTTCACTTACTTCGAACCCTAAATAATCTATAGACTGTTTTAAAAATTTGCATTTAGAAAGATTAAGGGTTATACCGGTATCTCTGAACAACTCCAATATATCTCGCAATATTTGGAGTCCCTCATCTATAGTTTTCGATGGTATAATCACGTCATCCATGTAGGCATATGCCTCTTTAAATCTAGCATTACCTAGTATTTTATTAATAGCTCTCTGAAATGTGGATGGAGCATTAACGAGTCCAAACGGCATCCGATTGAACTCGTAATGTCCATCTGGAGTTACAAAAGCTGTCAAATGCTTTGAAGATTCTGCCACTGGTATTTGGTAATAACCAGAAGCCAGATCCAAGGAAGTATAATACCTATACCCTGAAAGGTTATCTAACTGGTCATCTATTCGAGGAAGCGGATAGTGTTCCTTAATGGTTTTTTTGTTCAATGCCCTGAAATCGATACAAAGACGATAGTCACCTGTTTTCTTTCGTACTAAGATGATAGGAGAAGCATAATCAGAAACAGATTCCTTAATAATTCCCGAATGTTCTAAATCCTGTATCATGTCACGGACAATTTGTCTTTCGACGTGAGCCAAACGATATGGTCGATATACGACGGGGGTACTATCATTAAGCTTTATGTTCATTTCAATTTCATTTATACATCCCAATTCCTTGACTGAAAAGGCGAAACAGTCTCTGAATTCATTTAACGTTTCCGTCAATCTCTCTACCTGCGCGGGGTCAGTGTTTTCATCTACATTAACCATAGAGAGGTCAATTTCCGTAATTGTAGTATTTTTTGGACATTGTTCAATTCTGTTTATATCCAACACCTGAATTTCTTTTAATGGACAACCGCGAACTAACAGAAAATCTTGCATTATTTTACAATGTGCTTTAATGTTCTTAACGACAACCTTCCCTAGCCCGTTGGACATCCTAACAACACTCTGCAGAACCTCATATTCTCTTTGTGATCCATGGCATAGACTCGGCTCAATAAACAAATCCCCACTGTATTCAGGCTTGGTGTAAACGTCAATTTCTGTATATCCATCAACATTCAAAGAAGTTTTGGCGTGTAACGAAATATTTTTGGCAGAGTTCATTGAAATATTTAATCGATCATTTGTCTTAAATACAACTACATGATCCTGTTCTGTAAATGTTTGTCCAAGTAACAAAGGGACTTGTAATAAATGATCGGGTACAACAAAAGCCTCTACAGTAGCCCTTGCTGAATCGACATTTATGTCAACTGTACATTTCCCCAAGCAATTTATACAGCTCTCCCCAAAGCCTCTTAATACAGGGAGATCCTTCATGGACCAGGAATTTGCCAAAGTTTTTGCTACAGATTCCCGTAACAAAGTACATTGGCTTCCAAAATCTACAAAGCAATTGAGATCCTGTCCGTTTACTTTTGCGTGTTTGAAATATTTAGAGTCATTGTCGGGTTCTGTCGATATACGTAAAACAGTTTTGCTTGAGTTAGAGTTATCTTTCTTGTCAGGGCAATTAGGACCCTCGTGACCTATCTTGTGACATTTGTCACATCGTTTTATAATTTGTGTACATTTGAAGTAAGTGTGCCCGACTACCCCACAGTTATAGCATTTGGGAGTATTAGCATTCCCCTTGGATGATCTTGTGTCAGTTTTATTAGAATTACCTTTATTATAATTCCTAGTTTGTTTATTTTCGGGCTTACCTGGTTGCATGGCGAAGTTGGAAGAGTCTTGCTTTTTAGTTACCCGAACGTTCCTAAGAAACACGAGTAGTTTATCAGTTTCAGTAAACTGAACTGCTTCAGCACTTGTTCTCGCTGACCTGTCTTCTATACCAAATAGAATGCAATCAATTGCATCTTTACCGAATATATTGCATCGATTCAATAAAACCGTTTTCTGGTAAAAATATTCTTCAAGAGCATCTCCATACTTTGCCTTGCAAGCAAGCATGTCCGTTAACAATTGGCCATAATTTACAGCACTAGGAAAAGCCATTTTTAGTTTATTTTGCCATTCAGTCCATGATAACAACAGACTGGGTGTGGGTAACCCTTGGTACCATTTTTGAGCCAACCCCACCAGTTTGGGCAAAGCATAATGTATTATCTGGCGCTCAGTCCACTTATACATTAGTGCGCCTTCATTTACTTTACTTAGCCACATGTCAATAGTTTGTTCTCGAATGGTGGGGTCAAACTCAGGTAAAACATTTAGAACTGGAAAACGCTCGATACCCTCTGCTGTTTTCATGTTCTGAACAAGCTCCTTAAAAGCTGTGACAATTATATTAGTATCTAAATCTATTGGCTGTGCACCTGTAGCACTAGCAGAGGCCTTAGAAGTATCTGGGATAGCATCTGGGTTGGTTACCTGAATGATTTCAGGAACTTGACATTCGGGTACAAGATCACCACGTCCTGCATCACTATACCTCGGCTGAGAATTGCGCGGTGTATACGAGTCATCATTGCGGCTCCGTGACTTATGACGCCTTTCCTTCTTCCTTTTAGAATGACGTCTTCGTCTATCAACTGAAGAGTCAGACTCGCTTTGCGTAGAGTCTTCTGTATCCCTTTTGCGTTTGCGGGATCTGCGTCCCATTATTAGTCTGAAACTGAGATATTTTCAAAAAGTACATGTTTTATGATGAGTGACTATCACTTAGTATGAAGGAGCTGTGAAAAATATTTTCCACACCTTGAAAAGTATAGTACAAAGTTCTAAATGTACGAAAGTGTAATATTAAAGTAGTTACTGTTATAAAAAGTAATTACAATTGAAATGAAATGAGATTAAATTGCACTTAAATGGAATGAAATTGAACTTATATGAAATTAAATTGATTTAAATTGAACTAAAATGAAATTAAATTGGATAAAATTGAAATTAAATTGAGTTTAAATGAAATTAAATGGAATTAAATATCATTAAATTGATATGAAAAGTATTTAAATTGAATTAAATTGAGTTTAAATGAAATTAAATATAATTAAATTGATTTGAAATGAAATTAAATTGAATTAAATTGAACTTAAATGAAATTAAATTGAATTTAAATGAAATTAAATATAATTAAATTGATTTGAAATGAATTAAATTGAACTTAAATGAAATTAAATTGGATAAAATTGAAATTAAATTGAATTAAATTGAGTTTAAATGAAATTAAATGGAATTAAATATCATTAAATTGATATGAAAAGTATTTAAATTGAATTAAATTGAGTTTAAATGAAATTAAATATAATTAAATTGATTTGAAATGAAATTAAATTGATTTAAATTGAATTAAATTGAACTTAAATGAAATTAAATTGAATTTAAATGAAATTTAATATAATTAAATTGATTTGAAATGAAATTAAATTGAATAAATGCAATTTAAATTGAATTAAATGAAATTTAAATTGAATTAAATTGAGTTTAAATGAAGTTAAATATAATTAAATTGATTTGAAATGAAATAAAATTGAATTTAAATGAAATTAAATATAATTAAAATTATTTGAAATGAAATTAAATTGAATTAAATGAAATTAAATTGAATTAAATGCAATTTAAATTGAATTAAATTGAGTTTAAATGAAATTAAATATAATTAAATTGATTTGAAATGAAATAAAATTGAATTAAATTGAACTTAAATGAAATTAAATTGAATTAAATCTATTTAAATTGAATTAAATCGATTTAAATTGAATTAAATTGTAATCAATGAAATTAAATTGGATCAATTTGAATTTAATTGAGTAAAATGAAATTAAATTGAATTAAACATAATTGAACTGAGTTGAAATGAAATGAAATATAATTATAATAGAATTTCATATAATGAAATTGAGTTAAAATGAAATTAGATTGATGGTAATATCTTTATTAACAAAGACAATTACAATCAATTAATAGAAATAAATTAAAACTAGTATTTACAATTGAAACAAATGAGCTAACTGCAGACTATTGCAAACAATCTATGTTGATTGAATTAATTTGAAATTAAATTGAGTTTAATTAAATTAAACTGGATCAAATTGGGACATACACCGGGGCTGGCAGCAGCACCTCTTGCAGAATAGAACTACCGCCGAACTGCGATCCCCAAGCCGTATGCCCAGCGTGGGGATTATGGGCACTACTGCCCCATGAGATATATAAGCCAATAAGGCAATTATCAGGGGAAGGCCTGTGTCCAGCAGTGGACCATTACATGCTGATGATGATGGTAAATAGCATTTGTAGTAGCATAATTTTACGTACCTTTGTAAGGGTGTGCCGAGCAATGAGATCGGGATTTAAATCTCAATTTAGCAACAATAATCCTTGTTTCCTTTGTCTGGGCGCAAGTCCTTGGTTGAAAGGGATTCAAATCACAAATCACCAACTCAACTTTATCCCCCTTTCTGAACTGTAAAAAAGGGTGTAAATATAAAGGCCTTTGGTATTTCACAAATTTATTCTGAGCGATATCTAAACATATTCACCGGTTCGTGTCCGAGCGCGCAATGCCCAAGTTACTCGAGCAACTTCCTCGCCATGCGGCGCCGCCGCCGCGCCGGGGCGGCGCCAGTCATTTTTCGTCAACAACTACTGACGTCATGGCAAATCACCGGCTAAATGCACTTTTCCATCACAGGAGGTTGCTCGGGAACTTTTACATTTTAATTTGTTACTTTATTATAATTGTCTCATATTTTAATCTTAATTATAAATAGATACAACAATATTAACTAATGAACCATAGGCTTTAGATCTAGTTATTGATTAAATTATAATTAATTGCTAACACATTTGGTAGTACAATGACATATAATTTAAAAATGAAGTGATAAACTATGTTTTAGATGTTTCATATGAGAAAATAGATTCAATTTGAAGCAGAAAATAGCAAAACAAAACAGTCCATTGTACAAAAATATTTATTTACAAGCATATAAAACCAATACAATATTTGTTTGTATCGCGGTTTTTTCTCGCCAATACATTTTTATTATTTTTTATACAAATCCAACATGGATAGTTAAAATATTCGTATTTTCTGAAACCTTATTTCAGCCCTGAAGCAAAGATATCACTGTGATTATCTTAAAACAAAAGAATACATCAAAATATGGGAAAGTAAACACCAAGGTATCGTAGGCTCAGCAGTTTCCTTTACGGTTCCCAAGATATTTTGTTAAGCAAAATCTGTTTGACTAAATTTATATCCCGTATCAATTAATCTACATAAAAACAGCTTTCCAATGATACCACACAAAGTAGTATTATTTGTAATTGAAAAAAGTTCTAAGCATTATAAGTAGACCACTTACAAAATGTTTGACGAAAGGCGCAATTCAGGGCGCATTTACACTGAACTTAATCCGGACCAAATGGTGACTGGCCGGAATGACCGCAAAAGAAGTATGCACCTTCGATATTACATGCAGGTACGTACAATTTATAAACCATTATGTAACAAACTATTACTCTATATATATATATATATATATTTATAATAAATCTACATTTAAATTACAATAGAAGACACACTACACATCGTTTTTTTTTACAGAATAGTATAATATACATCTATTACCAGCCGTAATGGATGGAAAATTCAGTATGTAAATTAATATGGTACATACATATATATAGGTACATACATATAGGCGTTAATTTTTATTTTTTAATATATACACATTTAAGAATCAAGAAAAGCCCAAGTTTTATTCTAATTCAACTATTAATAATACTACTAAAAATATTGAAAAAAATTATGGTGTACATAAATTTAATGCAATTAGTGTTTTTTAATTTTTTATTTATTGTGTGCGGCGATTTTGAGAATAATAAAACAAAATAAGCCTCCATACAAAAATCTTCAGTCCCCTTTCAATTTTATTTAATTTTTCTTTGAATGTATGTTTATATACACAAATTACATTTTGACAAAACATTTAATAAATATTAATTTCGAAGTATACCGGAATAACCCAGCCGTACAAATTTATATCGGTGTGACTGGGGTCACTCAACAGCGACCGCCCACGGCGCCATCATGGCTGCCGACTTTGTAAACAATAGCACAATCCTATCTTAATTTATGATTCTAAGGAAAGGTAACGGCATACACTTGTTCTAAAATGATTGTTTATCAATGTATTGGTTTGATTATAGCACTTATCATACTAAATACAATAAAATTTGTCATGCAAATACAGACGTACGAAAACGCAACGAACGTTGCTGGTTATTTTATTTAATTTGACGAAATAAACCACTGTCAACACAAAATTTTATCGTAAACAGATACATACTGAGTTTATCTTGCGATTTCCACTCACAAACAATCACAAAAACGCTTATTATTTTCGTAATAAGTTAAATCCGTCACTTCCTCGTATTTGAAATTGCCACGACAAAGGACTGATTTCTTGAATTTTTTCCATCTTGTCTATGAATTTTTTGTTAGGTTGCCGTACATGAAAACAAAGGTCAATGAAGTGCGAAAAGGATGGCAATCGTTCCTTACGGCTATTCTAATTAGAAAAAGCAGGATAGAAGGTCTAAAGCCAAGAGGCCGCGAAATTCAAAGTTGGGTACTATATGACCCACGTTGCTTTTGAGCGCGATTTACTTTTGGGTCATTTATTACCCACGGTTTTTTCAGCGGTCAAAAATATTAAAATTAAATAAAAATTAAATAGCTTTCGTAAAATACATAAAACTACCTTTCTATAAAATTTCTAGAAAAAAAATATGCAACAGAGACTATATAGGTAGGTACATTAAATGTAACATACCTACTGCATGTCTCTGCTGAATATTTTTTTCACAATATTGCATTGAAACATGTCCATGCAAAGGCTTGAGTTTGGCACCAACGTCTTCAACGTACTTTTTACTTTGAAATAATATTATTTTGGGTTATAAGTGATAAATCGTATTTAATAAGGTAGGTATCTAGTAAAATCAAAATATTAGATGAATAATTATGGTATTTGTTAAAGCCATTTAAGCCAGTGATACATATAATTAATAAGAGTTTCAGATAAATTGTTAACAAAATTTACTGTAGGAAAGAACGCAAATCGCCAAAAATGTACCTATCTACTACACTATGATTTTTCTAACGCTTTTTCTATTTCGACGACTGGCAATACTGACTGATTGTCATGCAATCCGTGCATGCATGTCACATCGTCACTCATCTCCCTCACTCACCCACACACTCCCACCAGTGTTGCCAAATCTACTTATTTAGCAGTAGATCTAACTGATTTATTTCTTAAAATTTGAAAAATCTACTGCTTTTTCAGAGTATGGCCTTATGGCCATATAACAATCAAACAAATTAAAAATTACCTAAATTTCACTTGGGTGTTATATGGAATTCGAGTCGGCTTTGAGTCGATTCTTGTTGAATGTTAACCTCTCTTTCTCTGATGAACATATTCTCATTATAAGTAAGACCCTACTATATTCCTACCATAGAAATCCTGATCATGCCCTAGAAAATAAAATAAAATCGGCGAAATCAGAGTCAGACGGTGAGTCATCATTAGTATATTCCCCTCTTTGAACTTTTGTACATCGTCAGACGAACGTCATCATTGAAAATTGAAACAAAGCTCGGTTAATTTAAAAAACAACTAAATCGGTTCATCCATTAACCGGAACGATAATGAGACAAAGAACATACAGATTAAGTCTTTTTAACGCGTTTTTTGCGTATAGGTAATAGAAAAAATATGTTCCGATATGGAACATATTTTTTATACTGCTATTTTCTGTAATCTACTGATTTTTCAAGTCCGATCTGGCAACACTGCTCCCACTCGTTCATGCTCTGCCTGCTCGTTCGTGGCGTTCGTGGTGAAGCCTCGTGCGCGCGTGAGTGAAGTGCGCGAGTTTTACGCTTAGAGTATACCTAGAGACGGCATACCTACGAAAAAAACGTGTATACCTAAACTTACCTAGAAACTAAAATGGCTCCTTTCCGTAGTGCTGCCCTTTTGTACCTCGATATTTTTATCGAAACAAGTATTTTTGTGACGATATTTTAGCAGTTTCGTAGTGATTTTATTGTTTTCACCACGATTATGAAACAGAATTCTATAATCATATAGTCATAGAATGCTTTAATTAGAGATACAAAGTATGTGAATGCACGTACCCAACTATGGCTCGACCGCGCTCATGAGACGCAACCACTGAGAAGTTAAGAAAATGAGCTATTATAACAATGGTAATTTTTTCATGTATTTTCCGAGTCAAGACTCATGCGTTTAGACACGTGCCAGACCTCCTTAGAATTAAAGATCAAAGTTCACCAAACCAGTTTATTGAACAGTCTGCAGTTAGCTCATTTGTTTCAATTGTAGGTAAATACTAGTTCTAATTTGTTTATACTATTTGATTCAAATTTTCTTTGTTAATAAACGTTGTGTTCATTTAAGAAAAAAAGGTACCTACTGAAATGAAACAACAAGCTACTTAATTGCAAAATATATTGTTTGTATGCAACAGTGATTTTTGAGATAGTATATTTATATTTGTATAACAATATGGGTATAACAATGTGTAATCTGTATCTTTAGCGTAGACGCTATCTATGCTTATATTATAAATGCGAAAGTGTATTTGTTTGTCATTCAGTCACGGCTTAACTAAGAAACCGGAACCTAACTAAGAAAGGATGGAGAGTAACATAGGCTACTTTTTGTCTTAGTAAAATAACAAACTCCCATGGTAGAGTTACAGGAATATCCCCCTAGATATTATATGAAATTCGAATTTAACGAGGATGAAACCGCGGGGAACAGCTAGTATTATTTATTATTATGATATAAATCACAAAAAGATAGACACCACATTTTATAAGCAATTCAACAAGTCTCATTCATTTATTATATTATATCACAAATTTAACACAGACTCCTACATTTTTAATTAAACAAGCAATGTAATCCGTCTTATTCATTTACAGTATAAATCAAAAATTTAACACAGACAATTTGCAATATACCTACCTAATTCAAAAATTCAACTAATACTACACCTAAATTTTCAATTTTACAAGTACCTAATGTAATCAGTCTCATTCATTTACAGTATAAATCTCAAATTTACATTATTTCTATTAAAGTACTGGATCGCGCTGGCACTAGTGGCTGAAACAAACATGAAGAATAAATTTATAATGCAACATTATTTGTCAGCCTACAATTATAGACTCTAGAAAGGTACTGAGTAGTTCAACTTTGAAAAAAAATCTAAAATCTTAAAGAAATTCTAAAAAAAAAGGTGGGCGAAGGTCTGCCTGCGTTGCAGGCAGACCTTCGCCCACCGTGCCACATCGTTTGCGAAATAACTTTATTTTGCATGGAAATAATTTGCTAAGGGAGGATTTATGGAAATGTACATTTTAGAGGGGATTTGAAGTATGGTAGGCTTTAATATTACTTTGGGTCAGATTTATTTACTTAAAACTTAATATTCATTAATATCAAAATTTAAGCCCTTTAGAAAAATAAAGGTAGTCAAGTTTGTTAATGCATATATGCATTACTTTGCAATAGAAGTTTGTGGGAGTAAGGTCAAGTAAAATACTTACTAAAAAGATTCGTGACGGTACGGCATCCTCTCGCAGTCTTGTTATTTAAAGTTCGATTGAAGCAAGTTTCTTCAAAATGAAGAGAACGAACGAAAATATCTTTCGTACCAAACTTCAAATTTTCTACTCCAATTGAGTCCAGTCACTTTTTCTTTTACCGTAATTTTCGGGTAACCTAGAACGTAAAAAACCAGTTGAAAATTAATACACTACAATTTACACTTGAAAACATCGATACCTATGAAAAATGCCTTGAAGGACAACACTATCGCCAAACAAAGTTTCATGTTTTCTTTAATTACAACTTGCAAAAATAAGCTACATTCGGTATGAATTTTATGTAAACTATTCCTATGAAAGCCAACACATAAGGTATTTATTGTATTATTTGGTAATTTAGCAAAATAAGAATACGTACCGGTGTAATGTTATGTTTGGACGATTTTCACTTGTTTTTAAGCTGCAACCTACCAAACTGCTGTTTGGCATCTTCCTATTAGCTTTCTTTCGCTTACTATATAAGTATTCACATGAAAAAGTCCTGAACTCAAATAATTTTAGCATTTTTACTGTAAATGCAACTCTCGTTGACAGTTTACTTATCTGAAAGTAAAATGGCGAACCGGCCTCAATCATGCTTTGCTATGACGTCACGTTTCAATGTTGCCAAAAATAGGTTTCGCACATTATATTGATGTCTCTTTTTACATTGGTTATTGTAGGTAAGATAAAACGAGATAGCTATAAGTTTATGAGTACAATATCGATTTAGATCATATTTGTATAACCGAAAGTTCCTATAGAACAATACGCCGTCTCTATATACCTATACTCTAAGGTTTTACGTTACGTAGTTATTGTATACTCTTTAAGCGCGAGATTGAGCGCGAGGCGCGGGGATTTGTTTGATTATGTTGTTTTGGTAAGAAAAAATATTACAATAACAAGCATGGATAGAGTGCATATACTACAGACAGACCCAGCGTTCCTAGCCTTATTTGCATGAAATCACTGTGCTTTTGGAAAAAAGCAAAGTATTACCTACTCTATTTAGAGGTTTGATGATGTTCACCCACTGAATGCTGTTCAGAAAGTACTACCGAATTATTGTTGAGCTGGCTATTATTATTATAAGTACAGTGAATTATCAACCAATTTACCTAATAATGTTGTTGGTACCTTCATACGAGGTCAGTCTGTCATGTCATGGTTCAGCAGATATGTCAGTCTTTTTATCAATTCGTTGTGTAAATCTAGTAAATATTCTTGTTTAAACTTGGCAAATAGTTACACAATGTTGTACAACATGTTAAGATTGTCAGGTTTAAACCATAATGGTGATTGTTTGTGCCGTGGATGTATTATAAGTTTATTTATCTGGCTTATTTTGTTTTCAGTACCATTTGAAACCTAAGCAAAGATGACCGCACTAAGCAGAATTTTCAGCAACCAGCAAATGAAGATTATTACTTCACAATTCACCCGGTTAGAAGGTATGTTTTATACGTGTGCATTAAACATACCTACTGCATTGTCACACTAATATTATAAATTAGCTTATGCCTGCTGCTTTGTTCCCCATTTTTCCAGCATAAAAAGAAATCCAACAATTTCAGCTCCATCCCTTCAGTGGTTTTGTGAAGAGGTAATAAAAAAAAATACAAACTAAAAAAAAATACAAACTTTTGCTTTTTTACCCGACTACCGACAGGGGAGGGTTATTAAAATTAGAATGAATAAATAAGATTAGTCAGCAGTAACTATGTTGCAGTAGTAAACCACAATTACCTCAAGACAGTAGTTCTTTAGTGACCACGGTTGAATTAAACCAACAACAAGCCACTACTAAAATGCTTCATTGAGGCTTTCTATACTTATCCTTGAACTTAACTGTAATTATTAAATTAATTCAGCTCATAGTTTCACTTATTTACTAACACATCCTTTTAAAATTGCCTAATAATGTAGAATTTATGATCTTTTTATTCTCTGCCAATGGACCACTTCAAATGTTTTTGTTAACGTCCACCTGTGTTAACATTGTGTCACACACTGTTTCACAGACACCTTAGTGTGTGTCTGTGAAACAGTGTGTGACAGTTTATTATTAATTTATTGTTAAACTTTAACTGCATCAACCATTCACACTTTGTGTTGTACCTATCTATCCCTAAATATATATTTTTTTGTTTCTAGACAAATGCTACTTGGAGAATACTGGTGCAACTCTTTACCCAGAATGTCTTCTTACGCTAGTAAATGAGGATTTAAAGACAAATTTTTACATGAATCCACACTCAGATAAGAACACAAGAGATTGCATTGAACAAATAAGGTCTATGGTCCTGAGGCACTTTAATACAGATTCGACTGAATACTCTGTAATTTTTACATCAGGGTGTACACAATCCCTGAAACTCATAGTGGAGTCATTTAAGTTTTCCGGTGAAAACCTAAATCTAGATGATGATGAAAATAAAAATGGAAATTTTGTGTATCTTACAAACAATCATACTTCTGCCCTTGGCTTAAGAGAAATAGCTGTAGACAAGAACGCTGACATTGTTCACATTTCACATGATAATTTTCTAACATCCCTCAACCAGAAACAAGTAACGCCTTGGAAGGATAAGGATGATGGCAATTCTTTATTTGTGTATCCAGCTCAGAGCAATTTCAATGGATACAAATACTCCATGGACTGTGTTCAAAATATTAAAGATGGGTGTCTAAATAGCTATGTAATGAAAAGCCTATGCCAAATAAACAAAAATTGGTATATACTAATGGATGCAGCCGCATTTGTCTCTACAAACAAATTAGATTTAACAAAAGTACAACCAGATTTTGTCACTTTATCATTCTACAAAATATTTGGATATCCAACTGGTCTTGGTGCAGTTCTAATAAAATGTAGCAGTGAAAATGTTTTATGTGAAAAAAAATACTTTGGGGGTGGCACAGTGGATATTGTTTTGAGTGGTGAAGATTTTCATGTGAAGAGACCACATATAATTGAGAGGTTAGTATCATTAGTGGAGTTACTTCCGACATAGGTACCTAACTAATAGAAAAATGGACCATTTAAAATTTTAATCATTATTCTTGCTTTCAGGTTTGAAGATGGAACTTGCTCGTTTCTGTCTATCATTGCCTTGAAACATTGCTTTGATACTATGCAGAAGCTCATTCCTAAAGTAGTTGAAAACGATTTAATGAAAACTATCGCTCATCACACTTTTTACTTGGCAAAGGATTTGTACATACAGCTCTCTGAATTAACCCACACAAATGGTCAAAAAGCTGCTGTTCTTTACATGGATTCAGATTTCTCCGATATCAAACAACAAGGAGCTATTGTCACATTTAACTTGACCAGAAACGATGGATCTTACATTGGGTATGCAGAGGTAACATGGTTATGTAGCAGTATTGATGTAATATTTGTTTTTGTTTCGAAAAAGAATAACTAACTTCATAGTCACCACATTAATATAATATTATATATATATTACACTTTCTACAATTAAAAAAATAAATTATATGTAAATGCTGGACAATTCACACTGCATCATCGACATCAGGCCCCAAGCAAAGCAGAGCTTTGTTACTAGTTAACTGATATACATAATACAATATATTACTATATATATTGAACTAATACAATGTATTATTATTGCATAAACGGCAAGTACATCTCACACCTGCGATTTGCAGATGACTTATTAAGTACTAATGGCGGTGTCGCTAGAGCTGAACCAAATGCTGGACGGCCTAGCTTCAACCTCGCGACGCATCGGTCTTGGCTTGGCATGATCAATGGCCGCATTGATCCAATACCGATCGTCGTACATTCTCGAAATCGTTTCCGAATACACTTACCTCGGGCAGATTCTGCAGTTAGGTAAAAACAATTTCGAAGAGGAGGATCCAGCTGGACTGGCCAGCAGCGTTTGGGAAACTACGCCGTCTTGTCATCCATACCGTAATGCTTGAAAACGAAAGTTTGACCTACGGAGCTGAGACATGGACACTTACGGTGGGGCTTGTCCACCAGTTTAAAGTCCCTCAGCGAGCTATGGAAAGAGCTATGCTCGCAGTTTCTCTGAAGGATAGGATTCGTAACGAATACATCCGACAGAGAACCAAAGTCATCGACATAGCTCTAAGAATAAGCAAGCCGAAGTGGCAGTGGGCCGGCCATATCTCTAGAAGAACCGATAACCGCTGGGGTAAACGTGTTCTTGAGTGGAGACCGCGACTCGGAAAACGTAGTGTAGGACGCCTTCCGACAAGGTGGGATGACGATTTGCGAAAGACTGCTGGCAGATGCTGGATGCGGCAAGCTGAAGACAGGGCGCTATGGCGCTTATTAGGGGAGGCCTATGTCCAGGTGGACAAATATAGGCTAATGATGATGATGATGATGAATATTTTACTGATACATATTTTTATTAACTGCTTTATTTACAAAGAAAATTAAAATCAAATAAAGAAAAATTCAAAAAAAATTGCCGCCTAATTTTTTGTTTATTAGGCAAGGAAAACAACAAATTTCTAGAGATCGTACAAACATTTGTCCCGAGGCGAAAATCGAACCCGCAACCTCATGCATTGCAGGCGCACCTTCGCTCGTTGCGCTAACTGAACATACGATCTCTGCATCGACGAATATTGTTTGACTAATATGTAATCTCTGATGTCCTATATGTGGTTGAGAATACTCATGACGTTTTTATAGATAATAGTACAGAACCCTTCGGTCGCGAATCCGACTCGCACTTTGCTAGTTTTATTAGAGTACAGATAGAATTGTTGTTTGAAAATAACCAGTTTTTTTTTTCAGTTTCAGCACATGGCAGAGCTTTTCAACATAAGTATTCGAACCGGATGTTTTTGCAACGCGGGTTCGTGCCAAATGCATCTGAGCGCAACCAACAAAGAAATTAAGGACATGTATAAAGCAGGACATAAATGCGGTGACGAAATGGACCTTCTCCATGGAAAACCCACAGGAGCTGTAAGAGCATCGTTTGGATACTATAATACATTCCTTGATGTGGATAAATTGGTTCATATGATAAGTCGATGCTTTGTGATAACGAAAATCAAAAAGCCTATACGATCATTAGTAACAAACAGCATAGAGCAAAATCAGTCTTATCCGAAATTATTAAATGGAGCTGCAAGAAAAATCAAAAAGAGTTTAATAAACAATAACCACAATGATTATGGAAATGATTCTGATCAATCGAGTCTGGATTCTGGTATAGAACTGAAAGGAATATCGATATTTCCTATAAAATCCTGTGGTGCATTTAAAATTAAAACAGGCTGGACGATAGGTCCTAAAGGATTTTTATTTGATAGAGAATGGATGATAGTTAAGGAAAATGGAGTGTGCTTGACACAAAAACAGAATAACAGAATGTGTTTGATCCAACCAAAAATTGATTTAGAGCTCAGCGTGTTGACGTTAAGTTGTAAAGGTAATTTTGTTTTATATTTTTATTTGTTAAAATTAGCGTTTTTCGAATTGCCGACCCGGTAGCGGCAGCCGGAAAAGCAAAACTTATAAATACAGTATGTACATAAAGGAAAAACAAATATTTTTATCGACTTTATCAAGATAGGTATCCGGAGGCGACGCGCGGCGGATGCCAGATTTTTTGTTTTACGTCTAAAAAGGATTTTTATTTATTCCACAACCACAACTTGAAAGTAATTGGTTACCTAAACTAAAGTATTTTATTGATTAGTTCTGTTTGGCTGATTAGCTTTATGCACTGACTATGGCGTCAATCCATGTAAGGAAGAATTTATAAATGGCGCGTAAAAAAGTGACGTGTGCTAGGCAATAAGAGAAAATGATGAAATGGGATTGAAGCTCATAGAATCTTGCGACCATGCGTTTTTCGCTATATAGGTACATAAATAAAATCTCATTTTTGTTCCAGGCAAAACATCAATATCTATACCATTGGAGATGAGCTTACAGAAAACAACAAGTGGTTCCCTATGTCACAGTCGAATATGCACAGATACTGTGATGGGCTTCGATTGTGGGGATCCTGTTGCTAACTGGATTTCTGAAGTGATTAATATATCCTATCTTCGGTTGATCAAACAATCTAGCAACGATGGTAGGACTCTCAAGAAAAAGCTCGGCATTGAACACAGGCTACTTTCTTTGAGCAATCAGGCCCAGTACCTATTAATAAACACGGCAACAGTGCGATGGCTAAGAGACAAAATCAAAGATCCAGACTTCACTGACGATACTGATATGCTAGTTGATAGATTTAGGGGGAATCTCATTATTGAAATGGATACAGAACTGGCAGAACGCGATTGGAACAAAGTTATAATAGGAAATCATATATTCCGGGTAATTTTATCTTTATTATTAATATGTTTAGTAATCATTTAACTATAATATTCCTGAACCATCCTAAGTACGAATGAAATTCATTGCTAATATGTATGTATAGTTTCCCTTCTGTTAGTTTCAATGACTCAACTTGAATCTAGTTTAACACGTTCATTGCCCACGAATCACATGTGGAAATAGCACTGCGTGTAGCGGTGCGACGCGACGCGACAGGCGCCCTTGCGCGTCTCCGCATAGGCTGGGCAGTGTAAACGTTAAGATCCATAGTTTTAAACATTTTCTAATGTCATGATTTGATTGTTTTCTGTTTTGTTTACCAATAAGAGTCAATTAAATTTAATGATCTAGGGTTTCATGTTATGTACGATTTTTAATAATGAGAAAGTTTTGTTTATTTTCAGGTGGATGGTCAATGTAATAGGTGTCAGATGGTGTGCATCAATCAGCAGAATGGCCAGAAAACGATTGAGCCCTTGAGAACTATTTCAGAACAATTTGCCGGTAAACTGCGTTTTGGGATCTACCTCAGTTACATCGGAACCGTCGACGGTACTGAAGACAGATTTTTAGAAACAAACACCTGTGTAAAACCCATAGTTGAAGACGATGATATTGCTAATGGTAGATGATGTAACTACAGTGAGAAAACAATGTCTGATAGAACAAAGAGACATGCCACAACGCTAACTGGCACTGAGATAATCATTGTATTGTTTAACATCCTGCACCAGTATTGGTAAATTACTTCCATTTGCATTAGAATACCTATGTGGATTAGGAATCTCTTTATATTTTTATAAACAGCAAAAGTACCTTCTTGAAAATGAATTTTTAGGTGTACATAGTTCTTCTGCGATTAAGTAATACATACAAAAATGCGGCATGGCCGTATATCCTTACGAAAACAATGTCTGATAGAACAAAGAGACATGCCATAGGCTAGATAATATTATAAATATTCTACTAATATAATAAGGGCGAAATACCTAGCTACCTATCAAAAGTATTTCGATTCTACATTACATTCTAACAAAAATATTTTATGAATTCACGCCTATTAGCTATGTATTTTGTAATTTAGTGATTTATCAGTGTATGACTTTTATGATATGACGATGATTCTAAGCATTTTTTCTAGTATAAAAGACGCTATATTTTATAACCATTCTTTGTAAATACTTCTCAAATGGTCTAGATCAGTTTGTCCATGATTCTAGTTATGTAGGTTTTATATATGTATCATTACTAGTTTGATTATACATATTTGGTTTTGAGGGTGATGGATATATTTCGAAGTTGATTTTAGACATTATTTATTAGGTATAATATTTTTATGTGAATATACAGGGATACAGTATCTGTGATAAAAAGATAGGCTTTTTTAAACCTGGAAATACCTACCTATACTTTATGACTTGCCAATAACAAAAAATATATTTTAGCACATTAGTAGTACATAACCTAGGTACCTATTATGTTTAATTTTTATTGTACTTACGTATTTATGTACCCTGAAGTGATGAAGGAATAATAATTGACCTAAACAGTTAAATTTTCAATTTTTTTTATCTTTCTTTAAAACATGGTTGAATTGAAAGTTAGGTAACATAAGTTTTCAATATGATTTTTATAAATAAATGTGTTTTTCTTCGTTAAATATGTACATAATGGTTTTATTATTTCAATATCTTTCAGATTTTTGATTGTTTAAACACATCTCTTGCGAACCTGATAAAATAAATAATTTAATCACATAATCACACAGTCAATTGGTTGCTGCCTTTTAATTAGATATGGTTCAGCGCCTTCAGCCACATCTTTCACTGCTTGTGCTACTTCTTCATAGTCCGGAAGAGCCATTGTCTGAAGTTTGGAGTAAATTAATATGTTGTTTACTGCTACCTCAAAAGAACCTGCAAAAAGAGTAGAATAAGAATGGTGGGCCCTCCCTGCTGGGTGGTTGGGTTTCTATTTAAAAATGTATGAGATAAATAGACATTTACAATATGGCCTAGGTGGAAAGGGTGGGATGAGCTAGACCTATTTAATAAAGAGTGGACCCTCCCTGCTGAGGTCTGAGATTATGGGAAGGAGGGGAGGGATGCCTCTTCCCTGCATTGGGTGGGACACTCCTGTCTGATAAAATAAAAGGCTATGATCTCTCATGGAGTCCTTAATCCTTCTTCACTATGGAGCGCCCCTGTGGGTCGCAATGGTGGCTAAGCAAAGAACATAAAGAAGAACTTAGCTATATTTTATTGCTTCAATAGAACACAAACCTTGTCTGCCTCTTTTGCATGAGACATCTGCTTCCGGGGTACTTTTAACAATCTGATGAGCTAAAGCAAGACAATGGCCTCCATAGTCACAAACTCCGCTGCAATATGGAAAAATTATTACTTGTACTATAATCATTGGATCATTGGCATACCTGGTCTACCTGTCTCCATCTTAGGAATATTATTCATGTGGCATCTGTCTGGCTAGGAGTCAGCTGAGAAATTTTGTGCATAGCATATGTTGATTTAGGTGCGGCATGGTTGTTCAAATTTGTGCAGAATTTTCTAAATAGAAGGAAGTAGGTAAGGTTGGTTAATCAGTAGGTAGGTAGGTTGCCAATGTAACTAACTTAACAAAAGCTTTTACAAAGGCGACGACCTATCTTTTAATTAGCATTTCACTCACCAATATTCTACATTGACTTTGGGTCGTGAGAGCGAAGTATTAGTTTCACCAGACATTATGAGGAAACAAAAAGATAAAATTTGGTTTAAGACGGTACCTACCCACTGTGTATCTATTTCATTACATAATCCCAATTAAAACTATTTTGCTATCCCGGAATATTACTATGTCATGCATGGCTATCCTAGCCTAATATTAAGTGTGTGAGGTGTATGACAACAAAGCAAAAAGGAACCAAAATAAGTTAAGGTAAGTGTGTGTAGTGTCTCATTCATTTAATAAACACCGCTTAAACCAATAGCATGATTACATGGTCTAAAATCATAGCACTGAAGAATTCAATTAAAGCTTTAGTGTAGCCATCGAAGTCAAAATCCAGACTTAATAAAATAATTCAAATATCCTGACTGACAACGCGCTGACAAACTCTTCGTATTCTATTCACTATCATTATTCAGTAGTTTATTGTGTTTTCGTAATCTTTACTTTGCATTGCACATTGCAGGAAATCTACGCATTGCACACTCACTACCTTAGAGTAATAAGGTATACTCGATCTACGCTCACTACATACATCGGAGCGGAGCACACTAGTGTGTTGCCAGATGGAATCTGAAAAAAGCAGTAGATTGGGAAAAAAAGCAGGTAGATTTTAATATGTTATATATTAGTACGAATGTATTGTGTTTTGCGAGTATTTTCATGCAAAAAAACATACAACAAAGCTACTAACCCGTTTTTTTTAAATTTAGGAAGCGTTTTTTTGCCCACATGCCCAAACCGTTTAGCTTTGTGGAAAGCGAGGCCAGGCGGCCTGTCGGCTGTGCTTTACTCAGTTCTTTTCAGTCTGATCGAACTTTGATTTGTGGTTTTGGACATATATTATTTAGTGCATAGTAGAGTAATAACTGGATAAACAGTACCTATCACTCAGTTTGCATTTTGCAAAAGTTTATCGAAAGAACGAACGGTCCGACCAATCAATCGAAAACGATGGTATGTCTGTTCAGACGTACCTACCAAGACAGACAGAAAGATAGTGGAAGCCGGAAAGAAGGAACGAACAAAACAAACTCTTCAGTTTCATTCATCTGTTTCAGTTTTGTGAAGTTTGTGTCATGGTGCCACTTGTCACGTGATCTCAAATAAAGGCATGGAGTCACTTGCTATTGATGCTCGGAAAAAGCAGGTAGATTTCACAAAATTTGAGCAAAAATCAGTAGATCAGTAGACGGTTCAAAAAGCAGGTAGGTCTACTGCTAAATCAGTAGATCTGGCAACACTTAGGTACAGAAATTTCTTTACAGCCAATTATTTTCGTCTTGTTACAGTACATCGTAGATCGAGTATACCTAGATGGTTGGCAAGTGTGGCCACAAAGAGGGACAGACTATACGAAGTGGTGTTGCCATGCAATTTTTTTACCCTGACTTTAGGTTCGTAATTTTATGCCTGGTAGGTGGTATTTTAGTATCATACATCATTAAATTAGGTACCTACGTATGCGAGAATAGGTAAACTTTTGATTTAATTAGCACAGAAATAAAACAACGTGTTTCGTTTAAATTTATTACCACCGCCACATACATGTCAGACATAATTTCAAATACTAAACTAAATACAAAAAGTATGTCATTTTGAAAAGAATATTTTTGCTAGACAATCAATTTAAACACTAACCAAACACAGACAATAAAAATTGCACATAAGAGATCACATTTCTTCTGAGTAACTAAATCTTACACTTTAGGTATTGCTAAGATAAGACAACCATAGTACGAAATTCAAAAGCACTTTTAAATTATACTTCAGGTAAAAAGTACAGAGAAAACCAAATTATATATTACAGTTTTTACACCTTATACACAATATTACCTACGTCCTTGCCTATGTTTCCAAATATTTTATATTCTGTTATAATTATTACCTGTGTAAAAATGACCAGTCTTTAAAACGATTCCAATATATTCTCTACAAATCATAGGATCACAAATCAATCAGTCTTTATTTCTATCAAAGAGCCTTAATCAAAATATTTCTATAAGTACCTGGCTACCCAACTTATCAAAATGTACCCTTTTCAGTCTTATATTATTCAATTATAATGTATAACATTGCACCTTAGTACTAGTAATTAATAATAATAGTACTTGATACTATAATAAAATTGTACATACACTAATTAAACTGTACATACCTACTTACTAATTAACACTGTTGGTTTTATTTATACTGCATTGTATTTTTAACAAACTCAAAGTTTTCGTGATGTTCCTCACGTAGTAGTATTTATCTTACATGCCTGAAATAAAATATTGAAGCATTAATATGAAGATTATACATAGTGCTATAGTAATAGTATTAAAAATTGTAAGTAATATTAGTAACACCAAATCCCAATACCATTTAAATATATTTGATTTAGTATTTGATTAGTATAGAAGGTATTGTTTAGGCCTAGCCAGGATAGGTCCCTTTTGTTGATTAAAAGAATTCTGTATTCTGCAACTGTGTAATAAAATAAATGAAAATTAAAGGTTTTACAATTTTGTGTGCTCTCATAAAGATGGCCGAGAGAAGAAGAAGGAATATAATTTCAGGGGGGTGAAGACAATAAATTGTAAGTGGGCACACAAGCTAATTTTATGTCACTGTCAAAGTCTTCCACGTTTCGGTTTGTACTGAATAGATGGCACTGTCCGCAACATACCGCCGGCCTTGGAATCTTCCAGTTCCAACAGTCAAAGCAATCTCACTCTGTGCTCTCAGGTTCCAGTGGTAGTGGACATATCTTAGAGAATGATCTTCGTATAACACCTGTACTTGTACGTATATCGGCCACTCGGGCCACTCCATCTGGTCCAGGAAAAACTTCAACAATACGCCCCATCTTCCATTTGAGGGGAGGCAAATTACTTTCTTTAATAAGGACTAAGGTATTCTTGGTGAGCTCTCCCTTTTGCGTCATCCACTTAGTTCGTTTCTGCAGCTCTGCTACATATTCTTTTGACCAACGCTGCCAGAAGTGTTGCCGCAGCTGCTCCAACCGGTCAAAGCGTGCCAGCATATTTGTGTTAGCTGCAGTCAGGTCTTCACATGCAGGAGCCACCATCGGTCGTCCAATCAAGAAGTGTGAGGGTGTAAGCGGGGATAAATCATTCGGATCTGTGGACAGAGGTGATAAGGGACGGGAATTCAGGATGGATTCGACTTGAGCCAAAACCGTGCTGAATTCCTCGTATGTTAGCCTAGCATTACCAACGATTCGTCTCAAATGATGCTTACACGAGCGTACCCCACGCTCCATCAAACCACCCATGTGAGGAGACTGAGGAGGATTAAAAACTAACCTAATGCCATCATTGGCAACTAAATCAGTTATTTCTTTAGATGTTTTGGAGATAAAAGGAGAAAGTTCCTTTTCAGAACCTACAAAGTTGGTTCCATTGTCAGAGATAATAATTTCAGGTTTTCCCCTTCTACTAATAAATCGTTTCAATGCAAGCAGATAATCGTTAGTTGTGAGACTAGTGACTAACTCTAAATGAATCGCACGCGACAAACAACATACAAATAAACAAATATAACCTTTTGAAAGTTGAGCACCGCGGCCTTTCTTGTTTAAAATAAATACAGGACCAATATAGTCGGTTCCTGTACGCTGGAATGGGAATCCAGGATCAAGACGTATTCTTGGCAGGCTAGCCATGATAGGTGACACTTGTTTTCCTTGATAGCGATTGCAAGTTACACATTGATGCACTACTCTCCTAGCCAAATTCCTGCCATCCAAGGGCCACCACTGTTCTCTAATATTCGACAACAACAGCAACGGTCCTGCATGAAATAAGTTTTTGTGTTCTTGTCTAAACAGTAAGAGCGTGAAATGATGTTTTCCACACAATAAAACTGGATGTTTTTTGTCGTAAACAAAACATGTTGCATTTGCTAACCTTCCACCAACACGTATTATGTGATTTTCGTCCATGAAGACATTCAATCCAAGCACGCGCTTTTTATCTTTTACTGCAATGTTTTTGTTGAAACGCAAATGTATATACAATTCACGAAATGATTGGATTTGTGCACATTTTACTAATATTTCCTGTGAAGCACTCAGTTCATCCACAGATAACATTCCCGTTCTTACATTGAAGTTTTGTGAGTGAATGCGTTCACGCAGGTTGTGAATGAACCGAAGAACGTATGCACCGATCCTTTTTAACCTGTTGAGCGACGAGTAATATGCAAAGTTGAATATATCATCATCATCATTCTGCATAATGTGACTAACATGACTAACAATTTTGTCCTTTCGTAAGTCGGGTAAACTACTCTGTTCCGGGTTATTTATAAAATGTTTGCAAGAGTCAATAAATTCATGTGTTTTGAGAAAATCAGGACCTGACCACCAAAGAGTAGAAGAAATTAATGAATCAAGATTTAACCCTCGCGATAACATGTCCGCAGGGTTATCTTTTCCCTTTACATGTAACCACACAGAATCGCCGGTCAACTCGTTTATTTCTGTAACACGGTTCTGTACAAATGTCTTTAATAGATGTGGTGACATTCTAATCCAACCCATTACAATAGTGGAGTCAGTCCAAAAATAAATTTTGGTGAATTTTAGTCTCAAAGTATCTACTATTTTCCTATAAAGCCTAGCGCCTACTAAAGCGGCTGATAACTCAAGACGGGGAATACTTAAAGTTTTTATAGGAGATACTTTACTCTTTGCACAAATCAATCGAACAGTTATTTCTGAATCAGTACTATAGGTACGTGCGTACGCGCACGCCCCATATGCAAGCTCACTAGCGTCTGAAAATATATGCAATTCTACACATTCATCAAATTGACCCCTAATCTGACGGGGTACACGGAATTCGTGTAAACAAGATAATGTCTTTGTAAAGGTACTCCAGGTCAATGCGATATCAATTGAAACCTGTGTATCCCAATCGATTTTACAAAGCCATAATTTCTGTAATAAAATTTTAGCTACAATTACCGCTGGCGCAAGAATACCTAACGGATCGTATATTTGCGATATTATGGATAGCATTTTTCGTTTAGTTAGCTTTGATGTGTCATCTATGTTGACCTTGGACGTGAAATGTAGCTCATCCTTATCATTATACCAACCAAGTCCCAGTGTTTTGTTTTGCGAAAGGTTGTCAATGCAAAGCTCTTTTGACACATGTTTAGAATCGAAATTGAATGTCCACTTTCGCAAAGGAAAACAGCCTGACTTTAAGACATTTGATGTTTTTTCGCATATATCTAACAGCGTGTCATAATTGTCATGCCCTGTCAGTAAATCGTCTACGAATATGTCCTCTTTGATCACACGCGCTATGTCATCATCATCACACTCTAATGCTAATTGCCGTATGCATCGCATGCTGAGATAGGGCGCAGAAGTAGTTCCATATGTTACAGTATTTAACTTGAATGTACCTAGCTCATCAGTAGGCTGTGATCTCCACACTATCATTTGCAATGACCTTTGATCAGGTTGAATGAGAACCTGCCTAAACAGTTTTTCCACGTCAGCGCATGCGACAAACCTATACTGCCGAAAGCGCAGCAATATGGCGAATATGTCATTTTGTAGGGCTGGGCCAGGTAACTGAATATCATTCAATGATTTCTGTGAGGTCGTCTTTGCACTACCATCGAATACTACGCGTAGTTTTGTAGTTGTGCTACTTTCGCGGTATACACCGTGGTGTGGTAAGAAGTAGTTAGGTTTTTCATGTGTATATACGCGTGTCATGTGACCTAAGGTTGCATATTCATGCATAAAATCGCAATACATCTGTCTATACAGAGGTAAACGCTCAAATTTCTTTTCTAAGTAAAGCATTCGTTTTTTAGCTATTTCTAATGAATCACCAAGTGCATCAGCTGACTCGTTTAGTGGAATACGTACCGAAAACCTACCGTCTTTTTCGCGTGTAGTCGTATTGATAAACAGTTCCTCACATTTTCGTTCACTTGGAGTAAGGACCTTGTCCACCATATCATTACTAGGTATATTTTCGATTTCCCAGAATTTACGAAGCTGTCCGTCTATAGCTTCAGTAAAGTTGCAGTGAATGTCACGTTGGTGTGTTAAGTTCTTTGTATTAATTGGTCCAGAGATCAACCAACCCAATTTTGAACTTTGTAAAAATGGTCCCTTATGGGGTAATCGTATCCTGTCCTCTTCTAATAAATCCCAAAATATGTCAGCCCCTATAAGTATATCGATTTCGGCGGGCACTGAAAAACCGGGATCAGCGAGAGTTACGTTTTCAGGTATTTGTATATATCGTGTATATTCGCATAAGCTTGACGATGGCAAGCGAGGGGTTATTATTGGTAACACTAAACAAGCTAACCGCGTATTGTAATCACTTGTTTTAGAGCGCAATAATATATCGCATTTTTTATTCGTTTGGGTGAGGCTACGCCCTACACCTGAGATACGTACAGTGGACTGTATATATGTCGCATTTATTCGTTTAGCTAACTTCTCCGTAATGAAGCTGTGCTGAGAACCGCTGTCTAACAGAGCTCGGGCAGAGTGGAACTTATTGTTTTGATCTGCTACTTCGACTACTGCGGTGCTAAGCAAAATGTGTGATAATGATAAGCCTGAATATTCCGTGTTGTCTGTTGCAATCGCAACACAGTCAGCTGATGCAGCTGCTGCTGAAGTAGTAGCGCATGTAGGCACAGCCAAACACACATTCGCATTGCTACTACTACTACTGCTATGCTCGTCTAAATGAAGCAAACTATTATGTTTTTCCTTACATTGCAGACACGGACCGAACAAACATTTATCAATAACATGACCATAACGCAAACAATTCAAGCACAATTTGTTTTTGTTTACAAAATCAATCCTTTCCCCAACTGATAAATTTAAAAATTTAAAGCAAGTATAAAGTTTGTGCTTGCCATTACACTGTGGACAATTAAATTTTGCATCTTTATTATTCTGCTTGCCCTTCTGAGAAACCTTTGATGAGTTATTATCTGTTGAAGCAAAACTTTGAATTTGCTGTGCACTTTTACTGTCATTTTGACCGCTAGATTTTGTTTGTGATTTAGAATGATTCGCATTTATCATTTCTAACATATCTGCCCGGTTTCTGAGAAATGCAAGCAGTTGTTCTAGCTTCAAAACATTAGCTTGAGAATCCCTGGAACCCCTGAAACTCTCCCATTCGCGTTCTGTGGAAGAGTCAAGTTTTGACACCACAAGGAAAATAATCAAGGTATCCCATGATTCCGTCGGCTCATTTAACGTTTGTAAGGCTCTCAAGTTTCTAAGGACTGTGTCAATTAGTTTTCTAATTTGAACTGATGATTCTTGTTTTAAGCTGCCAATATTAAATAGTGATTTTATGTGATTGTGCACTAGCAACCTGTGATTGTGGAACCTGTTCTCCAAAAGCTCCCATGCGTGTTGGTAATTGGATGCATTAAACTCTAAGGCACCTATAACCTGCAATGCGCTACCGCTGAGAGAGGCTCTGAGGTAATGAAATTTATGAATGGCATCGAGATCCTTTCGGTTGTGTATCATGGTTAGGTACGAGTTCCTAAACTCCAACCACTCATCAAAACCTCCTTTGAAAGAAGGCAAACTAATCACAGGCAACTTTACTAATGCTTGTGCTGAACTTTCGGTGGCTGTGCAACGTTCGATTTTACTACCAGTCTCACAACTATCAATTAAACATGTGGCCAATGCCATTGAATTAAAATAAAAAGATTCTACTGATTCAATATAGTCTAAGTGAGTGGCAATGTCTTCCTGATTTGAATAGATTTCTATGTCGCTGCCAACCTGATTGAGCTTTTCAAAGTGTTCGCTAGCTGTTTTCAGTCTCAATTTCAACTCTTCTTTCTGAAGTTTAGTTAGAGTAGCACCTTTGAATGATTCTACATACTTTTTGAATTGAGTTAACCTACCTTTGAAATGACCTCGTTTATTTTTCAACTCTTGGAGGTAAGTATCAGTCCTAGTAGGAGAATGTAATGGCGTAGGCGAAGGGATAGTAACTCTTAGATTATGCTCAGTCATGGTGGTTTGATAGAAACAGAAAGGTACTCACGTGGCAGCAGCACCCGACACCAGCTTTCGGCAACTAGAAAAGAACACAGTTTTAGCATATATTCAGCACAAATCCTAGGGGAATTGGGATGAACGGATGGGACTTTCTGACTGTCCGCTTGTGGCGTCGCTCGTCCTCGAGTAATGACGACGCGGCAATTCCGCAAGCGTGGTCGTTTTGTTTCGCTTGTTTCTGGTTCAGCTTGGCTGCAATCCGGTTCGTAGGTCCAAATGTTTAGGCCTAGCCAGGATAGGTCCCTTTTGTTGATTAAAAGAATTCTGTATTCTGCAACTGTGTAATAAAATAAATGAAAATTAAAGGTTTTACAATTTTGTGTGCTCTCATAAAGATGGCCGAGAGAAGAAGAAGGAATATAATTTCAGGGGGGTGAAGACAATAAATTGTAAGTGGGCACACAAGCTAATTTTATGTCACTGTCAAAGTCTTCCACGTTTCGGTTTGTACTGAATAGATGGCACTGTCCGCAACAGGTATAATTTTTTTATCCAAATCTCAAACAGTCCTTCACCCATCATTGTAGCACTGATTCTTTTTATGTATTTATTTATTTTACTTACCAGTCTTCTAACAGCTTAAGGGAACAGATACGTTCGCGTTTCTTTTTTGTTCACGATTTACATGAAAATGTTTGAACAAATTTACTAAATATTTTTGGGTTCCCAGTTTTTGCGACCCGTGGCTTCTATCCAAAGCAAACGTAAATCATTGTTTTCGGGAAATCTGTAACAAACAAAAACATATTTTAAGAATGTATGTAGATGTAGGTATTCATGTCTCAATGCGCCACGACATTTGGGGAATTTTATTTTCGAGTGCAGGCAGCCCTAAATTTTCGTAATTTTAGGTTATATTTATTAGAATTATTTTAAAACATAGTTTTTGAGTCTTGTCTGTACGGAAATCTATGAAACTATAAATTTTAAACCTTTTTTGAAGTCAAACGAGCTTGTACTTACGATTGGAATGACAAACTCGGCACTTTTCGTTCACCGTCACTTTTACATCCAAAAACACTGCACCGCACCATTGTTGCTTCAGATTTATATCGTTGAGAGACGCAGGAATGCCCGCAGAGTCACTTTCACACATTTAATTAGCAGAAAGTATCATTAGGTCGAAAACAACAAATACTATGTGATGTGCCCGGCATGTTTGTTTAGCTCTTATAAGAGCTAAACAATGAAAAAACTGGCACACTGGTAGAGACAGAGAAACTTTCATTCTATCTCATTTCTTCTCAGGCTACAAGCATATTTTTATCTCTCTCTTGAGTGACTGAAATGGGTATATACAACATCTCTAGTGCCTTATTACTCTAAGCAGTACATAATACATAAGGATATGTGTAGAATGTTTATACTGGGCCGTAGGCGTAGATGGAGTATTTTACCGCCGTTGGCAATGCTGTTCAGAAGTCACAATCAGCGCCGCCATCTAGCACGTCACGGCGGAACCACATCGCAACGACGACGCGCGCAACATTGCTGAGTTAGTATTTAGTAGGTACATGATTGCTGACCAAATCACTGATCGAAATTTGTAATACTAGATTTTTATTGCAAACAGTTTACGAACGCAGCCAAATTAAACTTAACTAAAACAGGTGCGTCTAAAAAAGTTTTTCACTTCAAGCATTGAA
The DNA here is from genome assembly GCA_947086465.1 of Eupithecia exiguata. Lineage (NCBI taxonomy): Eukaryota > Metazoa > Arthropoda > Insecta > Lepidoptera > Geometridae > Eupithecia > Eupithecia exiguata. Next base: position 8,086,794 of record OX352233.1, read on the forward strand.
CCATGACTACAAGTTAGTTCAGTGTAAAACTAACAGATGACCACCTCATAGTTTTGGTTCAAACTAATAGAATAAGTTAGGTGCTTGACTCTATCATCATCAGATCAGGGGTGTGCGTGTGCCTCTAAAAGTTTAGCCAACTCATAGCTTGATGATTGTTTATTGCTGCTTCTTAACTTCTATCACGTTGATAATGGTTACTTACAGCGGCAAATAATAAATTGCGGGTCACTCCACTCACCTATATTACCGGTAGAAGAACTCAATAACTTTATTTTTATGCTTGCCGACATTATTTGTATGCCTGTATCTGGCCTCGTTTGAGGTCAGTTTGGTGAACACTGCAAAAAATCTAAGAAAACCACAAAATTTCGCGGCTCGTTCCGCTCGCCTAATGGATGCTATAAAAATAATAACAACATTTATAGCTTCTTCCAGGACTCAAACCCCGTTGTATGTCACTTCGAGAAATTTACAAAAAAAGCGGCTCGCTCCACTCGCAGATGTCATTTTTGCCTTCTGGCTGCGGTCTGGTGCTCAACGCTCGTTTGAGATCAGCATGCAAAACATTGTAAAAAACTAACAAACTCACAAAATTTTTGCCGCTCGCTCCTCTCGCCGGTAATATCTTGTCTTACTTGATATGGTCCAGTGCTCGACCCCCACTTAAACTCACTCTGCCACCACAATGAACAGAATAAATTAAAATGTTTCGACAAACGCTCGTTTCCCCATGGCACCAATCTTGATCCTAAGATTGCCTTAACAAAAAAATTAACCAAAACTAGCAAAGTTTTTTTTTCGCTGCTTGACTTGTATTGCCGGCTACGGCCCTGCATAAGATTAAATACACCATTATACATCATAGATTCATTTATATTTCGCCATTTTGCTGATATCAATTTGCCTCCAACTCCAAAAACGCGTAATTTCGTTACTCCTCCGCTCGTTTAAGTCACTTTAGGGGCTCTGATCGTATGATTTGTGGACATGGCTACGAGTTAAAGGATATTTAGGTTTCGGGTTTCGCCGAGCGGATGTGAAAGAAAAATTTAACTTATTCAGCAAAAATTTAACATTTCAGGACACGAAACGTAACTTACTGACAACCAACACTGCTGGTATTGTATACTCTTAACAGAATACATAAATATAATCTGTGCTAGGTTAGCCTGTATGTATAAAACAGATCGTAGATTTATTGTTTTTTCTATTCTATTCTAGGAGTAGGTGTATGTAATAGTATTATTTCCCTGATTTAATATCAAAGCAAAATCCTCCCGCGTGTTGTGTGTGGCGTGTGAGTGCCGTGCCGAGTGGCAATGCGTTATTGCGATGAGACAATGAGTTTTTAGAAATATATTTAGGTGTATTATCTACTTAATAAATAATAAAACACGACACAATCTGGAAACCTGGAAACTATGCAGAATTCAACAAAACAAACCAATAACATGGACTACGATTATCTCATAAAATTGCTGTGTGTCGGAGATTCTGGTGTAGGAAAGACTAGCTTTTTGTACAAGTATACGGATGGAGTATTTCACACACAGTTTATCTCTACAGTTGGTATTGATTTTAGAGAAAAAAGTGTGGTTAGTTTTGTTCATAAAGCTCTTTGAGAAGTCTGCTGATTTCTTTAAAATGACATCAATCAAACCCTCCTAGGTATTATAGGTATCTACATAGTAATATTTTAATGATTTCAGCTCTACCAACAAAATAGCAGGCAGCATCGAATACATTTGCAGCTTTGGGATACTGCTGGCCAAGAAAGGTAGGTAGTACCTATCATATTTGTTCTATATACGCTGCAACCCATTCGCTAAATAAAAAAATACTCACATAATCACGTAAAGATGAAGATCTGGTTGCTGCATTGTTTGAACATGTGTGTTTATGTGGCCGTGTGGTGCCAGCCTAAAATTGTACCACCCCAACTCTTCCCGTTAGTGTCATATGAGGGGACTAATGGACACAAACAGGAGGGGCAGCAGTGCCCCCTGCAGAACAATATCACCACTGAACTACGATCCCAACCAGCATGCTTAGTGTGGGGAAGTGGAGGATATGTACGAAGATCTATCCAAAGCCTTGCATAACACCACAATAAGGCTCACTGCAACATTGTTATGTGGGATTTTAACGGCAAAGTAATCTAGACTGGGAAGAATACCGAATAGGCTCGCATGGTTATGGAGTTAGGAATCACAAAGGGTAAATGCTTGCCAACTTCCTTGAGAAGGAGGAACTTTTCTTAATGAATTCCTTTAAGAAACAGCCTTGCAGGAAGTGAATATGGTAAAGCCCCTACACTGGGTCTTAAAATGAGATCGACTACATCATGACAGATAGCAAGCATATGTTCAGAGAGTTCTCAGTGATCAACAGGTTCAATAGAGGATCTGATCACCGGCTCCTCCGAAGCTCTCCGAATATCAACCTGAAGCTTGATAGAAACCATGTGATGAAGTCCACACTCTGACCTAACCCAATCTAAATCATGGATTTGTTGCCTCTGAAATACAAAGAAGATACATTTTCATGATCAATTTGAAGTGGTATTTTTGAAACTAAATTGTATTAATAGTTATTTGAGCTATCAGTTATTGAAGTAGAACAGAAATGCAAAGGCAATGTGCAATTTTGGCAGAAATTAATATGGTCTTATCTGATAGCAGGTATCCAATTAATTTTTGGTGGAGTTTAATAAGTTGATTGAATGAAACCCTTCACTCATAATTTAGTACTTACCAATAATTTAGTATAATACCTATCTATGTTATTATTATATCTGTATATAATATACCTTTGTAAATTACACTATCACACTTCACACTTATAAGTTGCTAGTGACCCACCCCGGCTTCGCACACGGGTAGATAGGAGATATTTAACAAAAAAAATTAACATTATACATTTTAACACACTCTTGGCAGACTTTCCATTATTAGAACACTCAATTAAGTCTGCTTTTAAGAAAATAAACAATCAAAATCATCCGTTTGGGAGCTATGATGCCGCAACATCCCGCAGATAATACACACACAGACTCATAGATCCACCCGTCAAACTTATACATACAACATACAACCCTTTTTGTGTCGGGGCTGAATAAGTGTTATTTTTTGCCGTTTTTATACGTAATGGCACGGAATCCTTCGTGCGCAAGTAGGACTCGCACTTGGCCGTTTTTATATAAATTAAATTTAAAGTATATCTCAGTTTTTAATTTTCACTTTTCAACACCTTGAACGCCTATAGCTGCTTTTTTTGCCTAGATCTCTCGTAAATATTGATTTTAATAGTAAGGGCTAACATGCTAATTGTAATTCAAACAAAATTTTATGGCATGTTTCACATACAAAAGCTTACAGCACTAAATAGTTCAAACTTCGAAATAAATACAATCTTCAAACATAGCTGAATGACTTTTCAGGGTTAAAAAAACCACCAAGCTATTGGAATTGGTTCCACCCACCCCTCAGGTACCTACCATATGGGACAGGGTCTGCCGAACATCCTGTATAATATAGGGAAGAAACTAGTAATACATAATATAAAATTTCAGATTCAGAAGCTTGACCACCGCGTTCTATCGAGATGCAATGGGGTTTCTACTCCTCTTCGATCTTACTAACGAAGCGTCATTTCTGGAAGTGAGGAACTGGATTGAACAGTTGAAGGTAAGGAAACTGTAAAATTAAATAAAATTTAATATTTTTGGAAAATACACAGCATTATCTAGCCCCAAACTATGTACCTACCTACAGCTTGTGTTATGGGTGTACCTACTAGATGACTGATACCTATACTTAATAGGTCCATTACATTATGTACTGTACAAAGGTAAATAAATATGAAAATATTTTTTATTATACATAGAAAACACTCACGACATATATCTGAAGATCGTACAAATATTTGTCCCGCGGCGGGAATCGAACGCGCAACCCCTTGCGTTACAAGCGGACGGACTTTCACCCGCTGCGACGCAAATATCTACTTCACAACTCCAAATCGAAAACGGCGCATTTGCTGCTCAAAAACAGTGAGCAAAATCGAGTTTTGCTCACATGTGGAATAAAGGATGAGCAGCAAAGTCACCGTTTTCGAGTGGGAATTGTAAAAAGATTATTATTCAACTTGTTTACTGTAGAGTCACGAGCGTAGCGAGTGGCTTTTCGAGTGGGAATTGTAAAAAGATTATTATTCAACTTGTTTACTTTAGAGCCACTCGCTACGCTCGTGACTATACGTTTTCGACTAATCGTTTTGCCCACTTGTTGAACAAATAACTAAACTCTTGTAACTAACACTTGTTAAACATTTCCGTAGAACCAACGCGTGCGAAGCCACCGGCCGAAACTAGTGAACTAATGAATAGTGTGATCTGGGTCCTGGGCGGGTCATGTCATGTCTGCCGGAACTGCAGACAAGTCCGGAAGGCGTAGTTTACCGGAGATGGTCATGACAGTGTTACCGGGCTTGTAGTGACAGTACTGTCATAGCCATCTGCGATCAACAATCCTCTCGAAAACAAAACACCTCTGTTTTACACGGAGGAAGGGAAGGCCTTTGCCTTGTAGTGGGACAGTGTAGGCTCATTATAAAAACTTGCGGCTTCGCCCGCGTTGCATTCGCAGAATCATGAGTTTTTTTGTGCAGAACACTCATTCTTTTTCTATAATAAAAGTATCCCAAGTTACTTTTTGTAACATCAGCTGTGAACCAGTGAAGTCCTGTCAAAATCGACACAGCCGTTTCGGATATTATATTAGCCGGAACTAACAAAAAGACACAAAAAAGTATTTAGTTTTAAACAGTTTCATATGCATTTTAGTAAATTAACGCACCGTCACTGCCTTTTTATGTATTTGTAATTCTAGATAAAAAATATAACAAACAACATTATTTTCAGACACACAGTCTCAGTGATGACCCTGACATAGTGCTGTGCGGACATAAATGTGACCTCCAGGAGAAAAGACTGGTCAATCAGAACCGAGCAAGGGAGTTTGCCAAGAACTACAATCTCCCATATCTTGAGACAAGTGCTAAAACCGGACAAAACATTGATCGGGCTATAGAGATTTTACTGGACAGAGTTATGCTAAGGTATGGCACTTATCTCAATAATTCTTATACAGCAAGGATCAGGTTTTTAAAATGCAATTTACTGCCTTCAAATTAAAATGAATATATACCACTGCAATCAGTATATTAGAGTAAACAGGCTATGGATAAAAACAAGGCCTCCCCGGGTGACCAATGCATCGTCGCAGGCGGACCTTCACCCGCTGCGACGCAAATATCTACTATAAATAATTTTTACTCAAACATAGCATGTAATCTGCTGATTATTTCGACAACCTTCTTTGAGTAAAGTCGACCTTTCGGGCATACCCGAACAGGCGGACAGTAATATTATTACTGTCCGCTCTATGCGGTCCGTAATATATTTTGAATTTCGAATTCTATTTTGTTTGGATAATGGTTAGGTGCATAAAGGTTTTATGCATACTGAGCGGTACAAGCTTCACTGGCTGGTTAGAATAAAAAAAGAAAACGCGGGAAACTGCTATTATAAAAGAGCATCGCGTTGAAAATTTTTGCATGATACGTTTTAATAAATTTTTGTGAATAAATAAATTGTGAAAATGAACTTTTCAAGCGACAAATCCTCCAATACAATTTAAATTACTCGCATTGTTTGAGTAAAGCACTATATAAGCCTCTGTCCGCAATGACTGCCCTGCTGGCCACGGTAAGCTGGCCTCAAGCTAAGCTTGCTATGGTCAAGCTTGGTTATCATTGCAGCCCTTGCTGTCCGCGCTATAAAGGCATTCAGACATTCATTTCAGCTTGGCCATCAAGAGCTGAAGGTTGCGTGATGGCCTGGACCTGCGCTACACTTCGCTTATAGCCATTTTCAATTTCGCGGCCAGCAACCGACCCATTATTTATTAGACGTAATTTACTATAATCATATCCAAACAAAATCATTGGCCTGCAATTGATTGACCGGCGCTACCGGGCGTAATGCCATTCGCAAACGAGCATGAAACGTCAAAAATCTCATTGCGAGTTGCGAACGCCTTCTTTCCCCGTACCTACTGACTACACGAATGCTCGCTGTGTGATACGTTACAATACGGGCTTAAGAAGGTTTTTCTTGAGGTCTCAGATGAGGTTACTTAAAGCCTTCTAAGCATGGGAGTTATCAATATACTCCTTCATTCTTATGTGTTGCCACATTCATGCCAATAGTGAGTGTGAATAGTTATCTCCAACAAAAGAAATCCCTACTAATTTTACGCCACATGGTGGCATGGCTAATGCATGCCTAACCCGTATAGATGAGGTATATCATATACAAAATATGTAGGTATCTATACGCCAGCCAAGTTTGATGTATTCTTTTGTAAACAAACCATAACAAAATAACTAAAGTTATCAAATATTGGGCGTCGAGTTTCAGATATAAGTAAATAAATCTCACTATCTCACTAATATTATAAACGTGAAAGTTTAGATGGATGGATGGATAGATAGATGGATGGATGGATGTTTGTTCCTTTATCACGCCAGAACGGCTGAACGGATCTGAATGAAATTTGGCACAGAGATAGATTATAGTCTGGAATAGGACATAGGCTACTTTTTATCCCGGAATTCCCACGGGAACGGGAACTACGCGGGTGAAACCGCGAGGCGCTTCTAGTAATAAATAATGCTAGAAAATCCACACAGCATTATCTAGCCCCAAACTACGCAACGCTTGTGTTATAGGTACTAGATGATTTGTACTGTTTATTATGCCTTTTTACGAGTATGTTTCCATTGTCCCAATACTTGAAGGCTGTACATGGGCTTTAATAATTAACTCATACTGCTGTAATGTTCCTCTTCTAGATTTTTCAAGTGCACGTTTCTCTATTTCAGAATGGAGTCTTCCGTGGAGTACGCAATGCTTTGCGCGTCCGGCCGACGGCGCCACTCCCTTCAAAAACTACAAGCGAAAAAGGAGAGCCAGATCTGTTCATGTTAGATTCTGTGATTAATATTTACCTATACACTCTTATATTACTCTATTTCCATATTTTTTTATCTGATATTTACGAATAATAATATTGCATATACGTTAGAATCTAGTCAGCAGCCGCGGTTTCGACCGATGGAATGGAATCGAATGGAATTTCAACTGGAATTGACTATGAAAAATTGGTAATTCATTTGTTGAGAAGAATGCACGAGCACATTCTATATTTAAAGAAACACGCTCGGTGAAATATAAAGTTTATCCTAAATTTTTCTGTGTATTTAAAATTTTAAACTATCTTACGAATTTTTCGGTGACCGTCTAAAAGAGACTGATGTTCGACTAGTATTTTCAGTTGGACTAGCAAAACACCAATTTAAAAAAAATTGTTAATTCTTTAAAACAAATATAAATTCGCCAAAAGAGCATAAGTGCAGGGTAATAATATTTACTAACTAGTCGCACTAAAAAGACCAAAGAATGGATATGTTTTAGTTCTTATTATAGCTTTATTCATTAGATTTTTGCAAAAGTGTGTATATTTTTTCGCACAAATTGCTATTATATTATAAAGTACGTGAATTGTTACTTACGGGCCTACTCGGAAAAGGAAAATCGAAGATTCTGATTCGTTTTCGTGCACAACTTAACTCTTATGTCGCTTGCTTAAGAAGCGAACGTAACAAGTTTGCTTGTTAAACTAGGCCTAGATCTCAGTACCCATGGAATCCCCGTGGTTAATTAACTCAAATCACATAAAATTCTACATATTTTTCTTTGGTTCCTTGAAAGTGAAAATACGATTAAAAAATACGTATAAAACAATCATGAAATTGCATTTTTTTGCACATAATTTAATCGAGATCTCAGGAACCCTGCGGTCTATTAAAATGACTTATGTTTTTTGATTCGTTACAAAGCCAGTAATTATTAGGTTACTACTAATTGTTTGGTTGCTTGAACCAGTTTCTTGGTAAGTTGTGTAGTGTTCTTGTTTATAAGCAAAAACTTTGCTGCTTGATTTTTGCGCTTACGCCCCGTTCCAAAAACGTATGCTCTGTCCCGCTCCTATGAACGCGAAATCCTATGCATATCCTTTTCGGAAAAAGGGCGCGTATTGCACTCTATTGAGACGTTTGTTTCCACGAAAAGAATCAGAAGCTTCAATTTCGTTTTTACGTGTTCGGGCTCTGAGTACCGGTATTGATCTCATATACATGTATAAGTATAGCCTAGTATTATTTGCATTTAAGAATATATATTTATACTTTTTAAACAATGAAAATTAGTACTTTAAAAAATAACGAGACGTACGTGATCGACGTGTCTCCTTTTTCCATACAATTTGGTACAGCGCCTCTGTCGTGCGGACGTGGAACTACGCTCGATCGCTTTACGTTACTAACATAAGGAGATGTAAACATATCTAGGAAAATGACAGTTCTGACATGCATTGCGAGACCGAATGATGGTTACGTTACTGACGTAAAAAATTACATAATTATTTATATTTAAAATAGAATCTTTTTTAAAAACAAAGAAAGTTACAATCAAACAATAGAAACAAATTAGAACTAGTATTTACAATTGAGTTAACTGCAGAATCTTAACAATATCAGTCAGAAGCGTCCCCAAGATGCTAAAAGTGTTTTCAGGTACAATTACTGTTTGAAAATATTTATCATAATTATTTCTAGTACTTTTTCTCAGTGGAAAATCACAATATAATATTTTGCATTTTTCATATTAAATATAAACAAATAAATTGTTACGCTTAAATGAAGATGTAGTATAATCTATTATCTTTATTATTCTTACAATATTTTGACTGATAATTTTCTAATAATTACCTTATTTTCTAAATAATCAAATGAAGCAATGAAATAATTCGCAGATGCTAAAATCTTACATGGTGGATCCTCCACACATAATCCATACCTTGCTAAACTACAGTATACTGTGTTATTACTTGGAATTTTCTTACTGCCGAGAAAACAGTAGCAGAGACGTATTTTTTAAGAAGTTTTTTTCTTACCCTTCTGCGTTGGTATGTACCTACAATACAATACAATACAATACAAAAACACTTTATTGTACACCAGAAAAAGAACATTACAAAAAGACATTACATGAGACGAGTACAATGGGCGGCCTTATCGCTTAGAAGCGATCTCTTCCAGGCAACCTTTGGATGGAAAGAATTATGTGAATTTAAGAAAGGCAGGGGGTGTACTAAAGATAGACTAATGAACACATAAACTAGATATACACATAAAATAACTGTAATACACTACATACCTGTGGCCAATGTTAGTGATGAATCTATTTGAAGATGAGGTACCTCAGCTTTGTCGGACTATTTTATAGTGATAAAGTACGTAGGTAACTAAAATAAGGCGTAAACAATGATTTTGCAGAATCGCGACTCTAACGCCATCTCTTAGTAATGCAACAACAACTACCTCCTAGGTTCAAAAACCCTGAAGTTTCATTATTTTACCAAAGCATGACACTAAAATAAATTTTAACATGTAGGAATTACTAATACCTACAACAAAATAACAAATAATTTATGAGCAACTCATTTTGTTTTATAATAAAATAAGCAAATAATTATCATAATCTGGCCTTTTAGTCGCGTTCCAGATAAGAACGGTTTTAACACCCCTGCTTGACACGTCCACGATGGCTACCTACTGAACAGTCAAGACGTTATCGAGACGTCGATGTCTCGATCACGCCTTGCCAGACTCCCCCTCAGGTCTTGTGTGTAAAGTCTAGAAAAATCAGAGAAATTCGAAAAAGGCAGGTGTATAAAACCTTTTTATCCGAATGGAAACGGCCTATCTATAAAGATAAGTAATATTAATATCTATATAGGCTACCAATAAATATTACTTTGTTATATTTCACATACGCATTTACACGCACCGAAAAAGATTATATTTAATCTACGTTTATTTGTTACCTATTATTCTACTATTAAACTATTATACCTATTTTTATAAAGAGCTATTTGCTCTTCTACAGGATGTCTTATGCTTAGGGGACCAAACAAAGTGGTATCTTGGGAGGTTCCAATCTGCAATGAATGGATCAGCATGATAATGCGTTGCAGTTTTTTCCGTCTAGAATAGCTAATTTTTGTGCATTCTAAAAACTTTGAAAGAACTATTTCGCTACGAGCCGTCAAAAAGAGTTCTGTAATTCTGTAAAACGCAAAACACAGGTCCATTTAATTAATATCATTACCTTCAAAGATCCCACGATCCTGTAAGATTGAATCATCCTGTATCAAATTATCAATTTATTATTGTTATTTACCAATCATTAGTTAGGAATAAATTTTGATATAAATGTGAAGGTACGGCTTATAAATGTTTTTAAGTATTGGAATACATACCTACATAATATTAATTGTACTAGGTTAATATAAATATTAATAAATTATATTAAAGTTACTATAAATTATCCTTGACCAACTGCCAATTCTTAAAATACGCGTCAATTTGTGTAAAAATATTATCTTTGATGTTTTCTGTGGATTAAAATGAAATCTATAACATATTTATTTTGTTTTAATATGTAGGTACCAATTACTATTTTTTTTAATGATTGTATCGAAGATGCAGTTTTTTTTGTTTTATTCACCTCGCTTATCTTTCTTGCAGTTACGTTGAAGTATGTTACCCATGTCCAAGTTTACCAAGCTCTCCTTCATTCTGACACTGGTGAGTCCTACGTCCCATCATATCATGTCTTAAAAAGATAACTTGTCGTTCTACACTTTTTACAAGTATACAAAGGCCCGTATTATGAAAGCTTACTCAGTTATATTGAGTGATGTTTACGCTATAGAAAAGCATTACACTCAAACTTTCATAATACGGGTTTTAGGCCTGGTTTTCACAGGCCCAGTCACTGACTGTGACACCCAGTAAACAGCAACTGTCCATTCTGCTGTCTATACAGTTACTGACACTTTCCTGACGTATTCTTACTACCTACGAGGCAGCTGCTGTCTGCACAGTAGCTTTGTTCTGCTCTGACCCATTGCTTTTTCACGGAGACAGCGGTCTACACAGTAGCTGTGTAGGTACTACTGAGGGGCCAATTCTGCGTATCACTTGATATTTTATAATTCCAAAACGCGCCTCGGCCATTTTAAACGCCCTAGAAAAAAAAGTCTAAAAACTGAAATATCTTTTCAGTATAAACAATGTCCAGGCGTTGTCCTTCGGTACTGACCGGCTGCCGCTGTTGCGTTCGCATGGAGCCATTGACGGCCCGTAGTTGTCCTTGTTGGAGTGAGGGAAGGTTAGCGGACAGTAGAATTAAAAAAATGTTGAAGTAGCTGTCCGGCAGTAACTGACCGGCAGTAGTCTCGCCTAACCTGTCGGACCGTAACTGTCCTTCACTGTCCGGCAGCTATACTGTGTCCGTGAGGCTTTAGTTTTGTTTTAAACTGAACCAATCTATACCTACCAATCTTAAAAGGCATTGGGAAATCTAAAAACAAAAAACTCGACCATACTGCAATATGCAGCGCCCAACCCCGAAAGGAATCCAATTGAAGATTTTATCTCTTAATTTTATGTTTATAGTCCAACCCTAGTTTTATTATTGTGAGGGTTAGTTTCCTCGGGTTCACCAAACTGCGATCATCTGGCCCCCTACGCACGTGATGCGCGCGCGGGCCACAATCTTGTCAAAACACTCTCCTTGAAAAACTTCCCTTGTTACTCCACAATAAGATTCGAAATAGCGCGTCAAATTTAGATAAGCTGCAGTCAAGGGTGATGGAACACCAATGACACCCTCGTATAGACTTTATTTGTAAGGGTGTAGTGTCTAAATTGGGTCTGCAATTGAGAACGCATCGTACTTACAACGCGCAGACGCGGAAGAGTACGTCACACTAGCGCTAATCTTGCTCTCACTCCACGTTGTTTTTGTTCTCTCGTGTAAGCAAGTTTTTCGAAAAAGTATAACTTAGATCCTCCGCGTTATTAAAGCTTTTTAGTGATAACGTGATTTTGACCCCTGTAAATAACGTTTTATGTCGTTGGGATGAGAGAGCATTTCGAGATAATCCGGTCATTCGCGGCTAGCTTCATCTCATTCGGTTTGTTTATGTATTGAAAGACAACAGATTGATGCAAGCCGGCACCCGCGAGCTGTGGAACAGTGTGATTTCAGTAAGACCAGTCATGAATGGCAAGTAAACGTTACGAATTCGCTCGCTAGGTATTACACGGACGTGAAACAGTGTCAGACCGAGCGTCGTTAGTGTTGTGTTGACTTTCTGTACCCGAATAGAACTGTAATTGAATAATTAGCGAATCGAGAGACCTTGTGCTAAAAGTGCTGAATTTGCGGTAAGTTTACAAATAAATTCCTTGAAACCCTTTCATATGTACCCTTTTTTCAGTAAATAAAACTTAATAATTTAAATATTAAGTACCTAAGTTTGCATACTTATATCAGCTATGATTTTGTTAATTAACGGCTTTAATACTTAAATACATACATAATGTATATGTATTTATGGGTTCGATTTCCGCATGCTTTGGTTAAAATTCTGTTTGTTTTTCATGCTTTCTACCTCAGTTTTCTTCTAAAGCACCATATCTTCAGATTTATTTATATATGGTCTCGCTAGCTGGCTTGTTAAATTGTTTTTGAATATAACTTATTTGGGTCGTTGGGGGAGGCCTAAGTCCAGCTGTGGACTAATATAGGCTGATAATGATGATGATAACGTATTTAAGCTAGGAAGTAGGTAAATAAAATAGTAGAATTACGGTCTCCACGGAAGACCAGCGCTATGGTATGATCTGCTCTACCATAGCACATGCTGAGTGGGGACAGATTTTGTCAGTTGTTAGGGTTCCATAGCTCAAATGGAAAAAAGGAACACCTAAAGGATCGCTTTGTTGTTCGTCTGTCCGTCTGTCAATCCTCTTTTCTCTGAAACGCGTATCATATACTCAGGTTCATACCTTCTTGGAGCCGTAATACGTATCAAACTTCTAAGTCAACGCAATCCAAAGTTACAGCCGATTATGCCCAATTTTTTTGAATTTTTTAATAAAATTACATGCACACAAAACCGGGGATACTTCCCGTTGACCCAGAATCATGAAAATTAGCAAGAAGCAAGGTCTCTAGCACAAGTAATGGAAAAAATCCGAAAACCGTAAATTTTAGTTAATTCACAGATCAAATAATTTTTGAATCTCGCAATGCAACCAAAAACCTATAGGGTACTTTTCGTTGACCTAGAACTATACAATTTGGCAAGAAGCAAGGTCATATAGCACAAGTAAAGAAAAACATAACAAATAACAACGAAAACTGTAATATTGTAGTCTAATCACAAAAAAAAAACATTTTGTTGATTCTCGCCATGGACCAAAACCTATTAGGGTATCTACTGCCCGTTCAGCGAGAATCATGATGTTTGGCAAGAAACAAGGTTTTTTAATTATGTAATTAATATAATGTTTACTTACGGAACCTCTCTCGTTGCGAGAGTCCGATTCGCACTTGACGTTTTTTTTTTTTATTAGGGTTTATTTATTATGTGTCTTAGTCGTCTCTGTTCTGGCAAACCTTTTTACTTTTACTATCAGTAAAATTAAAACGTAATTGTATGTTTTACTACATTTTAATATGGTAACCATCCGCATCCAAATCTCGTTTCACAAACGTCTGTTTTTTTGCATTATGTGTTGTCATAAAAAAAACATATACAATCCATGGTTTGTTTAGTATGTTAAATAAAACATGACACCCGAGCCTATTACTGCCAATTAAAACTTAATTAAGCACTCGTTAATTTGTACGGAGTGTGTAGTCATTATACGTTTTGTAGACAACACAATGGTAAGTAAATTCTTACAGCACTGTTGAAGACATTTTTTTCCATCGACTGCCTGTTAATAAGGTACCTCTTATAGGTATAGAGGTACCTACATAAGTGCAAGAACTGTAGTCTCAGGTAGACCAATGACCATACACTTTATCAGCGAGGGATTAAAGGTTAACCTTATAACTTGATAAATAAGTTTGTCTTACGGCGATTACCCTTTAATTTTTTTTTTCATAAATCCGATATTCCCGAACTTCTATTTCTACCATGACAGCAAAATTGCTTTGTCAGTAATTTTTATTTACAAGAAATCACTAAAATGGTATTTTTATACCTATACGTTATAATAACATAACAGATACAATGAAATACTAATACGACAATTCGTATAAATACAAAAAACATCCGAGGAAAAAACTCCGAAAAAACTTTTATTTTTACCTAGCCTTTCAGCAAAATTGCTAACTCGTGTTCAATTAACCCTTATATAGGTAGAGTACCTTACCTACATAGTAGGTACATAATGTTATGTTCTATGTAGATAGCAGACTCCACGTAACATAATTTTCTTTTTTTCCTGGTGTGGGATTTCGTTGTTTTGTAGTTTTTAAGATTGTATAATTCAACGAATAAATAATTTTAATTGAATATTGAATATATAATATCAAGAAGGAAGATAAGGATATATAAGTTAGGAACATTTTTATGAAACTTTCAATATGTTGGTGTTTACTGAAATGTGAGTGAAATTCGAAGTTCGCCATTTGCTTGCCTGAATGCCTAAAAAGTTATCTCATAAAGGTGAACGCTAGACCGTAGCAATCCAAGAAACTTGGGCTCTTGGAAGTTAGTGGTTATTATTATTATTACATACTGATTTTGAAGTTGCGTATAACATATCTCTGTGATTTCTGCCCACGGCTTTCTATTATAAAATACTCGAAATTTTTCGACTACCTGCCCTTCCTCTTCTTACGGGTCAAAAATAGCTGACTAGCTGAAAATATTCAACACTCTTCGTATTTTCGTTAAAAAATACTGAAATCGCTTCCTTCTGTATATTTTTGACACCTTCACTGCGATTATGGCATCCGCTGACCATGCCCCTCTTAATCCAGGGGGGGACTGGATTAGAGGAGAGGGCATGGTTAACGGCAGTGCTCATGAGGAGAACTGGCTATGTTATGTAAACGATTTTAACCTACAGGATGCCTCGCGTCTTTCACATCGCCTGTTATAAACAATTTACATTTATAAAATTGGGATAAGGTTAGCGTCTGACATAAAAATGCCTGTAGATATTTATGTCTACGCAAATTTTTGTGGTGATGTTTGGAATTTTTTCGATGGCTACGAATACGCATAAAGTGTAAACGACATTGGATTCAGAAAAGTTGCTGCTTTGTTCCCCTATTGTGTTTCTAATTTATTCTTTATGGTTTATAAATGTTCCGAGACTTAAGACACTTGTGCAAATTTACATCATTAAGTATTTATCGTCTTAGGTATTACAAAAGCGTAACTAATACAATATCTTCCGTCCCTGCTCGGCAAGAACTCAATTCTTTGAAAATGTTGTAAGAAAATTACATTTCAAAGAGTTGAAACATCTAATCTCCAAAAAATGTAGACCTTGTCAATGAAACATCTGAAGAAATCTTTCCAAATTGAAATTTAAGAAGATATTACGATAAAATTGGATCCCGTTGAAATGGAATTACGATCTGGCAATGACGTTGGCAACTGTCCGGTCTTATCTGTAGCTGACCCAACCCTTTTCACTGCCACTTTCAAACAGACCTCGCTGCCTATACAGATGCCCTCATGAAGTCCTATGATTGCAGGGCAATACATAGAAGGTCGATGTCAAGTACTCGATTCTCTAGAAATTGTTTTCCAATTCCATTTTATCACTAGTATAAAAGAGTAATTTACTTTTGTAACTGTAGATATATTTTAGCTTAGTAGCACTAAAGCAACTAAAGAAAAGGTATTCATAGAAATGTCTTTGTTGAAAAATACCCGTATTGTCATTCGTATCTCGATTCCGAACTAGATACTTACCTTAAAGAGAGTTATCAAGATCGTTTCATTCATCGGTATTCACGTCACTTGCCCGAAGTATTTCTGTTAACCTTTCGAAGCATTCCTTAGATCGATCAAATGACTCCATTTTCCGAACAAAATTCCTAGATTCCCGATTGTCAGTAGGTACCTACCTACAGCGTACAGAGTCCGTTTGTCCCTCCGTGTTCCGTGGAGGGCATGTTTTTCGGACTTAAAAATATTTCGCTCATTTAAAATGCTACGAAATCCTAAGCTTGTTCGATATGCTCTTGGTGAGTTTATTTCTTTTTTAGTGGAAACGAAATGACTCTGCCCTGTTATATTTGCCAGCACCTTTTGTTGTGCAATAAAAACAACAACTCAGCTGTAAAGTATATTCATGCTCTATATTTTGTGCTCATCACTAATTTTGGACACTGTAATAGGCCATAACTGGTTTATGAGTTTCAATTACGTACTAATGACGCAATCGGAGACTATTTGAATTTTGGTGCCTAATTTATGTTCATTGTCCAAGTCTTGAATACGATAACTGTCTGACCCAAATGGCTAACATATCAAATTGGATTTTCTTCAAAGTTTTCCACGCAAAACTTAAACAGAATCTAATAGTGAGATAGTGTGGGCTAAAATGGAAGTTTCCTCTAAAACCAGTTGAACTGTGGCCCACGTCCCACAATAAATCCGTTGTCAGATGCCTCTTAGTTATTGGCAACTGACCGTCCAACCCTTAACGAACACTCGTTTAGACATACCGTAGTTATCAGAAAATATCTTAGTAGGTTAGTATTCGCAATTCGATGAGTTGAAAAGTATAGAAAACCCTCTAACTTATTTTGGCGTGTTTTAAAAAACGAAAACGACTTCAAATTCCTGAATCATGATGATAAAATACAACTCGCTGACAAACGGACGGACAGGTAGACAGACAGGACGCAAAACCCTAACAAATCATTAGTTAAGGAACGGTTGTCCTTCGTTTTAGGCGATCCGCCATCAGTCAACTTTGCTAGACCTCTTGTTTATTGACCGCCCGTTGCGTTGCCATGGAAACCAGACCAGTGTTTGTGAAAATTCTCATGTGATGATGTTTTAGATACGTTTTACGGCGCACATATAAATTCCTCAGGAATCTAACTTTAATGGGACTACCTCAAAATCAACCTTTAGACAACAATTGGTGAAGATATCACCAAAATTGTTGTAACTAGTCGTGATGTTTCAAAAGTGTTGTTGTTTTTTAAGCTTCACGGGATATATACTAATCCCTCGGGAATACAATTTTTATGGCACGAATTCGGGATCATTCATCTATACAATAGCGAAAGAATTTTCAAAATGGGTCCATAATTGACGGAGAAATCGGTGAACATACACACATCAAAAAAATACAGGCGAACATACACACACAGAACTTCTTACTTGAAGTCGGTATAAAGCACATTCAGCTGATTTTACAAGCACCAACATATCGAGCAACAGTTCGTCTTTTAATTTAACTAGAGTACATAAATTGTAATTAAAAGCACAAAAATTACAGCGCACAGCGCCGTAGAGGCCTTTTTATCGCACATAAAAATATGCCCATATAACATGCACACTGTAGGAATATCGCGAGGCGATTTATTTTCACGGAACGTTTTACATTTCACTAGGCTCGGAAAAGTGCACTTAGGCTGTGCAGTGCGCAGTGGGCAAATGAACAATACAAAGTTATACAAACGAAATCCATCAATGTCGGTAGTGGTTGCTATTCATGTATATGAACTAAGAACGAATGATTAAGTCGAAGTCGCTAATTCACTGTGTTTGCTGTCGGATGTATACCTACCTAGAAAAATGTATATCTTCAATTTGTACTTTCTTCTTATGGCTGGCATTCTGGTATTAGCTGTAGGTATGCGACCATGGGAATAACAAACGACACACTAATATTACATCTGTATAAGTACTTTAAATATTATTAAACTTAAGAGGGCGCACTGTGCGCCATTTTGTAAAAAGGATAGGCATAGGATTTCGCGTTCATAGGAGCGGGACAGAGCATGCGTTTTTGGAACGGTGCACGTGCAAAAATGGAGTTTTTGCTTATTTACAAGAAAACTACACAACTTATGAAAAACTATCTGAAGGAACCAAGTAATTAGAAATAACCTACGAATCAAAACATAAATCATTTCAGTAGACCGCAGGGTTCCTAAGATTTCGAACAAATTATGTGCAAAACACACTATTAAGAAAAAAAATACGATAGAATAAAATCATGAAATTGCACTCAATTTCATGATTTTTTTTCTATCGTATTTTTTTTCTTAATAGTGTTTTCACGTTAAAGGAACCAAAGAAAAAATGAAAAATTTTATGTTATTCGACTTTTTATCCAAGTGAATCCCGTGAGTACTGACATCTAGTCCTAGTTTGACAAGCAAACACGCTAGGTTCGCCTCTTAAAATATATTCTTAATGTAGACTACTGCGCTATCCACATATTAAGGTTAATACATAAAAATAAAGGCACATGCAACTAGAAGAACTAGATGAAATAGGTTTAGGTAGAGCTAGGCTCTTCAATTACACATTAAGATAATTTAAATAAACATTATTGAGTTATGGTGAGATACTTTTGACTCACGAAGACAAATGATTACATGCTTTGAGCACAACAAGCTGATTAAAAATTCTTTTAGTTACATAATTGGTAAAAGGTAAAACAGCTCAATCAGTCACAGAATAGAAATTTTTAGGTTTAAAGAACTTTATTATCATACAAACACTTATAATGTGATACATGAGAAACAAATTAATTTATGTTTTACAATGTTTAAACTAACCTCTGGTATATAAAATTAAATTATAACTACAATTTTAACAAAATTTATATACCTAAGCATACGTTAACAATGTTTCCATCTATCAGTTTGATAAATTAGGAAAGATCGCCGTATATCTTTTTTGCGCAAATATTCAGTAACTTTTTATGTCTTGTCGTATCGGAGCAAAGAATTCACAGCCAGCAGTATGATCCCCCTGATTGTCATCTCTTACGATTCTATTGCTCGTTTTTACAAAGGCGACCTTTTCGTTATCGGCGACCTCCATGTTTTGTTGCTGCTATCCTCTTGTTATTTACGGCATATTTATGGTTGAGAAGGATTCTTAACCGAGTAGGTATAGCAGAAGAACCTTTGAGATATATGATATTGCCTTAGTAATGTTGTTTCTAAAACTCCGAGCCACAGAATTGTTATAAAATGCAATGTTTTACTCATAAAAAATATAATGTTCTCTTAGGGGGACTCAATTGAAAAATTGCAGCAAGTTAATTAAATCAAACTGCTCTTTGTCTTAGCTTGAATTCAAAGCGGTGAGTCCATTTACCTACCAGTACAATGAGATGAAGCATGCCCGTTCGTTCACCCCATTATCTGTGTATAACAAAGTGCCCTCTGTGCTTCTGAGAGAAGCTTAGTTATACCGAAAAGCACATAAAGGTCCATCTGTTTGTCATTATTGCAATTTGATACTGGCTGGCGTTCTGGTATTCTTGGTATGCAAGCATGATTAAAAGATAAAAAGCTTTGATCACAACGATCTGATTAAAAAATAGCATATAATTTCTTCTATCTTCTTGGTATGAGAAACATTTATGCATTAGCAAATGCCTGAATTTATGAAATGACCGTAATGTTCCAACGAGCTCCCTTATGAATATCTAACGGAATAGTTTCAGGAAACCATTAAAACGGAGCTCCTGTCGGAATAGAATTTAGTTTCTCAAAAGTTTTTTACGTATTTACCTACCTTCATAATTATATGAAGAGATAGAGATCTTTAATGTATGTTCTGCATATGATCAGAGGCAGCTTTATTTCTTGCATTCTTTGGATCACATAGCCATAAAAATAAACACGAGCAGCAAAGAACAGTTTGCTAACCATATTTGCTGTTCTGATTGGACAGGAAACAGTGTCAACTTTGTATAACGGTGGAAATGCAACGCTATGCCGTTGTTGCACGGAGAGCAAAAGCAAAACTATCGCAGATCTGTACGATTTATGCCGAGTTTTATATTTTTATGCCTATGCCAATCCAAACAAGCTTGGAAAGTTGAACGTTCCATAAAGCTTTACGAAAATTAACAGGGCATATACTTAGTAACTTGTGTGATTACTGATTAGTGATTTGATTACCTACATTCATTGCTTTGATACTAGGACAAGAAATGAAGAAGAAAGAGTTCTGAAAGTTTCCGCTTTGTAATATGGCTGGCTATTGTAGATACAGTCCACTGATCATAGTGATCATGTAACAAAATCATAACTTTAGTTGTAAACAAAATCTACACTACATTAAGTCCAGTCAATTGTTTACGTTTGCAGGAAATATGAAAGGGCAACTTCCGGTTTACTCCTAACTCCTTCTAATATTAACTTTATTCCCCAGCTTTATAAAGCTAATGTTGATGGGTAGATAAAATGCTGTATCGCGTTTTATATTTCAGCGTAAAGCCGTGCTATAAAGTATGTTAGCAATTTGAGTAGAATATGCATTTAGTAGCACGACAACGATAAATTCACGAGCAGCAAATGAACGAGCATCCGTTAGCGCTATGTTTTGTGGGCTTTTGCTGGGAACGGAAGAGATACGGACTAAAACATGAAATAACCTCGTAGATGAACGGAACGTTGAAAGAATAACTCGTACTGAAATCTCGTTTGTGTAACAGTAATTTTTTTTAATTTTTTGCGAATTGAATGAAGGTTTACCCTACTTAGTTTATAGGTAAAGTAAAAAAGTAAAAGTATATTTATTGCAATTACATGTGGAAAAGATGGTACATACAAAGTGAGTCACAATGTAATTTGCCCTTTATGGACATGCAATTATTTGTCTATTACATACATTTTAAATGAGAAAAATCACATAAAATTTGTAAAGAATGGAATCAATAAATGTTAATAAAAAAATTGTAAAGCATGGAATCAATTTATGTTAGTAAAATAGAGTTCAATAGAGTTCAAAGTAAAATAGAGGTACATGAATTGTTTACTTAATTGTTCCTATTAAACGTTAAAAAAGTTAGCAATAAATGAATTCCTTACCCTGATGAACTTTCGTACATAGCTTTCGGAAGATTCTGTTTCAGTTCGGCATGGCTAATTCATTTTAGAGAGATTCCACATACCTACCAATGACTTAGAAATTCGGTTATAATACTGAGCGTAATCTTGCATAGTCAATGTTGCACGAGATTTAGGTCAATGCGATCGCATGTGTAAGAAGCGTATGCAAATACCACGGTATAAACATAGCCCGAATCAATCCGTTTCCGTTGATTACGACATAGAATTTTTCAAACCAATGGGTTTTAACTAGTTTTAACTTTACCCTTTTAGTTCCCCCTGACACTATTGGCAGGTTTTCAACCGCTAAAATGTTTTAAAAGTTACTGAACGTAAACAAAACAATGCCGTCAGTACAAAGTGAATTGAATATTTGAGAAAATAATTTAAGCTCACATATTTTATTGACTTGGTAAACCGGGTTACCAGTTTTTGTTTTGATAATTCAGAAATAAACTTACAACCTTTTCTTAGTAAACCATTTTAGGCAGAACCAAGATTTATGCATTGTTGTTCTCCTTTGAACGGCCTTAGCTTAATTCTCATCAAATGCGTAACTCTATGCTGAAATAGGTCGCTGGGTAACCTGGGCCGTATATCGTAGGCGATATAACGCGGGATCGAATAAGGTGACTCGTATAAATCAACCTGCCAGCGCCGGCTCCCCACAAATACTGCTGTGTACCCGCTTTGTCAGATGAAACTTTAAAGTGTGCCTATTTATTAAAGTGTAGCATGGTCTACCTATTATTTTAAAGTTTAGAACAATTTAAAGTCTGGATTGTAGGTAACATTTAAAAAATATGTGAGACCCATCACACTAATTTGTTTATGAAACGATTTACGGCGTAGTTCGTTCGGTTCTCTGCTCTCTCAACTTTGTGACAACTTTGTCGTTAAAAAGAACAAAGTAAATGAAGAAAAGGTTACTAATAAACGTGGTATAAAGTTGTTTCCGAAGCCTGGGGAATGGGGATGGATAAACTAACTCCCTTAATAACAAAGCCCTTTAGCAAATCACTTGGCGGACCGTACTAAGTAGTAAAATAGGGAATTCTTGAACCATTGTTGCTATTGTCAACGAACATCTAAATCTACTTTCACGGTCTCGTATTAAAGTTCAAATTAGATTCTCGGTAACAATTTGGATGCCTTCTGTGGTCGAGGGTGGGGGTCAATTTAATTAATTACAGAAACCACAACTTGCGCCCTATTCAACTTCTGTAACATTACGTGGCTGGCATTATTTTATTTTGCTCAGCATCTGCATTATTCTTATATGTTCTTACTTATATAATTTATAGTATAGGCCTACAAAATCTGAGTGTCTTATTTTTCGTAACGCTGCAAATATCACGAAGGAGTTTGCTTATTCAATTCGTATTATCACAAGTTGTGCAGGGGGCTTTAGCAAAAGTCTACACGGTCTGAGATTGTGGCTTGTGATAGAACACACGATAATGCCTTTGTAGAGCTGTTGAGGTTCAGCTTAGTAATAAATCTACCTACGGTATTGTTGTATTATGCGTAAAGGTAAGTGGTAAGCACTTGTTGAGATGAGACGTTAAGATGCGAAGCTGGGTTTGGTTGTCAAAATAGGCCTAGATCTAGTAGGTTAGCTTACTAATTATTTGGTTCCTTGAACCAGTTTATTCATGAGTTGTGTAGTTTTCTTGTAAATAAGCAAAAAGATTTTTACACTTGCGCTGCGCCGCCGCGCCGTTCCAAAATCGCATGCTCTGTCCTGCTCCTGTGAACGCGAAATCCAATGCCTATCCTTTTGACAAAATGGCGCGCATTGCACCCTCTTAAGGACATCGCCTGTTTATCACAATACTTGACCAAGGTTTCGGTAAACGACCTGTACTATTCCGAAGTAACACGAGTTTCCCGAAACGTATCTAATCTATGAGTAATGTTCCTAATGTCCAACCTTCGATTTACCAAATGTAAGATGAGTCAGATTCAGTGCGCGCTATTAAAAGACGTCTTTGTACTGACACTTGGCTCCAAGCTGATCTATTTTCAAATTAATCCTACCTGTCGATCAAATGCCTCATGTAAGACCTCATACATAACATTTTTCTCTGTTATGTATGAGGTCGATATTATATACCCTTCTAAAATGATCTATGAAAAGTTTTATTAACTTTTGAACTGAATCAAATACTCCAAAACTGTAGGTACCTAAATCAAAGTGGTTTAAAAAAAAACTTCTACCAAAATAAGTGCGATCACTTGATTATCCCTTTGAATGTCTGAAGTTATTTGTAAGTACCTAATCGAAGATATTGATACTTTGCCTTCAGGCTGCTATAAATAGCTTGAATCCGAGATTTGAGGAACTCATAAAAATTTACTGTGTACCTACCATTGTGGAGCTCTCCGAGGTAAAGAATGATAATCGAATGGTAGTACAAATAATTCATTCACTTAAAATAGCATTGTATTGGATCTGCTATTGGTTTTTCGCCTTTTCTTATTGATCTGACTTAATTTCAGACTTAAAACCAATCTTCCAAATTAAATTTCTCCTGAAACATCTCTCAGAGAACAGTTCCCACTGTTCTCTAAAGTGAGAGTCTTCATTATACCTTGTGGTTTTAGTCCAGTCAGTTAATATTGTTGTAGAAGGTTTCATTTTTAAGGTTCCGCACCCAAAGTATAAAACGGGATCCTGTTACTGAGACTTCGCTGTCCGTCTGTCCGTCTGTCACCAGGCTGTATCTCATGAACCGTGATAGTTAGACAGTTGAAATTTTCACAGATGATGTATTTCTGTCCGCTACAACAACAAATACTAAAAAACAATAAAATAAATATTTAGGTGGGCTCCCATACAACAAACGTGTTTTTTACCGTTTTTATAGATATTGCTACGGAACCCTTCATGCGCGAGTCCGACTCGCACTTGGCCGGTTTTTAAACAATGTCAATGCGAGCGCGTGTCGTATTTTATCTACCTAGAAACAGCGACAAGGCTTGATTCAGATGTCACAACCAGCTTCCGCCATATTGAGGGTTGCTCGCTTGAAGCTTATTTATCGCACTCGCTGCTACAGAATACTTCACGCCTATTCAATGTGTTGTGCTTATTTTATTCGTGGTGTTTCAGCGTTTTAGCTTTGGTTTCGTTTGTGAATTTTATATCAAATGGATGCCTGTTCCCATATTTTCATTTTAAGCTGGTATCTGCCTCTCGAAGACATATTTTGCACTGTAAGATGTTAGCTAAGAGACTAATAAATTTACGACCTCTGTGGCGGGCGAAGGTCCGTCTGCGACGCAGGAGGTTGCGGGTTCGCTTCCCGCCTCGGGACCATTGTTTGTACGCTTTGCAGATATTTGTTCCGGACGTTCTGGATGTTTTCTATGTATAATAAAAAATATCTATCAATCAGTTTATCAGTTATCTAGTGTAGTATCCATAACACAGGCTCTACTTAGCTTTGGGCTTGATAATTCAGTGGGAATTGTCCAGCATTATTATTTAATTACCTTATATAGATAACTTGTAGTGATATTTTTGCTTGTGTGACATGCACGACGTTTGTTACGGGTACGTTGAAAACAGTGGTAATAACAACAAAATTGGAAAAGCCAGTTTCAGGTACAATGCCCTTAATTACAGTACCTGCCACGGAGCTATAAACTTTATCCAGTAATTCATTGGCGCGCGTTCAATACAAATTTTGTTGCGCATTTAATTATTTTCCCATTTAAAATGATGGCAGGCATGTCTCACGTCTACATGATGGAATGGACATGTTTACACATGTGTCATGTTGGTCGCAAATGTTCGCTGCGCGAAGGGTGACCGCAGGTTTTAGTTAGACGTCATCGTGGTAAATTGCGGCTTTTAGACGCGTGTTGAATTAATTTTGAAGAACCTATTTTAACTATCATCTTTCCATATACGAATGAGAATAAAATTATCGTTTGCTTTCTATCTGTGACAGAAAACCTGCACGTATATCTTGAACTAAGATGCATGGCGCCCTAATAGGGCTCCTTACGCTAAGTATAAGTGAAATTTTAGGAACTCCCACACTGTATTCATAGTTTCAAAATTAAATACTAGAATAACCTTGTAGATATCTGTCTGTGCCAGATTTGGCCTTTCACTTTCATTTCTCTTAAAAAAAACAGTCCTGCCAATACTTTCGTGGCCCAAGATGTATCTGTAGTTTTCCGTCACCATGCAGCGGCGCGGCGCGCCCCTGCAGGTCGCAGCGCCGCCAAGTCTGGGCAGTAAATGCGTTAACTTTTCTAGTTCTAGGTACATAGAACATAGCTCAATTGTCTAGATAGAAGGCAACTAAGGAGGGAATTAAAAATGATTCACGCTATACTCACACTTCGACCTTCCTATTTCATCTACTGTAAGACTGTATCATTGCCTGAAATAACGCGGACCGACCTCGTATGTAACACTACTTTTAGTTTACGACGATGCTGTTCTTTACCTAGTTGCGCTTTAAATACTCGATGAATAATAAATAGCAAACAATCATCCAGACTAAAATAAAAAATAATGTGCCCTTGAACACAGCTGCGCCTATCTCTAATCTAATCTCTAATACCTATCATTGTATTCAGATTTCAAATGTACCCAACCTTACACAATTAGTGAAATGTAATAAGTAAATCAGTTACCTGTTAACTTAGTACCCATAACAGAGCCTCTGATTAGCATGGGGCTAGATGATACTGTAATTCTAAGGAATAAGAACTTAAATCAAAACTAACTAACAAATAGCTACGTTGTAGTTAAATTTAACATTATAGAATTCTTCGACATGCCTCAAATGTAGAGCAAATGTGACCGCCTTTCGTTTCTCTCATACACACAACATCAACTTACTACATTCAAAACCTCGGTTGATTTATGCGTTACGAACTCTTAAAACGATCAGGGTACGTCAATAAAACTCAATTTATCTACTCTGACATTCGTAAGTAAATTTGAAATCACACATCCGAGTGGTTGGATGCCTTCGTTAATTTGAACGTAAGATCAGCTCGACACCTAATAGCCACTGATTACGCAGACAGGATTCCCGCCTAACTCCTGCACCGCTAATTGCTTTAACTAGACACCAATTTAGAGATAATCAACACCAAAATCGATGTTCCAATTCCCAAATGATTTATTCGTGATGATTACTTCTTTATTGCCTTTTCAGTGCGCCATTCAAAAACCATTTATTGTTGCAGGGTGAAAGCGTCGAGCTTCGTTTAAAATGTGCGGTGTTTAGTTCTTTGGATGGCTGTTGACGTGGGGTGATGGTGTGAGGCGATGACGGCTCGCGAGGTGGAGCTCTCGGGGGGCGCACCGTGGGGCTTCCGCATGCATGGAGGCGCCGATCAGAACCAACCACTCAGGATATCGAGGGTATGTAATTGAACTTTTGATGTTGTTTGTTTGTTTCAGTATCACGCTATATGAGCGCAGGAAATTTCGATCTTGTGATTTTGTTATGAATCGTAACCGGGCATTATTTTATTATTTACTATCTACTTTATTCTATAGCTTCCATCCAACTATTTGGTGTTCAAATGTTATGGTGTACGCGTACCTAGGCAGTGAGGAAGAGACAAAGCTAAAACACTGTTGGTATTGGATTTTCTGAACAGTACGTTTCATTTCGTAGCGTTAAATAAATAATGTTGGACAATTCACACAGCATCATCTAGCGCCAAGCTAAGCAGACCTTTTTCTATGAGTACTAGATGACAGATATAAGAAGGTACATATAATATAATGTTGTGCCAAAATCTACGTTACCTATTTATGTATCGCACCTACCTAATCTAAATTCCAGTTCTTACATATTCAGAGGTTCATAAATAATAAAAAAGATATGGAACTTTAGTTGTTCGTTATGCTCGCTTATATTTTTACGATACCTTACAAATTGCTGAGCATTAAAACTGTAAAAGCAACAGGATCTCCCTACTCATAATAAAAGAAAAGCAATTTGCTTCCTGCGAACTCGGAAGCACAGTCTAGTATCAGATTACGCAATTAAAGTTTGCTGTAAACCGTGAAACATCTCTTGTAGAGAGCACTTTGTTTGCTGGGAACGTTGCTATTTGTCAAGAGCATAGTATTGTACCTCAATATAGCGGGGTTAGACAGCTGGCTAGCCCACTTAACTCAGGTAGGTAAATTGCTTTTTGATAAAAGGAATAATAAATTGGTTATATTTATTTATATAGCATTCACTGCCCAGCCTCGGCAGAGCTACGTCGTCGCATGCGCGCCGCGTCGTGGACCATGAAAGTGTAAATCAATACAACATTTTTTATCTAGATTCAAGATGCTTTGATCTCTCAGTTAAAAAGAAGAAATTGAGCATAATTTCATAGAAATAAGTTAATACGAGAATATCTATAGAATCCAAAGAGAGCATTCATGGTTACTAAACTTTAGCGGTCAGTTTCAGAATTGTAATAACAAAGTCAAAACTTTTTCTTCGATTCGAAACGATCTTATGGAAATATAACGAGATTTCGAATTGAATTGACTCGCCTATTAAAAGTTTCGCAAAGTGTCCGAGCCTTTTTCGTCGGCTGTGAGTTGTGTAAAAGTAAAGGAAGCACAGACGTTCGTCGGTAACGCTCGTTTGTGTTGTGAATTACCCACAATGGTTTCTTTTGAGGAAAATGGAACTTGGACCCGTTGAAAAGCGCTGATTAATTGACTGTTGTATGAAAAATATGACCTGAAAACAATTTAACTGGACGTTTTGTGGTTTTGATAACTCTAAAGGTTGTTATGATGTTGTTTGATACGAAATAACGTTTAATTTAATGCTAGTTTAAAGGCATTCTTAGATCTGCATTTCTGCAACGGCACAAGCAAAGTATGAAAACAGAAAAAAAGTGAAACTACACATTAAAAAAAAAACAGGAAACACTCACTAAAACAGATCACCCCTTGACCCAAATGATCAATCGATCGATCGACTGCAAAAATTATACCTCAATAAAGCAATTTTAAAAAGTTTTTACTTCACGCACGGAGATCACTCATTAAAAATGTAACATTATCGTTATTTTGATTTTCAGAGTCTCAGCGATACGCCCTACCACACCCTTAATGTGAGTAAGATTGTGTGCCAAATTGTGTTTGCTAACCAAACATTAATCAATCATTTTTACTAACGACTTGGTATCGTCTTTATTAAATTTTCTTTTCGTCTCTCACGGGAGTTGTCTTTGATCACATGATTGATTTTTTTTACTTCGTTATTTTTGTTGATTAACCTGCCATTTTCCAAGGTTCTTATTAAATCACTTTTATTTATCGCTAGCTAAGCTGTTGCGAAAAATCCTTGCAAAATTAACGTAACCACAGTAAGAGCTTTTCAAACAAGATTAAAGTTAACATAACATTAGACTTAATGTTATGTAAAATCTAGGTGACTAACGCTTCCATCGTTATATATTTATTTGAAATGGCACTATTTGTTAGACAACATCCCCAGCTTTTCTTACGCAATTCTGATTTTGTAGTGAATAAAACAGCTGACCTACAAATAAATAATGCTGGATAATTCTCACAGCATTATCTAGCCCCAAGCTAAGCAGAGCAGAGCTTGTGTTATGGTTATGTTACAAAAAAATGTAGTTTATATGTCACGTAAATTAAAAGATCTGGAATGCATTATATTAAGGACTAAATTGAAGCGATTATAAATTAATAAAATGCTATTATAATATTGGTTATAGTTACAATATAATATTAATTTGAACTTACTGTAACATTTGCATGCTAATCTTAGTAGAATATAATTGAACGAAAATATATTAACACCTGTGTAACCTACGTTGTGTTCAAGCCTTCTCTACCTAGATTTTTATAATAAAAAATTAAATATAAAAACGTGTACAATTTATACGTTATCAATAGATACGCACCAAACACATAACAAGCACGATATAACTTCAACATCGCAAAAGCTCGGACTGTGGTCGTAAAGCTTTGTATTTTCACGGTGTATGAATTCGATAGATGTCGCTGACAGAGGTCTAAATCCCTCTTGTTAGTGTAATAAGATACTTGTATCTTGGGATCTTTTTGATGGTTCAATAAGTATCAAAGATTAGGAGCCTTTTGTTATTTTTCGTATCCATTACCTTTGGCCTAGTCCTGTTTTCTTAGCCTATTATAACAGTTTGACGAGGGTTTGTTTGTTTCTGAGGTATCGTAAAGACAATATACGTGACCGTTTCTATGTTAGGGCTAGTACTCAAATATGAAATCTCCCTCCAGAAACTATCCCACTATTAAAGTCGGGCTTATTCCCGTCAAGTCTAAAGTCAAAGGGCACATCATCACGCATTCGTTGCAAGGGTTGGAATGGAAACTTAGATTAGAATTGTGTGTCAAATCTTCATTGCACACGCACAATTCTAATCAAAGTTACATTTCTACCGATATACGTATATTTCCATTTCTAGCGATATACGTTTATTTCCATCAGGTGAGATTGTTCAAACGAAGGTCTATTGACTATAAAAAACGTCCTAACTAACGTATTTGTATGAATCAGTGTATTATTATGAACAATAAAAGTCTAAAAATACAGTGTTGGTTTTGGCATGTCCCTTCACCAAATAACAATGTGCACCTTGTGTACTGAAACTTAGGTTGGCTTCAATTTTACAAGTCTAAAAAGTGTCGATAAGATTCCCGATTCTAAATGATTTGAATGATATATTTCTGTCTGTGTCGACAAAACTCGAGCACAAATCAGAAGGGTGAAAGTTGACGCTTTCCTGCCAGTCCACGCGTAAATTCTCCCTCACGTTACATTCCAACATTACGCTGCTCATTTAGAAAATCGTCATGAATATAACTGCACGATTACGCTGCGCGAGCTGTATTTAATGTTGGTACTTCCTAACTAAATAATATGGACGTGGAAAATTCGCTATTGGAACGAATTTGCCTTTAAAAGCCTTTCTTATATTAACCCAGTACTTAAAAATACTATTTCTCGGTATCCCGGTTCGTAGTTGTATTGAACGGGTAAATTGTTCGTACTCGTAAGTCGATTATCCCCAGTTTCGAGAAGTGAGATTCCCTGAATCCATTACTCTGCATTTGGCTCATCCCTTTCGCTTTGACACCGAATACAAAGTATAGAGTGATAAAAGTACAGAATGTCCAAAATAAGTAGGATAAATTGGGCATAGGATTCGAGTAGATATGGAGTCGGATCGTGAGGCAACGCACGTGCGTGCGGAGTCACGCGGCTTACGTGTCCCGCATGCCAACAGTACTTGCACCCATCCAGTTAAAATAGAACCTCGCTACCTCTAATCTTACCCCATTCGCTTCTGTTTTATTTTCCTGGTGGGATGTGATGGAGGTCAGACAACGCTGGTGATGGTAGAGTATCCTGTAAGTTGAGACACCCTTTCGCGTGTAATTTTATTACCATGATTATACTTGTGATTTAGGCACATTGATTTCGACGGCGTAGCTTTACTCTTCACCTGTTGTTATTTCATGACTCTGCGGATTTGTGTATAAATTCATTTGAAATGTTTGTGGCTTCTCTTTTTATCCATGTTTATTCTGACTTTACCAACAGATAAACGAATTGTATTTTCCTAGGTGTTTTAAGCTTAATATTAACACAGATCATTTGGTCTAAGCTAAGTAGAAATTGGCTTCAGTGATCCAGAGAAAGATATAAAACAATTGTTACATCTTCCCATGCAGTGACATCCATTATTCAAATCTCTACATGATTCCGTTGAAGTTTTAAACGAATAAAGTTGTCTGGTGTCGAGTGCGGCGCTATACGCTTGATTTAATTGCACTAACAAGGCACTGCTGAAGTCAAGCCTGCATTTAGTTAATGCGAGGCGGAATACGAAGCGAAGCAAAGCCGCCTCATGAATGATTCTTTAGGGTTTCAGTCTGAATTCAGGACCGATATGTTGTGACTAACTTTTTAACTTTATAAGATAACACCACAAAAAAATCACACCATCCTTGTATCCTACGTATATTTAAACCGCAAAGAAATGGACGACATCAATTTAAGAGCTGTCAATTTAAATTTCGTTAGTGTGCCATCTGCATAGACCCAGTATTTCACTATAAAAAGTAGAGTAGGCATCAAATGCCCATAAAATCTATGCTGGAAATAGCCCTTGTAAAGCTGCAAAAAGTAAGCTTCCTTTTTGTAACCTCATTTATTGTTTTGTAGGTCTGCATTACCATTGAAGCGTGGGGATACCCAGATACCCCTTATTAATTTTGCATTTTATCGCATTAGACGCTACAATTTTCCACATCGATCAGTAACCGGTAGAGCTTTAAACATGCACTTTTCATCGGTGTTCGAGGAAGCACATTAATCTGTAACTAAGCTCGTGCATTTCCTTACACGTTTAAGCTCTTTGCCGACTCACACGGGCGTGGAACAATGGACTCGCATTTGAATTTCCCTTGCTCTGCGGACGCCTTTTCTTTCCATATTCATTGCATTAGAATAGCTCTTTTCCTTATCGCCTAGACTGGCGCGCTAACCGTACGCCTGCCCCCAGGCGGAATGTGTTTTACTTTATCCGAATCCCAAGTACTCGGCACTTCACACCATCTTGAGTGTTTTGAAACATCTCGAATTATACACGAGGGTATTGTAAATGAGCAATAACTATGTTACTGGTTATCTCGTTACTCGTTAGATGTTAATTTACTTTGATGGTTTGGAGTAAGTGGCGTTAACGGAATACTAAAATGAATTGGTTACCGTAATGTAAACAGACCCACTGAAGGTTCGATTATTCGCACTTGATATAATGTGATTTCCCTACGATGAAGGTTCATCGTCCCATTAAGTAGGTACGTACACGCCTTGTGCCCGGCGCCGCTACCAGTCGATACTGGCCTCACCTTCGACAAGATTAATATTCTTGGCGAGTGATCGTCCCCGACGTAACAATAGGTGTGTGTCCTCCCCACGGTAGGCGCGTGCATTTTCGAATAATGCCCATATAATGTTTCGATGAAATTGGCTGTTACATCGCGAGCCGGGGTGCTGGCCTTTTGTGGTTCAGTCTTGTCCACGACTTTCTTGGGCAATCATGACTTCGGGCGCGCTTTAGATCATGACGTGAACGGAACCTCGGGCGTGCAAGATAATTTTGCTTTTGTAATTGTGCGGTAATTTTGTGTCATTAACTTTGTCATCAGACTAACGAGTGATTGTTATACTAAAATTACTTTATAATCCGTGTGTATAAATACCAATGACCTTTCTCACTGTAGTGTGTGTGCTCGTAGGCTGAATATCTAGTGTTTGTGTGTGTGTGTGTGGGGGCGGTTTTAGGGTGTTCGAGGGTGTGCTTCAGGAAGGAAACATGTTGAAGTTCTGCTCTCCGGCGGCAAAGCGTCGGGAACCGAACGCGGTTCGTAACTAAAGTTGATCACTTGTTTTCTGTACTCGCACGCTCGCAAATTTATGCGATATAATTACACTAAATAAATACCTTTTCTGGAAGAGAATTGCGCATTTAGGCCAATATTATAAACGGTGTTTGTTTAACATAAATGCTAACTACTTAATTCCAGCAAGAATCTAGCCGTAGTAGGTATGCTGTTCATATATCAAATAGAACTAAGACGATATTAGTATAGCATTAGGTTTATAGTTCTGTGGTAGCTTTAGACATACTGCAGTAATAAAAACTATCCATTAGAGGTTGGAGTAGTGCAGGCTTTTCCTTCAATTCCTGACCTTGACCTTTCTAAAGGTTAGCCTTATAAGTCAAAGTGGTTTAATTCTCAATATTTAATAAATCCGTCGCTTTAACTATTTACTATGTAATCTTGTCAATTTTTGTACAAGATTCAACTAGGATAGGTTATAAAGTTATAATATATATTGTAAACGGCCATACCATGCAATATACACTTTAATGCACACCAAGAAAACATACAAAAAACAGGATAGCGATACCTTATACCTACTACATATAAAGTTGCACAATGTGCGGCCTTATCGTTAAGAGTGCTTTCTTCCGGGTAACCTTTGAATAGACACGAAAAATAATAAAGAATCATTATTTCCAGGTGAATCCAGGTCGCAAGGCGTCCCTGTGCGGGATTCGCGAAGGGGATGTGATATCGTCCATCAATGGTCGTACGACGCGCAGCATGAGTAATGCTGATGCGCACGCCATGCTGCGATCTGCGGGACCTATGCTTCGACTTGGATTGAACGAGTAAGCACTATGACTTTAGTTTTGAAATATAAACCTGGTATCGAATTTAACTACTTACAACTTAACATTTAAAAGTTTCATGATCATTGACACTAGCAGGGGGGGAATTCTGCTAACCAATCGTTTTGCTATGACAATGGTATCGTCGCAGAATCATACTATATAGGTATATTAAAAATGTGAATGTTTGGATATTTAGATGATTGGATGTATTTTACCTTTTCACGCCAAAACTACTGAACGATTCGGGCTGAACTTTTGCATACAGGTTCTTGACCTTACAGTTCTAGGTCTGGAATAAAATATGAGCTACTTTTTATCCCATAAATCAGTTCCCATGGAATAACCTTACACAACACGTGCGAAACCGCGGGCAGAAACTAGTCGTCCATAGATGAATGAAACTCTATATAGAGCGTACGGTGCTATTTGCATGGAGAGATTGATAGAATGGTCACAACCTTGACACTTTTGACACGCGTCCCTCCATCTGTAGTTTCTTTCATCAAAAGTGAAATGCCGGAGGAACTCTTATATGGGTAAAAATGAGAAATAAAAAGCCTATGTTTGATTCCTGGCTTAAGGCTTCATCTATCTATGCAAAATTCAATCAGCCCGATTCATAAGTTTTGACGTGAATAAGTAACAAACATCCATTGCATCCATCCAAACTTTCGCATTTATAAATTTAGTATGATTAGTGTGATGAACCTCAAATAAAAGAAGCCAACAACACGATGTTTTTCACAAATAATTTCCACAAAATTATCGTACTATTAACTAAAAATTCTAGAATCATAGTACCAAAACTCAACGTTTCAAAAAAAGCATCAAAGCGAATAAGCATTTAAAAGTCCAAAGTAATAACAAACAAAGCAAAATCTGAAGAGCCTTTCTGCATACCGTATTACGCCAGTTATTATCGCAAAAGGCTGCATTTTGTTAGAAAGCAGGCGGTCTGAGCTTTATTGGTGTTTGAAATCCGTATCGTATTTTTCGTAGCACATAAAGTTACGAAAATTATGCATAGTACAAAAGACATCAATGCGCAAATGTGAAGATGCTTAAAAAATTTGAAATGCTTCGAGAGTTTACTCAGATTTATTCTAGATTTTTTATGCAGCACCACGTAACATTAGTCATCTCTCACATTTATATTTATCTACATCCTGTAGTTTGTGGTAAAGTATAGAGAACTGCATCGATAGATAACCCCTCGCCAATTCCTATCAATACAGAAATACTTTTAATCTTGATTACTTTTGATCTTGATATCTGAAATAAACGATTATTATTATTATTTAAACCAGAATATTATGATTAAATTTTTCTGTAGGCTTTTCTACATAAAAACAACAAAATCTAACGTTATTACGAAACTTCGAACTTACCGATGAACTACCTATCGCTGTACCAAGCAATAATTAATATAATATTATAAAGACACAATATTCGTTACGTATACCTAGAGCAGCGAAAATTTTCCGAAATGG
Source organism: Eupithecia exiguata (assembly GCA_947086465.1). NCBI lineage: Eukaryota > Metazoa > Arthropoda > Insecta > Lepidoptera > Geometridae > Eupithecia > Eupithecia exiguata. The sequence goes on from OX352233.1 coordinate 8,121,648, forward strand.
GTGTACAAACACAGAACTCCATCCGTTAGTTCACCCCTGACAACGCCAAGTCACGGTAATTATAGTGAGCTTTAATACAAAATTATCTAGATAAGTTGTCGAATATAGTCTGGAATTCTGAATTATTAGAAATTAATTGTACATAAAGGCCTATTGATAGAGATCTTTACATTCCTTTTTGGGATATTTACACTGAATCTCCGGTTTTCTATGCAAATTCAGCCCGAGCTGCATTGCTTGTCAGTGTCTGCACAGCGGCGAACGTTAATCCGATCACTCTTCGCCATTTCACACGAGAACCAAGCGGCGCACAGTGTGTCACCTAGAACAAGCTAGCTGGACAAAAACAACATTAACGATTCTGGAAACTGTTAATGAGGGTAGTTAGCGTATGAGTTGCTAATCCTAATGACAGGTAATGTTTTCCAAGAAATGTGTCAAAACATTCGCAATGAGGGTAAGTATATAAATACTCAAGTGAATTGCATTAATTTAGTTGCGTTTAAGCTTCTAATACGAAAACATTTTATGTGCTCTTCCTTGTTGTTAAGTTGTGAATTAGTGATGGATTCAATAACCAAGGGTAAGTTGTTTATAGTGATATTATTATTATTCAATATTGTTTAACACGTTACCAAAAAAACGTATGATTTGAAATATGTTACTAAAAAACCTTAAATTTGTAATTTAAAAGACGATAAGTAACGTTACCCACATTTACCCGGCCTGTTTTTATTATCAAGCGAAAGATACATCATTCTAGTTTTAAATGCATGTATTTTTGGCTGCACGAATTTGCCCATTTTTTTTTATGATTTTATTTGTAGGAGACACTTTTGCCGTATCGAAAATGGAGTTTTTCGAAGAATGGTTCAAAACATCCAAGGATGAGAGAAATTCTGCGCTTTTAAATTTTGTTGCAACAAAACATGATCTGGGCAGCATATCGGAGCAATCTTTGAAGAACATCAAGGCAGCTATTGCGAGATTTTCTGCGAAAATATCTGAAAAATGGCAGAATTCTCGCAGAATGCGAGATCGCTTTCTGTCTTCGGATAAGTCGTGGCTAGAGGGTGATATAACGTTTCATACGTTAGACGACATTGCAGAGCCATCCACATCATCACAACAGCCCATGGCTGGCCCTGGAAGACCGAAAGTAGACTTGCAAGATGCCGCTTCCAAGACTAAACGTAGACGTGTTGATGATCTTATACAATCCCGAAGTTCTGAAGAACTGCTCACTGCAGCTGAGATATCTTCACGTCTATCAGGTACATATTATTTATAAATTATATTAATATAAGTATACTTATTTAAATATTTATTTTTGATGCCTATCGTTTGATTACTTATACGTTAATAAATATAAACTTAACTTCTATTAATTACTTTCAGGGAAGAGAACTGTGGCCAACCTGATCAGGCAAGTCAGTGAGAGTCCAGAAAAAATCAAAGATTCTCTGAAGGCGACTCAAGAAATGAAAGAGCAACGATGTTTGTCTGGCAACGAAGCCCTGGCGTACTACGTTGAATCAAAATCAACAAGCCACGCGTACAAACACCCGAAAGCAGTCACGTATTGCTACGAATACAGATTTACTGAACATGTTAATCATCACGTCTGATCCTGTAATTAACAGTCTCAGGGAGATTCCCAAAAAAAAGACAGGTTCTCTTCCTTCCGAGGTTTTAGATTTAATTTTAGAGCCAAAAACAAAAAATAGAAGTTTGGTAGATACTACAAGTGTTGTATCTCACAACACAGAAGAAGATTCTTCTGAAGAAGAATTAAGTGATGATGATGAGTAGGTAAATTTATTGTTTCTTTTTTTGTTTTATTTTTTTATTTTTTATGTATGTACCTAGTGATAAGACATATACAAATATATTAAATATTGAAAAAAAAGGTTTTTTATTTTTTTTCGTTAAAACTGTACACTTCCAATAACTTAGATGTATATAAACATAAATAACAAACACTTTAAAAGTAAAAAAGATCGATAAATAATTTTGTCCAGCTAGCTTGTACTAGGCGACACACTGTGCGGCGTGCCGTCTACAGATTACTGTGACGTGGATTGGACCACTTAGTCCCTGTATGACGGACTTGCTGCTGGACCAAATGGATTCATGAGTCCACCTTTGTGGGATTTGATGAAGCGCACGCTACCTAAACATGTTATGCTGTGGTTTGTTTCGCCTGATATTGAGCGAAAGCGAGCTAACCGCGTTTGATGTTACGTTACGGGTTTTTTAAACTGCGTCCAGATTAGGTTACAAAATATGCTATAAAACATAGTTATTTATGGCGAAAAATGTTCGTGTTTTCGAGACAAGGACGAGCGAACGCAACTCCGCGCCGCGCGGTGAAGGCGAGAAAGGAAGGCAGGAGCCGGCCGGCGCGGAATTTCACTAGATTTTAATTATAAATTTGTTATTACTGTAAAATAATACTCTTTCAAAAATAAAACCATAATCGTCTAAAGTATTAAGCTAACTATTTTTAGACGACATTTCATTCAAATATGTTGAATAACTAGCAAATGAAAAATTTAGAGGAACTTTGCGATTTTTTTTGTATCGAGTCAAGTTAGTCAATCGTCTTTCGACTCCTATAACTTACTATCAAAAATCCTTAACTTTTGGTGCTCATCAAAAAATATTTAAAAAAATAGTGTTTAATTGCCTTAAAATTGATTTTGCGTACAGTAAAAACGTGATTTTGGGACATGTTTATTTAATGTGGTCGCTTATTAGTTATTATCTATACCAATAATAAAAAGCGAAAATAATTCTGCCTGTCTGTCAAATCACCTTTTGACGCCTCAACGACTGAACGGATTTTAATGAGTAAGGGAGATAGAGGATATCCCGGGGACTGACAAAAGCATACTTTTTATCCTAAAAAAAGGGCGTGCGAAGCTCCGGGCTAGTACAATTTAATGTCCAACTTTTTATATAAGTAAACAAAATGACAAAAATACTGCTGTTTACATAACGAAAAAAAAACAATAAGGTAATTCAATTATAAACATACAGACATAAAAATTAAGCGTACAACTTCGATAAGACTTCGAAATTATTTACGGGAAGACTAGATTGCCCTACCACAAGCAATTTTTATATCCTTAAATGGTTTCCCTTGATACTTTTATCTAATTTCCTCTCAAGAAATCTCTCAAGAAGAATCCGTAGAAGACAGTTCAATAGACGTATAATATATTTTTCAAACCACATGCTCGACAATGCCGAATTATAGGTCATGTAAACCCTACCGAAAGCAAGACATTAAATCCCTTGGTATTAGCCGGGTTATAATGTTGTACTGAATTTCATTATAACCCGCTGGTTAATAATATGATTTCACTTTTCATAATTCTTATTACTATATGCATAAAGTTTAATTTTGCTAAACACAATTTGTCCTAGGCCATGGCCTACTTGATTTGACAAAATAAATGAAGTTTGCCTCCGTGTGAACCCCGGTCCGGAGGAGCGCGGTGTTCGAAATTCGAATTTCGAATCTAGGACCACGGCTTGTGCTTTCGAATTTGGAACGTCGCGCGCCTTCATTTGTTCACGCGTGACGAACAAATCGAGTTCTTGTAGGTGCCTATAGAAGATTTAATTTCAAAAATAATATTGAAAATGTCGAGTGATGAAAGTGTTTTGACTCCTGAGTTTATCAAATTAGATGCCATAGGCATTGTCAACAATCTGCTGCCAGAGAAGTCAAAGGAAAACATTATTTATCTACTGAGCCTGTTTTTTTGTCTCGCATAAGGTGTGAAAAGTAGAGTATACACCTCGGGGATAAGACTGTTTTAGTCTTGGGCGGTTGAACCCCTCACTGCACTCAGGACTCAGTCTTAATTCCCTCGCTTCGCTCAGGAATTAACTTATAACTCCCTCGCTACGCTCAGGAGTTAAATTATGAGTCCTTCGTTACGTTCGGGATTCAATTCGCTCCCGTGACATAAAACAGTGCTTTATCCCCTTAGTGTATAATCTACTATCAATATGCAATATTGAAATATCTTAATTTGACTACCCATAATTCAAATATTACTCCCGTTACTCGTTCCGTTATAAACAATGCAAGGATTCAGGATCTCCTTTGTGGGATTTGCTGTTTCGATATTCGGAACGGACGGTTTAAGGTATTTATCACCGCATGTTACACTGAAAGCTGTTGAGGTATTGAGGTAGCGTTGTGTATTTCACCCTCTACTGTTTCTTCGTATTTACGGTGGAGCTGTTTGTATCAATTTCGGTGGTAGCCGTAATATCTAATCGCCAACGTTTTGTGTAGGTGTAGGTACCTAGGTAGGTGGTAGTCTTTTTCATACCCCCGAAAAGACTAAGTAAGTTTTTCGTAGATAGATATCATTTATTGTCAAAAAGTTTTCATGCTTTGTTTGTTATAAATGTTTTTAATAAATCCTGAGTTTGGTTTACCTAGACATTAGGGTTATCTAAAAAGTTTTTCTTTTTCTGCTGTGTTTCTTTCTGTGTATTTGTAATTTGGGAAAATGTTGCTTTATAGCACAAAATATCTTATTTTCCCAAAAATACCAGGGAATTGAAGTAGGTATTATCATGAATTCATAGAGATTTTATTAATTACTTTTCCGCTAGTTTTATTGCTTTTAGATCGCAGAAAAAAAAGAAACCACAAAAAAATATTAAATTCGCGCTAACCCGCGTCGAACCACCTTAAGTTTGTAAACACGGTAGGCAGTTACACACACAAACACAGCGGTGTCACTGGTCTCCTTTTGGGTAGCTGTATGGCGCACTATGAAGTTGTACGCAAGTGATCCATCAATCACGCGCATCAAGCCAGCGACCGTGACAACACGCTGCGCTTGAGCTATGCTATAGGATGCTCCTTTTTATGGCAAGGAGGTATTCCTTAATCAAGAGGTAACTGCCATTCAAAGGTTATCCTAGAGAAAACCATATTCCCTGGTCGATAGAAAACTATACACCTCATTATTTTTTAAAGATAGGTACGTGTTGCACGTTTTGTTATCCCCCTGCAAGTCATAAAAGAGTAACAACCAGCGTTGTTCTTTCGTATTAAAAGCACTCCTGGGGTACGCGACTCGGTTACAAAAATGTCACCTGGAGCTGCATTCAGATTGCTTTCTTTTTACGGCTTTGTTTACTCTGTTTGCTATGACTATCCCGTATGTGCATGGAAAATGTGTGTAAGACATTTTCTGTATGGATATGAAAGCAAGGCATTTCAAAACAACTGTTATTGAGGTGCTCTAAAATCTATACTTAATATTATAAACTCGAAGGTAACTCTGTCTGTCTGTTACCTTTTCGTGCTTAAACGGCTGAACGGATCTTAATGAAATTTGGCAGGGAGGTAAATGGTATCCTGAAGACGGCCATAGGCTACTTGAAAAGCGGGTACGAATCCGCGAGCAGCAGCCATAGTGAAATATAAATTGAACAAGCGTTTAAATTATGATCCCAATATTTCACTATATGTTATTTGAAAATGTTTGAAATAAGTTCATAAATATCCGAATCTGAAACGCGAGCTTTGTTCGGGAACGCCGCATAATTTAGTTGAACAGAAAACCCATCTGATATTCTCTTCTAGCTAAAACCGTACTTGAATTGATGAGAGCCTTGAAATAATATGACGAACGTCAGACATTTCTGGGCCGAATTCCTAAACCAATAGAATTCTTAGAAAAATATGATAAAACGCAATCCTTCAACATTCCACTATAAATATTGGTTAGTCCCAAGTTGATATTATTCTGCAAGTTATTCAGAGCCTTTAGTCAGCGTTGTAATCTAAGTTTTGTTGTCGCCAGAGACAGAGACATGTCACCGCGAAGGAGGTCCATTGGAAAAGGCGAGTTTAAAAGTAAGTTTTTCATTACATCACTGTTCGAACAATGACTCCAACTTATCTGGTCAGTCGAACGAAATCAGAACTTTTCGTTCTACAGTATTACATAATCATTTTATTAAAAAAAACTTTACCCCTGCAGTCAACTAAACAGATGAGTTGGTGGCATTTAATGCCCTTAATTCTAGTATGACGTGACCCTTCCATCAACTTCCTTCAGTGCCAATCGTACGTCAGACTTTACAAAGAGTTTCCGTTATTGAACTGCCAAGGAAAATTGGGATCCACGCGACGGGTGGGCCACGTTGTATTTTTAGTAGAAAAATATCGACCTCTGTGGCGCGGTGGGAGAAAGAAAGGTGAGAGAAAGAAAAAATCCCGCCCTGGGACAAATGTTTGTACGATCTGTAGATATTTGTTCCGGGGGTTCTGGTCGTTTTCTATTACAAAAAAATAAAAATATCTATTAGGTATATCTATGCATTGTATTATGTAAGTATATCAGTTTTCTAGTACTCATAACATAACACAAGGTCTGCTTAACTTGGGGCTAGATAATGCTGTGTGAATTGTCCAGCATTATTAATTTATTTAATTAGTAGGTATTTGAATGTTACATTTATATTAAAAAAAATAAGATTCGTAAGTGGAATCACAACTAGTCCAAACACAACTCAACTACATACATCAATTTTGGTTAATTGTTCGCCAATTGTTAATCGATTTTGATGATTCTTTCGTTGATGTATAAAGATTGGATTGGAGATGGCTCCATTAAAGTTAGATTCTCGAGGAATTTATACCTGCGCTGTAAAATGTATTTTAAACATCATCTCATGATAATTTCCACAATCACAAATGGTTTCCATGGCAACGGGCGTAAATGTGTCATCCAGCACTCATCAAGTCATCACATCAAACTAAACTTGACTCAAATTTTAACTAGATGTCGCCACTTGAAAAACTAAATCGCTCTATCGAAGTGTTCCGGGCACATAGAGACCTACGCTGTCTTTCTACATCATCATCATCCTTCAGGCCATATCGTGACATCTATTTCACGATATGGCCAAGGTACTTGAACTTGTCTACGATTTTAACTCTTATAATGATGATTATTTACATTAACAGGTACATACTTACCTATGTATAGTTAGGTAAAGGTTTCTGTGTTACGACACTGTTTTTGACCTTTCTTCGCATAAGCCGTATTTTAATCCTATAATACGAAACGGATTACTCAGCGCCAATTAGCGCCGTCCAATTGACTTCCTTTTAAAGGTGTTTATTTAAGACGAGTTCTCACAATTTTATGTATTTTAACTAGTAGGAAAACGCGCTGATCTTTTGTCTCAAATATCAAATTGCTTTATTTCCTTTAGACCTTACAGGACTCTTGGACACGTCACAAAATACAAATTACATAATGTAAAACTAGGAAATAAAGTGATCACTTTGATTTTTTGTTCACTTCAATCTTTTTAAGGTAAAGTAAAGAAGCGAACAAGAAACCTTTACCTTGTTAGAATGTTAGTTTTCCAGTTGTAGCAAAAGTCGTCCCAAGATTTTTTATCGTCTAGATAATCTGATACTTTGTTGTAAGCCTTTTTACAAAGGACATGTTTGACAATTTGTTTGAATTTATTCATTGATAGTTTTTGCAACTCACTTGGAGTTTTGTTGTCTTTCAATAATCAAATCTCTTGTCAATCTTCTTTCTCTTGCGCATTTCGCAAACTGTTTGACAAGAGATTTGATAATTAATTAGGTACCGTACGCACAACCGGTTGTAAAGTGTGCAAGTGATCAATTAACTATCATTGAACAACTAATTGGTGTCTTAAACTGGACTTGACGAGCAGTATTAGTGTTAGTGTAACCTTTATAGCTTTCGAATGGAATTATAACTTTGAACTAAGCGAATATTTTAGATTCCAGAATAGAGCCATAAAATAAATCCAGCTATTTCTAATACTGGGGAATATCAAAGCTAAACCAAATGGTGCATCAAAAGGATCACGATAGGATTTGCTAAAGGCATTTTATATTATTCGACTGACGGAGAAGTTTGTCGGCCGCGATTTTAAAATAACTTGCGTTTTCCTTCAAAAAATGTGTTGTAGGAAAAGCAAACAATTATAATTATACATATGTACACTACTTACTTTAATACCCGACGTGCCTTGTACTACACATACGATGAACTTACATACACATAAAAAAAAAGATAAATTTTAAATCTCGTTCGAGGTTTTACTTCTTTTCAGGCAGTCGCTTTCAGTGCAAAATCCTCGACAAAATCCACGTTTTCTACAGTAATATTATGAAGAGGAAAGATTTGTTTGTTTGAATTGAATAGGCTCCGAAACTACTGGAGCGATTTAAAAAAAATCACCATTAGAATCCTACATTATCCCTGATGAACATAGGTGATGGAATATCCCCGTGCGAAGCCAGGGCGGATCGCTAGTGTGTAGGTAAATGTTTAAAACATAGATGCCGAACAATAATATTAACTAAATGAATGTTATATTAGATCTATTTACATTAAATAATTTTGATCTACAGAGAAAGAATAATCTTATCTGAAATACATTGAACTCTGTACGCAAGCTTGTCTTAGGTTAGGCAAGCTTCTAAAAGCATTCCTGTCATATCGTTTCATGGCAGATTACGTATGCTTTGTCCGTTTGTCCGTTTCTACCAGGACCAGGATTATACCGGGGTTCTAGGGTAAGGTAACACTCTAGGCTCATGCTATAGGTACATAAAGCGACAATGCCTTATCTCTACAAAGCCGAGGTTCTCAGGATTTAAAAAAATGTGAGCGTCTGGTCAAAGCGACGCCTGACAACGAGTGCTGGTGAGTACCTATCTGGCGCAGCGTATCAGCATTGCCAGTGGTGGGCAATGCAGCCAGCGTCTAGGAAACTGAAATTGATTCCATCTGAAGCAACTGAGCTCCCTATTCGTAAATTTAAACAGTACATAAAACGAAATCTTATCAAGAAAGCCTTTTACTCCATAGATGATTATATCAATGATGTTAATGCTTGGCCAGATGTCGCCCAGTTCCGCGCCGACAATAGTATTATAGGAGAACAATCTTAAGCTTAGTTTTATATAAATATTGACCTGTATCTAAATCCCATTATATTTAGACTTAGATAGGCGAATAACATTGTATTAAATTTTAAGCGTTATACACTTACTAGTGGTTTATTTTTCGCTTCTTCCACTAGTGGACAAAAAATTGAAGCGAACAAAATCAATAACATTTTGTTTCTTATTTGATAATAATTACTATTACTAAGTTGTTTATGCATAAAATTTGACTTGTCTAAGTGCTTATTTTGTAAGCCTAAAGAAATAAAGTTATTGAATTTTGAATTTTGAATATTGATTATTGTTTACAACAACCTGCAGTTAGCTCAATTGATTTAACTGCAAAAAAAACTAATTCTAATTTGATAATTTTATTTGATTATAGTTTTCTTTGTAATAAATAAATAAAGAGTAGATATTCGAATACACCGAATTTATCGAAATCGTCCTACAGAAGTGTGCCGCATTTCTAAGGACCATGAACGCAGTAAATGGTAGCTCGCTTGCTATTATCGATTAGCCCCGCTGGCTCTGATTATGATAATCCTTATGCGCTGTTGTTTGCTAGAAGAGATGCAATTTTAATTGGAAACTCGCTTTGTACGGCGTTTTAATAAGATAGCCGTAAGCTGATTACTTTTTTGCGGTAGTTTGGTTTTGTGGAGGTTTTTAACTAGCGAGGTCGCTTATCTCATATGGATAACTGATTATAAATAATGCTCCACAATCCACACAGCATCATTTAGTCCCAAGCTAAGCAGAGCTTGTGTTAAGGTTATTATACGTCTGAACATAATAAGAGAATACATAACATAGATAGATATTTTTTTGTTATAAATAGAAAATACCCAGAACACCCGGAACAAATATTTGCGGATCCTAACAAACATTTTGTCCCAAGGCGGTAATCGAACCCGCAATCTCCTGCGTAGCAGGCTGGCCTTCTACCGCCGCGCCACATCGGTCGTCTACTATATGAAGAGCTTTATTTGTTCTATCACATCATTTATTCAGTTGTTACATGCTGTTACAAGGATCTTAGGTATAAAAGTCTTCATAGTCCTGTGTGTTTAGTTTTTTTCTTACATTCGTATATCCAACTAAATATCTATTAATTTCATCTATAGATAAATAAAATGGATACAATATATATTATTCTCTCCTAGGAGACCTACAGTAGAATGTAGAATTGTATACCAAACAACACAAGCTAATGCCAACGTAAGAAACGTAATTTTCCTGACAAAACAACATTTCAAGCACAATAGACCCTCAGAATAAATCTGAGAAGGCAGAAATATGCTTCTCGCTGTCTGGGATATTTCCTCTACAATGCGATACAAGTACTACTTTATCACACATGTGCAGCGCTGAAAGCTGGTGACTTTATCGCTCCTGTCTGTTTACTCGCAAATGTTTGAATGCAACTGGTAAGCTTTGCAAGTTTCACTCTGTATTCATGCTGTTACAGTTCAATTTCCCTTGATTTGATTCCTTCGATCCGTAGATTTTATTCGCGATGCATTTTTCTCACGCCCCGTCGCTATTATCGCTGATAGTATTCTGAACATGATTCTAGTAATAGAAAGGTAAAGCAGTTCCAATGGATCCGTTTTCTATAGGTAAATCCTACTTTTTAAATATTCCGTAAAAATCTGATTGTTCTACAGCTGGGCACTGATTGAAGATGTCACAAAACATAGTTTATATTCATTTATTCATAACAATTATGTTACTGGGCACAAAATATAAATTACATAATGGTAGTCATTCTGTTGGCACCAAAACCTTAATTAAATACTACAAACATTTAATAATGTCCCAAAAAAATCGATTTCGGCAGGATTCGAACCCGCGCCTCACCTTCAGTACAGGTGCGCTCCAACCAACTAAACTTAGGTAATTAACGAGCCTAAAATATTTGCCGTCTCTTTTTTTGATCGAAAAAAGGAGACAGCAACATTTTTACGCTATTTTAGTTTAGGTTTTGTTCCAACAGATTCTCTACCAATGAAAAAGTAGGTATAAAAGTCTACAATGGATTAATTGAATATCATTAATAATACTATTATTCATAACATAAAATTCAAACACAATAGAATTAAAATAATATATTAATAATCTCTAAAATACGTCATTATTAACATTAAATTCAATATTTATCCCTACAAAAAATCCCTATGTATACAACGTTGTCTATAAATACAACAGTATGGTTAAAGAAAATTGCATTGTTTACAGGGCCATCACATTTGATATCGGATATGAGCGGCAGAGCGACTCCCCAGGCTCCGGTTTACGCGACGATAAAACCTTCGCATTCTCCACAACACAGACCTTCCTCAAGATCTTCCCTCAACTCTCTCCCAGGAACTCTAAACTCCACTTCTCTCGTCAGATCTGTGGCTGACGAACCACCCAGATTCCACCCAACCAATCCTTTCTACACAACCCTACCTTCAAACCACTCTGGTGCTTCCAAACTTCCTATACCAAACGGCAGGCCGATAACCTCCACTTTAGATAGAAACAAATCTAAGGAATCTCTGTATAATGAGTACAGTGATCTAAAATCGCCCACGTTCTTCACGAAAACATTAGATTCCGGCCCAACAAGTCTTCCTTACTCATCTTACAGTACACAGAACACGAACGGCCATGAGCCGACGTCTACAGTCAAAAACGATGACTTCCATAGAAGATTCGATCAACACAATCAAAGTCTTCCAAACGATGATAAGGCTAGAAACCCTTTCGATACGAAAAGAAATAGCGATCCTTTTGAAAAATATTTACGAACTGAACACAGGTTAAATGGCGACTGTGACGTTAAAACTATACCGAGTTCGATGAGCGATAGTAATTTTCGAAGCTTGAAAGAAATCAAATCGTCTACTATCACGGAGCATAAGATAAGCGAGATCGAAGAAGTGAAGACGATAAAGAAGTTAATTTTGAATGGAGATGAAGGTTATCACGATCGGAATAATTCTACTGTGAACGGGAAAGTAGAGGGGCCCTCAATAGATAGTAAACATGGCTCCTCGCAATCGCCGAGAAAGGAACGCATCGTTCCGACGATCCTGCAACGAAATGAACCTTTTAGCGCGACATTCGATCATGCGGGGACGGAGCAGAGGAATTTTACGTCTTCGACTATTTCGCATCCGTCCAGAGAGGGATACAAGCTGAATTCAGGTGAGTTTTATTGCTTTTTCTTTTATTTAGCTCTATCGATTTAAAAACATCTTCACTTTCCATCAGGTGAGATTGTGGTCAAACGAAGGTCGATAAACTATAAAAAATAAACAATTGGAAGTCAGAATTCAATAACTTTAGAAATCATTTAGAACGGGATATTTACCATGATTAAATTTTTGAGTTTTCCAATATTTCGGCACAGTTTCATGCGCCATGATCACGGAAGAACTAAAGTCACTGCGAGTTGGTTTTTATTGGCAGACATACCGATCTACCCTCATTCTTTGTCTTTTGCTACGAACATTACAGAAATATTGGAAAACTCAAAAATTTAATTATGGTAAATATCCCGTTCTAAATGATTTCTATAGTAATAACCATGATAGTTTCAAAAGTTCAATAACTTTATTTTCTTTAGGTTTGCAAAATAAGCACTTGGAAAAGTAAATTTTCGTACTACAAATTATTATCAAATAAGGTGTTATTGATTTTATCTTCACTTCAATTTTTTGTCCACCACACCGTAGAACTCCAATAGTTTTTGTTACTCACTATCACGGTGCCAAGTAAAGTTTAAATGGCCGCCTCTGCCTCATACATAATGTAAGCATGCTTTCAATTAAGTACAAGATTCTGAATTAATCGTCTAGGAAATATTAATGAAACGCACAACCGTAGAGTACGCAGTGAAGTTAGGCAGTTAATTTCATTAGAATTGTCTTAGGAATTTGCATATCGCTGGAATGCGAACCCTATTGCTACAGCATAAGGTTTAAGGATATGTCGCCGTGTGTAGCACAGGTTGCGGAAGGTAGATCGTTACAGGGCGGGTTTAGTTCCGATACCGCACAATTTATGACTATGACTTTCTTCGTCACGTATCCCATGTGTAAACTTCATAAAATGCTTGCTGCAGTGCTTTACCTCGTCATATTGTCACACATAAATTAATGTACTCATAGTTTCGCATTTTTATACGTAACTAGCTGTTCTCCGCGGTTTCACCCGCGTTAAATTCGAATTTCATATTTCTTGGGGGACAAAAAGGCCTTTTTTCAAAACAGACAAAAAGTAGCCTATGTTACTCTCCATCCTTTCAACTCTATGACAGCAAAAATCAAGGTCAGCAAAAATCAGGGTGGGGCGCGGGTTCGAGTCCCGCCGAAACCGGAAATTTTTGTGAACTTATTTCATTTCTTAGAGATACCCAAAGTGCGGGTAAGCACTATAAAAAAAAACCTTAGCAAAAATCAAGTCGATTACTTAGTTAGGGCGTGAAGGAAGGACAAACAAACAAACACACTTTAGCATTTATAATATTAGGAGTACCTATTACTGCTTTTGGTAATTACTTACCAATGGCACAGATTAGGTAATGTTACTTCGTAACAGATGCCCTACTTATTCGTTTTCCCCAATCAACTTTGAGCCAACTGTATCTATACTAAAACTCAAAACTAAGCGCGAGTGACGGAGCCTATGGATCTTTTACCTTCATGAATAAGCTTCTGTTGCCCATAATAAAATACTTCGTAGAAAACCGACTTGATAGAAATGAATTCAAATTGATAATCTTACATGTGAGCAGCAAGAGATACAAAATCTCCATTTCTTAGAAATTATAATATGAACGAACGTTGATCCTAAATAATATATTATTCCAGCTCTAACTAACAAATTGGTTTCTTGTTTATCCCTAAGCCTCAGAAAGTAAAGTATCATATCATTTTATATTGAAAGGCTGAATTTGTATGACAAAAACGTTTTCTTTGATACACAGCTTCCAAAATCCTCGTAAACTTTAAGGTTTCTGAAGTAAGGATGTGGATAGGTACTTTATGCAAATAGGTATGTGTTTTGGAGTTCACATGATAGCGACCCTAAGTAAGTATTTACTGAGAAGTGCTTTTATGAACTCGAACGACTTTGGTTGGTTCGGTTCGGTCGTAAGAAACTATTGTAAAACACATTGTGCATAGGTATATAATCTTGTAATTATGCAAAAATTTACGTAATAATAAAAAAAAAATTAAACTTATATTAAAATCAAAAAATGACAGATTTATCAACGAACATACTACATAAAAAATACATACAGCATAAAATAGAAACTTTTCCTTTTTCTAAGTCGGTTAAAAATCGTTTTCATTGATTGTCAAATTGCAGAGTTCTGAAACTGTTTCCCGACAGTTAAAAATCCTTCGACAACCATTATGTCTTTCATTGATCCGGTAACATTAGAACAACGACTGCACTGATTTTGATCAAACATAGGTATGTGTATGAAAACGATTTAGTTCCTTCTTAATAAAACACTTTTAACCGGATTGATCGCGTATATTTTATATTTTGTTTATAGTTCCTTCTTCTTCCCGTTATTGAACAAAAAAAACAAATAATGAATAAATACGAACAGTTCACTTGGGTTGGGAGCCACTATAGAGACATGAATTCAATACATAGCATAAAGCAAGCATAAAACTTTCTAATACACTTTATCCGCCCGAATGCAGGTGACTTCATAAACTTATCAGCTCCAAGTTTTCAACTCCATGATTAAGTTAGCCGCAGTCATTTGCCTATTGATAGAACAGTCTCCGAGGCAAGTGACTTGCGTCATTATAGAAACTGGAAACTTTAGCCGAGTTAAGTTTTAAAACTCAAGTGGAGTGGCGAAGTCAGGGTGCGGGGTAAGTAGGCACTCGCGAGTTCCAGACTTATTTAAAGAGCCGTTGAAACGGTTGTGAAGTGTGTAAGTACTTACGGTTACATCGACGCTCTGAATGCAGATTAAAATGTTCTTGTTACTTGGGCTGTGGAAATTGCCTCGTAAAACGAATTTCGCAGGTGGTAATTAAAGTACAAAGAAAGATTTCACGTGAAAACGTGAGCTTTGACGCTAGTCCAGCGGAATTTAAACGCAACTCGCACGACGTATTTGCTATACTTGTTTTGTCAGGTGCTAGTGTTTGAAACTTTTTGTTCGAGTTTCTACTTTTTGCTTTTTGAAAGCTTTAACAGATGTCAAGTGTATTAAATTAGGTTTCGATGAAAACGTCAGCAAATATAATTTTGCGCTGGAAAGCCTATCGTTGATTGATGTGCCCAACTCACCTTTTGACATAAGAGCATCTATGGTATTTCCCTGGGGTGGTAGTAAATGGATGAA
Organism: Eupithecia exiguata; assembly: GCA_947086465.1. Classification (NCBI taxonomy): domain Eukaryota; kingdom Metazoa; phylum Arthropoda; class Insecta; order Lepidoptera; family Geometridae; genus Eupithecia; species Eupithecia exiguata. The sequence goes on from OX352233.1 coordinate 8,137,004, forward strand.
GGTCTCTTAAAATTAGATGAATGAGCTTGTCCGGGGCGGGCAGATCTATTTAATGCGCGTTCAAGTAGAAAATTGCTTTTATCTCGCTAATGTAGTTAATTGGATGTCAATTGGCACGAAGAATTAAGTAGAGTAAGTATACCTATTCGGTTTAGCAAACAAACTTACATCAAAATTACCGTTTAGTTGAATTAATATTTGCCATTGAACAGTCTATATAGCCCAATTTCGTTTAATTGCGGACACAAATCTAATAAGACAGCCAAGGTCCCTTGGGCTTGTCTTGAGGAGTGGCGATGCGCTTGACGGCCTTCCAGGATACATCATCCATGATCTCAAACAGTATCGTCGCTAGCGCTCAACACTCCTAGACTTTACCACGGAAAGACGTTCAAAAATAAATCTCAAGTGATTGTGATCTAAGTCCTGTGCAAGTGATCTCGCAGAGATGAATTCACCCTGTTTCGCAACTAGTCCGTACATATTTCACCCGGTTTCGGACACATCAGCGACGGAATCTGACGATAGCGCAGACTCTGGCCGGGACAAAACCATAGGCGACGGTAAACGAACGAAAATGTACACCGATCCGAAACAAAGAACTATTAATAAAGTCAGCAAGAAAATACTGAGGGCTATTGAGCGGCTGACTTGTAACCTGAAAAGAAGCAAGAAGGAGAAGAAAGGCTGGGCGCCAGCGGCGCATAAGGGTTAGTGTCTCTTTATAACGAAGCTCGTTTCACTCAGGGTGCATGGAATAGCTGTACCTCGAGAAAAATAAAGTCTCATATTGCAAAATGGGTCAGAGGGATAAAGACGCAGAAGATAGTGATCGCTTTGAATATTTATCGGTTCCATTCCATAGCAGTTTGTACTTTTTGTTTATGTAGTAACTAGGAACAAAATATGTTTAGCTACCTCGATGACCTATGTGGTGCAGCGGGCGAAGATCCGCCTGCGACGCAGGAGGTTGCGGAATCAATTCCCGCCACGGGACAAATGTTTGTACGATCTGTAGATAGTTGTTCAGGGTGTTCTGGGTGTTTTCTATGTATGATAAAAATATGTAGTATTGCATTAAGTATATCAGTTATCTAGTACCCATAACACAAGCTCTGCTTAGCTAGAGGCTGGATGATGATGTCTGACTTGCTAACTCATTAATATTATTATATCCAACGAACGTTTCTCTAAAACCGGTGGGCACAAATATTCTTAGCTCACCTATTGATTTTTGTTTTGCAAATGACCTTCTGAAAGGTAGTGAGTAGGCGTACCTAACTTATTTTCGTTCAGACTTAATTTTACCAATTCAAATCTAACTTCTTCATTACGACGCTATTGAGAGTAAAGGTAAGCCTTCTTGGGTCCAATTCAATCAAATTAGAAATTGGATCCAGTTGGTGTTTTCGACTTGAAACTGGCAAAAGTGACGCAAGGCATAAAATCCCAAAGATCAGGAAATTATATTATCTAATCTAATCGTAACACAATCTCGGCGTGATTACAGAAAGCTCACGCGCTCAGCTTAGTTCGGTTCGTTACAATACAGTTTAGTAAAGGTAATGATAGGATTCGTAGGGGACTCGTAAAACGAACGCTCATAAACGTGAACTCAGGTCCTCATAGGTGCCGCCTCACGACAAATTGTACGAAATAATGCTACTTTCTTTTATGTTCTTCCCGTTACTCTTTTACAGTCTTGTATTGAATAGCAATCTGGGGTAATTGAATACTTTTATAAACTCGACAACAGCCAGTTCATTGTTTAGATCGTTCTCATACTACCGCGCGGTACCGTAGGTGTGCGGTGGTGCCGCAAGAGTTTCGTAATGACGTTGTCTGTTGTACGGGATGCGGAACAGATGCGAAATTGCCGCGGACGCGCTGCGGACCTCGAGTTGCGTCCGCAAATTCGACTCCGCGCGGTAATGTGGGACGGGCGTTAGGATGTAGGAAATTCCATACTAATATTGTAAATTCTAAAGTAACTCTGGTCTGTTTTTCTGTTACCTTTTCACGCCTAAACGGCTGAACGGATCGTAATGAAATTTGGCAGGGAGGTAAACAATATCCAGGGGACGGACGGACACAAAGACATTAAGGCGCCCAAGGAAAGTCTGTAAAATTTACTATTTTAATCTATTGAATATTCTGATAAAAAAAATATAAACATTGAGACGCCCAAGGAAAGTCTGTAAAATAATACAAAAGAGCAACAATAACAATCGATTACAACTTCTTCAGAAACAAAATCGATCATAAAAAATCGAATCGAAAAAGCATTGGGACATGACTATTTGATTGTCATTCGAACTACCCAAAATAAATTGTTTCATGGAATAACTTAAGTCCCGTTCGCTATTGACCTTAATTTAATTTAGACTACTGACTCTATTTATCTTTTGCGTGCCAGGAGCTTCAAAAAGCTTAAAACTTTGTTCAACAATTCTATCGAAGGTTGCGAACGTATATAACTTGAAAATATCATGGAAAACAATATTAACAGCCGGCCGGACATCCGCTTGTTATAATTTGACAATAGTTTAAACTTTTTAAACTTATTCTGATTAAGTTGTGTTTATTTGTATTACGAACCAAGTCTTGATTTTTCCAGACACAAGTAAACACACTAGAGGTTAACAAAAAGTTTAAACTGTTGATCTAACAAGATCTAACAAAACTCCTAATAGAGTCCACAGGTGATCGGAATGCTGGCTTTTATTTCGGCCAACGAATTAGCATTGCCATTCAACGTGGCAATGCTGCCAGCATTTTGGGCACTTTGCCTTCTGGTGACGGCTTAGATGTGTAAATATTTTTTCTGTAAATAAATAATAACCCATCATTTCATATTTCTATGGAACTGTTGAAAAATTATACCCAGCGCACGAAAAACCGGCTGTTAGTATTGTAGTAATCATACGCCCCCGGCTTCGCACGCCTTCTTCCGGGATATAAAAAGATAGCTTGTCTTTCCTCGTGGTACAGATTTCGTTAATATATAATCAGCCGTTTAGGTGTGAAAAGGTAACACAGACACACTTACACACACTACAGGACAGACTTAGTTGCTTTTGCATTATCAGTATTAGTATATGATGTAGAGGAACTTGTGTTACTTTGCATCCAAATATTATAGGTAGGGTCAAAATATCGTGGCACTCCACGACCCTAAAATTATAGTAACCACACTGCTTGAAGCAACTGCAACTGAGCACTCTTTAGATTGAACAAGAGGCAATATGGTATCCAATGCGGAGCGTTTACATATTCCAACCGACCCATACCATTTGAATATTCCCGCTGAGTCGGCAGGTTTTGTAGACTCCAATCCTGATCTCCAATATTATGTTTCAACCGCTCCTATCTCGGTAAAAGCATCGGTGAACAGAACATACAGAGTTCTAGAGAAGATTTTAAGATTGATTTTTTGTCGGTTTTATTTAGAAGCCTTGAAATACATAAAATTAAATTGATGTAGTGCATCGAGGTATATGGATATCCCCGGATTCGTATTCGATGATGTAGTGTTAGGAAAAACCACGGGAAATCAAAAGATGCTCAGAATGCGAAGAACCAAGAAGTGTTAACATGTAATTTTATAAGGATAATTTAGAAAACACCCTGATTATAATAAATGCAATAGTTTGAATGGATGTATAGATTGGATATTTGTTATTTCTTCACGCTAAAACTACCTACTGAAAGGAACGGACGGAAATTTTGCATAAATGTAGATATTGATCTGAAATAATATCAATACCTACGCGTTTTTTCTCGTTAAATCACTAACGTAGGTAGCAAAAAAAAAGCACAGACCTTTTTATGCATAAAATTTTACTTAATTTTATGTATAAACAGGTTTATAAATAGTAATTATTATCAAAAAAGAAACAAAATGTTATTGATTTTGTTCGTTTAAATTTTTTGTCCACTAGTGGATGAAGCGAAAAATAAACCACTAGTAAGTTTATATAATACTTAAAATGTAATACAATATTATTTGCCTATCTAAGTCTAAATATGTAGGTACATAATGCATAATAACATATTTTCGCTTTTGCAAGAGAAAAAAATATAATATTCAATTCAATTCAATGAGCCTCGGGTAGAAATTAGTGTTACATAATATCAGACCATAGAAAGTTGGCAAAATAAAATATATATCTAAAATAAAATAACACATCAAGTCCAATATAATAATTCCAGTAGATACAGTGTAACGATTCCGTGAATGATTGGAAACATGTGCGTATTCAGTTATTTATTTGTATTAGTTCAACGCACTCCCACATAATGTAGTACCAGAAAAACAGTGCATCGTCATTTATTCATGCCCTTCAATAACATCTTTAAGCTGGAACTTGCTTTTTAGGGTTCCGTACCCAAAGGGTAAAACGGGACCCTATTACTAAAACTCCGCTGTCCGTCTGTCACCAGGCTGTATCTCATGAACCGTAATAGTTAGACAGTTGAAATTTTCACAAATGATGTATTTCTGTTGCCACTATAACAACAACTAAAAACTAGAATAAAATAAATATTTAAGGGGGCTCCCATACAACAAACGTGATTTTTTTGCTCGTTTTTCTAGTTAATGGCACGGAACCCTTCGTGCGCGAGTCCGACTCGCACTTGGCCGGTTTTATTAAATAAAACGTCAAAAAGAAAACATTACTACAAACTATAAGTAGGTATATGCTCATTAAAACCGATATTTGGTTTTATTGTGCAACGGGTGAGGATCTTTTCTTTTAAATTATCTCCGAAACTTATAAAGCATATATTTTATTTATTTACTTTCACTTGTTTTTATTAAATAAAATTGGTGCATTACTATTTCCTTCTCATACTTTGCCATGCGGCACAGCGGTAAGCACGCTTTGCTCAACCTATTTGACCTGTTGCAGTTGCAACTGCCCATATTTAGAGCACCTACTCACATGCTTTAAATAAGCACACACTTACATAGTTGTGCTATAAACTCGTAACGCAGCTGCAGTCAAATGCCTATTTAATTTCCTGTTCACTGAAAAGTCGAGAGCATGGAATGACTGAACCGATTTTAAGGACTAGCACGCACTGCGATTAAACTCACGCGTTTAATCGCAGGTCTAAAACCGCAAAAAAAAAAACGGCTCGCTGTACAAGCGCACGCATTATCGAATTTTTCAGTTACTGATTTTAAAATAAACGTAACTTGCTACATTTGTTTTGCGGTTTGTAAACGCTCGTTTTTTTTGTACTCTCGTAATAGTATAGTGGTGCACACACAGCGGTTAACCGCATTCGGTTTTTTATTCAGTCTCGACCCTTCGACTTGATAACGGTACTAAAATATCGGTACAATAGCGGTTATAACGGCATTTTTTTCGATACTTTGCTCTAAAATACCAGTATTCAAAGAGATTCGTGCGATGTTGCATATTTTCGGTGAATTTAAGACGCGCGTGCATACGGAAGCTATAAACAATTAACACCAAGACTTCTTATTAGTTTTCTCTCTCGCTTGCACGATTGTGATATTTTACGTGATATTTGATATTTTACGTGCAGAATATTGGTAAATATCGGTAAAAGATGTACCGGTACCTACCACGTCAAGGTCAGTCGAACCGGCATTTGCAAATATCGCTATTCCAAGCCCTGGTCTCGACTGGGCGTGCGCAGATGGTAGTATAGAAGAGAAGACACGTGTTGTTCGTCAGAAATCTATGGCGGTAATAAAATAAAGTTAAGCAGAGCGCCAGCCGCAGTGCGTGTTTGTAAGCGGTTTGGTATTTTCTGCTATTCCTAAACCGCTTGCGTTTAATCGCAATGTGTGCTCGGCCTTACCCCCAACTAAAGAGAAGGATACCTACATACATAAGTACGAAAGCTTAGTGCGTCTATGTATGCTTATGTAGAGTCGTTTTGTCTGTGTCCTTTAGCTCGAGACGTATGCTCCGATTTCAATGCAGTTATTTATGTGAATGCTGTTCGCTAGTTTCCTACCTAAGCTGGCATCTAAAAGCTTTGTGAAACCTCATCGCACTATTTACCCCATTGAGTTTGTGTTAAAACTTTATCTGAGAAGATATCGTGTATACCAAGTTCTCAACTATTTCGACTATAATACTTGTTGTTCGAAATTCTAGACTATGAACAACTACCCCGGAGCCGGAACAAATACTCTCAAATTATACAAATATTTTGCTGTTACAAACTAAACCTGGAAAGCTGAGCTTGAAGCTGGAAGCTTCGCCTACCGCCCAACAATCTAATATCCGTGGACAATAACAAAATAGTTTATCCACGCATGGATAAATTGAACATTGTTCTGGACGTTAAACTCAAATTGGCACCGCAAGTGTTTCTCCAACCATCAATAAGTAATCAAGTTGGTAAATAACCCCTCGGTCTATTTGAATTGTACTTGTAATTTGGGAATACAACACAGCGCTGTGGCTTGTTTAGCCCTCCTAAATACAAGCAGGAATTTTCGGAGCAATGTCCCCAAAACCTCGCAAATGCTTCTCAATTACATTTATTTGCTGGGCACGGTGTTATTGCCGGATGTTAGTGCTGCTGTTACCTGTTACAACTATTGTACAACTATGCGCAACTGCCAGGCCTTTCATTCACGAATGCGAATATCTATTTGGATTCTAAACAGCGGGCGGATACAGCACAATGCCAGCTTTTCCAACATCGAAAGAGCAACAAGGGTGCGCCCACGCATTGCGTTAATTCTGACAGGCACAGTTCCGATCCGATTGGTTCAGCTTCCGTCACGCCTCAACGATGTGTGTTGCCGTGTTACTGCTTGCATAATCGACCATTGATGATTTTTCCCGCGAAAACGATTCCGACCAAATAATCTAGATCGATCTCACATTCGTCCTTCGTTTTGTCCAGTTGTATTACGGGGACCTTGTTAAGGTGGTGCATATCGGGAGCTCTATGAAAGAGCTTGAACGGACAATTCGGACACGCCTGCCCTGATAAATTGAATTGTTATTCTGGTGTTATCCTGTGATATGTAAGTATGTACATATGTTTAAGCAGCCTTAAACACATTTATGTAGGTTATAGGTAATTACTCAAAAAAAAACACTAGGAAGATTCCTAGCCATAGTTAAAAATATGTACAAAATATGTGTAAAAATGTAAGCTACGCTTGAGGTAGATACCTCAACTCTGTTAAAGAATATCTCTCACTATAAAAGAAGATAAAATATTACGCTATGACTATGAGCTTTTGTATTTAATTTCTTCAGCTAATGGTTCTATCAAACTCTCGGTTCCAAAACAACAAGATCTTATAGTTATGTACATGGAATCCATTAAAATGAAGCTATCAAAGGCAACAACAATAAGTAATCATAATCACAATCAGCCAAAGCTGAAATGACAAATTATTCCGTGTCTATGGCCCACATTTCAGTCGGTTAGTGGTACACTTTGAATAGACACTGTGACATGTATCAGGGTGATGGATGGTTTAAAGTGAACGTATTTGGTCTCGCACAATTAACCTGACACTGCCACCACACCTTGTCTTTGGACAATATATTGTACGTCAATCACTGCATTCCGCTCGGAACTATGCATTAACGCTATATAGGTCGAATGAACATGATACTATAAAATACCTGGATAACCATATAGCATCTCTAAAGCAAGGTCAGCGAAAATTACTAGACGGGCGCATACTAGATAATTATATTAATTAGGTACCTAATGATTTTAATATTTTTACAGCTGCAAATTAATTGACAACAACAAGTGACCTTGCGCGTACAGTGGAAATGGAAGCTAAACATGGAATACTTTACGTCACAATTCGGTCTAGCACATAAAACCTGGTGTAACCAGGATGATGTTCGATGTTTAGTACAGCGTGTCGCAATCAGTTTACAAAGCGGGTATTTTATTGTGATTTACATACAGAAACTGTCCATTGTAGGCGCTTGCCCTGTCGCAGTTGCCCTCTGGCCTCCGTGGGCCAGCGCTGCGTGGTCTAGTTGACCCGCCACTCTCATTTATAAGGTTAAACTATTTGTGAAGTGTGCTTATAGTCGCTGCCTTTACCGGTTCACGCGTTTTCAGCATTTCCACGACGCTTGTCGCTAGCTCATAGATTTTCTTTTATGTGAGTATATTTTCGATATAAAAGTAGCCATAAAATCATGGTAAATAAATCCGATTTTAATATTTCAATAGCACCAAATAAAGTCGTAAATACGGTAAATTTAATATAGGTGGGTATTTTATTGGCTGGCTTGCCTTACACGAGTTTATTGAGATGGAGCTCTTTAGATGCTCATCGAAAAGATTTTCCTTAATATACTTGAAAAGAAATTACGCCTTTAAACATCCGAGATGATCTGTTTGTTGGGACATAATGTTGCCGGCGACCTTTAGAGCTTATTTGAGCTCTCGTTGATTGAAAAAGAATTTAAAGTCGCCTTGGTTTCATATCTAACGAAGGAAGACGTTGTACAAACGATCCTCTCTCAATGGTACCACTCGAGAATAAACTTGTCGTTTTATCGAGGGTCATTCTACCTCATCGAATTATTGGCTCTTATTAAAATTTCCTTTCAACGCTGATTGAATTTATTTACAATTTGCGCAAAAAAGTAAAAGCCTTGTGAGAAACAAAATACAAAAATTCAATTTTTCTAAAATTGTGTATTTGATGGGGTGTTCTTCTTGGGTGCAGTAAACTTTAAAGATTTCTCGCAGGGGCATAATCCCCTTACAAAATGTCAGGGTGTTTAGTCGACCGCTCGATGGACTCTTACCATAACAAAATGTATAATAAACTGGGTGGGCTTTGTACTTCACCCAACAGACCTACCTAAATATTGTCATAAAATGGCTTTCCTTCACAGCACGCACAATGTATTCAACAACTTTTACTTGCAAAAACACGTTCTAATATTAAGTTTATAAATAGAAGAAGTTGACTGCGACTTTTAAATGTAGTATTATAGAGCAGGTCAATGTACAGATGGCTGTGCCAAATCCGGGGTTCATTTCCTGGTAGGCACTAGATCAATCTAGAGACGATTGCATTTAGTTCGAGCAGTTTCGCCAGTGGTTCACAAAGCGCATTGCAACTAACTGGCCGGGAAGTGCAACGGTTCTGATTACGACAACAAACCCCATATATCGAGTTCAGTGGAAGCGCTAATTTTAAACCTATCGGAAAACGTATAGTTGAATTGTCCGGAGGTGCATCGACAACTAAATTAGCAAAACAAAACAAGATCTTTCAGAACTCGTGTAATACTCTTGGTTCTTACAAATGAATATCTGTAGACACATCATTGTAAACTGCCCGACATTATGGTAAGTTATTATATCTTTTCAGGGAAATGGGGGTGGTTGTTTGCGTTGATTGGTATTAAATCCATTTTAGCGGAATTGCTTATTGCTAGCTTAAATTCCCGAAATCTGTTTAGAGTCACACTGTTATATTTGTTATCTTCTAAATAACTTGGTGGCATCTCGTTGGAAAGACGCAAGTTTAATAATGTTTGATACACCGTGTTTCACATTACAAGCTTTTCTTTTAAAGATTTGTGAAGAGTTTGTGTGTATACGCGATATGAGTTTTCGTATCCCGAAAAGTCTTGTTAGGGGCAAAATAACAGGCTTTAATATCGTGACTCTTGGGCCGGGCTGAGATGTCGGTACAAATATAAAGAAAGTACGCGGCACAGTTTGAGCGGACTAGAGCTCCGAATAATTTATTGTTTGCGAAGAAGCTACTTCATATTGGTTTTCGCTATTTCTTTACCTTTGCTCGTCGCCTTATTAGAGCAAAACTGAAAGTCCTCTGTGAGACAGCGGCATTTGCACAAACACTTTGTGGGTCTTGACTACTTTTGCTCAGCGAATCCGCTGCTAGATAAAAGTCAAACTAAATACACGTTTTGCTATGGGTATCATTTGTGACATCTTTGAACTGGCGCGGCGGTTATAACTTTGCTTTTAATCTCAACGTTTTCTGATTTCGATTTCTTTACCTTTTTTGTACGAAATACACCTCAGATAAAATGTTCTAGCTGTTAACCAATGCAGGTTTTGATAATATAATTAATAATATTACTAATTTATATTATTTTGTACGCAGTGGAGACTTCGCCGGGAGAGGTAGTCACCGAAAAGCCTCCAGTGATTACGCCGTCACCTACCGTCCCGAGTCCTTCAACAAAACGTGAGTACACAACAACAACTATAGTTACCTTGTTATGGTTTCTTTAGTTCTACTTACCCACATATTGTTTTGCGCCACCCACCCAAATGAACCCTTTGTTAGATATTTGAAAAACCCTTTGTGTTTGAACAACTTGACACCGTGGCCGGATTTGGCATTGGATTTCCGTTTCGGTTACTCGTTAATACTCATAAGCATGCCTTACGTACTTTTCTACCGTACTCCACTCATTATTATTAAAATCATTTAAAATTTTAAATAGGCAGGTAGGTAGATAGCTCTGATTTCACAGAAGCAAAAGTGCTAATAAGTCTACAAATACAACATTTAATTTTGAACCTTGTCGTTTTTATTATAGACAGTGAAACCGACGGTAAATAAATGACTGAGCGAGGCATTCTGGCCATTAGCTCTACCTTTTGTTTGCCAACTGCAGTTGTTATAAAATGTTTGCCAAGCTTCGTGGCGTCAAAACTTTTCGCATAACACCGGCATGCAGAATACATATTGTGATCATTATTAGCTTGAAACATGTTAACAATATTGTAGCTGATATAGAAGGTTTTGAGAATCAGAGTGTCCATATCCTGATGAAGAAAGGCTTAGGAATTAGAGTGTCCATCCGTTGTCAGCCGTATCACGACGCGAGGAACACGATAACAAGATACATTATGCCGGCGGTCAGTCTGTATTAGCAAGTGAAATTGCCCGATTGTCATACAACGACCTAGCTTACTTGGCCGTGTTTGGTTTGCATTTTGATCTCAGATTATCCTTTGATGAATAAATTCAAATAATTGTTTATAGTTTGCGAAATTTGATGAAATAGCAATAGTTTTATTGAATTTCTAACTAAATGTTTGTTAAAATTGCGGAGTAAGGTACCATTTTGCTAAAAGGTAGGTACCTAGGTACTTTAAGAATAAGAATTAAGAATTCATTGAGATCTGTAAAATACCTATCCCTGACATAGGTATTTAACAGATCTAAATCGAGTATTTTTTCTTTGATTTTTCTAAATAATATCATAAAACAACTGTTACTGATCTAAAAAAAAATGGTGCTAAAAAAATTCTGAGCGTTTGGTCGAATAGACGCGTGACCCGAGAGCTGGTGGTATCTGGATCAGCAATTCCGTACAGCGCGGCAATGCAACCAGCATCTTGGGCACGCTTCCGACTGGTATTGATATGGATCAGTTGAGCTACCAGTAGAATGTTTGCAGCAGTCTGCAGTTAGCTCAATTGTTAAAATTGTAAATACTAGTTCAAAAATTATGAAATAAGTGAAGCGTAGAAAATCTCTGCTATCAGTTACTGATCATCTGTTTAACCCCAGACTTTACTGACATCTGCTTCATGTTTTATAGCAGGGTGATTAGTTCGAGCACGCCCTATACCTACGCGGCTTGAATGCACATTGTAAAGTACAATGCGATTTATTGGTTCACGCATGCAATCAACACATTCACCTTATACCCTTTGTCAGTGTGCCAAAAAAAGCAGCGTCTGACCGGACGGCCGCGGCACTTTTGGCACACTGGCCCGGATCTATCCAGCGATTATGTCATGCATAGAAATTTCGAACATTCGGTTTGGTTCGACGGTCGCCGCAAACAAATATCAAAATGGCGTTTTATTGTCCCAGTGAAAGCAGAGCTTCGCCGCAGACGCAGGATATTTCTGGAAGGTCGCGGGCACGTTTGACGTTGTGCAAATCGCACTAAACACGTACCTTCAGGAATTTCAACTCGAATCTGATCTTTTCTGTATTCGCATCTCGAAACATTTCTATCTGATATCTTTGTTCAAGTTGCGGCAATTTGAAACGTTTTATCTTTGATACGGCGGAATGTTCATTGATTCACTGGGTAGTCGATTCACGCGATGATTTATTCGAAATGTTATAAGTGCACATTACGAAGCCGAGCGGCTAAATTATTGACCGAGTTACCTAATAATAGTCCTTATCTCCTCCGATACAATATAAAAATACGAATGAACATTAACTCTGAAAATAAACAGTGTTTTCAATGAGTGTACGGATTTAGACAGGAACACAAGTACGAAAGTCTTGACCTAATTGTTTATTTTACGCTTATTATTTTCCACTTTTTTCACACTAGCTGTGACTTGCGGCTTCGCATGCACTTTTCATATAGCCTTAGTCCGTCCCCGGGACACCGTCTACCTCCCTACCTTTCATTAAGATCCGTTCAGTCGTTTAGGCGCTGAAAGATAACAGACATACATACAGCAGACAGAGTTACTTTCGAATTAATAATATTACTAGCTCCTGCTCGCGGCTCTGCACGCGCTTTTTACTACCTGTCTCTGGGATACCTTTTACCTCCCTGCCAAATTTCATGGAGATCCGTTCAACCGTTAGGCGTCAAAAGGTAACAGACAGACAGACAGACAACCAAACCACCAACCAATAGACCAAATATGATGACTGCATCAGCGGCATTAGGCGAATTAATGACGCGTATCCGTAGCTAATTAAAAAAGCAAGTTTAATCCATTATCTCATCAATCTCAAATTCGTCAATGCGCTCATTAAAATCACTGGCGCATCACTATTTTGGGAATAGCTTCCATAGGTACAAAAATTGTGACGGATGTTTGGGATTCTTAAAACTGCCTCTAACAATCTTAATTTGTATAAAATTAACTTTAGTTTTTGTATGACTCAAAATAGAAAATAAAGATTAAAAAATACAAAGAACATCTAGTTTGTTGTATCATTGTGTTCTCTGCCCCCAGTGGAAGTCATCAATCATTGAAATGACCTGCAGTCCTACATTCTTAGTACTTGGTCTTGTCAACCCACTTCTAGTCGAGTCTATCTGCTATGTAACATCCTGCCATGTCTTCGAAACACTTTCATTAAGTCTTTAGGTACAATTCCATGGACATTACGTATGCTAAGTTGGTTTGTAATGTCGATTCCATCAGATTAATAATCGTAAAGTTTCAAGGTAACTGATAATCGGTGTTATCTTAAGTTGCGCCTGGATACCGTGGTTTATTTCAATGATTGTTGATAAAAAATTTTAATGACCTTTCCTACGCAATTGTAGTATTAAATTTGTTTAAACATAAAAGCAGGTTAAATTTATTTCCTTGGGAATACAATTGTAGGTATTAGCAGTGCCTAAATCCCCTACAGTATCAGTTAATTATGATTGAATTAAACAGAAGTGTATGTATTTCTATTTTCCTGTTCCAACATTATCCAATACCTACTTACATTGATCAAAAAAGATGCCCAAATCGTAGGTAGGATTTAACCATGTTTTTTTGCTATCCATGCGGACGAAGTCGCGGTCAACAGCTACATACTGTAATACTACCTATATTCATACCTGCATGAATATTGCTTGATTGTTTTGCACCGAGAATAACTTATTTGGTTTGTCTCTAATTCAAATCCTTAAAAGGTCTACGCGTCTATTGTGTTTTAAAGTCCTTCCCGTTATTCCTTCCTAAATTGGAAGTGAGTGTGTGTGCAATATTAATGAACGATTTACATAGTAAGCGATAATAATTTAGCTGGAGTCAGCGCTATGCTCGGCGCGGCCGCTTGCGCTCCCTTCGGTGCAGAGCAGAGAGCCCGCGTCGCGCGCACACCACTCGCGTACACGTCTCCGCGTAAAAATAAAGTCCACAGCGCTCGCTCGCGTACTTCCACCCATTTATAATTATCAGTAAATCGCCGCGCTAGTGCACGACTGCCGCGGCCGGCTATCGCTCGCTGAAAAGAAAATCACTGTCGCTAACCTCGAACTCGAATCTTACGCCTTCGTCCCGCGGGCCCTTATCTGATCCCGTGACGATACGGGAACCCTAGCACCGAAGCACGTTAGGGCGCACCTCGCCCGCGCTGTCACTCCTACGCAACAGATACCGGTGTCGCGAGACGCGTGGAGCCGCTATCCACTGCTGTGTGATAATGCTAATGTTGTGTCAGTGATAACAGTGTAGTTAATTATTACAAACATGCCTGACAAGCCTAAGCGTCGTAACAAGAACAAAAATAAACGGAAAAATAAAAATAATCGATCTGACAACTATAAAAATACTAGTGATGTCATTGAAAAGCAAAACGAGTCCGAGATCATTCAATCTAATACTGAAGCTGAAGAACGGGAAAATATTAACGAAACGGCTAGTGTTAGTGAACAGAACAGTGAACTAAGTGTGCCGGTTAACCCAATTATTTCAGGAAGTTCTTGTGTTACTTCTGGCGTGCAAGCAGAAAATCAAGATCATAATAATAATAGCAGTGTTGAACACACACAAGCACTTAATGATTTAGTGCAAACACTTGGTGTTCCTGGTCTTTTGGATACTGCACCAGGGCCGAGTATCTTGCCGGTTTTGTGTGCCGTTGACAACAGTAGTGTCGAGTCACAAGATACTGATGCGTATATTGTTGAGTCTCCTGAACAGTCATTAAAAACGAAAAGTAGTAAATCAAAGTTAACTATTACCCTAAAAAGTAAAAGCTTAGACAACGACGATGAACCCAAGATTGTGGAAATTACAGAAGATATTAGTGCTCAGTCTGAAGAAGATAATACGTTAGCTATTATTGATACAAGTAATATTTTAGTTTCTGACATTGAATCCGATGTTGAGTGGGAAAAGACTGATGAATTGATTGAAGTTGAGTCAACACCGTTAAACGAAGCGGCTACTGGCACTGTTTCCATAACCGCGGTACCCCTTAATGTTGCTCAGTGTCAACAAACAAAGCCGTTAACCCCTGAGATGGAAACATCATTGAGAAATTATTTGAAAACATTAGATTTATCGACTAATCCCGAAAATATGGAATCTGTCGAAATTAAAGCGGAAATTGAACAAATCATTAATCGTGAAATTAAACACAGGTTGCGTAAAAAAGCTTTAGCTGATGATTTTGGACTTCAAAGACTGTGCCCAACGAGGATCTTAGATGTGATCGATGAAGAAGGTAGCGGTGAATCTTCATCAACTTCACGCCGACAGTCATATCTAAGTGATAAGAAAAGTGACATAGACGACTTAGAAGATGACGTCTTCGAGGACAGTAGTAAAACATGTAAAGTATCACAAAAAGTAGCGTCAACTTTTCCAAAACAATCTTTTGGTCGATTAGTGCCACAGCCATGCGTTTTGGTTGGTGCTAAAATCAAAGATGCTGAGGTAACTGAAGCTAGAGGCGATTGGACGATAAGTACAACAGAGAAAATGGCAGGTGCTGAGGTCGTATATCTCACAGACTCGTCTAGCAGTACTAGTTCGTTGTATGACTGTGGTGATGAAACTGATGATGGTATTGAAACGGATGTTTCTGTGCGAATGATTACTCCTACAATAGAAGTCACTGATACCGAAAACTTACTGAAAAATACATTCATCCCTGAGAAAAAGGAAGAAGTCCATAAAATTGGTTCTGAAAATCCAGAAAACAATACAAATCCGTCTATAAGCCCGAAACCATTGTCTGAACTAGATAGATTACAAAACAACAACGACATAAACTCTCATGAAATCGTTGTTTTATCTACAGATAATTTGGAAACAAGCCTGTATGTTAAAGAAATACAAGATACGAATGATGTAACTCAAACAGAACCAAAAATTCATGAAAAAGAAAACGAACATAAACTGAATAAAAATTATGATTTAGAGATGAAGATATTGAAATGTGAACTGAATGATGCGATAAACAATTTAATAAAAGAAGTTTCTGATTCGGAACTCAACGATAATCCTAGTTCCACGATTGCGCGTCAAGACTCTTCCAGTAGTGTTTGTTCGTCCCAATGTACTGCAAAATACAACCCTACTCACTCGTCTTTGAATGATGTTTCTAATATTGTGCATGATGAAATTTCTGAAAATAGCAATGAAAACGTTGATAATTTACCTGAAACAAATTCAGCAGCAGGTCATGTCAAAGATGTAATTGAACATGTTACAGGATCACCTCTACAGAATCCGAAGACCATTGAAAACAATACTCAACCGTTGCTTCTACGAGACATATGCGTTAAAAGAATCGCTAAGTTTCCGTATGGTGATAAAATTCTCGAAGAACTCGCTTCTGTTTCAAAACGCATACAGAACATAGCATCTCATGGCTATATTACCGTCGAAAACTCAACCACTGAAAACAGTATAAACGAATCATGTGATGCTAACATGCCATATTTTCCACTACCAGATTTGTCTTCTATTGATAAAGTTATTTTACCTGCAAAAACAAACAATTCTGCTCCCCCGCCAATACAGCCTCGCAATTCATCACTAAAACGAGAAAAATCACGTGAAGAAGATGTTTGGACTGGAGTGCCTACTAAAAGTGAACCAGTTTATGTCTGTCTATCGCCGTCTCAAAAGATGCTTATGGAAAAAACAAACACTATTATAACCAAAGAGGACGCAAGTGATCTTGTAAACACTCACAAAAACTTTCTTGATCGCAGAGGATATAATGAAAATTATAGAAAAAATAACCACAAGGATGAATTAGGTATAGATATAACACCGATTGTCCCATTCAAATCTCAAACAGGGAGTCGTTTGTTGGCCCTTATTCGTGATCCAACTCTAACAAATAGTATAAACAATATTAATAAACATTGCAGTACTGAAAGATTAGAAAACAAGTTTAACACATCAAAAAATTCTGCATCACGCAATAGCAGTCAACTTGGAGGAAGTGCTGATACTTTTCGACCAATACCACCTCCAAGACCAAAAAAAATGTCGGCGTTCTACGAGAGTGACGAGAGCTCAGATTTTACTGACAGTTCAATTCGCTCCATGAAAAGTGGACGAAAATTCTTCCATTATTCTACAGGAAATTTAAGCAAAGAAATTGAAGATGATGTATCTTCGATACAACAAATGCATAGAAATTATACAACTACTCGGGATAAGCTTGATGAAAACCGTCCTCGTCGTCCTTCATTACCAAAAGACCTGTGTGATCAACAAATGGAGTATATTCGACAAAAAGAGAAAGAAGTAGAAGCGGAAATTCGCCGCCTCGAAAGCGAGAGCAGTAAATTGTCTAATGCAGCACAAAATCAAAGTTATAAAGCACCATTTACATCAGAAAAAGAATTTGTCACAGAAAAGTACAAGGATTCGAATAACTTCTTTATATCAAAACAAAGAGACTTCTTCTCTACGACACAAAGTTCTGGTAAGATTGAAAAACCGGAAAAAGGCAGATTACATTCAGTTTTTTCTCGGAGCCAGGAAGAATTACTTCGCGATAAAATGTATTCAGAGTATGTGACACAAATGGCTGAACGTGAAGAGAGAAAACAGCATAAAGTTATCAAAATAACAAATACTCCTGTAGCACCTAGTAATCAACCATCAAAGAGTATGTCAGCGTTAGATGTTTTGGACTCAAAAGTTAACAATCGAATTGAGAAAGAATTTATTTGTAAGGCTAGAGAAAGATGGGACAAACTAGGCATTAAAGATCCCGAAACGGAAGATGAGCGAGATGCTGGTAAAAGTAACGTTTATAGGGAACCAAAAGTAATTGAACACAAAATTAAAGTGATCGAAGGCAAAGAAGAAAAGGATGTGAGGAATCTGCCTCGTCATCTGCAAGAATTTGTGCGCTTTACTGTGAAAGACAAGGACAAGGCTGATAGTTCGGGTGAGTCGGACAGTCCGGCATCTCCGCACGTTATGATTTGGTGTGCAGTGATTATTATAGTGATAGCCATAGGAAAATATTTCCTTCGCCTAGTGCGAAATAAAACGCGCTAACTTGTGAACTTTGACGCTAACTTTGAATGCTTGCCTGTATTCCTGTATTTTTGTGTTTGTGACATGCATGATTGTGTTGTGATTGTGTAGTTATAAAAAAAAACTTACCTAGTTTGTACCTCCTAGCCGGGCTTGAACCAGAAATGTTGGTCCTCTCAACAGTACAGAAAACAAAAAAGGCAGTTCGACTAATTTATATACTTGAGGTGAGTTATCCGATGTATTGTAATATTTATATTATTTTATTACCTGGCCTATTCTTATATTTTATTTTACGTTCTCGTGAATTAAATGGTTTTAATCATATTGCATCACTTGCTCTCCTCGTCTCTATGCACGCATCCATTTGTACCTTCCTTAACTTTTGATCAAAATTGTTTATTCCATCCCATTACGATAGATTTAGATTAATTCTTGTTAGCTGTATGACGCGTGTTTTGTACGTTTTTGGGTACCAGAATAGAATAATATCGTATAAGCGAGATGCATATCTCTATAAATCGTCTACCTAACTTACGCATTTGATATCATCAACGTATATTGTTGTTTGCAACGTTTTAGTATCTACTCGTCTTTATATCCGTCTCAAACTGTTGCAATTTCCATTTCGTCTGTCTGTGACCTATTTAATTTAAAATAGGTGTAGGTAGGTAAACTCGGCAGAGGTGGTTTATCTATCAGTGTGTCGTAAGTCGTAACGTGATCAAAACTCTAAAGTCGCGATGAGTAACAGTTCGATAATAAATGCTAATTTAAGCAAAAGTATTGTTATTACAAAACTGCGAATCCTCTGAAATGTATCTACTATATTTAGGTAGATTCGTGACATTGGCGCTGAACAACAGGCTTGTTACGCCGCGGTTTGCTCTATGAATACAGTTAGTTAGAGGCTAGTTATGGATGTGCTGTCAACTGTATTGCATTGTATCAGACAAGGCAGGTGATCGACAGCCGTTTGAAACTCAGCGCTAGATAACGCCCATATCGCCACAGCCACAACAAATGCACAATCACGAAACGAGATAATTAGAATCAAATATCGAATTGTACAAATAATTAGTCGATATCGAAACACTTTCCGCGATAACGCTGCAGTAAACAACTCTATCTGTGTCAATATTCCGACGAAAACGTTGAATCTGATAAATTTACGGTAACATTTTGCCGGGAGCAAGTGCGTCGCGCGTGAAAATATTTGGATCGTCTAAATCTGTGCTAAATGGTCTTTGGTGATTCCAACCCAAACGAATGACTCGTTATTTTGGACTTGAATTTCAATTTTGACACAAATCTGGTTTAAAATTTACTCTTGCAAGGTTTTTGATGGAAATCTGAAAAAGCAGTGATCGAACATTGTTGATAATTATATTGAAAGGGGTAGAGTATGTGGAAGGGTCCGTAATAACCTCTATCTAAATTATCAATCACCGTCAATTAAATTGTCCAATCTGAGGCTGTTGATGGTGCATGGGTACGCTGACATTTCAATTTACATTGGAGACTCTATAATATTACCTACGCTCAAATAAATAATTGCTTTACCGTGCCCAACCCTCTATGGCAGTCAACCAAAATTTAAAGTGATTTTATACGAGAACGGTTCATTTTAATGGCTTCGGGCATACAATAAAGAGCGATCTATATTTGAAAATCGTCGTGATTCATGAGGTTGGATGTTTTGAATTTTCCCAGTGTGACAGTTTCCATAGCAAACTTAATAGGTACCTACCTTCGAAAATAAACGAGTTCAGTCAAGTTCTGAGTCTGTTTCAATATTTGCACAACAATTTTAAAAGAATATGGAAGTCGCAGAACAGCAGTCCTTCTCAAGATACCTCCAAGGTCATCTTAAAGTGATTATTATGAAACACGGAAATGCGGAGGTTTTTGTTTCTATAGTGTTTTGTTATTCACTTTTGATGACTCTTATAGTCTCCCGCGGTTCAATGTATTCCAGAACGATACCTATTGATATGCGAGTCTGGTACAAAGCGACAAACTCCCGTAATATTTTCCAGTTGGCTACTCACATGAGTCGTCCAGGAGATAATTTGCCATCGCGTCGGGGACCCAAACAAAGGGCACGTCACTGCCGTAGGCGCGGCGGAAGCGATTTGACTGCGGATGTGACGTCAGAGGGGGTCCCTAGAGCACTCTCGCATACAAATTACGGAAAAATATGATTTTGTTTGGTTTTTAAATACAAGCACATAATATGTGTATTGTATACCTAGGTGCGTTATCCAGTTATTGTTCGATCCTAAAGCAATCCGCAACAATTTTATCAATTTAAAAGGATACATTAACAAAATAGAAATAATATCATTTTGATTATCCTGAAGAAATGATTACCTATAATTACCATTACCTACCTAACTGAAGGTAACCTTGAGTAGTAGATTATTTATGTTATTTGTGCCACGAGCTATAAGTGTCTTTGCTTAGCGCCATCTACATTTTATCGGCGGGATCTACATGACAGCTGATTCTCTAAATATTCGCGAGATGTCTCTAGTCGTTCGATTTTTTGAATCGGAAAACTATTCTTTTTCATGTTAAGTTTTAAGCTGAAATATTCTCGGTTTTAAGTATAGCTGACCACAAATCTACAAATCTTAATTTCGTTTTCTAATGTCTTAAGATTTATCGAACTTCGATCGTAACATGTAGAATTGCAGATCCTTGTATTGTGGTAGACAATAATCATGGTTCGGTGATTATTCACCCCTCCCCGTGATATCTTCAACATCCCTACCTTCAACGTCTAGTCCTATGTTTTCGCAAAGTAATATTCCTTGTTCTATACTGGTGTGGGCTATCTTCCAACCTCCGATCCCAAATACATAGATACACCTATACTTACCTACCTGGTTAAATTAATCCCAAAATTGCTCTTGAGGTTTAGGTTACCTGGCTATTGTGATTGGCTGATTGCATACGGATCGAATTTGGAGAGAATTTGCGCCGAAACAATTTTAATATGCAAAGCTTAGTTTCGACTTCACACTGTTCAATCTTTTTTATTTATTGTTTTGTGCATTGAGATGTTATCCCGAGAAGAATCTTAAGTTAACCACAGTCGCGAATACCAAAGCGGGCGTCCAAACCGCGCTCTTAAAAAAATATT
Source organism: Eupithecia exiguata (assembly GCA_947086465.1). NCBI lineage: Eukaryota > Metazoa > Arthropoda > Insecta > Lepidoptera > Geometridae > Eupithecia > Eupithecia exiguata. Next base: position 8,158,131 of record OX352233.1, read on the forward strand.
TGGTATATTTAGTACAATCTCGGTAGAGTCACGCAACCTTAATGTAAATTTACGTACATAAGCACACATCTCTCCAAACTGTGGTTTATGAACCGCTGTACTGCGGGTAATGAAACTTTGTTTACTCGACTCTATGTATTTGAAGGCTTCTGCTCTGCTGCTGTATAAAAATAACTCTCTTAAAGCTCTGTGCTTCTCGTAGTAAATTATGCCTCGGTTTTCACTTGAGGGCAAACAGATTTTTGTACAATATTGCTTCTCATGTTTCAAACATCATCAATATTATCATATCACACTAATATTATAAATGCGAAAGTTTGGATGTTTGTTACTTCTTCACGCCAAAACTACTGATCGGATCAGGCTGTAATTGCATACAGATAGTTCTAGGCCTGGTAAAGCATATGACTTATCCCATAAATCAGTTCCCATTTGATAGAAATAATATTAAACAACGCGTGCAAAGCCGCGGGCAGAAACTAGTTTTAGAAACTATTTATAAAAACGATCTTAGTATGAAGAAAACCTTATTTTTGTTGAAAGAACACCGGAACCACCGGTTCCGGTGTTGAACGCGATTCTTCTAAGACAAAAACTGACAAAAAGGTGCCTGCTTACACCTGTAATGAACATTATCGTAGGTAGTTTGGATAGGATAAGATATAAAACTTATTCATGTTTTATTATATCACGACCACTGTGGCGCGGTGGGCGATGGTCTGCCTGCGACGCAGGAGGTTGCGGGTTCGATTCCCGCCTCGGGACAAATGTGTGTATGATCTCCAGACATTTGTTCAGGGTGTTCTGGTCGTTTTCTATGTATAGTAAAAAATATCTATCCATGCAATGTATTGTATTATGTATATCAGTTATCTAGTACCCATAACAAAAGCTCTGCTTAGCTTGGGGCTAGATAATGCTGTGTGAATTGTCCAGCATTATATGTCCAGCATTATTTATTTGAAGTCAAACAGTAGTTTATACGCAAAAAAAATTAAAACACGTAAATACTTATTTAGGTAACAGACAGTAAAGTCTTATGTCTAGTTCTACATGTGCAACCAACAACTGGCATTACAAGGTTACAGACCTTGTCATGCACGTGTTTAAAACACCATCTTTAGTGTTCGCTATAATGTTACGTGCTGTGTTATATTATAGCAGTCACCACATCTTATATCTTTGCTATAAATGAACTTTAATCAGTAGTCCCAAGCACAACATGAGAAGGGTTCCTATTAACAAGTCAATTACCCTAAACATGTCCAGGTCTATTCAAGAACAGGTGATAATGTAGAAACGTGACCATGATAATGATCTCATTATTCTAAAGAGGCTGATAAAAGGAATCGCTATATTTATTGCGATCTAGCTATACCTTGCTCTAGCTTTTTCTGAAGAAAAAAAAGTTAAGAAAAAGTTTTTCAAAAAATAACCTCAAGAAACAGTGGCTTGGTATAATATCTGGAATAGAGCATGTTTTTCTTTGTCGTACTTTCAATATTCCTTCCGCATTTTCTTACTATCATAAGTATGTGTCGGCTATATGTATGTACATCATCATATATTCATAAAAACGGCTGTGTTTATTGATTTAGAATATCAGATAGACCAGAAACTGAGTACAAAATCTACATACTTGCTCTCCGACGCTTATAGCATAGCGTAACTGTCAATTTTTTGCGGGAAATGCACCGTCAGATCGCTTAGAGACCAGAAAAGAAAGTAAACATTTTCACGGCTCTATCAACCTGCAGTGTCTAGGTAAAAATGTCCCAGCTATGTCCGTCCCATGTCTACATTTTGCAACGTCATTTCCATCCCACCTCCCGGGTTCTATAGGAACCCATCGCTTTTGTATATAAAAACTAACAGAGGCAAAATACACTTTGTCCTTCTGGCCTAAGAGTTAGCCTAATTTGGTCGTATCCTCGTCATTCTTTTCTAGAAGAAAAATTACAATACCAAAATTACCTACGTTCATTGTCATTTTTTTGTAACAAAAATGCCACTGATAGTATGTTCGAGACACGCTCGATACATTTCAATAACGTTTCATCCACATATTTTCTGGTAAATAACAGTATGCCACTATTGTTAAAGTACCTCCGACGGCCGTCCCATCAAATTGATGGACGACACACTACGCCGAATCAATCATATTCCTCATGTGTTGCGTGAAAGCTTCCTGAAAAACGCACGTGGATATCTCTATCTGGAAACGTGATATTAATAAATTCCCTATCACGTAAAATATAGATTTATTATTATCAGCCTGAAAATATAATAACAACCAACACATTGTAATTAACCAATATGAAACTGTAGCCAGAGTGTCATTTTAATGATAAATCACGGTACTGGCACGGGCCTAGTGCCAGCGATTTTCTATACCTATTATTTATTTTCACATACACGTCCTGCTTTGACTAAGCACGTCGTTTGACGACAGTTTGATGTCTTCATCGTGACTCAGGAGTCTGTTATTCCAACTTGTAGAAAGCCATATTATAAAATGGTTTACTTACCTACATTTTATATTGCAGTTGTGATTTCCATTTCCAATTTCACATTTCATTTGTCGGAAACTCGTTCATCTTACCAGAACGATAGCTTTTGATAACGACCTCACAGAGTCGCTTTTAATGAGTTAATTCGGTTACCAATTATTCTCGGAAATGTATAATCTAGCAAGGTGTATACTTGCAGTAAATGAGAAATATAAAGTTACTTCAAATGGAACGATGGTAACACGCACAGTGTGATCTTCAAAACGTGACGTGTTTCCCGTCACGTGCTCTGCTAGCTGTCTTATCCCGGCGACTAAAAGCATTGCGATTTGGTCCGATTTGTCGTCACAGCAGACGTCATATATTTTACTTTGCGTCTTTGGGTGGTAGCAAGCTTTTACGAAAGCTTACCAAGTTTCTACAGATTATCACGTTCTTTTTAAAATCCTTTCATGTTCACGTAGTCTGAAAACGGGGTTAAATTATTGGATATTATTTCTACAATATCTAACTCGCTAAAACAGTACGTTTTAACATTTCGTCAGCTACGACGACTGAGCTCTACCTAAACTATTTGCCATTCATAATGATTCCGCCCTAATAATAGTCGTTCTATTTACCAAGATTTGTCGAGACCTTCATTAGTTTTGTCATCAGTTCAGAGGACAGAAGCAGCCTCTTATGAACGACAGATTACCAAGTACGTAGTAAAGCCAGCGATCTCTACGGCCGTACGTAATCACAGCGCGAGCGCCGTGGGAGCCACCGCACCGGGCAAGATTAATTAGTGTTCTGGTTAAATTAATAACGGGTGGCACGCACCCATGGCCGGTCCGTCCATAACAAAACAATGCCCGGGATAATCAAATCGTATTAACAGTTTGAATGGGACTAGACGGATTAAGACGGCTATTTTCGTAGCGCGAAGCTATGTTTTGGTAATTCAAAAGTGGTCTGGTCCACTCAGATAAGCTGCACAATGATCAAAACTTTAATACGAATATGATCGCACTTTAATTAATAGATTCTTATAACATTTATTTATTCATTAAAGGAAAACCAGCAGCACATAAAAAAAGGAAATATAAAAATATTTTAACAACTCACAAAGAACGCTACTAAAAATTTTCACGAGTAAGAAAAATAGTAAATAGATAAAAGTGTGAACAAGCAAAGTAAAACAAGATAATAATCAACTTATATAACAAAGAATATTACTATCAAATATAGAAACAAATGTTCCGGTTTATTGTGAATCTGTATAAGTATACAGGTGTTTTTTTCAGGGCCACTGAGACACTGATGAGGTCTGAAACCGTTTGAGTTAATGAAAATTCATGTTAGGAGTTACGTGTTTGATTTTGAAAGAATAAGTTCTTAAAAGTCAAAGATTTTTTGTTTTTCTTGATAAGTGAGGTTTTAAAATATTTTTTGTCGGTTTTGGATTCTTTGAATTAATCAATAAATAAATGTATGGCGATTATTTGCCCAAAGTTGTTGGAACACCTACAAAATTTATAAATACAAATTTATTAATTTAGTAAAAGTTACACGTTCAACATGCTTTCAACCTTTACTGAATTTGTAGTAAAGTTGAATTTATCAATTTAAAATTTTTAATGTTATGCCAACAAATTTGGCACATAGTCGTCCGTCATACATTTATTTATTTTTATAGAACAAAGAACCCAAAAATATTTTTTTGTTCAAAAACTCACTTTTCCAGAACAACTAGGTAGGTAATAATTTTTGGACTTTTTTAAATTTAGAACAGTTAAAAAAAATTGTACTTATAATTTTGAAAAAAAATAAGTACTTCGATTTTCGATAACTCTCACGGATTCAGACTTTCCCTTAGTGAAAAAAAACTCACCTGTATATATTAGAATCTGTCTCATGTCAACACTTATTAATACAAGCACAATACGTATACTGTTGGTGTACCCTAAATAAATAAATCTGCGTGAATAATCCAGCATTATTTATTTATTCCTTAAATGAAGAAAATTATGGAACCATCTCACATCTTTATTTTCACCTCGGGTTTCAGACATCCCATAACGAACGTTTCGCGTAAGAAATCAAATATTCTCGTACCATTTATTTTCATTGTTCAGCTAAATCACTTTTCTGTCAGAACAAGAAAGCATTATTTTACCTTGCTCAGTCAAAGCAAATCATTTTAACAATAGTACCTCTACCGAGCATCGAACGATTCGTTAAAAAAAGATAAAAAGGCAAGAAAGTGTACACCGAAGAAGCCATCTAGTTTCCATTTAAATAATAAAATTGTCTGTAGGAATTTCAAAACTACCTATACTCATATTTGCGGGCTTTTTTTTGTACAAAAATGGAATTTATAAAATTGTATGCTGTTAAAATACAGTATGTGGCTATAGTATAGTATATTCTAAGGTTATTTTCGCGAGAACTCATAATAAAACACTGTTTTATTATGTGGCTATATCTTTACATATATAATATAATAATAATAAATAATCTGCGTCTGTTTCTAGTATCAAATATGTAACTGCTTTTTACTAAATACTCATGAAAGTAAACTATACACGGTACTTACAATAAAACAGTATTGGGTAATTGCCTTGCCTAATACCGCAAAATGCTGAGTTAGGGACCCATTTTACCATATTTTACAAGTGTTAGATTTAAGTGAGCACTTTTTTTAATGTTTACTTGTTTTTCTCATTGTTCGTGTTTTTGTTTTGGGTAAAATAAATGAATTTATTATTATTATTATTACAACAAAACACAATGTTGTTGTCTTGTTTGTTTGAGCTAATCTCCGAAACGGTGGTTGGACCAATTTTGACGGGACCACGGTGATGATTAGATAACATTACCGTGACGGCACTTTCATTGAAAGATAGTTGATAACTTAGTCTTCTTAAATTTAAGATTTTTTTTTGGATTTGGGCTAAAAAAAAACACTATTAATTCTACGCAGGCGGAGCCGCGGGCACAGTTCCTTTCAAATTAGAAGACGTGACTTATTAATAAAAGTGGCAGTTATATGAAGGAAATCCGTATCCCTGCAGTTGCTAAGTGAATAACCACACCAATTGATGTGATAAAAACAGAATGACCTCTGACACGACGACGTCGCATTGGGATGCAAATTACATTAGATACATGCTCAGGTTTTGTGAATGAGTTGCTGCTAGCTATGTTACCTACACGACACCGGCAAGGCCTACATCAACGTTGTTATAGCAACATACAAGTCTTAGGCCCGTATTAAAAAAGTTTACTCAGTCATCGAACTTCATTGAACTATGCTTGGAGTAACGATTTTCTATGGCATAAACGTCATTCAAGCATAGATAGACTGACGCTAGTTAGGGTTCCGTACCCAAAGGGTAAAAACGGGACTAAGACTTTGCTGTCCGTCTTTCTGTCCGTCTATCACCAGGCTGTATCTCATGAACCGTGATATTTAGACAGTTGAAATTTTCACAAATGATGTATTTCTGTTGCCGCTATAACAACAAATACTAAAAAACAGAATAAAATAAATATTTCAGGGGGCTCCCATACAACAAACGTGATTTTTTTGCCGTTTTTATAGATAATGGAACGGAACCCTTCGTGCGCGAGTCTGACTCGCACTTGGCCGGTTTTATTATTTCATAAAACGTGCCCTAGATCCGTATTATGAAATCTCTCTAAGAAATTAAGTAAGTTCCCAATTATTTTTGTTCCCAAATTTTTTTTATCCTGCTGAAATCGAAAACTTTCGGAACTTATTCAATTTCATATACAACACAAGATCTAAAGACATCATTATCAAATAAATTAAATCGTTATTTATCGTCTAAGCGAACTGCGCTGATATTATTTGCAATTGGCGGAATGGACGGACAGTGAATGAATAATGTAGCTCATTTGCGGGGAAATGCAATAGCAGATGTCAGGGGACATCGATATTGGATAAGCTAATTTGGCGGCTGGCTCTTATAATAGGGCAATTGTTTTGACCCCAGCGTTTCTGAAATAGCTGACTAGCTCCAAAAGCTTCGTCTCCCATGGTGTTCTATTTATTTTACGGAAAGGAAGTGATGATAATCTTCAACGGAACTCATCATACAATTTTCCCATCAAATGAAATAAAACACCCACATCCTAATCTCAATACCTACTCCTAAATGAAAATACGTACTTAAGTACTAATGAGGATTTCTGAAAATATAGTTACTGGTTCACAAAATATCTTTCAGCAAGCGCAAAACCATATTTTGTCCGGTACCATCGCTAAACTCTTGCAATTCCAGCAAGTAGGTTACTATTGACTAAAGCAAGCAAGTGTTTGCTTTGGAAACCAATTTAACGTAGAATTTGAGGAGATCGGTGGATATCTAGATAGGTTTGCGCTGCGTTGAAGTCTGCTCGGCCTGGAATACTAACCGGTTGTTCGCTGGAACTTCGATCCTGAACTTGTGCTGTTTCCATTGGCAAACTCTATTCTATCGATATGTTTGTTGTGATGGGAACTCGACTGGAACTCATTACCCTTTAATTATTTTATAATCGTTTTCTCTGAGGAAGAATGCAAATACTTTATTACTGCATTTTCATGATCAAATGTGTCTCGTACTTTTTGTTAACTATCTGAAAAGTAGGTTTTTCTTTTTTATGTTACTTATTTTTAGTGATTACTTTCTTATTTTCTACTAAAGGCACATGTGTAGACTTTTAACTATACCTGCTTTTTTATTTGCTTTTGGTGGCTTTCTTATCACTACGGCCTATTGTGAAAAATATATACCTGCTTAAAGTATTACAAGATATTTTATGTAGGTAGAATTAAAACACACCCGTAATAATAATTACGTGTAGAGGTTTATGTCTTAGGTATTTAAAAATAATACTCGTTAAACTTACGTTTTGAGTCCATAATAATCAGATAAAACTAGTAATTAATTAAACTGTAACGACAAGAACATTATTGTTTCTAAATAAGGTTTAAAAATTATTTTACACTCGTGGTAGGCAATAGGATCTTGAAAACAATCGTGCAACAAAGTGAATAATGTCTATAAAAGTTTTGAACGTAAACTTCGTACACCCAAGTCTAGAGAAACTCGAACTCGATACAGCGAGTTTATTTACAGATATTTGTTATTTAGTTCCAGTTATTTTCGGCCCTTCCTGTCGCGACAGACGCCGTGCGAATTTAAGAGCCCACTCAAAAGGGACTGCGGACGGCCTGATCTGTTTCACATTGTCGTGACCGATCTTTGCAATTTCATAATCTGGTCTGTCAATTAAAATTGGTTGTCGCCTTGTAAAAATCATTACACTATCATTGATACGCACAAATTTTTAACCGACTTCGAAAAAGAGGAGGTTCTATATTCGGCTATGTTTTTTTATCATCATCCGTCAATTATGGACCGAGTGTATAAATCATAACCCTCCCCTGTTGGTAGTCGGGTAAAAATAAGATATTTTTATAAATATAAATAATATAATATATTTAAAGAAAAATCTCCACAGTAACAAGTACAGAGAACCCGATACAAAATGATTGCCTAGGGATCATTATTGGTCCCGGTCCCGCAAAACTAGAAAACAGTGTAAAATTAAAGAAATCGGAGTCGGTTTTTAGTTTTTCCAAAACAATCAAATAATAATAGAAACCTTGTACTATTTTAATGGCTGCCTGCGAAATACGAAAATATTTTTATTCAAAGGATAAAAACAGAGTAGCATTATTTCTGATCTAATTGGCTCTACGGATTGGGTTCGCGATTCCTAACTCCGCAGAGGTTTTAAAATGTGTGCTCGGAGTTAGCCATTACTTTCTGTTTTGTTTACCCTCGTCGGTTGAACGCCGAGGGAAATACACGAATATACAACGCAACTGAGAGCAACAAAGAATTGAGTAAATACTCGTAATATAAGTAGCTTATACAAATATTGATTTATGTGTCGACAAATAAATATAATATTAGTTTGTTGTTGCTGACAGCTATGGGAAATACATTATAGGAAGGAAAGTTGTATGGTTTCGTTGAAAAGAAATGTTGCGTTTTTTTTTCAGCTGCTCTGGATGGAACACCGTTAATCGAAAACTTATTACGTATAACCAATTTAAAGACCTTTACGTGTGCGTGTGTGACAAAATGATTGCAATTTTATAAAAATGAATAGGAACAGTTGTTTTCAGTTCTCTCAAAGAAAACGCCGTCGTTTTCCTAAACGGCGAACGTAACTTTCATATCCTTAACCTTTTCCGTCTACATGACCCTCAAATAAGAAATAACGGCACCGCAATACCTTTATTACGTGTAAATCAAAGCTCGTATCATCTCATTACCGTTATCTCTTGAAAATGACTATAACACGTCGCATTTCCATTGTTTTTCATTTCCACCGCGTCGCGGCACTGTGGCGTTATCAGAGTCAGTCCAACGCCGGCAGTCTCGGCTGCCGCACGCCGCGCCCGCTCCCGCTTGCCTTACCTCACGTTTCCACAGTTTCCCGCTCTGACATCCGTCACGCTCGCCTCCGCAGTACCGCGCCGGGAAATGTCACCCTGATACCCCGAAAACGGTGTGTACACACTAGTGTTCCTAACTTAATGATAAGTTAATGTGCCAGGTTCGACACTGTGTGCTGCACGTGATCGGATTACGAAAAGGGATAATATTGTTTGGCGTAAGTAGGCAACTAGGGTGCTAATGAATTAGGCGACCGTTCTGGACTCGAGAGATTACTTTGATAACGGCCGCGGTGTTCCGAAGGTCGTTGCGATTCAATTGTTTACTTATCATATTATCTCCTTTATTTTCCACAATATCTTATGTTCGATGAAGCTATGTAAATCAATTATAGGAAATCACAAGACTGAGAAACCTGTTGATTGGAATATTTACCTGCATACCTACATACCATTACGAGTATATCTTTCAAGGGCAAACTACTGACTACTTCAGTTTTATGACGGGTTTGAAGATATTGGCCCCACATTAAAATATTTCTGTCAAAATCCCCTTGCACAGTGAATGTTATACATTTGGATAGGATAATTACACAAAAAAAAATCTATAGCATAATTATCTAATAGTCAGGTTTCTGAGATGTTCACATAAAAAAAGCAATAGCTATTTTATTTTAATCTGTGAATATATCAGAAACCTTACCTGACACTAGGACTGTATGTAATGGAACATTTTTTTTGTAAGTATTTGTGTCCTCTATCCAAATATACAAGTATAATTACGCAATGTGAAAAAATAGATGTTAGGGCCATACAAAAATCTTCAAACCCCTTTGTACGTTGCTTGTCTGATGTCCTTAGCTTTAGCCTTTATGTAACAAACGTGCTCACGTCGGAAAAGATTTTCCTCAATAATTTTACCTGCTGCGTTTCAATCTTTATCGCACATAAATACTAACACCAACGTCTGACGTATAATCATAAAATAGTATTGGAGTATTTTTCTGTGTTGCGTGAAAATTCAAATCATGTTTATGTTCGCGCTTCCCCTGCACATTATCTATACGACTCACGATACTATCCGCCCTTTTAGACCGTAGAGAGTAGAGTTTCGGGAGCCAAATTGCCAATCAATAAAAGAATGGTGAATGATTGGTCCTTAATGTAAGCTTGGTAACACTTTTTTCGTTATCATTTGTTAAGAAATTATCAACTCATTTTCATATCCACCCACTTTTAGGCGTGTGGTCCTGTTCATGACGTAGTATCGTCGGATATAATGGACGAAAACGAATGTATGAAACGTTGTATAGCATGCATGATGCATCGTTGTTAATTTAGATCATTAGTTTCAAATGTAGTAAGGGTCAATTGTACTGCTGTTACCACGACCGCCAACGGCGAAAACGCGGAGGGCCGGCTTTCTATTTGATGATGATTGGACATTTAGTATATTAACCCGGGGATCGACTAAGAAGTAAATTAGACTTTCTGAGTTGGAGACAGAATACCTTTTCATAAAATAACGTTGACAAGCCGCTAGGTTAATGTTTGTGAATGCATTTACGTTACAAATAAAGGTAACGTCCAGTAACTTTATAGTTCTAGTTCTTCTCTATCCCGTGACCTAATATGTATGCGTTTCCATTATTTCACACTACGTTTTCTATTACTACGTTTACAATCCGTTGAGTTTTATGATTTGATAAATCGCTTGGTTGACTGTAGATATGAGAATCTATACACGCAAGGAAATTCTATTTAAAAAGATAAGTAGAAAACACTATAAAGGTAGGCGATAATGATATTCCTTCGATAATAATATGCTTTGCCTAGCCTATGATGACACGTGTCTATTTGATAGTGAATGTCTTTAAAATAATGGAATACTTTTGTCTACCAACTAAACATCGTATGAAATAAATACAAATGTTTTGAAAATAAAAGTAGCTCGGTTATTCTAGGTTGTGGTTTTACGACGTATTAAAACTATTTTAACCCTTTAGTTAGATATTTATCTCATATCCCGTTTATTTTTATAGTTGTTCATAGCTGGGTGTTTAGATGAAAACTGATAAGTCGATTCTTGCGGTGTAAAGAATATCATGTTTTCTTCACCTGAATAAACTTTATGGGACATAGATGATTCGTTTTGGCTTCAAGGTTAAGAGTAACACATTTGTGCAAACGATGTTAATCGCATTTGTGTGATCGTCGCATCATAATTTGCCCACTGCTGGGTATGGGCCTCAAAATCGTGTGCCACTCGCTACTCCACACGGTCCTCCGAATTTATCTCTCATTAAAGTCTTATACAAATCACAAATCTCATACATACCAAGGATCATCTTTATCTTAACAGAGAAAGCCACTTTTACAACCGCGTAGTACTAAAGCAAAATACCCGTTTTAATGTACATAACAATTGTTTTATTACGAAGTAGTCATCTATGCTGAGTTTGGTAGAGAGGCAATGGCTTAGAAACGTAATTATAACTTTGGATGCACGAAACACTACCCAACATATCGAAACTAACATAATGTCACAAACGAAGTACCCATGCATCAATTGAATTAATTACGATCCTTTTGTACAAACAATAGTTTTGTCTTCTTTTACCGAAGTTTTGTGGTCTTGGTACCTTTTGATAAGACGATGAATTGTGGGTATCATTTTTGTAATTGATTGTTTAGGAAGAAGAAAAAAGCGTCTTAATTCTGATCCAATATTAGGCAGTTATAATAATAATATTAGGGGAGGCCTATGTCCAGCAGTGGACTGATATAGGCTGATGGTGATGATGATGATGATTTGGCAGTTTGTTTAACTTAACTAAATGATTCCTGAAATTGCTGAAAAATAATCCAAATGTTTAGTAAAACTCTGTTCTACATCAAGAAAATAAATGAAAAGCTACTTACACCATAATGGCGGGCTATTTGCCGCCTTTGTCAAATAAATGGTAGCTCTTTTCTCAACTCAATACCATTAATAGGATCAAGATCTAATCAACCTAGCACTATTGAGAACCTAGACTCCCCATCAATAAGAATAGTGGCGACTGCCGATGCGACTCAATAACTTAGAGACTAAAGGGGACTTTTAGTAGTCCCAGGGGGAGTATCACAGATATTCTGCATAGGAATTAAATGGCGGGGAAAATATTTTAGACGGCATAAAAAGCCAAGCATTTTCTCTGTGAAAAAGTCGAGGTTTACCGCAGTGTTGTCAACAAACTAACTAAATATGCGAAAACAACAGTGAATAATCTTTAGGTCGACAATGAATCTACAAATTCCCTCCCATTTAATGTCTTGTGTAGGGCATTCGCTCTATGTTCAATGTAGGCTCATAATAACTAATGCTTGTAATGTACAATTTTCTTTGTAAGTGGGCGATGATCAGTGTAGTAATAAGAGCCAAGAAGATTGGGTCAAGATCAAACCGCTTTATGCGAGAGCATAATTCTGTTTGAAGTAGAAACCAGTGCTTATTTTATCTACTAATCCTGAACGTGACCACTTCTTTGTTTGTTCGGACTAATATAAAGCACTTTGAAGGGTTAGGATTACGCAGTGAAATAACAAAAGTGGGTAATTAATTTGCCTATATTTGGTTTGTAATTCGTTGGGGTTTTACTTTTATTAGAGAGACAACTACCTTGGATCTTGATATCACCAGTCAGTTAGCGAGAAATCTCCTGAGTACCGGAAAATAATTATTATGCTTGATGATTCAATTGTTTTGAAAAAACTACAAAACGACTACAAATTTCTTAGTGTTTATACTGTTTTTTAGGGTTCCGTACCTCGAAAGGAACATTATGAACCCTTATAAGATCACTTTGCTGTCCGTATGTCTCTTTTTTCTCATGAACGCGTGGAAGTTAGATAGAGAAATTAACATCAAATACTCAAGTTCGTAACTTCTTGGAGCCGTGATATAAATCAAACTTCTAAGTCAACGCCTTCAAAAGTTACAGTCGTTTATGAACATTTTTTTTTAAATTTTCCATGGAATCACATGCACACAGAACCTATAGGGTACTTCCCGTTGACATAGAATCATGAAATTTGGTAAGAAGCAAGCTCCTAGAATTATTGTTTAGATAATAATAAAAAAGTATATAATTTGTTCATTGCTAATGTTACTACGTGTATATTAGGCATTGCCATATAAATAAATAAAAATTAAATTAAATGGAAGCCTCGTTACGCGAGTCCGACTTGCACTTGACGTTTTATTTTTAAGTTTTAAGGGACACATACAAATTAAAGACTATACCTTTATTTAAAGAATTGAAATATACCATGAATGGCTTATTTATTTCTAAACTATTACAACTCAGAAATCATAAAATCATAAACGGAGATGTGAAATTTGCCACGCGCTGACGTTAGTTATCTTGCCAAATGATGAAAGCATCCCAAGCAGCAACCAAGCGTAATGAACACCTAAAAAGCAGCCAATATAGCACTTAACGCTGTTTTACAGCTGTATAAGAACGTTGAAATGATATTGTAGTGTTATAATGTCGGTTTAGGAGCAATTATTCAGCTCTAACTGTATTAAGTCTGTATTAAGGAGTCAAAGTACACTTAAAGTTCTAAATCAGTGTATGATAACTGTCTTGTACAGCTTTAGGTTTCCTGTAACGCTTTAATCTCATTTTAGTATTAAAGCTGTACAATAGCTGCATTTTGCATACCGTCACTTACTTAATACAGCTTAGAGCTGTATTATGGTGGTCCTCAAATCTTAATGCTGTATTATGAAGTAGGCAAACGCTCTTCTACAGCTTCTTTTTATGGTGTAATTGTACACCGTTTTACAGACTATAGCTGTATAATTTCTGTCTTTGAGAGTAATAAACAGCAATAAAAGTAAATGACGCCTATAGTACAGCCTTAATCTGTATAAGTGACAGAGTCGCCATTTTGAATTATTGTGCATTTGTATGCTGTTTTGGACTGCATCACTTTACAATACAATACAATACAAAATTCTTTATTGTACACCACAAAGTAAAGCTTTTTATTTTTAAGTTTTTTTTTTATAATTTTTATTATTATTATTATTATTTTTTATAAATTTTTTATAATTTTTTTTAATTTTTTTTATATATTTTTTTTAATTTTTTTTAAAATTTTTATTATTTTACTTTTTTAACTTTAATACAGCTGTTATACAGCTTGTGATGCTGCTTGGGATCTATTTTGGTCTTAACTAGTAGGTATGTTTTGTCGCATTTACCATCATAATTTTATTTGATGAAATTACTGTTTTAGGGTTCCGTGCCCAAAGGGTAAAACGGGACCCTATTGCTAAGACTCCACTGTCCATCTGTCCCCAGGCTGCATCTCATGAACCGTGATAGTTAGACAATTAACATTTTCACAGACGATGTATTTCTGTTGCCGCTATAACAACAAATACTAAAAAACAGAATAAATTAATATTTAAGGGGGCTCCCATACAACAAACTCGATTTTAATGCCGTTTTTATAGATAATGGTACGGAACCCTTCGTGCGCGAGTCCGAACCGCACATTGGCCGGTTTTATTTTCTTACTTTTACCAATACTATACCGTAATGTTGTAGGATACAAAATCTGATTTCAAAGTTAGCAGCAAATCTAAACTTTATAAATATAAGCTACTGAACCAAAACAACCTTACAAAAAACTACCGGAGGTTCATTTTCGAAACAACAGTGAAATAATCATGAAAATAGGATACAACATTAAAAAAATACAGCTGAATTGCGACCTCCGCCGAGTCGGTTAATAAAACTGGAAAATAGGATCTTATGATATTATGTTTGTTACGCTGAAATTACCGGAAGGGGTTTGTATGAATTTGATGAATCCGTGGAAAATGATCCGGAATAAGGCATGGGAGACATTTTATTTCAGAAGTATGCGAGCACAGACTTGGGTAAAAGTTTGCTACATATACTTACATTATAGCATTTAATGTAAGAGTGGGTATGCACAGTGACGACCTCTGTGGCGCGGTGGGCAAAGGTATGCCTGCGACGCTGGAGGTTGTGGGTCGATTTCCACCCCGGGACAAATGTTTGTAAGATCTGCAGCTATTCCGATTCCGGGTGTTCTAGTCGTTTTCTATGTATGATAAAAAATATCTATCTTTGTATCGAATTATGTAAGTGTATCAGTTATCTAGTAGCTCTTATCTTAGTTTGGGGCTAGATAATGCTGTGTGAATTGTTCAGCATTATTTATTTATTTGGTGTGTTGTAATTTGATCAACTTCTATTATGAGAATTAGTACGGCTTGAAACTTTAGTGAACGAAAAAAAACCGTGAATTTCTGGAAAATAACAGAGAATCTTCATTTACTCATTTTCCCGACCACGAATACCACGATACATTTTCCAAAGTTACCCATCAGACCAGCGGCAAGCTGAGGACACTATGGTGCTCATTAGAGCCGGCCTATGTCCAGCTGATGACGAAAGGCGATGACCCCTCAGGCCCACTAGTTACAAATCTAACCCTAACTATCCGCGAGCCAATCGCTAATTTACATTAGGTATTGTGCACATTAGCAGCGGAATTTTCAATCACAAATGCAAACGTTATGGTCAAATATTGGTTAATCAGTGGAATTGAACAAATGCCTAATAGGTGTGCTCTTCCTGTTTCCATACGGGAAATTAATGTTCATTAGTGACTTACAAACGGTAAAGAACGTCTCTCTAACTGGTTCGTTTTTAACAGATGATAAACTGATGAACAGTGTTGAAATAAGTTTTGGTAAATAATTCCATAGTATTATATCGGAACTACTTCTTACCAAACCATTTTCTGTAGTCAAGGCAGAAAAGGTTGATGCGGCCAAGCACACCAACTGGTGTCTAGGTTAGAATAAAGAAAAATTCGGTCGCATCGTCATCGAAAGCGTAAATAATTTGAAATGAAGAATTTGAATCCGCTTAATTTCAATAATTTACGCAATTTATTACCGATGCGATGTAACTTTTGTCCTACACTAGAAATTAATAGGTGCTTGTTCTACTGATGAATGAAATAGAAGCCGAAATTTAACCCCTTAGTTGAAACGTTTTTTGGCTGTAGCTTATAGTGAAGTAGATATTCTGACGGTAGTCTGCGTAAGCCGTCAGAGTGAACATCGTGTTTTCATTAGAGGGCCAAAGGTGAATATTTAAATTAGATACAAGGCGTTACTTCCAACAAATTAGGGGAATTGCTACTATCAGGCAATTCTTGTAAAGTAATTAAATTTCATTGCCAGAATTAATCCTTTAAAAATAACCATGAGCTCATCTATTCTACTCGGCTTCCCTAATGTAAAGGGAAATTACGTATTCTACGCGAATTTAATGTGTTTCAGTATTTGTTTTAGCCTTTGTGCTGTTGAGCTGGTAAATATTTATGTTTGACTTTTGGCTCTAGTTTTTAGAGGGTTTCTGTGGTTATTAATAATTTCCGCGTGTTTAGTAGGTAATTCTTATTCTACCTAACTGGTTGCTCAGAATTTTAAACAGTCCCATTTGTTCATTTGTTTTACCATCTCTTTGTCTCATAGAATATTCTTAGTGGAATTTCTTTAGTCCAAAGTTAAATCCAATTAAAGTTTAGCTAGGAGCAGTCTCTTACTTTTTATGCACTTAGTTTCTTTGTAAAGTAGTTCCTACGTAAACATTGTTTTCTATATCTTAATTCTTAACCCATTTACTCTTTAGCTGCTTACAAAGTATCCAGCTTTCAAGTTTTAGGCAAAGTTCGCTTTCATATATCTATTGAAAGACAACTTGTCAGTTAGTTGAGCCTCAAAATATAATTCCAACTTGGTATTAGAGCATACAAACCAACTTTCTAATACAGTTAGTAAACTAACATTGAAAACAATCACTCTTCGTTACAAATTAATTAAATCATGCAGAGCTTTACCTCAGGTTATAACTGTTATAAGGCATAAGTTGTAGGTAAACAATGCAGACAGCCCCATTTGGGTCAGGGACTTCGGACACCGCCCTGCGGTAGTCTATTATGTTAGTTAGACCGATAATCCGTGGACGTACCTAATCAGAACTGAACACTATTATGTAATGATTAATAGGATATCGGCTACTGGTGATATGAATCTAGAACCGTCATTGAACGGACGAAGATGTCTATGGGAATCTATGAGATTAATAAACTAAAGTGATTTATGATTGAAATTGTCAATCATATTATGCCATAACCATTAATCAACCGAGGACGAGTAACTTTAATTTCAAAATTTTAAGGTAACAAAATAGTGATTAATGACTATTTTCGTGTATTTTTTCGTATCAAATTCAGCAAATTCTTCTTCCTTCTGAACATAAATTGTAGCACCATTCGGTCCGTAGAATGGCTTCTATAGCTTCTGAGGATAATAACCACCTGACACCAAATAATCATTCACTTACACGTGCACAAAGATCAAAAGCATTGCTCTCCCTAGCAAACATCCTGGTCCCGTAAATTCTATTGACCTCACAAATATAGGCGGGTCAATAGGGTACCATGAAATCATTAAATCAATTTTCACGCTAACTCCGGTCGTAAGGTAGTTTTGACACGTGGTTGTTTGAGAATTCATTTCTGGCACTCACTTGAAGTTTTTATTTAGGTTTCTTTAGCAGTGTATTCGTCACTATACTATATAACTTTTGTGTCTGATAGAACCGGAATGGCCTTAAGTATGTTTTACTAGTTAATTTATGTTATTCAAAATCAAATATGTGTATGTAAAAAATACATTATAAGGCAGCTACTACGTTAGAAACTGGTCGATCGGAATGTGGAAAACTAAGGAAATTTTCAATTATTGCGGTAGATAGGCTACCAGTTTTGCCTTGTAACTTTGTTATTTACTTGAGGTATTAATGTCAAGACTTGTATAAGGTCTTTAATTGGTTCAAAGCACTTAGGTTACAAACCTATGTTAGTACCCATAACAAGCACTGCTGAGCTTGGAGCTAGATAATGTTGTGTGATTTGTCCAGCTTTATTTATTTATTATAATATAAATAGTTATAACACACATCCGCCCAAACTTTCAGCCTCTATATTACTGGTAGGATTTTGTATCAAACCGAATTTACGAATTTGTTGCTTCGTTAAGAATACGAGTAAAAGATATGGTTATTTTACTTTTTGTTCTGTAATAATTATTTACTAGGTAAAAGAGGAAAGTCTATAATTATGTGTTAAATAAATATAAAATGAGCTGTGAGAATAAATAACTTTTTAAACGCCTCAAAGTTTTGTTGGGGGATGAATTTTGATCAGAGTTTGAAATCAACTTTATTTTACGTCGGGTTCTGTGGGCTTTTATAGGGCTGTAACGGCTGTTGTTTGTTTCGTGAGATAAATCTGTATTTTAATTTAAGCTTCTCAAGTTACGAGTATTTAGTTACTTACGCGATCAGAACACATTAACACAGTCAATCTTACAGAAAAATTTCCATGCAATACAATTTTCATGATTTCCAATGGTTCAATTATGTAAATGAGTGGCGTTTCAACCCTATCACGTATCTAGCCGGGGTACGCCTGTGTCATTAGGAATACACTCTCGTAATGAGAAAGGCTAACGAGTGTAATGTTGTCTAACTTCTAAAACATCACGTCCTAATTCAATTTTGCATTCCGCTCCGCCACACTTTGCGAAAAAAAGCTAAAATGAGTTTCATACTGCTCGCTGTGCCACTTACTCCCTAGGTGACAATTTGGGGCCTTAATTTAAAGCGCTCTTACTTTTTAAACGTAGAGCTAAAATACATTACTTTTCGAAATGAAATTTCTCGTATTAAATTAGGAAAAGTTGGATCTTACCGTATCTAACGACACTATTGTAAAAACGAACTCCGTACATCTATGAAAATATGCGTCTTAATTTTCACCCAAAGAATGAACGTTGATCATGAATGATGAATCTTACAAATTCGAAATCTATATTAAGAGGCCATTAACTTGATACCCTCTGTACTTCTGTAGCTGTGAATTCAGCTCACTGCCTAAATTCGTGGATATTCAAACGTAATGGCGCTACACAGAGCAGTATTTATTTAAACGAGATAATTTTCTACTTACCGTTGCACGTTGGAAAAACCATTTCCATAATTTAGCCAAGTTAATCTTGTGACTCATTGATCATTCATTAAGACGTAAGTTGATTACGTCAACTGTTCTAGTTTAACCACAGAACATACTCGTACATCTTGGTCCTTATTATACACCACATTAACCTGGTGTCTGAATAGCGGTTGAAAAATATAATAGGGTATAATGCATGCGAGTTCAAAAAAGATGATTATTTTTATTCTCTGTTGATTAAGAAATATATCTGCTTATTGATATCTCTATTTTTTTATGTTTTTATTGTGAAATTTAATTATTGAAAAGTAGATATTTTAAGAAAAAGTTTCTAAACGTGACGTCACCGTTCACCGTATTTTCTTGAAGAATTGAGCGGAATATCTTTTTTGAAAGGAAAAAGAAAACGAAAATTATTTAGGTATTAGACACAAGCTACAAACATGATGGTTCTTATCATTTATTTATTGTTAAATTTATTTTGATTAAATTGACAAAGTGAACGGTGACGTCACAAAAAAAGGGCAGCGTTTTATCACCCGAAACTGAGTGCAATTTTATTTTTCGTTTTTATCCTTAATAATATTTAAAAAAGCCTATAGTAGGATACGTAACTCGTAAGTCCTCTTATAAATTCTCTGACGCTACTTTGCTAACATTTTGCACAAGGCATTGAGAAATATATCTTGCTTGCAAACGAATTTTGAATTGTATTTCAACTCTACAAACAACTGGACGAACAAAACAACCAACAAAGCTCCAATTCAAAAGAGATTTTAGCTCCGTTGCATGGCTTACGGTGAAATTGCACCTACTGATTTGTGCCTTTTTTACGTGCCAAGAACTGAATTCTGGATTATCTTTGTAACGTTCTGATGTCTGGTAGGTACTTTCAATGAACTGTTGTTTTAACGTTCAGACTAGTATATGACGACATACGAAAAACAAAGTTTCAGTTAAAAATTATTAAGATTAGTAATTAAATTAACACATTCAAAGAAGAGCCGTAGAACACACACAGAGTCAATGACTCCATTCACACGCCACTGTACAATCCCGAAGTAGAGCGATAGTCTTCTATTAAAGGGTCATCGGCGAGTACAGAAGCATCATCGGCTTGGATTGGATAGTTTGATTGTGCGTTGTGTCGGGCGCGGCTGGTTCACACAGCGCACAGGATCTGGGCTCTATTTGCGCCCGCGTCGGTCATGTGAGACGTGAGACGCGCCCTATTCTGATATACGACTCTATTAAATTGTGACAATGGAGGATTTTGATGAACAACGCGATAACAGAGTAAACTAGTTTGCAAGTTCTAGGCTACGCAACAATATCTTGTTAGAGAGGTTGTAGGTATATGTTTCTGTGATGATGACAACTTTTGAAAAGTATTTATATTTTTTTGATCGACTTGGCATGTGTTTGATCATCTGAACATTACATGACTGTATCGTTTATTCCCAGTTGTCCTGTGCTGTAGTCTACTAACTGAGCCAACTTTTGTCCCAGTTGTTGTTCACTTGATGTTAGAAATACGACATTAGAATTATGCACGATTTACTTTGTAGTATATTTTGATTTACGTTGAACGAATTCGGCGATTCCTATGTTGTATAATATCAGGTCCAATACCTTCAATGCAACGACCGAAGACGCAATGGCATTCTGTTCAAAAGTGACTATTGGAATTTGCTTGTAGAGATTCTGCAAACACGTTCATAACTGATTCATTGGCTCCCACCTGCATTTAAGCCTTGGGTTCCCATTTCACCGAACACGATGCTATATCTACCTACTTATTTTAGTCTCTGACTGTGAGCCAATTCGATTTCACGGACCAAACGCTGCCAATGGCAACACTGGCAAGCTTTACCTTTCATATTTAACTCTTGTTAGAGATTTAGAACTATTGGTAGAGAAGATAAAAGCTCACGTTGTTTGCTTCCTTTGAGACGATCCACGTTATAAACTGTATTGAAATGGCTGACAATAACGATGCGGAGATTATGGTAATCTCGTTATTGGTGAGAGCTTAATATGTTGAACACTTTCAATATGCGTCATACGCAGTCATGGCGCTGAAGCTACGCTGGTTTCAGGATTACAGCTGACTGCTGCCTTAATTTGTTTGCTGCGAAGTGTCCCTTACGTGTCTCTTGAAACGAAAGGAAGCTTTACTGCCGGCAGTAAATGTGAAAGGTCGTAGACTTTACTACGGAAGTTTTTCAGGTTGGGTTTAACGGAGCGTTCAGGAGCCCATAAGTCATTCAAAAGATTATTGACGATATTTTTTTACTCGTCTTTTATGTTTAGGTGCTCCTTTGTTAAGCATAAAATCATTATTTTCATATAGTTTAGAGTTGGTAAAGTCGATAAGTATCGGAAGAGTTGTAGTGTAATACTACAACTCTTCCTACATTTTGAAATAAAATGTTCTGGTCGAAGGGTCACAAATATCACCTATTTAGTAGAACAGCACTATATTATTAATAGACTAACTGTGAACCACTCACGATATTAGAAAGAGGTGTTTCTAATAAACCTCGAACAGTAGTTACCTTGAGCAAACTATACTTTCTCCACTATTATTCCGAACGCGTTAATTCAATATTGGTTTAGCGGCGTTCCACCGGCGTATGACCTACATGTACCTATACTCATCATCACCCTCATCTTGCGGTCCTTTTCCCACGCAGTGGGGATGGCACAGTATGATGAGCTCTTCCACTCTCTTCTAATAGCCGTCATTTTTGTACCTACTTCTGACCCACATGCATACTACTTACCATTAACTCTGTGACACCTCCTTCACCTTAACCTCGATCGTTTACTTTTCTTATCGTTTTCACCCACTCTACGAGTTTAAATATAATTGTTTCAATAGAGATATGACAAAAGTAACCTGCTCAAATGAAGTTATCGTCGCGATAGTAACAATATAGACTTGATAACGTTCGACATTGAAACGTTTTTAGCTGTTTTTAAAGTAGATTGTTGTTTGTTTTATATTTTGTAGAGATTGTTGTTTGTTTTATATTTAGTTCTGTGTCTGTGTGTAGTTGATCAATGAACACGGTACGAATATCTGTAAAACTTATTAAAATTTCTTGACCGTGTCTATGAATCAATATAGTACTATTAACGAGGCAGAAGCGGGAGAAACAGTAGTCTGAACAAATTGGTAAGATTTGAGGGTCTTAAGCAGGTCAGAGTCACCACCAATCATTTGAGGAATCTGGTATACATTTACTTTTGAACAGCGTTATAATCTCTAAAATCAGCACTATTGTTCATGTTTGCTTGAACAATCACTATGATAAACCATGAAATATAAATCAATTACATGGATTTTATGTCAATGTCCAATACTTTTCCAAAGTAATACTCAGTGACGGGTTCATTGTCTCCGCTTTTGCTTTTCCAGTAGCTGACAGGTCTATGCTCTGTGATCAAGGAGTTATCCTTATAGTACCTATATTCATAAACGAAAGTAATTACTTAGGGGATTTTGAATGATATTACATTGTTCAGGTCGGTTTAAATTAAGCCGACATTGATGCGGACAGTGTTATAATTCATTCCATTAAACTTTTCACCAAATTTAATATGCACAAAGCACAATTTGTAAAAGCATTTCATTATGAAATATAAATATGTAGTTTAAAGCTTGAAAGCTAGTGAACGTACCAAGTCAGTAGAATATTCGATAGTACCTACTTCAATCAGAAAAATATTTCCCTCGTTGATTTTCATGCTCTCTATCTCTTTTTATTCCCGTTTAGTTCGTCTATTCGTATTGTCTTAACAAATAAATCCTTGTTTTGTTTTCACTTGAGCTGTATTTTATTTAATTAACAGAACATAATTAGTTCAGTGAGTAAGTCTTTGTTTACGTTGCCAATTGGCGGGCGCTGAAAGAACCTCACGTAATTTTAGTTCGGTGTGTTTTGTAACATCCGGCCCTACTCCCGTTGAATACGTGAATGAGTAAGCGCCAAAAAGCATGTGTGACGCCAATTCTTTATCATCTTCATGGCGACAAAGTGTAAGCTCCGTATTTTTGGCAAATTACTTTTTTGCGAGCAACAGGATTTACCTTTCAACTTCCTACTCTACGCGGTTTATGGGTTTTAAGGAATCTGGATTTTTTTGAGAAAATGTAACATATTTTCTCCCGTTATTTGGTTCTACAAAAATATTACTTTGCGTCTTCTTGCGTCTCAAATACTATAGTATTATTTGTAAACGCAATAGCAATTACACTGAGACATATTACCCCGAGGCTTGGTCTATGTTATTTGTTTATGTTGAAGCCTCAGGGAACTTCGAACAGTGATAAAACCTCTCTCCGTTTCCATGACACTATCTCGTATGCCAAATATTGTGGAAATGAACAAATAAATACCGCACCCTGTTGTAAATTGTAATAGATAAGTTCAGTTATCGTTTACATAGTAGTTTATGAAAACAGATGAATTTTAGAACCTAACGAAGGTTACTTGATATTTAAAACAGTTATGGTTAGTAATACTAATGGCACATAACCTGGTACCGGTAAATATGGTAAACTAGTTTCTGCCTTCAGCTTCGCGTGCGTTGTTTCTATGGAAACGTTTAAAGGTGTGTTCTATCCCATGGGAACTGATTTATGGGACAAAATGTAGCCTATGTTTGATTCCGGGCCTAGAATAATCTCTATGCAAAATTTCTGCCCGATCCGTTCTGTAGTTTTTGCTTGCAGAAGTAACAAATATCAAATAGTTTGATACTGTAAACAGTAAATGAAAGAATGACTACCTAAGGGGATTCCCTTAAGTAGTCATTATGTCATTCTTTCGTTTACTTTTGACTTTGGTCGCAGGACGAACCGATACTAGTTTCTGCAGGACCGTAGGGTGTGGCACAAAGTTTTGGAGGCGTGAATCTCATTTTCGATGGTTATGGTATTTCCACTTGATTTCATGTTGATTGTGGTTTGCAGAGACCGTCATGATCGCTCCGACGTTCAAGGCGCGCTCCACTTCGCCAGGTATCGATGTGTGTCCCATCGTACATCGTGTGATAACCATCTCAGAGATAAGTGGCCGTCAGGAAGTGAATGATCTTTTCAAATGAGGACTGCTGCTTAGTTTAATGGACAGTTGGGAAAGTTTTGACACTTGCAGTTGGTTTTCGTACACTGATCATCTTTATCAATGCTCAAATCTCTTGTCGACGTCAATTCGATCTGCTGTTTTATTTTATCTTTTTTGGGGCGGTATAAATATAAATTTCTATTGACGTTTACTTGTGATTTTGATCATTGATGAGGTAATCAGCTTACGAACAACCGGCTGTTGATGTGCGAGTATTCAGTTATAGATGTCTTTATTATTCATAACAGATTATTTTAATTCTGTTGTTCTCTATTATGAAGTGTTTTTTTATAATATTTTGTTTTTTATTCTGAATATTAGTGTCTTACGCTGTAATCGTTTGAAAAGGTCGACGGCCACTTGTCTATCAATCCTAGGACGGCTGATTCAATGACGTGTACTGAATTTTTAAACATTCATGTTCCGTAGCTGGGGACTAATAGGCGAAAATATTTTGCTTAAAGGAAATGAAATCGGATCATAGGGATAACTGTTTTGTTTGTCATTGTTGACAATTTAGTGTTTGTGTAAATTTTATTGTTATTATGTCAATATATATACCTACATATATTTATGATATGTATGTTATGGTAAAAACAGAAGTTTTCCTTCCTTACAAGAAAAGGTTATAAATGTTCTATAAATATTATCTTTCAAATAATCATTATGTAAATATAATTTGGTACACGTTATAAGAAAAACTACGTACAAGAATGAACATAAGAATTTTATGAATCACTCTTTGTACATGCCGTTCTTATGTTAATTAAAACACCTGAAATATTTCCCTCGTTAGTGCCTCGTTTCTGTGCTGTATGATATTAATATTAACATTTTTAATTGGTTTGTTTGTTCGATTGGTTTGTGCCTGTGAATCGAAACTCACTAATTATCGTCCACTAATTGAATTTTTAATGTATGCGGTTTGGTTGTGCTATTGTTTAAAGTTGATACATCCTAATTTAAATATTTAAATTCTGGTAAGTACCACAATTAGTACTATAAATAATGGTAAAGATAGATAGATATATATCAAATACAATAATGCCCACTTAAACTAAAAAACAAATAACAAATGAAACAAATATACAATAAGTGACAATTGACGGTCTTGTAGCTCAAGAGCGCTTCCAGACAGCCTGGTAAAGCTCCTTTGAAACCCGAATAAATAACATAGAATGCAGAGAAAATGAAAGCGACAAAAACCATACGACAAATTACATACAGAAATGTTATGGTGAACACATTCACCATAAAATATGTGTTTATACGGGATCGCTTATAAGACAACTCATTTTACGAGTGTTGACAATCATATCCGAAATATCCATAAAAAGGGCAAAGTCATAAAATGAGCATTAGTCCCTTCATGTAGCCGCTGACAAGGCGGAATTCCTTCGTAATACACGACCGGATAGGAAACGTTATAATCGCTCTTCTGGCTAATGTAATACGGTCTACATCTCATATCATGTTATGAACATGCGTAACATATTGTAATGTTCAAGCGGTTAACCGCGGGCTAAAGCAACTTTATTTTGTTTGGGAAATAATTGTCACGCTCTCGAAACTTGATAACGATATTTTTAGTTTGAAAATGATTTAGCCGACTTATGTAGTGCTAGAGCTTATTCTGGGTTACTTTACTTAGGGCTAACGAAATTATTTTAGGGCTTTAGTAGTTCATGCATATTTGTTATTGTTATGGTACCATCCTACCAACTTAGTACTACCAACTTAGTAACTACCACTTCCGATTTTGAAATTAACGCATTTACTGCCCAGCCCCTGCCCGCCCTACGGTGGTCCTGAGGGACATGTACGTCGTGGGCCATGAAAGTATTAGTTTAAATATCTATTCCGAGACTTTTACTTCACTGACTTACCCACAACTAAGCTTAACTACTTCCTTAGCAAGCTTGATTATTAAAATTATTATTTCTCTGTCTTGTATTCAGACTGTAATTAGTTAAGTACTATTGTATATTTTGCTCCTTTTTGTTCTGTGCTGGATCTCTGTTATATCAATAAACGTCTCTATCTCTTTTAAGCGAGTAAAATTAAAACAATAAATACCAAAATATAACCGGCCAAGTACGAGTCGGACTCGCGCACGAAGGGTTCCGTACCATTATCTATAAAAACTAAAAAAAACAAGTTTGTTGTATGGGAGCACCATTAAATATTTATTTTATTCTGTTTTTTAGTATTTGTGTGTGTTATAGCAGCAACAGAAATACAACATCTGTGAAAAATTCAACTGTTTAACTATCACGGTTCATGAGATACAGCCTGGTGAGAGACGGACAGACGAACAGCGAAGTCTTAGTAATAGGGTCCCGTTTTTACCCTTTGGGTACGGAACCCTAAAAAATATATTTGACGTCTAATTTTTTTAGGTATTATTTGACCATGTGTGAGCATTGTGAACCTTGTGAGCTCCTTGGACTGGCACCACTCGACGTCACATCAAAGATGAACAAACATTCCTAGAATTGTTTTCCAATCCCCAAATATGATAAAAGCAATTCAGAAACACGTCGTAACGTTTCCTATGAATATTAAATGTCGTTATACATACGTTAAATCTAATAAAATATATCGTAAACATCGTTGTTTTGCGAGATACTCCGAGGCCTTCAAAACCACGTGGGGAACGTAAGAATTCCGTCATAATGATAACGATAGCTGATACGATAACCCGTACGCTTCCTCTTGCATAATTTTATACATTGTTCTTTGTACGATCGATGTTTGATAACTGAAATATGTACCTATTCGTATTTCATACTTTGTGATAAATTATGGAATTTTCAGGCAAGTCTTATCTGTAACCTAATTAAAGTAATGCAATAACCAGTCTTGAATTTGGGTTTTTGATTAAAAAAACCATTAATTACTTGATAGCATAGTTATTACAAATGTAGCAAACTAAAACGAGTCAACGTATAGTATTTTACATACATATAGTTAAAGTTATGTTTCTAGGACTGGCATACCTAGACATAACAGTTCTTATCGGGTGAATAAGTAAAGAACAATGTAAATTCCTTGTGGGCGTTTATGTCATGAATTCCTTGTGTTTTGTGACCGTAGGATGTCGTAAAACTTAGATCAGGGTTACCGCAGTCTGCGCCAAGGTCTGAGCTATAATGTTGATCTTAATGTTGTCGTCATATTGTCTTGGGGGTATGTAAACTATGTATGAGCCGATCTGCTCTCCATGGCTTTAGTATGAATATAACTCGTGTGTGCTTTACTGTGCTCTAGGCCTTTGCTATTTGAAAGGTGCTTCGAATATAAGGAACCTAGTTATGTGGAACTGTAGAGCGAAATTATGATGTTGAAGTCATAAGTTTTTATTTCATGTATGTTATTCTGCTCAATATTAACAAATACTGCTGGAAGTTAGTTATTTCCTTTTGGTAAATAATAACTGGCATTTATGAATGCGTAATACGTAATCATGAAATTGTTGTTTCTCAAATATTTGCTTTCTCATGCAATTTCGATCAGATAACCTACCGCAGTGAAAATAATCGCGCTCATTCTGGAAAATGTGAAAATATGAAAAGAAGCGGAGAAAGGTTTTTGCTAAGTCCAAAAACATTTTGCCGTCACCCCTTTCGCAGACAATAGAAATTTAAAAAAGAAAACGTTTCCATTTGTTTGAATCC
This sequence comes from Eupithecia exiguata, assembly GCA_947086465.1. NCBI lineage: Eukaryota > Metazoa > Arthropoda > Insecta > Lepidoptera > Geometridae > Eupithecia > Eupithecia exiguata. The sequence goes on from OX352233.1 coordinate 8,186,029, forward strand.
TTTTTATTTATTCCAAGGAGTGGAAACAAACCATTGATTACTAATATTTGCTGTATTTCGTATTCTATCAGTATTCAATATCTGATTCTTTTAAAAAATATCCTAAATTTAAATTTGTTTTTGAAAGAACAATCTATTTGGGAATATTAAAAACGTTGATCTACTCGGGTGTTCGTGATACACTCAGTCTAATAAATATTATTCATAACGCAAGTAAGGCTGGGAGTTATAAGAAATTCGCACCACATTTTCTGACATAAAATGTTATTTTACGATGCTGAAACTTTAGCCATACATAGCAAATGTTGTACGGCACATAATGATATAAGGATGTCTAAATTATAAGCTTCGCCCGGGCGTGGGCAACATTCATTGAACTTTTATAGAGTTGCCAACGTCGGCGACTCGTCAGAATATTAATGGCACATAATACGTTCTGAATACTTGTTACAACTTTTCCCATTACGTTGTTCAGATTTACACCGGAGAAAAAAATGTCTTTGATATAAAACGCGCCGCAAAACTCAATAAAGTTAGTTGTAGATATGAATGTGAGTCGCATTACTGCTGTCTGTCTGTCGTGTTCAGATTCCCTCCAATCGCCATTGCAAAGATGTCGTACTCACAAGAGATTTATTACCGACTGAACAATTTTTTAGAAGTTGTCTGAGAGCTGAGTCACTCGAGTATTATGTTCCTCGGGTGCTCTTTAACTAAAGTTTTCTCGTTTCCTGGAATTGTATTATATTCTCATTCCGTTTTGAATATTGAGAGAAGACCCACGTCAATATACGTCCGATATAATTTGAGTAGCGCCCCAAGTTCGAGCAAATTTCGGCTTGTTCGTTAGGTGGGCATCAAAATTTCCTATATTGGTGGAGTCGATAATGCACTTAAAGTAAAGCCCGCCCTCGCCCACTTTCAGACAAAGGTTTGAGTCTAAAAGCCCTTTTGTACCGACTATTGTTGTTTGCTCCTGGATCACTAAAAACGAGGCAATCGAAAGCTTTGACCTTTAATCCAATCACAACAATTAGATAATTTTACCTGGGTATTTAAGTAAAAATTATAAAGATCATTATAATTATATTATTATATAGGTCAATAACAAATATACAAATTATACTTAATTTGGTGAAGACCAAGAAAAATACAAGGTTAGGTAACTTTACGATAGTGTCAGGTAACTTTGTAGTGAAAATGATGTCCAGGACTGTACCTAGTCGTTTCCTGAAAACTCTTTGATCAAGAACTCTTTGGTAATTAACTCTGAAGCCCAAGATCAAACTAACGATAATCTATATTAGACATCAATTAGACATTATGATTCGGCGCACGCGGTAGCATAAGATCGCCTCATCGGGAAGCTGGGAACGCCCGATATGTGAAGATGCATGCCGGAGCGAGTTGCCATAACTCCTTGTTAATTCTGACGTTACATGGCAGATACTATCGCATTACGGGCCTGGGAGCTCGCATTATTTACGAACACACGTAGCTAAATTGACCTCAATATACTTTTCAAACTGTATTGAGCCATTAGAATGACAAAGTTTCTTTAAACTTTATAGCTTATAATGAGCTACCATTTTATACATTCAACTAAAATGAGGCTATATTTTAGTTGAATGTATAAAATGGTATCAGAACAAAAACAGTACGAAAGCATCATTTAAATGGAACAATTGTGATATTAGACCTGATAAAAGTCAGCTTGTAAATTTAATGGGTAATTTTTATCGAATCAAGAACAATCGAAGTGTGTAATAAATAATAATGTAGCAATAAATTAACTACATTTCGTACTTCGGTCCCCAAACTAATGGTTCATTCTGGTCTTGATATTGATAAAACAATCGCGAGTTAATGACTGTGCGTTTCCAATCCATTATTTTATTCGCTTTGCGGCGTTTCATTCGGTTAGCGATATCAATTCTATGAATGGTTACGATAAAAATATCGAACACATGTGCGTGTATCGCCAGATGCCCTGCGACCTTACGCTCTACCCGTTTTATAACATTACCCATTTTATGTGCACCATTGGTTATAAATATCGGCCACGTTACCGCGTTTCGCACTACGTTGGCGTTTATCGCGGAAACAAAACGTTCATTGTATCGCTGAGATGATCGGTGCTAACCTTGGAAGAACGTCATCTTATTTCACGAGCATGCGTTCATAGGATGTGTATCGTTGCGAAAGTCATAAATATTAACCATTTATAGCGGTCCCTTCTTGTTGCTATATTTCAACGCTCTGAAATAGAAGCTCTCATCAACAATGTGACTATTGCATACACAGGTGTGTACTTATGCTCTACCTGATCGCTATTATGCCAGTACCCGGAAGCTAACCAATTAAGATCATTAATTGGTTGAAGACTGTTTCTCCAAGTGGACATAACGATACCTACTAGGAACTAGAAATTGCATCTATTATAATATAATCTACATACTGTATAAAAACTGTTACAGGTTATGCTATGTAGACATCCATAAATAAATGCGCCTAAGAAAAATATTTAAGCTTGACTCAACATCATTTTGAAGATTAAAATCCGGGCAGACGCCGTGATTATTTATACGTTCATTCATCACATTTTTCTTTCCACGTCTAGCGGATGTTTAAACGTGAAGCTGACGAACTAAATTCAGATTTGTTTCGTTTATATTAAAATATTAATTCCCACGCTCTCAATAATAGTTTATAAGATAATATCCGAACGCATAATAGTCATAAACTTATTTCAGGACTACGTTTGTTTGAAGTCTTTGATGACCTGTTAATTTCAATTGTTTCTTGATTGAACTTAAACTCCATACATTTCATCATAAGCTTTTTGAGATGGGAGTGGATGGCCAAATTTGAAACCATCAGTGCATGCATATTTAGTTTTTTTAATCCTTATCTTGCAGGAAAGCTACCGATTTTCCAAAAATAGATTGATACCCTGTATTTTTGTACCAACGGATATGGTTGCTGATAAGGGTCAATCTTTGCAAAGAAATGCATTATTGAAAATGAAAGGAAATTGAAATTTTAGTTACAATACTATCATGCATCAATGTGGAAATTTTAAATATTCTTTTTGAACAACTGGTGTTCTTGCCGCCAACCAGGATACTTAAGCATTTGAATAGGGTTTATCCTCGGAACAACATCTATTCCTAATGAATTTTGGAAATTTTGATGAAAATTTCCGAAAAAAATATTAGAAAAATAAGTACTTTTGCGGTTTTTATTTTCTCATAAATTGAGCTCATGACTCCTTTCATGACTATTTCCTAACTCTCATAGTTTCAAATTTGGCTATCCACTCCCATCTCATAAAGACAACCTGTATACAGCTCAGCAGAATAGAAATTGAAATAGTCGCGTAATTCTTACAGAAAATCTATAAACATAGATATGAATCTATAAAGTTACGAAATCTCCGGCATTACTAAAAGTTTAAGTTATTTTCAATGAGCTCCTAAATTGCGTAATAATAAGCTAAATATAATTTTCCTATGAATAACGTCCCGAGTCATTAAGTGGACCGACAGACAGAAATAGCGGTTTCTATTCGAGAAGCCCAGATGTGTGTCAACCGACGCCGAAATCATTTTAACTACCCATAATGTTCGGAAAAATAAAGGGAGTCGTGTTTATTATCACCGCAAAAACCTATCATTAGCTCGGTTGAATTTTTTTTTTTTTTTTTTTTTTAATCATATTTATTTTAAGAACCTTTATAATTAAATACAAATACAATACTCGGTTGAATGAAAAATAGCTTTGAGTATGGCGGCTTAGGCGAAAAACAAATAAAACCTTCAACTGTACAAATCAATGTAAACCCACGGAAGATTTCGAAATATAAGGTTATTGGGTATATTATAGAGATTGATATTTCATACGTTTTCAAAGCAAATTAATAAAATTGCTGGTCTTATGTGGCGTCCATTGCCCGTGATCCACCTGCGTGTTTCACTTGGGTGGAGCACGGATGAAAATAATTTCCCGTGGTCCACCAGAATCTCCTTGATGTACCTTGGTTGACACTGTACTAAGATAGATTGCTAATATTTGGAGACTTAACACCAACAAAATAATCTTTCATAAGCGATTTTTTTATAGAGCTTTTACTATAAAAAAATACGCTAGCATGTTTTTGATTTCGTCTAGAAGCCGTTTGGAAGTAACATACTCGTGTGAACTTTCCCCAAAGGATTAATATGACGATTTATATGAAGGTTGAAGGTTTAGGATGGATTAGTATTAAATTATTCATTAAAAACTGGAATTTATTAAGATCATGGATGTAGATTTTGCTCTTCATATCGCACGCCCCTAATACATAACATTATCTGTTATCCACAAACAACCAAAAAACATTTACATATGCGTACATTCCCAATTTCGTGAGTGCCTCCGGTTTCCATTATTTCCATTTAGATGCCAAATATTGGGCAATATATTGAATGTTTTGTAATGCAAGTCGTTACCGCGTCTGCTTTTGTAAATAAGGGTCAGAAGTGGGCTGCTGAACCACACGCCCGTATTTACCAGGAATATTCACATTTCAATTTCATCCTGACAGTAACCGATACTTTACGCAGTAGTTGCGACTTCGGCTACGCTACAATGCCTTTGTATTGCTATTTACTTAATCCACAAACAGGAATACATACGGGACTCATTGTAACTTACGATAGGCTTATATTAAACATACTAGTTACGAGTTTTCTATGCTACAGTTTTCAAACAACCATGGTATAAAAACAGATCCATACTAATATTATACATTCTAAACTAACTCCGTCTGGCTGTTACCTTTTCATGCCTAAACGGTTAAAAGGATCTCATCATGAAATTTGGCAGGGAGGTAAATGATATCCCTGGAACGGACATAAGCTGCGTGTGCGAATCCGCGGGCAACAGCTAGTCTCTTATAATGAAACGATTACCCTAGACCTAGCCATTATGAAACACCCAAACCACTTAAACCGGTACGTTCACAAAGCGAATTCGTTTTTGCAGGATCGTTTTTTATTTATCCTTCGCTATTGGAAACAATGGTTTACTGGATCTGAAATACTGTCGGGTCTGTCAACCCGCTCCTACAACTACATATGCCATCTCGGAAAAAAAAGAATCCTGTAAAACGAATGCTGAATTAATTGCCCCCTTAAACATGTTTTATATTCGTCTGGTAAATATAACCTGCCAAGTTTTTTGACGGTTCTTGACAAGTTGGACAAAGGCAGACCTTTATCCAACTGGTCAAGAACCGATCAAATACAATTTGGAAAGCAATAAGACGACAGTCAACGAAGACTTCGTCTTACAGACGAATCAGTTCAATGCGTTCGAGTGGACTTGATGAAAAGCTTCCTGTGCCTGGACTATGAATGATCACTGTAATAAAATCAGATGCAAGGCCGCAAGCTACGAATAATTGGTTCATTAGTACTACGTCCTAACAAACATCCCTAGTGATGCAACAAGCGGGTAAATATGAGTCAGTTTACAACAGCTTACAAGAACTCGGCTGGTTTTCTTAGACACGTAAACGAAATTTCATTTGGATAGATCGCAAAATGTAAATAGCAATATCGACAGAATCTTCACTAATATTATAAAGAGGAAAGATTTGTTTATTTGTTTGAATTGAATGGGCTCCGAAACTACTGGACCGATTTGAAAAATTCATTCACCATTAGAATCCTACATTATCCCTGATGAACATAGGCTATAGAATATACCCGTCGTGCAAAGCCGGGGTGGACCGATAGCATTTAATAAGGAGATTGTTATGAAAAAACTAAAAACCGACTTCAAATTCCTTAGTATTTAGGTACACAGTTTTTTAAGTTTTTCGTGACAAATGGCAATAAAAATTATTAAATGACCACCTCTGGATCATTGTCCATACAATAGCGAAAGAATTTTCGAAAAGGAGAAATGATGAACATGAAAAAGAAAATACATACTCGTACATCCGAACAAAGAACCTCCTCCTATTTTGATTTTTCGTTTCGTCGGTTCAAAATATGACAAAATTATACTTATACATTTTTTTCTATTATACATTTCTTGTTTAATTTGATTTGAATCAAAAAAATTTCAAATGTTACTACCGGGCAAAACCTAATTGATAATTATAAATAAATAAAGCTGGGATATCGATCATCGTTGAAGAAATAATGCATATCACTTACATGGCTCAAGACACACAAACCCCCCGCAGAGGCTGGGTAGTGAATGCGTTAAACGCAAATATTAACCTAGATTTCGTTTATGTGTAGTGAAGTAGCCGATGTCCCTGAGCTGTGGTCATGGGCACCATGGAGGTCACACTACACCTGAGCTTGGCATCGTGACAGATTGCATAACCAGAAAACGCCTACGCCGACTAACAGGAAACACGACTATTTGAGTTTCCATAATAAACTATACAGACTAACAAATCTAAATCTCACTGGACACAGATTCTCTCCTACTCTAAATTTATTTTTGTTTTTGTTTGTTTCAGGTAAGTTAAAGGCATCGATCTTTGTTCGTGATTCGAGTTATTGTTTCAAACGTTAAGTTGAGTAAAGTTCAACTTGTGTTTGTGAGCAAGCCTCTGGTATACCGAAATTAAATTGCCTTTGCTAAAGTTTGGTGGATTCCATTACCTGGTATTGTATGCATACTTTAATTTAGAAAAGTTCTGAATCAAAGTGGCTCGATTACAATCGTCTACATTGGTGCGAGATTGCGAGAATGATTTCTGTGTTCGTCTACAATGAACAAAACTAACAACTTCGAAAGTGGCGTTTGTAAGATTTAAAAAGAAAAAGTAGGTACCTGGGTACTTTTCCGCTTCTTAATCTCTTGTAGAAAATATTAAACAAAACTATTTAATGTCATGCAAACTTGACACGAACCTTAGGGTTATTATCACATCACATTGGAACACCATGGTGGCCACCGGTCGCATCACCGTAGTGTCTTGAGGTGTCTTGACCAACTAATTAGTGGTAGAGTGAGTGAGACGCCAAATAACTCTATACATATTAAATGGTTGCGCCACCAGCGGGTGATTTGGTTGCCGGCAACAATTTTGGTTGCGCAACCAAGCTGATACCAGGCGAGGTACCCTGATACCCTCCATACAACTGTATTCCTTTTGTTGGTGGCGTCACCGATGACGTCACTATGGTGTCCTAATGAGATAAGGCACTTATGAACAGTTTTTGATTTTAATAAGATTTTTTTAGTTTGTAGGTGTAGGTTCAAGTAGCTTCATACGAGTATCTACTCTAGGATATGTTTGTATGTATAGCGTAACTTTAAAATCTTGAACAACTGGATGAAAACACAAATCTGAATATTGGTGTTAGGTCGTGACTGAAATAAAATAACAGTAGACACACGATCTGCCGTACACGTCGGTTTTGTCACGGTCCAGCGCTGGATTATGTCGAGAACTTCTGAAATATTTTCAAAATGTTTGCTGTATATTTTACTGCCACGAATTTTTTGCTGAAAATATTCAACAGATTTGAGATCCTGAGGGCTATGGCAAAATAGGACGTGAACTTTTATGGTCGCTCATGTTTTATTCAACAAACTAAATCTACATTATTGAACACTTGTTCTAATTTTGTTTCTATGATTTTTTTGTATTAATGATATGTACCTTAGTTGTTTTAAAAAAACTTCATTTGATGGTCATATTATATCATACTAGCAGCGCCTTGCGGTTTCACCCGCGTAGTTCCCGTTCCCGTGGGAATTCCGGGATAAAAAGTAGCCTATGTCCTATTCCAGACTATAATCTATCTCTGTGCCAAATTTCATTCAGATCCGTTCAGCCGTTCTGGCGTGATAAAGGAACAAACATCCATCCATCCATCTAAACTTTCACGTTTATAATGTTAGTGAGATTGGCAATCTGACAAAATATTTAGGTATATCAATAACTAAAATAAATATTTGATACATCCTTCGTTTTGGAATTACGAAGACGCTACTCTTTTTAGCTTCAATATTAGAGAGAACAAAATACTTAATGCTCTTTGCTAAGAAGCTTTACTGAGAGTAGGACTGTAAGCCTGAAGACTATCTTAAATGGATTAGGTTAAAAAGTTTAACAAAAACGAGGCAAACTGAGCGGCGGACGAAGCGTCTTTGAGATTTTGGTATTGTCAGAATATTAAATGCTTCGACTGTGTTTGAATACAAATCTTTGTAGGGTATTAACAGTTTAATGAGTATGATATGAATAACTTAGCTAGTTCATAATGCAAAACTTAAGTAAGATTATCAGCCACCCGAAGCATATAGGTACATCAGTGTATTAAAATACTTGTTAAAAGGTCTGCTAAAAAAGGTCATCATATGTCTATTTATCGAAGGGATTTATAACATGATTAATTCAGCGTACCCGCCCTAGTCTTTTGCCTAATATTCTAATATTCCTGGTATCACGCGCAAAGTTGGGATGAAAACATATATTTATCTTCTAATGGATTCTGGGATAGCAGACAAAACGTATTTATCATTGTGGCAGTTATCAAACACAAATCATAAGCAAATTTCAGATGAGAGGCTATTTTTATAGGAGCTCCGACGCCGAATCGCATCGTAATGCCGAGTTTTTGTCAGTTCCTTCTTTTAAATAATGACCCTATTAGCATCTCTGAGACAATAATTTAATATCTCCGACCGTGCCCCCTTAGTGAAATGGCAAATGCTGCTGATATCATTCCTTCTTTTTCGCAAGTTTCAGTGACATTTCCGTTTTGTTTCGCTTTTCATTAAAATTATGAAGCCGGCGCGAAGTGATGAGACAGTGCGGCTAGAATACAAATTTTGAGACTAAAATTCGGGATGCTGATGTATTCTTAAAGAGTCCTCGGACTAATTGTGGTAAGGCCAGATATTTTGGGGCACGATTTGTTTCGAGCGGTTATTATATACATGTAAAGCAAATTTTGGTATTTTATTTATCTGACTTGACTTCATTTGGTGAGCATTTCTGTAAATTTGAGCAAAATTTATGGAGGATGATATGGAGAACACATTTTCTCATTCCATAACCTCTTTCCTCGCTGTCTATCATACTGTGTCATCTTCTGACTACGTAAAATCGTAAAAATTTAAAAAGAAGTTTAAACAGTAATATAACATTAAACTAACAGCGTTATTTCATTTTTGCGACAGCAACTTATTACACGAGTGCGGTATGAAGCATACAAAATTGGATTTTAATATCGGTAGAGTTCGTCCGATAACTAGATTGGTATCATATGAATACCCGTACCGGGGACTGTGAGCCATCGAAATTATAAACGATGAAAAACATATTCCAATCCCGCTCATGCTCGTATCATGTATCGTTAAATTCCAATAATGATATTACGATATTGTATGGTTGACCGTAAAAATGTATCAATGGAAAGCCTGGTTTACAACTGTTGTTGGGATGTTTCGGCTTCGCGCGAGTAAAACTGAATTGGCCTATTTACATGTGGTGAGCAACCTGTGTCGGGCTATTGTGTGTGCTGGACGCCTGGTGTAAATAGTGAGACAGTGAACAGGGATAGAGCCGTATTTGGTTACAGCTCGAGTAATTGGTTTTGCGCCTTGTTGTTGAGACTTTGTTCATCATCATATTAGTCCACTACTGGACATAGGCCTCCCCCTCTCTAGCGCCATAGCGCCCTGTCTTCAGCTGGCCGCTTCCAGCATCTTCCTACAGTCTTTCGCAGGTCCTACACTCAGAGACTTTATTAATAATAATAAATAATAACAATAAACGCGTTACTTTTATTTTTAACGCGTTACTTTTATTTATAACGGATTTCGAAAAGAGGACGGAATAGTGATATATCGATTTTGAAATTTTCAAATCTTCGGCAATCTTCGGCCAGACATCCCGAAATGGTCCCATAAAAATGTATTAGTGTTTATCCCGCAAATTAAAAACAGTTTGAAATTAGTGTAGTCGAAGTCGGTTTTTAGATTTTTCTAAAAGTCAATTTATATTAAGCAAGTTACTCTTACACTAGTTAAAAAAATATTGAAACGCGTATTCTTTTAAATTATGCCCTTTGTTGAATAAAACAACCCGTTTAACACCCTCTTTAGTATCAAGATGTGCGCGTCGTGTATCTGTAAGTTGTTTATTCTGTTAAAAGATTTATGTGGGTTCGTAAATAGTGTGGTTTTGTTTGACGATGATCATTCAATATGGTTTGCAACTTTTATGGTTTTCACGACAGCAATGTTATCGCCAAACCAACGCATGGCATGGGAATTTGATGTTTTACTCGTACCAAGACAAAAAGTAGCTTATGTTAATCTCCATCCTTTCAACTCAACGCCAAAAATCAAGTCGATTGGTTGCTTAGTTAGGGCTTGATCGAAGGATAAACAAACCAACACACTTTCGCATTTATAATATTATTTAGGATTAGGATCTACTGGTCCCCACAAAATACTTCGTAAATAGCATTAATGGTAAAAAGTCCTTTAGCTGAGTGGTCTACTGAAAAGCTTTATTTAATGTGAATTAATATGATTGACTTCTTGGTTCTCATTTCTTGTTGAGAATTCTTCGAACCTAGGATTGCTATTAAACTCAAAGTTGATTGTGTCTTTTGTCTACGAGAAGTACTTATATTGTAAGGGAAAACTTGGCTCATTGAAATTATCGAGTTTGGAAAGCTTTTACAATTGTAAAGCATTTGTGCTTCTTTTCTTTGGTAAAGTAATAAGTTGAATACTATTAAATACTCACGTAGATACATCTCATACATACCTATGTAATCTTCCATTTTTTACACAAAACGATTACTAAGAAAACTAAGTTCCATTTGGTTTCAATCATAAAGACTATCAAACTATCAAAAGTTTAAATTAATAATTTGTTCTCGCAAAACGCTGTGTCGTAAATAGCGAAGTAGTTGCGAGACTGATCTAGTAAACAGACTCTTTCTAACGAGAAAAGTTCACGGAAGTCTTGGGATGGATGAAAAATAATGCTCTTCCCCGTACCTAGTTACCTTCATTATAAAAGCTTAGACTAAGCTTTTTCCTCTTTTGGCACTGACTATGGGACTTATGCACGATTGCGTTTGCAGGTATATAAATGAATTACAGCTTAACTAACGGGAAAGTATTGGCAATTTATGGGGAAGTAAGGAATTAAAAGCATAGTACCTAATACTATCCAATTTTCTATTATTATTTGAAAATTGCGTTCTTTGAACAGAAATAACATTCAACTTTCAGTCGTCTTGTGGCACATACAGAATTTTTATCTAAAGCGACTCACACCCAACTCAAATTTTTTTTGGCACCAGCCTTAAACTCTGTAAATTTGTCCCAGAAACAAAATGACATTGTTATTTGTGGTTACTACTCCAATTCGGTCAAGGGTCCGGCTCGGTCACAGGCCTATGTTTTGATGTTAAATAGAAAACATGTCAACGTTGTCACCTTAATAGGAACGGTGAGTTTCATAATTAAATTGGAGGCTTACGAGGTAGATATACTCGTAGTAGCCGACCACGCGTTTGATGGAAGTGTGATTCGAATTCGTAATTCGCAATCACAAAGGTGGAAAAATACTGAATTAACCTGTAAGGATTGGAAGCTGCAATCATGTTGCGGCTACGTTTTTAATTTCGCATGTATTCCATAGTCTTCATAGTTTTCATAGTCATGGTCTCATATAAGTTTGAGTTATATGTACAAAACAGCAAAAAGAAACGGCAAAATATAAGTACCAACTCTAAAGTGCGCAAAATTTCGACTTTCCATGTTCTTTTATAGCATAGTTTCCTGTATTTGTATTGTAAATTGATTAGCCTCCTCCACGCCGCCGCTCGGTCGGTAGCTATTACGCTGAGAACCTCTAATCAATTTGATTAAGTAAGGTAATTTTATGGCTCTAGCATGCGCATGCCTCTAGCTGTATTGACCACGTAGGATATATCTAGTTATCAAAGATGAATATCACTATCAATATGATTAGTGTGGGGTAATTAACTGACGTATTGACCTTACCTATAATTGGGGTTAACCGCAGGGGCTGACATTATTAGGGTAATAATCCAAGTCATCTCCGATCTCCATATCTTCTCGTTAATTAAGCAGCGTATAATTTATAAAGGCAGCCGCTGAGAATGCATTTGTTCATTACACCGTACTTAGGTTTTTAATACTGTTTCAATTTCGAATGGTATTGATGAAACGGATAAAAAAAACGTTTCTTGTTACCCGGACACGTGTCCGCAAATCCTCGCACACACACAGTGCCGAGTTCAAACTTCTCTACACAATAGACAGGACTCGACAACACCCACACAAGTTAGAACTAGCGTGGATTTTTCTCCGTTGCGCCTTAATTGAATTCGCTTTTGGCCCACTTTTAATTTATTTGCGTTCGCCTACCCACTTTGATGTCTGCACGTAAACTCTCAGAGCTTTTTAGATAAATAACCAATTATCTCGATACGGCTTAATCTGTGGTATGTGATTTGGAATTCGAAATGTGCTTTGCGAACTGAACAGATCTCATTCAGACAGATATTTTTTCTTCAAAATGTAATCCAACTACGCTACAGTCTCTTAGATACATCATAAAGTTACTTATTTAAGTTGGATTACATAGTTGGCTTGGTAAACAAACTCCTTCATGCAAGGTGTAAAAATGAAGGAACTTGTCCATAGAATGGTGCCATAGAATGGTGTATACTCGTGTGCAAAATCTGCTCAATTTAACCAAAAGAAATCACCAAACGCACCGGGGATCCATTTGCTGCCCACTGAAGCCCAACTGCTAATCCACCCTGAATGGATCATTCCGTATATTCAAAACGTGACACATAGGACGGCTCTTAAATTAATCGAGCGTTTGTGTGTACAAATCTATCAGTGCGCAAGTGAAGGTAAATATGTGAAGATTCACATTGGGGCGTGATCACATCACAATCCTAATTGGCTAAACGATTACGTCGACAGCGGGGCGCGCCGCCACTAACCCAATTTGTACAAAACGACCAAGTAAACACACGTCGGTTCTACGCTCTGCCGAGATTTATGGCAAGATCATAAAATGCAGCTCTCAGGCAAATGTCCGAATTGAATTAACTCGGTTAATCATTCAGTCTCTGAATAGCTCTAGCTAGTACATTTAAAGAATAGTGAATAGGTGCGGTCAGCACGCCGCACGGTAATACCAAGTCTTTAGGGTTGTACGGAATCGCTCACATGGAAAATACGAGCGGGGCGGACGGAAGTGTCCGCAGAAAGTAATGATCCGTTTTCTCTACATGTAGTATTCCAATATCACAGCCTGAAACGTACGTTTCACGGTTCTACGAGCAATATTTAAATTTTTCTTTTATTGAGTTATTGGTAGGCGTTCAGGGTATATGTGGGGTCAAATGAGCCGTATTAATTTTATGGGGCCTCTCTCTACTCACTACCACGACAATTACTAGCACTGATTTATGGTTATCGCCTTACTTTGTTGACGTTCGAATAGCCACATAAGAGTAGGTACCTATTCTTTCGCGATTTTATTTTTATGTGAATGGGCAATAAAACGGTTTACACACTTTTACACACAACAATAGGGTGTGGCGGGATTGGATTGTTTCATGCACTTGAATTCCAAAACTTTGAACAAGAACACATTAGAAAAATTATATACGTACGTTGACGCACGAAGGGAGCTTCTTACTTCCAACACTTAATTTAAAACCACCAATCGTCCAGCTTAACACGCATTTTGTCTCCAGCTGTGTGGAGGCCGGGTGCGCCGACGCCCCCGCCTGCGCCGGCGCCGGCCGACCGCAGCCCGGGCGCTCCGCCGCCGCCGCCGCTGCCGATCTGGTCGCCAGGCAGCGCCGGCAACTCGCCTCAGCTGCCACGGAAGCCTTACCGCCCGGTACACTTCGAGGACACTACACCGCCGCCCCGCCGAAAGTTTGCAGTGAGTATCCTAATGAATATCCCTTATAAATTTCACATTAAATTCTCTTTAACAGTTATGATAGCCTAGTAGAAATATACATAACAAAGACCGGTGGGGTGGGTGTTCATATCGACGATAGATTCCCATTAATCAATCAATATGTCCTTCATTTTACCACTTTTCAACACAAATTGCTAGCTTCTAAAGAATCCGAAAATTATTAAGCCTTAGTCAAAGATAAATGTTTGTTTGGTGGCCACAGAAGATTGGTAAACCTTAGCATAGAAGGGAGTCTGCATGCAAACAACGCCGGATGGCAATCGAAATGTAATTGCGTTTTCGATCTCGTGGTCTTCAAGACAGATTGTTAACCGCAATGTTCTATCTCTGAATTTCAAAGCAGGATGGTAACATGTAAGATGTAAAGCTTACATCGTGGAGCACAATATCAAAGTGTGTTTTGACGAAAAAACCGTCATCATATAAAAATATTCCTTTAATTTTTTTTATCAACTCTTCATCAAGTTGCTCTTTGATAAAGAATCCAAACTCTGTTTACGTAGCGAGGTAAATATAATTTGAAAGTAAAGCTCGCCTGTTTTATCAGTTTTGAACCTGACTAAAGCGTCAATCCAATACTTCACAATAGATAGCCAGTATAAATAACGATATTTCGTTGACGACGAAGTTTGAGAAGACGATTCCTTATCGTTTATTTAGACTTGGAATGTCAATTGGAAAAGTTAGTGATAATTTAATTTTTGTTAGCAGCCCTTGAGTTGATTCAAAAAGATAAAACTTTTGGGTAATTTTCATACAAATATACAATGAATTCAAAGCTTTAACTCGTATCTTATTTAATTTACATTAAATATAGAATAATAAGTTAAAGGGATCATTCAACTGTATGACAAATTAGTTGTTTTCATCATGACCTCCTTCAACCAGCCAACCCAGCTAGAAATGTATGTAAATCTGTATTCGTTTTTCCGTCTTTTGTCGCATCTTCGAACATCACCGGGGCTGCACAAAAACAATCCGTATAATTCAAGGTTGCCTGGAAGAGATTGCTTATAGCGATAAAGGCCTTTGTACTTCGTCTACTCTTAGCATTTATTTCTGTACTGTTTTCTGTGTTTGTGTGGTACAATAAAGTATTATCTATCTATCTTATTCAATTAAATCAGTGCCGTTTAAGTGAGGCTCTTCTAGAAACAACTCCTACGATGTTTATTCCAGAACGCAGAACAGAACGGTTGCACCAGCGGTTCCGAAAGCGAGGGTCGGCTGAGGACTTCCCAAAGCGCGCCCGTCACAGGATTCAACACTTTGGGCTCCGCTAGCAGCCGGCTGCCGCGGGCTCAGAACCCCACGGTCACTTTGTTGCAGAAAGCAAGAGGTAAGAACTGCACTTCAACTTATCTTTAAGAGGCGAACCTAACGGGTTGTTAACATGAAAATGCACTGTTTTGCACATAATTTGGTCGAGATCTCAGGAACCCTGCGGTCTATCAGAATGACTTATTTATCCTATTCATAAAATAGCGCACATTGCGCCCTCTTGATTAGCCTTATAGCATACCCTCGACTTCGCACGGCTAGCACACGCACGCCAGTAAAGCTCCTAGAAATTATTTTTCGGACACCTTTATCAATCATTGTCATGTTTCAGCCAATTTAGAAAAACCTTAATACACTAAACCTAATGGCATGAATCTCTTTCCAATAGTAAAAACCGTATAATATCCGTTCAGTAATTTTTGACCGCGTTCAGACAGCGTTCAAGCTATTCACGTTTCAATCAGTGGCTCGTTTTTGTTCATAGATTCGAATTTTTTCCTTGGAATTTCAGCTTTATGTGGGTGCCAGTTTACCTACATTTATCCGTGCTCTGACTGAAGTTTTGTTTTCTTATACATTCGGGACGCATTTGGGAATTCCGGTGCTCTGCAAAAATGTAAACGTTTTCAGATATGCCGTTCGGTTTTCAGGCCAGAGCTCTTTTATATTTTTAGCTCTCTTGTAAAATGAGCTGCGTCAAAACAAGCGTTAATGAATTATTAATGATCGGGCTTAAGTCAAGGGCTTATGTCTGAACATTTATCATCTTATGTACCTAATATCAATTACACAATAATAAAAATACATCTATCTTTACTGTTTCGTTGTAAATAAATAGTGCTAGACGATTCACACAGCATTTTCTTGTCCCAAGCTAAGCATAGTTTTTGTTAAGGGCTTAGGGTACTTTATGTAACTGATATACTTAGTACAACACACTACATATTTCTTTGTATAATAAAAATACGTTCTGGATATCTTCACATCCAGAACAACCGGAAAAAATATCTGCAGCTAGAGCAAAAAAAAATCCCAAGGCGAGAATCGAACCCGCAGCGTCCTACGTCGCAGGCGGTCCTTAGCCCGCCGCGCCACAAAGGTCGTCGATGTACAGTGTTGCGGTACTTTCATACATTAATTTGTTTGTTATTTGGTTATTACAATCCAATCAATAACCAAAAGCCCGTTATTTGGCCCTTGTAATCCTTATTTCGATAACTGTAACGAAGATGGCTTACTATTAATTACCAGAATGTAGTTAGGCGGCGTAATTGACAAGACTCGAAGGGTTATATGTGTCTTTGTATGCCTATTTCAACTAGTATTATGCCTCGTATACCTCGTTATTGTCATCGGTTTGGAATACACGATGCGTGTTTACATTGAAGTTTCGTAATATGGCTATGCCGCAGACCACGTTTTACCTATGGTCTGCGGCGTGGCTGCTGTCTCATTAGTAATTAAATTACTATCATTGATATAAATTGTGTTTGACAGTTGTGTTGTGTTTAACATTTAGGGGGGTTATTCCACTCTCTTAATTACTATTGGTAGTTCGTCTGACAATCAAGTACTCATTATCCTAAAGCTTTACCGATTCTATTTTTATGGCAATCGATTTTGATTATTTAAGAAGTTTTAATCGATTCTGACATAATATGTTACAGACATACAGGCGACTAATTGCTGGTTTTTCATCCGCTTGTTATTTTTGACAATAGTTTAAACACATCGTTGACGAGAGCCGGGTAGACAACTTGTTAGTAAATGTTTTTTTTTAACAAACACGATGCGACAAGCGGATAAAAACCTGCTGTAAATGTCTTTATTTATGAATCAGGATATTCAATAGAATAAAATTTAAATTATTTTGGTTGTTTATTCTGCTCGCGGCATTACGCGTGTTTTTCCTTTATAAAAAGGAAGACAGACTGGTAAACTGTAATTTTTATACTGTTTCCCATACTTTTTCACTGATAAATAGAATAGCTAATTCGTTACGTATATGTCGACTCGATAAAAATTTAATCATTCAAGTCCCCATATTTTTCGAGTCCACTGATTCGCATCTCTATCTGTCAAAAGTAAATTTGTTTATGAAATACTTCAATAAGTCACAGTTAATCCGATCACCGTCACAGATAATCAGATTACATCAATTTCTTACCATCATCATATTCATCATACATCATACCAGAGGCTTAGATCAATAGCGTACACCAACCGATAAGTGCCATAAAAATGCATTAAAATTTTACATATAAAAGTTGCGCGCGTAATTTGACGAAATCGCTGGACGCAGTGGACGCCGATCATGATGTCAGTTGGCTATGTAGGAACCTAAACAAAGGCGCTGATGTTGCTGATGACAGTTAATATTTTTTAGATCATATCACACAGCCATAAGACGTAATAACATAGTATCTACTATTTCATGGTGTTAAACTGTTTTAACACCATGAAATAGTAGATACTACGATTAAAAACGCTGAAACCTGTGATTTGAATTTTTAAATTTATTTGGTTATTTTATGAACTAAAACTAACATTTTCCGACTGCTTTATGACTAAGCTACCTCAATAATATACATATTTTTAGTTTTTTCTCAATCCGAGTAAAATACCTTATTGCTTCCAAACTTTATTAATACTCGTAGACCAGAAAATAGAGGAAAAAACTAGATAAACTCATCTTAAGAGTTCTTTTCACTTTGTTACGAAAATTGTTGACTAGCATTTTCTCGAGAATCAATAAAGTTGAGCGCACTTTGTAAAGTCGATAATTTATTCACAGCTCGGCCGCAGCGGCTAATTGGTGCCAAACTTTCATTAATTGTCCCATCTTCGGCGAGTTGCAACCCTTCATTAGAAACCATTGAAAGTATGCTAATTTATCGTCGTCACTGTCGTGCGCTGTTGAGAGTTGTTTATAGTTTATTAGATAGGCATTTTCAAATCGGTCAAAAATAGTACGACTAGTCTGATAAGAGAGAAAGAGAGAGAGAGAGAGAATGAGTTGGGACAGCCAAATTTAAATTGCATAAGCTCTTTATGAACCGTGCTTATTATGACACTAGCGGCCCGCCCAGGCTTCGCACGGGTAGATATAAGTATTAAACAAACAAAAACTCACTCATGGCAGATTTTCCATGTCTAGAATATTGGATCAAGTCTGCTTTTGAAAAAAATTAACAATCAAAATCATTCGTTTGGTAGCTATAATGCCGCAACAACCCACAGATACACACACACACACATACACACACACATACACACACACACACACAGACACACACACACACACACAGACACAGACACATAGATTCACCCGTCAAACTTAGAACAACCATCTTTTTGTGTCGGGGCCAATAAAAAATAAGTATGAAAAATATACTTTAGATATTATAATTAGGAACTCTTTTTTGTTTTATTATCTAGGATTCTAATGGTGAAAGAATTTTTTCTGTAGTTTTTCTATTCAATTCAAACAAACTAATCTTTCCTCATTTTAAGTAGTTATTGTGACATAATTGTAATAGTTAGACATAATGGTATTGTAGTTTTTTGTAGATATTGATGACCTCTATAAAACTGTAGTACCTCTCTGGTCTATTGTCAATAATTTCCTCAGCTATAGCGATATAAGGATTTTTCGGTGTTACTATTGTATATTTTAACATGGAAAAGTAGTTATTGTGACATAACTATAATAGTTAGACAGATGGTGTCACGGACTTTTTTATAGATAAGAATGTCTTCTATAAAACTGTATTTTTGATTTTGATACATCTATATTTTTCCACCTACCGTAGACTAACTAATATTAATTTATCTATGCACCTACCTAACGAGTCTTGGTACTTGATCTCCAGTTCAGAAAAAGTATATATCGCGGTCATACATAGAAATATATCATCATCATCTTCAGCCTTTATTATTCTCTATAAATATATTCATAAACTTTCCTTAGGGCGAAAATAAATTGACGAGTTACCTGTAGTAGGTATATTAACATATCCTTCACCGGCTAATAATACGCCAGCAGCAGTATGAATAGGAAGTGAAATCCGACAAGTAGTAGATACCTAAGCGCTCACCTTTTCAATAGTGCGTCCCGAAAAATATATGTCACGTTATAACAACCTGACGAGGGTCGGCCATTATTAAAGTTTAATATCTACGGGGCAGGTGAATCTGAACACTGTATTACGAATCTAAAAGTTGTGATTGCAACATCAAACAACTAATTGCTTGGATTATGGAGCGGTGTGGTGGATTACAGTTTGATATTTTGGGAGTTTCGGTGACTTTATAGTGATTTGAGAGGGTGTAATTTGAGTGTGAACTAGGATTGGTTCTCTGAGTAAAGGCCTGTTCAGACCTATGCGGTGTTTGATACCCAGAGCGGTATCGAACGCTGAGTGGGTTTGCGGTAATCCTACTGATCACTGAAATATTCAGTCTAATATTGCTTGGATTATGGAGCGGTGTGGTGGATTACAGTTTGATGTTTTGGGAGTTTCGGTGTTATTATAGTGATTTGAGAGAGTATAATTTGAGTGTGAACTAGGATTGGTTCTCTGAGTAAAGGCCTGTTCAGACCTATGCGGTGTTTGATACCCAGAGCGGTATCGAACGCTGAGTGGGTTTGCGGTAATCCTACTGATCACTGAAATATTCCGTGGGATACCGCGAAATCCAAGCAAAATTCGCTACCGCTCGTACTGAAATCCGCGTGGGTCTGAACAGGTCTTTAGTCTAGATTTTTAAGTGTGTGTCTGTTACTGTAAGCTCTTCTGAATGGTGTAGATGATAGCAGATTATAGTTTGATGTTTTTAGTTTCGGTGACGCTATAGTGATTTGAGACGGTCTAAAGCCCGTATTATGAAAGCTTGCTCAGTCATTGATCTGCGCTCGAATAACGCTTATGCAAAAAGTGTTTCTCATGCATAGATTGCTAATTGCAAGCGTTCATAATACCGACGGACTAAGGCACGTTTTGCTCAGTCATCAATCGATGCTTGAGTAACGCTTTTCTATGGTATAAACGTCACTCAAGCATAAATCTATGACTGAGCAAGCTTTCATAATCTGGGCCTAAGACTATGATTGTCTAGGACATTTAAACTATATGTTGAACGGTAGGCGATGCGATTGTTACTGATAAAATTTTACGTTAACCTAAAGATGACTTGACTAAATGAATCACTGAATCGGTGTGTATTAAAGTTTCTGATGAACTGGTTTCAACGTTTCAGAGGGTCAAATACCCCGAGGTTCGAGTTACCTCCAGCAGGAGAAGGACACCGCGCGTCTGCCGCGCGACCGACCGTCCCCACCTAGAGGAGATCCTGGTAAATTATTTACTGACCACTAGCTTCTGCGCGCGGCTTCGCACGCGTTTTTCCGTACTAAAAAGTAACATGTATGCCCCGAGGTACTATCCCCTTGCCAAATTACAATTTACATTTACTATTTTAACAAAGACACAAAAACAACGAATTTAAATAAACTTAAAACTTAACTTAGCAAATTTAATTAAAATCCTTTCAACCATTTAGGCTTGAAAAGGTACGTTATCTACAAACCGAGTTACTTTCGGATTTATGATAATACTAGCAGCGCCTTGCGGTTTTACCCGCGTAGTTCCCGTTCCCGTGGGAATTCCAGGGTAAAAAGCGTATGTGCTATTCCAGAGTATAATCTATCTCTGTGCCAAATTTCATGCAGATCCGTTCAGCCGTTTTGGCGTGATTGAGTTACAAACATCCATCTATCCAAACTTTCACATTTATAATATTAGTGGAATGTTATTTGTATGGATTAATCTATTGATAAATTAAAAACCATGAGTTTAGGTAAATTACCGGAAGCTGGCGCGCTCCTCTTTTGTTTTGTCTTAAATTGGAGGTTTACTTCATTCCGAAATTTTCTGTCATTCGATCGGTACGGTACTCTAATCGAACGAAAACTGATATTACATACCTACGAAGCCTTTTCATTTGTGAATGATGAAATTATTTTTTTTGGTCTTTATAATGGTTTATTTGTAAAAATATATAAATAAATCAAAGTTATAAAATTCGTCCGAAAACGACCCTTTCATAAGTAAGCGACAGTATCTACACGTTGAATTTTGCAGCCGTAGTTTACAACTGCGTGGATAGAAAAGAACAAGAGTAGGCTTCCAGTGACGATGTGAGATGTGACGTCAGCGAGATTAATTGTATGAAAAAGTAAAAGACAATCGCGCCATAAAACCTATGCTAGTTTTATCTAAGCACTGGGTTTTGGGTTCTCACCTATTTGACAAACTTATTTCCATGCTGTGTCAACAGATTGTAGATTACTAGACGTCGTTGTACCTACCAAACCAATCACATGTGAAAAATGAACTTGTCCTGCTCAATGCAATTATCGAAGTTTGAACTGTGAGGGACTAAACTAGTCAATATGTCTCAAGTCTCATACTGAGTATCGGACGAGAATACCTACGGGATCACATGAACGTTGTCTCGGCCGTTCATTGGTTAAAACTTTATGTCGACATTCAAGCTACACTCGGTTCAAGAATCCTAGATTTGTGTAGTTTATGCACCGGCAGTAACTCATGCCTAGGGCATAACAGTCTTCTACGCCACGAGCGCTTTCAGGATTCTAGAATAATATCTACTTCAAAATTCGAACTAAGATCTGTTCAGAAGGCGGAATAAAAAACTAAAGCCGCGAAGCACGTTACCAAACGTTTACTATTTTCTCGCAGAATTTGTAAAAATTAGAGTATTCTCCTCATACATAAAGCTGTCTTCGTCTTAGGAGTAATTAAATCCATCTCGCACCCAGGATTCTCCCTCGCTTCGCTCGTGAATTATTCTAGAACCCTGAGTTGCGCTCGGAATTCAATGACGCCCGTGACGTATGACACTGCTTTACGTACTCGGTGCATAATCTACTTTACGCTATCGTTTTCTCTGCCCGCGTGCAAGTATCCGATGTTGAAATTTTTGTTTTTAGTTGTTAATCTCAGCAAATTAACAACTAAATGGTTGGTAATGGTTTTTAATTTACTGCTATCAGTTTCGGTTAATTTCTCCTATATATATATATATATATAGAAGAACCCTTTTTTTAACAATGGCATGTTAAAAAATGGGTTCTATTATCGCTCAGGTAGGTATAGGTAGGTGAATATCACCGCCCTTAGACTCAATAATGGCCTCTTGTACTCCTTGCTTTTACGACTTTGGCACTAATATAATATTAATAGTTAAATTTGGGGCTCGGCCAAAGTGGGTATTAAAATAATAATGTTTACGATGATTGTATTATTATTCCTTACTCTTGAAAAAAATCGAGTATCTGATTTAAAGTTTCATTCTTTTACAAGCTTACGTCTAATGATCTGTGCAACAAATATTCTACTTAAAAATGCCCCATTGCTCCAGTGATTTTACTGTCTAAAATATTTGAAACCGCTGATTAAAATACATAAGTACCTAACCTAAGTGATACACAGCTACGCAAAGACATCTGAAATTAATTCGTGTACAAACTTCGACAACAAAGTCTATTCATACGAAAATAACTTCCAAGAGAAACATGGAGATACGCACGCACCCTATGTGTCTGTCACAAGTAGGTTCTTGTAAAGTTTAGTAGGATAAGTTCGATGGTTCGAGAGTTTAGTGGTTAGTTCAAAGTTTACGCATGCCTATTCATCTTCTTACACAGTGAAATGTTATGATCGATCGATCAAACAACATATTACTGAATGTCTATCAAGCATGACTGACGGGTGGTTTGATGTTACTTATGAATAATTTTATTTGTGAAAGGTTAGAAGAATGTTTGTGACCTCATCATGTAAGACACGTCTCTTTTTAATGTTAGTTTACGACCATTTAATAAAAGTTGAAATACGTCCGTACTATTTGTAAAGTTCATTTCACGAAAGAAGTCCCCTAGACGCGGCGCTGCTGCCGGCAGTGCGTTTTTATGAATTTAGTGAATTTAGGGTAGAAAAAATGTTAGTTCCATTAATTGCCGCGGGACTTGTTTCGTGAAAAGCATTTTAAGTGATTAAATTAATCTGTAAATATCCAATCCGTTTACCTAACAAGGATTTAAAAAAAGAGTATAAAAATGGCGGATAACAGATGGAAAGCGAATTGTTGGCATTTCCATTATTGCCAAGAATCTGCATTTTTCTAAGAAAGAACCTATGTATTCCTCTCTAAGTACGTGTTTTCCGTAAAATCGCAAAAAACATCTTGTATTGTAATGGTATAGTATCAATTATCTAGTTAGTAGCTAGGTACCCAAAACACAAGCTCTGTTAAGCTGTGGGCCAGATGATGCTGTGTTCGTAGCTCAGCATTATATTAATCTTTGAAGTCCTTTTAATGTAAGTTTGTACATGTATTTCCAGTACATGCCCTAAGACGGGAGTACGCGAGCGAGACGGAGGCGAGCGACCACGAACGAGGTTCGCGGAAGATGGCAGATGCGCAGAAGAAGATCGAAGGAATTGGACCCATCACCAAAGACGGCATGCCGGTGTCACTTAGATCTGTGAGTAGAGCTTAAGTGTTCCTCCTTCTTCTCATCGGCACACATGCCGTGACTGCCCCGAGCAAGGGGTTTTTTGCCACAATCACTTCGCTTGGCAGGCGGTTTGGTGATCGCAGTAGAGGTGTTAAAAATACACAGAAGCTGCTGCTATTCCTCAGTCAGGCAAGCTGCTGTTTTCCTTAGTGATTTAATAATATCGGCTTATGTGTTCATAAAAATGCATTTTGTTAGCGCCATCTAGTTCTGTTTTTGTACAAGTAAAACTATTTGTTCCGATAACCTGGAACACAGAAATATTTATGAAAGAAATTATAATTTACTAGAAAATTAGTACTAAATGACTTGTTAAAATGTCTAATTTGATGTGTTATTTAAATAGGTTACCATTCCTAATGAAAAAGTACTTACTTAATGTGGTAGCTTTAACCATTCACAGTATCTGAATGGGTTATAGTCTGGTTCTTGATTGGAGTACAGGTGTTCTCGCTAATCATTTTATCAAATGAATTATATGAATAATCAATTATCTATTTTATTATTTCAGGAAGTCAAGGACCCTTCGAAATGGTACAAGAAAATGTATGACACTATCCATAAAAACAAATACGACGGTCAGTATCTCTAATCTCTTTTCTTACACATATTTTGTTATCAATTTGGGCACAATACCAATATTGGCGTAGCGAAAATTGAACCCACAACCTTCAGCCTTCTTAAGCGGAGTTTTGCCTCAAACTGTTTGTCAAAATAAATAAAGATCTTTGCATGAAACTCGATTGTCGATTTTGACCGATGCTAATAGTTACAGAAATAGATCAAGCGTAAAACTATTCGAACATTTTTATTCTTGGATGTTAGTATGTCACAGTTTGAACACGTTACGCTATTTTTAAATCTTTACGAGCATGGGTTACAAGGTTTATTAATATTTATGTTTATTTCCGACCCGATACGATAATTTTCTGTTTTCAGACGATTATGTGACCATACGGTACAAAAGTCGACGAGGTGATTATTTTTGTTACAAAATTCTCTGAACATTCGGTGGCTGTCATCACTCCATCATGAACGCATTTGATTTTTAACGGCTATTTTTCGCTTTACATTTTAATATTTTCATTGTAAATACTATTTTGCTTTGTTTCGATTTGTGACGTCATGTGTGGTTTCGTCATAGTTTTGTCCGAGACATAATGCCGAATAACTTTTCAGCAAATAAGATTTTTTTATTAAACTATTTTAATACATACTATCAAAATACTTAATGATTAGTCTACTTATAACTCGTATTAAACATTAGTAAAACGCAAACTACCTAGTTGAACTAATAAACAAAATAACCGCTATTTTTAATTGGATTCTAAAACATTTTACCTACTTTTTAAAAATAACGTATACTACATTATACCTACTTTAAAAAAATAAGAGTGCCTTATAGAGACATAAATTTTATTATGACGAATAGATATCAACTATGTCTAAAACATCTCCATTTACAGGACAACCGCCAGAACGCGTATCCAGCAACCGTTCCCAATACGCATATTTCGATCCTCGCTCCGGGTACCTTAGCGAACCCGAGGGTGGTCTTGGCAGACTCGGCTCAAGCACCTGGAGTGACGCTTACGACAGTGACGTCACCACCGGAGTCAGAAGACGGACCGCCTCGGTGCAAGAAGAGAGAAGAATGAACGAGCCATATACGCCTAGTAATAAGTGAGTTGCCCCAGGAATTCATCCAGTATCTCATATTTGATTAGAAATATGCGTAAAAAACTGCTGTCATAATCTACTACAACAGTGTTTTATGCCTATAGATACGTAATCAAATTAAAATGTAAGCAAGCTTAAAATGTTTAGTGTGAAGCATTTAAATATAATAATAACGTTTGAAAATAGTCTTTTTACAGTTTGCTTTATTTTATTCCAGGTACAGTACATTAGCATCTGCTCGAGCTAGTCAAGAAGTCTACAGTAAACAACCGGGTAGAATAGAGAACTATATCCCCGGAAAATCATCTGTAGTTGATAAGGAAGCTAAGCAGGTAACCAATCTTTTAATCTACAAAATAAGCTTATCAGTATCATACATAATCACGGTTTTCATCTTAAAAAATATGACCACATCGATAATCATCATAAGATCATAATAATCATCAGAAGAATTGGCCATTCATAAATTAACCTTAATTGCAAGAAGTGCAAAAACAAAAAGGTGTTTTTCTTTTCTAGTGGTGGGACGAGGTCATGGACATTTTTGACGGGGTACGAGACTTTTTTACTATTTTAAGTGTTTTTGTTAATAATCCAGTAACATTTGTACATATCAACCAATTTCTTTGCCATTTGTTAATGTTTCTTACCACTATCGAGTTCATTCGATTCGAAATACTGATAAAATAGTAAATTGTTCACACTTTGTCCAATGCTCTGATTATTTCGATAGCCGATTAGTAAATTGATACTTAGTACTAGGGATAATCAGATCAGTTGACTCGTACAATATCTTTCAACATGGACCAGAACACATTTTTTTCTCACAAAAAAAAATTCTTAATTTAGTTATCTAGAAAAACAATAGCAAACTTAAGTCTTCAAGTCAGTTTCATGAACTAATCATAGATTTTTTTTATGAAAATGGCGTAAAGACGAATAACCACACAATCACAATCCTTTTTTCGATCATTTACGATAACATGGCTCTGCACACTCTCAAATCGGACCCATAGCTAAAGAAACTAACTATTTAGTTAGACTCATTGAGTCCGGTAAATTAACATTTCTTAAGCTGTTTTCCCATGCACGCGGATACGACAGTTTTGTCGCGCCGTGGGGCTTAGGCTCATTGGCACGATGACCTGCCGTGTAGTACATGTGAAAAGACCCTTGGTTAGTAGAGATTACCTTCGAGATCTTTGCTTGGAGTCGAGGCTTTTATAATCCGCGCGCTATCAGAGAGTGATAGAACGATCAAACTGAAACAAAACAATTTACTTTGACTGTTTATAGTATAAAATGTGACTTGTTTAAGTGTTTATTTTGTAAGTCTAAGAAATAAAGTTATTGATATCTAAAATTTGTCAATTTTGCATCCTATTTTGACAACGCGCGGATTGTAAGTATGAAAAATGTAACGTACTTGACTTTTGTGTCCCATTTATCGCGCGCGGCTTAGGTATATCGAGTTTGTCAAATATATTGTGTGGAGCCATGTTATACTTTATGGTCCATGGTGCATATGTTTCCACTAACGCGTGTGTTCACATTTCTGCGGGCGCTAACAGTGGCTAGACGAGAACTCCCCTCTGCCTCCTTACTCGACATTGCTCGCTCGCGCCATACAAAAGAATGTAAGGGCCTTAACATGTCCGCATCGTATGCTTTGACCTTTTGGTATCCGGGATTTGATGTTGCTATGTTCTCTGGGTATCTATAGGTGCTGGCCGTAATATATGAGTCTTTAGAGGCCAATTAGGTACTGTAGCAAGACTCGTATAATTCGACCGTTTGACTTCTAACTTAGTTGGTTTTTTTAAATTATAATGCAATTTTGTTGCGTTTTTGCTCTGAACTGGCAATCAACCATTGATAGCGTTGGTTGACGGTTCCAGTGTTATAATTTAAAAACAAAATTGATGGGCATTTTTGCGTCTTTGGTGAGTCTTCAACATTGAACAGTAATTTGATCTGAACACCTAATTTAGAAGTCACAGCTACCTGGCCTGATGTGTATGTAACATGTGTTTTGTCTTGCTGTGTTATCGCATGTCAAATGTTTATCATGTCATGATGTAGTTGTTAATTAAATTTTAACTTTGTCTCTATCTCCATTAAAGTATCACTGTGTTTAAAAATATCAAATAATCTTCAAATGCTTTCTTTGAAAGAAAATAACAATTCTTTGCATGATTCTGATGTTTAAATCTTTACAGTCGTCTCATGTAAGTTATTCATGGTGCTGAAAAAAAGAATTTTGCAATTTATATGTTTCTAGATGAGTAAATTAATCGTTGTACAAATTGGATTCGTTATTGAAGCTTCGATGCATGTATTTATAAATTTTTTTTAACAATCTCTCTTTGTACTAGTGAGAAAAATGCGACTATTTTAGGAGTTATATTTGAAACACTGTATTTTGTTTTACAGCAAAACATTTCAAGTACAACATCACTACCTCAAGCATCGCCAAAGGAAAAGAAAGATATCACTTCAGCTATTTTATCCAAATCTAACATGGCAAGGTGAGTGTTCTTTTTGTTAAAAATCTTTAATATCGTCTCCACAGCGCCATCTATTATTCCTCAATAACTGCACCAAGTAAAGTTTGGTGATAGATGGCGTTGTAGTTGTAACTGACATCGAATAGCACGGTCCCACGGCGAAAATGGAACCTTCAACTTTGACATCTCAGTTGCTCTTTCGCCACTTGCATCTCGTTTTAAATTATTTCTCACTGTGGTTCAGCGACCGGAAATCTGTCTTGGCTAAATAAATAAAAGAAGTCGTCATTTTTACTGTACTTAACTCTAATTTTAGAAATACGAAAGTTCGTATGTATGGACGTTTTTTATAGACGTCCACAATACATGTTTGTTACTTCTTCACGCCAAAGCTACTGGACGGCTAGGACTTAATTTTGCAAAGATGTAGGTGGAGTGCCTGGAATAACACATGCCGCTAGCTGAAACTAGTTTACAATATTTATTTTAAATCTACCTGTTTGGTTTTCAGAGCGCTAAAAGAATCCGGCTACGAATCTGACTCCACCCTAGTGTTCCGAAGACGCGAAGAGACTGACGGCCCACTGTCCCCGGCGGAGCGACGAGCCGCGTACAGAGATTTACAAGCGGGGGGCGAACCGCCTCTTAGAGGTTTCAGATCGCCAGCTCCGCCACGGCAAGGTAGATTAAACACTATTCTTATTGAAGTTAGGTAGAATAAAAAAATAGTTGATAGAGATTTTTTACTGTTAATATGCTGGGTACAAAATTGAAAAAAAAGTGTAAAGTTAAAGTGTAAAGTTATTTTACTAATGTTTTTTTAAATAATTCATTTGTCATCATGGGGAATCGGCTTTTGAAACCATTTCAGTTTATCTTTTTAGTATTATTTTACTAAAAAGACAAAATACTAAAAATTATATTTGAAATGCTTTCAATTGATATTGGACTGTAGAAAATCTCTGTCGTTTAGGCAAAGTAAAGAACGCTACTTCAAAGAATCTACTCCCACAAAACGGTGAAGTTAAGGCCTCTGAAATTCATTACTTCCGTTCTCTAATGATTATAGGCTAATATGATGTGCTTTAATAACAAAAACAAAAATAATTTCTGCGTTAAAATTAAACAAAACGTGCATGGTTTTAAAAAACTTCGGTGTCGGTATTTTAACAAAACCAGCTTCTACTTACGTCAGTTGAACTGAAACAAATTTACAAATAAAATATGCTCCATAAAAGAAATTATTCAATAGAAAATCTCATAGAGCAATCAAGGTCAGTGCATTATGATACAGCCAACCATATGTTTCTATGGTTGGATGTGTCATCCCAAGGCCGCATAACGACACTGGACATGGTGACACGGCTTTTCGATCGAGTGCACATTAGTCCACTCATATCAACCGGAATACACGTACGGTGAGTTGATAAACGTAATACTTACATACTGTAGAACCTCTAAATCGACTGGTAAGAGAGCTCACACAACTTTTGAAAGTTGTACAACTGTATACGGTCACTGATGTCTCTTACTAGTCGAGTTATTTAGTCTCTTCGCATGCCCCTTTTCTCTAACACGGTGCTGGGATCTCAGTTGACAACAACAAGGTAAATGCATGAGCACTAGTTTACTCCAAAATTAAACAAGCACAGATCACGTTTTACGCAGTCAATACTCTGCGACACAGTAGCCGTAGTTCCACGATTGAAGAGCAAAGCTTTCAGGTATCACAATCACGTTTGCTCACATCTAACGAGGATAGATAACAAGGACATTGGACTGATGCGGTTGAAACTCCACAGACGAAACGGAGATCGAATATATTCCGCTCTCTCCGACACTGACGAAGATAAGAGTTCATAAGAAAACGCCGCAACTGCACGAAGTCATCTGCTATCCTGTAACCAGGATCGAGACTGACGCCAACATCAAATTCAGGAAACAAGCTCCTTCATTTATTAATCCTGATTCAAGAGTAGACTACCCGCCAGCACCGCCAAGAAGAATCTCCTCAAAAAATAGCAGAACTCTCCGCCTGGTGACATCTACGCGACCAGTTTCCACATCCCCGCAAAGATCGACACCGAAAATCTCACAATCCAATGTCGACTTTCTCAAAGATAAAATAAGTCATAAGCTACAAAGACAAAATACCCACATAATATCAAAACCAAGTGCTGCAGTGGAAAAGGCTAGAAGAGTCATGTCGATGTCCGCCCCACCAGCTGTGAATAGGCGGAGTAATTTTCAGAAACAGTCACCAAAAAGTGTTCATAGTGATTCAAAAACTCCCAGTTTCACTAGTAGCTTTGGGTCATCAAGAAGAACCTTACTACCTACAGAATACGCCAAAACCTCTCACAGCAAAACTGATAATCAATCATCTGTCGTGATAGAGGGCGGCGCCGGTAGGAGAACACCGATATCTAACATTTTAGATAAAGTGACATCTTTAGATAAACTTTGGAGTGCTGAAAAAAGAAATGAACGTATCGATTTATCAAAAGCGAAGTCGATTAGTAAAAGTGCTCACAATATTGTAAAACTATCGAAACCAGCTCTAGGGTCAAATATCAAACTAAGTTCGCCAAGTGCAACGCATCGTAGCAGAGACATGGTCCGTACTGCCGAAAAAGTGCAAAAACTCAAAGTATCAAACTTGCACACGAAATCAAATCCGTGCATCCCTGTTGCCACAAAACACGATCAAAAATCTAACAAACCCATTGCTCTGCAATCTTCGTCTACTATGTCAAAATCTTCGTCAAATATATCAGCAGCGCTGAACAAAAAGCAAACACAAATAAAAACTGCAACAGTCACGAACCTCAAAAAGAAAAAATCTTTAGAAAGTGTTGTTTTACGGCCACGAAGCGTTCCTTGTCATGAGTCTTGTAGTAAGAAGGCAAAAGAATCCAGCAAGAATATTAAAAAGACTTTAAAAGTTAAATCAAGCAAAAGGACACCTTCCAGAACAAGCAACGGCTCAGAATCAGGTAGTCAATTTGGAGATTCAAATTTTGGGTCAATTGAAAATTTTGACGGCACAAGAATTAGTGCTAAAGATATTAAAAGATCACATGACGCCGTTGTATCAGATTCATTCTTCCAACACTTATTTTTAGGCAAACCTTATGTTACTTCACCGACGGTATCGTTTGCATCTCCGGAGCAAATTACAAATGTTCTTCAAAAAGCTCAAATGTTTCAATCATTGCCTCAAGACACAAGTATGCCTAAATCATTAAACTCTTACTTAGTTCATAGAAAACCTGTATCTCTATCTCGATTCAAGATTTGGGACCGATACCCAAGTCCTATATCAGTTCAAAGTTCACGCTCAATTTCCTGGCCGGGCAGAATGCATGGTGAAATCCGTAAATTCGACAGCTTATCCAAATGGGAAGATTTTGGATCTACGTCTTCATTAGCCACAATAAGGAGTAGAAGTGAGCCACCCTGTAATAAAATGTTCTTCTCACAAACAACTCGCCCTAAATCACCCACTGTTATATTTTGGAAGCGAGACAAGTCCAAAGATTCTTCGCCAGGTCGAAGCTCGGTTTCTCCTTCGAGAATATATTTCTCGCAAACTTCTAGACCGGTGTCACCTAAAGTTGTTCGTAAAATTGAAAGACCAATACCTCAGATAAAAAAACAGTCACTCTCTCCTCCAAAGATGATTTTTACAGAGACTTCTCGCCCTGTGTCGCCTATAGTAGGAAGGCGTCAACTGCGCCAAGAAAAAGATACAAAATCTGAAAGTGAAAAATCGCCTTCGACAATGTTTTTTTCCCAAACATCGAGACCAGTTTCTCCAAAAGTCATTAAAAAGTCACTGTCTACCACCAGTCTGAGTAGAAGCCAATCAACATCACCTGTGTCTATTCGTTCTCCTTCTTATCGTCGTATTCACAACGTTCGTTTGCAAAACAGTAAAAGTGAAGCTAAAAGCGCCTTTCGTACTCGCAGTGCTGGAGACGCCGAAAAAAACTTGAATCAGCACAAAATCCGCCCAAAGACACAAAGCGAGTCTAATCTACTTATAGAAGATCCTGAGTATGATGAATATGTTCTTGAAATGGAAAACATGAAGGCCAGATCAGATAGGTTCAGAGAACTGAATAGATATTACACGTATTTAGAGCGTGTGGGTGAGTTAGAGCGAGCGACATCTACAAGTGATTTAAGGCACAGACGCAAAGATGAAGAAATAATTGATTTTGAGCGTTGGAAGAAAATTCGGTCTATTGAAAGAGCAGAAGAAGAACTAAACAACCTGTACAAAAAACTCAAAGTGGCTCAATCAGAAAGTGATGTTTTGTTTTACCCCAGAGATGTTAAAGACTTTCGCTGGAATTATGATAGCGACAGAGGTTTACGCATCAAAGAAAAATCAGTAGAAGATTTGAAAGATCATTTCCAACAAATATCTCATTATGACTCATTAGAGTTTGAACAGCCTTTGTCCAAAGATACTTATAAACCGCTGTGGCGTGGAACTAGCGTTGCAGAAACTGCATTTCACATTAACAGGAATAAAAATAATAGGGTTCCTGTTGAACGTTCGGTTGTGAAATTACCCTCAGTGTCCCCGGATACGACGCTTAGTGAACTAAGAAAAAAAATTGGCTTGGGCAGTCGTCTTTGGAGCAGCTTATCGATGGAACAGGTACATGCTTTAAAAAATCAATTGAATGCAATCTACAGTAAAGAACTCGAATCAAAGTCTCATAAAGATTTTGATAAATATACAATCGATGTCAAAGATACAAACAACACAGAAATGCCTAAGTTACAAGTGAGATGTAATTCTTTATCAAATTGTACACCTGAAATAGATAATCCAATAAAATTAACTAAATCAGATTCTATCGCTTCCATACCATGTCCTATTACTTCTGTCAAAGATTTGAAAAACAATGTCAATAAAATTCAAATGACGCTTAGTGAAAATGAAAAGAGAAAAATATCACAAACCCTGAGTAGGGAGCTTTTAGATAGAATCCAAAAACATGATCAACCTGGGCCTATGTCTCTGAAACAAGAGTTAGAATTAAGCCAAGAGAAAGAACAACCAGCTGTAGAAAAATTTGATGAGAGCCCTTCTAACAAAAGTTCTGATGATCCAAACAACTTTCAAAATTCTGATTCCGAAAGATTTTCGGCACACTCTAGTGAAAAACTTGAAAGGCACTGCCAATCTTCCGCTAGCGAAACGGAAACAGCAAGTTCCGATCACTCAAACAAAACTGTCGTTTACAGAGGACCGAGTAAGGAAATACAAATGAAAGTAAAATATTTTGAATCCGTAACTAACAAACCAGATCCATCGAAAACAGTATACCACGCTCGAGAAAATTCGGATGAAAAAGACAAAAAGAGTAAAATAGTTATGAGTTCGAGCGAGCCTATAACAACAAAGGTGAAAGACCGCGAATCCCAAAAAACCCAGATAGTTCAATCACAGTCCTGTGCCAATTTCAAAGAGCTTTTTGGGGAGTCAGAAAAAAATAAATTTCTGTCTCTTCCATCGAAACCAGAACTGCGTTCTAGATCGGGTTCACCCCAATCGGAGGTAAACATCGTGGATCGGCGAACGCCTGACACGCTACGCTCTAGCGACGAGACGATCTGGCGCAGTCGAAGTCCGTCTCCCGACCCCGAGCGGTACTGGCGCGCCTATCTCAACCTGGCGCGGGCGGGAGAGGTGCGCCGCCTCGCTCGCCGCTTCGACTCGCCCACTGCGGCCGGCGCCGTGCTGAGGCGACACCGCAGCGATCCAGAAATCGCACGCAATGTTCTCGCACGGAACTGGACCGCTTTCGAGCGGTTATCGACGAGCCGTGACAGATCAAAAATTTCATTACCGGTGGCGCGAGTGCCACTTCGCAATACCAATCGGTACATGCCTCACATCGACATCATATCCAAATTAGCCGCTCTCCGTAGACGCACAGCACCGAGATCTAGATCCGCCGAGGAAACATTCCAATGTCGCTCAGGTGAAGTCGATCGTATACGGCGTCGTTTCGAAACTATCTCGATCCTCGGTCAGATCTACGCATCTGCGCCTGATGTGAGCGAACTTCAAGATATGGCCCCATATTTGGCTGGAACATGGATCGCACACCGCTACCCCATGCGCAGCGACAATAACAGGTCTTTGAAAGATCCATCAACGTTGGTTCGAGGGCGTGCTTCGCCAGTGCGTAAAGAAATAAAACGTACGTCTGCTAAAGAGTCTGTTAAATTGAGTTCAATTCTAAAAAGCGATGCGTTCGAGAAGCAAGAGTTTGATCCATCGCTGCACCGGCCGGTGAAGCGGTACGAGCCGCCTCGAACGCCGCCGCGCCCACCGCCTGCCGCCTGGTCCCACAGGGTGGTGCCACATGTCACCCCATCGCGGCACACTGTTACCTTCCAAGGTTAATTTTATAAACTTTTTATATAATTTATAAGCATAGTTTAGTTTTGGAGTAACTTGTACATACAGATAAGTGTGCTTCCTGGTTGAAGAGTTATTGATTCTCGCTTTACCCTCCGTGCTGCCTCGCTATGCGTGTTTACGTCGCGTGATCACTGAACGCATCGTTGTTTGCTGTCTCTGAATAAAATCATGTCTGTTATTGTGATTTTAATGTGACTGTTTAAAATAATTGTCCAGTAAAATGATTTGTTAATTGTACTGTAATCTCTGATTACCATGATGATCTTGATGTGAATATTAAACTCCCGACAATCAATAATTCTACGACATTACTTTTTATTAGTTGTGCATTTTGTTTTTGTTTTGATGCCATATCATGCCATTTTATGCACTGGTAGAGACGGACTCAGCCCCGGAGCCTCCACGCCGAACGTCACATGGGAGCTTTTCAGACACAGGTAACACAAATTTTTATTATTTTGAAATAGTAGCTAAGTTTAATCTAATTACCTAGTATAATTTATTCTGATATAACTTTTCCTCTTACTTCCGAAAACCGCGCGATTTAAACCTCATGAGAGCCGACACGTGCAATTATTTCTATCTATACTCTCTGTGCGAATAAAAAAGAAACAATGGCCTTTGTTCGTAACAATCCGTCTTAACTTATTCTCTGACCACCGCTGGCTGAGCCGTCACGGCGGCAGCGTACGTTGTTAAAATCTCTTTGAATTTAGTATAAACATAAATAAATTAAAAGGAATTGAAGTGATTGTGTCATAACCGCAATAAAGTTAGCGTCAAGTAGTAGTCAAGAAGCGGTGAAAAGCTGCCCATTCATATCTTCAGATAATCTGCCCGCTATTCGCAGCTTACGTCACTCATCTCGATAAGACCGCCAAAACCTGTCGGTACAGTTTTTTTCGATTGTAAATACATAGTTCTTGTAACCTCGCGCACAAACGCGGCGTCTTTGTTGCTCGTAAATAAATTCCTATGTGATTCAATCGTGAACGTTCTGCTAGTAAAACCGTATTGGCTAGTGATATCTCTTATTATTTACTGATAGTGTGAATTATCTGTGCTATCTTAACTTCAGTTGTGTTCAGTCTACCGAATCAAGTGTAAAGTGCTAACATGGTGAAATAGCTAGGCAACGTGATAATTCGTGAAAAATGGATGGAAATCAAGTCAGTCCCAGTAAAAATTTACGTATCGCGACAGACGTCAGCAGTGATTTCTCCTACGATGATGACGGATTTTTCAGTGACGTGCCTGCATCAGGCTCCTTATCTAGATCCTTAGTCGCGCTAAATAAATATGTCAAGAAGAACTTGCTCTATGAAGATAATGAAAACGATGATGACGGAGCCTACTTCTCAAAGGAAGGCACTCCTAATAAATCGGGAGTGACATATTTTTCAAACAGTGCTCAAAGCAGTGATTCTGGAGAAAAAGATGAAATTATCAATGCAAAGGCAAAATACTTATTCATAGAACCACAACCAGTGCTAAAAATTCTAACAGGTACTTCAAACGCTCATATCGAAAAGGATTTTCAAAAACAAACTAAAGAATCAGTACACCAAAATTCTGATAATATTATCAACAGTGAAATAATATCCACGCCAGTCGAAAACCCGGTAAATGACTTATTAAACAGTACTGAGCAAACAGATGACTACAAGTTCAAACAACTACAGGATAATCCTAACAACAGTGCTGTAAAGAATTCTTCAGTAATTATAGAGTATAACAAAAATAGAAAAGAAATAACAAATCGTCACCCTGAAAAGAAAACTACATCTCTAGAGGATTTGAATGACTACCGCACTACAATAGACTCAGACAATAGTGAATCGCAAAACGTAGTTCGCAGGAACAAAAAGCATGTTACAATTAAAGAAAATCGTCACACGGTACACGATGCTTCGGATTGGGTCAATAGAACAGACATGTATCCAGATGTCTACGCTCCGCTTCCGTACAGTAAGTTTAATTAGATTTCTCTTATCGGTGTTAATTAATTTCATATCTAAAGTAAACATTGTTATTGATTCAAAGCTCAAGTTCATGTAAAGGTCTTTTTGCGTAGTTTTAATAGTTGTAATCATCGCTTTTGACCAGGGAGAGAACGTGTCGTATCAGGTTATCTAAGATAGTCCGAATAGATCGAGAATTCCATTGTTTCTAAAGTTCTTTTCTCTCCGATCTCCTCTTATTTACGCAAGAATACACCCACTTTCTTTGGCATAAGTAGTCCGGTGCATGCATACAGAACGGTCCTCAGTAGTTTACGAATGTCAACAAATCTACACGTGCGTACAAGCGAAAGTGGATACGCATTTTGGCGGGAGATGAAGTGTGGTTTGTCGTGTTGAAAG
The DNA here is from genome assembly GCA_947086465.1 of Eupithecia exiguata. NCBI lineage: Eukaryota > Metazoa > Arthropoda > Insecta > Lepidoptera > Geometridae > Eupithecia > Eupithecia exiguata. The sequence goes on from OX352233.1 coordinate 8,222,939, forward strand.
TGTGCAAGCAACCAGCAAAGGCACAGTGATCTATCGTGACCGACGGTCGACGACAGTCGCTCGTGGCGATTGCCGGGTTTTATTGACAGACTTGTGAAGTGCAGTGTCGAATCTATCAAAATGGGCATTCTCAAGCAGATCAAGAAAATGGCAATGCACGGTGGGTGTACCACATAAGTTTCATATCATTTTGACAAATTTTATTCGTCAGATATTGATTTGAAGTTTAATCCACTCTTAGTAGTTAAAAATAATATAAAAAAATAGATAAGTCAATTCATATCCAATAACATGCCTATTCATGGCTTTTTCTCAAAACCTTTTAGCTTTTATTCGAAATCTTCTGACCTTGTTGAAGCTAGCAGCTAAATATCATAGAAAGATTTACCATGCTATGCTTCGTTAGAATTACGAAACATCTTAGTAGGCCAATCTGTAACTAAATCGGACTTGCTTCATCTGTAACTTAGTACTACGCTGATTTTCTACACCTTGTCAGTCATTATTTTATTTCGTGCGAAGTTAAACTTACTTGAAACTCGATGAATACTTATTTTAGTAAGTACTAAGCTCTCCTTAACCTCTCCTTTTTTTTCTCTACCTAAACGGTAGAGCAAAATATATAATTTGCAAAGAGAGCGGATATCCTCCATACTTCCTTTCCTGATTGTAGGTAAATCATCGATTGCGGGGTAATTGATTCTTCATAATAACATACGATTTGTCCACGGACCATTAACTTTATTCAGACTCATGATTAACTTTCCTGTCTATCATTCTGCTTCGGTCCTGTTTGTTTTCGTATGGAGCAAACATTTCAATCCGGTCTAACATTGTTTTTTTCGCCGTAAGTGAAAGCCCAAGGCGTGAAGCATAGAGCAGCTTTCCACGTCTATTTCATGTAATCATTTCCTATAATTGCTTGTTACTTTACTACATAACTTGTTTCCCAAGCCACCTGCTTACTACGTTAATTTTAGTCGCCACATGCCTCAAAGTTGTGTTCAAGCTATGCCGGAGCTTGCAACTTTCAACCGATACTAGCTAGTGATTGAGCAAATGAAATTCCTATGTGTACACTCGGCTATGCGTAAGGAAAACTTTGTTTCACACATCGCCTGTAGTACGTTTATACTTAAGGCACGGAATCCTATGTAACACCATAGGAGGGATTGTCATTATAATTTTGCGTTGTCGTTGTCAACTGTGTCATAAGTACGTGCTTGGAATAAGCACCGAGAAAGTCTGCGACAATATTACGACTTACGTATTCTTTTGGGCTTTCGACTCGTTGGATTTTAACTAAATGGGTAGTGTAATAAAAATTTTTGTGAATATTATCTATTTTTAATCATTGACTAATTGTCTGTGTAGGTTTTTGTTCGATGATTCATTGAAAATATTCATAAAGGTGCCATCCACACATAATCTTATCATAGCCATATTTTAGTTATGATGCAAGGGCTGATAATTCTATTGTATTTTATAACGACCAGCTTTAGAACAAACATTCGCTTTGTATTTTGTCATTCTTTTAAAATACACTTCATACAATACACTTCTATCGAAGGAAACGTAAAATATCTGGGTTACAATCAAACTCACCTCTAGAAAATTTCCGGAGTTTTAAATGTCTCTGATGCTCTAAATCCCCGCTCATATGTGTTAAAATGCTATTAAATTATGAAATTCCCTTGGAAACTTGTATTTTGATTAATATTCCACACTTCCGGTGATATAATCTCTAAAACAACGTTACGTGTGTCATCGCAATCAACGCCTGCCAAATCTCTGTTACGGCATCATGGCGAGAATGCACCATGACCATTCTTACTTTCACTTTTATTGGAATTACTTGTTTTAATGCTTCGGTAACCAAGAAGCTGCCGGTTTTTAAATTACTTGAAGAGTAATTTAAAAACCGGCTGCTTCTTGGTGACCTGAGGTTGTGTAATATTGATACCTTATTTTCATTGGGTTATTTTAGATAGCTCTTGATAAATTTAATGGCTGAACTTTTTGGTAAGGCAGTAAAACTCTATGTTGTGACAATTTTACAGCACCAAACAACTAGGTACTGTTCTCATCTATACTCACCATTTTTTTATTTTACCAATTACGTCTAAAACAGACGAAAAAGGCCGATGATAATAAAGATAAAAGTCACAAAATAGTAGGTACTTACTTACAACAACGATAACTAGACGGTATTTCTCTATTCGAGTACCGTGGATTATGTAAATGCAACATTCAATATCTCATATCGAAATATAGAGCTGGTAGCTGACAGAACGCTCACTTCCTTATCTTCGAATTGTATACCATCATATTTGGACGACATTTCACTATTAATTTATGGGAAAAACATGAATTAAAATAAATGTCTGGAACACGGTATTCGCCATGGATGTTTTTTCACATAATAATCATTATTGTAATTACTGGTTTTTATAACGTGTAATTTTTTTGTAAAACTTACAAATATCACGTAATATTGATAATGTTACGTGATTCGTATCCAAATCGGTTCCAGATAGCAAGATAAATAAACGAATTATAGCCTTGTTAACTTTGTAATATGGTCAAAACGTCAAATAAATGAGCATTACATTATTTATTCATATATAAAATATTAAAAAGCTCGTAGCGCCACAAAAATCTCACGGCTCTAATTCGATTAACGATTCAACACTTGCATTATGCAAATAAAAGCCGACTTTATGATTACGAAGCACATTAGATAACATGATAGGTATGTATAATCAATTGCTGGTTTCCTCTATATATGTTGTACCGGAAAATACTAGAAATCTTAAGGCCTCCGCGCACTAGGCAGCCTGGCTGCACAGCCAGGTTAGTTAGGTCAGCCACAATATTTTGGACTTTTGGCTGCTAAGTGCATGGGCGGGCTCCCAAACACCGTCATAATAATATGTTGGACTGCGACTTTTTTTTTGTTGTAGGCTGCCTAGTGCGTGCAGGCTCTCAGTATGTCACTATCAAAGACCAACGCTATGGCCTAATCTGCAATACCATAGCATATGCTGAGAGGTGGTCGATTTTGTCGTTACCTAATACAAAATCGTGGCTCTTACTCCAAAAAAGTCCGAGTATTTTGTGAGTGAACGAGACGCAAACAAAGCGTGGCGGAGGCGAGGGAGGAGTAGCGTTTGAAAGACCTTTTCTTACATTGTAAATTTTAAAGTTTTTGTTTATTAAATCAATACAATACTTGACTAACAAATGCGTTATCCTCATAGAATCCCCCCGTCGGTACGTGGAGAGCGACGTCAACATCCACTACCGAGTGCCGGTGAGGCAGGACCCGCTGCCGCTGGTTCCTGAGAGGGAACTGGCGAGGCAGCAGGCAGAGCATATGAAGAGGCTGTACCGGGAACAGCGCAGGAACAAATATCTCCAGGTAAACTATTCACTTCGCAGTTTTGTTTTTGTTTCTGCCTCCTTGAATGCGACAACCCTAGGACAGAAGAGGTCAGCGAGAAGGCGAGAACTCTGAAGAAAGCGCGACTTTTTTTTGTTTTGAAAGAAATGTGCGCCTTTCTTTGTGGTGTTGCAGATGGTTCAACATCCATCTTTTATTTTAGTTATTTATTTTCAGCTCTCCCTTTTTTTGGGGGGTTCCCTCCTTTTTTTCAGCTTTACCTGTCCATAGATGTTGGGCCAGTCATATCCTATCATAATCGTCGAATGTTCCTTTTGATTTCCTTGTTTTTTTTTTGTCCAGCATTATTATTAATGTGCGATGACCCATGCATGTAAAAAAGACTGGGACTTCCGTGGGAAAAACTGAGAAAAAGACATATACACGAATTGAATTGACTGATTTCCTTTTTTTGAAGTCGGTTGAAAATAAGTTTTTATTAAAAAATCGGGTGAATCTACCTTGGCTCCTTTGTAGTGATATAAATAATGTTATCGGAGTTTTCTTTTCCTTTATTACAAAAGAGATAAATGAGACAGCTAAACTTTATATTTTCGAAATGCCGTTGATTTTACCAAAATTTATTCTAGTCAATAAAAAGGCAAGCGTTCTCTGAATGCGATTAGCGTGCCAGCCAATGCGCTGTGGGCCGTACTTCTAATCCGTTTACTAGAGGATAGCACGCTAGGGTTTGATCGATATCCAAGTGCTCTATCGAAGATATTGGTATCGAATCGTGACCTATAAACTACATGTGATTATTGCTTGAAGGTAAACACGTTTTAAGTGCTAAAGTGTCATTGAAATTAGTTCCGTACCTTTGTTTAGTTCATGAATTTGTTGTTATTGATAGATAGTATCGACTTATATTGAAGTAACTAGCTTCTGCCCGCAGCTTTGCACGCTCTTTTATGTGATAAAAATAGTCTATATACGTCACCGGTATACCATTTACCTCCCTGCCAAATTTCAATAAGATCCGTTCAGCTTTTTAGGCGAAAAGGTAAGAGACAAACAGACTGATAGACAGAAAGAGTAACTTTCCAATTTATAATCATTACCATCATCATCAGCCTATATCAGTCCACTGCTGGACATAGGCCTCCCCTAATGAGCGCCATAGCAATTTGTAATATTTGTATGGAATCAATTTTATTATGAATTTTAAAATTTGTTTCATAATAATAATGGCTTCTTGTAACGAAATCTTGAAGACAGAGTTCATCCATACTTAGTACCAAAACTCCGTTACAAAACGACCCTTATGCCTGAGTAATAAGCACCAGAAACTACAAAGGGCTTTCCGGGGTTACTGGGCATGTGATATCCAATTGTTTTCCGTCGGTAACATGATCTATTTGCGGTTAGTACTACACTGGACAAACGACCGTCATTTTCATTTGAGTTTTCGTAATAGATGCTCATCATTTTAACATTATCAGCTTTATAAATAAAAAATATAATTTCGCGCGTGTGACAAGTGCCTTATAAAATTTATTTTAGTACTGTGTGTTCTCTGGCGAAGTTTGAGGTATGTAAAAAGACTAAGAGGTAATTTTGCGAGCGAATAGTTAATTTTAATCTCGGCACGCAGGATGTAATTAATCTTGATTGCGTCTGGATTAAGACGATATTTCAGTGCATCATACTCAGACTTTATTTAAAACGGCATAAATTGGGTATTTAATGCGTGGAAATACGAAAATTCATTTGTATGTTCTGTTTAATTAGACTATACGTATGTTTAACAAAATTTTCTTTCCAAGACCTTTAATTACTATAAATTTTTCTTCATTGTTTATGACTAATTTATCCGTTGAAAGCATTCAAGTCGTTTTAATTTGACACGCTTATGAAATCTCTTATACACGGAATCGTATTTTTTTTATAAACTTCTGTGTTTTTTGATTAATGATCCAGATAAATCAAAACTAGGAAAAAAACTAAAAAGTGAAATTGTTTACAATTCCGGTCGTCGTTACGTTTGGTGCTCGTAAACTCTGCACAATATGTCCGTCACGCACCGCCGAGCGCATATTTACCAAACAAACGCGTTTAGATGCGCACGCGCTGACCGGATGTGTCTTACATCTACATCAGAGATTCTACTTCTGTTTACAAACCCTGATTTTAAATGAACTGTTGCACGTTCTCTTTAGGTTCAAATTGGTATTCAAAGATTTGAGACTAATATTCGAGTTAGTTTAGCCTTTGGTTTTTTTTTAAAATTTATTTAAGGGCTTTATCGGTTAGCGATAACATCACCCAAGCCTTTGGATGCTTTAGATTGCATAATTCCTATCGCAGGTGCCATAAAGTTTAATGCGTTCATTTGCTATTTCTAAAATGTCTCCTTTACTAAGCAGTAAATGATGTTCATAGCCCCGAGTCCATTTGACGTATTAAGACGTGATCGTGACGTCTCATATTTGTATAGGATTTGCGAAGTTCCCTGTCCGCACGATAAAAGCGCTGCTGTAGATAGATAGATAGATAGAAAATTCTTTACTACAAAGGCACACAAATTAATAAATAAATTAACAACGAAAATTAAAAAATAAATAAAATATATGTGACAATTGGCAGTCTTATCTGGTAGAGCGATCTCTACCAAACACCCGCGGCTGTACCAAAACCTATGGAAGAATGAGACGTCACTATCGCGTATCGATACAATCGTCAAATGGACTCGGGGTTCAGGTTAATGATGGTAAGGATAATCCGCACTCATCCAGCTGAAATTATTCCACTGGTCTCAATAAAATTTAACTAATTATTTTACTTGACTTTCTTTTCAGGTGTAGGTTTTTTCTTAGTAATTTATATTTATTTCTTAATCAACGGCGTCGCGCGCTTTTGTGCAGTAGAAGAGGTCTGTTCGTGTAATCTAAATATGGGTCCCAGGGAATCTATATTATGAAATCTTGTTGTAGGTACACTCATCAATCGTTTCCCTAAAACTGGCGGTGGACACAATTTAAATACTAGAACTAAACTTAAACTCGCTGTGCCCACAAATAGGCTACACAAAATCGATTAATGTATCTTCTACAACAAAACTCCAAGTGAGTTGCATAAATTATCACTAAATAAATTCAAACAAATTGTCAAAAACTTTCTATGCAAAAAGGCTTACTATAAAATATCTGATTATCTGGAGGAAAAAAAAGTTTGTTACGGAATTAGCTTCAACTCAAAAAATAACAACTAACAGGCTGGTTTCTTCGTCGCTTATTTATGTTAGTCTACATACCGAAGCGACAGAAATCAAACATACCACTTTATTTCCGTGTCTGTGTTCAATTTTAAGCATTTGATCTTTTCTAAGTGTACATTTATTGTAATAACGGAAAGAAGAGTTTTTGATTTGATTATAAGGATTTCTTACTTATCAACCAGGAAATAATGTACTATTTGAATCTTTACGTCGGTTGTTTGATCTAAGTTAACCGATTTCTTCGAAGCAATATATTTTCATTCATTCCTTTTTATTATTACCCTCTTTTAAAATAGTGGAGAGAACCTCTGCCGATGTTAGTGCTAGATAGTTCCTAGTGAAATTTATGTGAATGGAAATGGAAAAGTTTTCTCTTCAATTTCACTTGGCGGTGAAAACATCCGTAAATAATTGAGTTAGGTTACCTTCTTCAAACATGGAGTTTACTTGTTTTCTATTTAGCTCGGATACCCCTGTTTGAAGCGATTTATAACATTAACATACTAGACTTTTTCACTTTTACTGTTTTTATTTTAGAGACTTCGTCTGGCGCTGATGCACTTTCATTGTTCGAGTTTTATTATTCTTTTAAAATCGTACATTTTAATTTTTTTTGGGACAGTTCATTTTTGCTAATTGCAAATTTTGCTTGACTAAATCTTTGATTCTATATTTTTTATAGCTGTTGGATGAATTTGGGAGAAATCTTTACATTCGTTTATATATAAAACCCTAACTTTCAAAACTATTCTGGGTCCAAATTATTTTTTTATGGTTCATCATTAATTTAAAAGAACTATTATATCATCATAATGTTAATCGATGAATCGTGTCGATTACTACCGCTCTATTAAGGCGATATTAAACGCCAATTAGCAATCCAGTACCAAACGACCTTGTACCCGCATTCTCACCGAAAATCCGTTGACCAAATTATCATACCGTCCGAAACAACGCGTTCATCATTAACGCGGTCCACCTACATTTAAAATACCACCTTATCTTCTTCATTCTAAAGCTCTAATCTGTCTCTAAACGCTGGAGTTTCGGCAATATAATATTACTTTTATGTTGAGCTGGGATAAACGAACTCTCTTGTATCACTTTTGCTCCAGTAAGTTCGCAGCGGTCTCGTGGAGCGACCACGTTCGTGTGACTTGTGTGCTAATGTTATATACTAATTGCTTTGTTCATTGGAAATTGGTGTAATGAAAGTGCAATTGAAAGTAGTAAAAAGTTATCAAGGAAAGTCTTCCATGCGGCTGCGAAAATGCTGGACAAAATCGTGATTTCTGTTGGTATTGTTTTGTATAATTTTTAAGTCGACTTCCTTACCCTATATGTCGATTCCTATTTCCTATCGTGATAGACAACTGTTTGAAATCTATTTGGTTTACGTTAGTCTTTTACCAATTTCCCTCATTGTTAACCACTTCGAAGGGTTCATTCTATTAATCACAGTTGGAGAATAATCTGCAATAGATGTCTGTCTCTGACTAGCGAAAATGATTTTTTTTTTGCACACAATAGAATTATAAACAATCCTGCAAGTCTTGGAATAGGTATTCACCCCAATTGGCATTTACAGGAGAATGAAATCAACCCCTTGGATATCGAAGCGTTTGACGCCTCAATGAAGGTGATGCTTGAAAGTTTGCGTGACTGGAGTGATCTAACTGCTGTTAAATGATTATCAACTAAATTGAATCATCAATTCGTTATCCACTAAAACGTACCATGCTGTATAACAATCAGGCTAATTTCATTGTGTGACAAATACATCTGGCGCGAGTTGATTACAACTCGATGTTGAAGTTTTTCGCGATGGTCTTTACAGAGTTTTATATTGTTGGAATTTAATTTTTATTCTGTTTTTCTATGGAATACTAGTAAGTTTACATGAAATTTAGGCTTATGTGACTACATAAAAAAATGTTAAATCTCCCTAGTTTTGCAACAATTTTCAACGTTGCGGTTACGATCTGTAAAAACGCTTTGCATGGTTTTCAGTCATCATGGTTTTATTTTTCAGTCACAACATTAAAATGGTTGTAAAAATAGACACTAACAAAGCATTAACGTTCTCTGAAAAACCTTACAGGAATTGCAAGACATGCAAAACCGGCGTCACCAAGACAACTTCACACCTTCCCAAAAGAACATTCTTCCCCTTAACCGATACGATGAAGCGGAGAAGATCGTCGCTAAAGCCATATACACATTCAACGGACAGACGAACAGAGAACTTAGCTTTAGGAAAGGCGAGATCATCCATGTTAGAAGACAGATCGACTCTAATTGGTACGAGGGAGAACTTCATGGGAGAGTGGGTCTCTTCCCCTACAACTATGTTGAGGTAAGTTTTGTTACAAATATTCATTATGTAACTTATACAGAGAAATCAGGGAGACTTTTGCCCAGCATTCTGATACTTTATATATATTTCTTTTTAAATCACTTACCAGTAGCCTTTTACATTAATTTTGGGAGGAAAGAAGCCTAGGTTACGCGGCCGAGTCAAAAACCGCTGTCCAAATTACAGTCCGGTTCCTTAGTCTCTCAGTAGACTAAGGGATCGGGTAGTTTCGGTGTGAATAAGTATCATCATCATCCGCAGCCGGATTTTACCCACTACTGGGTAGGCCTCCCGAAGTTTGTGCCATCCATCACGGTCCTGTGCTAATCGTAATGAATAAGTATCAAACACGACTCTCATTTTCGCATCTTTTCTCATTTTTGATCTTTCGCATTTTTATCAAACAATACAAAATGCAATAAAAATATATATATATACAATACAAAAGACATGACCTAAGACACAGCTACAATGGGCGGTCTTATCGCTTAGAAGCGATCTCTTCCAGGCAACAGCAGTAGAAACTTATCACTTTATTAAAAGTGTGATAGGTTTCCACTCAGTTTCCGTTCACTTTTGACATTAACCAATCTTGTGTAATGCAAGTGTCATGTTATAGGTAATTATCTCGTGCAACGGAAATCTGATCTCACTTTAGATATCAAAAAACTTAAATGCTAAGAATCAGCGTGTACTAACCTCTATTAAAATATAACGTGCAGAACTTTCTCTGACTGCAGCTAACATTATCGTAAAATAGATTAAGAACCGTCCAAACGCCCGTTTAAAGTCATAAATTCTTTTAATACAAGAAGAAATATGTGCACGCGTACATTTTATATGTGAAACAGATGTTAATTACTTCATGTACGACTGGCCTTACCTAACTTAATCTACACAGCTCTTGCGTGGATAAGACGTAAAATCTGATTTAAAATCAAAATACTCGTAAGCCGTTGCAAAATAACAATAGGAGCGAACCCTGAGCGAACCTCGAAAACTTGATGTATATAGCAGGAAATAAACCTGGACCGGTTTCGGATCGGAGTAAAATTTGTTTTATTTATTTTGGCGACGAAACAACGCGCTGCATAAATAACTTGTGATCTCACACAGAACTCGCACTTCCTTTGTTTTATTGACTTTCTTTATCATTTTGCCATGAGGGCACTGGTGTATTGTAAGTAGTTGTTATACAGTACAGGCTAATAAAAGTCTTATCTCAAGCTCCAGTTCCTTAAAAAATGGGTTAAATTCTTATAGGCTTTAATTTAATTTTACACATATTATATAAGTAAATAATGCTGGAAAATTCACACAGCATCATCTAGCCCCAAGCTAAGCAGAGCTTGTGTTATGGGTACTAGATGACTGATATACTGAATAGATAGATATTTTTTATTATACATAGAAAATACCGAGAACACTCCAACAGATGTTTGCAGATCGTTCAAACTTTTGTTCCAAGGCGGGAATCGAACCCGCAACCTCCTGCGTCGCAAGTGGTGGACCTTCGCCCACCGCGCCACATCGGTCGTCATTAATAAGAAAACCTTTTTTGATTGGGAAACTAAATGATTTATTTATTATTTATTTTACTCATATCGTTCACAACACAACTGACCGCTAGTTACTGTCTGTTACGCTTTCGAGATACATAAAGATGCAAATCCGTAGACAAAACAGCTGAAACGCGAAACTAAGAAACTTCTCATTAGTAAAATGGTCTACTAAACAACACAGCATAAAATCTATAAATGTGTGTGCATAACACGTTTTTAATGTTAATTTCTTAGTAATTTGGTTCTAATTACTGATAAACGAGTGGTTTTTTTACCGAGATCGTACCTCTAAATATTTTTTTACAGTCAACTACTGTTGTCAAACAATGTACCTAAACCTGTATTGGCAGACGGCTGCAGTACCCAAGTACCTTGTCATTTCAAAGATCGCTCACTGATAGTGAACGCGTTCGTCTAGTAACTCAAATTTATAGCGACAATAATTAGATATTTATAAACCATTATTTAATTTTTAATGTGAATCTTTTTATTTACCTTAAAAATATAATCGTAAACTCAATTTTATAGCGACAAAATAAGTAGGTACTACAAGATATCACATTATGAACAATCTTTCCCGCGAATACACAAACCCAATCTAAAACAAGATCAATGAAAAGGTGTCAAAAACTGGACTGTATAGTTGCCGCCAGTATCTTGTCCGGTGACGGTCAGCGAGAGTGGCAAGTTTGCGCAAGTACACTCACTGATATAATTCTTACCACCGAAAACGCCACAGGCGAAAAAGATAGGAAAAGCTTCGCATAGATTTATGTCGCTCTTTCATTGAAAAAAAAAACTTTCAATGAATAATCGACACGTCGGCTGTTCAGAAAATAGCCGCCCACTAATTTGTCCTTACAATTGCGTTTTGCGAATTTTTGTCACGTGACAAGAAGACGCCACGCCACAGGACAAGAAGAATGACGGTTATGATACCTTAGAGCTCATACACACGAGCGGCACGATGTCGACGGCAGATGCAACTTCAGCCGTCGACACCCGTCAACGGCAGCCGCCGACGCGTCGACGGCAGCCGTCGACGCGTCGGCACGATGTCGATGTCGACGGCAGATGCAACTTCAGCCGTCGACACCCGTCAACGGCAGTCGCCGACGCGTCGACGGCAGCCGTCGACGCGTCGGCGGCTGCCGTTGACGGCTGTCGACGGCTGAAGTTGCATCTGCCGTCGACATCGTGCCGCTCGTGTGTATGAGCTCTTACTTTTGTTTTATTTCTGTATTAACAATTTCAGATCCAAAAAGGCGTCAACCATCAGCCCCAGAAGAAACCAGTCGCGTTAGAAGGGCGAGCGCGCGCTAAATTCGACTTTACAGCTCAAACCAACCTCGAACTACCGCTGAAGAAGGGCGAAGTGGTCGTTCTAACTCGACGTATTGATAACAACTGGTGGGAAGGAAGGAACGCGAACAAGACGGGGATATTCCCTGATAGCTATGTCACCATACTGCAAGAACCTAGTCAGAATAAACCTGGTAAGTGCAAAAACTGGGCATCTCTATTGTATAGCTTTACGAACTGATTCATTTAATTTAATTGCATGATGAATGCAAGAAGGCAATAGCCGCCTAGGATGGGCTTTTTATAGTACCTATAGCGGTATTTGAAATAAGAAAGTTCGTGATAACTTCGTCTACAGCGTACCCAGTAAGAAATAAATTGTGGTAAGGTTCAGTGCAATTTTTTTTATTGCACAGTATTTTGAGTCACGCCACACTGCACTGACATGAACATCGTACATAACTTACACATAACATCTTCCCACTAACATAATCTGAACATGAACTTTCAGATCCCCTAATAATATCGAACCACAATCACCCCGACAAGCCGGTGGCTTCCCCGGCGGCGCACGGGCTCATGAACGGCTCCGCGCGGAGGAGCCTTGGGGCGCACAGCTACACACCCCAGCACAACAGCCCTGCGCTCTCCAACGCGCCGCCCGCCACGCAGCCCCTCCCCGGTACGTACAGGGAAACAGAGCAACGTGGTTCGGGTTGTTTGAGGAAAAAGCTTCGCTCGCTGCAACTGGGATAACCGTGCGTTCAGTCAAACGCTATAAGCTCCGTTCAAATCAATGTTTTGCTGAGTTATCATTAGAGAATTCACTTCGTTTTCAGTACATTCAAGTTTTTGTAAGCGACCTCCTACACTACCACGCAACACAAAAATGTGCATTTGAATATGGTATTTAACTCGTTACAATTAAGATGAATTTTGGATTGACGGTATCGGATGACAGACAGCTCCTGGACCACTTGTTTGAAGCTTGTGGGAAGTAATTTTGTCACTGTAAAATGTATCTAAAGATAAAGAGTTAAGGCCCATATTTGCACATTTTTGTGCTGGGTTGTAGCGGTATTGGATTATTGAGCGCAGAGCTTAAGGTTTATTAAGCCCCTATAATTACACACTTTCTTATACCCTTCCAGGCTATGCGTCTAAAACTGCAGCGCCTCTGCTGACGCCGTCGGAGCGAGGCTACGGGCCGCCGACCGGCCAAGGCGTGGACCTTAATAACACGGAACCTTTGTACGTCGATACTAACGCTGAGGCTATACCGTAAGTGTTACTCTTCACAGACAAAATAGACTATCAAACATCAACGTGCTTTATTTCTTTTAGACCTTACAGGACTCTTGGACACGTCACGTATAAGTAAAACTAGGAAATAAAGTGTTCTCTTTGATTTTAAGTTCACTTCAATCTTTTTAATGTAAAGTAAAGAAGCGAACAAGACGCCTTTACCTTGTTAGAATGTTGGGTTTGTTAGTGTGTAGGACCCTTTTGTTGTTCTCTTTGTTTGCCGATTACGTTTTTTTTTTATTGATATTTATTGATAAATGAAGCGTGAAGTTATGTATTAAGAGGATTATAATGAAAAGAGTAAACAAACGACGCAAATAAGTCCAGGGTTCACCTTCCAAAAGCTATTTCAGTAATAGATGGACACAAGGCGGTCACGGTGCTTTCATCTCTAGGGTAGTCGGGTGCGAGTGCCCACGAAAATTTAAAAAATTACGATGCCAGCGAAAATAAGGTCTTGCATGGGCGAGTTTTAACCCGTATATGGAGTTTCTTCCAATTTTTGTCCTATAAGTATTTTCGTCCTGTAAAAAGTCTTAGCTAAGTATAGTTGCCGCTAAACATCTTGCCCGGTGACGGGCAGCAAGAGTGGGAAGTTTGCGCAGGTACACGCCGACAACGCAGCAAGCGAAAGATATAGATATAGGTACAGCTTCTTATAGCTTTGTCTCGCTCTTTCATGGTGTTTGAGCCCTACCCGACTTTCAGTACTGAAGAAGTGTTTTAGTAAATACACCTTGAACTCTCGGAGTAGACTGAATTTATTTGTTCCTCGTCACTTGTGGCTACTGGTTTGATCACATGGTTTGAAACAAAAACTTTCAATGATTAATCGACGTGAATGCCCAGAATGTAGCCGCCCCTTAATTTGTCCTTAGAATTGCGTTCTGCGCATCTTTGTCACGTGGTTCGCCAAAGAACAAGAAGAATAACGGTTATTATACTAAACCTAAGAATTCATTTTTGACATTAGCTAATAATATTAGTATGCTTCCTGATCACATTTTGAACCTCTCAGATGTGCCAGTTATGGTGAGCAACCCTCATAATTATTATTTCATCCACAGATACCGTGCCATGTACAGATACCGGCCGCAGAACCCCGACGAACTGGAACTAAACGAGGGCGATACAGTGTATGTTCTGGAGAAGTGCGACGACGGGTGGTACGTCGGATCCAGCCAGCGCACCGGCCGTTTCGGCACCTTCCCTGGTGACTATACTAGCATCTGTCTTAATCTCTCCTTTAAATAATACAAGCTGGAACATAACGAGGGCGACACAGTGTATGTTCTGGAGAAGTGTGGAGGTTCATTAAAGGAGCTGGTTTGCCGCAGCATTGATCATTTAAGACCATAAAAGCTGGATATAACTTAGATAATATACCAATGTAACTTGTTTTAAAATAACATGACTTTTTTAAGATATAAATTTGGCGAAAAAAAGCCTATCTAAAGTTAGACGGTACTCCTCGCTCTTCAGTAGTTTCAAAGTTAATTTGAGCGCGGCTTACGGCTAATTTTGCACCCCTCCGGTTCATAACAACTTTATCTCAAAATGTCTAGATAATCAATACGACTAAATCTCATAATCTCTGAAATTCAATTGGCGTTCTTTCCATAAAAACTGAAAGTCAATGTGGCTTTTTGCTAAAATGTTCTAGTGTCCACCACAGTTTCATTGAACGCATCTATAAATCTCTTTTCAAACCACATGCTCGACAATGCCGAATTATAGGTCATGTAAACCCTACCGAAAGCAAGACATTAAATCCCTTGGTATTAGCCGGGTTATAATGTTGTACTGAATTTCATTATAACCCGCTGGTTAATAATATGATTTCACTTTTCATAATTCTTATTACTATATGCATAAAGTTTAATTTTGCTAAACACAATTTGTCCTAGGCCATGGCCTACTTGATTTGACAAAATAAATGAAGTTTGCCTCCGTGTGAACCCCGGTCCGGAGGAGCGCGGTGTTCGAAATTCGAATTTCGAATCTAGGACCACGGCTTGTGCTTTCGAATTTGGAACGTCGCGCGCCTTCATTTGTTCACGCGTGACGAACAAATCGAGTTCTTGTAGGTGCCTATAGAAGATTTAATTTCAAAAATAATATTGAAAATGTCGAGTGATGAAAGTGTTTTGACTCCTGAGTTTATCAAATTAGATGCCATAGGCATTGTCAACAATCTGCTGCCAGAGAAGTCAAAGGAAAACATTATTTATCTACTGAGCCTGTTTTTTTGTCTCGCATAAGGTGTGAAAAGTAGAGTATACACCTCGGGGATAAGACTGTTTTAGTCTTGGGCGGTTGAACCCCTCACTGCACTCAGGACTCAGTCTTAATTCCCTCGCTTCGCTCAGGAATTAACTTATAACTCCCTCGCTACGCTCAGGAGTTAAATTATGAGTCCTTCGTTACGTTCGGGATTCAATTCGCTCCCGTGACATAAAACAGTGCTTTATCCCCTTAGTGTATAATCTACTATTGTAATCAATACCTTTTACAATTTCCAGGTAACTACGTGGAGCGCATTTGATAGCGCGAGCCGTCGCTGCTGCGGCGGCTGCGTCGCGCGACTTTGTGCGCGCGCCGGTCGCGTCAACGCACAGCACACTGACAAACACGATACAAGTGATTTTATATAGCGATCGATACAAAGGTACTGTCTATTCGAATCTGCAGTGATATACAGCTACAGAAGTGATATGAGTGGGAATGATGAACTAATATATTATGCGCACAGTAAAATATCTGGCAAAAGTTCTTATGAAGTGACAAAACGACTTTCCTAAGTAAGTATCAAGATTGTTATAGTCTTGAGTTAATCAAGATTGATAGTTTGTAGTATACAGTGCTGAAACTTAATTGAAAAAAAAACCGAGATCAATTTTGTATTTGGAACTTTGACATTTTCAATGTAATTTAAAAATTTCATAGAAACTAAGTGGACTTTAGTCACTCCCAAAGAAAAATAGCACCAGAAATATAGTAAATAATCGTGGCTTTGAAAAAGATTACAAGATCTTTTTCAAAGCCACGGTTATTTACTATATTTTTACTGTTTTGAACTGTTTCGCTTCATATTTCTTCACAATTCTATTTACCAACATTACGTAGTTTAATAATTTGTGTGAAAGTGTTTAAGCTACATCTAAGTTCTCCTATAAATACAGGTCAGTGTTCGATATTACCCAGCTATGTGGATAGAATAAGTGCTTTGAATATACCAAATTTTACCATGACTTTTATAATGTTTTGTACAAATGTATGTTTTAAGCCACCATTATCAACATCTGGATTTTAAACTTCTTACCGTTTGTAGATTCCGCTTTAAATATTTCTTTTAATTTGTCAATATACCATTTCCCGCTTGTATCTTCGCGTTCTATCTACGTCAGTGTACCAATCCAAAGTTGTTTACGCGTTCCAAAGAGTATGTTATCTGATAATTACGATGTTGTATAATTGTATAAAAAATAATAAAAATACATATACATGTAAAATTGTTAGAGTAGTAATTTATTTATAACATAAGAGATGGCTCGTCTTTTAAAAGCGACGTTTTAAATGTACGAAGCCAGACACGTTAGCTAACGTAACATACTAACCACGATCGGAGTTACATATCTGCAAAAGTCAAACTTTGAAACTAACAGACAGACGCAATGGCAAAAGTAACAAAGTTAAGGCGTTTTGTAAAATGTCTATTATAGTACATAAATCTAGTACATTATTTACCAATTTTATAATAGTTACCGCATAATAAACTGTTTAAAATACAATACTCAGATAACGCAGTGTTTAGAAATAGGGCGAGTATCGGCAACGGTTGACAATACAATTATTATATAAAATATGCTTAATTTTAAATTAGGTGTATATCGATTAAAGAAATTGTGAGTGCTATTTAGTCTGATATCGAAATATTAAAATCTCTGTAACCTTTTTGTTTTTGGCTTCAATTCGTTATAATTTCTAGTCATGGATTAGATTTTAAAAATGTTAAGATCAATAACTTATTGCTTTAAATTCGTATATCATCTATGTGTCTTTGTATCTGCTTATGTACAAACATAACTGATAAGGTTACTTATAATCTTAAAGTAAGGTACATATACTTACCACTTTTATATAAAACCCAGTATATACCAAGCTCCCTTCATCCTCGCCCTATGTAATGCTTCAGTGTGTAGAGACATAAGCTTCGTTATTTTATTAACCCAAATGTATTGTTGTACTTTACTTTGTTAATTTATTTTAGTAAGCACAAATGTTTTATTTTGTTGACACCTCGACGTATTATAACATTAACTTCTACCTACTATTGTTCGACATCATCACTCCTAATAAAGTAATCTTTATAAAAACATGTCTTTTTACTTTTATATTCTTTACTCGCTTGCAAAGGTTTAAAATTCAGTACTTGAACAGACTGTGATGGACTTGTTTCTATGGATAAGTAGGTACTTAAAAAATATGTATATCTAATCTACTCAATTGTCTAAGGTAAACTTACTAACCTTAGACAATTGAGTAGATTAGATATACATATTTTTTTCATCTTATAATATTAAACAGAATAAAACTATTATGTAGGTAGATCGAGGTAGACCTATTTATTATTTTCTGCTATCAAAGAAAATTACAAACAAATTGGAACTAGTACCTATTTACAGTTGAAATAATTGAGTTAACTGTAGGCTGTTGCAAACAATCTACAGATAGCTCAACTGATCCATATCAATACCAGTCTGAAGTGTCCCCAAGACGCGCTGGCTGCATTGCCCCGCTGTATGGCAATGCTGATCCGCTACGTCAGATACTTACCAGTTCTCTGGTCACGCGTCGCTAGGTAGCCTTACTAGTATTTCAGTATCCAGTTGCAATGGAAGACAGGCCAGGTTTCATGCCTTTCTACTTATGATGACTTACTTATTATTAATGCATTCAATACCTATTACAAAAATTACAAGTCGCTAAATTTATCATTGAAGAAATCGTCAAGTTCGTAAAAACATTTTTTTATGAGTATCATTTTTTATAGTGACCTACACATGCACTAGCACCTATCTTTTTTATGGCTAATTATTTTCTCTTGAAAGAGCTGAAGAGCTGAGTCAGCTGTTGGAGAAACCTAAGTACCTCCTCTGGTTATGGGTGCCCTCATACTGTCGCTTTTAAAAAAACACAGTAGGTAATATTCCCTGATGGAGGTCAGTGACTCACCTCTTCGCAATGTAGGGCCCACTGCGCATACATTTCAACACGCCTAACGTGGTTGCCTAGCAACGTGCGTGTTGACACCAAACAAAATGTTGAGTGAATATCTTTTCAAAAGATTTATTGTATCGAAACTCTTTGCTTTGGTTGTACGTCTTTTAGATAATTTTTGGGTAGGTATAGCGTTTACATTCTCTTTGATTTTGTATCTGTATGATATTGTATACTAACGTAGTGGTTTTAATCTCTTTGTTTGGTATCTGTAGGCATGAATATTATTTGATGTGGCTGTGTTGTTCTATGTTTTTCAGATAATTCGCGATAAACTGACTACCTACCTATCTAAGTGATTTACTAGGTACCATAATGGTTGAGACAGACTGGCGTGAAATATTGAGCTTCTCTCAGCGAGAGCTCGGGCAGGCTGATAAAGAGAAACTTTGCGAAGGTCTATCATGGATGGAAGCGGACGATATTGAACTCAACTTTTCCGATCTGAAAATACTGTTTCGACTTGCACAAGATATCCTAAAATACAAGAACGAGCAGGTATGTTATCATTTTAAATACCTATTTGAATTCATAAAAAGCTTACTCATAATTATTGTGCACATCATGTAGGTACAGGCATTCGGGGTAACTGACTGGTCGCAATGGAGACAGCAGGGAGTTTTTACTCCAAGGCTGTGAATTCCGGAACGGGGAGCGTAGGTTAAACAGTTTGTCAGGAGATTAGCAACGTTTATACAGATTTATGATGTTTTCATTCGCGTGGACTTTAGAAATACACAATTAATGTTAGTTTCCATGCAAACTATAACCCCCAAAGTTTCAGAACCAACCAGTCCTTTATGATTTTAAAGTTAGGTTGCGAAAACATTATGAATCCCTAAACTATAGGTACCCCCAAGTCGGGGCAAGTAAACGCATCGTCTTAAATCGCATTTATTTCAGTAAATGTAAATTACAATATAATAAAATATTTTCACTGTTCTAAGAAGAAAAAACAAAAAAAAACAGTATATTTTGAGCTTTGTGAGGTTTTTTAAAGTGAAAACTGCGCCCACGTGACCCAAATGACTCTATTTCTCGTTCCTTGGATCTTTCAGTTCAATCCAAAGTATAAAAGTAAAAAAGTTTTTCTAGGAACTTAAGTTATTTACACATATTAACAAAAATAGGAAGCGACGCGACCTGCAGAAGCAGTGTAGAGACCTAGGTAAGTACTAAACATACAGGTCTTTTTTGCAGGTGAACAATTTACTAGGACAACTAGAGACTATCAACAGAAAAGGTTCAAAGAAAAAGTCTAAAAGTCAAGGTATGTCCTCAGACTTTTACTCAATACCCATCTCATTAGCTATATATTATGCTAAGTTTTTATTTAAATACCTACGTATTGGCTGAGTACACCAGCCAAACTCGATGTAGAATGTTTGTAAGTGTATTAACAAGGTTAAGGACCTAAGTTGCTTACACATTATATCCTGACACACACAATTACAGAATCACCAGCAGGCACTAAAAGTGAAAAGCTAGCCCATCAAGAAGAACTAATAAAAGAAAACAAAGAAATACTTGAGCAACTCTACACGGATATTGCTGAATTGGAGGGTAAGAAGAACAAACTGTCAGATGAAAGGACTAACAAAGAAGATAGTGATTCCAGTAAAGATCCTTTATCGGAGATGAATACTGTAGTCCAACTTGAAAATGAGGTGGCTATGAAAAATAGGCATATAAGAAAACTGTTGGTTGACGTCAAGGTACGTGAAAATGTACCTTATAGTAATAAAATATAAATTAACGTTATAACAGTATAATTCGACTAAGCTTAAATATTTTTGTCAGGCTATTGAAGAAGAAAACACAAGGTTCAAAGAAAAAACTTCTATCCTAAAAGATAAACTCACAGAAGCCACACAACTGATAGACAACTTAACAGAACAGTTGCTTCACTTGAATCATGAAAATTCTCATCTTAAAGGTATAAAAACACTAAAAACTATCCTATCCTCGAATTATGTTTGTTACCTACTTATTGTTTTATTACATTACGTAGACATCTAATTAGAACTAATAAATTTTCTTTTCTTATCCTTATAAATCAAGAAATCTTAGGAAAATCTGAGCAAGCAAAAGCAAAACTTAATTGTCAATTAGAAGCTCTGCAGAAAGAGTTCTTTGAGAAAGATTCAAGAAGAGAAAATATTTACGTAGAAATTAAAACCAAACTCCAACATTGGAAGGTAGTCATGAATTTTAATTTAATGATGTTTTAATTGTTAAAAGAGAACAAATACTGTTTGATATTATTTTTCATAGAACCTCGCTAAAATAAAGAATTCGGAACTGGAAGCACTATCTATGGAGCACGAAAAACTAAAAGAAGATAATACTACATCGCCTAAAATAATCGTAAGTAAAATGTACTCGTATCTTCTATAAAAATTCGCATAGGTAGTGGAATGTTTTTCATAACATTTTCAAATTAGGTACAGAAAAGTAACGATGAGGAGCAAAAAATAAAAGAACTACAAGATAAACTAACTGAAGCGTCACAAGAAATAGATCAGTCAGCTAATTTGATCAATATTCTAAGGTCTGAAAATAGACAACTAAAAAATATCTTAGAAGAAATACAAGATAATTCAGCATCTGAAAACAGAAATGAGAGTGACGAAGGAAAAGAAAGAATATTAATAAACAAGTTAAGGAAAAAAATTAAGGATTTGAGTGATAGTTTGCAAGAAGCAGACGAAAGGATTTCTGTTCGTGAAAGAGAGGTAAGGAAACGAAAAAAATCTAAATTTAAATAAGTTTTGAAATATAACACCTTAATGTGTTTTACATGCAGCTTGCAGAAATTTCTACTGAATTGCAACTTGTACAATCAGATAAAGGAATAAAGACTCTTCTAGATGGATTGAAGCATAAGAAACGAGAGTTGAAGTTAAGAGATGAAGGCATGAAGTCATTAGTTGAAGAAGTTAATGAATTCAGTCAACAAGTGAATGATTTAGAACTGGAAAATGAAGCATTGAGGTAAAATTTTGTAGAAATAATAGATAGGGCAGAGTGTTCGGCAGAACGTGTGCCAAAAGTTAACAAGGGGTAGGTGTATTGCATTTGGTTCTACCGCGAGGATTTTCAGGGTAAAAAGGTGTCACCCTTTATAATACCTACCATACCAGTAAAATGAATTGGCAATAGTATCTCATTATTGATACATTGTGATTTCAGACATAAGTTCAACATACCAGGTGACGAAACAATCGACACAAAGGGGATATTAAAGAAATATCGTGAGTTGGAAACAAGTAATTTAGAAATATGTAGAGCTAATCGAAGACTGGAAAATAAACTTCTAAATATTGAACTAACTAACCGAAACCTAACAGCCATTAATGCAAAATTAAAAAAGTTACTGCATTTAATGGGGTATCCTCAAGATAAAATAGAAACTGTTATGCAGGGCGGTGAAAGTGATGAACATATTTTAATCGAGAACGCTGGAAACAGGTAACTTTTTACAGGTACATATATATGTACCCAACGAAGAAAATTACATTTAACACTGTATATAACGTTTTACTTATTTTAGTACATCCATGCAAACGCCCAAAGAAGAACCAATGAAAATTATCACTAATGAGGCAGAAATAAAGGCAATCACGGAAGAAAATGAAGGTCTTAGAAAGGGCCTCCAAGAAATTCTCGACTTTTTAAAAGATAACAGTAAGTTACCAACAGCATCCCAAAAATATTAGTTTAGTACCTATCACGCATTGTCATTTAAAAAGGGGAGATGATTTATCTTATGTTGTATCTTAAAGGCACAACTTCGTCGGGTATCCTTGCATTAGAATGTCCAAGCTTAGAGGCGTTGCTTCGTTCGATGGAAGCGCGCCATACTGCAGGTTGGTTTGCACCACATATGTCAACAATAGCGGAGCTAAGAGCAGCTATTGGAGGCAGAGATGCGTTGTTAAAAGCTCTGCATGAAGCAAGGTAAGTATTTTACGTACCTACTATCCTATACCTGCTATATTTTTTACCAAATAACAAAAATATACAAAATCTCTCATCTTGTAGAAGAGAAACATACGACGTTCTATCAAAGTTATCAAAAGAAACACAAAGATCAACGGAATTAGAACGTAAACTACTTGCAATGGAAAAAGAAGAAAATAAAGATCAAAGTCTTCAAAATGTAACAAATATAGAATTCGGTACATGGATTGGCGAAAAGGAACAAAATATTGATATATGTAACGAAAATCATATAACGGAAATTATTGCAAAAGGAAACGCTCTATACGAAATGCATCTCAAAAAGGGATTGGAGTATTTTCACGAAAAGTTCAAGTTACTCTATGACAAAATTAGTTGTATGGCAATACAAGCAGCTGATGATCAAAACAAATGGTGCATCCAAGAAGAACAATACAAAGCTCAAATTGAAAATCTTAAAAGTCGAGTCCAACAACAAGAAGAGGAAGATGTAAGTGAGAATTCACCTGGTCTGATAACTCTGCTTGATTATTCATATCCGTCTAACTTACAAAGGAAGTGCACGTATTTAGAAGACTCTTATAAATACATAAGAACTTTGAATGAAAATATAAAGAACGAAAACATGGAAGCAAAAAAAGAAATAATGACACTATCATCTCAATATGAATCTGAAATTCAAAAATTGATCCTCTCAATAGCTAACCTCACAGACAAGTTACGAAGTTCTATACCAATCGAGATGTTTTGGAAACTTAATGCTACTTTTAATGAAAACATCATAAAATATCGAAATGTTATGGAAAATAATGTTCAGAATAAGAATGAATCCGTTGATCTATTGAGTCGTTTGGAAAAAGATAAACTGGAGATTATTAACCGCTTTTCTCCTAGCAGAAATGATGCCGGTAAGAACTGTTGATAAAATGAAACTCAAATAAAAATTAAGAAACTTAATTTTAAATTATTTTTTTAGGAGGATGTTATTGATTAATGTTTATCTTTCAGAAAAAAAAGGGAACAATAGCCCTGAGCACCTATTATCAAATATTGAAGAATCCATTCTCAAAAAACAACTATACGAGCTGTGCCTTGAATTAGATTCTCGAAATAAGAAGTATGAAGTTCTAGAAAACAAAAATCTAGAATTGCAAAACACACAATCTCAAATAATGTAAGTTAAGTGAGTGGATTGTTTCAAAACTAATTAATCAAGCCCTGATAAATATACCTACTTTTTCAGAGACAGCTCACTGGCCTCAATCACGAAACAGGAACTAGATATTTTAAAAAATCAACTCAAAAACATGGATGACGAAAACAAAGTACTTACAAAGAAAAGCCAACATGTCAGCAATCAATTAGAAATAGCACTGCTGCAGGTATATTACAGACTGAATGACAATATTACCTGAACTAGTTTCCTTTTCGCTAAAACATTTAACAACTTTTTCAGATACAAGAAAATCAACAGCGCCAAATGAGTATCGATATGGAGGTTAATTTGCTAAGACATCAGATCTTAGACCTTCAATCGACCAGTGACAACAAGGCTATTGTTGCTCGGTAAGTCTTTTTACAAATTTGTTCAATTTAATAGGATCTCTTAAAAATTTCTTGTTATATTTATTTGTTCAAGGCTAAGCGGTGAAGTTCTCGTGGCGCATTTACAAGTCACAGAAAGTAACAAAAATATTCAAAGACTGAATTCAGAATTGGAGAAAGAGAAGGACTTAAGAAAAGAAGCCGAAGAAATGTTAAAAGCACGCCAGAAGATTTTTGATGTTTATTCATTTAGATATGAATCAAAATTCAGGTATATTTTCGAATTAATGCGAATATTGAGACATCAATATCAAGGTTGCATTCCGATAACTTCAATTGAGAATTATCTAGACAAAATGGAAGATATCACTCGGGAATCCCAGGTCGCAAATGCAAAATTGCAAGAAATTGAGGATCTCAGATCAAACCTAATGACTAAACACAGCGTGATTGATCAAATCTTAAATGTTTCTCGAAATAAATGTGTCATTGAAGGCGACAGTTGTCCACATAAAATAAAGATAATGATGATGGTAAGAATTTCATTATATTTTGCGTAAATTTATATCTGAATTTGTGGTTATAATTAACGAATGTACTGTACTTCTTTTAAGAAATCTACTCAGGTTCGTGAGAAGGAGCTCTTAGCTAAAAAATTGAAAAATATTGAACAATCTAGAGATGAACTTGTGAAAAAGTGCAACCAATTGGAAAGAACTCTGGTTTTAGTTAATCAAGGTTTTGAAAAATCTAAAATAAATGGTATTATTGATAGGAAGCACAGTGATGGAGAAATAGTTATTTCCAACTTAGAACAGGACGATGTTCAGTCAGATGATGTGTCCGAATCTCGCAGTAAGGGTTGTACATTATTTTGTAGCATTAACAACTTTGTCATTCTCTTATGTCTGTAGTGTATTTTCCTTGTATTTTTAATTTTCAGAAAGCAGAACAGTTACTTTACCAGAACCCCAAGTCTTAAAACCACCGAAGAATGACACAACATATAAAGTTAAATCGAACATAAGTAATTCCACGCAAACTAACGTTATAAATCCAGATGGGATAAATCAACACTTAGAAATTAAATTAAAAGTAACAGATGTTGAAGTGCAAACGGTTGTCGACGTTAAGCAAACAGAAGAAACAGCTGTTCAAACTATTGAAGATAAATCGTTAATTGATTTCGAACAAAACATGAAATCTCTTAATATTACTATCGAACAACAAAAAAAAGAATTAGCTGAAGCCATATTTCTAATACAGGAGAGATCTAAAGATAACCTTATTTTGACAAACGAGAAACTTACCATGGAAGCAAGTATGCAGACATTGAAGTCAAATAACAACTTTAAAGAAAAGTTAAATGAAAAATTGCAGAATGATATTGATGAAATACAAAAGGAACTTTATCAATTAACTGAAAACATAAAAAGACAAGATGAAGCTTACAATATGAAAAATGCTAGTGAAAATAATTCAATCTTGACAGCACTAAAGCAATCTGAAAATGACAAAAAGATCATAGTTGCTGAATACAAGGAGTTGCTGTGTAATGAGCGAGATGAATATTCCAAGACAATAAAAGAACTAAATGCTAAAAATATGGATTTACAATTCAAATTAGACAGGTATACTTGTACTAATATATAACGTAGAAAATTCTTTATCGCTCGCTTCTGGTGATGTTCAAATCAATCATTTTGCAACAGCTAGTAAATAAAACCTTCCTATCTTTTATCTGATTGGTTTACGTAACCATGTTCATTACAGAAAAGATAGTGATACGAAAAACTACAACAAAGAGCCTATGAAAGAAGTGGTCAGTAAATATACAATGAAAACCGTCGAGCTGGAAGACAAATGCTTTCGACTGCAGAGTGAATTGGACGAATGTAAAACACAAATGTTAGTCGTGTGATAATTTTAAAATTCCGTTAAAAACTTAAGCGTGTGTGAAAATATTGTGATAGTACGTGTTTACAGGAAATCCTATCAAAGTGAAATTGATCGTTGGAAGGATCTGGCCGGGGAGCGATTAGTGAAAATGGAACGGCTTAATGATCAATTGGGAGAAAGGCACTTCCAAGAGGTTAGTATTCATAAAGAATACCAACATCTAACTAAGCAATGAAGAGGCACCTCTTATAAAGTTAAAATGATTCGTTAAAATATTGTCCGTTTCTTAGGTAGAGTCATACAAAGCTGAGAACCAACACTGGCTCTCGCAATTAAACGATACGCAACGTGAACACATGGAGTTGCGGTCTCGACTCACAGAGCAAAAGGCTTTGTACATCAAACAGCTTTCTGAAAAGGATGGCCAGCTTGAGCAGTTCCGCTCTGTTATAAACAGTTTGAAGGTAAATTTATAGCTTTCAACAGACTTCTACATTCTTTATTTACCTACATTGCGTTGGTAAACAAATACCAAAATCTTCCTTGAAGAGTTTGCAAATCACAAGCTTGGATTCTCACATTTTCACTACAGGCGCAAGTCATGAACATGCAAACTATGATATCAGTGAACGATCCTAGTTTCGATCTGTCGGCCATAGTGGAGGTGGAAGAAACCAGCGATGCCTTGAGCAATCACGGCTCAGACAGATTAGAGATCAAGTTCGACAGCAGCGTGGATGTGAATGAGATTAACGATGAATTTGGACGGATTGGAACCACTTCCACTGCTATTTGGTAAGTTGGCTACAATTAGCATTACATGTCAGAGTTTTTTAGTGACCCAGTTCCTCTTTTTCAGGCAAGAACCAGTCATAGAGCGTCTACGCCGTGATAAGCAGATGACTTGCAAACAGAACGCCATGCTCCGACGGCAGATCAAAGCGCTGGCTGCGAGGGAGAGACGTGCTCGGTTAGACGCACAGAATTTGAGGAACCAGGTGTTCAGGATGTAAGTAATAGAACCAAGTCTAGATAACAACACGCCTGGACGATGATGGTTTAACTTGGCCAGAAATTGTGATCTTTATTTGATAATGTTATTTACAGTAGTACATCAGGCAGCAAAGTAGCGACGGCAGAAACAGCGGCTCTCCACAACAAGATCGCATCGCTGCAAGCGCAACTAATTAGCGCAAGACGGGACTCTAGCTCCAGCATTGCGCTATGGGATAAGTGGAAGAGGTAAATATTTAACGACTCATGTGGCTCATCGACCTTAAGTGGAAGCCGTCTTCGACAAAAGACTTCCAGGCATCTCGATTCTTAGATGAGATGTCTCTCGCAAGCTAGTGGTAAAAATGTGAAAAAAACAACTTACCTAGGTACGTACGCAAATACTTATATGTGGTAACATTCTGCAAGGAGAAACATCAAATTGAGGTAGACGAAACCAGGCCAACAAGTTTTCAATTCAATTTAAATTTTGGGAGTCATAGATTTCATATACTGATCCTCGGAGAGGCCGAGCATTTTGTTTTTGAAAACTTTCGTTTTTTTTCCGATGAGGTGTACATTAGCTCTAACATTTGCCACTAGATTCGTGTCTCTCATGTAATAGCATAATATTTTTTAACTTTTAGAGCACAACAAGCAGCTGAGAGATGGCAAGCGCGTTTTGAAGATAAATGCCAGGAAGTAAAGAAGCTGGAGCATGGTTTAAACCTGTCCAAATCCGCTGTCAGTAGGCTGGAGCGGGAGAAGAGAGTTTTGATATCAAGACTGACTCAAGAGAAACGTAAGGATCTTACAAACTAACATTAATATTATAAATGCTATTTATGCGATAGCTTAGATGTTTGTTATCTCTTCACAGCAAAACTACTGAACGGATTGGGCTGAAATTTTGCTAAGATGTAGCTCTAGGCCGAGAATAACATACAGGCTTTTTATCCCGGAAAACGTGTGCGAAGCCACGGGTAGCAGCTAGTTTACTCTAAAATCATATCTTTCGACAATTGCATTTTTGTTTTAACCCATTCACTGCCCAGCTTCGGCGGTGCAAACGAATTGTGCACGCCCCGCAGCTACTCGCTGATGAACCAAGACATGTGCGCCAAGGGCAGTAAAAGTTATAGTTCATTTTAGGGATAACCATGATCGTTTCAAAGTTTTACATAGGAGGGCGCAATGCGCGCCATTTTGTGAAAAGGATAGAGATATGAAATCGCGTTCATAGAAGCGGGCCATAGCATGCGTTGAGATGTAGTAAGTAGTAACTATTTTATGCATTACCTAATCTGTGGTATAAGTAACGTTCTATAATAAAGAGTAGTCATCATCTGGATTTCTGTTTTGGAACGGCGCAAGTGCAAAAATCAAGTTATTGCTTATTTACAAGAAAACTAAACAAATTATAAAGAAACTGGTTCAAAAATAATTAGTAATAACTTACGAATCAAAACATATCCGCAGTCTATTGAAATGATTTAAGTTTTGATTGGCCATATCGCGAGAAGAACCGACAACCGCTGGGGTAAACGTGTTCTTGAGTGGAGACCGCGACTCGGCAAACGTAGTGTAGGACGCCCTCCGACCAGGTGGGATGACGATTTGCGAAAGACTGCTGGCAGATGCTGGATGCGGCAAGCTGAAGACAGGGCGCTATGGCGCTCATTAGGGGAGGCCTATGTCCAGCAGTGGACTGATATAGGCTGATGATGATGATGATGATGAAGTTTTGATTCGTAGATTATTACTAATTATTTGATTCCTTGAACCAGTTTCTTTTTATGTTGTGTAGTTTTCTTGTAAATAAGCAAAACCTTGATTTTTGCGCTTACGTCATTCCAAAAACGTACCGCGCATTATGCTCTGTCCCGCTCCTATGAGCACTAAATCCTATGTCAATTGTTTCAAAAATGGCGCGTATTGCGTTCTTTAAATTATTATTTCAATATTAAGGTTTCGCAACAAGTGAGGACTAGAGAAAATTTTACTAATCATCTTTAGCCCTAATTGACAAATTCATGATCCACAGATGAAAACCAGCTTTCGTTAGAAAAACAGGACCATGAGATTGCTGAGAAAGTACAACGGCCCATCGAATGTTCGAACTGTATGAATGCACCGCCCCTGTCGAATCGCACCTTGTTGGAGCGGGTTCAAGCGCAGCAAAGGAGGATTGCTGCTTTGGAAGTTGCTGAAAAGGTACTTACGATTAGATATTATTATAAGTAAACCAGCCCGAACTGTCCCACTGAAGGGCAATGGCCTCCCTCCCCTCCTTCCATGACTGTCCTCAGAATGGAGAGCCCGTTGAATAGGTCGGGCTCGCCCCGAGCATAACATCCGTCATTCTTGTCCTCTGGAGATCCACGTGACAAAGATGCGCAGAACGCAATATTCTAAAGACAAATTGTTGGCAATAAACGCAACAGCCATAAAGTAGCCCTTAGGACAGTCGCGTCGATTATTAATTTTCACCACTCCCACTCGAAAACGGTGACTTTACTGCTCAAAAATAGTGAGCAAAATCGGATTGTGCTCACACGTGGAATAAAGGATATAAGGTATTCAACTTGTTGAAAAAAGTAATTTGAATACAGAATGTTGCACTCAAATTAGATGGTGTTATAAATTATTGATACTCTATGGACGGCGGCGCCGAAGTTTCATGCGATGGCCAAGTCAAGACTTGGTATTACATGGATCTCACAACTTTTTACGGTAGAAGAACTGAGTTGCGAGATTTAGTTTTTTAAAGTTTTGTTTTAGATGGCATCCTTCGATCAAAAATAAGTAGTTCGCGGCCTCCCCCGTAGATTCCTAGAGCCTTACAAAAATGTCAATCAAAATTGTCTACGTTTTGTTTTGACGCAGACAGTTTGCGCAGAGCCTGACAAGTTTTTTCCATACGGAACAAGAGATCGGTGGAGTCGAATTCATTTTATTTTATTTTGTAAGTAGGTAGGTACCTTCCTGAGAATTATATACCTACCTACTCAGTTTATTTTCTATAAGGATTAATTAACAGAATTCAGGTAAAGATAACGAATCATTTATTGATGAAACTATAAATTGGTGTCTCAACAGTAGGTACCTATATATACAAAAGGGTCATTTCAGACATACAACAATTTAAACTTAAAATACAATTTCAGGCAGGCACTCTAGATTAAAAAGATCTGGTTCCTGTCTGCGGCTTTGCACGAGTTTTTTTTACGGGACAAAAAATAAACGTTTTATAAATTCATACTTCTGGTAGTCCTAGTCTTTCTTTTATTAGAGAGTCTACGCAAATGAAATTTTAGGGCGGGCCAGCTAGTTATTTTAAAAATCATCAACTAGTAATATTAAACTTATTTTTATGAAAAATATATTAATACATACTAAAAATGAAAAAAAAAATTTAGAAGAAATAGCCTCTCCATTTATCAATTTAGAACAAAATTAATATTTTAACATAGGCAAACCAAACAACAATATTTTATGCTGATTTCACAAGTATATGACTCACATCTCAATATACGGGTAAAAAATATATATAAACTTACTGAAAATAAGAAATTCCATCCTTTTTCAGCACTTTGGACGAGTGATTCTTGCATTTTTTGTACGAGCACTTACCCATGCTTTTTGTCTGAACGCTAAAATGACACTAGTTGAAAAGCTTCCCTAACATGTCAAAATGTTTCTCTTTTGCTACTGAAGGTTGTGGCGTGCGCATTGTGAATCTAAGGGGGGCCGGCAAAGCCGGACATTTTTGATCGATGATGGCATCTCATTTCTTTCTGTAGATAGTCCTACTTTTTTTCTTTTTTAACGAATAAACCTAAAAACTCCCCGACCGATTTCAAAAATTATTTAGCCGTTTGAAAGCTACATTATCACTGAGTAACATGGATAGACTATAGAATATACCAGTGCAAAGCTGGGGCGGAACGCTAGTCCTTTATAATTTCAGAGCCCCTAATGCAAGTTACTCGATATTATCGTCTCAATGACGTCACTTTCCAGTGTTGTTACATAAAGGTATCCAACAAATCGAATATCTCGTCGTCGAGACAATCCTCATCATCATCGTATCAGCCCGCAAATGTCCACTACTGGGCATAGTCACGTACTCACGTAACCTCACTAAATGGAACCAACACCTTTGTTGTAATCCTGTGAAAAGTTACAACGTTTATATGTCACCTCAGAAAACTTATCTTCAATAGTTAGCGATAAGACCGCTCATTGTACTTACTTTGTTACTATAAATGTCAACCCTGTGTTTTGTTTTCAATTTTGTAGATTGTTTTGTTATAAAATTCCACAGGGCAATGAGTTGTTGGTGTCAGAATACGAAAGATTGCTAGCGGAAATCACCTCGTTAAAGAGTCAAGTGTTGAAACTGGAGTCAACATTGTTGGAGTCGCAAATACGAATGCCAATCAAGGAGAATAAAGATAGCCAGCCGGAGGTGGATCATTGGAAAAAGTAAGTGTTTTAATATCAGGGCGAAGGGAACCAACAAAGCACGCAGCTAGAGTTTATGCTTACTCTGTCCATAGATTGTAATATTATTATTATAGATTGTGAATATCATTCGTTACAATTCAATCAATTTGCTGTCCATGGGTTCCCTGCATGCTTGGACAGTGCAAGTAGCCTAATAAAATAATTAAAAAAAACTTTAAGAAGAGTTTTGGCGCGTCGTCGGGCGAAGGTTCGCCTGCGACCATCGAGCACATATCCAGGATGCCTGCGACGCAGGAGGTTGCGGGTTCGATTCCCGCCTTGGGGCAAATGTTTGTATGGTTTTTTGCTATTAAAGTGCGTAACTCGCACAGGGGCAATATTCGATATTTTATGGAACGTTACAAATTTTTTGTAGAAAATGTTTGCATGATCTGCAAATATAATATGTTCCTGGTGTTCTAGGTATTTTTTATTTTCTATGTATACTAAAAATATGTACCTATCTATGCAATACATTGTTATTAATATATCAGTCGTCTAGTACCCATAACACATCCTCTGCTTAGCTAGAGTCTAGATAATGCGTGTGGATTGTCCAGCACTAAAAATTTATTTATATTTCCAGTTACTGCGAGATGTTGAAAGACGAGAACGTTCAGCTGCACCTGCGTATAAACGCGTTGGAAGCCACCCCGACCACCGCACACCAACACAGAATCAACGACTTGGAGCAGACTGTGCTCACGCTTAGAGGTCAGTTTCTTCCTAACTCCTCTGCACACATAGAAACATAGGTATAAAGAGTGTCATTCTTCTTGTCCTCTGGCGAACCTCGTGACAGAAATGCGCATAACGCAATCCTATGGCGAGATACCTATTATTAAACACATAACACTACTTACTCTAATCTTAAGCCTCACAGGGTCTTGTGATCATGGTGGTTTCGGCAGAATATCAGCGCCTATCTACTCTTGAGTGGTAAGGCATTTATGCTGAGTCGAGACCTTTTTGCTGCTGTAACACAGCACAGTCAGTCTTTTTGAAAAATGTTTTGTGAAATTGTTTTCGTTCTCGATGTTAAACTGTTACTTTTTTTTTTCTTTCTCAAACTATATTTTCATGTAGGTACTTACGTTTTGTACTGCAGCAGCAAATAAATGAATGTCTGTCTATATAAACGGGCGATTTCCGGGGTGCGCATGCGCAATAACTTAGCAAACGTTGGCTAATGATTCATTATTTTTCGCAGGTCTTGTCAGCAAATTTCAAGTTGAACAAAAAACTGGACACAAAAAACCTGAATCTAGACCGAACAGTGGACACAGTGGTGGAACTGAAAAGGTATGCAAAGGTTTTTTCTTTTCCTTAATCATTCCAATTTGAGCCTTCTAAAAATCTATCTTCTAAATGATCGGCTTGCCTTTATTTCAAGCTAGCTGGTTGCTCGTCGGTGTCATTTGCACTATGTTTCTATAAAATGCTTTAATGTGTGTTTGGTTGGCGTTATAATGAATAAATAAATAATAAACAAATTCCCCCACAGAATGTTTAAGTAGGTTGATATGCGTTTAGGGTGAAAGGTTGTTAGTTTATGCAAACAAATACTGTTGCCATTTAACTTCGGAAAGTTCGAAAGTTTTCATGTTTTATGAATCCCGTTAAGTCATTCTAAAGGTTGTTATTGTATTTATAGGTTGTATTTATTCATTAAAAGTACAGCTATTTTTTCAAGGGCACCCAATTCAATAGTGTAGTGTACCCTTAGTAAATTTCAAAGACCCAAACTCAATTCAATAGTGTACCTACCCTTAGTAAATTAGTCAAATCGTAGAGTGTTTTAATACTATAGATCTGTAAAATTCATTTGGGTTTTATCTGGTTTCTATTTTTAGGGTTCCATACCCAAAGGGTAAAAACGGGACCCTATTACTAAGACTTTTCTGTCCGTCTGTCACCAGGCTGTATCTCATGAACCGTGATATTTAGACAGTAGAAATTTTCGCAGATGATGTATTTCTGTTGCCGCTATAACAACAAATACAAAAAATTAAAAAATTTAAGGGGGCTCCCA
This sequence comes from Eupithecia exiguata, assembly GCA_947086465.1. Classification (NCBI taxonomy): domain Eukaryota; kingdom Metazoa; phylum Arthropoda; class Insecta; order Lepidoptera; family Geometridae; genus Eupithecia; species Eupithecia exiguata. The sequence continues at coordinate 8,256,344 of OX352233.1, forward strand.
TACAACAAACGTGATTTTTTTGCCGTTTTTATAGATAATGATACGGAGCCCTTCGTGCGCGAGTCCGACTCGCACTTGGCCGGTTTTTTATATATATTTCAAGTAAAAACAAAAACCTAATTCGATCAAAAATCTTTATTTGTATTTTCTAGAGTCGCAGTCAACTCGAGCCGCTTCGCACAGAGATTACGAATCTCAAACGCTGCATCCAAGAGAAGGACTTGCTTCTAGAACGTTCCAAGGAAATGCTGAAAATTGCCGCCGAGAGGGAAGACAATCTACTCGGAGAAGTAAGATGATTTTCTTATAGGTATTCAAAATGTATTAACCCTGCTATGTATAAGGGGATATCCACCGGGGGCAAGCTGTATCCCCCAGAACAGATCCAGCACCGAACTGTGGAGATCGCAGTTTACGCATTTACGTTTTACGGTTACCCGCATTTTACGTCGCAAATTACGCCGTAACTTTTCAAAAGTAATATATTGTTTTTTAAGCTTGACGGGATAAATACCTACTAATCCCTCGATTAATAAAATTTTATAGCACCACCTTTTATTTTCCTTAACAATGTGACAAATAATTCAAACTACCATATTTTTCACTTGCAGAATGCATTCTTACGTCGACAGCTGGAGGAAATTACCAAATCAAAGCCAGGTTTTCTATCTGCATAAAATAGTATGTACCCACCTACTTACGACATAGGTACTTAGACGTAAATATACCTACCTAAATTAAGTAAGAAAATGAGTGTTTCATATTTGTTCACTTAAATGAGTTTGGCCTAAATAAATAAGCACAAGTACCTACCTTAATTTTTTTTTGCCCTATGCAACTACTATTTACAAAACAACATATTATTCTATCATCCAGTAGGCCAAGCAATGGGATTGTTTTTAAAGTAGACAATAATGACATCTTACGTCACACATTTCGTACATTATTGAAGTTGTTTATAGAAAGAATGTATTTCAAATAATTTGCGCATTCGATGACAAAGTGACGTAATTTTTCTTTAAATAATCCCTAAACAACAATGCCCGTGCTTGGCCAACATGAGTAGTAAAAAACGCACTTTACTGTTATGATAATTATGGTAGGTATTGGTATTGGTTGGTATTGGTGGAAGTACTCCTGTATCCGCATTTGGACTCCATTTGGTCCATGTTATGATAGGTATACAATAAGGTTTAGGATTCTGTCCTCAAAAAAAAAAGTAAAAATAATATTTATAGGATCACTTTGTTGTTCGTCTGTCCGTCTGTCAACCCTCTTCTCTCAGGAACGCTTGGAGGAATTAATTTAGAGTTGAAATTATTATCAAGTAGGTAAGGTTCGTAATCTCTTGAAGCCGTGATATAAATAAAACTTCTAATCTAAGTCAACGCAGTCAAATGTTACAGCCGTATAAGTAGGTTTAAGGACATGTGAATCTCGCCTTTGACTCGGCTAAAGGATAGTTCCAGAATCATATAGTGAATTTGGCAAAAAGCAAGGGTCCTAAAGCACAAGTAAAGAAAAAATCCGAAAAGAGTAAATTTTTAAATTATTCACAAATAACATGGTTTTCTCCCTGGCTGGACCAAAAGCAATAGGGTCCTTCTCGTTGACCTAGAAAATATATGATACTTGGCAAGAAACAAGGTATTACAATTATACGGAACCCTCGGTGTCCGACTCGCACGCACTTGACGTTTTATTTATTACCTCATCTGTGACTAAACCGAGTGTAGTGCTATCTAGAGTTTTGTATTTGCTTTCCTTCAGATGACAATCAGTCTCTTTGACAGATCCAATTGGATTGATACTATCACTTTTATTAGGTATTATACAGGTCATGAACATTTATTATTATCACTGGGTACTCTGGTTATGTAAGTCTTGGGTCTCAATCTTGAACCTTCTCGTCGATGGTTCTTAATTCATTCTGAAAAAAGAGAAATAATCAATCAGTCGACGAGCATTGTCGATTGAATCGACAATGCTCGTTCCGGCGACATCTGGATCGACTCGATTCAGATGTCGCCGGAACGAAATTAATTTGATAGCACAAAAAATGATCAATCCTTTTTATTTCGATCGTTAAGAAAGGGACGCCATCATTCTGATTGATGTCAAATTAGGTTAGGTGTTTTATTCATATTTATTAATTATATTTACTATATATATTTATAAGGGAAATGTTAAATTACTCACACAGTCAAATCGTAGGTAGATATATGTAAATATCAAACTCGGTTGGTATGTTTTACTTTAAAATTTACTTTGAGTAAACAATGTTCGGATTACAAAACTTACAAGAAAGATAAAAATAAGGAAGTACCTATTACGTGAAAAGATAACAAAAAGATACCTAGAAAGTAGTAGATACCTGTGTCTCAGATTTCTCATCGTCGAACCTTGCTTTTAACCGCTTAGCGAGTGGTGGAGTGAAGAGTGCCGGGTCAGGGTGCTTCCGTCCCTCTCGCTCCCATGGCTGTTTGTGTCTCCACAGCAACGACACCACAGACCCAACGATCAGTACCCACACTAGGCCTATCTGTAAAAACATTTTCATACAATCAAAAAGAACAACCACAAAATGTGACAGAAAATTTACTCCGAATCTCGGCTAAATCACACTAATAATAATAATAAATGCTAATGTTTCGATGTTTAAGTAAGTGTTTGTTACTTTTTCACGCCCAAACAAAAATTGCAAGATTAAGTCTAGAGTTCTAGATCTTAGATGTTACACTTAAGCTACATTTTGTACCGGAATAAAAATTCCAACTTACCGGGCTGGTCCATAAATAAGAGATCCTGTACAAGTAGAAATAATCGCTAGGGTTTGTGACTACAGGAGAAGGTAGAGTCACGTTAAACGGGCACCCTTGTACACTCAGCGGCAGTTTCACTGGCGCTGGTCGAGGCCCACCCAGGTTTATCCAAAGTGTCATTGCAATACCGCTGACTAGAGCTACTGAAACTCCCTGAAATTTGTGGAATATGATCAGTTATGAAAAAGGTGTCAAAAATGTACTGTTCCGGTTAGTTTTCTTCACTTTGTCCTAAAACTTTATAGTTAACTGTCCAAAGAGACAAAAATGCAGCGCCATTTAACCATTTATTTTTTAGGCTACATAGCAAACCAATAAAAACTTGATAATAATTTTCTGTGCTGGGATTTTTGGTAGTGGGGCTCAAATCATTCTTGATGTATCAAGAAGTATTTGAGAGACCTCAAGAGACTTTACCCTACACAGTGTTTAAGTGACCTACCATTTCATTAGCATAAGTGGTGAACATGCCAAGAGTAAATACACCGAGCACAGGGCCGCCCACAGCTCCGAATATCGTCAGCGAAGCCTGCAGTATCCCCCCAAGATATTGGGCCAAATAGGCCATCGTGAGGAAGACTAACCCGTACACACAGGCTAGGATCTTAGTGAGCCATATCAAGTATGCTTCTCTGACTTTGCACCACCTGAAAGAAACGATGAATAATTGCAACATTCACACAGCACCATCTAGAACCATAGTATGCAGAGTTAAAGGGCAAAAATGCAACATCCACAAAGCATCATCTAACCCCAAAGTATTCAGGGTTAAGGACAAAAAAAATGCCCAGACCTACATCAAATATCAGCAAGAAACGATCCCGCCAACAAAATCAAAACGATCTTTTGTTTTTGGTTTATTTTGTCTCTTATTGGAGGCTAAGAAACTATTGTGGCCGCTGAGCCATCTATAGCCATCTATGGCTGAAAGATTACTATCATCATTATCATCCGCCCGTATACGTCCACTGCTGAACATAAGCATCTCACAAACGACGCTTCGAATAGCGGTCAGGAGCCGCCTACATCCATCGACTACCTACGAACGCTACAATGTCGTCGATCCATCGAGTGGGAGGTCTTCCCACACTCCGTTGCGCATTGCACCGCGGTCGCCACTCGTGAGTTAAGTCGCAGAATTATTGAAATCATCCTTGGAGCCACTGTGTAAATATTTAGTTATATTCGATCATACTTATTTTGGATTATAAAGTAAAGGATACATTTTTAAAACCGTCTGTGTAAATAATTTAATATCACCATTGCGAAACAAAACAATGGAAAACTCATGTTTTCTACGAAAACTTTTTTAATAATATCCCAAAAAATTTCTAAATTTTCTTTTTAAATTTTCGATTTTGACAGGATTCGAACCCGCGCCTCACCTTCGAATCCTGTCGAAATCGAAAATTTAAAAAGTTTTCGTAGAAGATTTACCCAGTGCGAGTAACGCACTATAAAGCAAAAAGCTAACTCATGTTTTGTTTGCTGACGCACATGTTCCTTAATCTGACCTTGATATGTAGTCAGCGAGGGTGACAGCAGCCAGTGAATTGCAAGACGACGACACTGTAGACAGCGAGGCGCTGAATATCCCGGCCACGAACAAGCCTGCGAGGCCGGGGACTGCCTTCATCGCGTCTACCACGTAGTACGGCATCAGCTGGTCTGTCTGGGGATAGAGGATATAATTTTAACCAAACAAAATAGCTGATATTTTGATTTGTGTTCATAAAACTGATGTATATGCAAAATACCACTACTGTACTGTACTGTACCATAAACAGAACCTACATGATCCTCACACCAAGATTATTTTTATCGTTATAAAAAATTGACCATTATCCCTACCTACCTTATCAGCACACAACTGTTCATGCAGAACGGGCCTCCCCAAACCAGGGGCGTTTGCCATAATCACCACGTACAGTAGGCGGATTGGTGATCGCAGTAGAGGTGTTAAAAATATATAGAAGAAAGCTGCTTAAACAGACAATCACTGGCTAAGTTGTTGGGGTCTACACTTTCGCCGCCACTGCCATGGTCAATTTAGCACTTATGGTACCCAACATAATGCGGCGATAATCAACAAATCTCCAAAAGTGAAACTAGATTAAATGTTATAGGGTAAATGTTTTAAAATGTGGTCGGGACCCTAGCCCCTCAGAAAGGCAGATGTTTGAAATTTTGAGTCTAAATTATCGAGGACACAATGGTGTCCTGTATAATGATACAGACTTGCAAAGAAAATACATACCGCGGTTATTGCTTTGCTGGTGTATGGATCACAGTCTCTGTAGACAGCGTACATTCCGAGGCCGCTGATGCAGGTCACCAGGCTCAGAGAAGCCAGCACCGGCCAGCTCCACCAGAGGCACGCTTGGGACTGTCCCAACGTGCTGACTGTCAGCAGTCTTTGAACCTGTGCATTGATTTTGATAACTATATGCTAAGGGTCTCATCACACCTCATTTCATCAACCCAGAATGTAGTTATGGTATCGAGCTGATGATAGTGGCATTTACACATAAATAGCGTAAAAGTATTCGGATATAATTTAGTAAACAGCTCCTTTTCATGGTAGGAAATTTTAATGTGCATAGATTTTTGAAATGTGCCTTGAATTGTTAAGATCATAACTTACTTGCGTTTGGTTTACGGCATACAATGACAAAAATGTAATGGTGCCAGCTATGAGAAGAGCCCACCATGTGTGTCTTTCTGTCGGGTCTACGCTGATGCTGAAATGAACACATTTTTTTTATCTCATAGTGTATTATGATTAGGTAATCGCAGCTCATCAGCATTGCCATTAAGCGGGGCGATGCAGTCAGCGTCTTTGGGACTCTTCCGGCTCGTATCGATATGGATCAGTTGTTGAGCTAGAGAAGTAGATTATTTGCAACAGTCTGCTGCTCAGTTAGCTCTGCAGAATTTGCTCTGCAAATTTGTTACTATTATTTGATTGTAATTTCTATGTTAATAAATATTACCAGAATTAATGCAAAATGATGTTAAGAATTATTCCATATCTTACTTTGAAAAGTCCAAACGTCCACCTTCTTTCGCGAAGGTAAATATTTTATCAAATCCACCTAAATCCATTGATGTAAACACCAGAACAGAAAATACAGCTGCAAACATCAGCAATGATTGGAGCAGGTCTGTGTACAGGACTGCTTTCATTCCTCCCAGAGTCGAGTAAAATGTGCACACCAAGCCAACCAGGAGAATAGAAACTGCTCTATCTAATCCTGTTACTGATTCTAGAACGATTGCTGGAGCGTATAGAACTACCCCACTGTATAAGATTGTTTGAGCACTGTATGTCAGAGATGTGAGCACTCGAATTCTTGGCCCAAATCGCAGTTCCAAGTATTCGTAAGTGCTAGTTTTCTGCAGTCCAAAAAATACGGGAAGATAAAGTGAACTGGCAATTGGGGTTCCGATCAAATAGCCGATGTTCATTATAAAGAACATCATGCCGTAGAAGTAGTTCTCGGAAGAAACTCCCAGAAGTGTGATGGCTGACATGAACGAAGCCATTAAAGATACTGCTACTGGTAACGTGGATTGATTTCGATCTGCTAAAAGATATTCCTGAAAAGAAAAAATCCTGTTAAAGTTCAATTATTTCGGTTGACATGAATATATTTGTTTCCATTGAGCTTTAATTAACAAGTACGCTGGAATAGATCACGTAATCGATAACAGATCAACGCCATTTGATTTTTGATATTTTGGCGCTGAGCGTTTACACGAGCGGCCCGACCGTCCATGGCACTAATATTATCGTTGTCATATTGTCTTACTTAATGAATGACATGATGATGATGATGATTTTTATACCAGACAGGTCAAGACGTGCTTTGAATTGGCACAATAAAAAAATTCATTACGTTAAAGATATTTCCTACAGCGTACTTGTATTATAGAGATTAGTGGTTGTTTCCTATTAATTGAATGAATAGTTACAGTATTTGTCTGCTGTTTCCCTCCACTGAATCGGAAGTAAACTCCAATAGCCACTGAAGCTACCATCGTCGCTCCCATTATCACGTAGTCCCAGACAGCAAACACTTGGTGATCCATTTTGGCTGAAAATGTATACAATAGGAATATACCTACTGAACCTATTTACACAAAAAAAATAAGGTGAAAACTTTCGAAAAGAGAAAAGACCTTATTTACCTTAGACCACAACAGAGAGACTTGACTTCTTCGATGGCAGGGATCTTTATCGCGGAAGAATATGCATAGGTTGTGGTAGAGTCGTGTAGGTATGTTATTTAATTTCATACTAAAAGTGCCATCTTTTCTGCCTGGTCGAACTATTTTTTGCCTCACGAATGCCTCACGTGTACTTATTTTACTTCTTGATTTAAATATCTTTTTAATTGATTAAATATCAAACTACTTACATGTGGATCACTATTTATTGATGTTAATCCAGAAACCAGCAATTATTAGATATCTGTCTAGTTTACTTTTGGTCCCCTTTCTGCTCTACTATATTTAGCTATTTTCCATCATGCTTATAATGTTTCATTTCGCTCGTTTATCTGTGAAATAATTGCAGTTATTAGTATTTTCATAAAATTGGTGTTAATTTAGTCCTATCGATCGAGGCTGGCATAATTTTTTGGTGCTGTCAAATTAGTTTACTTTAATTTCTTTGTCATGTGAATCGACGGCAATCATATTGTACTGACTAAAGAAATTTGTTTTCATTTACTTAACTAGATAATAAGAAAAGTAGAATATTTTGTGACTTAAGTACAATAAGTTCTACCTGTTTTTACTGACTTCAAGGAGGAGGTACTGTATTCGGCTGTAGGTATTATGTTCATTGATTTGTCCGTCAATTAAGGACCGATTGTGATTATTTTTTCGCTACCCGAGGGAGTATAAAATTTATAGGACCAATAAAATTCAGGATCATTTTCTGTACAATAGCGATAAAAAATCACCATCGGTCATTATTTGACGGAGAAATCGATGAACATACATAAAAAATACATACGTACATTAGTATTTATGCCGTGAAGCTTATACAACATTTAATAATTTTGAAATTGGACTACTATCTTCAACAATTTTGGCCATATCGCTAATTCTCTTTTGAGAAAAGAAACTCTTGAGAGACTCTTTTCATCATCAAAATCTATTGATTTTGATGACTCTTTAGTTGTTGTCTAAAGGTTGATTTTGATGTGGTTCCATAAAAGTTAGGCTCCAGTTCAGAAATTTGAAGTCGGTTTATACCTAGTTTTCTTAATAAATACGCCAAATTATAGTAGAGTAGAGAACTCTGTATGTTTTGAAAAACTATAGGCATTTTAAAGATCTGACCCGAACAGTAGACATTGTAATTCGTATCTTCAATTTATCTTGTCTTATCTCCAAACTAAACCTCGTTTATGTCAATTGCATAAAATTTATCAAAACATTTTACGATGAGGATGTTGCTAACAGATAATTACGAGTAGTTGTTGACCAAGGTTATGTTAAAGTCATTCTTATTGGGGTCTAATAACGAAACAAAATGTTCATATTTTACTTTGCTTGCAAGTTAATTTACCTTTTTAGTCTTGTGATGTGATTGTAGCTTACATGCAGTTTTATGTTACTTTAGAAGGGGCTCTATTCTATTTTTTTAGAAAATGTTTTTTTAGAAAAGTTAATATTTTTTTATGCGTTTTTTTATTTTACTTATATTAAAAGAAGTTGGGTTATCTGTTCATTATTATATTGAATACTTAATAATTAAAATTATTAACATCTTACCCATTTTTCAACTTCCGTTCAGTCGTGGTCACCTTACGACCTCACACCTTTTAGGTTAGCAGAACCTTGTAAGTACCAAAATGTCAAATCTATTGATTGTATTTCAAAATTGGTAAGAAATCAATCTTCATTTATCAACACAACCAAGTTTTCGCCAATGCCTAGAACACGTATGACGATAAATTGATAACACGATATGCTTTACACGTGGTTCCTCAACAAGTTTCGTTATTCGACTGCGTGCGTTGAGTGCGGTGCGGTCCGTCCACTGCTTGTTTGACGACACGGCACGAGCCAAATACGCGATTGTAGTGCGTTACTTGGACGCGCGACACGACAACCGACCACGATTCTATGAATTTATCGTAGTCCCACGTGGCTTAGTTTGCCACGGGTGACTGGCAAAGATTTTAAATCTTTGGTGTCTGGTCAGTGAGAATGAAATATCACCAATTCTATAGAATTATGCATCCACTAGTCTCGATGTCATTACCAAGGTTGTTGTAGTCGTGCCGGTCAATAATGCAGCGTCAATTAAAGTATCTCGACCTTAAAAAACATTTATTTATTGAGTAGGTACCTAACTAAGTAGATACCTTATTCATTTGAAGGATATATTTTGCAATTTTTGCATTCGGCGTTTATTAGGTATGTCTTACTTACGAAGCGCTGACTTTAGGTACCTACCTTTACTTATTTTAAGCATACCTTTACTTATGAAATTCAATAAGTTCCCAAAAATCCACCGAGCCACCGAGATGGAGCCACCGGCGCTATACTTCGTAAATGGTCCCAAAGATTTTCGGTTGAACCGACAAAGGGTTTCGTGGCTTAGTTGGTTAGAGCACACCCGCACTGAGGGTGGGGCGCGGGTTCGAGTCCCGCCGTAACCGAACATTTTTGGGAACTCATTTCATGTCTTAGAGATACCCAAAGTGCGGGTAAGCACTATAACAAAAAATACCTTTACTTATTTTACATATGCTATGCTAGTATAGTATTATTAAATCTGTGACATAAGTAAAGTAGTAGAGTTGGTAGAGGTTAAGATGTTTAGTTCAACAAATTCAAGAACCCTGCAGCCTATCAAACCCTAACTGATATCATAGTTTAACTTTTGACCTTAAGCATCAATTTCGATCAAAAAGTTTTTTTGTAGTGTTCTTTGTTTGTGCTACTGGCAGAGAACGCGTTGATGTCAAGAAGCTTAGCTTGTTAACACTATCATGTCCCTCGACGCAATCTTTTATCCGGAGCTCCATGTAGCGGCAGCGGCGGTGCCGGCGCGCCCCTACGCGGCTCGCACCGCCGAGACTGGGCAGTGAATGCGTTAAGGCGGTAACCCGGCGTACACTAGCGCCGCCACGTATTTTATTTTATTATTACGTTGATGAAAGGAAATTTCAAAAATCCATCGCACAGTCTGTGATAATTACCTAATTTATGCCTTTGTAATAGTTTTATTCTGTTTAGTTTAATCGAAAATAGATTTTGGTGGCCACCAAGGGCAACTTCGATTCTCTGACTACACTAAATAGAATAAAACTATTACAGAGGCATTAAAAAAAGCTTATGATAGGTACTTATCACAAACTGTGTGTTTTTTTTTATTATACTTATATATTTTATTATGATAAAAACATTCAAAACGAATAGCTTGCCTAAAGTATGAGAAAAAGAACGGGATATTGAAAGTAGGCATAGGCAGGTGTACTACCTACTGTAGCTACCTATTGACAATAGAAATAGTGATATGTAATAACGATAATTAGGCATCAAATTAATACTTAATTATAAGATAAATTTCAACCCTGAATTTGTGAATAAATGAGGGAAATAATCATAGACTCCAGTGAAATTAACACCCTTCCGACTGCAAATAATAACCGTTCATTAAAATGATTCAAACAATAATTTTATGGACGGAAAACCTTTATTACCTATAAACAGGGTGGTTTTTAGTTATTTGTATCCTTCTAAAATTGGACTATGGGCACAGATTAGGTAATGTTACTTGCTATGGGTTTAAGATACCGTTAATTATTTTACATCCTTAAGGTAATTACCAACGCAATATTTTATAAGCTATTGTATTTTGGTAAAAGACAAGATCTAAGTTATTTGCAGGTCCCGCAGGTTTCCTTTTATGTAGGGTGAAATGCATTTATGATGCATGAGGTTTTTTTTCTTCAAAATTATGTAAATAGTTATTTGTAATACAAGTGTGCAAAGTTGCTTTTTAACCGCGAGCTCAATTTTGATGACCGAGCAAGCAAAAGATTGAATGAAAAAATCTAAATGATCACTTTATTCCTAGTTTTACATACGTAATTTGAATTTTGTGACGTGTCCCAAAGTCTTACTACTACGGTTCTTTTTTTAGATTTCTAGGCTGGCTGGCATGCAATGTATTGTGTATGTGGAAAGGGGGCTGCTTATCTATTCTATGCATCAAAACCAAATTGACATAAGATACCATCAGTTTTGATTGTAATTGTACAAGAACTTAATTGATGCACCTCATAGATACAGGTATGGTATGACTGATACCTATAGGAGTCGCTGGTTTGTAAAAGATAGATTTATCCTGTTAGAAATTTTGCCTTCCGTTAAAGTTAAATAAGAAATATTGCTAAATTTTCTTTTCAGGCTTTGATGTCCTGTCTGATGCACTATCGGCAGTACGTTGACAGTAACGAGATTTTTCAGCCAATAGGGTACCTATATGCATAGATTTTTTATATTTTTTTATATCAATTATTAATTTTATTGCATTGCCGAAAAAAAATATAGCAAATTAATTAAATTATTAAGGAAAAAATCTAAAAATAAAACCGCCCAGTTTCGGGTGACAAAAACCCTACCCTTTTTCTGTGACGTCACGGTTCAGTTTGTCAATTCAGTGCTTCTGTTCTTTCTAGCAAAATAAAATTACAAATAATGTTTGTCCGTTGTGTCTAAGAATTAATTTTCTTTTTTTCTTACTTAAGGAAAGATATCCCGCTAAAAGCTTCACATTACGGTTAACGGTAACGTCACGACGACGACGATTAGAAATTTGGCGAAGTATTCTTAAAATATCTACAAAAATATTATAAATCCAGATTTATTTCTCTTTCAAGTCACATGCATACCCTGTTGCCGTCAACATTTGGGACAATTTTGGCATTGCCACTTTTCCACAATTTCATATTCACAATTTTATATCTTGTAAGAACTGTTACAGCCTGTATAACATCAGGCGGAGCGACATAATTAAATTGTGTTCGTGGAACCATCACACTTAGGGACCACATAACTTAATTTCTTAATAGCGTAGCTATGCATAGGCTATCAGTTTGCTTTAGTCCCTCGAAACAGACGCCATGTCTGGAGAAGTCGTATCTCGTCCGAAAAATTACTTTATTATCCATTCTTTCCTTTTTAGATTCCTAGGGCTAGGATGGTGGCATCAACCTGAGGATGGAAACACCAGAAATTTTCCTGGCTGGTACTTTTACTACTCCATCGCCACAATGACGATTTGCGTCGCCGTTTTCGTGATTCTTGAAACGATCGATCCTTTCCTCGGCGAGAAAAAAATGGATCGATTCATGTTCAGCCTTTCTTTTGTCATTACACACAACATGACTCTAATAAAGCTCTACTTAGTCTTATTCAAAAATAAAGAATTTCAAGAAATCATACGCATCATTCAACTTGACCTGCATGAATTTTACCAAAATAATAAAACGAATCGCAAAACCATAAAAATAACGCGAATTTTCACCATCATGTTCGTTTCATTTGGTTGGATAACTATTGGTAACTCAAACGCGTACGGAGCAGTCCAGGACTTCCATTGGAGAGAAGCAGTGAAGAACCTTAATGACTCTTCTGAAAAACCCTTTAGAAATCTACCACAACCAATATACATCCCGTGGAACTTTCAAGAAGACAAGTTTTTCATTCCGACACTAATGCTGGCGACCACAGGTTTGCTGTGGACCGGTCATATCATTTTGGGAATTGACACGTTCATCGGCTCTCTTATCCTGCATATGAGCAGTCAATTCGAGATTCTAGGTGAAGCTGTGATGACAGTGTATGACAGAACAATGGCTCAGCTACGACAAGGCGCAGGGGACGGTGACAATTTTTCCGACGAAAACCCTTCTCTCGATAACGCAGAAGAAAACAACGAGAAAATCGTGAAAGCAGTATACACGGACAAACAAATTGAATCAGCTTTGCAAATAGCTCTGCGTAATTGTTGTCTTCAACACCAGCTTCTCATCGGGTGAGTAGCTTCTCTCGTTTCGCTACAATAACACTGCTCAGTGAAATTTTACTATTTTGTTGATTATGGTGTCTGCTTACGAATTCCCCTGGTGTGTTTTAAATTTAAATCAACAATTTGGAATGCAAAGTCGTACTTGAAGGGAGAATAACTCTCACATTTGTGCGCATGATTATCAATAGAACCGCGTATTTGCTGTAAAAATAGGTTTTTTTTTTTAAAACCGCATGCTTTGCTGTTCCCAAGACTTCGATAGCTCAACGTTAGATTTGTGAATACGTGGGTTTACTAAAACGCGTCTGAGCGAGCTCCTCAGAGGTGCGAAGAGAAGACGGGCTAAGATGGTGATGATAAAGAGTGTCAGTTGGAAAAATGCAAAGAAAACAAAAAGAAAATATATATTCTAGTGGCCGATTTTCTAGTGGCCGATGCACGAAATGGAAATATAATAATGACAGGAGTGGTAAAGACTAGCCGAGTCAGCCACGTATAATTTTTAGGCTTTTTATCGGCTGAGGAGAAGTCAAAAGACAATAACTTTATTTCTATAGGCTTAAAATATAAGCACTTAGACAAATTACTTCAATTTTATACTACAAATATTTTCAAATAAGAAATAGTGTTATCTCTTCACTAAATTTTTTTGTGCGCTAGTGTAAGAACTGATGATATTTTGGGCATAATATTATATTCAGCGCTAAAGAAATGTTACCTATTTTGGGTAGCCTGGTCCGCTTCAGTCAGTTTTTACTTTCTATCAATCCAACTACCGCAACAAATACTTCATGAACAAACCTTCTGTGATATTGTCTTTATATTTTAAAAAGAATCTTTATTTTGACAATGCCCTTTTACAGCAGCTTTAAGTAATTAATTCTATAATAATTATATTTCATTTAATTTTTGACGATGCCCGTTAACAGCAGACATAAGTATTATTTTGTTTGTTTGTATATTTATTTAATTAGGTTCTTATTTTGTCATTCATAACAGATATCTTTATTATAAATAAAATGTAGAAAGACGTAACCAAGTGTGCCTTGTGCTCCTACGGCGAATAAATATATAAATATGAATATATTTTGCAGATGTGTTCAGAAATTCGACACAGCCTATTCCTATGGCTTCATGACACAGTTAGTGACAAGCACGACGGCGATCTGCGTTGTAATGGTCCAAATTTCGGTAAGATTGAACAAGGGGCGTAGGGAGGGGGAGGGGGGGGGGGGTATTCTGGGGGTTCAACCATTAATGTATATTTTAAAAACAGTAATAACAATATTTTCAGCAAGATGCATCCAGCCTGAAATCAGCGCGACTAGTGACTTCACTGGCATTCTTCTTCGCGATGATCACTCAGCTGGCAATCCAGTGTTTCACTGGAAACGAACTCACGTTGCAAGTAATAAATATAAATAAATAATGGTGGACAATTCACACAGCATTATCTAGCCCCAAGCTACGCAGAGCTTGTGTTAGGGGTACTAAATAATTAATATACATAATATAATATTTACAATACATAGATAGATATTTTTTACCATACATAGAAAACGACCAGAACACCCTGAACAAATGTCTGCAGATCGTACACACATTTGTCAACACAACATCCAGCGTCGCAGGCGGACCTTCGCCCACCGCGCCACAGAGGTCGAGTAAGGTTTAGAATTGGCTCAATCAAATTCATTGTTCACCTTCTCAGTCAGTCCTTCGCATCGTATGATAGTGACTGGTCAATGGTCATCAAAGCTGAGGTCTTTGTGGAAAATACCTACTTCATCTACATCATGATCATTATTCTAGCCCAGGATCATCTACGGGAGGTTAAGGAAGAAAGAAAATTAATTTATTGGGACCCAAACACTCAAATAATATCTTCTTTCAGTAAAATGTTCCATCTACAATATTCAAGGTACTTTCACTTCATGTGGCATATCCGTGGGACACCCTGTATACTATCTAGCCGCCACTATTTTGTGCTTCACGCACATCGGACTGTCAAGTTATAATTCCATTATCTTTGTTTATCTTATTGGGCTTACCTTTTCTTACATTTTTCGCGACAACTCGAAAAAACGACACAACAACATTTTGAAATAGTAATCGTTATTGAATCTGCTGAAAAAAAATCACAGATTAGTTTGCACAGAATTTTTTTTGCTAAAACTGTCCAATATTTTGAAAAATACTGAAAATAAAACAAAAAATGTATCTCAAAAACTACAAAAAACCGCGTAACATACATGGGGGTCCAATCGATTATGTAATGGTTTCTCCAGACCACCGACTTTCGCTGGTATACGTTGTAGCCTGGGACACCTTTGTATTCTCTGGCGTGAGTGAACAAAAACCGTTCATGAACTGACGACGTGTGGATGTGAACGGATGTATTCCAAAACAAAAACGAAACGTGTTGTGTACTTATAGGTAAAAAGGAACCCCGAACCGAAAACTTTGAATGTCAATTGTTTATAACTGGCTGGTATTAGAATTTAACATTCGTATTATGTCTTATACCAAACGAAAACGAATCGTTTAAAAAAAGAATGAACCACTATCGTTAGGGAGTTATTTTTACTAACTGATAAAACTGTCATTTGTTTTTTGGTGCAGTGCAAAAGCTATCCATGACTGTGATGATTTCAGGCTGCGAAGATATCTGATGCGGTGATGCAGTCCAAATGGGAGCGCATGCCGGCTCGTCTCCGCTCGCTGCTGCTGATGATGATGATGAGAGCACAGCACCCCCTGCGCCTGAGCGCTTTGGGATTTGCGTATTTGGACAACGACTGCTTTCTAGCTGTAAGACCTTAGGCTTACCATCCATTAGTCTGATTACAATAATGGATGGATAAATGTTTTCTGCTACGAAAACCACTGAACGGATCGCGCTGAAATTTCACAGAATTTAGCTTTACAGCCTGGAATCAAACTAAGTTATCATAGCTTATTCCATTCACTCCATAGAAAGTTCCCATTTATATCACATGATAAAAATAACCTTTAAACGTTTCAATAAAAACAGCGCGTGCGAAGCGGGCAGAAACTAGTACAGGGCGTTAAGATAGGGTACCTAAGCTACATATTATGTAGCTTAAGTACCCTATCTTCCGAATTTTACTTAGATCTAAGATAAGTAAGTAAAATTTGGAAGATAGGTGACCTATGTTCTCCCAGCGCCCAACAAATGGCCTGTGTTGTGTTTCTTGTGTGTGGTTTGTAGTGAATAATTTTCTTTATGTTCTCCCAGCCTTATGGAAAAAATATTGACTTCGGTAAAATACGCGGGTAGGTAAGTTAAATATACAATTTGCGTCATATCAATCATTTTTAATGTTGACACTGTCCATTGTTTCAGATAATGAAAGCAGCATATTCATATTACGCCGTATTGAGTCAAACTCAAATGTGAAAACATGGAAGATAAATAGCATTCGTTAATTATAGTTATTAATTTATTACAACATCACCGATACAACTACGAGTACCTAGTCTTAGTGCATATTTCTATATTCTAAACTATCACAAACGTTTCGTATAAAAATAAAAAAAATTAAGAAATTATAAAAATTTTGCATCCTCTCCGAATCCTATGGCGTGGCGTAAATTTTCTACGATATTTTGGCCTGAACCCATCCATCCGTCCTAAATCCATCTCTATTCCATTCTGTGAGTCCATAGTGAACTGTATGACGGTTGTATTAAATTTAGTTTAAATAATAATAATAAATCATTTATTACAGACTATAGAACAGTTACAGATCTTATTTTAACGGTCCATAGTAATATACCTTAAAACTAATAAAACTATAATATAATTTCATACACAACTAAAACATATGTATGTTACTAAGGTTTTTATTTATTATAGTACTCTGGGTAATTTCTAAGAAATTAATAAATCCCAAAAATTTACGATCTCGACGGGGTTCGAATCCCGTCGAGATCGTAAATTTTTGGGATTTATTAATTTCTTATATGTATGTTACTTAAGTTTTAGTTGTGTAGTGTATGAAATTATTGTCAAACACAAATCAAATGGTGATGATGAACGGTATCGTACCAAAGTCTTTATGTCCAAGACTTTCATCCAAAAATTTGATCTCTCCACATCCGAAATAGGAAGAAAACATTTTATAAATATTTCAACCGTGATCCCATTCAGTTCTTTCGTTTCGGTAAGGTTGTTTGAACAAACAATGGTTGCGAATTGTTGAGGATTTTTGCGCGACGACAGTATCTTTAAGCTGTATCTCTTGAACCGTAGATACCTATTTGGTAGACAGACACGTAAAATAAAAATAAAACCATAGATTTATGTCAAATTCAGAAGATACGGTACGTTGTCCGAGGGATAACTCAACAAATGGCCTATGTTGTGTTACAATTACAACCAAACGTTATTTTTAATCTTGGGTATTTAACCTAGCTGACCTGCCTAATTAACAAACATAAATTAAATTACGTACCTGAATCAATTAGATAATTAATCAAATGAAAACGGTATGATAGAGTGCCGAACACAAAAAACTATAGGATACGAGATTCTTCCTGCGGTTCAGCCGTTTGAACATGAAGGAATAACAAACAAACAAACAAACACACGTATATAAGTACATACAATTTTTCTCATTTAAAATATACTGGTTGTTTCTATGGAAACGTTTAGAGGTACCTAACCTATGTTTTATTCCATGCCTAAAACTACGTTTATGCAATATTTCATCCTGATTCGTTTTGCAATTTCAGCATGAAAATGTAACAAACATCCAAACTTTCACATTTATAATGTTAGTGTGAAGTGTGATGGACCTGTTGGGGTTTTGAACATGTTCAAAAGTGCCCCCTTTGTTTTGTTCAAATCTGGCTCCAATAGGAAAAAGAAGAAAACTAAAAAATTCACCGGTAATTTTATTTTTGATAAAACACTTAATGCTGGCCAACTCAAGCACTAATAAATTAAAAATGAATTAAACCACTCGGTAAAACAAGTTCCACTTACCAATATCTTGAAATCTTCCATCACACTACAACAACCTTACAACTTTTATTCTGTGTTTACTTTTGGTTGCCGAGAACAAAAATGGCCTTCACTTAAATTTTCGCGCGCGTTCATATACGTCTCTCATGAGAGACATTGAGGTCGGTGTTTCCGTGTTAAAAATACAATTTTCGCCAGAATTGGCGTAGAACTAACTAACCTCGTAAACACGTTTGATGCCTCTGTTCAGAGTCTACTCACAGGTTAGTAAAAATTAGGTATAGTTGCCTTACTTCATAAAAAATCAATCTAAAAATCTAGGTAGTTACCTACTTGAAGAAACATCACAATTTGCATATTGATTCAAAATTAAAATCTTGAATCGCTCACTTTTTAACCACATTTCACCTTAAATTGGATTATTAGTTTCTCGTAACCAGTGAAGGGACTATAATGGGCCAAAAAAACGTAGGTACCTACTGATTGACACTTTTCACGCATTTTTTACGTCTGGGACTTAAATTGTTTTTTTCTAAATCTGATTTTTTCTGCAATCTTCTTGATCTAATTCTAGTATTTCTATTTATTTTGTCAAATACGATCTGGCAACAGCGGCAATGGCAACACAACATAGAACACGATCGATCGATACTAAGATACGTCGTCGTAGTCCTATTCGTCGTACGTTCAGATAAAATTAACGTCCGCGTCAAGACGAAAATAATTTGCTGTAAAGAAAATAAAATCACTGATCTGTCTTTACCTACTATACTGTTGGTAATAGTGTGCAAAGAAGATTACGACAATACTCAATACGAACAGTTTGTCAGCGCGTCATCTTGTTAATCAGGCTCAGTTTGATAAATTCTATTTCCAAAAAGCTTATAAAACTAATACCATGTCTCTAAACTTTGATTTTGACTTCGACGGCTTCAAAGATGCTTTATTTGAAATCGATATTTGGCAATTCCTCGGTGCTGTGATTTTTAACTATGTAGTCATGCATTTGGTTTATGCGGTGTTAATTAAAAGAGACACTACACACACTTAAGGTTCTTTTGGTTGCTTTTACTTTGTTTTGTTTTGTGGCCCACACACACCTTACAATAAGTTGGGATAGCCATGATTTAATATTCCGGTATAGCAAAATACTTTTATGTTTCGAATTGGGATTACGTAACTTACGTATTATATTTTAATTTAAAAATGTCTGGTGACCTAAAAACTTCGCTCTCAAAACCCAAAGTCAATGTAGAATGTTGGTAAGTGAATTTTTGCTACATAAAACATAATCTCCTTTGTAAAAGCTTTTGTATGCTAGTTGCATTGGTGACCTACTTAGGTACTGTTTAACCAACTCTACCTACTTCCTTCTACTTCGAACATTCTGAACTAATTTGCACAGCCATCGAATCTGCCGCTCTCGAATTGCAATCTATGCACAAAATTGATCAGCCCCCTTAGCACGGGGATTGTTGTCTAGGGTAGAATAGACAATAATGACATTGCATCGACATACATTGCGTACATTATTGAAGTTGATGGCATTTCAAATCATGTACGCATTGGATGACGAAATGACGTAATTTTTCTTTATTCTACCCTAGACAACAATCCCCGTGCTAGGGGGGCAGCTGACTCTTAGCCAGACAGATGCCACTTGAATCATATTCCAAAATGATTCTAATCATTTTGGAATATGATTCAAGTGGTAGGTATAAGTACCTACTATAGTACTTATAACAATTTTCCATATTGCAGCGGAGTTTGTGACTATGGAGGCTATTGTCTTGCTTTAGCGCATCGGATTGATAAACGTACCTCGGAAGCATATGTCTCGTGCCTAGGAGGCAGAAAAGGTTTGTGTTCTATTGAAGCATTTTAATATAGCGGATGAAAGTTCTTAGGTGTTCTCTACCTAGCCACCATTTTGACTTATAGTTGCTAGGTCCGACTTGTTTTAAATCGGAACAGAAGGTAAAGCAAATCGGGATTTAGGGTTGTAAATCGGGACAAGCAAAAGGGGAGCCGTCGCGAGAGAACAAAACAAAATTATAGCGCTAGTGATTTGTGATGAATTTTGAGATTTCTCATGAATGAATGAGAATGACACACATGAATTTTGAGAACATGAATTTCTCAAAATTCATCACAAATCTCAATCAAAGCAAATATTCAAAATTCAAAATTCATCACAAATCTCACTCAAAGCAAATATCGAGCAAGTGCTCGATATAGTGATGTGATGCGTTATGTATACATTTTTTCTAATAAATAACGAATATGAAATTGTTTAAAAAAAATATTAATTTATTCGCCGCCCTAATTGTGACCCATAGGGGTGCTTCTCAGCTACACAGCGAAGAAGGAGTAAAGATTCCATGAGCGACCAAAGCCGTTTATCATATCAGACAGGAGTGTCTCAATGCAGGGAAGAAGCCTCCCTCCCCTCCTTCCAATAATCTCAGACCTCAGCAGGGAGGGCCCACTCTTTATTAAATAGGTCTAGCTCATCCCACCCTGTCCACCTAGGCCATATTGTAAATGTCTATTTATCTCATAATTTTTAAAATAGAGTAGAAACCCTACCACCATTCTTATTCTACTCTTTTTGCAGGTTCTTTTGAGGTAGCAGTAAACAACATATTAATTTACTCCAAACTTCAGACAATGGCTCTTCCGGACTATGAAGAAGTAGCACAAGCAGTGAAAGATGTGGCTGAAGGCGCTGAACCATATCTAATTAAAAGGCAGCAACCAATAGACCGTGTGATTGTGTAATTCGTATTTAAACATATTAAAATTATTTCTTTAGTCTGGTTAGCAAGAGATGTATTTAAACAGTCTAAAATTTTAAAAGTTATTGAAATAATTAAACTCTTATCTAACAAGTTCATAAATAAGAAAAACACATTTATTTGTAAATATCAGATTGAAAGATCTTTGTTATCTACCATACTTTCATTCAATCATGTTCTAAAGGAAGATTAAAAAATTTAAAACCTAACAAATAAAGTCAATTATTATTCCTTCATCACTTCAGGGTAAATAAATAAGTAACTACCTACAATAAAAATAAAATATAATAAGTAGGTAACTACATTTTCATCCCCCCATCTCGGAAGGGGTATTTTTGCTCTTCGATATCTGAGTGGAAAAGCCATTTTTATCCGCTAGAGAAATTTAGAACATCGTGCGCACGATGATCTAAATTCAATTTACTTTATTCTCTAGCGGATAAAAACGGCCTTTACACTCAGATATCGAAGAGCAAAAATACTCTTTCCGCGCTGAGGTGGGATGAAAAGTTACGTGTTGCACTCAAGTGCAAAGATTTTTTACCTAGTGCTCTTTTGGTTCCTTCGATAACGCTCAGGATTCTAATTTTAGAATCCTTCGCTTGCTTGATCATCAAAATTGAGCACGCGGTTATAAAGCAACTTTGCCCTCTTGTATAAAGAATAGGTAACTATTGTTCTACAAAAAATTTTTTGTTATTGGCAAGTCATCAAGTATTTATAGGTAGGAATTTCCAGGTTTAAAAAAAGCCTTACTTTTATCACAGATACTATGTATCCCTGATGATAATCACATAAAAATATTTTTAACTTATAAATAATATCTGCACCTACAGGGTGTCCCAAAACTCAACGTCAAGCCAAAAGCGGAAGACAGGCGGGTTCATGACGACCCAGAAAAACTACAAAATCATAGGTCTATCTCCACTTGTTTCAGAGTTATACATAGGCTTTTTACTGATAATAAGAAATTCTCTGCCCGGCGCGGCTCCAAGCTTTTCTATGCTGTGACTTCAGATGGCAATGTTTTGTGATTTTTATGTTTTTATTACAAACTCAAATAACGCTTTCATACATTTTATTGCAAAATAAGGGTAGGTAGTAATAGTATATGCACTGTCGACAGTGCCGATTTAACTGAGGTAGATCCCAAATACGTTTTGGGATCTACCTCAGTTAAATTAAAGTCAGTCTCAGTTAAAGTTTACTGACAAATTGTTCTTAAATAGTTCCCAAGGGCGCAATTGTTTTCTGGCCATTATTGTGGTGATTGATGCACACTGATGAACGATGAACCTTCAATTCTGAAGGCTCTTTGTTCTGTCGAGTCTAAGGCTACAAGCTGGTAGTTGGTGTGAGCGTGACACCGAGGTACCTACTTAACTCCAGTTGATCTTTTGTAGGTAGATACCGGTACATCTCGAAAACAGGAACCTGGACGAACTGATTCTTTTTTGTAGAGAAGCAAAATTGCCTTTTTGAGGCATTGAAAGAAAGTTGGCCCGATTGGTCTGGCCTCAACCTGAGACTGCCTTCAGGGTCAGATTCAAGCGATATTCCAGCATGTCGGAGCTAAGTATAAGGCGCTTTTTCTTTGTTTTCTAAATTAAGTTTTGTTATATTGCGTACCTAGTCCTGTTTAGAAAATAAATTTATTTCATTTCATTTCTTTCTTCTCTTTGCACTTGTATTACATTCAGACTGGCTTAGAGGTTGACGTTGGAAAGGTACCTGTACACCACGGTGCTATCGTCTGCGTAGGTACCCAATAATACCGGGTACCAGCAGATCGTAGATAAGTAATAATGTTTTTTAAATGAGGAAAAAAATGGTTCATATTTGCCGCTCCCTAAAATCTGCCGCCCTAGGCTCCAGCCTACTCAGCCTACTGGTAAATCCGCCACTGCACTTATCAATTTTTTTTTATTAGTATCAGATACTCATTTAAATTTATTTCAGATAATAGTCAAATTTAAAACATCAAATACTGCACTAAACATTAACTACGCAGTATAAAAATTAGTCATTCATTAAATAACCCGCCCCTGACCATTCCCGGTGCAAAGGTGCCCATAACACTTGCAGCATTGCCTCGCTGAATAGCGATGGCAATCCTTTATCAATTGAATAAAAATTTTGTTACTATTTTTTCTATGGTTTATTAGCACTAGGTATTTATATAATCGAATTGAGACAATTTTAAAAAATGGGTATGATACCCTATTAGGTACTTTCGTTTTCATAATAATTTTATGTGCCTATGGATAGTAAAATAAAATCTACCTACTGTAATTTCAGTAAGTATTCGAATTAATCGGTGGAGTAGAACAACGACGAACGAGTGAGTGATTGATTAAAACAACGACAGCATATTTAAGTACAAGTTTTTATTTATGTAGATACCAGTTTAATGAACTTAGCTATTTAGAACATGACTTTGGTTTTAACATTTTGTAAAAATTTGAAGTCTTCGTTTTTAAATTTAGGTAGGTACCATAAATAGTTTTTTAGAAGCCTTTTTGTTTTTTCTAAATAGCCTATTAAAATATACTTAATCAAATTAAGTACAATAAGGACTGTCACAAAGCTAAAACATCACTAATGCTGATCTAGCCAAGCTAACTCTACACGTAACATTAATTAACATTTTTTTTTCACAAACATCTTTTTTTTTGTATATATATGAATAAGTAACTTCCTCTACCTACTTTATAAATAACAATGATTACACTTATAAGTGTAAAATAATGCTTATTTCTATTATTCATAAATATTTAGACTATTTTGTAATCTTACAACTATTTTATTAGGTATGTTTTGCTATTTTTGGAAGATCAGATAGTTGCTTGAGCTATCACAGTGCACAGTTGATTTATTGTCTATCTTAAAAAAATACTTACAAAATTTCAACTACTATGATAATCTAGTATACAAACATATGCCATGTAGCTTACATTTTAACAGGAATGTAATATTTTTTTTTTCTAAAAGTTTGTAATATTCGAGGCATTTAGCTAGTCATTTATTTCAACAAGTTAAGTACAAAACAGATTAATTACCACCACAGACCAGTTAACTAGATTTAACTGGTTTGTGATTACCACACACAAAATTGGTTCTATCATTCAACAATAAACGTGCAAAAGCATATAAAATAATCAATCACATCTAACAAGACATGATGACTTATTTTAAGAAAGAACTCTAGGCTGTTTTAGATATCAACTGAATACAAAATGAATCATATTTCTACTAAAAAAAGGATATTAACGAAAAAATTAAGGTTTTGAAAATGCAATTTCAATAAAACGCTACATGACTCGTGGCACCTGTCTATGACGTCACCGGTGCAAGAACATCTGATGGTACAAAATGGCCAAATTATTGTCAAGAGAAGAAAGTCAGACCTTTACCATAGTTATACATAATGTTCTGTGTCTTTACATTACATTATTGTGACGCGACGGCTTGACGTCACAAATCAGCATTCTCCGATTGGTGTTCAACGTGTCATGGTGGATTGCTGTATTTTGTAGTTTTATTTTATCAAAATAATAATTAATCTCGATCAAAATAAAATTTTATACGTCTTCTGTAATTTAAGGATCAGGTACAATTCGGTTAATTATATGATTTTGGTGATATTTAGTTACTGTCATGATCCGTTATTCTCGCACAGGCATGAAGACTATGAAATCCTAGTTCAATTCTTAGGTCCAAACCATAGGAAATATAAAGATTCGCTGGATTTTAAAACCTAGGCACCAGCTTTAAATTAAATCGCTAAAATGCTTGAGTTTGTAAAAAGTTGTGTTCTGCGTTTTCCTTTTTCAAGTCTTCGATGTCGTTGGACTTTAGTAGTTCCTTCTGAAACAGTAGATACGATTTTCATCTCTCAGTTATTGAGCCCGTAAATCTCAAGCAAATGAGTAATTTATAAAACAAACTATCGTCAATGTAACATCAACTCTAATGTAAAGTTACAAAGTTAAAATTAAAAGAAGCATTGTACTTATATACAGCCACTTACCTCAAGTTAACCGACTTTAGCGTCCAAAGCAGTTCCATGCATTTGCACATTCCCAATCTACAAATCAATTCAACTACAAAGCAGCGATAGGTACATGCAAACAAACAAGGATAGAAACAGTGAAAGATCTAAAATCTATACTTATTCTCTGACTTAGAATCCAAAATATTTTATGTCAACAAAAACGATAGATAAATGAAAACTTAATAAAAACTGATAACAATAACAGAAAACAGCAAGGTTATCACTAAAAACTAAATTGCAAACGAAGAAGAACAAATCTCAAGAGATCAAATAAATGGTGAATGAAAGCTTTCAAAACTAAAAGTGGTTTCGACCTTCTGTCGTTCGATGATACCATTTTGCACCAATATTCCTTGGGTTTTCCCATCCCTTTGAATACACAAAATATCCAGGTTTTTGAATCGGAGTATATATAAGGTAATACTATGCAATATATATATTATGCAAGGATTAGCAAGCTGAAGTGGCAGTGGGCTGGCCATATCGCGAGAAGAACCGACAACCGCTGGGGTAAACGTGTTCTTGAGTGGAGACCACGACTCGGCAAACGTAGTGTAGGACGCCCTCCGACCAGGTGGGATGACGATTTGCGAAAGACTGCTGGCAGATGCTGGATGCGGCAAGCTGAAGACAGGGCACTATGGCGCTCATTAGGGGAGGCCTATGTCCAGCAGTGGACTGATATAGGCTGATGATGATGATGATGACTATGCAATATGGTAATTCTGCCTTCTTTTCATTTGCATATTGATAGTATTCGAGTAGGCATACAATACAATACAATACAATAACACTTTATTGCACACCAAATTAAAAAGATACATAAGACAGGAAAGAACTTATACAGATTTCGTTGTACAATGGGCGGCCTTATCGCTTTGAGCGATCTCTGCCAGGCAACCTTTAGCTTTAGCCTGTACCTTCTTTTTTTTTAATACACATTCTGTGAAAATTTCACCTGAAAATTTGTACGGTTCATGAAAAAGGTACAGCCGCTGACGGGCGGACAGAAGGCAGCGGAGACTTAGTACCTAATAGGGACCCTATTGCTTGCACCCTAGAACCCATTCGATAGTGCAATCCCGATTTTCTACTCCATTCTACAATTCTTCCCATCATGGCAGAAGTGACACAAAAGCCCCAATAAGCAATTAATAAAATAAGTACCTATCCAGAAATTACAGCCGGTTGTTCGGATACTGAATAGCTAAGGGGGCATACATTAATTACGTGAGGAGTTTAGGGGGGGGGGGGGGGGTCGAGCCAAATCTCACGTGGGGGAGGGGGGTCTCGGCAAATATCACGTAATTTGAAAAATTAAAGGGCACATATTTACGTAGAGCTGCAAAAGAGAAGTGGCATAGACCGTGCTTGTTTGGACATGACATTGTCATTGGCCACCAATTCCCTCCTCTCCGTTAAAAACCCACGTCATCTATAAGTTCTATCTGAGGTAGATAATTAAGGGTCTTCTTTTTTGGTAAACTCCTTATTAAAGCTATGATCAGCGTACGTATGAACAACCGGCTGGTAATATCCTTCCACCTAAGTCAGTTAATACCTGAGCCTGTTTATTCGCGAACTGTTCTCGCAGCCGCCTGGCTAGCGGCGGGGTGAACAGTGCCGGGTCAGGGTGATCCAGACCCTGCTTCTCCCAGGGCTGCTCCTGTTTCCACGCTAGGGATAACAGTGAGCCGACCAGCATTGTCCATATGAAACCAATCTGAAAGGTAACAAGAAAGATAAACATTAAGTAGATGCATCTGTTTAGAGCTTCTATCCCTTGATATAGTTTAGGATTTAAATTTTGGGAACTTTGCTAAGTTTGACATCTAGGTACCGTGTTTTGAATCCACTTTATCTGTCTGATTTTTTGTTTAGGATAGAATTGAGAAAACCTTATATTTTCAAGTATTTTACGCATTCGATGACGAATCAATGTATATTTTTGTAATTTTTTATCTAATCTGCCCTCGACAAAAATCGCTGTGCTTGGCCGTATAACTTACCGTACTAGTCCATAAATACGAAATTCTGTATGGATACAAGTAGTCGTCGGGGTTCTGTGCGACGACCGGTATTTGCGTGACATTGAACCCGCAACCCTCTATGCTTAGCGGCAGCTTCATCGGTTTCGGTCGAGGGCCGCCGAAACTGATCCAAAGGGTTAGGCACATGCCTGTGACTAGTGCTGTCGATACCCCCTGAAAACAAAGGAAACTAAAAGTTAGTCTAGAGTTATTTAAAATAATTAAAAATGTAGAGTACTTACAAACACAGAAAACAGAAGGATACTAGTAATGTTACATTAGTACCTATAACTATAACACACCATTGGATAGTAAGATACAATGAAATAGGAATCTGATAGACATTAAACAACAAATAAATTTTTAATATTTTGTTTTATTTATTTGCGTAACCTTTTAAAGTTCTTTAAAAGTACTAAAAAAACTAAACAGACTACGAATAGACGACTACTTCTCAAACGCAGATCAAAATAAACAATGGTAAAGGTGAAACCTTTGTCAAGTCCATGTCGGGTTGAATTTGAACAAAGATTGGACCAGATTTAACATTCGCCCCACTTTTTCGCCCCAAATTCACACGACGACAGTAAGACTTAACGATAGATTGGTGGCTTTGTAAAATCAAAATGTTTGACTTATTTCGAACTTGTAGGTATTTTAAATTCTTATCAGCAAATAGCAATTTTTTTTTAATGACAATATCGCCCAGATTTTCAATCGTGACTATTCTCAATGTGGAATAAATCTCCAAGCCAAGCGCTTGTTAAACCATCAGTCAAATATTCAAAGTTCGAGAACCGGTTTCTCTGTACCTACGTCTTGTAAAATTTTCTTATCACTATTTTCAAGGTAGTTTATTGTTATTAGTTTCGTCATTTGAATCTTGATACAAATGATGAAACAGTAGATATCTTATTCGCTTTGATAAGAAGATTGAAATATCTGCGGGTCATATTTTATTTCTGGTTTAATAATAACAAAATATTCGTTGGGTGACCGTTGGAAATCTCGATTCGCAATACTCCCATTTTATCATCATATTTGCAATTTACATTGATTCTCCTAGAGCACCCATCGTCGTGAATTCTTTCCTATATTTTTCGGTAGCGTAGTGAGTCAGCCGATGTGGCTCGGTATGGCGTAGCAGTTGCTACATACAGCGTATCAATACTTAGAGTAGCATAGGAATGGTCCTACATGAAGCGTAGCAGTTGTTACATACGGCGGCGTAGCAATTACGACCTCCCGCGTAGCTTTTGCTACTGTGTAGCTGCTGCTACGACCGGTGTAGCAGTATAGCTGTGTGTGACATTAGGAGAGATGCTACATAAAGCGTAGCAGTTGTTACATACGGCGGGGTAGCAATTACGACATACCGCGTAGCTTTTGCTACGTGTATTGTAGCTGCTGCTACGAACGGTGTAGCAGTATACCTGTGTGTGACATAGGGAGATGCTACATAAAGCGTAGCAGTTGCTACATTCAGTGTAGAGATTGCTATACAAAGCATTGCAGCCAGACTAACATTTTGCCTTTTCACGACAAAACTTATACGAAAAGGGCTGAAATTTGCATAGATTTAGTTCTTGATCTGGATTCACATACTATCTGAGAAAAATGCGTGCACACCCGTGGGCAGAGATTAGTGACTTTATTAAGCGTGGGTTAGCTTACCCTTTGATTAGCGAAGGTAGTGAACATCCCCAACGTAAACACCGCGAACAACGGCCCGCCGACGGCGCCGAAGATGGTGAGGGCCGCTTGCAGCACGCCGCCCAGGTGCTCCGCAAGGAAAGCTAGTGCCAGGAACACCAGCCCGTACGCGCACGCTGCTATCTTCGTCAGCCATGGGACGTAGGCCGGCTTAATGTTGCTCCATCTGGAAAGGATAATAAGATAGTTTTTAAGTGAAGGTGGCGAAACCAGCGCCACAACTATTTTTTTCTTATTATTACGTTATGCAAAGGAGTTATCAAAATCTCACTGAAATCCATAAACATTGTATTCGTAATAGTTTTGTTGAAAATGCTAATTATTTTTCGTGGTCATCAAACTCTTATTTGCATTTTCTGCCATTATAGGCATCAAGGACCGGCGGCGGTAGGATTTTTGATAAGAATACATAAAAGCCTTAAGATTTGTGTTACAGCACTGGGATTTCCAAAGTAAATGAGATGAAATGATAATTATTGGAGATGGGAAGTGTGTGTCACATACAAAACGATGTAATAATACAATAGTACTTGCGTGTGCAGTATTGATTACAGCGGTGTAAGTTGCAGTTGTTGTAAGTGAAGGGAAGCAAGTGCTACTTATCGCGTAGCGGTTGCTACGCACGGCGAAGTCATGGCTACAAATGGTGTAGCAGTTGCTACGTGTGGCGTAGAAGGTGCTACGCACGGCGAAGTAATGGCTGCCAAAAAGTGTAGTAGTTGCTACGTGTCGCGTAGCAGTTGCTACGCACGGAGAAGTATCGACTACAAACGCTGAAGCAGCTGTTTCTTTACGAGTTACCATGCTACATATTTTTGATTGATAAAATATAACTAAGCTGTTTTTCATCATCGCTAAAATTACAACAGTATGAAATTACCTGCCGACATAATCACAGAGAGTAACAGCGGCAAGCGCGTTGCAAGAAGCCGAGATGGTGGAAAGTGAAGCGCTGAATATTCCCGCTATGAACAATCCAGCGAGACCCGGGACCGACTTCATCGTGTCTACCACGTAGTACGGCATGAGCTGGTCTATCTGAAATACCGAGTAAGTGGCCATGATTTTCATTTCAACTAACTCATATCTTTAATTCCATTTTTCTCCCTTATTTATGAGGAATTTTCAAGGAGAGAAACTAGAATTAGCCATCCAAAGTAAAAGCAGCAATCTTTTGTTATGCTCACGATAGTTGATTATGGAGCACTAGAGATTGCTTATCTCCACTAATCTCTAGTGCTTCTTATTCAACTATCATCATTACGATTTGTTTAAATGTTGGTAGAGACATCGCGTCAACGTCAACGTCTTTAGTAAAGACAGATTTGTTTGGCAAGCTGGGCTTACCATGACTTGGCCAAAATGTAGACGGGCCATAAGATTTTCAACACTATAATTTCATTCATTCGACTACATGTAGATTCAAATAATACCTTCTAATAGTGCTTCAACCTGAAGGATGGCCATCCTCTTGAACAGGGGTTAGCTTTCATAATGTCTGCTAACATTATGCCAGTCCGTTGCCTTATCTATACTCTACACTAATAATATACAGAGTGGTTTCATGGTGGTATTTCCATTAATTTTTAGCATAACATTTATTTGCAAAGATTGATCCTTATCAGCAACAGAATTCATTGGTACAGGATACAGGATATAATTTTTTTTTTAAATTCGTTCGGGTCCATTTCCGTCAAAAGTAGGTAAAAGATTTTTGAAAAAATTTATATGAACTTATTGTTTTCTTATAAATCGAGGGCATGACTCCTTTCACGACTTTTCCCTAACTCTCATGGTTTCGGATTTGGCCATCATCGCCTTTCTCAAAAAACCACCCTGTATAATAATAATAATATAGGTGACCTACCGTTTTAATATTTTTTTTTACTGTAGCATGGTTTTATAACATTTTATTTTCTATAGTAAAAAAAATATTTTTTACGCTATTTGAAATAAATGACGTATATTATAATATGCAGAGTAAAGATTTGTTTGTTTGTTTGAATTGAATAGACTCCGAAACTACAGGACCAATTTGAAAAATTATTTTACCATTGGATTCCTACATTATCCCTGATGAACACAGGCTATAGAATATACCCGTGCAAAGTCGAGGCGGACCGCTATTGTATTATAAATGTTTGAATAAATACTTCTTTCCTAAATCAAAAACTAAAAGTCTAAAGGTTTCTTCATACCGGTTTTATTTTAATCTACGATCTACTATCGAAGGGATAGAAATCAAAGATTTTTTCCCTATCTAGTTTAAATATAATAATTTTACTTTTTCTTAGTGTATGTAGCTTATAATTCGACATGTACCTATTATATTTATATATGTTGTATTTATGGAACTAAATATATTTTTATATTGAATGAATGATTATATGTAGTTAGTTCAATAAAATAAATTAGTTTTTCTTAGAACACATAACACATAACGCTCACATCTCCGATTTGCCGGCTAGCGAGTGGATCGCAATCCTTGTAGACAGCAAACATGGCGATGCCGCTCAGACAAGTGATGAAACTTAGGAGGGAAAGCACGGGCCAGGCCAGCCACAGGCAGTTCTGCGACTGGCTCAATGTCTTCACTGTTAGCAGGCGTTGGACCTGGAAATGGAAGTATATCTATTAAGTTGTGTAATTTACACAACTGAATGCACACATAGGGCTCGTATAACACAGGAATTGGAATAAATTTCCCGATTTCATCCAGTTCTTGTCAAGTCCTGTCAATGGCGTGTGTTCTTTAAATGCCGAGACTTCTGGATTAATAATTTACATAAAATTGTACTTGGTTAAATAATTTTCTATGTGAATGACCTTCCGTTAATGTTTTAATAATTAACAAACACTACTTTATCTTATAAGCAGTCTTGACCTTGTGAAAATTATCCCAATAGTCCATTAATAAATTATGCAAAAGGAGTAAATGATATAAAATTTAACCGGATAACAACAAAATAAACCTGTCAGTAGCTTATTACAGTTATTACAGTAATACCTGGCTATCTTTATTTTAGAATTAGTATTTTTACATTTATAAATACAGTTATTTGATAATTTTGCTAAAAATTTGTATCTCAGAAAAATAACTTAATTAACATAATGTGCGAGGTCCATAACCTTTGCTTACCTGAGTGTGGTTAACCGCATATAGAGACAAGTAAGTTATCACGCTTCCGATATTCAGCGACCACCACGTGTTCCTTTCCGTAGGGTCTATGCTGAAACTGTAAAAAAGATGCTCAATTATTTTAACATAGTTCATAGTAGTTTATTAATAACGATTATGTTATAGCAAAAGCAAAAGTTTTGTAATAGACTTAAAATATGTAAGTTATCAGAATTTATGAATTTATATTGCGAAGCAATGAGCTAGACTGAATTAAAACTGTAGTCTGTCCAAATAACAACTAGCTCTACTGGTGCAGATATTCGAAGGTCAATAAAAAAAAATTGACGTTCGAATTCGTTAAACCTATAATATATACAATATATATATATACAATAGTTGGACTGGGCCGGGATTCAGTTCGTGTGTGGGAGTCGCTAAATACATAACTCTGATGGTCTGTGGGTTGAGTAAGCACTTTAATTATGTCCTAAAACTTACTTATTAAAGTTCAAACGTCCCCGCTCCTGTGCGATTGCAAATATCGGTCCAAACCCACCCAGCTGGACCGCCGCAAATATCACCACGCTTGACACAGCTCCGAACATCAGCAGCGATTGCAGTAGATCCGTGAACAGAACAGCCTTCATCCCTCCCAGAGTGGAATAAAACGTGCAGGCTAACCCCACCGCCAATATCGAAACCAGTCGATCCAACCCAGTCACTGCTTCTAGGACAATCGCAGGCGCGTATAAAACTATCCCGTTATACAGCACCATTTGTAAAGTGTAAGTTAAAGAAGCGAGCATTCTGATATGTGGGCCGAATCTTAGCTCAAGATACTCGTAAGTACTAGTCTTTTGAAGTCCGAAGAAGACTGGTAGGTACAGCCGACTGGCTATAGGCGTCGCTATGCCGTAGGATATGTTTATGACAATGAATTGCATGCCAAAGTAATATGTCTCCGCGGAAACTCCAAGAAGGGTGATGGCGGACATGAAGGAAGCCATCAAAGATACTGCCACAGGAATTGTCGACATGTTCCGGTCTGCGAGCAGATATTCCTAAAAATAAAAATTTTTTAACGGACTTAAAGAAATTCACTAGTATTCTGTTACAAAATTTTCTTTTACATGCGTTTATATCAAGTCTACGCCCGTCTCAAATTACCGCGCGGAATCGAATTTGCGGAGCCGCAACTCGAGGTCCGCAGCGCGTCCGCGGCAGTTTCGCATCTGTTCCGCATCTCGTACAACGGACAACGTCATTGCGAAACTCTTGCGGCACCGCACCTACGGGGCCGCGTGGTAGCGTGAGAGCGCTCTCATATCAATAATGCAAAAACAATTTAAATAAATCAATATCAGGCGTATCATAGGGACAAGCATTTTGATAACGTAATAGTTTTTCCCTTATACTTGTTTAGGTATAAGGAAAAATAAGACTAGGTAGGTACCTAGTCTTATTTTACGCATTTGTACTTAGTTTTGTTCAGCGTGGTTTTATTGCCAACATAGCCAGCCTTGGTACATATGTTATTAATTTAAACGGATGTCATAAGTGCAAGCTGAGAGCATATTATACCTCATTTGTTTTTTGTTTTCCTCCGCTGAAACGGAAGTACAGTCCAATAGCCACCGACGCTACCATCGTAGCGACCATTATCGTGTAGTCCCATACTCCTAATACTGATTGAACCATTTAAACTGAAAAAGACATATTAGTTAACGTACTACATGACTAGAGACATTTGTCCCAATTCGCACAAGGTTCGATATTCCAAAAGTAGTAATACCCAATGACTTCGGACAGTGGCGGCGGCGTAGCGTGAATAGTTATCCGGGGCAATTTTCTACCAAGCACCCCCCAAGCACCCCCTTAAGTTACTTTTTGGGGTGGTCACAAACAACAATAGCGAGCGGAGCGAGCCTTGAAAGTTTTCCGCGAACATTGCTTAGCAACTAACACAAATAAATATCGGAGGAGCCGCAGCTGTTTTTTAAATTGGTGAGGCAAGCTTAGCAATAAATAGGAGTACAAAAGACTATCGACCGAAGCGAGCCGCAATTGGTCCCCCCCCCCCCCCCGTTAAATATTGTTAAATACCGTTACATACGGAATCTTACAAATATTTATTAGTCTAGTGTAGGCAAGTGCCAAGTTGAAGAGTTTAAATTCGTATTTGCTGAAAAACAATTGCATGACGTGCATGTCGAATTTACCAAATACCTATAAAAATACCAACGTACACACTAATATACCCATAGTAAAAAAAATATGGATTGACGTCGGCGTCAAAGTAACAGTTTTGAAAAATCTATTGATTATTCAAAACTGATGACGAATTCAAAAATATATAATCACAGGTTGTCTCAACAATATAACTTTTCATCTACAGAGTACCTACAGACGTTTACTTACGTTATCTTAATGTTTACTCACCTTATTTAAAGTAACAGTCTGTTATTTTGATTATGTGTTCTGTCAATACAAATAAAGGTTTATTAAATCCGAATCTTCATCAATAACATTAAACTATGTAAATAAACCCAACTCGGAACTTTGAGTCCTGGCTGATTTAATTTTAACTAGATCTTAATACAACCAACTTAATCTATACGAATAAAAGAGTTGCTAAAGAACAAGCTAGGTAATTATGATACGAATAAATGTAAATTGAAGTTTCTTTTTGTACTTTATATGGAAATGAATTGCTTCTAGCTAAATGCATTTCAAAGTATACAGGGATCCATGAAAAATGTGTATTAAGCCGAAACTCCGCAACTTTGTTCTACGATATTTCTTTTTTCCTTATTTTTGAAATTATTTCTCATCATAAGCTTTTTTAATTCCTCTGTAACAGTTTGATTTTTTCTAGTTTAGGCAGAGATGCGAAAATGCTCTTGGTGGTCGCTATTTTCTGTTTTCACATACGTATACTATACAAAATAAAACTATTACAGATGTATTAAAAAAAGCTTATGATAGATATGACAAACTGACCAATGATTTTTTTGACTATTCCTTTGATTAACGTACCTAATATTAAAAAAATATGTGACGGCGCTAGTGTGAGTCGGGGTACCACCTTAAGGATTCTAACGATTCCTAGTTCCTATACGATATAGGATTCCTATACATCCAAATCTGTTCACGCATTTAAGATATAGTCGAGTAAAGAGAAGAGAGAAGAGAGAAGAGAATCACATACATGAACCTTGAAAACATTATACTCCTTTTTGGGCAGTTGCGTCTCTTAAAACTCATAGGTAACTCATACTTGTAACCAATCAATAAAACAATGACTATGTCATTTTATAAATTAAGGTAAATGAACCGAAATTAAACGAACAACAACAACATTGTTGCTGATATCAATAAAACGAATCATTGTTTTAAAAAGGTTACAAATCAATCTTAATTGCAAGCAGTCAGTTGTTTCAATTATAATTACGATAACGAGCTCAATGTCATCCTTGTTAACCAACCAAACTACCAACCCTAGCCAGCCATAAGTTATGAGCTCTTCTAAGGTTGTCGCAGATCAGAGCCGCACAGTTCCACCCAGTACAAAAATTTGCAAAAAGGGCAATCGTATGCGTAACATTTGGATGCATCATCCTCCTTTAGTCTTTACAATTTTCAAGGCTCGCTCCGCTTGCTTTTATTTTAAGTAACTAGTTTGAGACTACTCCAAAACTAAAATTTCCTGCCGTTATTTATATTCATATCTGTTTATTTATTTTGTCATAGGTAGAGTAGGTACCTACATTCCGTTTAGTGCTTTGTAAATCGCCCCGGGTAGCCACGCTACGCCGCCGCCCCCGCCACTGCAAATAAGTTTGCATTTAAGGTCAACGAGAGTTAACAATAAATCTTCTAGATAATAATAAACATTGTTAGTAGGCATAGGCAGAATGAAAACAATTAACTAGGTTAATGCTTACCTTAGTAAATTATTTTATGATTACCTATAGTACCTACTACCTAGTTAATCTGTGCCTATAGTTGACAGCACTATAAATTTCGAAACACCCGAGCTCTACCGCTTAGTAGTAGTAGTTTTTACATGTTAAAACTAAATAAAGGAAAGCAAAAGTTTTATTTATGAAGAGCCCTAGTTGCATGGCAATGCACCGAAAATAGGAAAAGGTCGGAGAGGCGAATTTGGCCTGTAGCGGGTTGTTACATGGAAATAGAAAAAGTGAAATAAAGAAATGAAAATTTTGATTTGGCACACCCTGGTAGGTAAAGGAATACCTACTCTGAAAACGGAAGAAAATAAAGAACCGACGGCAGACGTCTGCAAATGCAATGGATCCCACGAATAGAATATCTTCTTACATGTTTAAAGCTGATTGACTCATGCAATTATACAATACAAAAACACTTTATTGTACACCAGAAAAATAACATTACAAAAGACATTGCATGAGACAAATACAATGGGCGGCCTTATCGTTTAGAAGCGATCTCTTCCAGGTAACCTTTGGCGGAAAGAATTATGTGAATTTAAGAAAGGCAGGGGGTGTACTTAAAGATAAACTAACACATAAACTAGATAGACACATAAAATATTTATAATATACTTATTAGATACATAAATAAATAAATAAAATTAACATTCCCTATTCTGACAGGAAAAACTCCTTGACGCGAGAATTAAAAACTTTAAAATTATGTTAACTTATCAAAAACTTTTTTGAGTTACGTCAGTATAATTCGAATGTACCGCCAAAAAACAACGTTAATATGTTTAGTTAACTAAAAAAATGTTGCAACATCACGCCATGCTACTATTAAAAATGTAGAGATCTTCGGATTTTATATGATTATTTGATGAATCGATAGAAATTAACATTAGAAAATAATTACTTACATTATTTCAGCTAATATTCTGTGTAAAATACAAACACAATCACTTTTTCATTATAATTTCACAGTGTTGCTATCACAACAAGCAACCAAATGAATGAACTATTTAATGGTCGCGTCGCGAGGGTCACGGC
Organism: Eupithecia exiguata; assembly: GCA_947086465.1. Taxonomy (NCBI): domain Eukaryota; kingdom Metazoa; phylum Arthropoda; class Insecta; order Lepidoptera; family Geometridae; genus Eupithecia; species Eupithecia exiguata. The sequence goes on from OX352233.1 coordinate 8,292,938, forward strand.
CTTGGCCAGATGACGTAGCACTGAACGATTCCGAATTACACTACATGTACAATAAATAACACTACAGCGAGGGACGTCAGCACCGCATAAACTTCTGAAAGAAAGAATAAAGGCTAAACGAGACGTCAAGACGAGACTCTACAAATTGTACATTGAGGTTATGTTATGGCAAGCAATGCACAGACATTTTGTACAACAAAGCGGCTACAGCGCTGTGTGTGAGTGCGAAGTCCAAATAAAAAGCAACTCTACACTATGGTAGGTTAGAAAACATTCTGCAAACACGAATCTTCTGCTGTTACTTGTGGATTGTCAAGACTTTATATCGTTACAGATGTAGTCAACAGTGATAAAAAAAATTATAAAAACGTTTTTTTCGTTTAAGTCAAAACTAGGTACACGAACGAAAAAAGTAGATAGTTTGACTGGTCTTGTGGCTCAGTGCTCCCCTTCGTTAATAATATTTTAAAAAGCCATAAATTAGAATAAATATGATGGTTACCTATCTTATTCCAAAGCAACACTTAGTATAAATGCGAGAAAGAAAAATTAAATCTGTAAATATGTACCTACCTACGTAATAAATAATGCAAGGAATGATTTTGTTATTACAACCACGAATAATTTCATTTTCCTTATAATTACGTAGCAGGTATACAGTTATATTATAACAGGTAAATTGTTAACTTTATTTTTATATTTTTATTATTAAATAAGCATTTTTATTATAATAGTTAGTAATTCTATTAATTGTTTTACTGTCAGTAAAATAAAGGTTAATAAATAGAAAAAAAGTGGAGTTCTGAGTTTGCTTTCTTTTTACTGCTAAGCGATGGATTCGCTGAGTTTCCGTGGAATGGTTGCGCACGCCGAATTTAATCACACTAACATCACCTGATGTTGCTCAGATTTTTGTTCAAAAAGAGAAATGAATCATTTATTATCTCCCAATCATCATGATAAGGGTGTGATTCCATTCTTTGAATTCTCCCATCACAAAGTTATTATTCACAAAGAAGTTCGGCAGCTCTACCTTGCTCTCTGAGTATCTATTACCTACAGCAAAACTACCTACTATCTAGGTAAATAGGTACCTCTATAGACACCTTCAATCATAGCCTTCAATACCCTCAATTTATGCAAGTGCATACCCTATTTGAATGTTCAGAAGTAATCAACACAATAGGTACCTACCTCGAAATTCAGTTAAATAAAAATGAAGATTACCTATGTTATTTTGCCTACTTTACCTAGAATACTGTAAACCGGTACAAAAATAAGTACCTAGTTCACTCCAAGGTGAGAAATACCGTTAAAACAAACTGTAATCTTCATAAAAAACTCGTATTGAAACACCAACCAGTTAGTGTCGCTTTAATACAGCAAACACCTACAAACCTAAAAGAATTACCTATACTGTGAATAATGTCATTTTTTCTCAGACCAAAAAGTAAAACTAACACCTAATTAACTGGATACTTTATATTTTTTAATACTTTTCGCTAACCTACCTACATTATTAAGCATGAATCACCCTGAGTAACATTTCCGATTTAATAATGTCGAGAAAAAAAACTCTTGTACCTATATTTTTTAACGCTATCTACATTTCATCTTCGACACTTATTATAACTGCTGTGGAGCACAAGTTTCTCCAACATTCCGTTTTTCTCGTCGGCGCTGCCTCTGCATTTCAAGTTGGCTTTTAACCTGTAAAAGTTTCTTTTCATTTCAACAAGAAGGTCCGTCTGACCGTCGCGTCGTCATCACTAACGTTTCGAGTTAAAGGTTAATACGTAGGCACTTCAAATATACGATTTTGGTTGTGACCTTTTTCGTCATCGTCATCGACTTATAAATTTGTTAGATAATGTTACTTCTATTCCCCGTCCTTGTCCTCTCTTTTGACTGTTATATATATATATATATGGTAGTCTAGTGGGCAATAGAAAAATAGAGATTAAAAATTATTTTACAGGTACCTATATCAATTTTTTTTTTTTATTTAGACTTGTCGCCTTTACGAACGTTTTTGTGATGATGGGCAGGACCTGCATTCAAAACTACTAGCTTGCACAAAGTATAATATAGGTAAGAAGGGATACTTACCTATTTGAATTGTGTGTTTCGAGCTAGTCAGAGGGCGGAGGCTTTAACCATCCGGTTGTGTATAAAAAACAAAAATATAAAAATTAGGTAGGTACTACCTACCAAAATTAGTAATTATAGAGATAATACTGATAATCAGGCCTTAAAAGAATAGTAGACATAATTAAAATTAACACAAAAATAATAATTTATTAACAAGTAAATTTCAAACCTGACATTATGAATAAATGATTGAAATAATCAGAGGCTCCGTTCAAATTAACACCTTTCACACCTCAAATGATAACCGTTCATTAAAATGATTCAAACTATTAAATTATGAACGGAAAACCTTTATCACCAATACACAGGGGGTGGTTCGAATTTATTATTGTATTGTAACTATCTAAAATGGAACTATGGGTCTAAGATACCCGTAATATTTTACATCCTTAGGTACCTATGTAACATTTTATAGGCGATCGTAATTTTGGTAAAAGACAAGATCTAAGTTATTTGCAGGTCCCTTTTCCTTTTATTTTAGCATTAAATTGAGGTCCATATTTAAGTATTACATTACATAGAGAACATAAAATCAAATATAATTTTGTAGTGTTAATTAGATGTTATGTTAAATAAATCATTTTTTTTAATCTAAAACCGACTCCAAATTCCTCATTATTTATCCTGTTTTCAAGTTTTGCTTTTTTTGTTTTGGAACAAATACAACCACCCATAAAAAGTACCCTAAAAACAACTCTTAAAAATAAAATATATTTTTTGAAATATATTTTTTAACCATCTTGGGATCATTCTCTATGGCAAAATAATCAAAACATTCGTTCCACAATAGGGTTACGCATAGATTTACTTTAACTTTTATAATCGATTATTTATGTTATTTCATTACCGAAAAAAGTATAACACCCACAAACTTTAAAATTAATGTAAAAAAAAAACGAAAAATAAAACTACACTGCTAAAACGCTGCCCTCTTTCTGTGACGTCACCTTTTAGTTTGTCAACTCAGAGATCAATCTGTTCCTTCAATCAAAATAAAATTAGAAACAACTAAATGTATGATAAAAACCATCATTTTTGTAGTTTGTGTGTTGTATCTTCGATCCAAGTCCAGGTACCAATAATTATTTCAACACACCTAGTGTTGAAATAATTATTGGTACCTAGGTATCCAGCGAAAATAATGGTGATAGGTTTATAAATTGTATCAAAAAACCTTTTCATCCCTCCATCTCGGCAAGAGTATTTTTGCTCTTCGATATTGAGTACAAAAGCCGTTTTTATCCGCTAGAGGATAAAGTAAATTGAATTTGAGAGTATTTTTGCTGTTCGATTCGTCGTGTATCGTGCACACGCACAGCCAAAATACTCTCTCCGAGATTGAGGTGGGATGAAAAGTTACATGCTGTAGGTACTCGAGTGCCAAGATTTTTTACCTCGTGCTCTTTTGATTCCCTCACTAAATCTCAGGATTCAATTTTTTTTTTTTTTTTTACTTTGACCTTTGCTCGGTCATCAAAATTGAGCACGTGGTTAAAAAGCAACTTTGCACTCTGGTTTATCAAATAACTATTGTGCCACCATACCGAGGTAGATCCTGTCTGAAAACAAGCGCCGGTACTAGTTTCGGCTTGTAGCGGCGGCATAATGCTGAGACAGGGGTCTTTTTGGACCCATGTACCTAGCTAGTAGGTAAGTACTATGCTTGTTTTTTCTATTCATTGTATAAAGTCATGAGTGTCTTTACTTCTCATTATCTGTTTTTGTAATTATATCGATTTTGGTAATCTATCTAATATTTGTGTTTCTGAGTTCAATTAGATGTATTTTTTGACGACCTCTGTGGCGCGGTGGGCGAAAGCCTGCCTGCAACGCAGGAGGTTGCGAGTTCGATTCCCGCCTCGGGACAAATGTTTGTACTATCTGCAGACTGATATCTGTGTAGATATCTGTTTATACTATTTGTTCAGGGTGTTCTGGGCGTTTTCTATATACATATAATAAAAAATATCTGTCTGTGTATTGTATTATATTATGTATACCTATCAGTTATCTAGTACCTACCCATAACACAAGTTCTGCTTAGCTTGGGTCTAGATAATGCTGTGTGAATTGTCCAGCATTATTATTATTATTTCTTTCAAAACAAAGATGGCGCAGTACATGCAATGTAAAGAGGTGATAACAAACTTTATGTAGTATACCTTTCGTTCCATGTTTGTGACAGGCGGTCGTTCTTTTGATCTCAGCGTTGGCACACTGAAGGTAATTTTTGAGAGTGCTCGCCCGATTTTTGTGACCTAGATTCACTCTCTAGGTAAGTACTATTACCGTATATGTCCTTCTTTTAGATTTATATCTGGCTGGCATGCAATGTATTGGTAAGTGGTAAGGGGGCTGCATCTTATGTATGCATCAAAACCAAATTGACAGTAATAATAGTAATTGTACAAGAATTATATTGATGCACTTCATAGATACAGGTTCGACTGGTACAGTATACATGGTTATTGGTAAATTAGTAACACTACGTGAACTGCAGGTCCTGCCCATCATCACAAACACGTTCGTAAAGATGCCAGGTCTAAATTCCTAAAAAAATATATAAATCACCTCTGATACTAAAAACATCTTTGTCTGAAACCCAACAAGTTACTTAAGATCGATCTTCCACTCTCATACCTTCTGTTAATTCAGGGCAGAGCTGTTTTTATGTTGAGTTTCAAAAAAAACCAACGAACGATTATTGAATTGCAGGGATACCTATGTAATTGTAATATCTTAAAAAAAAAGGATACCTATTACCAACACCAAGTTTAAGTAGTGTTACTAATTTACCAGTAACCCTGTATAGGAGTTATGGGCTTGTAAAAAAAAATATTTCTGTTAAAAGTTTTGTCTTCCGTTAAAGTTAAACAAGAAATACTGCTAAATACTTTCAGGCTTTGATGTCCTGTCTGATGCACAATCGGCAGTAAGTGGACTGCAATGTCATTTTTCTGCCAATTGTCGTCAACATTGCTGGTTTGGCACATTTTTTGCATTGGCACTATGCCACAGTCCCATATTGTTTCACTTTAAAGCCTCCGACAGCGCTTTGTATCTCGGAAGAACTGTTTACAGCCTGTATAACCAGACGGAGCGACATAATTAAATTGTCACCGAAGAACCACCCAACTTACATAAGTTAATTTCTCAGTAGCGCAGCTCTGAATGGGCTATCTATTTGCTTTAGCCTCTCGAAAGCAGACGCCATGTCCGGAAAAGTCGTAACTCGTCCGAGAAAATATTTTATTTTCCATTTTCTGCTTTTGAGATTCCTAGGGCTGGGATGGTGGCATCAACCGGAAGAAGGAGACACAAGAAATTTTCCTGGCTGGTACCTTTACTACTCAATCGCCGCGATGACGATTTGGGTTGCAGGTTTCGTGGGTCTTGAAACGATCGACCCTTTTATAGGCGAGAAAAAAATGGATCAATTCATGTTCAGCCTTTCTTTCGTCATAACTCATAACCTTACTATAATAAAGCTCTACTTGTTCTTATTCAAAAATAGAGAAATTCAAGAAATCGTTCGCATCATTCAACTTGACCTGTATGAATTCTACCAAAACAATAAAACGAATCGCAACACCATAAAAATTACGCGAATTTTCACGATCATGTTCATTTCATTTGGTTGGATCACTATTGGTAACTCAAATGCGTACGGGGCAGTCCAGGACTTCCATTGGAGAGCTTTAGTCAAGAATCTTAATGACTCTTCTGAAAAACCTGTTAGAAATCTACCACAACCAATATACATCCCGTGGAACTTCCAAGATGACAAGTCTTTCATTCCGACATTTATGCTAGAGACCACAGGCTTGCTGTGGACCGGTCACATCGTAATGTCAATAGACACATTCATCGGCTCTCTGATCCTGCATATGAGCAGTCAATTCGCGATTCTAGGCGAAGCTGTGATGACAGCGTATGACAGAACGATGGCTCAACTGCGAGAAGGCGCAGGGGACGCTGATAATAATTCCGACGAAAACCCTTCTCTCGATGACACAGAGGAAAACAATGAGAAAATCGTAAGAGCATTTTACTCAAACAAACAAATTGAATCAGCTTTGCAAACAACTCTGCGTAATTGTTTTCGTCAACACCAGCTTCTCATCGGGTGAGTAGGTTATCTCGTTTCGTTACAAAAACTCTGCACAGTGAAATTAAAATATTTTGTTGTTTATGTGTCTGCTGCCAAATTCACCTATTGGGTTTTAAATTTTAATCAACAACCCGGAACGCAAAGTCGTACTTGGAGGGAGAATAATTCTCACATTTTTACGCATGATTCTCACGTGAGCCGCGTATTTGCTGTAAAAAACCTTTTGAATTTCTCGCAAAGCCTTTTACCGGGGAAAACCGCACGCTGTTTCCAAGAGTTCCTCTTATTATGCCCAAGTTGTTTAAAGTATTAGTAGGTATATTATGGGTTGATAGTACAAAAAACATTATAATCAGGGATTAGGAACAATTCAGTAAGCAAGTGTCTCGTCTCAAAAATATTATTACCTACTGTTCTGAGTTTTCTTTTATGCTTTCTCGTTGATTATTACACTTATTATTATACTTATGTCTAAAAAGACTGTCAACGCCGCAAAAGCGTAGAAAAAATAGCTTACAACTACACTTTAATTAACCCCCTTATACATAATGGTCTGCTCATTTTAAACAGCTGCTAAACAGTGTTATTTCTCACTCTGACTTATGTCAATAGAACAAGATAGAGTGAGAATTAGCAATAGTTAGCCGACTACCTATTATGAATAAGGAGGTTGTTAATCTTCAACGCGCTTGCGAACTCCTTTCTTTGAGCCTTCGATCAAAAATAAGGAGTTAGGGGGGCCGGCAAAGCCGGACATTTTTGATCGATGCTTTGAGCATATTATTATTTCTGTAGACAGTCGACGCTATTGTAAATAATCACTATTTCTAATGGAGGTTGCGTTACCACTGGTATCATTAAAATAGTAATTTATAAAGCGCGATTTTATAAACCTAGCTGTCGCTCCCAAGCTCTATCTAGACATTATTATGAATCAAAGTGCTGTAATTTGCAAGGCTCCCGTAAATAACTATCAACTCTGGACTGGACATAATACTTTAGATGTAATGCAAGTGCAGCAAGCAGACTTGGCAAGCAGATGCCTTAAACTACTTCTTAACTGCCATAAAGTTCAATGTGAATTAACTGGCTATGCTCCGTCGGAATCAGAGCCAAACTTTGGAATAGATATGTTATGTACTATCTGCCTACATTTTCTGTACATCTTTTTGTAGTAATCTGTAGGCCATCTGCCCCCCTAGCACGGGCATCGTTGTCTAGGGTAGAATAGACAATAATGACATTGCATCGCTACACATTGCGTACATTATTGAAGTTATAGGAATGCATTTTAAATAGTTTACGCATTGGATGACGAAGTGACGTAATTTTTCTCTATTCTACCCTAGACAACAATCCCCGTGCTAGGGAGGCTGAACCCATGTTTGAAACAAATATATACATATTTTACTGTTTCCGACTCTCCTTCCTACATAAAAAGAGAAATGGTGGCAATAAAGATTAAGCTGTACCTAACCATTGCTTGGAACAACCACACATCTAAAAGGTGTTACAAAAAGTACCTATCCTGATTACGGATCCTTTACCCAACGAGAAACCACAGACGAAAGTAATAACGGACGGAGTGTGAATACCACAAACTTCAATATCCCGGGATTACGACCCCAATATTGTCAGTCGTTGCCTTTTTTCACATTTTCAAATAAACATAATCTGCGATTCATATTCACCTAGCAGCGTTAAGATGGAGATTTCACAATTTTTATTTTCAATAACTTCTCTTTATTGCGTTTCTGGTGCTAGGGGTCTCAAATAAGCCTCTTAAGAACCAACAAGGTGGCTCAAGAACGCGTATTAAAATCCACTAAACATTTTTAAGAACTTGTAGAATCCTACATAAAAAGTGTTCTGCTAATAGGTAAAACCAACATTTCGGTGAAGAAATTTTTTGTTTGTAGAAAAGACAAAAAAATCATGTAGGTACCTATTAAATCCACGAAACTTTAAAATATTATAATATTATATATATATATTATAATATTTTAGAATCCCTTATAACTATGTATACCTACCTACTTAAAGTAGTGTTATGTTATTAAAACCAACTTTTTGGTGAAGAAAATATTTTTGTTAGTAGAAAAAACTAAAAAATCGTTGCAAGTAATGAAGTAGGTAATATGGTAACTAAAGTGACCTCGTAAGGTAGTTATTTTGTTTACTTGCCTGTTATTTATGTAGAGATACTCTGCTATTGCAGTTATCTATTATTATTATTCTCGTATATTTTTGCAGATGTGTGCAGAAATTCGCCACAACCTATTCTTACGGCTTCATGACACAGTTGCTGTCAAGCATGGCGGCGATCTGCGTCGTAATGGTCCAAGTTTCGGTAAGATTAGACCACCGGGCGCATTACGTTCATTTCCATAATTTGAATGATGGTATTACGGTATTAATTTGAATCGGAGCTGGGTCAATGATACCCTAGCAACTGTCGTGCATACGAATGACTGGTTTTGTCTTTATGCTAAATTGTGAGGTTTTAATGGACGAAATTAGACCATGAAATAAAATTAAATTTGTAAGTGTTGCAATAGGTTTTTAATAGGTAGAATGGGTTCGTAGCACGATATACAGAACGCAGGGGCAAACAAAACATAAATGTCCGAACTAAGAAAGCTTGCAGCGAATTTATATTTTAAGTGTCAGAGGATATATTTTTTTTTAATTAACCTCTCTGAAAAATAACTTCCATAGGATAACCAATAGACGCTCTAGCTCTAGAATCCATGGCCATTATTCTATATATTTTGCTTTGCCCATTATTTATAACTAGCAGCGCCTTGCGGTTTCACCCGCGTAGTTCCCGTTCCCGTGGGAATTCTGGGATAAAACATATCCTATGTTCTATTCCAGATCCGTTCAGCCGTTCTGGCGTGATAAAGGAACAAACATCCATCCATCTAAACTTTCACGTTTATAATATTAGTGAGATAAATACGAGACATCCAGCCTTTTAAAACTGTACTACAAATATTTACAGCAAGATGCATCCAGCCTGAAATCGGTGAGACTAGTGACTTCACTGGCATTCTTCTTCGCAATGATCACTCAGCTGGCAATCCAGTGCTTCACTGGAAACGAACTCACGTTGCAAGTAAGGTTTAGAATTGGCTCAATCAATTTCATTTTGCACCTTCTCAGTCAGTCCTTCGCATCGTATGAAAGTGACTGGTCATCAAAGCTGAGGTCTTTGTGGATCTTGGTGGTTTGATATCTCATCTACATCCTGATCATTATTCTAGCCACTGGTAGGATAAGAAAGAAAGAAAAATAATTTATTTGGACCCAAAAACGACACAGTAAGTAGGTTGACCAGTAGTCATTCGGGGAAATGGCCGAACTGGGAAATGGACAAACAAGTAATTTGGGTGGTGGCCGTCCAAGGAAGTGGCCGTAGCGGACCGGATCCGTATCGGACAACATATGAATAGAAACAGATTTAGAAACAATACAGATAAAATAACAATTAAAGACAGGAACATCAGAATTAGGGGGCTTTTGTTTTTTCCAGCCACCACTGTTTAGTGCTCGCATACAAAAAGAAAAATTAATGGTAGCTTGATCTGACCTATAGTAGACTAATATAATAGTCTTGACCGATTTGACCTATAAAATGGATGATTTATCAAAAGGATTGCTCATCTCGTATCATGCCCCTCAGCAGGTCAAAGCGCCATGAGCTCATGGCCTCGGCATCGGTACACTACACTTTAGACTGTCAAGTTTAAATTCCATTGTCTTCGTTTATCACAATAGATCGGAATTACCGACACATTTTCTTAGTTATTGCGCGACAAACCGTGACGACAAGTCGAAAAAACACAACACAACATTTTAAATAACCAACGTAGATAATCTACAGAAAAACTCTTCACGCGTTTCCGCAAAAAAATATTTACAAACCTGTTGATTTGACCAAAATCATTCAATTGCATGTGTGAGTTTTTGAAAACCCTTCAAAGATCTTCTAATTAGATCTAAAGGTTCCTTTTCAGTAGCTTTCTTAGTTCTTTTTTTCAAGAATCTGCATAACAATGGTTTTATTATATTTGCTGCATAGAGGCTGATCAAAAGGGGTCGTAGGCACCTATGCTTCTGTTTTCAATGAACTACACCTACTATCTGACACTGTAGTAGATAATCGAGCTCAAAACATAGAAATGAACTAGCTATAGAGCCCACGGTGGACACATAATGTCTTGTCAGTTGCCTAAATGTAAAAAGGAGGCCAGAAAAAAAACAGTATTGAAGAGTCTCATTGAGACATAGTAAAAGAAGAAGTCCACACCTACAGAAATGCTGAAACGAAGCTGCCAATCACCAGAATTCCTGCTAAGGTCCTTCGAGGAGTTGGGCTGGTGAGGGCCTGGTTAGGTAGGGGGGGCCATGCACAATACAGTCTCATGCGAGACGTCAGTGCAGACCGCAGGGCCCTATCTTATTAGGATACCACGGTGAGTGGCGCCACCGGTCCGGAGGGTACCTCACCTAGTATCAGCTTAGTTGCGCAACCAAATTTGTTGCCGGCAGTGTGTATCTCGCTTGGCAGCATAAGACTCCATGTTGGCGCGACCGGTGGCGCAACCATGGTGTCCCTATGAGATTTCTATCTCATAGGGACACCATGGCACCCTTAGAATTAGATTTAGATGAGATGATGTGATAGATGTAACCTATATAGGTATCAAACATCAAAGTGCTTTATTTCCTTTAGACCTTACAAGACTCTTGGACACGTCACAAAAAATCAAATTACATATGTAAAACTAGGAAATAAAGTGATCACTTTGATTTTTTTGTTGACTTCAATTTTTTAAGGTAAAGTAAAGAAGCGAACAAGAAACTTTTACCTTGTTTTCGAGTTGGAGCAAAAGTCGTCCCAAGATTTTTTATCGTCTAGTAATCTGATATTTTGTAGTAAGCCTTTTTACAAAGAACATGTTTGACAATTTCTTTGAATTTATTAATTTTAACGTACTGGTTTGTAAGGAGAGCATTATCAACGCTCTCCTCTTGCGACACTTCTGCAGATGATAATATCGTTTTCAAAACTATTTTTGTTACATGTGTACAAAAAAACTTTTTTTTGTACAAACAATCTGTCTATTTCTGTCTTCTAAGCATGACTTGACAAAATATTTTCAGACCTCGTTGATTGTGGAAAGCAAACAGTTAAACTCCCAAGGCCTAGAACGCACAAACCTTATCTTATCTTAAAAGCCAAAAATTTATAATGACAAGGCTATCATTTATCTATTTATTTATTTATTTATTTGGCACACAAAACGGAACACAATCAAAACATTAAATATAAGAAAGACACAGTATTAGGATCTAGATTGTATCCCTAAGTATGCGTACACAGCATGATTTGTACGGAACAGTTCTGTGTAACTATACCATAATAAGAACACATATATTAGAGGTAGCTCTAAACCTGAAATCAAACATAGGCTACTTTTTATCCCATACTACCAGTTTCCATGGGATAAAAAGAACTTTTATACGTTTCTATAGAAACAACGCGTGCAAAGTCACGAGCATTAACTAGTTATGTTATAAAATCTACAAATTTAGAGGTCACTGGAAACTTCAGAAGGTTTGTATTTTGTATATGAGATTTTTATAATAAGCTAAGCTCTTGTAGGCCTTTGTCAGGGGAGGCCTATGTCCAGTAGTGGACTAGCAAATGCTATTGATTAAGCTGATGAAGCTGTAAGTAGGTGCGGAAGATGAAAGAACCTTTGTCCTTTTTTAGATTGGTTGAGAACTCTGAAAATGTAAAACAGTTACGTGATTAATTCAAAAAGTCCTTCCCAGAATGTCAGGTCATGATGCACATGAATAATAGATTAGGTCGAGAGGTACTTAAACACATACTTTGTTACTAAGAGCTCTCTCATACTACCGCGCGGTACCGTAGGTGCGGTGCCGCCGCAAGAGTTCCGCAATGACGTTGTCCGTTGTACGAGATGCGGAAAAGATGCGATACTGTCGCGGACACGCTGCGGACCTCGAGTTGCGGCTCCGCAAATTCTATTCCACGCGGTAATATGAGACGGGCGTACAACTCAGTGAGATTAGTTTTAGTGTAGGTAATTTTTTTGTCAGTGGGTAATGACAAAATAATTAGGTATAACTGTTTTGAGCAAAACGTTTTTTGAACAGTAGACCAGCCCCCCTAGCACGGGGATTGTTGTCTAGGGTAGAATAGACAATAATGACTTTGCTTCGCCATACATTGCGTACATTATTGAAGTTGAAGAAATGCATTTCAAATAATTTACGCATTGGATGACGAAGTGACGTAATTTTTCTCTATTCTACCCTAGACAATAATCAGGTACCTGGATTGTTGTCTAGGGTAGAATAGAGAAAAATTAAGTCACTTTGTCATCGAATGCGTAAATTAATTGATATGCTTTCCTACAACTTCAATAATTTACGCAATTTATGACGATGTGATGTCATTATTGTATATGTATTCTACCCTAGAGAACAAAACAAAACAAACACGCATCGTTGTCAAAATAGAGGAACCCGGTGTTAAAAACTACGATGGTCAATTGTTTTTCACTGGCTGGTAGGTATTTGAATTGTGACATTAGTTTTTTGTCTAAAGTCAAAGTAAAACGAATCGTTATAAAAATTAATGAACCACCATCGTTAGGTAGTAGTTTTTACCAACTGTTTTTATAACTGTCATTTGTTTTTAGGAGCCACGCAATAAAAAAATTACCATGACTGTGATGATTTCAGGCTGCGAAGATATCGGATGCGGTGATGCAGTCCAAATGGGAGCGCATGCCGGCTCGTCTCCGCTCGCTGCTGCTGATGATGATGATGAGAGCACAGCGCCCCCTGCGCCTAAACGCTACGGGATTCGCCTATATGGACAACGACTGCTTTCTAGCTGTAAGACCTTACCACCCTACCCCTGGATACTATCAATGTAAACTACAAAGTTTTTTCCCTTTCCTGAGGTCCGGTCCGATTCTACATCGATTAGAAACACATATTCTGTTTTTTTACATAATAACGATGTAGATTTTTCCGCAGATTCAAACTTAGAATACCACACAAATAAACCAATAACCATTCGAGATCTCTTGATTTGGAAAAAAAACACAAAAAAAAACTAAATTGTAATAAAATTGGCCACGGACCGATATGGTCAAATCAAACTCCCATGTATGTACCATGAAATAAAGTCGCGTATAAATTGTCTCGCCTTAATATATCGGCATGAAAGGGGTAAAACCCATAATCTATAATATCAAACTAGCTTTGCCCGCGGTCTATTTATTAGTGTTGGTTCTTTACAGGTATAACAAGCAATAGGCTCTCGCCTTGCCAAATTTAATTATGGTCTAATCAGCCGATTATTCGTGAAAAATTCACAATCACACAAACAAACTTGCGAAAGTCACGCTAGTAATGCGAAAGTCGGGATTTTTGATAACTTTCACGCCAAAACGTGCCGAAACTACGGAACTACTGAGGGAAGGTCGCGAGTTCAAGCCCCGCCGGAATCAAAAAATAAAATTATTTTGTTTCTTAGAGATCAATTACCCCGAATGCCAAGGTTTACGCACTATAAAAACAAAAGCCTACAGAAGTACTGAAATTTTGTATACATGTAGAATTGTATAGTAAACGTGCGAAACCGCGGAGAGAAGCTATTTATAACATTTATACGAGAAGGTTATCTACCGTCTCTTATTAAAAAACAATACTCACATAAACAACCATCTGCAGTTGTCTATGCCTATTCCAAAGATTTGTGCCCATATCACAGAAGCACGTTTCCATTCCGGTCTGCTTACTTACTGGTATTGGTATACTGGTATTGGATAGGGACTTAGGGACCGTATCTGCAGTTATTCTTGCAAAATAACCATCACAAATCACTAAGTCCTTATACCTATAAGTAAATTATTTGTTTTTAGAATACAAGAGACCTACATCATTACGAAATATTGTTTGATTTCTTTTGAGCGGTACTCAAATCGAACGAAAACTGAAATTTCGTTCAAAGTGAGTTGCCTCTTTGTTTTTTTCATTCTATTTGACTCTGGATTACCATTTTTTCACATTTTCGGTACTCAGAATTGTTTATGAGTACCTATCTAAAAATGTATTCAAAAAAAAAAAAAAAAAAAAAAAAAAAGTGTTGACAGATTTTTGACGACAACATGGTTATTTATGAAAAAATAAAAGACAATCGCGCCACCTTCAGTTATTTACCTTTACTATGGAAAAAATGATTGACTTTGGTAAATACGTGGTAGGTAAGTTAAACATACAACATGCGAATCGTTTTGTAATGTTGAAATTGCCCATTGTTTCAGATAATGAAAGCAGCATATTCATATTACGCCGTACTGAGTCAAAAGCAAATTTGAAAACATGGAAAATAAATAGCATTAGTTTAATATAGTTATCAATTTATTACAACATCACCGATACAACTAGTCGTTTTGCACATTACTACATTCTAAACTATCACAGATGTTTCGTATAAAAATTAAATAAATTATTAGGCACTAGATAATCCTATATTTTTGCATATTCTTGTAGAGCCCCTACGTACCTCTACAGCGTAGATCTCCTACGATATAAGTATTGGCCTTTACCCATCCATCCGTCCTAAAAGGGAACATATCCATCCGTATTCCATTCGGTGAGTCCATAGTGAACTGTATGACGGTAGTATTAAGTCTAGTTTTGTTTACCTTGGATGGATATTTAGCATTTTACCCGTGTATGAAATAACTGTCAAACACAAATCAAATTTCTAGTAATTGCTTTGGTGATGCTGAACGGGATTCTGAGGTTTTTATGTCCAAGACTTTCATCTCTTCACATCTGGAACAGGAGAAAACATTTTTAAAATATTTCTATCGTGGGTCAGTCATTCATTTGGTTCGTATGTTTAATGTTGTTTGAACAAACAAACGGGTGGTTGCGAATATTTGAAACAACAGTTTTCCCATGTGTCCCCTTTCTGCGAATTTCAGCGTTCGAAAAACACAACTGACATTGATAGACATTGCAAACATTTTTTAGTTTCGAAACCAAACCAGACTAACCAAGTTTTTTAATAAATAATCAATGTTCCGCCCAAGTTGCTTTACGTGAATGAAATGGTCGACAGTTAAGAATCGGAATAGTCTTGTAAAGGCAGTTTGCTTATAACAAAAGATAATAGTACGGTTACATTTAAATTGGCGTCTTTAGCAGAAGTTCTTTAAACAATTTGTCAAAGATAACCGGCACAAAACACCACCCTAAAATTTATTGGTTAACAAACTGGCCGTTATATATAAGTGGTTCAAGTCACGACCGGTTAAATGTCACCATCTGACGTCAAAGTAGATCATGATTACGTAGTCGGACGCTTCTTGGTGCTAATTTGGCTTCTAATTTGATATAACTGGGCCCAAATAGATTTGTCCTCTGTAGAGGCTCGAATTGGATTGTTTTTCAGATATTTTATTTATTCAACACGATACTTCCGCTGATGGGAACATGTCTAAAATTATCAGAAATTAGCATCTTTTACACAGGAGGTTTTTAAATTATTATTTACAAAACTAAATGAATAGATAAATTGAGCTACCTGTAGATTTTTGATTTTTGTTTAGATTGTAAATACTAGTTTTCATTTAATTCTATTATTTGATGGTAATTTTCTTTGTAAATAAAGAACTATTGTTAGTAAATAGGTAGGTATATATTTTAAATTCGTTTTCCCCTATCTGAACTTCATTCTCAGCGTAGAAAATTAAATCATAACCTGTGATACACATTTTCCTAACGATTTATTTACATCAAATGTTGAGAAGTCAAAAAAAAATTGTAATTGTTACTACCCAGTCCCGCTGAGAACTCAATTGTAGGTCACAAAAACTCTGCAATGAAACGTGAAGAAATCAATCAGGCGAAGCAGAATCTCTAAAGAGAACTGGTTTGCCCTCTTTCGAAATAAATTCTACAAGTCTGCAAAACACATCAACGTTAAGCCACGTGACTCGACGGCCCTTTGAGACTCTTGACAATTTTTATGATACAACTTGAACTGCCTTTCCTCGCAGAAATTTCCTGAGACGTTATCATGTAGAGAGGGTAGAGCAAAGAATAGTGTGAAATTTAACCCTGTAAGGGAAATATTGTGTAACCCTTTTGTACTTGGGCGTGTAGGTAGTAGGTTTTATAATACTTATTAACCTACAAGGTCAATTTTCAGCAAAGTGTGAGATTACTTGATTATTTATAATATGATATTTGCATAATTTTATACAAATTTGAAACCTTCAACCTAGATTGAATGGGAATGGTTTTCAGAAAGTCTGATAACAAATAAAATAACAATCAATGGAAACAAACTGCAACTAGTGGTAATAATTTGAAACAGTTCAGCTATAACTGCAGGCTGTTGCGGACAATCTAGACCCGAGATTGTCCGCAACAGTCTACAGTTAGCTGAGCTGTTTTAAACTGTTTTAAACTAGGTACCCCTAGTTTCTAGGGGCACCTTGTTCAAATGATCCGAATCGATACCAATCGAAAGCGTCCCCAAGGTGCTGGCTGCATCGCCATGCTGCATGGCAACGATAATGCGCTACGCCATATACTACTCACACCAAAGGTTCACCTTGTTCTGGTCGAATACCCTGCTGCTATACGTCTAGCGAGAAACCTGTCATCAACTCTGACCAATCAAATGTATTGTAGTCATCAATTGACCTATCATCATCAACTGACCTGTCATCAGTGGTTTGAGCGGCGTTGTAGAAGACGTCTGGCATAGGCGAGTCGTGCTGACTCAGCAGCGAGCTGCCAGCACGCGGAGAATGCGGACCGTGCGTTGCATACGGCGAGAATGGCACCGCTGCTCGTAATGCGGCCAGGACTAGAAGCATGCCACCTGCAATGTATGATAATAAATTTCCAGTATATAAAATTTATTTTGGAGGTATTAATAGCTAATAATAATCTTCGTACGATACCTGAAATGCATTTGTACGATACACACGGTGAGGTATTACAAAACGAACAAACCTACACGATTGTCAAGTATAACTTTTTTTAAGAAATACCAATAAATTTTAATTGCATACATTCAATATTTATAAGTGTTCTTTATTGGTATTCCACGAAAGAGCATCGTGTATAGGGACCTAAACTTCTGAGAAAATTATAAGAACAAAATATGACTAACCTTCTAAGAATTTCGCAACACAAAAGCATAACTTATGAAGTGGGTACCCGCCCCGGTACAAAAAAGAACGTACCTAATGTAGCGTACTAACAATTTCACGTACGCTTATAACGTTCAGAAAAGTAGGTTAGAGAAGTACTCTGGTAACGTGTAGATGTTCTCGGAAAAAACATTTTCCTCTTTACAAGCCTCGGTTTAATCTGGATGATCCTCCCCATTACCGGTCCTAAATCATGCCTACCTATTAATGCAGAGCTAACACACGTTGATAACCCACTTTCCCTCATCTTTGTGTGTTATTTTATGGTTATCCTTTTAATACCTACATTAAATAAATAAATAATCCTGGAAAATCCACACAGCATCATCTAGTCTCAACTCAACAGCCTATAATGGTCCACTGTTGGATGC
Organism: Eupithecia exiguata; assembly: GCA_947086465.1. Classification (NCBI taxonomy): domain Eukaryota; kingdom Metazoa; phylum Arthropoda; class Insecta; order Lepidoptera; family Geometridae; genus Eupithecia; species Eupithecia exiguata. Next base: position 8,310,859 of record OX352233.1, read on the forward strand.
AGGCCTCCCCCTGATAATCGCTTTATTAGTTTTTATCTAATGGGGTGTTATGTCCATGCTGCCCACGCTGGACATGCAGCGGGTTGGGGATCGCAGTTCGATGATAGATCTATTCTACAAGAGGCGCTGCTGCCCGCCCCCCGGTATATGTCCCTTAGTCGCCTCTTACAACACTCACGGGAAGAGTCGGGGTGGTTCAAATTCTAAGCCGGCACCACACACCTCAAGTCAAGCTCTAGTCCCGAGCTGCCGTGTAAGTCCAATACATTGTAAGTTGTAATAGGTGAATTTTGAGTAAACGCGAAAATAAGGTTTATTTGGTTTTTATTCGATCGTTCTTTTATTTCATGATTAAAGTACAATTCAGCAAGTTTTGCAAGCTTAGCATAATAATATGTAAAGCTTAGCAAATAAATGGTGGAAGGTGGAAAGCAAACAGAATCGTCTCTATAGACGATTTAGGTAACTAAAGAACCATAAAACAACAGAAAAAAATATGCTAAAGGATTCTGTTTGCTTTCCACTCCACGGCAGTAGGTACGGAGAACTGCATCGGCATATAACCCCTTTGTTAAGTTTGAAGCTAGCCTAGTAATCACATCACACTTGTATTATAAATGCAAAAGTTTAGACGGTTAGATTTTAGTTTTGATGTTTGTTAGTACTTCTTCAAATCTACTGAACTGAAATTTTAGACAGATTTAGCCCTAAACCTGGAATCAAACAGGCTACTTCTTAACCCATATACTTTTATAAAAATCGTTTATCTGTACTTTTACTAAGCTTACAGTTGCCTGTAAGATATTTGGCGAGAGGTAAAGATCCTTCGCGTCTATGACACAAGTTTTCTAAACTTGTGTCATAGACATAAATCAAGGAGTTAAATCGAGGAGTTGAACCAAATTGTGACATGGGTCTAAAACAGTATATTATGACTAATGTACTAATAATATGTAAGACCTTCAGAAATAAACGATTTATTCTTAACCCTACATCAGTTTCCATGGGATGTAAATTAACCTTAGAGCATTCCACAGAAACAGCGCGTGCGCAGCCGCGGGCTAAAGTCAGTATAATAATAACACACATATGTAAGTGTGTTATTATTATACTGACTTTAGCATAAGTGTGTTATCCTTGTGCCTACTAGCCTTCTAGAGCTACTAAATTCTCCCAAATTATTAAATTAAACAATAGATAGGCACTCTACTAACAGCACACAGCTTAGTTAAGCCATGCTAAGTAAGTGCTAAGTAACCTAAGAGCTGGGCCAGCTAGAACTTAGACCAAGTTTCCACTGTACATTAAGTAGAAGTTTGGTGTTCTAGAGACATAACTAACTGGCAGAGTTTTGCTCTACGGTTGCTTTACCCAGTGCGAGGGCTCACGCACAATACAAAAAACTTAGTAGGATATTCAGTAGTATAGTTAATGCTTTTGTTCACTTCGAGTAATGTATTATGCAGTGATTGAACAAAACGCTGTTTTCATATCAATGATCTTTTGTAATCAATTTCAGGGCTATCTCAATAAAATCAATTGAAATCATTATCGGTTCGATCCTAATGTAATGAATCATACGATACATGCAGACATACCTACGTCACCTGTGTTGTTTGCTGTAAATATGAAGTACTTACGAAAATATTTTTTAATGTCTGGAAAAATTTGATAAAGTCTTTATAATTACTTTATCTTTGTTAATTACCCACATGTCTTCGTGGTTTAATGGAATAATCTGATTTCTTATTATTATAAGAATTATTTATTTGTAAGCTCAGCTGCTTCAATTGTAAATCTATACTAATATAAAAAGTTTAGTTAGGAGTTTAGTTTAGTTAGGGTAAAGTTTGGGAGTATGTGAGGTTGTTGTAGGGGGTAAACTCTGGAACTACTGAACCGATTTAGAAAATTATTTTACCAAAGGCCACGTTTTTCGTGAGTGTCTTAAGCTATATTAAGCTATATAAATATGGGGAATATTTATATAGCTTAATATACCCTTTTTGTCAATTTTTCAAAAACAGTTATTTTACAGACTTCTCTATATTTTTCCTGTAAAATGTAGATCTATATCTACAAACACCACATACATTGTACGTGGATCGCTCCATAAACTTCGGAGATAGGCGGTAAATTTTCGACTATTTTCATAATATTTCGAAAAGTTTGAAACCGACAGAAATTTTGAAAACTGTTTCGATATGTACAAACTGCAACCTTTCATTTGATATCCCATTTGCCCCCATAGGTCTCTTTTAAAATTTCAACATCACAATTTGCGCGGAAAATTTCATATTCATTTTTCATTTATTTATATTTTTTTCTAGCATCTTGAAATCAAGAAAAACAAATGTATTATTATTTAAAATTTATGGTACAAGTTAATAGCTGCAGTAGCTACTGATATATTCAAGAAAGATTGGAGACGGACAGAGCGAGACCATAAGGGTTTCGAAACCGATCTCGAAACCCTAAAAACATACTTATGGCCGAACATAGAAACTATAAAACACCAATTTTTTATGAAATCTGTAAATATAAATTAACCATCTGTTTTTATTCTTTGATTTTATCAAAGATTTCTTATCCATTTGTATATTTCAATTACAGTGGAATTAAACCTTTTCATAAGTAAACAATGTTTCCTACAATATTCCCATACAAAGAATGTGTCGTTTGTATAACAGAGTAGCGAAATCCAATGACATAGATATTTTTGATAATAACCATTGTAGATTATAAGCGGTGCATTAAAAAAATCTTATGTTTTTACTTCAGTAACAATGTTCGTAAATGTCTTTCTTTTTTACGTCCTAGGGTATTTTAAATTTAATGCATGCATAATTTTTACTGTGTTCACATACTTGATTTCAATCAAGATCTTAATTGTAATACCTGGTACTATAAGTTTATCTTAATTCGATTGTTATCTGATTTGTGAATGAATAAATAAGTAAGTACGTACTAGGTACACCTACGTATGTTGGTAGATTCAATCAACATAAACATTTTGAGTCACAGTATTGGAAATATCAAGTAAAAACATCTGGGGCGCGGCAAAAACATAGAAACATTGTTAAATAAAACCGAGCCATGGGAAAGAGGGCGAATCCAATCAAACAAAGCAAAAACTCACGGAAATTTCTTTTCAATCAGCCTTAGCCTGTTTACCCCATTGCCCCCGAGAAAACGTGGTTTTATACCCTAGCGACGAATACAGGACAGAGAGCAGTGTGCTCTAGCTAGATACACGGTGTTTTGTGTCGGCACATTTACTCCAACAATGGTACGTACGTGTACACCACGCCTATGCGCAACTTCAGACCACCACTGTCGCCGATGGGTCTCCTTTCTAATAATTTCAGAAAACTTAGAGCAGTTAGAGAGATCTAATTTTTCCACAGTAACAATATTGCCATAATTCTCCATATTAGTTATATTTACCTACTTTAAAACTAACATAGGTGCGGTACATACACAAAATATAAAATTTTAATTAAAGGTTATGTTTATTACGAGTTACAATCCTAACTCGATTTATAACATGAAAATTATGATAATGGCGACGACATGTAAATCGTGCAATCAGGAATATATTGCTGGACAATTTACACAGCATCATCTAGATGATGCTGTGTGAATTGTCGTATTGTTGCTCGAGCTAAGGAAAACTCGGTTCGGGGATCGAACCTGCAACCTTCTGCGTCGCAGGCGGACCTTCGCCCGCTGCGTGGGCGCCTGCGCCACAGAGACGTCATTAATTAATTCATACCTGCAAACGGGTTTATTTATAGGCAGTTGTGCGGTTTTTCCCCTTATTATGACATGACGCCTTAATGACGCAATGCTCTTAATGCTGCAAATGATATTACTTAGGAAAATACTTAAAAAATGACTCCGCCAGATAGCCCGATGGTGCCCATTCATACGGCGGGAATGAATTCCATCCGTGTATTTACTAAAACGTTTAGATACGGACAAAGTTCCGTCCGTGACTTGACTAAAGTTGTGGGACTTCGTACGCACCCGGCCATTTGTCCGCCTAGATACCCACTTAGGAAGATGGCTGGATCTAGGAACTGCTGATGGGGGAGAGAGATAAAAATGCGATTAGCTAGGAGGGGACAGAGATAAAAATGCGATTTGCTAGGAGGGGACAGAGATAAAAGAAATGAGCATTCACTTCGTATTTGCGGAAAATGTACAGGCCTTTTGGTTTAGTAGGTAAACAATGTTAAATTGGTATGTTTTAATTAGTCATCGGACATGGTTAACTTTCTAACAGCGTATTTTTAGTTGTACTTTAATAGGTTTTTTTCAGAAAACGTACCTACTAAGGATCATTTTGTCGAATGGTTTATCCGTTTGATTTGAACCATTTGGCCATTGGAGCCTCTGCAAATAGAAATTACTCGATAAAGATTTTTTTCATTATCCATCGTTTCAATGACCCCCTTCAAGAATCCTGAATCCGCGCTTGGTTTACGAACCTCTGAATTTATTGCACTAACTCAAAGCAAAAGTTTCGAGAAAGCTGAATGCGTTCTATTTTCTTACAACAAGACCGAACCTAATGCCAAGTTAAATATTATCGTATTGCTATTTGGCCTCCCATCTAAAGATGAACTTCTTGTCAGAAGTCGGCCGGCCTGCATAAACCCAATGTCTAGTAGATTTATATTTTGGACTGCATTGCGAAAACTGTTAACATACGCGAGTTAACCGCATTCCTACGTCTCATCGAACACACTTACTTTTGTTATCTCACATGGTAGAGTTCGAGATGATAGGGTAGAGCCTAAAGCCTACAACAGACTGACAGATGATATTTAAATATAAACAGTGTTAGTTTTATTTTTCATAACGTCCGGGTTCGGTTCCCGAGCTGAGTACAAGTTTTTTTTAAATGTATGAATGCAGTTTTTCTTGTTACTAAAATCGATGATATGGTTCCTTAGAAGAGATCTTCGTAGGTATGTCTTATAGTATCAGACTTTCCCATACTAACCGATCTAAATGTGCCACCCTGTATATTAATATAGTAAGCTATATGTATTACCGTATAGCAAGCTGCCACAGACGATGGCTATGCTATAATATATTTTTGGACTCATTAGCTCTGCGGCCGTCATGTCTTACTACACCAAAATATATCGTGCTATATCTGTCGACATACTTTAGTGACGACATAGGTACATTCCACTATTTTTCAGACGGTAAACAGAAAGGTAATTTTTTCAGTGTGTTCTTTCTCAATTTGACTATTGGTGTAGGACTAGTTTCCTTACTGTTTAGTTATTTACTATCATTTATATCCTGAAGTATATCCAAATTGATCGAAATTGGAGACTAAAAAAGTATCAATACGAAGCAAACAACTTTTTTTTTCACAAAGATAGGCAACATTATCTCACTAATATTATAAACGTGAAAGTTTAGATGGATGGATGGATGTTTGTTCCTTTATCACGCCAGAACGGCAAAACGGATCTGGATGAAATTTGGCACAGAGATAGATTATAGTCTGGAATAGGACATAGGCTACTTTTTATCCCGAAATTCTTACGGGAACGGGAACTACGCGAGTGAAACCGCGAGGCGCTGCTAGTATTTATATATTTATTCGCCGTAGGAGCACAAGGCACACTTGGTTACGTCTGTGTGCCTGTACCAATGCAATACATGTTAAAGTTATACCTAATGAATAAAAGCTTTGGCTAATAGAAAATAATAATTAGAAATTATTCCACCAAACGCGACAGAATATCAGCCAAGTCTGTTTTGCCAGATTTGTACAACTTACCAGCAACAGTAGTGAGCACAGTAAGATTGGCGAACAGCAGAGCCGTGGCCACACACGCGTAGAAAGGCGCCCGTGCCCGGCCACATGACCAGCGCAGGAAGTCCCAGCACCTCAACGAGAGGGTGTACTCCCCGCGACGGCATAGCAGGTCGATGAACAGTGCTGCCACCCACATCGTCTCCAGGATAAATACGAAGGCAGCTCCGAAACTACGAAAAAAAGTGATTTTGTTATACACTCTCGACCGATGCGGCGGCGGGTTCAGGTTCGATTCCTGCCTTGGGACAAATGTTTGTACGATCTGCAAATATTTGTTCCAGGTGTTCTCTTTATGTGTGATAAAAAATATCAATCTATGCAATAATATTGCATTATATATACAGGGTTATTGGTAAATTATCCCATCATCACAAACACGTTCGTGAAGGCGCCGTCTTTTTTTTTTTTTTTTTAATTTATTTAAGGGCTTTATCGCTTAGCGATAACATCACCCATAGATACATAAAATAAAATTACAATTCTTAATTTAAACACTAAAATGAGACGTCACGATCACGTCTCAATACTATCGACAAATGGACTCGGGGCTACTGATAGTTTATGCTGAACTGCTGATGCTGTGTGAATGGTCCAGCAATATTATTATTTTATAGTCAAGATTTTTAAATGGTAGGTAGATGTGGCTGCATTTTTAATGGGTAAAGGGCAAATTCCTGCCTCATCGAAAACTTTCGAAAATACGAAATGTCAAAACCTGAGTAAACAGAAACGTACTTACATCAAGCCCAACGCTATTTCATATCCAAGCACCCACAGCTCAGCGCCCGCTCCACTCATTACTGAAAAATAACATAAAAATAAAATAAAATAATACAAAAATAAACCTTTGTGAGATTGGACCAATCTCACTAAGGTGTATTTTTTTCAGTATTTTTTTGCCCGAATTGAAATTTTCATGACTCATTTTCGAGAATATTTTGATGTAGGCCGATGGGTGTTCCAAGTTCCAACCCAACATTTTTGAGGCCTCGCTCGCTTTATCCTTTATTGCAAATCCTACCCCAGATTCCAGAAATTCCAACGGCAAAGTCATGTCAGTACCTAGGCTATGTAGATACCTACCTATATAGGTATAGTAAGTAGATACGTTAGGTATCTATTAGGTAGTTTTTCTTAACATAACTAACCCACTCTAAATTATTTAAGTAGGTAGGTAACCTACCTACACTGGATGGAAGGCGCATAAGTATAAAGACGACAGCTAATTTCTAAGACTGTTCGGGGCCTTCGGTCTTCTGCGATAAATTATTACTACTCTACTCTACATTAAACTATCTAGAACCATGAAACCGTAGATATAAATAATTATTTTTAAGTTGCTATTATTATTTATTAAGGTGGCCTCTTCCTTTTAGATATTTTGCAGCGCGCGGCTCTATCTAGACATTATAATTTATAGAAGTCGGTCTTTTAAACTATTGTATAAAATCGATTTTTTTTTCTAATAAGCTCCCAGAGCTGGGACAGTTAGTTTGCAAACTGTTAACATTTTTTATTTTATTTTATAGGTACTTACCAACAGATGTGATGAGACCCCATAGCCTGGATAGAGGCTGCAGCAAGTCCCATAGTTTCCATGCTACCGATTTATTTAGTGGACCAGAGTTCCGTATCCTGGGTCCCGCATACTGGGTCCCAGGGGAATCCGGCTTAGGTTGATCCATTATAAACAATTCATCACGACCACAGACTCGAAATTTGAATTAAAAACAATATTTTTTCTGAATGGTTTTCTAATTTTCAAACCGTTTTCCGGTTAAGTTCGATTAACATATTCCAGAAATAACTCCGTTCCTCAGTCCCGGTGTTTTGTTGTTTATAAGACCTGTATTTTTAACTCGTAAGGTACCTATTGATTGTTTACGTTCACACAATAATCACTGCATTTATCAGATTTAGACGTCAAATTCTGGCCGCCTGCCCGGTTACTAAAATATCTATAGCACCTTGAATTTACTACGTCCTATTTCCTTTATCTATTTAGACAAAATTACTAGGCTCTCACTCATCAAGGATTATCTAATTATTAAAACTAGTTGAAAGTTTTCCGTTCCCTTTCCGGTTTTCTTACAACTCGTCCGCGGAAAACTGATTCGGAAAAATACGACGCGAAACACGACCTTGCTTCGCGGCGAAATGGAGGGAACTGAGTACCTACTGCTGTCTGCTGAGCGAGTGCGAGATGAGGATGACTGCGTGTGATAGGTACTTAACGACTAGGTATACCCAGTATGGAGGTGCACCTAGGGTGCCTGCGCCTGCTACCTACCACTCACATCTGTAGGTAAGCACCAAAGCCTAGGTTACCTAGGCTTTGGTGCTTACCACCAAATTACCTAGGTAGGTAATAAGGTAGGTATCCTTGTTCGTAACTACCTGGTAGCTAGGTGTACCAATTTATGAATCGTTAACAAACTAGCCTACCCTACGCACACACATTAGGGACCATGGAGCTAGAAAATTGTAGGTAAGTATTTTTGTATTCCGTCCGTGTTAGGGAAGTACAATAAACCCCAAAGATTTTAAAGCCTCAACCACAGCAGCCTATAATGGTCCACAGCTGGATGCAGGCCTAGGGGTAATGCCCATAATCCTCACGCTGGGCATGCGGGTTGGGGATCTGGTATGTCGGGTGCTAGTAAAACGACCGTTTAGCTCCGTAGCTGGTTTATTACTGGGGAAGGTACCCACAAGTACACGTATATATTGTAGCCAACTATCTTACATCTAGGTACATACAGTGCATATCCCTCCAACATTAATTATGAAACCTGTAACAAATACAAAAACAATGACATAGAGAGAGAAATTGCCTTACCCTAACTAAACTTATTTACCTAACTTAACTACTTATGTAATGTACCTACTTAAAAGTACTTCTTATAATTAATCGGTTTTCGCAACCTCTTAGAGCGCCCGAGCGGCGATGCATTTTTAAATCTACACCTGGCCGCACCGTGGCCTTTTAAACCGCACACCGTGCACCGCGTTTCGCCGTCGTCAGCCTTGCGAGCGGCGGACTGCTGACCGCCACTGCTACCGACCGCGCCTCCGCCAGCAGCGCCGCCCGTTCGACGGCGATCCCCAGCGTAGAACATCGGCTCCTCCTTGACCACGGTAGCGGCCCCCGCGCCGCCGCCTGGAGCGCGTGCCTGTCGTGCACACGCCGCTTTCTGGGCTATCTCTAACGCTTGCGCAAACGTAAGCGTCTTCGAGTCGGTCTCAAAAAGACGGTCCCGTTCAGGTCCCGTTTTGAAACCCAGCACAAAGCGATCGCGCAGCAGCGTGTCAAGCTCGGTACCAAAATCGCAATATACTGCCAGCCCACGTAGCCGGGCAGCCCAATCTTCGATACTTTCACAGTCGGATTTTATTGCGTCGTAGAACTTCGCCCTGTCAGCAAAGGTCGACCTTTTTGGTGTAAAATGATCGTTGAGTAACTTCACCAGCTCACTATATGTAGCTTCTTCGAGCTTCTTCGGATGCACGAGATTCCGAACCAGACGGTAGGATTCATCCGACAAGTTTGTAAGAAGCACTGCACTTTGGTTTGTAGCCGAAATCTCATTTAACTTAATAAACTGCGTTAATCTTCCGGAATAAACGTCCCACTCGTTAATTTTGTGGTCAAAAACGCCTAAATTTCCGATGAACTTGGCCATCATCCGGAATTTGCGGGTAGTTTTATGCCTCGTCGTCAGATGGTATGTCGGGTGCTAGTAAAACGACCGTTTAGCTCCGTAGCTGGTTTATTACTGGGGAAGGTACCCACAAGTACACGTATATATTGTAGCCAACTATCTTACATCTAGGTACATACAGTGCAGGATCGCAGTTCGGTGGTAGATCTATTCAGCAAGCTGCTTGCCCACCCCCGGCGCCCTTAAATCTCTGTGGGTTAAATGTTTCACTCGTCCCTGAAATGCATCTTTATTAACTCTGTGGCTTAAATCATACACTATCTACTCTATGAGCTAAAATATGCTTTTGCCGTAAGGTTATTTAATCTACTTTCCAATAGATGGCATTGGTGGATGGCCAAAGTAAAAAGAACACTTGTATTTTTTAAACAAGCAACCCTAAGCTGTTTTCCCAAGCATTTTTTTTACCTTCTTTTTCACGAAACTTCTCATCGCCACGCCGCGCCGCGCGCCGCCGCGACACCGCCCGCGCTGCCGCCGCCGCCGCTGCGCTGCGCCGCCGCCCGCCGCGGCACCGATGCTGTCATGGTCGGTCAGTACAAGATGGTACAAGGTGGTCGGTACGGTGAAGTCAAGGCCCCGAAAGTTTAAGCGAAATTCCCCATATTAAAAAGTAAATTGCAAGTAAATTTATCTGATTTTCATTATGTATGTATGTAGGTAGTACCAATAAATTAACTTTAACTTCTTTGTCAGTGTTTTGAGAATCTGAATCCCACTATAACGTTTTATTATCTTTGAATCTCACTTTGTTTTTTTAATGTGTGTCTCAAAGAGTATACAATAACTTGGTGTCTCTGGCTGGTACCTGCCAGAGATGCTATGGATGGATCACACTCTATAATCTACAAAGAGTCTGACTGACTGTACCACAAATGAAATAAATGCTATTTCGACTGTGTACGACTGCTGAGATGATGCTGAAAAACCGCGGGAAATTTAAAAATATGAGCCCCAAAATTACAGGACAAAAACAATATTTATTTTTAACTTTAATATTATTAGACCTTCACAATGAAAAAAGAGATCCCCTTCTGGACCTTCATGCCATACTTTATCGAAAGCTAGTGCAACGTCAAGGAATATTGTGGACATCTTTGTTTTCCAATGCTTTTTTTTATTAGTAGAACAACATTCTACAGTAGGTCAAGTACACAGAGTACTTGATCTACTGTAGAATGTTGTTCTCATAATCCTAATTGATGCCATGTGATGAGTTGAGTTTCTTTTTGTCAAGTATTGGTTTAAGTTTTCTATAAAAAAGCTTTTCAAATAGCTTTGACATATTTGGTAGCAAGGATATTGGTCTGTAGGATTTAGTCTTTTGGGGTGATTTTCCTGGCTTTGCAATCATTATTGCTTCCGCAATTTTCCACAGATTTGGCACATATTTCAGTCGAAGTATATATATTTGGGCTTTATAATATTAGTAGAATTTTCATTTTTACATAACTCTCTCAAGAAGAAGAAAGAGAAGAAATCATAAGTAAGTTGTCTGGCAACACCAAAGAGTATACAATAACTACGTAAGGCAACACTGTCCATAGCCAACAGACAGAGTGTAGGTAGTGTAAAAAGAAGAAGTTCTTTGCAAGTTTAACGTATAGTCGTTTTATTCTCTTTGTTTTGTTTGCAAGCATCAAGCAAAGCCAGGGATGTCAGACGTACCATAATTATGGTACACGTACCATAATCCAGGTCTTCGTACCATGTACCATAGTACTTCTATTATGGTACGCAAATGTACCATAATTTTCAATCATCAAAATTATTTTGTCATGTAGGTAATGGAACGAACGACAGAAACGTTTCGTTTCCGCTGCTAAGCACTAATCTCGAATAATTTTACAATCGATGTATTAAGCGTAGAATGAAACGGCCTCTTTAAGTAACGTTTGACGTTGACTGCACTGGTGCGAGAGAGATGGAGGATAGCCAATACAAGTTGTGTATGTTGCATCTCTCTCGCGAACCGAAGATTTCTTTCTTCATTTCATTCATCCGTTCATAAGGTTCGTTCATTCGGTTTATGATATCTTGTATTGACTGACTGGCTTGAGTAGTAATTAATAGTAACTCTTGGTTTATCTATAATTTTGAAACTCGGTGACTCTGTTTTCTGTTTCAAAATTTGTGAATTGTATTGTATTTGATACAGTTAAGTATCTGTTTTTGAGTGTTTGTTTATGATAATCTTGTTTTGACTTGCTTGAGTAGGTAGTAATACCTTGGAACTCTTCGTACTTATCTATAATTTGGGATCTCGGTGACTCTTGGAAACCGTACCTTAATTTTCTGAAAAGTACCATATTTTTGACAGACCGATGTCATAATTTCTGAGTCGGCATCTAACATCCCTGAGCAAAGCAGGGGAAGGCAGCGAGCGGCTTTTTGCATTGCATTGCATGGCTGGCTTGCCTTTTTCATTGATTTCTCATCTAGAGTTATTTTTGTTATTACCTTGCGGAATCGTGTGTAATCCATAATACGTTTTTGAATGGTGTTTGTTATTGTGAGCTGACAAGATGCAGTCCTCCGGTGGTGCGAAAAATCCACCATGGGCGCGATCAAACGTGAACACAAACATGTCCGGCATGAATCCGCAAATAATGGACCCCAATGCAATGATGGGACAGCAGGGTATGATGCCCTTTCAGCAAGGACAAGTTTTCAATCCTAATATGATGCAAGGGCAAGGAGGCATGGCGATGCCCATGACGGGACAAATGCCAATGAACCAAATGCCTCAAGGTCAAATGTATCCTGGCAATGTAGTAGCGTATCCGACGCCCCGTGCTTTGAACCCGGGCATGTATCCCAACTCAAACTCGACCCAGTCATCGAATCCAGCGGAACAGCGCGTCTTCACAGGTACGGTGACCAAGACTCACAACGACTTTGGCTTCGTCGATCATGATGTGTTTTACCAGACATCGGTTTGCGCTAAAGGTATCATTCCTAAAGTCAATGACAGAGTCTTGGTGGAAGCTAGCTACAACCCTAATATGCCGTTCAAGTGGAACGCTACTCGCGTCCAAGTCCTGCCCAAGGGTCAAGGGGGAGGTGGTCCTAACAATCAGAAGAACAATAATCAAAAATCAAATAATTACAACGCCGTGCCGCCGCCTCGAGACAAACTGCCTAATATGCGTCGGGATGACAGGATGAACAACCGTCACGGGGGCGGAGGTGGCGGCGGCGGCGGCGGCGGCGGAAGAAATATGCAGGAAGACAGGCTACCACATGTAAGTTTTCCAAAACATCCTCATACTTAAAATTTACATTTTTTTTTTTTTTTTAATAATAATAAGCTTTATTGCAGGAAAGATGGAAATACATTATGTACAATAGATGGGTAAATAAAAGTTTAGGTTTTAAGGAGTTCTTAAAACAAACTAACTAGTATCCTGTCCTGCAATTGGCGGTCTTATCCCTTACAGGGATTTCTACCAGACGACCACTATGAGCCAGCTAGGCTTACATCCTGTGCTCCGTAAGAGCAGCTAGCTGTGTGTAGAAGTTGGGCTAGGCCAGCGTCAGTGAGTCCGACAGCAGTTTGGTAGCCTACTACCCCCCGAACTAGTTGGTACTGTATCTCAGGTGGCAGTAAGCCCCCCTCCGCGCCGGCTTCCCCGACAGGTAGCCATGCTCAACTTGACGTGATTGATTCGGCTGTTATACGCATTACAAAACTAAGATTAAGCAGCGAAACCCTTATTTACATAAAAAATAAGAAAATAGGAACATAACAAAAGAATTGTCAAAGTAGGTAGTGGATATATCTAGAATAGAGTAGAATAGGAACCACTGTGGCATTATGGCACTTAATCAAAAAAGAAAAAAAACATAAAATAACATTAAAAAAAGGAAGCAGAAAAAAAAAAAAAAAAAAAAAAAAAAAAAAAAAAAAAAGGAAATGTCACAAAGAATATACACGCATACAGTGTTAAGTACATATTATAATAAGTTTTGTTATGATAGGTATGAATAATGTTTGTGGTAATTATTGTTGGTTATTATTATTACATAATGTTGGGATAGGTAATATGTCCAAGCAACTCATTAGGTTAAAGTACATGTATAACAGATCTGCAATTCTTTTTAGATTCGTTGGACAAGAAAAATATAATTCACAATTTACTGCATTGCCCCGCTGCCGCGCTGTATGGCAATACTGTTGCGCTACACCAGATATTATATAGCTTTTATGTTATCTATTCAATTTAAATGTACCTAGATAATAGTTTTGATGCGTAAATAAATCATATATTCACAATTTGGTTAACTAGAGTGTCCCTAATTAGTTGACCACAACTGTTGTGGATTTTTCTTTTCCAACGAATCTGAAAAGAAATACAGATATGTTTCATACATGTAAATTTAGTCTTAAAAAAAAAACAATGTACCTATCCGATTAAAAAAACACAAGCAACTAAATGAACACTAAACCTTTTTACAGTATCTTGATAGAATATCACAGTGCTATTTTGTCCCACACATTGTCCTGTCCATACAACTGGCTGGCCATTTATTTAGGGACACTGAAAATGTGCATTCTATTTTCAAAATTTGAATCTAAATAGGTAGTTTATAAATTTCTTCTCATACTCCATGTTAAAGGGTCCCATTCCACTCATCTAATATCTTTGTCCAATATTTAATCAAATTTCTTGGATGGATGCCCATTCCACTCATCCAATATCTTTGTCTAAGATTTCTAAGTATTTTGCATACCTAGTTGATTTCAAATGAAATTACATCGCATCACTCTAACATTAAAAACAGAAAGTTTTGATGGATAGAAAGAAGCTGGTTATTTCTTCACGCCAAAGCTTCTCACCAGATCAGGTTGTAAATTTGCATGGGTGTAGCTCTTAACCTGAAATAAAGTATAGGCTACAATTTAACCCGTAAAACATTATACATTTTCATAGAAACAACGCGTCCGAAGCCAAGGGCAGAAACTAGTATCCAAATCTTTGATCAAATGTACATTTAACAAAGATATTGGAAGAGTGGTATGGGCACCAAAGTGTAGTTTTGGCGGCAGTCCGGTTTCTGAAATCAATAGGGTATTACATATTCAGTCCTTATAGGTTTTTCTCTTCACTAACTTGAATATCCCCAACTATTATAGTTGACCACGACAGTAGGTATAGGCACCTTCACAGTAAGACTGCTAATGATATGAATTTGTTTAGAAACGGTCCCGGTCTCGCAGTCGCTCCCGGTCCCGCGATGTGGGTCGCCGCGACAGCCGCGCGCGCCGGGACTCACCTCCTCGCAAGCGCCCGGTCATCCACCAGCCTTCACCGGTCAAGTACATGGTGCGAGTCCCTCGCATGCCACTTGATGTGTAAGTATCAACATTCTACATTCTAAGTAGGGGAACTGGGATCTACACTGACATCTCACATGCATTGTCCCTATGTAATTATCAACATTCCCGGATAGTAAACTATACACAAGCCAAACTCGATGTGTAATGTTAGTAAATAAACCACCCATACTTAACCTAAAATACACTTCATTGCCACATCTTTTTATACGCAATTTACATAACTTGTCAATTGAAGTAAAGATTCCTTCAATCCTTCAAAATATTGCTTACTTAAAGTTATATCTGAAACTCTGCAACAAGCAAGTGAATTTTAGTATTGTGTCGTAATTTGTTTACAAACATTCTACATCGAGTTTGTCTATAGTAGCCCTTAGTAATGTAGTTAGGTACTAAACTACATCTGCGAATTCAAGAGTTTAAAGTTCTTGATGTAATAGTATTGCAACTTGACGACCGATGTGGCGCGGTGGGCGAAGGTCTGCCTGCGACGCAGGAGGTTGCGGGTTCGATTCCCGCCTCGGGACAAATGTGTGTACGATCTGCAGACATTTGTTCAGGGTGTTCTGGTCGTTTTCTATGTATAATAAAAAAATATCTATGTATTGTATTATATTATGTATATCAGTTATCTAGTTCCCATAACAAAAGCTCTGCTTAGCTTGGGGCTAGATAATGCTGTGAGAATTGTCCAGCATTATTTATTTATTTTATTTTAACTTGAGAACTTGCGTGGGTGGTTTGTTCTCACATTATTATTATTATTTTACAATACTAAAACAATATAAACTAAAATAAATAAATCCTAATAGTTAATTTATGTTTCGTAACTGAGTAGATGGGAATATTAATAAATATCTATTATATTCTCAAAATATACCGTTTTCTGATAAATTAATCTACAAGGATGTTAATTTAAGTTTCTAATGATCTTGCAGGCAAAAAATGGATGTGCCCTCAATAAGTCAAAGATACAACAACTTATACATACCATCTGACTTCTTCAACGCTCACATCAAGTGGGGAGAGACATTCCCACCCCAGGCACCTTTCACCCTCAACAACCCAGCTAACTACCACATCATGGCCAAAGAAACTTTGAACCCCATTGCAAACGATGCTGTTTTGGAACCCCCAGACTCGGATTATAGGTATTCAGCTAAGGTAAGCCATCTAAATAAAAATTACTTAATGTCTAATTTTACTACTGTGTACAGTAACAGTTTGTAACAATGACATAATTCTTTTCCTCAGGTTATGCTAATCAGTCTACCAACATTGGAATCCTTGTATCAGAAATGTGGAATCACAAAAGTGGATGAAAAAGACAAGCGTAATAACAAAAACCCAATGCATCCAACTCGTCTTATTAAGTTTCTTGTGGGACAAAAGGGGAAAAATGGTGAAAATTTCGCGATTGGTGGACCGTGGAGCCCCTCTTTAGATGGTGAAAACCCTGACACAGATCCTAAAGTCCTTGTCAAAACTGCAATTCGTACATGTAAAGCACTCACTGGAATAGATCTATCTGCATGTGCGCAATGGTAAGTGTCAGCTGTTTAGATATGTGTATGCTGCAGCTTCCTGACTTCTGGATTGATTCATTTCTCCTAGCACTAACTTAGGCTAGAAGTTTCTTCTCGTCCCCAAGGAACATAGAAATATTCCTAATGACAGAAGATGCTTCTCTTATCATTCCACATGTTAGTCATGGTAGAGTACACCTTTTGTACATGAGAGTTCGGGAGGCGTCAGTGCATCGCAAACGCAGCAGATTCGATGTACCCTACCTGACAGACTATGAGTATCGCACGGTGCGGCGACTGATTTGTGAGTATAGCACTACATCTGTGTTACCCGCGCAGGTACCGAATGGTGGAGTTTTACTACTGGCGTGAGGGCAGCGGCGGCAAGTCGCGGCTCGAGACAGTCGTCTTGTTCCTGCCGGACGTGTGGTCCGCGCAGCCGTCGCGGGTCGACTGGCCCACCGTTCAGGAACAATATAAGGCGGCGCACGAGGCAGCGCTGCAGAAACTGGACCCACCGCCAGCCCCACTTTCCAGCGAGCCTGCCACCGATACTGCAACACCCGCTGAGGCTGAAACACCGAAACCAGCAGCGGACAAATCTATAATTGTTTGTTCCCAGTTTTGTTTGGTTATGTTCCCGACTCCTGTGCTTTTGGCGAAGAATCCCGTCCCGACCCAGATGACGACTCTACGCGTCGTTGGTCGATTGGATAAGGCGCAGTACTATCCAGATAACACTTTAGTCTAGTCTTGCAAATAGCTTAACTATTCATATTGATTCGTAACCTATCAAATCATATACAAATTAGCGCATTTTAACGCACTATACCAGGTTTACAAATATTTTTTTAAAAGAAAAGTGAAACACGCTCTCTTCTATATAAAATGTTATTTCTAGTACAAATAGAAAGTATCCCTATGAAAATATCGAGTTTATTTCAATTTATAAATCTTCCATTTATCAAAAGAAATGCAAAGATTTTTAAAACATTCGTAATGTATCTAAAAGCTTAAGATAGTAATCATCAAAATCACTTTCAGGATAATGAGAATGCTGATGACAGCACCATAACAATTGACGAGAATGATGACGATCATGTGGACCGACCAGAGCCCACCCATCACTCAAAGATTGATTTGAAAAGTATCAAGGTTGCTGAACTAAAGCAGGAATTGATTGCACGAAATGCCAGTGTCAAAGGTAAGTGCTGCCAACTAGTTTTATGAATCGGGCATAATGCAACACGCATGGCTTCGCGACCATGTTCACAAAATTCATAAAGATTTGCGCGAACTCAATCATATTTGATTGACCCTTATAAGGACCACATCTTTTACACCCTTTTGTTATTTTTTTTAAATCACGAGGGAGGCAGGGAAAGCATGC
This sequence comes from Eupithecia exiguata, assembly GCA_947086465.1. Classification (NCBI taxonomy): domain Eukaryota; kingdom Metazoa; phylum Arthropoda; class Insecta; order Lepidoptera; family Geometridae; genus Eupithecia; species Eupithecia exiguata. The sequence continues at coordinate 8,328,680 of OX352233.1, forward strand.
TATAAAAATCATCTAAAATTCCCCTTGATTCCCCCTCAGTCTTGACCCGAATCAGGTTACCAACCATAAGGGTTACATTAAACACACTTCTTTATTATGTTTGGTTTAGGTCCGCGAAGTGCCCTAGTGTCGCGCCTATCAAAACTACTGAAGTCAGAACAGGAGAAAGATTCTAAGAGTGATGACGTCATGGAGGTTGAAGATGACGCACAGGAGGCCAAAAAAGATGTAACTGAGAAACCTGACCAGACTACTGATCACATTGAGATCAAGGATGATGGAGAGGATGAAAAAGTTGATGAGAAGGAGGATAAAAAAGAAGAGCCCAAGAAAAAGACTGAGAAGGAAATTGAAGAGGAAAAGAGGAAGGTAAAATACTTGTATTTTATTGTATTGTATTAAAACATAGGCTACTATTTATCCCATACATCAGTTCCCATAAAAAATACCTTTATAGAAACGCGTAAGAAGCCGCGGGCAGAAACGAGTTTAATCTACACTAATAATATAAAGAGGAAAGATTTGTATTTTTGTATGTAACGAATAAACTTAAAAACTACGATACGATTTAAGAAAATATTTCGCCATTAGAAAGCTTACTTTTCACGGAGTGACATAGGCTATGTTTTATCCCGGATTCCCACGGGAACAGGTGAAACTGCGAGGCGCTGCTAGTATCTTATATTTTCCCGCCTGGGGGCGCGTAGCAGCGCTCCCTACAGAACAGACCCACTACCTAACTGAGATCTGAAACTTGCCTGCCAAATGTCAGATTATGGCCTATGTCCAACACTGGACGCCATTAGGTTGAGATTATAATATCTTTTAATGGACAGAGAAAGGACGGCTTCTGCACTTTGTATGTTTATGATTACAAAAAAGTAACTACATATAAGTATATAAGTAGGTAAGTAATAAATAACGTACATTACAGTTTGAAAAAGAAAAGCTGGCTCTCAAGAATCAGTACGAGATCCCGGCGCAGCCTCACTTGATAGTGCACCCTTGCACGGCTGCTAAGGGCGGCAAGTTCAACGCGAGCGTGGCTTCGTTGTCGCTACTACTCGACTACCGCGTTACTGACAATAAGGAACATAGCTTCGAGGTATGTGATTCACGTAGATATTTGTTTCAATTTCATTTTATAAAGAAAACCTTTTTGGTTTATATAAATCCCTGCACGGCTGCTAAGAGCGGCTTGAACGCTAGCGTGGCTTCGTTGTCGCTGCTACTCGACTAGTATTCTTAACTTACGAACAATAAAGAACATAGCTTCGAGGTATATGATTTCTGTAGATATTTGTTCTAAAACATTTATTTCATGCTGCAAGGTATTAAAAGATCGTGAAATGTATTGAAAACAACTTCTTAGAAGACACGGCGCTATGACGTTCATTAGGGGAGGCTATGTGTTAGCGATGGACTGTTACGAGCTATTGATGATGCAGTTAAATAAAATTATTAATATGTTTCAAATCAAATATCTGTAGTTATGTATTTTTTCTCAGTTATTTGTCTTCGCTGAACTCTTCAATGAAATGTTGATGCGTGACTTCGGCTTCTACATCTACAAGACGCTTTACACCATTCCTGAAAAAGTAGAAGAACCAAAGGAGAAACCTGAAGAGAAAGCAGAGAAAAAAGATGATAAAAAGGAGGACAAAAAAGATGATAAAAAGGAGGACAAAAAAGATGATAAAAAAGAGGATAAGAAAGAGGACAAAAAAGAAGATAAGAAGGAGGATAAAAAAGATGAGAAAGACGCAAAAGATAGCAAAGAGATAAAGAAGGATGAGAAGGAAAATAAAAAAGATTCTCGTGAATCGCGCCGACGGGACAGAAAGGTGAGTTGACAACAAACTTGGATCAAACCTGAAATGACCTGACCTGATGTCACAAACAAAAATCTTAAAACCCAAGATAATAAAAGAGGCAGGCAGTACACGCTCGGCGAGATAGTGTGTACATAGTGCACTCGTTTCGCCTTGGGGTGCCTCTTGAACTCTCGTCTAGTCTTGACCACAGTTCATTTGAGAACACGTATAGGTTAGGTACCTGTACTTGGCACCTCTCGTTGAGAGAACGAGCGTCCCAGACAATACGGCGAAAGTGTCTTGGGCCCGTACTCGTAAAAAAAAGTTTCTGTTTTGTTTTTGTGCAAATGCTATTTTAGAGTAGGTTTACACCAAGACGAATCAGAAACTTAAGTTTTCTATTTCCGAGTAGGCACTTGTACTAGGGGAGTTACGGATATACCGGAAACGAAATCAGAAACGGAGCTTTTATATCTGATTTGCAGTTCCGATATATCAAAACCGGAACTCCGTAACATTCATATCGTGTAGTGCCACCATTTAATAGAAGTCTTGAAATACCATCAGAATTGATATTGCAAGCTGACATAAAATATACTAAAATACATATAACATTTCAGGATTCCCACAGCGACGATGAAAGGAGCTCGTCCCCGAAGCGTCGCAGCCGCGGAGTAGAGCTACCCCCCGACCCGTACCTTCTCCTATCACTGGTGTACTTCGACACAACCCGTGGAGGTTACATCAGTAAGAAGGACCTCCAGAATCTGTTCATGAGCCTGGGTCTGCAGCTGTCGAGGTCGCAAATCAGGGCGATCATGGAGAAAGTCTGTGTGAAGGAACAATTCAATTACAAGTTCGTGATTTTATTCTATTAATCAATCAGTGATCCAGGGTTTAATTTTCGGTTTTTACGTGTATTCGTAAAAAAGTGTATACTATTGTAATATATGGTGATACATTATAAAACCCGCGGAATGAGGTGACACATGTGGTTACTATTTATTTATTTAATTACAGAAGTAGTGAGCGACGAGAGCGTGAGTGTAAGAGTGCAAACGCACTACGCTACAACGGAACTGCGCGACCATAAGGAACGTTGACGGGCAGTGCCGCGGCCGCGCAGTTCCGCTGACGCTTAGTGCGCTTGCACCTTAACTCGCATTCTATTTTCGCTGCGTGCTAAATAGTTCTTTTTTTTTAGCAACGAATATAGAAGGCGTAATTCACTTACGAATGCACGTAAATAAACACAGTCTCATATTTCCCATTTTACAAAAAAAACATTTTGTAGAGGATATGCGTTAAAATTTAATTTTGCCCAGGCGACAGAAAAGAGAAACGAGAAACATGCTTGGAAGGAATTTTTATCAAAAGTAAAACAAAAATTTATTTTTCCACAGGACTCTGATGCAGAACATCAAGGATCTTGCTTCAGGATCACCGGAGATGATGCAAGATTTGCCACTTGAAACCACCGTGGCCACAATCGCCGAAGTACCGTCACATGTAAGACAATACATTTACAATTCTTTTTTAAGGCCTTTCAGACCTATGTGGTATTCGCTACCTAGAGTTGTAGCGTAAGCCGAGCGGGTGCGGTAATCTTACTGTTCATTATGATAGTCGGAGGAGTACCGCAGACCGCGCATAGAACGAAGGAAATCCAAGCGAAAGTTACAGTTACCGCTCTCGGTAAAGAATTCCGCTTCGGTCTGAACAGGCATTTACCTCTGTCCGGGGCGCGGGCACATGTAAAAACTCTTTGGAAACCACATTTTATGACTTGTACATTACTTCTGACCATCAGATTTCTGAATTGGAGAATGTGATCGCTTCTGGAAATCGCGATTTACTGCCCGTGTTCAAACGAGGCGATGAGGACGCGGAAGACCGAACCGCGAGTGGAGGCACCAAGGATGTCAGTGAGTCAGGTAAGTCTCGGTCTTTTAGAAGTCGTATTTCTACCAATACCGAATGTTTTTCTAATGTACTTTTATTATAAATATATGTACAACTTCAGCCAAATTCAAAATAAAAGATCTGGAACTCGACAAGAAACGTAAATTGCGTATAAGTGTTTTCGATGTATAATAAAAAATATCTGTCTGCAATGTAATTTTAATAAGTATTACAGTTATCTGTACCCATTCAACCTCCATCTACATAGGTGGATGACCATCCATCCAAACATTCGCATTTTATAATATTAGTGTAATGTTTCCAGGCGTTGTGATGTACAAGAACCGCGTCATCGATGTCGGCGCACTTGTCGCCGCTGAAACTCGCAACTCGTCACAGCGCGCGCGCCTCGAGGCTGCCTTGGAAGCGGCGCGTGGAGCCCTGCGGACGGCCAGGCAGGCCGCCGCCTCCATACAGCAAGTAAGTCGACGTAGAGAAATAAATATGTCGTTTCTACCAGATTATAAAGGACAAAGCATTAACAGCTGTTAGGCCAAGCAAAGTGATTGTTTTCATAGGTAGAAAAGATAATACGTCAGATCGTCACCAATAAGGTACCAATAACCAATGTCTAATAATGCTGTTCTTTGAATGAATACTTTGTTTAAATTTCAGGCGGAACGCGGCGCCACCAGTCAGCTGACCGATGTGAGCGCTAGTCTAGCCGCCGCGCGGGCGAGGATCACCTCGCTTACGGTCAGTAAATAGTTAGTCTTGAGCACTGAAACATTACTGAGATTATCTCATACCTAAACCAACATTTGGACGAAAAATAAGGTACCGAACTCGGTTTATCAATCGCTTTACTATGACAATGAAATCGTCGCAAAATCGTCCATAGATGAAAAAAACTAGATAGTGTGAAACTGTAGATATGCGTGAGGTGCTATTTGCACGGAGACACGTATCTGTAGTTTCTTTCATCTAAAGTAAAATACCAAAAAGTTTCGTTTTGAGATGATATGTACCATTGTTATGGTGAAGCGATTAATTTAGTGGAATTAGAGTCAAGATCTTTGGCAACTCTCGTCGTCACGACTTCTTGACAGATTTACAGTGAAATCTGTAATTGGAAAAAGACGCCGTTGTATTTTGTGATGTGAATTACTGCGAAGCCATTCTGAATGCGCATATATACAGAATTTGATATCGAGGTGAATTTTTAAAGATGCATGCAGCTCAAAGAACGACAGTGAGTTTATGTGCTCCGTGAAGTTGTGCGGTTTTTAAAAAAGCTCAATGGCCTAGCCTAACAGAAAATGTTTTTTTCATTACTCTCTGTTTGACATTATAAACTTCGAGGAATAAACCCTTATTTTCAATGTTGATTGCAGGCAAGTTCGAAAATATTCCATTCCGCATTGAAGAGTATCCAGACCAAAGTAGAGGCGGTGGTTAACATCAAATACGAGGATGATGATGTGGTGGAAATCGTCAATGGACCTAATACGTCTTCCGTGTAAGTATGCCTTTACTATTCATTATACTATGATAATACATTGTTGAATGAATTAAGTACGGGTTTACCTAGGTAGCCGTTAATACGAATTTTTTCAAACAATGGCGCGCGCGGTAACGGCACGGGCGTGGACAATGGTGACAGGCACAGTGCGTCACCAGTGACAGTATAAAATGGGGGTTTTGCGGGCAATGCTTCATTTGGCGCTCGGAGTGGCAACATCTCTGGTGGGACTCTGCCGTTGTTGCTTGGCTCAGTGTTAAGGTGTTAAGGCTCAGGTTGGCGTCGTTTTTCTTCTACAACGCGGACTACATTTTGTTAGAACTTATCGGAGGTTTTTTTCGCGGAATTGTTACTAAATATTTTCATCCTTATATTTTGCAATGGATTTCCGCAAAGTAACGCCTGATTCTATTATTTATCTTAGAGACAAATATTGTTTACGATCTGCAGGTATTTGTGCCAGGTCCGATAACACAAAGTCTGGGGCCAGATAACACTGTGAAAGTCCAGTATTTCCTCTTTTTTTTAACAGTGTGTATCTGTTTACAGAATCAAAAAAGAAATAAAGAAGGATGAGGCAAAATCTGAATCAAAAGACGCGACACCAGCTAAAGAAGAACCGACAGCTGAAACCAAAACGGAGGAGGCCAGGGACGATAAAAATAAGAAAGAAATTTCAGACAACATTGCCACAGAGAATATGGATCTTGATGATAAGGAATAGGTTTTAAGATTGTAATGAAATAAGTACTGTGTTTGATTGGATTCATGATAACTTGATGGATATAAAAGTAATGGTTGCTAAGGTTGCATTTGTGAGGTCGCATATCAGACAGACATGATGATGATACTTTGTTGAATTACGGCAATATGAAGTTAGCCAGTGTCAAGTAATTGTAAATATCTGAGTTATCAAATTATGAACATTGTTTGATATTTTCACCAGAGCCTAGTTCGTTATCTAGTAGGGTGTACCACGTGCAGGTTAGGTTGGCTTGGGAGACTAGATGTTGGAGTACCCCTTACCCCTTAACTTATGTAGACTTATTACTACAATGGGGTATTTTAGTCTGTATGAGAAAAAAAATTAAAATATATTATTGAGATAGCTTAGGCAAAAAGCAGTCGGAAAACGATACGTTTTAGTTCATGAAATAAAAAAACAATTCAATTCTAAAAATGTGGTCTTGGTGTGCGTGCGCGCAGATAACGGGGGAGCGGGCGATAAACGTGGCGCTACGTCGTAAGTCGTAACACAAGTGTATGTCTGGTGTGCGACCTCAATTACTTTCATAACTAATAAGTCAGATTACATAATTCAACTTCTTGGGAAATGGGTTTGTGTCTAGTTTTGCACAATTCTGCCCGTGTCCATTTGATGATGTTTAATTATAGATGCAGATTTTATAATAAGACAATATTGTTTGATTACATTTTATTAATTAAAATTAATCATACAGTACATAATGCAATATCCACTTTTGAATAAAATCTTCTTACCAACTAATAACTTGTTTTAATCAATACATTTTTCCCTGAACTTAAATAATTATATAAAACAGAGGGCTACGCAAGTATTTCCCTAAGCAAAATAATGAACCAATAAATATATTTCAATTACATAGAGTCCAGCGAACATGATAATCGCAACCTGAAGGTGAAGAAAACCACATTCTCCTTTTTGCCCTCGGCAAACAACATTGAGAAGGCTATGTGCGTTATACATGATGTATCAAATATGTTTACGGGGCCTAATTAATTCGCGTCGAATACACTTGTGATTAACCGCCTCAAGCTTACTCGCTAACGCGCTTTGATCTTAGCAGGACAGCATGTGAGAGTCTGTAATTTACAATCCCAATCTTGATCTATACCTAATTTATTCGTGTAACGCATAACAAGCACTATGTCTCTACATAAATACATAAAAGGCTAGATTGGCAGTGGTATAAGAACCTTAGCATAAAAACACATGATTACCTATATTCTGCAAATGGCTTCGCACAAAATGAGAAGTGTGCCCTTCTCTAGATACCAATATACACAAGACCCGTTTAGGCGTGAAAAGGTATTTCCGGGTTTATAATGTTAGGAGGTAATATTAGGTTTTACTGCCCCATAAACGTCTCACGTAATTAATGAACGCCCCCTATGCATTCTAGCACCAACACAATAAAATATACCAGTCATGTCGCAGCAAAAATATGGTCTTTAATTCGTAACATTAAGATGCATTTTATATTTACGGCATCGAATGACAGGTAACTTTGTGTTTATATGCCGCCGATCACGCGGTCCATGTGCGGTGGCGAGAAATAATTTGTTGAAATCGAACCAGTAGTTTCAGCGCTACGTGGGAACAAAGAAATCGGCCACATACATACAACATAGGGTGCTAACCTCATAACCCTCCCCTGTCGGTAGTCGGGTAAAAAACGTGAGCCAACACCGGACGCGCCAGCAACGGAACCAATATCGAACCACAATCGCAAGCCGCCGCAGAATGTCACGTAAGTCGAAAGACATTGCCGACCGTGTAGGAGTGTGTAGCCCGGCCGAAAGCAGAGCTGGCGCCACTCAACGTCTCTATCACTCAACGTCGAGTGACTCTGAAGAAAACGGAAACGACGACGGTGCCTCTCCCGAATAGTGAAAAAGTCAACCAGCGGCGGCAGAAAGAGTATCGGCTCCTGCGCTAATGCTTTTATCGGCCCTCACTGCCGCGCTCACGCGCTCGTCACGGACACCAAGGCCTAAGCTAACTCCACAAGCCAATCAGACAGAAATGGTGCCCCTCCTGAAAACGGTTCCTACGCCTGGAATTCTAGGCCACCGCAGATTAGCCCTCACACTAGTGGGAAGAAATTTTGTCGCTAGAAAATGTATTTAAAGATACAGAGTTTTTAAGACTATATTTGAATGTACATTTTTGTGCTGCGTGGTAATGGCGTTGGATTAATGTCATCAGAGCTCTGAGGTTATTTCTATACCATAAAATAAAAAGCCTTTTTAATCCAGGCCTAGAACTAGGTTTGCAAAATTTCAGCGCAAGAGTTAACAAACACAGAACGAAAGTTTGAATGGAACCTTTCGCATTTTTATAGTTAGTTAGATATTCTAACTCCAACAGTGCGAGCTTTACGAGTGGCAGGTGGAAATATCAACTTTCATGGGAAAGTACGTGAATTCGACTTAAATATAACTTCAGCAAGATTCCGTTCACACACAAGGCTCCACATAATTCCCAGGAAATAGTCCAGTCACACCGTCCATAACCCCCTCCCACCAGCCGTCGTCGTTTTTCTTCAGTACGTAGATAACTGCGCTCTCTTGGAACGACAACTCGTCTTCTTTGTCTGCGTAGTAATCGTAGATCGCCACCACTATAACAAAAATTAATGAATAAGCCATTTATCCTTTAAGTTTAAAGTTAGGTACATGGCATTTTTACGATAGTTAATAACAAACATAACATTTTGGCCAGATTCTATCGTGAACACACATTTTATAGTCCAGTTCAGAAATTAAAACAGGCCTTAGGCTAGGCCCTATATGAAACACACGGGTAGCATGAAGCAGTCATTCGACTGCTTGAAGCTGCGACTGCATAGGGAACTATGCAACTGCTCGAGCGGTTCCATGTATGTCTGTAAATAGAAGACTACTTCACTGCAGTCACCAGTTTGAAGCAGTCGCCATGCCCGTGTATGCGTGTGTATATATTCTAGAACATTACTATAATAGGGAGATGGTGAAATGTGATGAAGCTTCTGAAACTTATCATGGTAAATAACATCTAAAACGGATACCTGACCCTCAAAATAAATTGTGGTTTATAATAATCTTTAGTGATTTTAAATGATGAGATGTTATAATATCCACATCTAAATCAAACCTCAGACGACCTACCTAGACCTTATAGCCTCAGAGCCGGTAGAAATAAATTGGTGCAACCTCAATCTAATTTATGTATCCACCCACAGTAAAGCGCCATATAAAATGTCAATTAAAATATATAATAAACTTCCCCAAGAAATGAAAGACGACAAAATACAACCTTTTTACTAAAAAACCCTAATTAATAAATGCTAATATAGTGTGAACGAATTTTTGACACATAATAAATTTAGAATAGTACTATTAATATTATCAACTGAAACGGACATTTGTACATGAATAGGACATTTCGATTTTTATTGAATATTTTTAACATCAGACCAAAAGATGAATATAATTATAATGTTCATGATAAGTAATGTAAATGACTTACAATGTTAATTGCAGTGCCCTACGGGGTGTAGGTATGTACTAACTTAGGCTAAAATTAGATCTTAAGCTAAGTACATATTGGCAATTAATAAATGAAATGAAATGTTTGGTTCAAGACAACGCCAATAAATAGGTACTGAAGGGATCAAGCTGAAATTGGAATGGATAAAATATAACAACTACTTAGTTTAATGTCTGCAAAATTATTTAAGCTAGGTACTTTTTATCCTGATAAAAACAAGAAATAAAACCGGCCAAGTTCGAGTCGGACTCGCGCACGAAGGGTTCCGTACCATTATCTCTCACCAAAAATGAAATATTAATTTTATTTTAATTTAATCATTTATTTTTAAAGTGAATATAACACTACATATTCTGTGAATATATCAAGCATCTACCTAGTGCCGTTATCAATATCGAGCAAAAACGAGCAATAAAGCGTTTGTTGTATGGCCCATACAACAAACGTGATTTTATTATGCTCTTAAATATTTATTTTATTCTAATTTTTAGTATTTGTTGTTATAGCGGCAACAGAAATACATAATCTGTGAAAATTATCTAACTATCACGATTCATGAGATACAGCCTGGTGACAGACGGACAGCGAAGTCTTAGTAATGGGGTCCCGTTTTACCCTTTGGGTACGGAACCCTAAAAAGCAAGCCACTGGTTCACTACACGTTATGCCGGGTACAGACCAAGCGAGCGAGAGCGACCGAATGCAAACAATTGGGATTTGACAATCGGTACGTTCGTTCCATATTGCTTTGATGTAGCGACAGCCGCCGGAGCACGGCCGAAGACGAACAAAGGCCCTTGTTTGGACTCGCTTGCTTTTGCAATGACGTCCACACTACTGGTACTATTGCGTTCGTTCGTTAGCCTTCGCTCGCTCTCGCTCGCTTGGTCTGTACCCGGCATTAGGAATCTCTCTGTAGTAAACGCTTCAAAAATAAATGATTAGGCCACCCGACCCACCGAAAGAGTAGTCAGAAATTACAAACACGGTACTATAATTTGGAATACTTTTCTTTGATGATAAAAAAGTAACACAGACAGACGGCTTTACTCATGCTACAAGTGCAAAAAAACTGAATTCGTGATTCGAACAATAATGGGGCTTCCAGAAGGTTATCCAAATACATCGGAGGCAAGACCCGGATTTCGTAACTTACCATAGAACTTTGGCGGTGGTTTTGCGTTTTTAAACTGAGAAAAAGACACGAATAAACACATAATTTCTAAATCTTTTAACGTAAAATATTAATTTATAGAACAATTACTTAAAATTTTACAGGCTAAACACTAAATGGGATACCATATTACCACCATATTACCCCATATTACCACCTTCTCCTCTACTAATACTATTTTCAACAAATGATTAGTGAGAAGTGAAATGAGAATTTACGCAAAATCCATTTAGATATTTACTCTGTGCAGATAAGCTGATGTCAATCTCCCCTAATTCTAAAACCAATGTACTTTTTATATTCCTACCTTTTTCTATGTAATTCTTGGGCACCCATCCAGGTAGATCATCTTCATCAGGCACGATGGCTGGCACAGCGTTCGAGTACTGTTGAACAATTTTTTTCTACAATGAGGATTTTAAGTAGAGGATCATAGTGTAAATCCTGTATAATTTTGATTTAATATTACTGAATACACTATTGAACACTGAAACACTGAAGATTGATTGATACGCGGAAAATAGACAAAACTCACGAAAAGATTCTCGAATGCGTGAAAGGTACGTGCGTACACTTATTCGCGCATAAAATATCGAATGGATCAGGCTCTAACTTGCATAATGATCGAGAATTATAGGCTTCTTTCTATTAGTGCTCATCTGTGGCTTAGCTGCCGAACCAGTCTAGGTAGGCAAGCACAGGAATTGTTGCTAGGGTAGAATAGACAAAATCAAGAAATCGCATCGTCACAAATTGCGTAAATTTTTGAAGGAAATAAAAAACACAAATTATTTAACGACATTCATTTCAAAAACAGATAAGAGAAAGTCATATTTCAAAGTCAAATCTGCCTTCATTTCCAGAAATTCGGATCTTCTTGGACATCTTTTACAGTCATTGACCACAAATGGGTATGTAAAGTAGTGACCGTTTCTGGTCATGTGCCATATTATTGAAATAGACCAATTTCCAACAAACACATGAACAATGAAGTTGTTTTTTTCTTGAAACTCAAGTGAGAGGAAGACCTCTTCTTTGAGCTCATATAGGTGTGCCAACATGTTACCTTTGACAACCAGCTACTTCTGTGTGGAAAAGAAGAACTTTGTGTTCAGAATCGGGATCCTCGCACAATAATTTAAATAAGCGGCTCTTCGCTGCTTCGGCAGCCATGTAGTTCACAATCTTTATACTCAAGTCAAAAGTCTGGCGTAAATATTGAGACAATATTTTGGTTTTGGTATAGCAGTTAGTTCGGCCGATGGGAACTAAGTGGCGCGACTAAACCTTTGAGTCAGTGTTTTAAATCATAAATAATAAGTAATTCGATTATAATATCCGAACACTTCACGCTCCCCTTAAGATCTCCCTACGCCCCAACCAGGGGGGCACGCACCGTTTGGGAAGTCCTGATCTACATAGTCTGTCTTACATTCATAGCGTGATGTGGTCGTCCGAATCCATCCTGAGACAGTTCATCATCCATGGGCGGCGGCGGCAGCGGAGGCGACACGGAGCCACCACGGAGAGATCCGCCTCCGGCTGATGATGACGAGGCGCGCTGAAACATATTATTATTTAAGTTTCAGCCGTTAATGTCCCTATGTGCAGAGGCAAATGCCTCCCATTTCCCCATCCTTTGTACTCTTCGTCACTAAACGCAGTAGCTGGCCACTAAGAATGATGTGAAAACTTTTCTGATATTGCATCAGGAAAGTTTTTGCAATTTTTTATGATTTTTTTGTATTTTGAAGTGTTTTTTGTGACTTATCCCTAACCGTTGAATTACTTAAGTTAGTTGAGAGTTTGTATTTTATACTGACCTGTCCAGGCAAGCTCATGGAATGTTGGCTGTGTTCACCATCCGACCCAATCAATGGAGATGGCGGCGCTGAAATTACAGTAAATAATTTTACTTACTAAAGTATCACGAAGAAATGTACCAAATCTTCCTCGGATTAGAATAGAATCATTATAGGTACAAGTCTGTGCGAAACGACGTGTCAATAGGCCTACGCAATTTCGTGTTTCGTTAAGACTTTTTTGTGTTTTGATTAAAACAGTTTGCAGCTAGCTCAACTGTTTCAATTTAAGGTAATACAAATTTTAATTTGTTTCTATTTCATTTACTTTAATTTGTTTCTATTCTATTTGTCATTTTCATTATTACAAGATTTTACCTAAATAAAATTTTCGAAACTTACGTGGCATACTGGAGTGCAAGTCTTGCTGGGAGTATGTTGTGTTCTGATGTTGATTTGGATGAACCATACCAATCTGTAAAGAATAAAATATTACTTTATGTGCACAACCTGAGTTACGGCTCATCGCGGATGGGTAAAAACAATTAAGCTTTTTCGTCGGGCAACAAATTATTATACGAAAATGAAAGCAATATTCTGATTAAATTTAGGACATAATTTAAAAAAAAATCATATACCTACCATAGTGAAACATTAGGACATTATTTATAATTATACCACCTTTACATTATGTCTGATGCAAATAAATATCTTTGAATCTTTGTTTGCTTCTTTGACTGCCAAGCATGGATTATGGCAAGACCCTGCTTGCTTGGTGGAGGAATGTGGATGTATGAGAGCTGATAGGTATTGTGTATCCAGCAGTAGATGAGCTGATGCTGTGAGGATAATGATAGTTTTTATAGTACCTGCGGGCTTTGTTGGGGCTGGGCCACAGGGAGCGTGGAGTAGCCAGGCGGGCGCCGCGGGTAGTTTGGTGCGTAGTGGGACGGCACCTGAGGCGGTGCTACAGCTGGCGGAGTGCGGTACTCGCGGGATGATTTACCTGAATAAATATGATGAATAGCTTAAACTTCTACTTATTATAAAATTTGAATAATGTTGTGCCTGGATAAAAAAGTATACAATTTTAAGAATGGTATAGGCAAATAATGACAAAAATAGCTGAACATTATTTATTCTCAAAGAAATGCATCTGTAGAGGCTTTGTTGTCTAGGGTTACAACAGAAGCATTACGTCACATCGTCACCCAATGCGCAAAATACTTGAAATCCTCTTCAACTTAAATAATTTACGCAATGTATGACGAAGCGATGTCAATTTTGTCTATTCTACCCTAGACAACAATCCCTATGCTTGGCCTACCTACTGGGACAGTCAATGACAGAAATCACTGTACAGGGTCAACTGACCCTGTTGAGTGACTGAAGAGTCTTTTATTCACATAATAAGTAAAATTATAAATAAGTACCTCAACAATTAAAAAAAAACAATATCCATTGTCACTACTGTTTTATTTCCGATGACATAGATGACATAAGAGGTAAGAGGTAGAAGTGTAGCCACACATAACAAAAGCTTTGTTTAAGTTGGCTAGATAATGTGTTTAAATGTTCAGCAATACGTATTTACTTAATCAAAACACTGTAAATGACGATACAGTCAGAAAATGTAAGAATCATAATAAATATAGTACCAATACTCACCAAGAGTGCCCCGTCCTAATGTCCCCGTGTTAGCAGCAGCGGCGACCCTGGCTGCCGGTGGTGTAGGAGGCTTCGTAGTCGGCGCCGGCAAGGGTGTGGGTGCGGGAGCGGAGCCCGAGCGGCGTCCGCGGGGAGTGCCGCTCGCACCACTGTTCCAACGGGCTCCATGCCCAATGTCATCCAGTACTGAAATGAGGTTTTATTTAAGGACTAAGATATAAATGCATCAGCTGCCTGTGTATTGGGGGTCGTCCATTAATCACGTGAGGCTCTAAGGGGGCATGTTGAAAGGTTTGGATAAAATCATGAAATATAATACAAGAGGGGGAGTGAGATAACAGATAACAGGTTTCATTTTTTCCCAGAATTAAATCAGATTAGTACCTGTGCTGGTTTAGATACCTCTTGATCTGAATAGGGGTTAGAGACAATATTCTGTAATTTTTTGGTACTTTGTAGTACTTCATCACCATCATCAGCCTATTAGTCCACCGCTGGACATAGGTCTTCCCTAATGAGCGCCTTTTCTTCAGCTTGCCGCATCCAGCATCTGCCAGCAGTCTTTCGCAAATCGTCATCCCACCTGCCACCCCAGGACGGGGATTGTTGTCTAGGGTAGAATAGAGAAAAATTACGTCACTTCGTCATCCAATGCGTAAATTATTTGAAATGCATACCATCAACTTCAATAATGTACGCAATGTATAGCGATGCAATGCCATTATTGTATATTCTACCCTAGACAACAATCCCCGTGCTAGGGGGGCGGGTCGGAGGGCGTCTTACACTACGTTTGCCGAGTCGCGGTCTCCACTCAAGAACACGTTTACCCCAGCGGTTGTCGGTCCTTCTCGGAATATAGCCTGCCCAATACCACTTCAGCTTGTTAATCTTTTGAGCTATTTTGACTACCTTGGTTGTCTGTCGGATGTATTCGTTGCGAATCTTATCCTTCAGAGTTGATCAGCGTATCAACAACAGGCTGTTATAATGTTATTCAAGGGCAAAAAAATAATCTGAGGTAAAATGCCTCGAAGACTTTTAAGTCCTGACGGGCTTTCTTTTACAACTACCTACCTTATAAGTTAGTAAAGTTCACAATTTGAAAGATTTAAATACACTAAACCTTAAGGTAATCAGTATGAAAATGGGTTAGCTATGAATTATATTGGAAGAATATGAACTAAGTTCCTTGTCGCACAATAACTTTTATGTATAGACACCATGTGTGTTGATTGGCCCTTAAATGACTCACCAAGTTAACCCATCAAACTATGTTTGTTTCTATAGTAAAATTGCAAACTTTAAGTACTGACATAATGCTTCTATAATCTTTTCTCCTGACAACATATTCTTCATGCAAGCAAAAAGATTGCAATACCTTGAAAGATCATCTTACCTGTGTAATCAATACTCTTGCGCACATACTTGATTGGCTTCTCAGGATTGGCCGGAGCGATAATCTTATAGTTTCTATTTGTCACCTTGTTCGCAGTCAGCACACCAATCTCTCTTCTGGCAACTTTCTCCTTGTGGATGGCCACTGTCTGATGAATATGGTTCATCTGACCTTCCATTTCAGACAGCTGCATAGTTTGAAGCTCTAACAGCTGGAGGAAATTGTAGGCTAGTGTGTTTATCTGGTAGGCGACGCTAGCGAGTGACTGAGTGGTGTAATTCTTAGTACTCTCTAATGCTAGTCGCTTGTTTTCAGACTGGAAATAGTTCGCCTCGCAGTAATCCGCCACTCTTTCGAGGTTTGTATGGCTGTCTGTGAGATTGTTTCGCCCTTCAGGGATGTCCGTTTGAAGGAGTGCGGCTAACTCAGCCATAGTGAGGCTGAAAACGAATGCAATCCAAAATTTATTCTAGAGGAAATAGGTGTGTCAACGCAATAACATTGCAGTGATTGCAGTACAGAACGGAATCAGTGGTGTATGCTGATACTTGTACAAAAAAAATTACTTGCCTGCTGTAGAAGATAACTATACAAACGTATCGAAACACTGCTAAGTATAATTCACGACAAATGTAGAATGGATGGATGCAAAATAGCTTTACAGCAAAATCAAATCAATCAAACAAATAGGTAGGTACCTATCGCTTCTGTTCACGGCTGGTCGGCTGGTTATCTACGAACAAAAAATAATAGACTTTATGTCTATGGCCTTGTCCTTGTCTATGGGTTCATCTATTCTAAGGGTCTCGTTCCACTCATCCAATATATTTGTCCACGTTCTTTGATCAAATTTCTTGGATGGATGTCCATTCCACTCATCCAATATCATAATCCAAGATTCCTAAGTAATTTGCGTAGTTGATTAAAAATGAAATTATACACAAATAACATCACTCTAATATTAAAAAAAGCGAAATTTTGAATAATTACAATCAAGTTGGTTACTTCTTCATGCCAAAACTTCTCACCAAATCAGGCTGAAGCTCTTGACCAGAAATAAGGGCAGGGCAGGAAATAAGGGTTACACTACACTACACCCATAAAATTTCAGTTTCCATGGGAAATAATTAATGAGCGGTTTTCGTTTTGCATTTAAAAAAAAAAAAATAGTTCCATGTATCTCGATAGATGGCAGGGCTTCAACTGGTTACTATGGTATGTTAAATGTCAAATGAAAGAAAACGTCAAAATGATAATCGGTCGATCGCAGGAACAAGGCACTAGAGGTAGTGGATATACCCATCTCATTCACACAAGAGAGATAGAAAAATATGCTTGTGGCCTGAGAAGAAATTAATAAGTTTTCTAGGTTACTTTGAATAGAGTCAGTTGTGTTACTAGTTACGTAAGTCTGTAAATCAACTTATTTGAATGAAAAAAATATTTCAAGAAATCAGATAGAATGAATGTTTCTCTGTCTCAACCATCGTGCCGTTTTCCCTTCATTTGACATAGACATACCCTAGTCACCAGTTCACGCACTGCCATCTATCGAGTTAGTTAGAACTAGTTTTTTTTTTATGCAAATTGAAAACCCCTCATTAACCTGTATACGTTTTCATAGAAACAACTGGTGCGAAGCCGCGGGCAGAAACTAGTATCCAAATCTTTAATCAAATATTGCTATTGCTAATAAATGAAGACATCCCAGTTCTTTGATCAAATGTCTATTGGACAAAGATATTGGATGAGTGGAATGGTCACCCATCCAAGAAATTTGATCAAATAGATATTGGATGAGTAGAATGGCACCCGTCAGTGTCAAGCAGTCAGTCTGTCACAGTTTGTCACTGTCAGTCATGCATGTCATACGGACAACAACCTCGCAGTTGATTTGATTGATTTTTATTCGACTCAAATTCTGCCATTTCAAGATTTCTAACTTCTTTTGTGTTGTTTTTGAGATGTAAAATTCCCTGAAAAACAACGTTTCTGTACCTTATTATGGGAACCAACGGCAACGGCCGTCGTGGAGGCAACAAAATGCCTGACGTTCGCCGCCCTATGGAGGAGTTTCCACAGCAATACTTTCATGGAGAGGAAATAATCGAAGGACCCGAGCTCGATTTCGTTTACGATGACTGCGACACACAAGCCAACGAGATCGCCGAGCTTTATAGTTACACGGAGCATCCAGAATATCAGCTGAACGTGAAGGCTTTCGAAGATATCATGGAGGAGTTCAATTACCGGCCGAGTTGGCAAAGGTTGAATGCAAAGCAGCAACGAACGGTTGTTATGAGGCTTTTGGAACATCTGGATGTCGCTGTGAGCGAGATCAGAATGCGTGCCACACGCTGCATCCTGTACTTAGCGCAGGGCTGCTGGGCCGAGATGCAGTCCGACGCAGAACAAGCGCATTGGGCACGCATCAACATCATGCTTCTCTACGACATGGGCACCTTTTCAGCTTTTGTCGAACTACTCAACCTAGAAATAGTTCACAGCAATACAGCGATTGCATCACGAAAACTAGCAGACTCCTTGGCTGACTCCACAAACTTACGAGTAATTTTATCGGTCCTTTATCTAATTACAGAACATATGAGAACTGAGAAAGATAATCCTGAATCAGAATTTTTGCATTTAGTGAAGAACTTCAAAGAGGAACTTGGGGCACCATTTGGTGAGGAACTGTTACCTGTGAAACTACTTGGCATGGTGACACATCTCTGTGCAGGTACAACTCCTCACTTTCCTATGAAAAAGGTATTGTTGCTGCTATGGAAAGTATTGCTGGTCTACCTCGGTGGTTCCAAAGAACTTGAGGAAAGGAAAGCAAAATTACGAGAAGCCCAAGGTTTACCCCCACTCACCGAAGATACCATTGAAATAACAAAGTTGATGAGAGCCAGTTCCCCACCCCTTAGCGCTGCTGACATGCTTGAAAACCAAAACCCAGGAACCAGAAAACTCAAGGAAAATGAAAGAGCTTTAAGGAGACAGACCTTCATGAAACAAACCTCCTTAGATGAATCAGATGAGCAGCTTTTTGTTGATAAAGAGGAAACTGGTAATGGTTCTGAGGACTACCCTATAGAGTTCCAGACTATGCCTTCAGATGGCCAACCAGAAAACAATGACTACCTCCCATACATGTCACCTAAACAGTTTGAAAGCCCACCCCCACCATTACCAAGAAGTCTACCTTGGATATCTAAAGTCAGGCAAAAAGACATTGACATGTTCATGGACAATGTTAGAATAAAATTTGTGGGCTACTCTCTGCCGGGAGATAGGCAAACCATTGCTGGGCTACCAAATCCCATTCATGAGGGAATTGAGATCCTCAAAAAACACATGTACACCAGTCTCTCAGAGCTCCAAGCTGAAAGGGAAATTGAGATAGCCCGTAGCCCCCTTACTAAAGGAGAAAAAGAAGTAGAAGAAACTGAAGCAGAAATATTGTATAGGGCAATGTTGCCCAATTTACCCCAATACATGATTGCTCTTCTTAAAATACTGCTGGCTGCAGCTCCCACGTCTACGGCTAAAACATACTC
Organism: Eupithecia exiguata; assembly: GCA_947086465.1. NCBI lineage: Eukaryota > Metazoa > Arthropoda > Insecta > Lepidoptera > Geometridae > Eupithecia > Eupithecia exiguata. The sequence goes on from OX352233.1 coordinate 8,347,815, forward strand.
CATCAATATTATGGCTGATCTGTTACCCGAAGAAATGCCCATGACAGTCTTGCAATCACTAAAACTTGGCATTGATGTTAACAGACATAAAGAAATCATAGTCAAAGCAGTCACTGCTATTCTTTTGCTGCTTCTAAAACACTTCAAACTGAATCATGTTTATCAATTTGAGTTTATGTCCCAACACCTTGTCTATGCGAATTGCATGCCCCTTGTACTGAAATTTTTCAATCAAAACATTTTGTCTTACGTCGATGCAAAGAACTCCATACCAATATTTGATTTTCCTGCTTGTGTTATTGGGGAGCAACCAGAGCTGACTAAAGAATGCCTGGATATTGGAGAAACTACAGTTTGGTATTCATGGAGAAATGTCTTCTCATGCATAAACCTTTTGAGAATCCTAAATAAGCTAACAAAATGGAAAAATGCTAGAATAATGATGCTCGTCGTCTTCAAAAGTGCTCCGATTCTCAAACGAACCTTGAAAGTGAGGCATGCATTGATGCAGTTTTACGTGCTGAAACTGTTAAAAATGCAGAGTAAATATTTGGGCAGACAATGGAGGAAAACAAATATGAAAACCATTAGCGCAATATATTCTAAAGTCCGGCACAGACTGAACGATGATTGGGCGTTTGGGAACGACGTGGACGCTCGGCCTTGGGACTTCCAGGACGAAGAATGTGCGCTTCGGGTTAGCGTGGACCGGTTCAATCACAGGAGATACGGCACCGGTGGCGACCACGAGATCGACCTGACGCCACTAGAAACAGACATAAACAGTGTCCTGGAGCTGAATATGGAACTCGACGACGAATTCAAAGAAAACTACGAGGTTTGGCTCAACCAGGAGGTGTATCATAACGAAATTAACTGGGATGTATTATTGACTGCCTAGTGATCGAATAGACGTACAATCATAGAGGTTTTATTCAGATGTGTATTGTGAATCACTTTGCTAATATCTATTTAGATTACTTATGTATAGCATGTTTGTGTTTAATCTCTTATTATAATTTTTTAGCGTTATTTTTTGCTTAGTATTGCTTCATAGATTTTATAGTGAACATTTCTTACAAAGTTATTTATTAGATTGCTCTATAAGCCTTAGGAAAATTAAATAGTGTATTCTATTTAGATACATTTTAATAATAATGTTGACTTATTTACTTAATGATTAATTAATTGCACATTTCATATTAAATTTAAAGCTAAATAGAATTAAAATTGGCTCAGTCCAGCAATACACTTTAAAGAGGTGATTTTAAAACCGCCACTGCCAACTAAATTATAAAATAAACTATTCTGGGTTCTATATAAATTGTAGATCGGTTTTTAAAGGTCCATACACCAATATTATTAGGTACCTAGTAATTATATTGGCTAAGTAAATGCAATTAAACTACATCCCTAAAATAGCGAGTAAGCAAATCAATGTATTCATTGCTTATTATACTAATGTACCCACTTATGAAATTGCAATAATGTTAGTAGGAAACGTATTTTTAAACATACTCATTAAAGGTAGGCTCTATAGAACTTCTTACGTTTTAATAAAGTTTTGATGGTTCTCATAAAAGGTTTGTGTTTTACTTTATCTTCAACTCTAATCCTAATTTGCAGGTGCTAAATAGAGCAAGTCTGGTTATAATGACGACCAATGTGGCGCGGCGGGCGAAGGTCCGGCTGCGACGCAGGAGGTCGCAGGTTCTGTTTCCGTCTTAGGGTCAAATGTTTGTGCGATCTGCAAGTATTTGTTTCGGGTGTTCTGGGTATTTCAATGAAGAATAAAAAAATATTGGTTATGTATTCTGTATATTAACAGTCATCCAGTAGGTAGGTACCCATCGATAGACAAGCTCTGCTTAGCTTGGGTCCAGATGATGTTGTGTGGAATGTCCAGCATTATTTATTATTTATGTGCCTAGGTACTTACGTATGCCAAAAACTTGTATCCATCTAGCCATGCAGGAACGAAAGTTCTTACATTGAAAAATTGATTTTTAGGGTTCCGTACCTCAAAAGGAAATAAGAAACCCTTGTACGATTACTTTCTTGTCTGTCTGTCCGTCTGTCAATCCTCTTTTCTCAGGAACGCGTGGAGGTATCGAGTTGAAATTGACATCTGATTCTCAAAACCATAACCTTGGAGCCATGAGCCGAGCCGTAATCAAACTTCTAAGTCAACGCAATCAAAAGTTATAGACGTACCTATAAGTATATTTTTTTTAAATTTCCAAGTGCACTCATGCACACCAAACACCAATAGGGTAGTACCTACCCTATAGGTTTTGTATACACGTGATGCACTTGGAAATTTTTAAAAAATCTAATAAATAATATCATCTAACGGGAAGTCCCGCTGACTTAGAATCATAAAATTTGGCAAGAAGCAAGGTCTTTTATTAATATAAACGGAACCCTCGAAGCGCGAGTTCGACTCGCACTTGACGTGCGTGCTACCAACACGATCTATTTACCAATTCACCAGCAAAAAGCTTCATAATGGATGCAATATGGTTTGTTCTCACGTCAAATGTCTCACCGATGACATCAGAACATTTGTAATACAACAATAGATCCTTTTATCGGCCTAAGTGGCTAAAGGGTGGGGGAGGGTTCTAATGGGCCATCGCGGCCCAGCGGGGTTAATCTTAATATTGGACCGCTTGGTGGTTTATTTATCATCTGGTAAGGAAATCTGATTGTAAATTTATTATCAAGTAAGATTGATAGTGGTATTATATTTTCAGTGGTTTTTAAGGTCGCGTAGGGATTACCTGTTTACCTTATGGTGATTAACGCATTCACTGCCCAGTTTTGTGGTGTGGCCCGAGATGGCGCCCCCCAAGTAGGCGCCGGTAGAGCTTCGTAGGTCACCGATGTCGCACGATCCACGATGCCTTAGCCTTGTGCGTCATGCGTGGGAATACTTATATCCAAGGTAGGTAGGTACACATCCTATCCCATCAAAATAATAACGGATGGTACATAAAGCTCGATTTTCTCAAAATTATAAATCAGTTCGGTACCCTAAATCTTTCTCATTCAAAACCCTCCAACAGTTCCAGCCACTATGCTATGTAGTACCTACAGTCAGCTGCTCAGATATGTATACACTCCCAAGTTTTCACTTTTATTTTACTCAGAACTTTTCAAATAAAAGTCGATGCACACATTTTACGTACAAAGTAGTAATCGTAGGGGAGACCGGGGCAGAATGGGATAGTTAAGAGAAAAAAAATCATATCAGGAAAATTAAACTCTTTATTAGAAAAACGATTACACAGATAGGAACATTAATAAATCAACTACATAAATTTTAATAGTTTTAAAAGCTAAATCACATAGTTTTTTGGAAATTACCAACAATTAAAATTATATCAAAAATCCCGTTTTGCCCCATGACCGGGGCAAAATGGGATGTGGCATGGGGTAAAACGAGCACGTTTCTACTCAGGGCGCGCTTTTCGGACGCGACGTTCCAAAGTCGATTTTGGCACATTGTATGTGGCTGAAGCTCAAAAAAAACCCCATTCTTTTTGAAATAACAGCGCTAACTGCTCTTCTCATGTCATCTTCATCCCATTTTGCGCGTTCTGTTTTTCTTTTGTAATTGCGAACCATTATGTCTGAAAAAAAAAAACTTTATAAAATATCGGCATGCGCTTTAGGTCTGTTCGGCAAACACGGCAAAAATTTAAGAAGACCACCAAATTCAGCAAACGTTAGAAGCCACAAACAACCACAAAAGCCAGCAACGGGGCAAGACTGGATATCCCGTTATGCCCCGATTGTTTTGCCCCGTCAACATGATTTCACAAAACAATCGAACATTTCTAACCTAAAAGAATGAAAGGTTGTAAGCACTACCCAAATCAAAATATAATACACCTGCTAACTGCCTTTGATGGAAAATACATAAAAAACGTGCGTACTTACCTCATACCACATCGATGATTGCTCCTAAATATCGCAACAATATCAACAAATTTGGTTTTTGGAAAAAGTTTTGCTAAACTCGTAAACAAACACTTCCGCGTGCACTGACTGACATGAGCGGTCTGAAGTTCGTACAAATGGCACTGTCGGCGGCTCATTCGCGTGGAAGAGACACGCACACTAGCAAACATCCCGTCCTGCCCCGGACCTCTTTTTGCCCCGGTATCCCCTACTTGTTAAAATGCTGTATAATAAATTATCAAAATAACCATGCACTTACTTTTCAGTCAAATTGAAAACATGACAGTGTATACATATTTTTGCAGCTGACTGTACATACAAACACAAATAAGGTTCGTAGTTAACCCGCTTACATCCGTAATGAACACATACAAACACCTACAACCATAATAGCAACTACCTACGTATTTTCTTCTTTTGACAACCTCTGCAGTGGCGTGTGGGTGAAAGTCCGCCTGCGACGCAGGAAGTTGCGGTTCGAATACCGCGTCTGGGCATTATATTTATTTACGATCTGCAGATAATTGTCCTGGGTGTTCTGGTTGCATTCTATGTACCTACAAGAAAAATATACACTAGCTGTTGCCCGCGGCTTCGCACACTCTTTTCAAGTAGACTATGAGATACCATTTACCTTTTGCCAAATTTCATTGAGATCCGTTCAGCCGTTTAGGCGTGAAAATGTAACAGACAGACAGAGTTACTTTCGAATTTGTAATATTAGTATGGATGAATTTGACTTGTCTAAGTGCTTATTTTGTAAGCCTAAAGAAATAAAGTTATTGTTTTTTTATATTTTTTTTATTTTGATGTACCTAGGTAGTAATGTAATAAGTATATCAGTTATCTAGTACCCATAACACAAGCTCTGCTAAGCTTGGGTGGGGCTAGATGATGCCGCCTCCAGCAAACCGTCCAGCATTTATTAATTTAATATTTTCTCCATGATGCTGGCACACAAGACAGGTTGGTAGTTTGTTACCTTTCTACCTATCTTTAGGAACAGTTAACCAGAGCGTCTCCGGATAAAATCTCAACGCACAAACATTTTCCGCTCTACGACTCGAATAATCTATCCAACATGTTTATGTGACATTCTTTTCTAGCTCTCTATAGAGATCACACGAACATGTATCGAGTTTTTAGCCTTATATTTCTTGTGGTAGTACAAAGTTTGAAGTTTGAAAATGAACTCAATGTTAACGATATTCTGCGAACAGATTTGATGCCGACTTATTTCATAGAAGGGAATGAAAAGAATAATTTTTCTTTTGGTAAGACATCGAATTCTGTGAATGGGTCCATTGACGCTGCGCTATCAACTCTTGATTACCACAGGTTAGTGAACACTTCTTACTATATTATGCAGCGTTCAAGAAGTATCGGAAATATTCACGAAGAATCGGAAACAAAAATCGGATAACTGGACCACGGAAACCTTTGATTTTACTTCTTTTCACGTTTACTGTAACGTTAACAGTAAACGTTACTTCTTGTAACGTTTAGTACTGTTCGTTTTTGAAAAACTAATTTCACGTTTGGTTCCTACAAAGTTCAGCTCTTAATAGGTACTTATTCTCACTTGGGGTATCTAGCCAAACAGATTATTTATGTAGGTACTACCCATTGTGCTTTTGTAGATTCGAAGTAAGACATAAGGATGAGCAGAAAATGCATTAGACTATTTTACACAAGATCCGTCAAGTGCGAGTGTAACTCGCGCGCCGAGGGTTTTGAACATTTGCCAATTTTACCAATATGTACCTACTATAGATACCGGTTAGAGACTTTGCTAAGTAATTAATATCGAAAAATAGTTGGTTTCATATGGATCGCTCTGCAAACTTGAAACGTAAAATTTTTCGACTTTTCTATTTATTTCGAATAGTATCAAATTTACACAAACTTCTAAAACGATTTTGAAAAGTGAAAACCATTTGTTCTAATTTCATTTTTTTTTCTTTTAATCATATCATGATCATGATAGCGCACGAACTTGTTTCACATTTCAAGTAAATAGCTGCGGTAGTTACTGAGATATTCAAAAAAGGAGGGCGGACAGAGCGAGACCATCAGGGTTTTGAAACCGATCTCGAAACCTTAAAAATTATCTAAGATATTAGCCGTTGCCTACATCTAGGTATTTTGTCGTCCTAAAAAATAGGTAGCTAGCATCTCGCAGAACCAGGTATTCTCAACTAACGCAGTAATAATAAGTTACATGTACTTACTAACGAGTAATACCTTTCAGGAAAATGATGAACGAATACCACTGCCGTAACTACGTCGCAGAACAAATACTGGAAGAAATGGGCAAGAACATGATTCAAGATCGCGTTGGGAAGCCTGCTCAGGAGCTGAACACGCACCAGTCTCAAGATATTCGGTCCAACTTCATCTATGACGTAGGCTCTGCCAATTATCAGGAGTGGTTGGCAAAGTATACATTTTTTATACCTACTTTGTATTTATGGAGTTGCGCTTTTGTAAAAAGGAGGCGCATACCCGACCGAAACTCGCCGCCACCTACTTTATCTTATTATTCCGTTTAACAAAGGAAATTCACACACGACTTCATATTAAATCAAATTTGCATGTTATTTTTTAAGCTATTTATATGTATCTCATCTTGTATATTTTTTATGTAATGTGTCGTGTTTGCAATTGTATCTATCATGTAAGTTTTCTTTTATATTTTTATTTTACCTGTACTGTCAGAATAAATATACACTCGAGAGCAATGAATCCGGGTCACTCAAAGAATCCAAAAAATCTCGGAAAGTAAGAATGCTAGGTTAATGCAATAAATTGTATTTAATAGACAATTTAATATATAATAGAGTGTATAGAAGACCAGGGGAAAGATTCAAGCAAGCATGCATCGAAGAAAAAGTAGCCTACGGTGGTGGGTCTGTACTTGTGTGGGCCGGAATTTCCTCTGAAAGTCGCACAAAGCTGGTGATCATAGAAAACGGCTCTTTAACTAGCGTAAGATATGTGGAAGAAATCCTCAACGAACACGTTGGTCCATTTATGGTCAATTTGGGTGAGGATGCTATATTTATGCATGACAATGCCCGACCTCATACAGGTAGGATTGTGAATGACTACCTTCAAGAGATGAACATTACTTGTATGGAGTGGCCAGCGCGCAGCCCGGATATCAACCCGATCGAGCATGCTTGGGACGAGCTAGGGAGATGCGTAAAACAACGAAACCCTCCCCCAATCACGCTTCCTGAGCTCAAAATTGCTCTCACAGAGGAATGGGAGAATATTCCCCAAAATCGTAAAAGGAACTTGGTGTACAGCATGCCAAACCGCGTAAACGCAGTAATGGAAGCACGAGGAGGTAATACGAAGTATTGAAATTCAAGAAAATCGTCATAAAGTTCAAAAATTTCATGTTTCCTATTTTTGTTTTAAGGAGAGATTAGCAGTTTTTTTTCTTTATGTAATTTTGTGTAAATAAAATGTATGGTGACTCATATTTTTTTAACTTTCATTTAAGGAGTATTAAATTGTCTATTAAATACAATTTATTGCATTAACCTAGCATTCTTACTTTCCGAGATTTTTTGGATTCTTTGAGTGACCCGGATTCATTGCTCTCGAGTGTATTTTCATTTCATTTCAAATTTCAAAAATCCGTAGCACAATTTGTACTATCATAAGCAATTTTTTCATGCCTCTGTAATAATTTTATTCAATTTAGTTTAGGCAGTGAATCGAAGATACTCTTGGTGGCCACCAAAATCTATTTTCGATTTACTGCCTAAACTAAATATAATAAAACTATTACAGAGCCATTAAACAAAAGCTTATAATTAGGTATCACAAACTGTGCGATGGATTTTTGAAATTTCTCTTGTTATAAGATAAAGTTGGTGGCGGCGCTAGTTCGAGTCGGGTATGTGCCTTAAGGGCTTCCTTCATTAGGAGGGTAGGTTCGCATTTAACTTAGTCATAAGGTTAGCTAACCTTTCGATGATCAATAAATAAATAATGCTGGACAATTCACAAAGCATCATCTAGCTCCAATAAGTAAGTAGAGGTTCTGATAACTGATTCACCTACTTTACCTAGCACCTCTGGAAAAAATACACATCGTACAAATAATTTCAAATAAGTGCCAAATACAAGAGCAAAAATAAATTAGTACCTACCGGCGGCTGTGCGATAACGCTATAATCCCCCAGACACTGGAATTCACTGAATCTATATGATTTCACATGGTAGAAAAACAAGCCATCTGGGGAGACTGGGTATAAATGATTTCAGTTTCTATCACACGATAGAAACTGACAAAAAACAAGCCGGATGGCCCATCCAATGTGGATGGGACATTTAGCGTAATCGCACTGATGTCGTAGCCTTTTCGTAGCAAGCAGTGCGCGTTGAAGTCTTTTGTATGGTGGTAGTTGAAAAAGTTCGTAGCACTTGGGCCTGTTTACGTAGCCTAGGTTTTTATTTATATCGTAGAAGGACACGGGCAATTATGCAATGCCAGTAACAAATGTCTATTTGGCATTTTAAGAGTGTAAACCTTTAGTAACTACATACATATAATTCTTTACTGGTGTAAGGGTAAGAATTAGAATCCTGAGCGTTAGCGAGGGAATCGAAAGAGCAGGAGGTAAAAAATCTTTGCACTCGAGTGCAACACGTAACTTTTCATCCCACCTCAGCGAGGAAAGAGTATTTTTGCTCTTCGATATCTGAGTGTAAAAGCCGTTTTTATCCGCTAGAGGATAAAGTCAATTGAATTTAGATTATCGTGCGCACGATGTGTCTAGATGTTTCCGAGATGGAGGGATGAAAACACTTTGTATTAAATACTAGTTTATGCCCTTAGTTCCACCAGTAAGTACTTATATGTATATGTCACCGTAGGATAGTACCTAAAACCCGTAAAATTATAAAAATCCTAGGCACTTTATAATTTTCCGGATCCACCAGTAAGTACTTATATGTATATGTCACCGTAGGATAGTAAAACCCGTAAAATTATAAAAATCCTAGGCACTTTATTATATAAGGATTATTTATGTTATTTTTTTTAAGTGCAATAGAGTATTCATTCATTCATTCCTGTTGATTATTTTCCGAAAAATTATAAAGTGACTAGGATTTTTATAATTTTACGGGGCTTACTATTTAACGGTGACATATATAAGTCAGACCTGTAATACTTCTATTGAACTAGGTTTTTGTTTTTCACGTGTACAGAGTAGCAGCATTCAACGACGTCTACCGCCACTACAACGTAGCAGGCGGCCCCAACACAACAGTATCAGCAGACGGCTCTCAGCTGGTACCACCACCGCCGTCTCCACCGTCACCGACGTTCCAGACGCGAGAGTATGAGGTTTATGAGGGAGAGCAAGGATTTACGGAACCAGAAGGAGTTCAAGACATTTCTAAGTATAGTAAGTAGTAACAAGAGCGCGATTACGGTTCTCGACAAGGATCGTCGATTTTGTCTCTGATGTCGATAGAATTTGACAAGAACCAACCGTTCTTACCGACACTGAAGATGAAATCGATGCTCTAAACTAACTGCGCCCCCAAACTACATGCGTTTGGGTCTAAGTAAAAAGTAGAACGTTCACTCATTCCGATTCTGACCACGTGTTCTTAGTTCTGCCTAGTTCTTCCTAAAGTGTCAGTTTTTACAGGTGGAAGTTACGAATACTCAATGCCGCCCCCTCCCCCGCCACTCTTTCACCATCCCTCTCACGTGGTGGTCGAGGAGTACGAGGAAGAGCGGGACAGTCACCACGGCCTGGGCCTCGCTGATCTCTTCGACATATCGCTCACTGGGATCGCCTTTCTATCCTTTGGCATGTTTGTGCTGCAAGTCCTTATGTGTATAACTATGGTAAGGAAAATATCTAAAACCGTATTTGAATCCTCACCTCATCTCATTTAAACAGCCTATATTAGTTCACTGCTGAACGCAGGTCTTGGAGTTTGTAGTTCATTGGCAATGTTCCACTGAAAGCGCTTCTCGCCCCCGGGGGAATCACTCAGTCACCTCTTAAGTTACGTTACGACACCCGCGGAAAGAGTTGGAACATTCCAATCTTGGGAACGTATTTGAATAATGAGTAATAAATTGCACATTCCGTTCTTAGCCCTGCCTGCTTGCATTAGTTTTGTATTTAGTTACTTACTAATCATAATAATTATTTTGATGGTGTAACAAGTTACTATAAAAATGGCCGAATTTGGCTTGTAAAAAATCGTAGGCAACCCGTCATTTTGTTTTTAGCGCTGCTGCGCGCATGGTTATAGCACGTTAAAGTAGGTAGCTATCATTCTCTAGTTATCTAGAGTTTGTTTTTATAATATATTTATGGAGTGGCAATAGTCATATTAGAAGTAGGTATTTATTTAATACCTCAACCAAGCGTCCTAAACGCTTGTTGAGTAGTTTTTATTTTGATTGGGTATTTAAAGTAAGTAGGTACCTAACTTTTTACTACTTTTTACTTTTTATTTTTAGTCTTTCGTTATTTTTTTACACAGCTATTATTTTTTTGTGAAAACTTATGATTAGCCGTCATTTACACAACATTTTTGTAATATAGTTACCTAGCTGTTAGTTTTCCGAACATTGTAATATAAAATAAAATAGATGATTTTTTTAACAGAAGCCATGTTGGTACATGTTTTCTGTAGAGGCCAACGAACCAGATATACAAAAGAGATTGAAGTCCAGCAAACTTAAGAAATCAATGAATGATGAAATCTTTCATATAAGAAAAGTATGATTTCGGTTAGTCACTACTTTTTCTTGTATAGTGCTTTATGTGCGTAGTTATTGAGGTAAAATTTATAAATGGGTAACCACCATAACATATTTCAATTCTGAAAAATATATATACTGCGTCAGCAAATTCGCAGACTATAGTCTTAAAAACGCAACTTTTTCTTTCAGACTCATCAACCAGTTATGCAAATGGTAGACAGCGGCGATACAAGCACGGACGACGTTTTCCGCTTCAAGCGAGATGCGACCGATTTTCAACCAAAACCACTGGAGACAGCGAACACTTTGGCGAGATATGCTCTGCTGACCCTCCGACCACGATCCACGCCGTGTCTGTATCGGGCTTTATGCGTGGGCAATAAGAGAGCTAGAGATCTGAAGAATTCTAAGAGATTTTGGTTACCGGTGTGGCAGTGAGTATTTTTACTAACTTTGCTTCTCTAACTACTCGTATCTATGCGTGGGCAATTCGAAAGTTACAGATCTGAAGAATTCCAACACACTTTGGCTACCGGTATGGCAGTGAGTATTTTTACTGACTGCATCTCAAAGTACCTACTAGTATTTATGCGTGGGCAATAAAAGAACTAGTGATCCGAAGAATGCTAAGAGTTTTTGGTTACCGGTGTGGCAGTGAGTATTTTTTACTAACTTTGCATCTCAAATACTCATATTTGTGCGTATTTAAGAGAGCTAGAGATCTAAAAGATCTCAAACATTGTAAAAAATAGCTAGTGGTCGAGTTTTTAATTTATTTGAGCACTTTATTATTTGTTAGAGCATTTTTTTTTGTTTCTCAGTGCTGGCGTGGCATGGGCGCGAGGCGGCGCCCTAGGAGCCATCAGGGCAGCAGCGTTGGGCCTGGGCGGTGCGGATTGTGACAACGCGTACCCAGTGGCACATTGCGAGGCCTAAATCTTTAAAGGTCACCCACACGTCCAACCGCACTGCTGCACAACAAAGCAGATAATTCAAATATGGGCCTAATCACTCGTAACTCAGATTCAGATACATTATCATTTTTTTATACATTGTATAAATACTATTCATACATATATCATTTATATTAAGAAAATCTCACTTTCTATAAGAACTCTTTTTAATGGGTACGCTAGCATAACGCCAGTTTTGAGGTTATTTTATAATCTTGTTCCATATCTCTGTTCCTGTAAGAGCAATCATTATGAAATTTTGCATAGGTTGTGCTCTATTGATACGTTATTTATGTGTCTACATTTTGTTGCTGTAGGATAAGTCGTTTTTGAGTACGGTCGTGTGTACGTCAGCTTGATCGTTATGCTAGCGTACCCATAAACAATGGTCATTATTTCTTAAACCAAGCACTATTTATTTTGTTTTGCACTGATTATGCATTATTTATACAGTATTTATTAGGCATAACAGCACGTGTATTCGATTATGTGTACGCTACCATCATGGACACGATACATTTTACAGTGACATACTTTCTTACCGCAAGCTTCAAGCGATGCGCGCTGTCTACTAGTTTAAGCCATCACTTAGTTAGATGAGCTTAAACCTAAATTTTTATGGTATTTGTGTTGTACGGCAGTGGTATTGGACGTATTAGAACTCTGGTTTGGAAAATCCCCTAATAGACTCAACACACCAAAGTCGCTAACACTGTCGACATAGCCCGGCGGCTGGTTGCTGTCAGCGGCAATAACTCACCGACACAGTGGCGTGTTTGGTGAGTTTGGTGTGTGAAGTCCATAAGATAGGTCCACACCGGATCGTATAGATTCAGCCCGTTTGTTGAAGGTCATTAGCAAATCGGCGCATCAACATTCAACAATATGGTTAAACGTCATTAATATAGCCATCTGTCAAATATTCACAACAAATCAGCACTCGTTTTGTAATCAGCCTAGGCATTCATAAAAACGGATTCTACAATCCGGCGGCGACATATATTTAGTTAATTTGGGATCAGTTGAGCTACCTGTAGATTGTTTGCAACAGTCTGCAGTTAGCTCAATTTTTCAATTGTAAATACTAGTTTTAATTTAAGTCTATTATTTTATCGATTTCACGCAGCTAAATTGATAGTTAAATTCAAGATAGCCTAGCTTCTGTTTCAGATTCAGGTAAGGGTAATAAAATAAGTGTTTCATTTATGTATGGTTATAATTCTTAACGAAACGTAATGCTATTTATTTTTATATGAATCTACATACCCACATTATGTACCTGTAGGCGCATCGCTATAGTGACTTACTGGGTAAATTGAACCTAGTTTGTACATACCTATTTATTTATTGTTGCTATCCCTATAACCAATAATTAAAACCTAACTTGACTAGAACTATCTTTTAAAATCCTAGCGACCTTATTTATTGTTGCTATCCCTATAACCAATAATTAAAACCTAACTTGACTAGAACTATCTTTTAAAATCCTAGCGACCTTATTAAAGTCAACGAACAATCTCAGATATTTAGAAACTAAACCTTTTTATCCTATTAATTTCCTCTCAATTTTACCGTGTACTACGGCGCTGATGAAGGCAAATTCACTGGACTAAAAACGCAATTTAACGGCCCATAAGTATAAGGGTTTAAAAGTGAAAAAGTCTGCGGTGCGTGGCCGAAAATCTGCCCAGGAAACAAACCCTGCCTTTGAGCAATTTTGAGTCTCGAAGTCAGTTGCTTCTTCCATTTAGTCCTTCTGTTCTGGAACCAGGTTTTGATCTGGACTTCTGTGAGGGCTAGTGCTTTTGAGAGCTCCATTCGTTTGGACACGCTGAGATATTTGTCGTGCTTGAACTCTGCTTCCAGGCGTTCGAGTTGTTTCGCGCTGTAGGCTTGGCGAGGCTTGCGCTCTGGGCCCGCTCTTCTTGGTCTTCGGTTCTTGTCATCTGAAGAAAATGACACATTTTAATAAAACTAGCTTCTGAGGAAAGAAGATTCTAACCGCGGCTTCGCAAGCGTTTTTTCGGGATAAAAAGTAACCTATGTCCGTCCCGGGATACCATCTATCTCCCTGCCAAATTTCACTGTGATTCGTTCAGTCGTTAAGCCGGGAAAAGGCAACAGACAGACAGACAGTTACATTAGAATTTATAATATTATTGTATGGATAAGAAAAACCTCTTAACTAACAAAGAAAATACAATCAATAGAAACAAATTACAACTAGTATTTACAATTAGAAAAAATGAGCTAACTAAAATCTGTTGCAAACAATCTACAGGTAGCTCAACTGATCCACATCAATACCGATCGGAAGCGTCTCCAAGACGCTGGTTGGATTACCCCGCTGTATGTCATTTGCAAGTTCTTACTTTTTATAAAAAAAAACAAAACTAAACAAAGTGATTTTAAAGGGACGTGGAAAAACAATATTCTACTCATTTTAAAAAGGCCTAAGTTTGTGTCGTTCTAAATATGTTTGGCCGAAGAGAACGCCAAAACTCGGATCGGGCTGGAATGTTGCACACATAAAGATCTGGAACTGGGGTAACATATGGGTTACTTTTTATTTCAAAAGAACGCGTGTGAAGCCGCCAGAAGAAGCTAGTCGAGAGTATAGGTATAAACCTTAAGTTATATTTCAACTATATATAACCTAGTACCTATTATGATTGAGATTTTCATTACTACCTACGTTATAATTTGATCTCTTTAACACAAACTTAGATCCATGACAATGTTTTTTTATTTCCAGATGGATAAAATTTCGCCCTCTTTTTTTACATCCGATGCCAAACTGTGAACAACAAGGCTCGTAATTGACTCGCTTACATTCCTAATGGATTATTCGACCACACGCAAAGCAAGACGTTCTCAAAAATCTGGTAGTAACAGTTTTATTGCAATATTTTTTACCATTTACGACTGCGAGTTGGAATGTGTTAAACATATTAATTCAGCGCCCCGCTAATAGATCCTATACCAACAATTTGCTTCTTCGACAACGTTCTACGAAGAGCTATGAAAATTAGTGTTAATCTGAAAAATGTTCAACTCTTACTAATTGCAAGCACCAATAAAGTCTTCGGTGTGGTTCACGTTAAGGCGAGCGCACACAAGAGACATTCGTCGAATTGTCACAGCCGACGGTCGGTGGTCGCGACTTCGCACCGAGGTGTCGGTAAACAGCTGCCGCGTCGATAATTACCAACAAAGCTCGCATGTTTGCGCTCGGCCTTACGAGTTCTTCAAGAATTTAGGCTGGTTCTGTTGAAGCTTTGGTATCTTTTTACACATAAAAGACTACATTTTCTACTCCTACATTATTGGTTATAACATAATTATTGAGTATTTTATTATCATTTACAGTGCCCGAGATGCACAAGTGCAAGTAGAGCTCTATCTCGCACGTTTAAACTTTAAACTTTCTGATACATTGACAGCATTTTTAGATAAGTATGGTTTTTTAAGAAATTAATAAGAAATTAATATTATTATATTATTAGAAATTATTATTATGGTTTTTTGGTGAAAACGAGGGCTGTATAATACTAGTTAAAACCACATCAATTCATTCTTGTTGGATAAAGTTTAAACCGTTTTACAACGAGTATCTAGGTACCTATCAATAAACATGTCCAAAACATGTAGACAGCTAGAAGTTCACAAACACATGTTTCATACAAGTTTTGTATACACCATATTATAAACATGTATACGAGTGAGAACGAAAAACGAAAACACTAAACAAAACTTGTCAAAAACATATTTTATACCTCGGTGAAAAGAAAAGGGGTTAGGATGATCAAAAAGTTTTAATTTATTTTTTATTTTTGTGCAAATATCTAACATAGACTTTAAATTCCAAAATGTTATGGACTTGTGTTTCTTAAAAGTGTTGTTTTGGTTTCTTACTTCACTTTTTACGAAGACAGATAGTCCCATGGAAATAAAACTTTTGTGGAAACTTCCCAAAATAGTTTTGAATACAAAAACGAAACAAAATAGGAAGACAATTGGCGGAGATATCGAGTAACAAACATAAGTACATAAAAAAATACAGTCGAATTAAGAATCTCCTCCTTTTCTTGAAGTCAAATTCAATAAGACAAAACGACATTCTATTTTCTATTTTCACTACAATTTTTTTTTCTTTTTCCAAAACAGAGTTTATTTAAAAAAAAACAGTCATCAATCGTCGTCAGAAACTTTTCCGTGTACCTTAGTTCTGATTTTAATTTCAAATGAGTATACATCTCATGGTAAGCCGCTTACGTAAACGGTTAGCGTTCGGTTAGCACCGTCCAACGCGCATGTCCAATGGGCCGCGTGTTGACACGCGCTCGCGCAGCGCAAACACACTGATTGTGTTTATAGCCACTTAACAAGACTCCGCGACAATTCCGATTAGTACTCGAAAAAACTTTACCGTGTTTGTTTTTGGCAAGAGCAGCTACTTTGTAAATGGGGACGTGCTTTTGAACTTTTAAAACTTGCATATTGAGTAGGTAGTGCAGCTACAGAGGTACTTGGAATGTGTTAAATGGCATTACTCATTCGAATAATTCAAAGCCGTGCTAGAGTTACGCCAACGCAATCTGCGAGTAAGTAAAAGTCGTGCGGTTTTTTCAGCTCTGTGTGCGCTAACTTTTATTTATCATACAAAAAAAAACACACAGATACGGTGCCACGTAACTTAGTAATATGATGTATGTACTCTATGTACTAAGCCGAAAACTTTACCGTGTTTGTTTTTTACTTTGTGAATGGGGACGTGCTTTTGAACTTATAAAACTTGCATATTCAGTAGGTAGTGCAGCTACAGAGGTACTTGGAATGTGTTAAATGGCATTACTCATTCGAATAATTCAAAGCCGTGCTAGGGTTACGCCAACGCAATCTGCGAGTAAGTAAAAGTCGTGCGGTATTTTCAGCTCTGTGTGCGCTAACTTTTATTTATCATACAAAAAAAATCACACAGATACATGGTGCCACGTAACATAATAATATGATGTATCTCAGACTAAGTAAGAAATCTACTTAGTCTGAGTGATGTATGCACTCTATGTACTAAGCCGAAAACTTTACCGTGTTTGTTTTTTACTTTGTAAATGGGGACCTGCTTTTGAATTTTTAAAACTTGCATATTGTTAGTATTAAGTTTATGTTTAATTGTTTTTTTGTACATGTTGATGGTGCAATAAAGTTATAATCTATCTATCTATCTATTGAATAGGTAGTGCAGCTACAGAGGTTCTTGGAATGTGTTAAATGGCATTACTCATTCGAATTTAAGGAATAAAGATTAACAAAATTAATTCAGTCTTTATTTTTAATCGATATTAATAGGTAATTTAAAAATTACTTGTCTACGAGTTTAGTTTGTACGCTGAAATAAACGATATTGATCCCGCCCATGTTGGTGTCGGGTCGGCTGGACTAATGAGGTAACGTCCAATCTGTGGCTGTTGGTTGCGTGCGAGCGCGTGTGAATGCCAGCACCCGACGGCATCACGCGATTGCAGCAATCATGCAGCATCCCGGGGGCGTCATGCTAATTACCAATTTAACACGTAAGAGCTACGGACCGTATTGGGGATGATTTATATTAGACCAGGCCGTGTCCGGGCCGGGCCGAGGACGGAGCGGGCCGGAGCAGTTAGTACGGAGAAGTTAGTAGACGGACCCGGACGGGACACGGATCATGCACTGTTTAATAAAAACTGTTTCATACAAAATGTATGTAACGTTTCAAATCCGTGCCCCGTCCGGGCTACGTACACGGCCCGCCCCCGGGCACGGCCTGGTCTAATTATAAATCATCCCTTACGAAATCTTCCGCAGTCACCGATCTGTGCTTGAGTGACGTTTATGCCACAGAAAAGCGTTACTCAAACATAGATTGATGACTGAGTCAGCTTTCGTAAAACGGGTCTTAGTACTAAATTCCGTCCGCGGCTCCGCATGCGTTTTTTCGGAATAAAAAGTAATCTCTGTTATTTCAGGTCAAGAACTTTATTTGTGCGAAATTTCAGCTCAATCTTTTCAGTAGTTTTGGCATTGTCGCGCAAATAAAAAAATATTTCATTATCTAAATAACTCACCAAAAAACGTCGTGGAAGGTTGTTGCGTAGCCAACCAGTGCGCGTACGCATGTCCCGCGAGGATGCCCGCGTCGCTCAACGAAGATAGGTCAGGGCATGTGGATGTCGACGACACTGTCACATACATAGTATTTTATAGATTTTTGATAACACGAAGAACTTCCATATTGATATTATAAATTCAAAAGTAACTCTGTCCGTCTGTCTCTTACCTTTTCACGCCTAAACGGCAGAACGGATTTGAATGAAATTCGGCAGGAAGGTAAATAGTATCCCGGGGACGGATATAAGATATTGGAAAAGAGCGGGTGAAACCACGGGCAGCAACTAGTAGGCTATAAGACACAGATAACATACCTACATCCCAAACAAGGTCTGAACGTACCCAAACAGAGTGAGTTGTACCATTATCTGCTTGCAGTGACAATGGGTGTTTTTAACTGACTTCGAAAAAAGAAGGATGTTCTATGTTCAGGTATATACGTTTTTATGCCTGTTCGCCGATGTTTTCGTCATATGGACCGACTAGTTTCTGCTCGCGGCTTCGCATGCGTTGTTTACGGATATTTTATTTTTATCCTATAGTAATTGATGAATTGGATATAAGCAGCCTATGTTTTATTTCAGCCCGTTCTGTTTAGTAGTTTAAGCGTAAAGAGGTAACAAACATCCATATCCATCCAAACATCCAAACTTTCGCATTTATAATATTACTGTGATGTGATTTGGGTGATTTTTGTGCAGTTGTATAGAGGTGATCCCAAAAATTTGATTCCCGATGTTTAAGTATTTATCCCGCAAAACTTAAAAAAGAACTAGTAAAAAGAGGGGTTCGAAGTTGGGTTTTTACTTTATTAAAAAAAACTATTGTTATGAAAAAGAATAATTTTGGAATAGGCGGTAAATAATATTCTTCATTAATTATGGATGAATGTTTGCCTGAGTATCAGGCTAAATGATAATTCGACGACAAAATTTCGAAAAAAAATACTAAGGTAAAGAAAATTTATCCAAAAGAAAAAATCGACTCCGAAGGGACCTGCCGCCCGCTTCAATTATAAAACTAATTAGAAATTACCCAGAGTATGAAGGCTTACACACTATAATAACAAAATCCTTTAGATTCTTTTGAAACTATATAATATATTTATTGTTCGTGTTCAAACAGGGATTCACAATGCCAATAAATGACAAACAAAATGATGGACAGCCGGACAAAAAAAAATTACAACATCCGTCCGGTTTCACAACGGGACAATTTTCCGGATACGCTTAACGTTTTGGTTTCCGACGTCAATGAAAATGGTGATGAATGATCAAGATATATAATCGGAAGAAGATATTAGTTTTGGAAGTTGTTATAAATCAATTAAGCGTTTCGCCCTAGATAGCTTCCGTTTGACGGAGTTTTGTTCAAATTGTGTATATGAATTAGAGTTCTTATAACCAACTTTTTGAATCTTTGACACGTTTGAAGTTTTTGTTACCTTCAAAACCAGTAAAAAAAATCTGGCCTCACGGAGGTTTTTCCGTCGATTTTGAAATAAAATATAAATTTTATATTGGAGGTTCTTAATTAAAATATAAATTTATATTAACTCATTTACTGTTCGGGCTGTCCAACTATGGAATGCATTGCCGGTCACTGTAAGGTGTGCTAAGTCACTACCAATTTTCAAGGATATGGTAAAGAAACACTTTTTATCCTCTTGTCACTGAACACGCCCTTGTTTTCATATTTAATTGTAAGTAGATAATAGGTATATATTTATAGGTCAGGTATGTATGTATTTTTATGTATCTTATATATAAAATATTGAGTTAATATGTATACATTTATAATTAATACCATTAGATGCACACCGATCTTACCCCATATATATCCAATAATCCTATCCATACCAGGTTGTCTGGCAGAGATCGCTCTGGAGCGATAAGACCGCCAATTGTAGCTTATATGATTATTGTTTAATTTGTAAATTCTTTCTAGTTTTAAGTGTGCAATAAAGTATTTTCTATCTATCTATTAAAACAATAAAAAACATCCGTGGGGCTAATCAATTTTTGAGGGGATTGAGAGGGTATCAAGAACGCCCCCCAAACCCCCATTTTATTTTGGCAAACTATGCACCAAACACTCTGTATACTATAATATGATTCTTAGTCATTGGCTTTCTGAAGACAAACTGAATACAATCAAAAGCTAGGTACTAAAGTATAGTAAGGTATAGTAACATTTCAATAACAAATTGTTATTGATATGGTATGGGCAATGAAGTATTATAGTTAGGTACAAAAGTAATTAAAGTAATTATGTTTTCTTGTGGTAATTCATAATAGTTTAGGTGTTATGTAATTGATAAAATGAAACGGTTGAAAACGGAATTCGACGATCCTGACCAACAAGCAAAATTTGAAAATTATGTGGAAAATAATGAGTAACTTACCGTTTCTTTCATCGGCTGCTTCTTCAAAGCTGTCCTCTGGTGAAGCATCATTGCATTCACTATTATTTCCCAATATACTGTCAATAAGAAACGTTTTGCTTTTACCATTCATACAGTTTGTAGTATTCGGAGTTTTACAGCCACTTTTTGTATTCACAAACGCTCTATTTGGAAAAATAACGTTATTCTGACCAAAATAAAATAGTTTTTCGCTGTAACTGTTAACTTTTTCCTTAAGTCTTTTATTTATATGTTTAGATTCACTATTTTCACAAATGTCTATTTCGTTATCACTTTCAACTTCACCTCCTGATTCACTGTAATTTGATTCTTTATCACACGCATTTATTTCTATGTTAACTTGCGATTCGTTATCACAAGTACTCGAAATATCATCTATGGCTTCCATTTTATATCACAACACCAAAAAATTGGATTATTACATTTATTTTACTGTGTAAAAGACGTCTAGCGAAACTGCTACCGCCTTCTAATCTCCGAAACGCTTGTCGGAGTCGGAAACTGATAATTGCTTCCGAAAATAGGTGGTTCCGACTGGTCTGTGGATGCTGTAGGTATGCTCAAGGTGTGATACTCTCACGCTACTGGCTGGCTCAGAGTGGAAGGGATAACGCCATCTTAGGTGGGAGGGGCGAGCCGCCTGCTAAAATTCACACCTTTCTTTTATTTGATAACACGTTATGTCAGAGCTCTTTAGCTCATAAAGGACCTCTAAAAGCTCTAGCTGAGGCGGATCCAATTTCCTGGTTATTGTTTGATTAATGTCGTGGGCTTAAGTGATTTAGTGAGCAATCTGGGCTCAAATGTACTTTTTAATGGATTACTTACTCAAGATGATCATTAAGAATCTTTACTTACACAAGACAGACACATTTTGAGAAAATTTAATTTGAATAGGCACCTTAATTTCGTGTTAGTGAAAATAACATTTGTAATATAATTATTTTTTCGTCTGTGTATGTCCCCTTTACCGCTAAAACCCTATAAAAGTGACAGACTGCTTTAACTTCGCGAGTAAAAAATATTACGTAGAGGCTCTACGCTTCGTAGCAGTTGCTACGAAGCGTGCTAGTTTTGACCATAGGTTTAGACACACATTTTTTAATAGGTTTTACTTATTTTTTCATTAGGGCGGTGTTCTTCGAATGATAGTTGTACAAATAGAAGCTTCTTTGGTTAACTTTGACATTTAAAGTTATCGGCCCATTATATCTTTTGAAATACCACATTCCTAAATAGTACCTAAATCTTTAGTAAACACAGCTTTCCTGCGATATTTAAGGTTCATATAGGACTGGCAAATGGCAGTATGATACCTACGTGTTTGGCGGACTCTTTCGGCGGTAGAGAGAACTGTTTTAAAATCTCGCTCAACTTAAAAGGTGTACAAAGTAACGCAGTCAGCAGGGATAAAACGAACCCCTGTATCACCCTTATCTTCTTCAGTTTAGTTAGAGGGTGATTTTTCATTCCGTGTTCTAGCATAAAAGCCATGTAGTTACTCTACCTTTGCACAGATGGCGTTAGTAAGAAGTGTTCTATCAGTCAGAATCACTTTTGTGAGAAGTTTGGCGTAGAGTTTTGGTTCCTTGTATTTGAAATAGATGGCGTTTGGTAAGTAAAATATTTACAAAAATGAAACGTATTACGTCCGAAAAATATTTTTGTCGTGTGTTTTACATACTGATTGAAGATAATAATGTTACAGATACATAATCATTAGTCAATTCTTGAAATTAGCTAATAGGTGAACGAGATCAAAGTTCCGTTTATTAACATAGGAACTTACTTGTATGCATTTTGTGGATTGATCACCATAAATTAATTAATATGTTAAGTTTCAAAACAAATCTAATTTTATTCTGCAACAGTAGACAGATTAACCTCTCCAGACACAATTTGAACAGCTATAAATGTGGCCATTACTTTGCATCACGAAATAGGTGTTCTCTATGACACGTGTAGATTGCGGTCATACATCACGTATATCTCGCGTTGAATCACGGGTCCTCTTACACTTGTCCTTTGTCACAGGCACTAGGATTGTGCTACGTGGAGCTACTATAACTACCTATTTATGGTAATAGCATGATCATGTGTCTCCCAAACAGTGTTGCCATAATCGCCACGCAGACGGACTGGTCGCAGTAGAGGCGTTAAATACAGGCATTTAACGAGTAACTTTTTAAATTAGTAACAATTTTCGGAAAAATTAATTTTCCAGGAGTATCTTTTTACTAACCACTTCAAAGTTAATATCTTTATGCGTCTTAGTATGATCGAAAGAAACAAACAAAAACAAAAAAACCTACGTTTGGCTGTTGGTGTGGGGTTCGTGAAGACCGATGTGGCGCGGCGGGCGAAAGTCCGCCTGCGACGCAGGAGATTGCGGGTTCGATTCCCACTTTGGGACAAATGTTGGTACCATCTGCAAATGTTTGTTCCAAGTTCTCTGGGTATTTTTTATGTATGATAAAAATACGTAATGTACTTAAGTAATGTAACAACATGTAGGTCTGTTTCTATTACTAGCATCTGCCCGTAGCTTCACGTGCATTTAATCAGTGGAAAAAGTCGAAGAGGTTATTTATGCCTACTGTATCTCAAAATTTCAGCACGATAAGTTCAGTAGCTTTGACGTTGCCTGTACCCAAACAGCTGACCACTCCACATCTTCAAAAACACCCAAACTCTCACCTACGATATTGATAGGATTTCGCGATGGCTAAAATAAATCAAAAAGTACGATTTGGGTAGGTTTCTGATATCTAACCTGTAGTAACCCAACTGTTCCTTGTCTCCTGTGTCTCTCCTTTGATTGAAAACGATCGTGTGTCCCAGACGTGTAGAGTTTCTTGGATTCACGTCAAAATGAAAAATACCTTCGGCATAACTTGGCATCATTGAGATTCGATTGCAATCAAATTCTGATTTCGACATAAATATCACTATAAAAGAAACCTTTTATTGTTGTTGAGTTTACAATTTTCCACGATCTTGAGTATTTGAACCGAAGGATATTCTAGGAATAGATAACAGCAGTACCTACCGGTGGGTATGTTTCTACATCTAGTCTCACCCACGAAGTCCAAACTTTTCTGTGTTGAGATTCAATCTATTCAGTTAATATAGAATTAAATAAAAACTAGTATTTACAATTGAAACAATTGAGCTAACTGGAGACTGTTGCAAACAATCTAAAGGTATCTCAGCTCAACTCATCCATATCAATACCAGTCGCAACGTGCCCAAGACACTGGCTGCATTGCCTCGCTGTATGGCAATGCTGATGCGCTGTGCCAGATACTTAGCAGCTCTCGGGTCACGCGCTTCGACCAGACGCTCAGATAATTTTTTAAAAACTTAGGGTCCCGACTCCTAGTGCATAGGCTCTGTCGAGACTTGCATATTTGCGCCTCTTAAGATCTATTCAGTATCAGACTAATATTGAGAGGTGATGAGGTAAAAGCGAGACTTCAATTAATAGGAAAAAAATTAATCATCAACTTAATAAAAAATTGAACTAGATTCGAAGCTGCATTCAATTTGAGTACGGCGTATCATCTACACTGGCAATGCCACCGATATCTATTTGATATCATCCAAAAATGTCGAAACTTTATATACAGTTTTTTTTTTTTTTTTAACAAAGCATTGTAAAACTGATTCGTAAAACATCGTATCCAAAGACAACACAAATTCGAAAAATCCCAAACTGTACATTAAAAATTCCTGCCTTTGAAATGTAAACTAGCTCAGGGTTTGAGCAGGGTTACGTTCCTGCACCAAATTTGTGCATTCTTCTTCTAAACAATACGAAACCGGTAGTTTTCTAGTTCACGTATGTGCTGCCTGCAAGCGGGCATTATACACGCATTACCGAGAAATTGTTTCAAGTCTCTGTAGAAAATTCCATATTTCAAATGCGAAAGATTTCGTAGCTCCCATATTTATGTGTCCAGTATCTTTATAATATAAGCGACGTAGGAAGGTCATCATCATATCATACACGTTCATTGTTGGACAACGGCTTCCCCCATACGTCGACGCTACAAATAGCGGTCCTCTGCCACCGTCGTCCATCGACTCCCTGCGACCGCTACGATGTCTTAGGTCCATTGAGTGGACCATCCACTCCGTTTCGCATTTCATCACTGCCGCCTCTCCTACCTTTACTCCCCAGCGGTTTTCTGTTCTGCGAGCTATATGACCTGCGCATTGCCACTTCAGTTTATTAATTACTTGCGACCCGTCCAGGCTTCGCACGGGTGCAATGCTGATGTATTATACATATACACCTTCCTCTTGAATTATTCTATTTATTAAAAAAAACTTCATCAAAATCCGTTGCGTAGTTTTAAAGATCTAAGCATATACACACACAACACACACAGACACAGACACAGACACAACAGACAGCGGCAAGCGACTTTGTTTTATACTATGTAGTGATAAGAGCTATGTCGATCAGGTAGCGAAACTTCAAGCATAGCTCTCTTCACAGCCCACTGAACGACTCTGAGCTTATGAACGACGGCCTATATACAGTTAGCGACCACATCCCGGATCGGTCTCGGAGGACCTTAAAGTTGGGTCAAAGCAACGCCTTGCCCCAAGCTAAAGTTTTTTTTAACTACGCGCCAACTTTGATGACTGAGGTTTATGGTTATCCAAACCCCACGCCCCTATTATTTGCCAAGGATTAGGTACTTGGCTGGTTAATATGTTTGATGTCCTCTATTCTACACTTAGATAGAGCCAGTCTTTTACTAAGATCAGCTAAATTAAAACCGGTTAAGTCCTCACCACCATTCAGTCTAAAACCTGAATATTTCAAGCGAGCAGTCTCGATCTCCTCGGCTTGACTATAATAATATCTGTCTTCCCTCTTCGAAGTGACGTTGTCCACGATAGAGATTATACTGTCATCTCTTCCATGTTCCTCGGGGAGGACCCGTCACTCATAAAGAAAGTGAACCCGGTCGCAGTAGCTACTTGTAATATTTTCCTCTTGTGTAGTAGTAAGTTCACAGACCGCTTCGTCGACACTTCGATTCAATACAACCTCTGGGGACGCCGCGCCGTGGCAGGTAACTGCCACAGCCTGAAATATTGCTACTAGTTTTATGAGACACCACTTTAAATTTATGCATCGTTTCAATATACATTTGGGATATGAAACCATTTTACACTTACGAGGTACATTGCCCCTAAGAGCGCATTCACACAGCATTCGTTTATTTTCCGTGATACCGTATGTAGTCGTACGAGCGAGTTTACACAACCGACCGTATTCCGGATCCAGTAAACGATTGTTTTCAGTAACGAAGGATCCGTATAAACTCCTGTAAAACGGAACCTCTGTGTGTAAGTGTCCTAAATCGAATTGGTATTATAGTAAAATCATAAATTTAAGCTATGTCTTTGACAGGGACAATAATGAATTTTGGTTGCCGTGGTTTACGTGTATCAATTTCAAATGTGGTTTTACGAACGGTGAATTTTCTGATTTCTGGAAATCACCAATGATAAATTTTTCGATATTGGGGTGAACATGCTTTTTAAGAACAAATGAACTAAATAATTCCGTGTTTTTTTTATGTTAATACAATTTGGCGTCTATACTCCATAGTGGGTATTACGATAAAGTTGTATGGTGTTGGTAATTTAATTTAATTTTAGTACATATTATTGTAATGGTTTTCAGCAACAAATAAAGTATTTCTTATATTATCTTATACAGTAAACATGCTCAAGCTAAAATTCACTCTGTTGCGGCATCTTTTTATATACGTATATATACCTACACATTAGGTACCCGTCGATTTAAAATCCTTCCTTCAATATACATTCCTGACAATTATATCTGAAACTCGCAAGTGCGTTTTAGTTATTTGTGTCGTGGTTTGTTTACAAACATTCCACATCGAGATCGACAAGTGTTAAAGTATTAGTACTCAGAACCTAATGAAATCGAATGAAATCAATCGATGAAAGCGATCTAAGATCAATACAAATCTTAAACCTTTGTTACGTTTACTTTTCTATCAATAGGTACTCGTTAGAAATAGGGTAGGTATTAAACAACAACATTAAAAATTTATCATTTGCCAGCTCTTCATGTCCGTTACACAATGAAGGCTTTTTAATGCATCTTTTTAAAGAAGATACTTTATGCTTAATGCATTGATCAAGCACGCTTTTTATTTTGACACTAGATGGCGCTGCACAAAAGTCAAGTGTCATATAAGAAACAACCGTTTCCAGTAGATGATGGCTAAGTTGATGGCAGATTTTTTACAAGTGAGTTTCTTACAGCGCCACCTATCTTCGTCTATGGCAGCCACTTTTGTCTCATTGAAAAGCCCTCATTAACTATTATAAACGTACGCATTCAATTTAATCATCCCAATCCTAAAAGTAGACGCTTTTAGGTGACGCATAATTATCGGGTACAAACGTATATTCGCGGTGTTTGTTGATCTGCTAGATCTACGATCAACGATGAAACGGATAAGTATCTATTAATATTCCAGAACTCTCTGTAACATCCGCCAAGTAATCGTATAATTAGATTAATGCTGCAGTAGATTTGGAATCAGATCGCGCACTCAATCTACGCCTGAGTCAGAGGCGGATTACTTGTCGACAGCGCCCTAGGCAAACACCTCATTGGCGCCCCTCTGTGAACGAGCCGCGGCAAACCTCAGTATTGGGGGTGGTGTTAGTTACATAACAACGACGTTCCTCAGTGGTTGTCAAAAAAGTATTTAAGGCAGGTAAAAAACTAGAAGTAATGGCGAGCGAAGCGAGCCGCAATTATTTTCATGCTTTTGGTTAGCATGATAGAGGAGGTTGTCAATTGTCAAAGTTAGAGCCAAGACCATATGGTCTTGGCTAACCCATATGGGTTTTGGCGGGGTTAGCTAGAAAGGTAGGGAAAGAAAGATAACGGCGAGCGGAGCGAGCCGCAATTTTTTTGTGATTTTTCAAGATTAAATAAGATAGGTATGTAAACGGTGAAACGCAAAACTTTTGTGGCTATCGGTAATAAAATTATTCCCAAATTTTTAGGAATTTATGGAAGCAAAAACAATAGAAATTACGGCAACAACGGAGCGAACTAGCAAAAAGGTTCGTCACTTTCCAGTGGTTTGACAGAAAATTTTCAAAGTCATTAACATCTAGAGTACAACAGATAGAAAACAACGGCGAGCGAAGCGAGCCGTAAAAAATTTTGACTGTGGCGATCGGTGTTGTACGCACGCACGTACCCCGCCCAGCTGCGCAGTTCACTCTTCTCTCAGAAGTCACCATATAAACCCATCAAACTATAGGGTATATCGGGGTATGATCGGACGATGGGGAAGACCGTATGACACTAATTGTAGCCGAATTAAGCCATATTTTCTAAAGCTGACAACATTTTATGCCGACGCCCTCAAATGGAGGCGTAGAAAATGGTGGCAGCATTAGAAAATAATGGCTTAATTCGGCTACATTTAGTGTTATACGGTCTTCCCCCGCGTCCGATCATACCCCGATATACTATATTACTTTTCGCTCTAAATAGATTGTTTCAATAAGGAATTCGCGTTATGGATACTTGGGCACCGCTCGCTTTACCCTAGGATCGGCGCGGATAAACAGTAAAAGATAAAGATGCGGCATTAAAACACGTGCCTTTCAAAATCTCGCGAATCTATGGCAATGTGATTTTAAAACTTACGGCCAGCCTAATGCATAATGATTAAAGCGTAATTTCAAACCAGTATTTTTTTTCAACAAAAACCGAGCGCTGGATCCTCCGTAGCGGATGCGTGGCGCACATCCGGGTAGCGGATGTGCGCCACGCTCCCGAAAAAGCCGCCCTTAATGCTTATACAGCCTAATGCCCACGATTGTTGGTGTCTTTTAAAACATATAGGTACCTCACTATCGCCATGCCGGCGGCGGTGGTGTCGGGCATAACAAGGGTCTGGGTTAGGAGACCTACGGCTGCCACCGGGGTGCATTACATGGCGCCCCCTATGATCCTGCGCCCGTGTGCGCCGCTAAAGCCGCCTCTGACGCTCGTCAACCAATATCATTACAATAATCATCTGATTTTTGCTAAGTTCCTTCTTTCTAAATTTTTTGTTCTGGACATAGAACAAAAATAAAAAGTTTCGACAGAATTAAATAATGATTTATATTTTGTAAGTAGGCGGATACCTGCTTACTCATATAATTAATTTTACACTTAGGTATTTACCTTACATATTAATTATTTAGTAGTGTAAAATTTTCCGCGCGCGCGCCCCCTGAAACCTCGCGCCCCTAGGCACATGCCTACTTTGCCTTGGGGATGATCCGCCACTGGCCTGAGTGCGAGCGTAACATAAAAACACTACCTAGAGGTAAAGAGTAAAGGAAGGAAATAATAAGTAGGGAAGTAGTAAAGAGGAAGTTGAAAACAAAAAACAAAACTTTTTTTGTTTTCAACTTCCTCTTTACTACGAGTATCAGCGAAAAATGCTCCTGTGATGTATCGTTCACGTATAAGCGGATGAATCCAATTAATTTTACATCTTCATCGCCTTCTGGCACAGTCACAGAAGCAGCAGAAGAAGTTATAGCCGGTTCAACCTTGCCATTCTTCAAACGCGACTACCACGAACGAGAGCTAAACCACCGAAATCGTCGCGGTGGACGAACTCGATCTCCGCCGTCACTCCATCCGAAACTCGACCTTAAAAAAATTGCGTTATCGGTGACGTCCCGTGACGGTAAACAATCGATCGACGTCATCGTCAACGAAGTGATGACGGGACGTCAGCGTCGACGTGGCGGTGGACAAGAGGCTTTACTCATGCCACTGGATGCTCTACGATCGCAATAATATCTGCACTAGTTTAGTTTGTTTAAGCAGTTTTATCAACAACATTAACATGAGCTTTGAACTTTTAGAAAAATCGAGACACAAACAGCCGGTTTTTCAATCGCTTGTTATTTTTGGCAATACTCTAGTAGGTTGGGGAACCTAGATTGGGTAAGGAGTTATTATTGCTTGTGTGTGGAGAACCAAGACTTGGGTCCTAAAAATACACACTTTACGCACAGAGACTACACTCCACAAAGCACTAATATAGCATATATAGCACATATCCTGACTAAGTTTTGTTTATTTATCAGCTAACCCAATCATGGTTGGAGGTCCCAGTGAGCTCACAACAGTTTAAGTACAATAGGTACTTAAACGGTTTTTTTGTGATTAGGTATATATATATTACTAGCAGCGCCTCGCGGTTTCACCCGCATAGTTCCCGTTCCCGTAGGAATTTCGGGATAAAAAGTAGCCTATGTCCTATTCCAGACTATAATCTATCTCTGTGCCAAATTTCATCCAGATCCGTTTTGCCGTTCTGGCGTGATAAAGGAACAAACATCCATCCATCTATCTATCTATCCATCCATCCATCCATCTAAACTTTCACGTTTATAATATTAGTGAGATACTAGCAGCGCCTCGCGGTTTCACCCGCGTAGTTCCCGTTCCCGTAGGAATTTCGGGATAAAAAGTAGCCTATGTCCTATTCCAGACTATAATCTATATCTGTGCCAAATTTCATCCAGATCCGTTTTGCCGTTCTGGCGTGATAAAGGAACAAACATCCATCCATCTATCTATCCATCCATCCATCTAAACTTTCACGTTTATAATATTAGAGTGAGAAGTGAGATTAATTTTTTTTCATTGCCTGGGGATATTTTTCCGAAAGAATTAAGCCAATTTTCTATTCTCATCTATCGTCTACCTTCGCATATTGTATTCCAACGTCGGAATGCGGATTTGAGATCATCGGGCATAATCCATGAGTAATATTTTTTACCTTGGAAACATTTCCAATAGCTCGTAAGCTCCTTAAATCACAAAAGTAGAAATTGCTTTATTTACTTGTACCTACGTTTATTTTGGCTTTTTTTAGTCGATACACACGTGCTAGAAGCTTAACGACGAGGTAATTATGCAGAAATATAACTTTTCTAGTTCCTATAACACAAGCTCTGCTTACTTTGGGGCTAGATAATGGTTTGTAGATGGTCCAGCATTACTTTTGAATGAACAGTACATAGATTGAATATAAAAATTATCGTTTCAATAGTAATAGATTCAGGGTTAACTTTCCGTAAATCCATTGTAAGGATATACTCATCCTAATATTTTTCTTAAGAATATTCTATTCATCATTTACGAAAACTTTTCTTCCTAAATCTATGATGTTATTTCTGCTGTCATGTCACGTATTGGTTATTTTGCGATTGGTCATTTTGCGTATTCCTGATGTTTTTTTCATTGGTCATTATGCGTATTAGTCAATGTGAGTCTAAACGCTAAAACCTTATACAAAAAAATTACAATATACAATACAATAATAATTACAACTAATATTTACACTTTAATCTATTTTCTAAAAATCTATGCCGTCACCAGAAGGCAAAGTGCCCAGAATGCTGGCAGCATTGCCACGTTGAATGGCAACGCTAATTCGTTGACCGAAATAAAAGCCAGGTTGATCGAAATAAAAGCCAAAAAAGTATAAATTTTATAATAAAAGAAAGTTTAACCCCAGAACAATATAACATTTAATGAAATACCTAAATAAAATTTTCAATCTAAATTCTATTAATTTCTCATAACGATAACGAGGTAAAGTACCTCCAACCAAGGTCTAGTTTATTTGTGTTCCGTCCACTCTTGGCGATTATTGAGTAAAAATTTCACGATGTCAAAGGAGAAAGTTACATTCACATCACTGTAAAGCAATTTTCTCGAAACGAGAAAATGCAACTTTTCTCGCTTTCTCGGGGTAATACCCCTTTCAATTAAAGTTCCCTCCAAAGAGAAAGTTGTCTTTTTCATTTTCTAGTTTTTGTATCTCATACCTAATATGAATATGAGATGAAACAAATATAAAAATATATTTTGAGGATCATATTCATATTTCTTGCTGTTAGTTTCAAAATTAACTTTTCTCAAGTCAGGCAGGAAAATTGGCCCACAAATAACATGACTTGGCGAAAATTTCACATGCAAATTGAGAAATAATATACCTACATTAAACGCTACGATACGAAGATTAAAATAAACTTCTTCTTGGAACTGGAAGCTAATTTAAGTACCTAACTTTAATAACTTCTTGGAGGGACAGGTTTTGTTTTGCCTTTGTTCGGAGTACGGACGAGGCGAAAACTACATTATCGAATCAACTGCGTCGTCGCTTTTAGCTATTTAACAAGGTAACTTACTTTATCTCAGGCAGAATAGTAGATGTGTAAAGTACCTTTTCATCCCCCCATCTCGGAAAGAGTATTTTTGTTCTTCGATATCTGAGTGCAAAACCGTTTCTATCCGCTAGAGGATAGATAGATAGATAGAGCGCGGCGAGTGACTCAAAAATTAGAATCCTGAGCGTTAGCGAGGGAATCAAAAGAGCACGAGGTAAAAAATCTTTGCATTTTTAGAACATCGTGCACACGATGTTTTATCTTATCCTCTAGCGGATAAAACGGCTTTTGCAAGATATCGAAGAGCAAAAATACTCTTTCCACGCTGAGGTGGGATGAAAAGTTACGTGTTGCACTCGAGTGCAAAGATTTTTTACCTCGTGCTTTTGCACTCAGATATCGAAAAGCAAAAATAGGTACTCTGTCCTCGCTGATGTGGGATAATAAGTTACGTGTTGCACTCGAGTGCAAAGATTTTTACCTCGTGCTCATTGGATTCCCTCGCTAACGCTCAGGATTCTTATTTTTGAAACACTAGAATCCTTCGCTTGCTCGGTCATCAAAATTGAGCACGCGGTTAAAAAGCAACTTTGCGCTCTTGTATAACTAATAAATTATTAAAAAGATTTCTAATATCCATACTCCTCCCCCTCCTCCTCCTCAACAGCCTATAATAGTCCACTGCTGAACGCAGGACTCCCCCTGATGATATATCCATACCTAATTTTATAAATTCGAGTGTAACTCTGTCTGACTGTCTGTAACCTTTTCACGCCTAAACGGTTAAATGGATCTTAATGAAATTTGGCTGGAAGGTAAGTCGAATCCCAGGGACGGACATAGGCTACTTGAAAATCGCGTGCGAAGTCGCTGGCAGAAGCTAGTTGTCCATAATTTAAAACCTAAGTTTACTGCCTGTAGAAATTGAGACGAGAAAACGACCTCTGTGGCGCGGTGGGCGAAGGCCCGCCTGCGACGCAGGAGGTTGCGGGTTCGATTCCCGCCTCGGGACAAATGTTTGTACGATCTGCAGACATTTGTTCAGGGTGTTCTGGTCGTTTTCTATGTATAATAAAAATATCTATCTATGTATTGTATTATATTACGTATATCAGTTATCTAGTACCCATAACACAAGCTCTGCTTAGCTTGGGGCAAGATAATGCTGTGTGAATTGTCCAGCATAAAAAAAAAAAAGTAACATCAACCAACTCTATGCTAGAAACAAAATATGAGTAGATAATTAAGTGACCTCAATAGAAATAACATGTGATGTCGGATGACATTGTCCTTAGATTTATGCTGTGACGTCACTTATCCGGAAGTCAGAAAACTATCATAGACAAGCATTTTTTCTTGCAACCGCACTTGGTACTAGTGTAATTACGTAGAGCTCCATTTGCAACGTAAGTCTTTGTGAGTAGACCGTGGCTTTTATTTTCTCGTGCATTTAAAATTAAATGAACTTTGTGCACAGGTGTTGTAGATAGTGATTGTTTTTTTTTCTCGTCATCGTAATGTAACCAAGGAAGAGCGAAACCTCCTAGGTCAAGTATTCTATCAAAAGGAGAATTCAAAATATTACGTAAGATGTTCTTTGTGAACGAAATAAAAACATATGTATTTACTTCTTATGAGATAATGCAAAGAAGCGCTCTGAAATATCTCATTAACTGTCTGATGAGCCTAGTACTACCTACTTTTGTGTATTCCTAGTCATGAATGACCCAGGCAAGAAAAAATTTTTTTTATTGAATTAGTAGGAACTGGCAAACTAAACAGTACGCTACCCTGCTTAGGAACTCATATCTAGTTTTCATTTAAACAAAAAACTGTTTATATTTAAAAATGCACAAAGAACAACAAAATTGGCTTCGCAGTGTAACCTCATCCATTGGCGACCTACAACGGCGCCGGCCGAGCGGAACAGATGCCCCAGTCGAGTGTGAACTACCCACAATAACATACAAATCGATACATATGGACTTTCGATATAGGCTCACAGAAAGTACCGGGGTTTGATTACTCGCCCTTAAACCTAAATAAATAGATAAACCAGCCTTAAGAAATAAAGGCCTTTTTAAAACCGACTCCAATGAAGGAGTAGGTTCACAATTCGGCTCCTTCGCCATTTGATACGGATACGTTAAATATGATTCTTTCGCTTTTGTATAGAGAATATTTCCGAGGTTTTCCATAAAAGTCCCATGGTATGAAGTTTATTTACGACAGGAATTACTTTTTGTCAAACATGGATTTGATTTTAGTTTTGGTAGTCTTTGTCATAAGTATTGTTTAGTTTTAGAGAGCATGTGAGAATCATTAAAGAAAAGCGGGATCAGTTGACTAATAAATAAATAAATAATAAAAATTTGTGACATCATGTACAGTAATAAAAAAAAAATTACTTACATTAATGATTTAGTCAACTCATCCCATGAGATGAGCTTAGAGCGGGATCAGTTAACCAAAGAGCCAAGTGGTTCACTTATGAAAACGGGCTTTAGGGATGCAATTATTAAAAATGTCTATTGTGTATTGTATTATGTATATCAGTCATCTAGTACACATAACACAAGCTCTGCTTAGCTTGGGGCTAAATGATGCTGCATGGATTGTCCAGTACTTTTTAATATGAATAAACTATTTGACTATTTAATCAAATGAATTCTAAGTATTGCATTAAGATGCAATGTATTTCAGCGTCTGTTATAATTCCGGAAGTTTTTATTCAACTTTTCGATATAACAAGCATGGCAGTTGATGTTTAGTTATGAAGTTCTGATTTAATGTTTAAGCTTAGCATTCAAACTATACATGCATAAATTGATAAACATTATCGTCATCCACAAATTAAAAGAAAAATTTCCATGAATATAATTATAGTAGCTTTCAACCTAATAAAACGAAATCGATACGTGTTTACGTAAGGAGTGACCGATGTTGAACCAACTTGCAAATTAACTTGAAACAGCCTTTACTATGCAAAGTTAGAACACGTGCACCGATGGAGCCAATTTCCACCTAGCCAAGCGTCAGAACAGCTGCTTGTAGGTATAAGTTTCAAGCTGATAAGTGAGTTTTGATGTTGCAATGTCGATACTTGCAGGTCGTTTGCAGGTTTAAAAATGCCCCGTTTAATCTTGCGTTCTTTTATTTATTTTGAGTTGTGTAAAAACGAACGTAACCATTTCAACTGCACATCTCCTACGTACTTTTTTAATGTCAAGTTGCTGGTGTTTCACAAAAAGTGGGTTTTCGTTTCCAAGATAAAAAATTCGAAGTTCTCTTCCATAAATGCAAGAACTTCCATAGATACAAAATAGAAAAGATGAAATCATTGAGATTTAAAACTGACACGGAAATAAAGTGATTGAAGAATTTTTTATTTCTGTTGCTTCGGTATGTAGACTAAAGAAGCGGCGAAGAAACCATTTATTGCCTGTTATAGTTGTTATTTTTTGAGTTGGAGCACCAGTCCTAAGCTTTCTATCCTCTAGACTTCTAGAGTAAGGCTTACTACAAAATATCAGATTCTCTCGAATCTACACAATCTGATATTTTGTAGTAAGCCTTTTTGCACAGAAAGATTTTGACAATTTGTTTGATTTTAAAAGTCTATGGACGCCACCCACCCATGAACAGCAACATACATGTTGTATGTTGCTGTTCATGGGTGGGTGGCGTCCATTCGATGCAAAATAGAGCTCTCTCCATCATCAACACGTTGGTATTCCTTCTCATGTTTATAAATATACAAATGATTGTTCTAACTTTACTAGTCAAAGTAGGCCACGAAACGCATTGCTGAGCAGAAAATTGCTAAATTGACCGGCACTAGTGCAAACTCACCCTCCAAGGACAAACCGACCTTACACATGATTTGTCAACATATATCTCGGTGTTTTATGGTCTATATACTTATAGATAGTTATTATCATTTACTCTGTTGTTATATAAGATATAGTTTTCACTTGAGAGTATTAGAAAAAAACCGTTATAGCTCCACCAACTGGGGAAACATTGAAGTTTATTCAAATGAATTTCTTATTTCAATTCTACATTGATAGAATGGTTTCAACCACGTCACTTTTTGACGAGCGACCCTCCATTTGTAGATTTTTTCTAAGATAAAGTACCTTCCAAAATGTCTTCTGTGACGATACCCCCATCGATATAGTGAAGCGAACCCTATCCCGCTAAATGAATCGCTACATTAATCTGATCGATATAGAAAGTTTTACTGTCTTCCTAAAGTGACAAAATCGTACCTCACAAAACTCAAAGAACAAAATTGAAAAATACCTACCAATTCTTTTTCAAAAGTAACCGGAAAATATCTCAGAATCTTAGACTCTTTTCTTACTTTGTGTTGCAATTCAATAGATATTTCCGATACAAATACACTGCGCTAGAAGCCATTTTATATCAGAACTACATGGTAAACGTGGCAATGTTTACAAGCTCTTAGAGTAGTGCTATGATACCATGCACTGAATTTCCGTGCTACGGAAATACTTTGAATCTAACACGATTTCTTGAAGCGTCTCACTAAATAAGATTAAGAAAATACTTTGAGCATTAGACTTCCTTTATGGGTTTGTTTGTTTTTCCTTCTCAATATTTTTTGTAGGATTACTTTTAGTAACTTTTAAGGGCCTTATTCTATATACAACGAGGTTTGTCTTTTGTACGCATGGGTGGATCTCACTGTGTTTGTCTTATTGTCTTTGACATCATGTTATCGATGCTCTTTGCTACGTAATATAGGTACGTACCGGTCACGCGGCCCCCGTCCATAAGTTCATTTCCTGTGAATTTTACTAGTTTCCCGAATTTTTTTATGGTAATTATGGTTGGTCGTAGAATTGCCACCATAGACACATTTTATTCAAACCTACGTATTACGGAAAATTAATAACCATCATTTTTGGATTTTACCCAGTGCTGGGTATCATCATCAGCCTAAGTTAGACCATACGACTAACTAACGACAGTTGGACATAGGTATGTGGCGCCCTAATGAGCGCCATAGCGCCCTGTCTTCAGCTCGACGCATCTAGCATCTGCCTGCAGTCTTTCGCTGCGTATAGGCCTCCCGAAATTTGTGCCATCCACCACGGGGTCCTGTGCTAACCGCCCCATTGACGCCTCCGACACGTACGGGACATTTGTTTCAAGAATTAAATTCTAAGAATCCAACTGAAATTGCTTCAAGGTTTTTTGTTATAGTGCTTACCCGCACTTTGGGTATCTCTAAGAAATGAAATAAGTTCCCAAAAATTTCCGGTTTCGGCGGGACTCGAACCCGCGCCCCACCCTATTTATTGCATTATTTCATTTCTTTGAAATTGCTTTGCTTTGTCTAGCTGGTTTTTATTCTTAGGGATAAAATATTTTTTCTATCAATACGCGGATTAGGTACCTAGGTCAGTAGAAAATGATGGATAGTTGGTTTTCTATGCGCAGGGACAAATACCAAATAGATTCTGTTCCTCAACTTGTATTACATTAAGTTGCACTATTTTCTACCATTTGTTTACTTTTTTGTTTTATGCTAAGTAGATAAGTACGTTTATGTTGATAAGTAGATAAGTACGTTTATGTTGATAGGTAGCACACTCGAGCTAAAATTTAAACTAAGTAGATACTTATACAATAGGTATTTTTTTTGTTTTTCTCTTATAAGTTCTAGTAGTAACTGTATGTTCACTTATAAGAGAAAAACAGAAAATGTAAATAAAGATTCTTTAAACCGAAATTGTTACCTGGAGCTCCAGTTAAACTTGATACAACGTGGTTTATTCAAGCAAGCGGAATGAAGGGTACAACAAAGCCCTTGGGCGGGGGCGAATATTTTAATTACATGATTAGGACAGATAACTGCGTTATAATAGAAAGCCTTTTCGTCCTTCCACTTTGAGGTATTTTCAGAACTTTTGACGAAGATTTTTACAAAGAACAAAAGTTAGCAGGCTTCCGATTAATTTAAGATTGTTCAATAAAATTTTATTACTAGAATCTGCCTGCGATTTCGCACGCTATGTTTCTATAGAAACGTTTTAAGGTTATTTCTATCCCATTGGAACTGATTCATAAAAAAATAAAAGACAATGTTTTATTCCAGGCCTAAAACTTCCTGTATGCAAAATTTCAGCCTGATCCGTTCAGTAGTTTTGGAGTGAAGAAGTAACAAACATCCATCCATCTCTCCAGATTTTCAGATTTATAATATTAGTGCGATGTGATTAGGTATCATTGTTTATAAATCAATAAATGAATAATGCTGGCTACCATACGGAATTTAGAATCAGAGAAAACTACGAACGGAAAACTATTGTATATTTGTGATAGGGTCCATGGATTTGTATGGAGTTACTGCATTCGGAATCCCGAAATGGAATTCCGACTGTATGTGGCCGCTCTTAAAGAGTAGATTTTACAAGGGCCTAAAACTTGCCCAATGTATCATGTACATATCGTTGCTTTTACGACACTGTTCCTTTCCAACTTGGCAGTATATTTTAAGCTATAACAGGCGTCTTGAACTTTGTCTTGAGTTTTAAAATGCCTCTTCTTTTACTTCAACCAGGACACTCTCACTCGCCGAATTCTGCTGACGAATCGCTTTACTATGACAATAGTATCGTCACAAAATCGTCTAAAGATGAAAGAATCTTTTTTTTATTTAATTTTTATAGTCTATGGACTCGTTTGACCGCAATCTCACTTGATGGAAAGCGAAGATGTGGCCGACGATGTATAACGAAGGTCTGGAAGATACCTGTTCACTCTTGGCTTCACTGAATCTCTAGATAGTGCCTGCGCTGCTATTTGCACGGAGAGATTGATAGATCGGTTTTAAACTTGACACTTTTGACACGCGTCTCTCCACCTGTCAGTAGTTTCTTTCATCAATGGTAAAGTGGCAAAATGTGTGATTCTGAGACGATAACATTCTATAGTGACGTGTTTAATTTACTAGAATAAGAACCCAGTACGTATCATACGTAGCATAAAGCGACACATAGTACAGTGGCTCGTTGTGCCTACGAGATAAGCGGCTTTCCCAGCGAGCAGAAGCAGCGACATCAAAAAGGTCGTGAAAAGGATTTAATTGTTATTAATTACACGCTAACACGAATTAACCTTGTACGGGTAATCTTTTCCTTTGGGTAAAGAGGTAGGTATCGCGTTGATAAAATACAGATTCTGTCTTGTTTATCATAAAGGTAGGTACATCAATTTCAATTCAATTTCTGTTTCTGGTGTATATATTGTTGGGATGTAAGTAGGTAATCAATTTTTATCTACTCTAGATCACAAATAACCAACGAAAAAAAAAACTGTTTCTACCAAATTTTTGACACTTGAGTTTCATACAGCGCATTCTATCTTAGTTTATGGCAACTACTTTTTTTAGGGTCCCGTACCCAAAGGTTAGAACAGGACCCTATTACTAAGACTCCGCTGTCCGTCTGTCACCAGGCTGTATCTCATGAACAGTAATAGTTAAATAGTTGAAATGTTTACAGATTATGTATTTCTGTTGCCGTTATAACAACAAATACTAAAAAATAGAATAAAATAAACATTTAAGGGGCTCCCAAACGTGAATTTTTTGCTTGTTTTTCCTCGATATTGATAACGGCAAAAGGTAGACGCTTGAAATATTCACAGAATGTTTAGCTATATATCCGTTTAAAAAAAACTATTAAAATAAAACACATATCATATTTCAGGGGGGCTCCCATACAACAAACGTTATTTTTTGGCCGTTTTCATAGGTACGGAAGCCTTCGTGCGCGAGTCCGACTCGCACTTGGCCGGTTTTATGTTAAAGGTCGCAGTGAAAAAACATCATTGACGGAGAAATTGATGTAGAAAAATAAAAATAAAACATTCATACAGCTGAACATAGAACCGCCTCCTTGTTATGAAGTTGATTTAAGCCTTGTAATGAGTAAAACTACTTTGGAGATGGATTAGTAAGTAAATTAGAACTGACGTCATTTCGTGGCACTTTACCCGAATTATGTTTTGTATCAAGTATAGTTTGGACATGTGGTGGGAGTTTAACATCACTTTGCCTAATTTCATTTGTCAGGTAAAAGTTCGTTAAACAAAATTTCAACATTATATTATATACTAGCAGCGCCTCGCGGTTTCACCCGCGTAGTTCCCATTCCCGTGGGAATTCTGGGATAAAAAGTAGCCTATGTCCTATTCCAGACTATAATCTATCTCTGTGCCAAATTTCATCCAGATCCGTTTTGCCGTTCTGGCGTGATAAAGGAACAAACATCCATCCATCTATCTATCCATCCATCCATCTAAACTTTCACGTTTATAATATTAGTGAGATACCTACAGAAAATTACAATCAAATAATAAAATAAAATTAAAATTAGTATTTACAATTGAGACAATTGAGCTAACTGCAGACTGTTGCAAACAATCTACAAGTAGCTCAACTGATCCATATCAATACCAGTCGGAAGCGTGCCCAAGACGCTAGCTAATAAATACTAATATTATATAACCTCACCTCAACAGCCTATAATGGTCCACTGCTGGACACAGACCTCCCCTGATAATCACCTTATTGGCTTTTATCTCATGGGGGTATTGCCCATAATCCCCACGCTGGGCATGCGGGTTGGGGATCGCAGGTCGGTGGTAGATCTATTCTGCAAGAGGCGCTGCTGCCAGCCCCTTCAGTTTATGTCCCTTTTTAGTCGCCTCATACGACACCCACAGGAAGAGTTTGGGTGATGCAAATTCTAAGCCCCACACGGCTACTACGGACTCCATATATTAATATAAATTAGAAAGTAACTCTGTCTGTCTGTCTGTTACCTTTTCACGCCTAAACGGCTGAACGGATCTAAATGAAATTTGGCAGGATGGTAAATATTATCCCTGGGACGGACAAAGGCTACTTGAAAAGCGCGTACGAAGACGCGGGCAACAGCTAGTTCACTATAATTTGATTGTTTTGAAAAAAGTCATAAACGACTCAAATTCCTTAGTATTTACACTGTTTTTTGTTTTGTTTTTCGGGACAAATTCTTTGCCTACATAGCCGTATGACATAATACCATTTTAAAAAACTGGAAACTTTGAAGTGAATATTTAAAAAAAAAATGTTATTTTGTGAACTAACTAAACGACTACTACTAACTAGTTAAACTAACATTTTCCGACTGCTTTTTGCCTTAGATATCTCAGTGATATATTTTTAGATTTTTTCTCATTTACCCTACGGATCAAGCCGTTTCGATAATGCCAAGATCTCCGTTCTACCTCATTTTTAGAATACGTCCCTGTCTGATACAAACACTCCTACTTATATATTCATGAAACAAAACGATCCTGTACTCTTCACTTCATTATCTCTACGGTCTGAAACGTTTGTGCTTGGTATAATCCTAATTAAATATTTTCATACACATTTATAGGACCCCAAAGGACTCTACGTGTGTGAGGTTACATACAAAGAAAGTTTTCGTACCTCTTTGAATTAGGAGCTTGTAAAATTAGGGAAGGTATGTCAGAGATGTAATAAGAAATTTGATAGGGTTTATGTGGAAACGTTCTTGGAAGTTAGCAGGCTCACAAATATTTCCGAACATAGGTCTATACAGGCTGTTTGTTGGAACGATGTAGGGTTAGCAGGGAGCTGATCAAGGTTGATGACAAAAAATTGAAGCGAACAAAATCAATAACATTTTGTTTCTTGTTTGTTAATTACTATTTATAAAGTTGTTGTTTATGTATAAAATTTTACTTGTCTAAGTGCTTTTTTGTAAGCCTAAAGAAATAAAGTTATTGATTTTTGACTTTTGTTACCAATGTGATGATTTTAAACTACATTTGCCATGCTGAAAAGCCATGGCCGGTTTTGGAGTTAGTATCAGAAGTTTGTTTTTACTTGTGGTTTTTACACTGAATAACCATGAAAGGTTTTGAAGTTAATATGAAAAGTTTGTTTTTACTTTTAATAAGATATTTTTCGGGCTTGCTTACGAGACCTTTTTTTTGTTAGCATCGCCAAATCACACCATTTGATGCTCTTATTTCATAATTGTACTTTTTGACCTGTAATTTTATTGCTGTTATGATTAGGATAGAATAGAACAGAATATTATTTATTTGCAACTCCATTAACAGATACAAACCAAAGAGTATACAATAACTACGTAAGATACAAACATTATTTAAAAATAGAAGACAAAGCTACTGTCGATAAGAGTCACAAAACGGTCTGCGTCTCATCATGAGCTAGTTGTAAACACTTTACAACCAACGTGGGTCTTCCGACAGAGCCGTTTGGATATTTTTTTGGTATTGTTTTGGTATTGAAGTAGATACACTTTTTTCATGTGACATTTCCTTAATTAAGAATTGATATTTGATTGACATTATAATAGATAGTGTCATTCAAATATTTTCTTGATTTCGTAGCCAAAACGAATCTATATGTGTGAGTTGACAAGCATTTAACTTCAGTGCTTTCACGCACAAGCGCACGTATACGAATAGGAAATTAAGACAAATTTGTCGCATTTTTTCGGCGACACCTCGTTTGTGTCTTCTATCATTCTAAGCCTTCTTCTTCTATGGGTGCGAGCCTATTTGTACTCCCGACAACGGAAAGGACACGGTATTTATGCGTTTATGGTGTAAGTTTATTATGCATGTGTTTGTGGAAACCAATGTTCGCATTTATCTCCCAAACGAATAATTCGATTTTGATCTAGTTTTTAGGGTTTTGCATCTGAGTGAGTATCTATTCCCTCAACAATAGCAAAGAACAGTCAGCCGGAATAATTGCTTGTAACTTTGTATGAAA
This sequence comes from Eupithecia exiguata, assembly GCA_947086465.1. NCBI lineage: Eukaryota > Metazoa > Arthropoda > Insecta > Lepidoptera > Geometridae > Eupithecia > Eupithecia exiguata. The sequence goes on from OX352233.1 coordinate 8,390,183, forward strand.
GGGTTGTAATTGTTAGAATCGTATCAATTTTATTCGTACGAACAGTGGAATTGCCTTTGGAACAGCTAATCGGCAGATTTACCTCTCTCTGTCCATTGTTTGGATCCGTCTCCTCGTTATCTATTTGATTAGTAAGAAAGAGATTAAAAGTATAAATTTTGGGAGTAGAAGCATTAATTTTTATCAAAAATAGTTAGTCACTATTAAACAGATAAATAATAGATGATGTACTAAGCTTGTAAATCACGACGCTGTAAATACTTTTCTTGAGACGTTGGATATAGTTGTTTTTTTCGTGAGACGTTCTGAATGAGCACGTCTCACGCCAGACGTTGAGAAAACTCCTGAAAACATCCAGATGAAGTCACGAATCAACAAGATAAATTATAAAAAAAACAGTTTCCTGTATTTATTTGGGTGCCACGCCACAGACAGACTGGTGGAAAAATATTTTCTGAAACTCATAGGGAGTTTCAAAAATGTGTTTCATCCAAGAATGTTACTGTTGAATATTCCGCGCCTTAGACAATTCAACCAAATTCCGCGCTGATCACTCAATTATCTTCTAATTGTAATATCTAGGTAGGATTCCATTTTCAAGATCGAAGAACGAGTCTCGATTCCTCCGGCAATTTCCTTTAGTATTTCCTTAGTACTTACTTTGGTTGGAATGTCGATTGTTAATTTCTGATCCAACTTTCTGTCGATACTGGTCAATACACGGTAGGTACGTGTTTTTGGCATTTATGGTAAACATTTATGGTACATACAGGTACCAGAATGGCCGCAGTACAAAATGGCTGCTAATGCATTCTAAAAGTGTATACACACGCTACTATGCAAACACTTACCAATAGGAAATTTTGTTTTATTTTTTCCACTTTTTAAAAAAAAAAATTTAAAATTAAAACTAAAGAATAAGAGACTCCGTCGTTGTAGTTCCTAATTACAGTCATGGCTCGTGAGCTTGGTGCTTTTTTGCTTTAGATTGAGAGCGAGCTTTATATCTCTTGGGAGGTCTCGCAATCTTACTGCAAATAAATACGACTGTTTTTTTTATAGAATGATGTCCAATTGAAAATGCTTTGTTTTTAAGATTTCCTGACAGACAATATATTTTTCTCAATTCAGTGAACTTGTTTGCTTTTGGAGTACTTACATTGTAAGTTCATAAAATATAAAAACTATCGTAGTTGGACAAATTACGGATGTAAGTGGGTTAGTTTGATTTACAAATATTTGATTGCATGGTATTTTCGTTACATTGCACAAGATTAAATAAATATTTAGATGCTACCTTAAGAACGTTAATAAAATAGCGACAAACAGGTCCACAGAGACCCCTCTCTACGGACCTGTTTTTCGCTATTTTTCCTCCCCCTCCTCCCCCCGGAGGGGGAGGTTTAAACCCAAACCTGAAATGTTTAGCCAACTCACACCTTGATGATTATTTGTTGCTGTTAACTTCTGTCACATTGATAATGGTTACCCAATGCAAAAAAAACGCTGCTCCCTCCGCTCGCCGATATTACTGATAGGAGCGGTCAGAAGTCAATAACTTATTACACATAGACCGGTAAATTTTTATAAAGTATTTTGAGTAAACTGACCTAGCTCTTATATAATTGCATTACATTTGAAATTCGCTGACACCCACACGTGTCTCTACTACATTGTATAGTAGTTAGTCTCTGTGTTAGAATACGTATCCAATTCAAAGAACTTTTGAAATAACAATGGAGGATCATCATCATCATTCCACCTATATTAGCCCACTTTTGGACCTAAGTAACATCTGGTTATATAAAATAACCTTATCTTGGTCTATTTCTATAAATTCCCGGTTATTCTAAAAAGTGTATAGCCGTTGAATGTTCAAGCAGGTAGGTAGAGTTGACACAAATTGTTCTCGTCACAAGCTCCGCTGTCGTCGCATAGTTCCCGGGGTGGCTCGGCAGGAATGTACACCACCTTTTCAAGCCCTGCCTCGTTACTTACATCGCCGTTCCTTTCGGGTTTAATATATTTCTTGAATGTCACATTTAAACTCGTATAATATCAATATTTTACATTAGTGAAACTTACATTATCCTCAGGATTGTGTCAAACCAGACACCTAATATCACAGATGACAGTATTATCCATATAGCTCGGGATTCGCATGGAGCGCTGTGTGATAAAAACACGGCATCCTCGCCTCGACACAAACGCGTAAAGTTGTTGTCTTTTGAAAAAAAAAACCTAATTTTAGGGTACCTAATACTGGTTCTAATTTCCTACGAAAACTTTTTAATAATATCCCAAAAATTTTCGATTTCGGCAGGATTCGAACCCGCGCCTCACCTTCAATACAGTGGTTCTAATTTGTTTCTGTAATTTAATAAAAATAAACATTTTAACTACTACACAGGTAAATACCAAATAAAATGTTTATTTTAACATTAAAATGTTTATTTTAACTACAATATCCAAACATTCCTGACACTACCGCGTACCGAGATTTAATTGAATATCTCGGTATCTTATATTGTGTCAGCGGTTTCACTCACAATGTTTATTAGACAATAAACTCAGCTCTACATACCAAATCTCTACCTTGTTTGTCTTAGTTGAAGTTTGATGGTTCAAGCTTCCAAACAAAACAGCTATAAAAGAGTTTCACTAATTCTGAAAGTCGTAAAATAAACTCGGCTCCCCTATAGTGGAACCAACACTTCCGGCTATGCACATATTTTGTGGTGCCAAATCAGTATCCGGCTTTACAAACTTGTGTATAGCATAATATGTAGTATACTACGCCCCGTAACACGTACCGGTGGTGTTACAGAGCGTAGTGTACCATTCGCAGCGAGCAGGAAACGTTACGGCGTGTGCTAAAATCTGTCCCCTTGTTCGTTGCGAGCGCCTTCTTTCCCCGTACTGACTGCACGGATGCTCGCAGTATAACTCGTTACATTACGCCTCTTAACGCTGGTCAGTACCCTGCTTTAGAGATCCAAATCACGAGCGCTGGCTGCCACTCTATACAATGGTTAGCTAATTTATGACCACAACCGGGATATTTAGTACCGGATTTCGGTTTCCCAAAATGTGCATGCTGTTAAGTATAGGTAAATTACTGAAAGCTGGCGCGATTATCTTTTGTTTTTCGTAGACTGGAAGTCTACTTCATTACGATTATTTCGTTTCGCTTCGTTCGATCAGTACTCGCATCGAACGAAAACGCAAAGTTCGTACAAAATTGAGCTACCTTTTGATTTTGGAATTATGGAAGTATAGATTTTTCATTCTTTTTGACACTGAAATTTTGATCCATAGAATGCTTCAATATTTAAAAAAAATCAGTTATAGAATTCGTCTGAAAGTGGTCATTCCATGTAAGCGAGAGTTGCTACACGTTTGAGTTTTCCAGTGTCAACAGTCGACGTCAGCATGGTTAACTGTATGAAAATATAAAAGACAATCGCGCCAGCTTTTAGTAACGTACCTATAGATAGACTCTTTACGTCATTTATTTGACGCCAGTTACACCCCCCATTAACAGGATAAAGATCAATAAAACATCACAACATTTTATAAAGATATTTTATTAAACATTTCATTCTGTAAAATAGATTAATTAAAACTGACATTTATAACAAACAACTATAAAATTCTTTGTCATCATCAAATCTAATACTAGTTACGTTAATAGGTCCTGTTTTGTAATTGTTCTCTGTAGCCGAATGAAATTGATGGCTTTGATGTCGTAGAGATATTCAACCGTTATTATATGAACACGTAACTAATCGTATCACACAAGGATGGGTATGTGGTTATTTAAATACATTTAAGGGCTACACAGGTTAGCCAAGGTACAGTCAGGTAGAGAATTCGAACTGAAGAAAACAAGCAATACTTCAGAAAAGCTGAGAAATCGTTAACATTTCTTGTTGACTTTGTAGTTGAAAATGCTATAAACATGATCGTATATTCAATTTCGTAAATGCTTTACCATTTCATTATTTAGTTCAAAATTCATCAAACGCACGAGAACATATACGTTTTTGCCAAGTATATGTATATCGTCTATTGAAATATCACCTCTATTTACTCTGAAGTAGCTACACATACTGCCAAGTAATGTATGCTTGATAACAATGTTTGATGACTTGGGGTAGAATATGTCAAGAGCTATTGAAAGGTCACGACAATGGAACATACTTGACAATAATCAGTATTATATTAAGGGACATTCGGATTGCGTCTGTAAATATAAATAAATAATGCTGGACAATTCACACAGCATTATCTAGTCCCAAGTTAAGCAGAGCTTTTGTTATGGGTACTAGATTACTGATATACTTAATATATAATATTATAAATGCGAAAGTGTGTTTGTTTGTTTGTCCTTCCTTCACGTCCTAACTAAGAAAACAATCGGTAAAATCGCTGAAGCCGATTTGATGCTTGGAGGTAAAAAATGACCACCAACCATAAATAGACAGTCCCAGCGATATTCAACTCGGCGAGTACTTGATTTCGTCGCTAGGCAAGCGGGTTCAAGCCCCGCCGATATCGAAAATTTTTGGGACATTATTTAATTTCTTCTTATCGAGACACTCGAAAAGTATAACCCACGCCTCGTTGGTAAGAATATGGTCTGTCTATGACTGTACCTTTACTAAACGTATAAATTTAGGTAGGTAGTGCAAAAGTCCATTAATTATGACACATTAAAATACCATACAGCGTTAGCCGTATTGTATCAACATAAAAATACCTCTCTATAATGATTAGGAGTACAGTACCAGCAGCTATGACCTCTTTGAGATTTAGAAACCTAATCAAAAATGTTAGATTAATTCTGTGTACCTATACATATACATAACTTTATTGTTAACTATGGATCGTGATATCTGAATCAATATATGAATTGAATTTCATTAAATTTATTTTTAAAATTTTTTGGGTACACCATACCATTGGCCATAGTGTTCTTGCATTTTTAGTAGACAGCGGGAGAGTAGTTTAAAACCATTTTTAAACGACTTAAAAAAAAGTGGTGTATCAATTCGGCTGTTTTTTTTTTCATTGGGTATCCAAAAATCTACTTCCCTCTCTACTTCTATATGCTCCCGAGTTTTCTTCCTCTGTCAATGAAAATTTAACCAGTTATTCTCCGATTTTGCTGCATACAATTTCATTAACGTAAATAGAGATTTGGTACCTATTATTAGATATTATTAATGTTACAAAATAATTATTTTGTAAGCTAAGTTCAATATTTGAAAAATGGTTTACCTGAATGACATCTAACACCGAGATAACTTTATTTAGAGCTCTAAGCAAAAATTGCCATCATATTTTCAAGAAAAACAATGTTAGGAGTAATCTCAATTCGCGAGAAGTACAAGTAAATGTGTTCTGGAAAATCGATTTATCGGATCTCGAAATCGATTTATCGGATGTCGAATTTCCCTGCGATGGAAACTGTGATGTGTTTATAAAAATGTGTACCTTCGAGAAATTCGATCTGTGCCTAATCACAGCGAAATCTTTACAGAGGCATCTACGAATATTCAATTAAAAAATATATTTTAAAGATTGGTCGTCATTCGTCAGTCGCTTTTTGGCAATACTAGCACACTGATATCCGAGCGAAGCGTAGCTAATAAAATATCTTTGGATGTTTACAATGTCCCCAAAGAACTTAAACTCGTAACTTTTATCAGTAAGATCTAAGTTAGCACAGATTTTAGAATGGGCGCTTTGGTCCCAGATTTTTTTTACAAAACATTTCAACAACATAGTTTCGTCAAAAGATCTAATAGTTTCTGTCTTGTTAGAAAATTTAAGCACAGTACCCATAGCAGGAAAACAATATAAATATTTTATGATTTTTTGATTTCTACATTTTACAATAACGACATTTATTTACCTAATTTTAACATATATTACACTCAATATTAATATTAATCTTATTATTACATAACACTTATAGCGTGAATTTTCATTTGAGTATTTTACAATTATGAAGAAACATGAAATCTAAATCATAAAAATTTATAAAGGATTTATTAAACAAGATCTGAATCATGAACTGTTTGACGTTATAATTACGAAAATTAATAATAAATTATCATCTTCGCAGTGAGTGAAACATACTTAGATTAATTATGTTTAGCTAAGTACATAACTTTGCTTACAGATGTATTTAATTGGCCTCTAAGAAGGCTACGAATGGCGATACCTCGCTCGACTTGTTGAACCTGAGCCCGAGACCATTTGAAGATATATGTATATAATATAGGTTATATAACATACTCGTAAGTTCTGGTACAGCGCGTCTATAATGCGGACAGGGAAAAACGCAAACCCCATACTAATATGAGACATCACGTTCACATCTAAATACTATAGTCAAATAGACTCGCTCCGCTGTACCTATGTATTCCCAGGTGTTAATTTTAGGGAACACTGAAGTTGATAATACCTCCTAAATCATATTCAAGGAACCACCATTCGAAACCACAAGGTAATAACAGCTGTGCACGTCTCAAATCTCTAATAATTAATCACTGTGATATAGGCCTTCTTAATTTACCTTCACACACATAACGGCCTATGTGACATCTAACACTACAACATATCGAAACAATATCTTGCAGCCAGTGCAAACCAATCGATGTCTAAACCATTGATGTATTTTTCTCAATACATTTAACATTGAAATTTTATTTTCTACAACTACTTTACAAAAGCCCTTATTTTAAAGGATTTTAAGCGGTTTAAAAGCTCTTTATAAGACTCTGAACAGTAGTGAAGAAACTGAAACATATTGCGCTTAAGCGTAGGTTATGAGTTATATCATATTTAAGTATATTTGTCGTGTCATATTTTGTAATTTAATATATTTATCACTGTGATAGTGTTCCATTAGAATTAGTAATAGTGCTCTTAATATCTTGTTAGAGACGTTACAAAGGTACAATTTATCAGATAAGAGGTACAGTATAATAGTATCAGGTTCAATAAAGTAGGTGACATGACTAGTCTAGTAGTTTACATTAACATTTCAGGCATCACAAATATTTCAATACGCTTATGGCACACTTTGTTCTCACAATATCAAAACTAATTAAAACTAAGGGAAGCAATGTTACCTTCGCATATTGTTCTACGGCATTGTCTGCAAATGGAAACGCAGCATGAATTTTGTATTTGTGTGCACCAAGTAGTGTACAAAATGTTCTTTGAAACAATTCTACCTCTATAGTCATATTTTACCGTAAGCGCGGCGTATTTTACCGGGATTCTAGCATTGGCAGCCCGACTTGTGTCCTTTCCTCTAATTCATATACAACAGACCCAATACGAAAACATTTTGTTTTGAGACATTCCATTCAAGCCATCATTTCTTCCCGTAGCTTCTCAAATAACTTTTTATCCATCGTGGATAACTGACATTCTTGTGTCGTCCTTACAGATACATTTCAACAATTAACATTTCATTACTATATTCACAATTTCACATTGGCTTCCTACACGTCGATCGAGTCACTCTCACAACGGGCTACTTATTTATTATTCTCTCAGTTCACACCGTCACGTAAATCGTGCAGTTTGTGCGTTCACAATTCGCGGTATCGATATACCGGGCAGAGATGTACTAAGGGCTCACGCGAGACCGGTGGGCTCGCCAGTCGAAGGTAAAGGCGAGGTTTGGGGTGATTGCGCCGCAGAAGTAGCGCCAAAGAGCGCTCCGACGAGTGGCTCAGCAACCACTTCCGTTACGGGGTCGTACTCAGGCGGCTCTTCAGGGGGCGCGGCGGCGGGCCGGATGTTGTCGAGCCGCGGGCGCGGCGAGTAGCGCGGCGTCAGCGCAATGCCCCCGACGACTGGGTGCGATTTAAGACTCCCGCCTGGAGGGCGTCGTGCATCATGCGCTCGTTCTCCTGCCGAACTGTGGACAAGCACAGAAGCTTAATCATTGTCATGATTTGTCTAGTACAGGGCTGGACTTTGCTGGGACCTGGGGGCTAGTTTACCCTTTAATATGTTCTAATGTGGTCGGATAATTACCTACTCGGATCTAGGGGCTTATGGCTTATGGTTCCAAAAGCTAGGTGTTATTGGATTGGGATAAACTCTAGGTACCTAATAAACGCGATGCTGTTGTGATAAAATCTCGCTCCTAATGGTATGCACTTGCTATAAAATGTAAATTACGTAAGGTGCTCGTGTTTGTTAAGGTATTAAAACCGTGATGTTAATTACAACATTTTAATTGTTAGCTACAAGATTGCGTAAAGTTAATGTTGGATCAGTTAGTACTACATACAAACATTACATTAGTTATTATTATTTGTAATGATCTAACATTCATGTGAGTACGTGTTTTATTTACTTTAGATTAGGTGAAACTAAAATTTTGCAATTTTTGCTACATAAATTGTTCCTTTTAAAAATAAGTATAAAAAAATATGAATCTTTATTCCAGACAAGTCGACACTTTCCAACAGGTGAGATTGTAGTCAAACAAAGGCTGATTATAAAAAAAAGTTTTACAAAATACACATAAATTCAAATATAATAAATGTGCATTCATCAATGTTGAACACACATTATGAGGTTATTACATAAAACTTTGAGCCATGAACCCATCAAGGGTACTCCTTTCAAATAAAAAAGAGTGTCCATTAAGATTTTGGCGATCCTGACTGAATGATAAATGAGGAGACCAGGACCATCGCTCTTCATACCCATTATCTACAAAAGTATTCCCTGAGCACGCATCTGACGTTCCTTGCGATACAGCCCGCGTGATTGATTCTGTTGGATTGTCATTATAAGGCAATAATTGACTCGTACAAAAAAAGATTTACTATTACGGGTAGCTATATTTAGGTTTACAATAACCTTTTAGGATTCCTTTGTACCTAGTATACATAAAAATGAATCCAGAATATTTTTTATGTGTGGATTTCGTTTCCATTTTCCATTTTTGGAAGTGAAATCCATAAAATACTTAATTTGTGGTCTCTTTAATCAGTAATATGTATAAAAAACTATCGCATGTTTGTTTTTTCTTCATGCTAACACTACTCAACAGATCGGGCTGTTGGCACTGAAGGGGCGGTCTTGTTTATTTACTTATTACAAACTTTCTTCCAATTTACAAGACTACAAGCCTTAGTACAACTCTGATCTTTTGTAAGCTAAGTTTGCATGCTGGGTCCGACGAGTATACTTGTGGTCTTAATTTCGTTTCTCACAATCATTCTTCCACACCAACCTTCCAATCTTTCAGGAATACCAAGGACTAATCTCACTATATATATAATATAATATAATATAATATAATATAATATAATATAATATAATATAATATAATATAATATAATATAATATAATATAATATAATATAATATAATATAATATAATATAATATAATATAATATAATATAATATAATATAATAATATATAATATTATAAACGTGAAAGTTTAGATGGATGGATGGATGGATGTTTGTTCCTTTATCACGCCAGAACGGCAAAACGGATCTGGATGAAATTTGGCACAGAGATAGATTATAGTCTGGAATAGGACATAGGCTTTTTACTTACTACTTTTTATCCCGAAATTCCTACGGGAACGGGAACTACGCGGATGAAACCGCGAGGCGCTGCTAGTAGAATATACTTAAATAACATAACTGGTACGGGTATAAGGAATACCTTCTCTGACCAGCCGTTCCTATATACTTTTTAACTTAAACGGTGTGTTAGCAAAAAGGATTTTGCTCCGCTTCTCACTTTTAGCCAGCTTTTAGCAAAGCTGTTGAGAACCGTTTTTCATTATTTCAAAGGGTTCTTTATTTTTTAAATTACTGATGCGATGAATTTGCGATATTATGAATTGAGTTTGATTGTTATAAGAATTTTATAGAGAAGTATGAAAATGTAAACTGATTGGATTATTTAACATTTTATGATCACGCTTATCAATATAACTCTTACGATATATACGTATAAGTAGAAACCTTTGTTAAGGCAAAATAAACAATGATCAAAATAATCTTTAGGGGAGGTCTAGACGTCAGAAATACTGAAATTTATTCATAATACCATTATTACATGTCACTTATAAATAAAAAATAAAATTTTAAAAATTATAGGTAGTTAATACTGGCAAATTAAAAAATTCATTGACATCATATTATTATCATACTGATTTAGTGAGCCACTTTCTGAGCTTTTTCTTGAAAATAGGCATGGAAGCTGCATTACGGATCCATTCGGGCAGCCGATTGCAAACCGCGGGGCCCAATATATTAACGGACCTCTCTGACTTATGTAGCTAGTGTGTTTAGGTGTGACCAGGCGGTGCTGCAGCGCCGCGATATCAACGCCGCTCGCGCCCTGCATAATAATAACCACCAACCACCGCTGGAACAAGTCCACGCAGTTGTGTGTGAACAGAGCTACTTGGTAGATAAGTTCACCCGTGAGAGTGAGTATGTTGTACTCCTTAAACAGCTTCCTGCATCAGAAGTCGTTCATAAGAGCTCGTTTTTGCATTACGAAAGCCCGCTGGACGTCGGCCGCTCGCGCCCACAGCTCTACCCCGTATGCGAGACAACTGTGGACTGTCGCTAGCCTTCGTCATTCGGGTGATAATATTGCGACGATGATAAAGTTATCAACTAATTACAAACTAGTTACAAACAATTCGTACGGAATTTCAATAAGAAATAGATTGATGCCACATCAAAGGCATTCTCAGGAAGTTCTCCAAATCCACCCGATTCCTCTGGCGTTTATCCAACAATACTAAGTGCAAAAATTCTATCCATAGAATTTAAGTCAACAACGTGCACAATAAATTCCATTCATAGATAGATAGATGTACCTAACCAACGAAACTTTAAATCTTCAATTCTTTAATGTTTTTAAAATTACGTGATCAGAATATATTTTAATCCCGTGACCACGTCAGAAAAATGGAATAAGAAAAAATGGTGAGGGGGGATTCTGGACTGTTTAAATTAAGTTTCCTGTTTTCCCCTTAAGGTGGATTAGTCAAGGGGGAAAACTGGAATAAACCAGCGCGTAGACCAGCTGAAGCGTCTAGAAAAATGGGTAAATAAACGCAATTAAATTACATTATATATTTCAATACTTTTTAAACCGACGAGCTACCTGTAGATTGTTTGCAACAATATGTAGTCAGCACAATTGTTTCAATTGTATACTAGTTCTAATTTGTTTTTGTTATATGATTGTTATTTCCTTTGTTACTAGAGAACGTATTATTTTTTTAAACTATTTAAAGGTAAAATAAAATTTGTATTATAAAATTCGTCTGTAAATGTTTATATAAGGCTTTTTGTTAGTATTTGATTGCAGTTTTACTAGCCAATCCAATATTAGGTAAATGAATTATAGTTTATCAATGGTATATTACCCATTTTCATTCCATTTCACTGACGAATGCCCGAAGCGAAAAACAAAGCTAATAAAATATATTTCAGCTTGGCGTACTTTTCAGAACATTTAAATGTTCTGAAAAGTACGTCGGTTTATTAGAAAAGTTTCTCAGAAAGGTAGTGGATACCTTAAAAAATCATACTCTATTTTGAAATTGAAAAAGCTTTTTTAACGCTTTTCTAGTCATCCAGAAGTGTTGGTAGGTATATCGTAGATACTGTTTCTTTAAAATCGCAGTGTAACGCAGGTCCAGGCCGTCACACATAGCGTGGTCAGCATTGCAGGCCTTGATGGACAAGTTGAAATGAAGACGGAAAGCCGAGGTCATCATAGTGGTTACACTATGTTGACCTCGGATGATGACCGGCTACAGCAGGGCAGGCATTGCGGACCGAGGTTTTTATAGTGCTTTAATCAAACAATGCGAGTAATTTAAATATAAAAAGAATAAATTAAACGTGTTTTAAAAAACAATAAACCGACTTGAAATTCCTGAATAATGAATATGGGCTTAGAAGTACTTTTAAACCCGTAACACTTCGATAGACATCTAGTTAAAATTCGAGTCTAATTTAGTTTGTGCTCTAACCAACTACTAACCAACTTAGTTGGTTAGAGCACACCCGTGCTGAACCCGTGCCCCACCCGGGCACGGGTTCGAGTCCCGCCGAAATCGAAAATTTTTGGGAACTTATTTCATTTCTTAGAGATACCCAAAGTGCGGGTAAGCACTATAACAAAAAAACCTTAAGCAGTAATGATCTCATCAAAAACACACACGGCGCGTACACGGGTAGCTGTCAATGATAAAATTATTCTACGTTTCAGAATTCACAAAGCAAACAAGCAAGCTCCTGAAAAGCACCGCCGTTTCAGCATAGCACAAAAATGTGTATTCAAAAAACATTTAGATGAATTTTGTATTGACAGTTGACAGCATTATAAGACAGACAGCTCGCAGACCCCTCGTTTGAAGCTTGTTGGAAGCCATATTGATACTGTAAAATGTATCTAAAACTAACGAGTTTGAGTCCATATTTGCATTTTTGTAGTATTTTTGTGCTGGGTGGTAACGGTATGTAAAAATTAAGATTCAAACATCCTTCATCATATGCTGTCACATATTAGGGCTGAAAACCTAATTGTGGTCAAATTATTATACTATTGTCTATTAAAAAAAATCGTTGGTAACGTCGTCGGTCCAGTAACGATCCGATTTCTTTCGCTAAAAGTTACCATTATCAAAGCCGTAGCAAAGAGATTTCAAACCACGTGGGGGTACTTATTATTCATAAGTCATTAACTCTGATTTAAGTGAGCGGCAATTTAGCTAAAATGTTCTTGGGAAATCATGATTTAGTCATGAAAACAAATTGGTTCTAAAATACCAGTAACACCTGTGACCTATACGGTTTTTAGGCAAACCATTTGAGTCTGGTAAAATTATAGTGACTAGTAAAAAAACTTTTACAAAACGAGGTAACACTGGTTGAAAGCACATTTTAAAGTAATTCAGATAACAACCTATTAGTATTTTGATTCACTACGCAGATACTAAATAAATGATGCTGGCCAATTCACACAGCATCATCTAGCCCCAAGCCAAGCTGAGCATGTTTTATGGGTAGGTACCTACTAGATAACTGATATACTTATGGTTGATCGTCGCGGGCTGGTGCGAGTACTTTTTTTATTTATTGCTGCTTTCAACAAGCAATAAAACTACTGAAGTAATTTGCCGCAAATGAAAACCATTTGCTATGAACTCATGATAAAACCAACTTCGATTCATTGGTATTTTTACAGCATTTGGCAAAATACAGAATTTTGTGATAAAAATCTACATTTTTATTTTGGGAAAAATACAAATGAATCAAGGTTGATTTTATCTTATGTTACTAGATACTAATGGTTAACGATTTCCAGCAAATTATTTTTTTGCTAGTTTTATTGCTTGTTTTAGTGCTTGCAGATTAAAAAGTTCAAAACCACAAAAAAAAACTCGCGCCAACCCGCGACCACAGAGTTTTTTACTGTTCTGCATACACAACACCTAGAACATCCGGAACAAATATATGCTGAGAGATGGTACAAACTTATCACGAGGCAATTTCCAAAGCTTATTGCATCTTTTTAAAAATATCTCTATCGGGAATAACATTTCGCTAGCCCCCCCCCTCTCCGTAATGAATGCCTGCGCTTAGCTTAACCCAGGTGGGCTACTAGGAAAATTCCTAGCTCCCATATAAAACATTATCTTAGTGCGAACTTTTTAAAAATACCATGTTAATTTGATTAACTTGTAAGCAGTTTCTTAGTAGTGAATGTTTTATGATCGATCTTTATTAAAATTAAGATATCAAAGTTTAACAAAGAAAATCGTCGTATAACATTCTTTATTATTAAAGAAAATTACAATCAATTATTAGTATTAAATAAAAACTAGTATTTACAATTGCAACAATTGAGCTAACTACAGATTGTTTCAAACCATCTACAGGTAGCTCAACTGATTTCATTATTTTTCACGGGGCAGGTCGCTAACTTCAATAAGAATTAACGTCACGTAACGTTCCCAATTAACGGTCACATTAACTTGATTATAACATACATTAACATGTTGCATAAAATTTGCTAACGTTATAAATGGTATTAACGGCTACACAAGAATCCACTCAAACTTGGGTGATAGTCGACGACAAAGGTTGTTTTCACTTCAGCAAGTCTTCAGATCTTCCAATATCGTGGCTCGCCGCTTGTTTTTTCTTAGTTCCCTGTCGAGAATTAAATCAAATGAAGTCTCATTTCAATTTATACTGACTCAGAGAAAAAGTATATTTTGTGTCACAGAATACTTTGTTTTTTATAGTCTATAGACTTTCGTTTGACCACAATCTTACCTGATGCAAAGTGAGGATGTGGCCGACGATGTATCACGAAGGTCTAAAAGATACCTACACACTCTTGTCTTGAAGAGACCCAGGTTGTAATTGACCGGAAAAACAGCAGCAGGGAGCGTGTTCCAAACTCTGCTGGAGTTTGGAACACGCGTACAAATGATGAAGGTGGAAGAAAACCGCTTAGGTATGTGAGTGGACGGTATATCCACCAAGTAGGGGTGGTAATGCGTTGTGCGTCTGCTTTATACAAGCAGACACCAACTACTACGTTGTATTGTAGGCAAATTTTGCAAGCCTTTTTATTTCTACTGCTCATATTTTTTAGGAGTATTATTATTAATAATTATTATTTATTAATTACTATTTAATTGACTTCTGCCGCGATCATGTTTTTGGAATAAAATATAGCCTCTAAGTAACTCCAGGCCCAGATTTTTATGTGTGCGAAATGTCAGTCAGATCCATTCTCACAACGTCTTCACAATGGCACAAACATTCGCTTTTATAACAGTAGGACAGGATTATGAAGTAAATATTTACGCAGCCGCTGACTGTACAATGATAATGTAAATGTTAAATTAAGTGGACCACAAAGCGACCTTTAAATTTGCTACACAAGTTTGCGCTACTTGTTTTTGTTCATGCACAAATTCTGAACCTTTTGGGTGTTGATATCGTTAGCAAAATGTCATGAAAACATGAAATGGAGTTGTAAAAAGTTTGTTACAACTTGTAGGAGATTTTTCATAAATTTTTCAGTAATTTATTAAAGTATTTATGAGCGTGAAATGATTAATTAAATTTACTTAACCCTTAACCACTGACGCGTCATTTTTTACACTACCACTGACGTACGAATGACATTCGTCAGTGTTTTTAAAAACCTCTGAAAAAGTTGTCTAGTGCTTTAATATGTTTATTGTTTGTTTTATTAAGGTACTTATACCAATATTTACTACTTCTATTTCTAAATCGCTTATGACTACAATACTTTTTAGGGGACCCGGACCCAAGGGGTGAAAACGGGATCCCATGACTAAGCCTCTGCTGCCTGTCCGTCTGTCCGTCTGCGGGCTGTATCTCACTACCCGTAAAAAGCAGACAGTTTAAAATTTCAAATTTAAAAATAAAAAAAAATTAATATTAAATAAATATTTAATTTAAAGCGGTCTCTCATACCAAAAACGTACCTACTTTTAATTTGACTATTTTTGCTCTACTTTTGTAGAGGCTCTATCTCTTGAACCTTAATAGGTAGAAAATCAGTTAAAGTAAATCTGTTTTTAAGGGTTCTTTTCGGGAAATAATTATGTACGATGGTACGGAACCCTTCGTGTGCTACTCGCAGTTGGCCTGTTTTATTTTGTTTGATACAATGTATGTACCTGCTATTTTTATTTACGTTTAAGACTTTCTTCAGAGCAATATATGCCTATGAAATGTAAATAAATAAATAAAGTGTAATATAAAGGAGAAATTAATGAATTAAACTGAAACTGATTTTAAGTTTTCTTCAAACCAGCCTAAAAACTTTTTGAATCATTTGTAGCAACCGGATGACCCATGCCACTTAGCGTACTTTGAGTTTTCGAACACTCAATGCTTTTTCATCGCGTCTGAAACTTTAAAACAATATTCGTTCTCGCTTCCCGTTCTGATTATGTATCTTGAGAAGAGCGAAGTTAATAAAACATTAATATTTGAAGACCATTACAAGATTGACTGGGATAAGTTCTTTTGGTTACGCAAGCTTTTCTTAAATTAGGACTTCTAGTTAATTAATAGTGAACATTTTTTTAAAGAATATTACAATAAGAACAGAATACAATAATAATTTCAACTAATATTTACACTTAAATCTATTTTCTAAAAATCTAAGCCGTCACCAGAAGGCAAAGTGCCCAGAATGCTGGCAGCATAGTATATAGTCTGTCCGTCTGTTACCTTTTCACGTCCAAACGGCTGAACGGGTTTTAATGAAATTTGGCAGGAAGGTAAATAGTACCCGGGGACGGACATAGGATAGGTACTTGAAAAGCGCGGGCAAAGCCGTGGGCAGCCACTGGTAAAGTTATATATTTTGAATCAAAGTACGCGCAGCGTCGCGTCGCGTCGCGTCTCGGTGTGTTACTGGCTGTATTTTTTTGTACAGCGATAGCAGAATTTTGACCGCTTTCTAAAATATATCTTTGAAAGCCGCACAAAAGTTTCGCGGTCATAAATCCGCTTCCGCTTCCCCTGACCGAAAATGCAACGAAATCAAAGATCCAAAACTTGATCGTTTTAAAAGCCAAAAGATCAAGACTGTTCATCCACATCGTTAAATAAGTCCTAATGATATGCTTTCTATGTAAATTTACCCCGACAATCTTTTAGGGGAACTTCACAAACTTTCGACGAGTCCCCTTCAATTACACGACATTGGAACTTGGAGCCGATGTCGTGTCATAGTTAATTAACTTAATCCAATTATACAGTAATACGATGATATGATTTGTTCATTGTTCTGTAATCACTAAACAACCTTCAGATTTCGAGGAAATGGCAATCCAATCACCGCTTTGGCTCTCTTGTTGTAAGTTGGAACGGGTTAGTAGCAAGCTTATAGTATGTACCTAATGTATAACACTTGAATACTAATCTTTTTTGTGTTATTTTAGTAGTGAAGTGTGAACTTTTGGACGGCGCAGTAAGGGGTGGTACTTTAACCGTGGCAGCTCCAGGAAAACGATGTTAAGAGGGCGCAATGGTGCCATTTTGTGAAAAGGATAGGCATAAGATTTCACGTTCACAGAAAAGGGACAGAGCATACTTTTTTGGAAGGGCGTTAGAGCAAAAATCAAGTTTTTGCTTATTTACAAAAAACTACACAACTTATGATGAAACTGGTTCAAGGAACCAAATAACTAATAATAGCATATGAATCAAAGCGTAAGTCTTTTCAATAGTCCGAAGGGTTCAAGAGATGTCGACCAAATTATGTGCGACACAGTGCACTTTCATGTTTATTTTTCGTATTTTTTTCATAAATGTGTTTTCACGTTGAGAACCAAAGAAATAATGTAAAATTTTAGGTAATTCGAGTTTTTTTGCCACGGGAATCCCGTGAGTATTGAGATCTAGGCCCTGTTTGACAAACAAACCCGTTAGGTTTGCCTTTAGATTCATCCATATTATTTTGAGAAATTTTCATCTCCAATCACAAGTTTTTTTTTTTTTTACCTAATCTAAACTGTCTGGTAGGACTATTTTCCTGTAGCTACTACTCTAAGCTACCTCCCCTTACAGACCCGTCCAAAAACCTACCTGCAGATTTGTTGAATACCTAACGAGTGGACCAGCGGTGCCTACTTAAAAATCTCTTTTGTGTCGATAACGTAAGATCGAGAGATACAGCACGAAATAATGTTCTTCAATACTCAATTAACAACTTGATTATTCATCATAAACTTATAAAGCACCTCTACGCAAAATTGACCTTGAAAGATTTATATTTCGTGTCAATCTTTTATACCTACACAATAAAGTGTTTTTTATCTATCCACATACTGTTTGATTATTAAAAATATCTTTCATGTAGTATATTGTATTAAGTGTATTATAGTAGTACGTATACCCAAAAGTTTTGCTTAGCTTAGGGCTAGATGATGCTGTGTGAATGGGGTGTTTTACTCTTATGAATCAAATATCAAAAAATATAAATATTAATGAGATAACTTAAGCAAAAAGCAGTCGGAAAATGTTCGTTTCAGTTCATAAACGACCAAAATAGATTTTAAAATTCAATTCTAAGTTTTCAGTTGTTTTTAAACACCATTTTTAGGGCACTTATCGATGGAATATTTTTTTGTTTATTTTTGTTAGTGGTTCATTAGCACTATAGAACCCATATGAGGTTTTTTTTTCTTCAAAAAATGGTTGTTGGCCTACTTTCCCAGCATAATTTATTTATTTTAGTGCTAGTAACTTGAAATACTCTTAATTTATCAGATCAGCAACTTTTACTCTAGTAAAAGACAATAATAACAATTATATTAAAATAACAAATGGACTTAGTAAATCGAATATCAATCTAGGTTATCAATCATTCAATAGGAAAGCATTGATCGAATTGTTTGTAGGTCGATGTAAAAAAGTCCTTATTGTATTGATCTTTACTTATACACAAATAAAATATCAAAAGGATAATTTTGACTCTACCTGTATCCTTTACTTTATAGAATAGAAAACGAAAACAAAAAAAATAAACCTTTTCAAAGCGACCAAACTGACGCAGAATTTATTTGTTAGAATAATACAAGTGGGATTTAACTTCCTCTACAACATTAGCTCCGATTTTGCCTCGTAGTTTGTACAAAACCTAGATAGAACTCTATATAGTTTGTTAAGTAAAAAAGGATCTTTCATTTAACTGTGCGAGGACAGTCAGCAGTCCAAATACCTCTTTGGATGAAAAATACTAAAATAATTGTTCATATGGGATTCCAGACGATGTTTGGATGTTGAGGGATGATGGGAAGCTTTTTAACTGAATTCTAAAAAAGGAGGATGTTCTTTGATGTTATGTATGTTTTTAAATGTATTTTCGTTGATTTCACCGTCATACAAACCGTTGTATAATGAGATCCCGAGATGGTTAAAACAATTTTATCTCGTATTTATGTCACAAATCTTAAAAAACTGTTTAAACAATGTTTTAAATGGTTTTTTTGTTACAGTTTTTAGTTATTTCAATACAATTATTATTAATCACGCTAAAACCTCCATAGGCGGGAATTTTCCATAGATATAGTTCTAAACCTGGATTGACATGTAGGCTTCTTTTATCCCGGAAAACCGAGTGAATAGTCGAGAGCAAAAATTTGTTGGTATTACATAAAAATTACTATTTTAATAACACATCCTTTTAATCTAAAGTGTACGCGTTAAAGTGAATTGCACTTCAGCAATGCACTTAAAATTTTCCCTTCGAATGTGTGTTTGGCGCCGTAAAAAGCTTTCTAGTATGTCAGTTTCACTTTGCTGTTGATAAAGTGTATTTTAGTACTTTCATAGGTAGGTATGTCAGTTTCACTTAGCGGTTGATAAAAGTATTGGAAAGTATTTTTAATAGTTAGCGAATCGTATGTGGTAAGGTCGTAAAATGTACATTAAGTGAAAAAGTGTATTTTAGTACTTTCATAGGTAGGTATGTCAGTTTCACTTGGCTGTTGATAAAGGTATTGGAAAGTATTTTTAATAGTTAGCGAATCGTATGTGGTAAGGTCGTAAAATGTACATTAAGCATTTTATCATAACAAGTAAAGGTACTAAGTATTAGTTTCTGCCCGCAGCTTTGCACGCGCTGTTTCTGGTGAACCCTTAAAACTGATTTACGAGATTAAAATCATAAGTTATTCATAGAGACATAGACATAGACATAGACATTCATTTATTTGTTCTATTTATTCCAGTAGTAGTTGTTTTATTTATTCCAGGTCTAGACTTAATTTCGGCTCGATCCGTTCAGTAATTTCAGCGTAAAAAGTAACAAACATACAAAATCTATTTATTCAAACAAGATTTGATATGATCCAATGAGGTGTGATACTAACGAGTTTATCTACATTTTGTGACACAATATAGCGTCACTACCAACAAAAAGCTTGCTAGTGCTTAGTAACTGATGTTGGTGTTTACTTTCATGAATAAATCTGAACCATTACTCATTTCATAAATTCATAAAACATGTTCCAATTCCTATTAAAACCTATTTCCATATGGAGATGAGGTTTCAAACGTAGTCTGTGTCATAAGCTCGGATGAGATCGAGTGAAAATGCTATCGAATCATCGGACAAGCGTGTAATCTGGCAACATTTAAGTGTACCTACATTTTCTGTCTCCGTAAACCGAGCATTGCCGGTTTAAAATTACCCCGACAACGCCAGAGCTTCATTGTACGCACAGATATTTTAAACAGCTGGGTAAATTAAAAATAGGGGAAGATTTGCTATGTCTAAAGCGCATGATCGGGCCCAAAAATGCCAGAGGTAGAGAGCGGAGGACGGTTGTCGATAGATTGTTTGATCAGTCGTCATCATCCGCAACCTGAATTTACCCAAGCTGGGTATAGTACAGACCTCCAAACTCTTGAGCCACACGCCAGTCCCCACTGTCCTGCGCTAATCGTCTATTGAACTCCATTGGATCCGCCATCTTGGACAAATTAGTGGTGAGTCCCGCGAAGACTGTGCTAGGCTTATGTGACAAGTGATGTATATTTAAGAGGTGATGAGAAAAATTAAGTAAGCTTCTGATACTAAAGAACTTCTGATACTGGTACTAAGGAAACCCAAATAAACGTCAATATGCATAAAAGGTGTGTAGAACCAATTTATAACTGAATTATCTGATGCAACCACGCTTATAAGTGAATGAAATTTTTTCTACGAAACTGAACACGTTCTGCCACGAAGCTCTAAGCCTACAAAGTGAGCCAGCTGCTTTCCAAAAGCTGCCGGACTAGCCGTAACGTACGACATTACAACACCACAAATTGGCCACCGTTTATTTCAGTCGGATCCGAGTTTGCTGTAATTAAATATAATCTCGCTACGAAACAAGTACCAAATACCAGGCGCTAGTAATTGAGGTAGTCGTCAAGTTCGCAAATGCTAAATATTACTAGGTTTGTAAATATTTCAAACATAAACTTTTTAGTTAAGTTTTAATTCACTCAACATTGATGCCTTATTGGCTTAGACCGTCTAACCAACTTATTGGTGATCCATGGAGGGTGAACCAGGAGTTGTAATTCTAATAGCCGGTTGTTCGTACGATCAAAGAATAACTAGCTATTAGTGTAACGTGTCCGCTTACAAGTGATTTGATTATCATTTATCTAATAAATAGTAGAGACAATTTACTAGATATAATATATACGCGGTTTCACCCGCGTATTTCCAGTTCCCGTGGGAATTCCGGGATAAAAAGCCTATGTGCTATTCCAAACTACAATCTATCTCTGTAACAAATTTCATACAGATCCGTTCAGCCGTTCTGGCGTAATTGAGTAACAAACATCCATCCATCCACACTTCCACACTTAGTGGGATGAATAATTAAATCACTTTTTTGATATAGATTCCGAAAGAACCATTTCGCTAAGATACCAATGATTAATTAATCAGTGCACGAACAACCAGCTATAATTTACTTAAGTAAATTTATAATATACAGATTTCGATATTTCAATGTGTCTGATTAGACAAAGGCGGAAGTGAACTTTAAAAATCCAAGATTTTATAGAGAAAATTTGCTAACAGGTAGGTTGTTTAACAAAGCCACGTAATTAGATACTATAAAGTCACCTCGGTAATTAAGATGAATATGTACAATTCAATCTTATACGATTCGTGTAAAACGTTCTTGTAAAACATAAAATAAACACCTTTTCCATTCCGCGTGTCAGAACCATACTTCTGATGCAAAACGTTACAAGGGAAAGGGACCCACGTAATTATGGTTGTTAAAACAGGGCAGAAACACATGTGTAGGATGTGAATAACATACCTCAAGGTGAGTGGGTTGTTGGTGAAATGTTTGTACTCTTAGAAAGATAAAAACCGATTTTCACGAATGTGTAGGAAGAGATTTATAGAAGATATATTAATGATGTTCGATATAATTTAAGAAATTCCCAAATGTTACCTACAGGAAGTATTAAATCTCTGAATATCTGTATGGATCATGAAATAGTTTACAATATCTTGATTGGTCTATTTTAATTCCGTATTTTGGAATACGGAATCGATTGTTACTTTTAGTTTGTTTATGAGAATTGGTACTCTAATTCGGTGTATCAGAGTACATCAATTGGCCGAAACGAAACACGAAATTTCGTGTTGTAGAATAAAAATAGGGCCCTAGGCCCAAATCGATTGCTTCACATTACAAAAAAATGACATATTTTGTCATTTTTTCCACCTTTGATGAAAGAAACTACAGATGGAGAGACGCGTGTCAAGTGTTACGGTTGAAACTATTCTATGAATCTCTCCGTGAAAATAGCACCACACGTGCTATCTAGAGTTTTTTTATCTACGGACGATTCGATTAGGGGAGGCCTGTGTCCAGCAGTGGACTTATATAGGCTGATGAAGGACGATTCTGCAACGATACTATGTACTATTGTCAAAATCAAAATCAAAAATTCTTTATTTCCATAAATACAAAAATGTACACTTAGAAAAGGTCAAATTCTTAAAATAAAACACTGACACGGAAATAAAGTGGTACCTTTGATCTCTGTCGCTTCGGTATGTAGGCTAAAGTATAGAGCGACTAAGAAACCTTTAGCCTGTTAGTTGATATTTTTCTAGTTGGAGCAAAACCCGTTCCAAGCTTTTTTATCTTCTAAATAATTTGTAGTTTGTAATTTGGTTTGCATTTGTCAGGTTTTGACAATTTGTTTGAATTTATTTATTGATAAATTTTGCAGCTTACTAGGAGTTTTGTTGTAGAAGAATACATTGCCTTTTAAAAGATACATTAATCTTGTGAAGCCTGGCTGTGGGCAAAGCGAGTTTATGTTTATTTCTAGTATTTATATTATGTATATCGCTATTATAATGTCATAGTAAAGCGATTGATTAGCAGATATATGGTGTCAAAATTGTAACCGTAAGCTTTTTCCTTTGGTCAATTTGTGGACGTCCTGTAAAAAGCCTGCCTACCCTCTTTTTTCTCACTTAGTTGTTTGCAGTTCACGCATTGGTACGCACCCCGCAATAATTAGATTCTGAAACGGAGGTAAAACAAGGGTCTTTTCCATTTTTACATTTGAAAAAGCTTTTACAAAAACGTTTCTGAAAAATGAATGTCTTACGTTTTTTTACGAATCAGCAGCTTTTGAATGACAAGCCAAGGGGTGAAGAACGGTTGCAAAGATTTGGGTCTTTAATTATCAAATCATTTTAAGCAAAATTGCTACAAAGAGTTTTTGAATTATACTTTTTTTGACTTAATTTGACCTTACACTATTCCAGCATCAGCACGTGGTATCGTAAGCGTTTTTCGTGATCAAAATTACCTTATTTTTTTCTATTTTCTGTTAAATTTGAGAAAGAATTCCCTTCGTGATATTCCATACATTCTGTGCCTGTCTCTCTCTGTCACCTTATCACGCCTAAACGGCTGAACGGATCTCTATGAAATTTGGAAGAGAGATAGATGATATCCCGTGGCCGGGCATTTACGTCCCTGCCAAATTTCATTAAGATTCGTTCAGCTGTTTAGGTGTGAAAAGTTAACAGACAGACAGAGTTACTTTCTAAATTATAATATTATAAGTAAATAAATAATGCTGGACAATTCACACAGCATTATCTAGCCCCAAGCTAAGCAGAGCTTGTGTTATGGGTACTACATAACTGATATACATAATACTACATTACATAGATAGACATTTTTTATTATACATAGAAAACGACCAGAACACCCTGAACAAATGTCTGCAGATCGTACACACATTTGTCCCGAGGCGGGAATCGAACCCACGACCTCTTGCGTCGCAGGCAGGCCTTCGCCCACCGCGCCACAGAAGTCGTCAAGAAAGATATAGATAAAACGGGCCAAATTATCCCGCTTACAGAACTTAAGGTATCGGTGGTGTCTTATAATTATAACATTGCAAGAGTTTTAGGTTAACCAGATACAAGTATGCAGGTCCTTTGGTAACCACAATTAAATACATGTGAATATTATACCCTTGGTAATGTCTGACGTGATAACGTAACCACGTAGGCCGACCGCAGCCTCAACAGGCAATAACCATAGGCAATTCACGTGAAATTGTGGCCGCTCTTCAATATTACCAGCCTAGAGACATCCCGGCTTGATTTAGAAGCTTTTGAAACCAATGATATTCATAGTATTTTTGCATTGTTTCATCCCTGCTTTACGCCTAAAGGAGTATTTTATACATGTAGGTTGTGTATTTTATTAATGTGAATTGTATTAATTGTTTTTGTACCTTAATAAATGATGTGTCCGTGATGGTAGCGTACACATAACCGAATTCACGTTTGTTGTTATGCCATGTGTGTACGCTACCATCACGGACACATAAATGATTCATTATTATTATTATAAAGTTTTGTAATTAGAACGCTATAGCAATGTAAGACATCGTGAATAGTGCAACACTGCTACCTCAACAAACTGCGAAGTTAGGTATAACAACAATCGTGAATTTGATTATGTGTACGCTACCATCACGGACACATAAATGATTCATTATTATTATTATAAGGTTTTGTAATTAGAACGCTATAGCAATGTAAAACATCGTGGATAGTGCAACACTGCTACCTCAACAAACTGCGAAGTTACCGTTCAGGTAAACGGTCGAGTCGTTTGTCCTACTTCGCATTCACTGCTACAAGTGCTACTATGAACCCGTAAAAGTTATATTTAGAACGCGTAAAGAGTAAAGCGTTCATTTTTAATAAAGGTATCCTTCATTTAATAAATAGGAGCTTTGGCTCAGCTGAAGCCTAATTCCGGTGTAAAGCCGGTTTTAGTAGTAGTTAAGATATTTAGCTTTATTTACAGGCTACTTTTTACCTATCGATAGCTACCAAAATTACGATATTAAGTGTGTAAATATTTTGGCAGGTAGATACGTATCAGTGGCGTCTAGTTTACCCTACAGAATAACTATTAGTAGGTACTAACCCTTAAGTCTTAAGGTCAGTAACCTTAATAAATTTATTAATATCAATAAATAATACATAGTTTCATTCACTTACTAAATTCAAGTGTTTAGGAGCCAATGTAGTCGACGTATGCATTGATCGAAGGAGCAAGCCGAGTTGTGCTTCCATAACAATTTGCATTGAGAAGCTTATTCATCCATTCGTTTGTATTGCACGTTGAAGCTCTGTTTAAGCGGTTTTCCGAAATAAAACTTTAATTCCTACAATTTTTATTATTAATTGGAAATCTGTGTAAATCTGACTACTTAGGTTTAACCGCTTTTAACTTTTTGTGCTTTAAGTTATTTTTCGTAAAATGAAAAACAACTTAAAGTATAAGAAGAATAAAGTGCAAAAATTCGCGACAAAATCATATCTTGCGCGGGTAAATGAGACACTAGATATTATTATCTTAACACCCCACTTTGCGGATAGCCGGATTGTGGTTTGCAGCAATCAAAAATTAATGTAGGAAAAAGGAAAAGAAAATATTTTATTCGCACTTTCTGCGATGCGATTACCCACTCGGGTCGCTTGGACCACTGCGTTAGGCCTACCGTAATATTTGGTTAACCGTAATCGCAACCTCATGCTTCGGCTCCTCGTTACTCGACTATGCCCTCTGGCACAACTCCGCCACGAAATCATGGCAGCGAATCCGCAAAACAATTTTCACTACGCAACTACATACATTTGTCGCCATTCGAGTAGCGCAATATAAATTGTCGACTGCTACAAGATACATGCGAAAAAACGCGGTATTGCATGTATTAAACGCGAAATGAAATGAATGAAATGGTGGATCGAGTGCGGATGTAGGTGGAGTCCGAGCAGATCAGCGGAATTGTGCGGGAAAGATATAGAATCATGGTCGAATCTATGCGTTAGAACAGGCAGTTTCGCTTGTCGTACAATGGACAAGTCATAGCGAAACTACTGCGGTTTCGCTGCTATGTTTTTGCAGCGGAGGTGTGCTACGTAGCCTGGGCCGTAGTCACAACTTTGTGGCAGGTGCTGGTAGACTGTTTTGTAAGTGATTGCGGCCGCTAGATAAACCTCTTTTACAGCAACAAGTGCCTTATAAAACTCCGGCATTGTTACGGAAGCCAAGATTGTACACCACGTAAGAATACTTTTATAGGATTGCCAGTTTTTTGAGATTTTCTATTTTGCTCTTATTTTTTTTAAACATAGTGTAGAGTAAAAAATTACTTATAAGTTTAAGTATTTTTTGGATTCCTCCCCTAATGAACGCCATAGCACCCTATCTTCAACTTGCTGCGACTAGCATCTGTAGAAACTCCAGTTTCGCAGAAAAAAGTAAAATTCGTTGTTAATTGCTCAATAATAAAACCTTTTAACTTCTAAGCCACCCATTTAGGCATGTCACTAAAAGAGAATCGAACTATTTATTACAATTTAATTGGCGTTTTCGACGAAAGTTTTCATACTAACCGTCAAAGTAATCGGACTATACACCCATACATTAATATTATAAATTCAAAAGTAACTCTGTCTGTCTGCCTGTTTGTTATCTTTTCACGCCTAAACGGCTGAACGGATCTTAATGAAATTTGGCAGGGAGGTAAATAGTACCTCGGGGACGGACATAAGCTACTTGAAAACTTCGTGCGAAGCCACAGGCAGCAGTTAGTATATTATAAGCTGCCAAATTTTCTTTTGGTGAACACCAGCTTTAGCCGATAGCATATCAGGGCCAATCCAGAAAAGCATAAAGAGTTATTAAATATTTAATGTTTCAGAAGTCCCTTTGCTACCCCACCTCGAATATTTAAAACCACTTAAGCGTTTCATACCAGTAACCCCGTACAAATCTATCGGCGATATTAATCCATTATACCATTCCGATCACGTCCAACAAAACAAAATCTTTCCATTCGAATCCAGTCACTTTGAAACTCCTGTAGCCGACTGGATTTTAACAATATTAATGGAATAGGCTTGTAGAGGGAAGGCATAAAGATTAACAACTGATATTTTCGCCGTTTTATTTCATTTACCCAAAGTAATTGCGTAATAGTAATAACATTAGGTAGATGGGTTGAGAGCAACGCTGCAAAAGAATAACGAAGGTAATTAAATAGATGCTTACAATAGGAATCAGTAGGTAGCGAGAAAGCTTAAAAGCTGTCTAGACTGGCGTAATTATTAATTATACTAAAAATTAAAAGAAAGCCATCAAAAGTCATCAAAGGCTACAGTTTCAAAGTAACTGGACTCGTATGGAAAGATTTTGTTTTGTAGGACGAGATCAAAAACAAAATTTGTAAAAAAAAACCGCGAGGTCTCTTTTGTGCAACTCAATTGCGCAACTCAGTTGAGCAAATTGCGCAACGGGGCCCTTCTTTTTCAAACTTATTTTGGTTCCATTGCTCAACTCAGAAAATCAACAAGGAATATAAATCAGTTGAGCTAAATGTAGATTGTTTGCAACAGTCTTCAGTCAGTTCGACTGTTTCAATTGTGTATAACTATTTCTAAATTGATTCCATTACTTGATTGTACTTACATTAATTACTTTATTAAATAACTTAGTAAGAAAAATATCGGATGTGACAGCTAAAGTCAAGAATGACAGCTAATGTCAAAATGACAGCTAATGTCAAAAAAACAAGTCTCGCAACTCAGTTCCTCTACCGTAAAAAGTTGTGAGATACATGCAATACCAAGTCGGTTACTTTATTAAGTCCCTACCTAAGGAACCTTCTGTCTTAAGTTATTACGTTATTAGCTAACGTAATAACATCTTATAGTGATCATATCAATATAAAAAATCGTATATGTTTTAAATAAAATAGATTGACTTGGCCGGAAGTCATGTTACCGTACCAATATGACTTTCATAGATTGATTTCATAGATGATAGCAGTTGAAAGGTATTTCAAACTGTTTATTTCATTAATTAACAGTGCTTTATAAATAAATACATATATATTTAAATAAATAAATAAGTGAGAAATACTTATAACTTTACTAGCAGCGCCTTGCGGTTTCACCCGCGTAGTTCCCGTTCCCGTAGGAATTCCGGGATAAAAAGTAGCCTATGTTCTATTCCAGACTATAACCTATCTCTGTGCCAAATTTCATCCAGATCCGTTCAGCCGTTCTGGCGTGATAAAGGAACAAACATCCATATGTTTGTTCCTTTATGTTTTCAAGTTCTGGCGTGATAAAGGAACAAACATCCATATGTTTGTTCCTTTATCACGCCAGAACTTGCATGCCCAGCGTGGCGATTATGGGCATTAGCCCCCCAAAAAATAAAAGTCAATGAGGAGGCCCGCGTCCAGCAGTGGTCCAAAATAGGATGTTCAGATTGAGGTTGAAGCATCCCTTGTTAGATTTGATTTTATGACGTTTTGTTTTATTTTTATGTCGGCATATAGGAGCAATGTTACACAGCGTCGGTGTCGTAAAGACGGTATTCAATGGTAATGGATCCATAGTCCATACCCATTGCCATAATGTACTTGAATATAACAGTACCTTACCTTCTAGTATTGTAAACATTTTAATTTTTTTTATATTGGCACATAATTCATTAGTTTTGACTTCTACTGTAAAATTAAGAGTACAAAGCCGTAATGAACAAAGAAAGAGCACTTGCCAAAATACTTACAAGTTTTTAAAAACTTAGCTTGGCAACTAGGGCACAATAATTGTTTTGTACTTTTTGAAATGAATATATTTAAATTTTGATTTTATAGGTACTCCTCTAGTTTTTAATTCCCTATTTACAAGACACTTCCAAGCCCTTTTTAGCCTTATTGGAAGACTGACGACGACGTATGAATCAATTTCCCATTCTGCAATCCAGCATTATCGTACCTATCTACAACATTAATTGTTAGCATCGATGGATGGTTTCTGTAAACACACCCACAATCTGTTGCGAATCGTCAATCAGCGAGCGAGCATGTTAGGATACCTATTAGTTAGATAATTCACGGTGAATTGTTACTATTACCTACCTATTTATTTTAAGATAACTGACTCACCGGATTGAACACTGAATCCGTTTGTAGTAAGGCTATTTCGAGCGGACGTTAACTTGGTAAAGTAGGCCTGGCGATTACTTCTCGCGTTTGGTTTACTTTTAGGGACCCTTTACACCAGAGAACTTTTCATTGTGCTTCGTTAATTTGTTTGCAATTCGGCAGTAATCGATACCTAGTGTTTTGTCACCGATGTCTGTCTATAGTATTTTTAAAAAGGATATATTAAAATGAATATTATGAATATTATATATATTAAATTTTTAATTTTACACCGACTTGGAGGTTCCATGTTCGGTATGTGTATTTTTTTAATGTGTGTTTGTCGATTTGATTTATGATTCCGAAATGGTCCCATAAAAAATGTATTCCGGAGGAATTAGTATTGATTCCGTAAAGCTTATAAAAAATGTAATAAATATGAAAAAACTGATCACAGCTGCAACGATTGAGGTTTGTTTGATCTGTGCGAATTCTTAATATATTTTGATGATTCTTTCCTTGCTTACAGGTTGATTTTGAGGTGGTCTCATTAAAGTTTGATCCTGGAAGAATTTTTATGTGAACCGTAAAAAGTATCTAAAACATCATCACAATATGATAATTTTTACTATCACTTGTAACAAACTGTTTCCATGGCAACGGGCGTAAGCAAAATAAGTTAGACTCTAATTTTAACTAGATGTCGCCACTTGAAAAATTTGATTACACTATGGAAGGGTTCTGGGTCTAAAACTACTTCCAAACCCATTTTCATTAATCAGAAATTTGAAGTAGGTCAGTCGGTATAGGTTTTTAAAACAAATTATTGGATTACATCGACAGTCGACCGTCACAAAATAGTACCTGGTATCGGGTTTCTAATTCGTGAGGTAGGCAAAAAAGTGAAGCTGAATTCGTTGTTACTATTCTGTAATCTATGCTTAAACCCGCATCATTAGACAAAGCTAATGAACCGATTCATCAGATCACAAATCAGATTGACATTTATTGTATCTTATCTAATTGTATCTTATCCTATTGTAATAAACGGTATTTATGTGACCGCTATAACGGTAATTCTATCAGTGAGCCTTATTCAACAAAAGCATTCTCAAAGAAATGTTGCGAAGTAAAAGAGAAAAATATTTCTTTTTAAAATTGTGAGTGCTTTGATAAAAGTTTCTAAAAAGAAAATATTTTTTTCAACTTCGACTTCAGATTTCAGATCCCAAAAAAAGGAGTGTTCAAATAAATGTAAGCCAGAATGACGGGCCCACACCGGGCATATCTCTTGTGCTTTCTGTTGAATAAATTAATCGTCTCAAATCAGTCGTGCGTAGACCCGCTCCCATCTGAACACGCTCTTAGGTCACCAGCTAAAATTGTAACACTAAAGCTTGTTATAGTTCCGCTATTTCATCTCCAGCTTCCCATAAGCGAATCATGAAAGTTTAGCGACCTAGCACTACACAAACAGTGTACCTCAAGTCCTCAACTAATCCCTAGTGAAGCCTCATCCCCAAAACCTGTCATCATAATACCAGCTGGATTAAATTATGCAGTCGACGCTGAGCTCAACATTTCCAGATTTAAAACATTGAATAACTGGACCGAATAACCAGAGTTTGAACCGTTTGCCATCACATCCAGGGATTTTCGTGCATTCATTCTTCACTGTTGACACTTCAGGCCCAATTGAATAAAACTTTATTTTCAGCAAACTACTTTTAAGAGAGTAGTCCAATGAAGAGATTATACGAATCGTTTTAATTCTCGGTACTGTAAAACACAGAATTTACAGATTTCTATCGATAATCCGGAAATATTCTGTTTGTTTTACAGATTCTTTATGCAGCGCTTTGTTTGCTCGTGAAGGTTAAATAAAGCCAGATTATAAAAATATAGCGACAAAGTATCAAACATTCTCTGAACCCTCTTGTAAAAAGTTTAAAAACAAGCAACAGAGATCTCGCTAGAACGAAGCAAGAACAAGTAATACCGCACAAAGGATTATGGTCAGAGCTAGTAAATAGAGGACTCAGACTGCTGGTAGTAAGCAATATAACAGAAACAATATGTACATTTTTATGAACTACTAGCAAGATAGATAGATAGATATATTGTTTATTCAGATAAAAACAAACAACATTACATTTTGGTAAGAAGTACCTTAAAGCCTATGTTAGGTTTAACTAGACACAGCCTAGAGTTCTCACCTGGTTCAATAAGAGGTCATAATAACAGGTAGGTATAAGTACTAATCGGAATAGGTAGGTATAACACTCTTTGAAATTACCTATAACTAGGCACTGATATTATGCTAATATTACTAACTACTAACTAACATTTAATTTTTGTTTTACTAACTAAAGTTTTATTGTAGGTACCTACAATGATATCTAATACAATCCAATTAATATTTGGCGCATAATGAAAAACTTTTGACAAAGCTTATCAAGCTATTAGTATGTCTAAAAATTAACCTGCAAAAAATATTAGAAACTGCAGAGCTTTCATAAAGGACGTAAAACCCACTTAAAAAGCACGCAGATATAATTCCGTTATTCAAAACTCAAAACTAGACTAGGTACTATAAAGGAAATAAAGCATTTTGAGTTTTGAATAACGTTTAGACTTTACAGGACTATTAGAAACGTCACATCAAAAATATTATGCTTTGGTTCTAATGTTAGAAAATTTAGATAAAGGATAAAGTACAGTGAAAAATAAGTAGATTTTTATGGGTGTGAGGTAGGTAAACATAGACACAAAAAAACTACCGAGTGAGTGCTCGGACAGAAAAAACGCCAAATATCACAGCAGGATAATCGACAAGACGACTCTGGCACTCCGCCAAAAACTGCCTTTCAATAGGTTCACATCCAGGAAAAATAGGGGCTTATGAAGCATAAATATCTAAACATCACCAATAGACGTAGACACATCGTATATCGTGATACGTTGTAAATATACGTCAGTCATACAAAATGACACAACATCGAGTTCTTGGCATCCGGAGAATGGGCGTTCTCATTCGCACGGAAGTTTTCGAATCAAGCGTGAAATTAAAAAAGTTTCATATTCTGTGTTTGTATTACTTGGGCACCTATGAATCTATGAGAGGCGGGAGTGGTGATGCTCGGTGTCTACTTTCCACGCTCCACTGGTCCCTTGTTAGTGCTTTTACTGAAAGTTCCGTCTGAATCCGGACTCACCGAATGGCAAGCGCACTCCACAAAACTAGACCAAACCGACTCACGATTAGATTTGAAATTGTGTTTAAACACTTTCGAACCCTTAAATTTTAAACAGATAAAGCTCCCCTAACTCAAATCAAATGAGGTCACATCTGAATAACGGCTTGATTGCGAGTCTCAGTCAATACGAGTACCTTGCATTCTTGGACGAATAAATTACATCGATTTGAAACGAACAGCAAATGAGATAGAAAAGCTCGAAGTTATTTCAGATGCGCGTAAAATTATTCGATACGCTCCATGTAATTTGTACAAACTTCTGACAGTTATTTATGTTCTTGAATCTAAGGATTATCTTTTAGTTTTCC
Organism: Eupithecia exiguata; assembly: GCA_947086465.1. NCBI lineage: Eukaryota > Metazoa > Arthropoda > Insecta > Lepidoptera > Geometridae > Eupithecia > Eupithecia exiguata. The sequence goes on from OX352233.1 coordinate 8,422,857, forward strand.
ACTTAATCTACGGGGGTGAACTAAAAGTGTAATAAATCTCAGTTTTTTATCAGCGAACTAGTAAGATGCCGCTACGCCGTGGCGTTTCTATTGGGAGGAAGTGGGCTAAAGGAGGTCATCTAATAATAATGTGCATCTTTTGTACTCGTGCTAGACTCTACTTCCGCCTCGGGGTAGTACTTCCCGTTTCTCCTCTGAATGCTACCTAAGTTATACCTACAAGTTTAATGCGCCGACGTATGCGGGCTCTGTGAGGTTGTGACTGTATCAATCATGCAACCATAGTCAGAGGTTTTTCATTTATTTTTAAACGGGCTTTTATTCGTAGTGTTTTTCTCCTGCTTTGTAATCTTAAAACGTGTTACTTTATTCACAGCACATAATACAGTAAAAGCATTTGAAGCTATTCTAGCAGGTAACCTTAAGTAGTCATTTAAAACTTAAAACTGTATAAAATTTGGGCATTGTTTTTTATTTCAGGAAGATACCTGAAGAGGTCCTCTGAGTAAAATTAGTGAAGAGTTAAATGTCAATTGTTTTAAGAATTTGTCCCGAATGGCCGATTAAAACGGTTTTACGATAAAATGTACCAAGAATTGTAAAAATAAAGTGTTAAATCTAATTTGAATCCGCATATTTGCCGTTCAACATTTTATAGATTCCACCGACGATGGAAAGCTTCTGAGGTTGGCATAAGATAAATCTTACTTGCGTAGGCCTACATGATTAGGCAGAGTCAGTAACTATTCATTACTAGTTTATGCCCGCGGCTTCGCATGCGTTTTTTCGAAGGAAACGTTCAAAGACTTTAATTATATCCCGCTTAGGATCAGATTTAAGGGATAAAAAGTGCCTATGTGTTTTTCTTCGTCTTGACCTACGTTGCAAAATTCAGAATCAGCCTGATCCGCTCAGTAGTTTTGGTTTGATAAAGTAACAAACAAACATCCATCAATCCATCCATCCAAACACTAAAATTTTAGCAGTAATCGAACCTACAATGTTCTACGACCCTTATGGACCTTTGCCTTATTAGATAGACGGCGGATATTTTTAAAACTGTTTTCTTGTTCGTCCTTTACCTTTCAGTATGAAAAGAAAAGAAGGGAAGACCACTTTTCCAAAGTCATTGTATAGTATACCCTCAGGAAAATTTGGAGATGATATTCATTTGTTGTAAACTTTCCTTTGTGGCTTTTTATAGGCCTCTGGAGCAGGCACTTGTAGGTAACCTTTTTTTCTTTATACAGTCTCTAGACTTGAGTCATTGTCGGGTTTTGTTAGTCAGGTAAAAATTGTAGTCAAAACGACGAGGTTTTAAATACATAAAGACGATAATTAAAACCGGCTTAATGCGAGTCGGACTTACACATGAAGGGTTCCGTGCTTACTAAAACTACTTTAATAAATATATATTTTTTTATAAATTTGCATTATTTGTTGTTATTGCACCAATATTTATTATAAAGTTGTATTAAAATATAATACATAAAATATTGAAAGATTGTTCTAAAATAGAGATGCACCTGATAAAGGATAAAGATAAGTTTATTCCTTTCACATTAATAAAATTGCTTTTCATTGTAATGGTAGCAACAACAAAAGAAGAATTCTCTTTACCGAGAGCAAAAATGTCGAACTCCCTCGAAACATTCCGACAACTTTGTAAGAATTTGAGAAATTGTAATGTTAAATAACACAGCTATACTCAGATTTAGAATCCAAGATATTTTATGTAAAGAATGACATTAACTTTACACAAACAGATGACATTATCAGAAACAGACAGAACAAGGTAACAGCAAAGTACTATCAAACACAAACTTTAACAAAGCATGATCTCACATGTGCAGCGAAAAATATTTAAATTTGAATTCGGAAACGAACAAGAAATCAATTAAATGATTAATAAAAGCTTTCAAAACCAAAAATTGTTTCGAACTTCTGTGCTTTGGTTCGACGATTCTAATGTCGCTAAATGTTTTCCACCAATCCTTGGTTTTGTAAGCCCTTTGTATACAAAAACTATCCAGGTTTTTGATTCGGAGTGTAGATATATCTACCTGACGAAGAATTTTCTATTTACCTACCCTTTTATCTTTGAACCACCAGTATTGTAATTAATATACCAAAAGGAGTAAATTATAAGCCGAAGGTATGTGCGTGCAAAATGCATGTTTCGAAAGTTTATGCAAAAATAAGCAAATTATTTTCAACGATTTTTTTTTTTGCCTTTTATGTGTTTTCACATTTCTATCATCAAAATATGTTTTTTTTGTGCAAAACGTATTTAACTGTATTGAAGAATTTATTATTTTACTAAAGCTAACATCAATAAAACAAAAAATCTTACTTAGTCTTTTTGCTATCTAGCAAAAAAAGTAATGCTGGACAATTCACACAGCATTATCTAGCCCCTAGCTAATCAAAGCTTGTGTTATGGGTACTAGATAACTGATATACATAAAACAATACGTTACATAGATAGATATTTTATATTATACATAGAAAACGACCAGAACACCCGGAACTAATACCTGCAGATCATACAAATATTTGACCCAAGGCGTGAATCGAACCCGCAACCGGGCGTCGCAGGCGGGCCTTCGCCCACCGCGCCACAGAGGTCGTTATAAAGAAGCAGAAGAATAAACTAAAGCTATACCTCGCAGAAATCAGAACCCGTTAACACACTGTATACGGTTTTATATGAGTTGCCTTTATAATCCTTTCAAAACCACGACTGGCTGAAAACACAGAATTAAATTAGGTAGGTTCTAACTACCTCAACTCAAAGAATTAATTACGACCAACCCCGAGGGTACCTATTATAAATACAATTGTGAGTACCTACAACATGGGCAGATAATGCCTATTAAGAAGCTCTTGAAGAACCTCAGTCTATTGTACGTACAGGATTGGTTATAATTCGGGTATATGTGTCCTTAGAATAAGTTTTCCTAAGTTAACGAAAACTATAAAAGTTTTTGATTCATTCCATACATTTAACACCTCGCAGCGCCACTACCGGATAGCAGAACTACTTTTCATAGTATGACGGCGTACCAATAGTTTCTTACGAACTCGATTATAGTTTTCGAATCGTTTTGATTGATTTTTGCCTTTTATGCAGTACTTACAACTTTTCAGAAGTAAGAGGTAATAAACTAAAACTTTTCAGTTATGGTATCGTGCAAACCCATACTAGACCTCTGGTTAATTCTGTGAATACAAATTCGGGATGCGCCCATGAGAATCGAGAAAGGACTAATAATCGATGGATGTGGGAGAATAAATCTGTAATCCGAAATGGTTCGTTTAATAGGAGTAGATAATACCTTTGAAGGAATCCTTATCAAGCGTGAGCTTCTTAAGGCGGGGGAGTTCGTTCCCCATAAGATCTGAAGAGACGTCTTATATTAAACACTAGCTGCTGCCTGTGGCTTCGCCCGCGTTGTTCTCGTTCCCATGAGAATTCCGGAATAAAACATAGCCGTTTTTTTATTAGTTGACCTTGGTTTGACCACAATCTCACAAGTAACGATGTGGCCGACGATATATGATAAAGGTCTAGAAGATATATTTATTGACTCTAGTTTTGAATAGAGGTTATCTGGGTATTAACATTCTTGACGCTTTATCATGTCCCTTCATAAATGCACCGGACACTAGCCCATTTCTCCATACAAAAGTCTCGTCTCGGTACATACATGCGCAACTGACAGCAGCAGTACTCTACTACTACAGTACCTACTATATACTTGTTTATATGTAGTATACTAGCAGCGCCTCGCGGTTCCACCCGCGTAGTTCCCGTTCCCATGGGAATTCCGGGATAAAAAGTAGCCTATGTCCTATTCCAGACTATAATCTATCCCTGTGCCAAATTTCATTCAGATCCGTTCAGCCGTTCTGGCGTGATAAAGGAACAAACATCCATCCATCCATCTAAACTTTCACGTTTATAATATTAGTGAGATAAAATTTTACTTGTCTGAGTGCTTGTTTTGTAAGCCTAAAGAAATAAATGTTATTGATAAGTATTTGATATTTTTTGATCCAAAAAATCCACCCTGTATATAATCTTATTTTAATACCGAAAAGAACACGTTGAAAGAAACTAGTTATTCATAAATAGATAAGGAAAATCGTGCAAAAAAACAACACGTTCTACTTGAATCATGGTAATGCACATATTTTGCTAAGAGTGCAACCGTAGCGAACTAAAACCTCATAAATCCGTGCTGAAAGCAAAGGCCACGTTTACACAGAAAGCATATTTCATGGAAAAGTAGATTAAAACCCTAGACGGTTGAACCGACTAGGGTTTCGTGGCTTAGTTGGTTAGAGCACACCCGTACTGCGGGGGGCGGATTTGAGTCCCGTCGAAATCGAAAATTTTTGGGAAATTATTTCATTTCTTAGATTAGCCCTTCTCAAAATGGGTCGATCGGTAGGTATATGTTTCAGATTTGACAATAAAGGTCCGTCTCCAAGCACCTCTTTCCAGAAGTGAACAAAACATTGAAGTGAAGAGATAATCAATAACATCTTATTTGATAACAATTTATAGCATGACTCCTAACTTGTCTTAGTGCTAATTTCGTAAGCCTAAAAATAATGTTGATTTCGATTATTTTAGAGTTATACGACGGACGAATCTTCGGTAACTTCGGGATAGCCCTCTTACTACAGCCGGTTTTAATCCGCTTAATATTTTATGTTAACCTCTGTTAGACGTTAACATAAAGTTTAAATTACAAAAGATAAAGATAATCACCTCTGTTAGAGGTTAATATAAACTTTAAACTATTGTCAAATATAACAAGCGGATTAAAACCGGCTGTTAGACAATCTATCTTGTCAAAGTACTGTGACCATAACTACATCACACATAATCATTCTATACTAGCTGCTACCGTAGTCCTAATTATTATGTCCGTCCCCGGGATATCACCTCCCTGCCAAATTTTATTGAGATCCGTTCAGCCGCTTAGGTGTCAAAAGGTAACAGATAGATAGACAGCCAGAATTACTTTCGCATTTATAATATTAGTACCTATAGATATGGTTGTTCTGACATTGTACTTAAGACTCGCATATACATCCAAAATTTGGCCTCGTCAGTAAATGCTATCTACCAGTTTTCTGAGTAAATGCGGCTGCATAAAGCACTTCAGTTATTATTGGAATCTCCTCGTACCTCTCAGCACGTAGATTGAACTGCCCACAATAGATTCGCTATTGTTGGAAAATTCTTTTTTTGGCTACGTTCGTTCAACATGGATTTGCACGTGATCCGCATGAAGCTTGGTTGTATAATTCTCTCGCGATCATCATAGCAACTTAGAAGTTCTTAAAACATTTTTATATAAAGCCTAGTCTAGCCAAAGATTTTTTTTGCGGTCGCTGGGAGTCGATATATGGAGGTGGTTCAGGACCACCAGGACCTTTTTGTGGCGTCGTACTGGCGAAATATAGATTTCGCCAGTACGACGCCACTCATTCGTTCGTGTGTAGGCTGATATGATGATGCTGATAAATAAGTAAATAAATATTGCTGGACAATTCACACAGTATTATCTAGCCCCAAACTAAGCAGAGCTTGTGTTATGGGTACTAGATAACTGATATACATAATACAATACATTACATAGATCGTTTTTTTAAATAAACTTAGAAAACGATCACAACACCCGGCACAAACACCTGCAGATCGTAAAAATATTTGTGCCAAGGCGGGAATCGAACCCGCAACCGGACCAACCTGTTACAGGCGGACCATACACCACCGCGCCACAGAGATCGTAGTTTTTTTATTTGATGATTTAGTATATGGTACAGACACCTTCCGACCCAAGGCACAACTAAGACATAGTCCAAAGTTTTCTAAACAAATATCATATTCATTCAACAAGCCCACGAAAATAGAAACAACTTCTTATTTAGGTGACGTGTTGGTTCGAGACGATTTCATAAATAAACACATGTTACGTGAAATTGTGGAGCGAAGCCTTCATTTGATAGTAGGTAGGCTTGACAACACCAAACACAATTCTTTCTTATTCCCTTTTTGCAAATGCAAAAGGCGGATTCGTTTTCCTGCAGTAGTGAAATCCTATTGCGTAATTTAAAAAAGGTATTTAACTGAAGCCTTACACATAATGAAAAAGTGTCCTTGTGAAGAGCAAGACTATGATAAAAATTAAAAAAAAAACATTAGTCCCCAAAAAAAGCAAGGCGTTTAAGGCATGTTATGCAAAAGCATAACATACCTTATATCCCAAAATGTGAACTTAGATTGAAACTAGCCCAACTTGATGCTAACCAAAGCAGGCAACACAAAGTGAATATCTAAGACTTCAAAGGCCGAAAGAAGGTACATTCTCAAATATTTGGAAAGCCCAGTATAAACAGGGTGGAGAGATCCAGATTTTTGATTAAACTCCAGACAATGCCAGTGCTATTGTAGAAAGCTCTTTTTATTTTTGTTCTTCCATTCTCGTCTTTAAATACGAAAATAGTAGATCAAGAATCTACCCAGATTGTTTGGAACTTTCTGAATTTGGGGACCAGTGTGGTCCCCAAATTCCGACAGCTGTAGCTCAAGTTTGTATCTAACAGTAAATGGTATGGATCTGAAACTCAGCTATAACTTAGCTATACTAGCTATAGTCTACAAATATTGTACTGTCACAGTGTTCGTGCGGCTTGGTTCAAAGGTGGTTACAATAAAACTTTGCTTTTAGCAATAGGTTTTCGTAATACGACTCGTGGTCGCCTTTTTTTGATGCTAGATGCTGTTAGGAGTACGAACAATGTTCTCGACGTAGATTTTTTATTTAAATTTTACGGCAATTATCACATAAGCTGTGCTTACCCAAATGCCAAGGCTATTCCTACTTACACATAAGTTCAAACAAATCGTTCTAGTTTCGCCAACGCCAGTGATTCGGGAAATGCAAAATGATTGATATTTCCTCATCCATCCGACTTCAGCGCTCCATGACTGATTTGTCTGACACAATTTGTTACGAGAATACACGCGATGTTCAGTCTGAACCAGTAACTGAAGTGACTTTATTTGGATAGACTGGTTTTTATTCTTTGAGATTTCTTACTTGAACAGTCTCTTCAAATGAAAATCCATTAAACTACGGGAGATCCAGAATCGTTCCATAGCATAGCAGGTGAAATTTGGTGTTAGTTGATTACTGATCATAATAAACTATTATAGCTAAGAGTCAGTGGATTTTGCAACGACTGACGACATTTGTAATCCTTTGCCTATTAGGCAATTTCTGTGAATAACGGGCGTAGATTTTTTGACAGCTTTTAGGCAAAAAACGGGCTTGCGAAGGCTAACAGCCGGTTTTTCATTCGCTTGTTATAATTTGACTATAATTTAAGCTTTTTTATCAAGTTTTGTTTTGCGAATAAAGTCTTGGTTTCTCCACACACAAGTAAAAGTAAAAGTCATTTATTTGCAAAAACATGTGTAAAAAGGTGATAAATAATTATTTTAGAGTCAACATGTTTACATGTCAACATGTTAAACACACTAGAGGTCAACAAAAAGTTAAAACTATTGTCAAATTCTAACAAGCGGGAAAAAAAACAGCTGTAAAAGACTAAGCGCTAAAAAATATACAGAAAATCTGTCAGAAATCAGATTGATTGAAAGATTGGACCCAGAAATCGGATTTTTGCTCGTAAGAAGTGCGATAGGTGGTATACAATTTTGGAAGTAAAGAGTTTTATAGGATTTTTGTACTTAATGGCTTTCATACCAAACAAAAAAAGGTGCACTGGACCACAAGAGAAACAAAAACGGTGCTAAATATTTTGTTTATGAAAAAAAATCAAGAGTCGGAATACTTACACACGTTTAATTACTTTGTGAATTACCACGATTCTCTCAAGGGCGATAACGATTTAAAACACAAGTTATCAGAACTTCCTCACTAAATAAAGATTTAAGTTTTGCGCTTCATTGACCGCATTTATTAAATGGTAAATTAATCCCGGAAATTGCAAAGGCTGAAAAGTATAAGCCGGGAAAATATAATAGATAACTAACTAATAAAACACTAAAACTAATAAAATCTTACTGTCAATTTTGAACATAGATTTTATAAATAAAATTTTCGATTTCGGCAGGAATCGAACACGTGCTCCACCCTTAGTACGGGTGTGCTCTTATCAACTAAGTCATGAAATCCTAGTCTGTTCCGTCAAAAATCTTTGGGACCTTTCATGTTTGGGACCGTCATGGATGTGGACATTGGCATATCTTACGGCTCAAGCGCCGAAATCGAAAATTTTGGCAACTTATTTAGTAGAGATTGCCCAGAGTGAGAGGGCTTACGCACTATAATACATAAAACCGAAATGGGAAAACGATATGACGACAAAAGATAAACGCAACGGGGAAAAGCAGGCCTACAACCAGTATATGACATAAAGGCAAACCTCAACAGCCTATAATGGTCCACAGCTGAACGCAGGCCTCCCCCTGATAATCACCTTATCGGCTATTATCTCATGGGGGTAATTCCCATAATCCCCACGCTGGGCAAGCGGTTTGGGGATCGCATTTCCGTGGTAGTAAAAATGTGGCCAGTTTCCAACAAAAAGCCAATGGTTTTTTATTCCAGAGAAACTATTTTTATCTTTATCAAAATCTGTTGTTTGCGTCAGAACTTTTTTGTTTACTCTAATGACCACATCCGTAAACCTAGCCGCAAGTTAAAACATATAAATTTCATTAGCAATAACAATTTCAAAGAACAGTAGGAGGTAGGTTATATTATGAAATGATTTATTGTTCACATGACCAGCCGTCTATTTTGGTTGAAGGGACTTTTTACCCGACTACCAACAGGGGAGGGTTATGAGGTTAGCACCCTATGTTTGTATGTTTGTATGTATGTGGCCGATTTCTTTGTTCCCACGTAGCGCTGAAACTACTGGTTCGATTTCAACAAATTATGTATCGATTGATTCGTCTCAATACCCCGATGGTTATAGGCTATAGGATTTAGGGCTCCGACCCCGAATAAGCCTTCAAAACGCGTATTAAAATTTAGGTAGCCGCAGGCTGCAGGCCCCATAGAGAAAAATTACAATACCTACGACCTATTTTCATTTTCAACTCTATGCCTATCAAATATGACCGATACGTCATTCTATTTTGTCAATGTAAATGTTTCAAACTTTTATAACTTTCACGTAGTCGGGTTGTAGTTTTTAACTTTATCTTGTTTACCTATGAGAAAGAAATGCCGATCTTTAGCAATCGAATTATATGGATCCGAGATGGGAGAGCCGTGAATCGCAAAGCTTATACAATTATTTGTTACTAGCGGTCCGCCCCGGCTTCGCACGGGTATATTCTTTTTTACTCAGTCATAATGTAGCTTTCTAACTATAAAAGAATTTCTTAAATCGGTCCAGTAGTAAGTTTTTCGTTAGACAAAAATACAAATATTTTCTCTTTATAAACGTGTAACGTGTGTGTGTACAGTGTAGAAACTTATTTAGAATTTAAATCTTTGTTTTTTTTACCTTCTTTTTATGACCTTTTTATTTTTTCGTTTGTTTCTATGTTGTTATCTGCAACCTACTTTTATTTGCTCGAAGCGTCCAAACGGATAAAAAAAAATGATAATTCAGTATCAAAATATTCGACTGGACTCCTATATGGTTCTGAGCTGCATTTTGTAGGCCTTTTGACCCCTCATTTTGTGAAATTTTTTATAAAGCGGCGACCGAGATGTTTTTTTTTAGTTTAATTAATAACCTAAATGGTTAAAAAACTAGAACATATATATGACTTCTCTGGAATTCCTGCTCATATTTCTACTGACTGAAGTCAGAGAGAGAAGCTAGTAGTTCAATAAAGTGAATACAAGCCATTCCAAACACGAAGCTCAACCTATCAACGTCGTGTCGGTGGTCTAACGATGTCAAATGCAATTAATGTTACCTAGATCACAGAGTTTGTGTGGCCGTGCAGTTAACAGAACTGAGACTTGAGTCCGGTTGTTGTACCGACGTAATCGTGACGTCACATTTTTGTGTGGGATTTGCGTAGTTCTCTGCCCGCATGAAAAACGGTGAGAGGGATTTCCGGACTTTAAAAAAATGTAATTCCAGTTTTGCCCCTCAAGGGGGATTTTTCAAGGGGGAAAACGGGTATAAGCCGATAGAATAGAAACGCTGTGCCAAATCCTATGGAAAAATGAGACGAACGATCACGTTTCGATACTATCTATAGTCAACTGGACTCGGGGCTCTGGTAGAGTCAAAAAGATAGTCGCCTCAGTGGTTGAACATGCTCCTCTCCCAAAAACCTAGGTGCCTACTACTATGGACTTATTAAGAGGAGAGCTGACACGGACAGAAGCTAGAAAACGCTTTTAAGTCCTACTAACATTAGAAAGGTGAAAGTAACGCTGTGAACATTTTTACCCAAAGAAACTCTAAAATTACTGATTGGATCGGGATGAAATTCTGCATAAAGAAGTGGACCTTTTTTTTCCCAAAAAATTGTTATCCCAAGCGGCAGAAGCTAGAATTTTACATAATTTTGTTAGGTTAGCTACAATGTAAAACCGTTGCAATATTTTTAGAACATATTTTTTAAAAGTTTTTTAGAAGCTTTGTGTTTTCCGCGACATTTGTTATGAAAGATTTTTAAGTAATTCCTATAAAATACTGTTCTGTTTTTTCAGCGTTCGATAAAAAATAATGTCTTATTTGTAAAAAGCTAGTCCTGCCGTGCGCCGAATCGATGAGAAACAAATCCTCTTGATATTTGTTGCTGATAAAACAGTAATTTCACGCTTGTCATCCTTCTTCATCGAGCCTACGTATCAAAAGTAAAGTCATGGAGGTGGACATTGGCATATTTTATTTGACGACCGATGTGGCGCGGTAGGCGAAGGTCTGCCTGCAGGGTTGCAGGTTCGATTCCCGCCTCGGGACAAATGTGTGTACGATCTGCAGACATTTGTTCAGGGTGTTCTGGTTGTTTTCTATGTATAATAAAAAATATCTATCTATGTTTTGTATTGTATTATGTATATCAGTTATCTGGTACCCTAACACAAGCTCTGTTTAGCTTGGGGCTAGATAATGCTGTGTGAATTGACCAGCTTTATTTATTTATTTATAATCCTATAAGTACATTTAATTTCATCAAGTTATTTCTATCCTACGGGAACTGGTTTATAGGATAAAACTAAGAAACCTATGCTTGCCCACGTGTTATTCCATCTGTGTTCAGGTTTAGACCAACATCGATGCTAAATTTCAGCCCGATCCGTTCAGTAGTTTTGTTGTGAAGAAGTAACAAACATAATGTACATTGTTAAACTTGCGTTGATTCTATTTCAGTTAGTTTATTCCGTTGATTTTCCAAAGTTAAATAAAAATAAATACATCCATTTTTTTATCCTTTTTCAAACCCAACGTTTCCATTTATAATATCTGCAGTTAGCTCAATTGCTTCAATTGTAAATACTAGTTTTAATTTAATTCTATTACCTATTTGATTGTAATTTTCTTTGTTACTAGAGTTATTCATTTATAATATTAGTGTGACTTAATATTAAACATCATTATTACAGACATAAGATACTAGTGTAGATATCTCATGATATAATTTATGTATATAATAGATATATTTTGATGGTTTCAGATGATATATGAGTTTGTATCATGAGCTAATGTGCAATTGGTGCTACTAAGTAACAAAACGTGTCAGTAACACATTTTTGCCGATATCTTAAAGAATGCTGCCAGCATTCTGGGAACACTACCTTTTGGTGACGGCTTAGATTTATAGAAAATAGATTTAAGTTCTGTCTTAAAGTAAATTTTAATATATGTTTGTAAATTAACCGCTTAGTAACCAGAAACGTAACTTCGTAAATGATTAGATAAAGAACCTCATTTGATTTGATTTGATATGTAGGTTAGTTACTTACCAACACTTTTTTACCAATACCTTTTTAAAATAACACGTGTACAACAAGATCAGTGAAAAATGGTGACCCGTTTAGCTAGAATTATAGGAAACGAACATATATCCCAATAATAAGTTCTGACAACTGTGATTGATCCGGAAAAACTAGTGCGTGCCAACCAGATGCCAAAACATCGTGGCATGATTGAATGCTTACCCGATACCCAGTTTTGATGGATAAATATTTAGATAGGAGTTTTATTCGGGTTAAAAGAATAAACGAATAAATCTTACGATATTATACCTAATGGAAAAAGGATATTTCTGTCACTGAATGCCGAAAACTTTTGAATGATTTCTATTTGTTATTTACCTATATGGAAACTAGGTGGCCCGGCAAACTTCCTTACGCCTTAGAATCAGAGATACGAAAAATTTATGAGAATAGTTATTTGTTAAGCAAGAGTGCAAAGTTGCTTTTTAACCGCGTGCTCAATTTTGATGTTCGAGCAAGCGAAGGATTCATAAATAATTTTATATATAAATATATTCATTCTAATGCGGTGTCTTGGCGGTACAAATTCTAAGCCGGCACCACACGACATGTAAAACAGTACCTTTAAAACAATAAGAGCCAATGGACAAACATTTTGATTAATTCGTAGAATGGTGTTCTACGTTTTAAAACAAAAACGTATTTTTGAAACCTAACATCATGGTTGCACCATCGAGGTCTGTGATTGCATCTCCGAGGCCTGTGGACCCTTAGGGTCTGTGCCCTTTACGCTGTTGATTGGATCACATCATTATATAAAAACCCTTTTATGTCGTGTGTTCATGAAATGGACGGATTTATTTCTTTAACATCGGTCGGATCGGCTATCATTTTTATCTTTAAGACTTCAGAGAACGGATAAAATTGGTGATATAATGATATTGAAAACCTTTAAGTTAAACAGTAACGAAATGGGATAATGGGATATTTCGGTCCTTATTCGATATGACAAATTAACAAAATGGAACACAATATTGAAAGGGTAAATAATGGTAATTTAATATAATGTTATGGTTACATAATAATTCCCCACACTTATCCGAAAGCTTATGGGCTATTTTATGGTAATATTAGTTAGAATCTTTGATTGTTTGCGGCGGGAGATTGTGTTGACCAGTATTGTTATTGTTTTATGTAAAAACAATATGGTTACGTTGTTCGGGAATTTTATCGTTAAAATACCTACACGATAAAATGTTGGTAACATTAATTTTTGAGTAAATTAAATTGACATATACCTAGATTAATTCACGTTACTTTTAAAAATACAAGATATTGTTTATGAGGTTTTTAAAATCTTGGAGGAAGTCATTATTACAAAAAGTATTCAGATCCAGATGAGAAAAGTTGTTATGAAACCGCTAATGCTGTCTGAATGTTAATATTTCAGGATTCATCATCACTCACCTATAAATATACATTCCAACATTCTAAACATTCAGGTTAGGTACCTAATTTCATAATATAGGTACCATTTAATTACAACGAACACCTGTGTAATGTGAAATGTGTCGCGTTTCAGAAGGAGGAGCTGTTCGGAGCTGTCCTAAGTTAGAGCAGAGGTCGGGTTGCTATGTGCCACAAAAGGGACAGAAGGAACATACTTCAATTAAACCAACTTACGAACTAAACGGCCACATAGGACCATTAATAAAACGGTAAATAATTAACATGAACCATCACAAACACGTGACATCTATAAGTACAATAACTAATCATGCAGAAAGGGGGTTGCGAACGTGCGTAGCATGTGTGGCCTGTTTTTACTGGGGCGTAATTTGACAAAGGCCTGGCAATACCCCAACAACCATCAACCCTCCAGTTACTATCCATTATTATCACTTCACTTTCACGTTATGAGCTTCATATTCGTTAGCAAGTGAGCTGGATAATAGATATTAACCTCGCCATTGGGAATGGGCGTCGAAGCGAAGGTTGTGGTCGAGATTACCCTGCATTTGTCGAAACGATCCCCTAGAAGAAATCAGTTTGAAAGTGTAGGAAGTACACAATATTAAGTACCGCTTTTAGGGGCGGTGATGAGCAGAGTTGGCGCGGCGACGTTCGCAGCCCCTGGCACTCGGGGTTGGAGACAGTCGCATGCGAAGCGGGAGGGGCGACGGTGGGGCAACATGAACGGGGCTCACTGAGAGGATGGTGCGGCGGCACGGAGAACGTGTAGTACTTGGCCGTTTGGTTGTGCGCTCGGAGCACAGAGCTGTGGGTCAGCGTCACCACCACCACCAGCACGGAGGCGAGCGCCAGCGCGAAGAACGAGGCGGCAACGGCAGCCACCACGCGGCGGCGGCGCGCCTCCTTGCCAGCGTCCTCCGGGGGCAGCTCGGGCTCCGGCAGCGGCGCAGGCGGCGGCTCCGGTGACCGGCTACGCACGCTGGGCCCACGGCTATGTGGCAGCTCCAGCGTATGCCGCCGCGAGCGGCGCGCGCGCTCGCAGTCTGCCGCTGAGGAGTGATGCCGGCGCAGGCGCTGCGGCGCGCCCGCCGTCACCCGGCACGAAGCCGAGCGCAGCGTGCGCGCCGGCAGCATCAGGTCATCGCTGGAGGTGCGCGGCACGCGGGCCGAGTGCACCGACCGGAAGGAGTGCTCGCGCGCTGAAGTGCTCGGGAACGGAGCGTCAACAGAAGCGCGGGAAGAGTGTCGAGAGAACCTCTCGCGATCGCGATGATCCACACGCACCGACATCGTGCGGGCGGAGCGCGCGGCGGCGGCCGCCCGAGTGACGGATCCCTCCCCGCGAGTCCGACGACGAGCGAGCCGCGCGCCGTGTTTACACTCGTTCCCGATCGCACAAAGAATGCTCGCTACAAATATATTCCTCTACACTGCATGCCGAGGTAACGGGATGTCTCGCATTTTAAACGTCCCGTCGTCGGGTCCATATTTGCGCGATTAAGGGTGTTTGGGCTTCCCTTTTAACGCCTAACTTAGAGTCAATGTTTATTCAATTCGAAACGCCGGATTTTCGATTTCGTAGACGGAAAAGAAATTCTATTATGCATGCATGTGTCGCTGTGTACTTGGAATTTAGGGTTGGGTTAACCCTGGGAGAACTTTAATATTGATAGTTTCGCTGCCCAATATTTACAGAAATTAAGTAGGTAAATTACCATATATTTTGAATGTTTCTACGAAAATTAAAATACAGCAAAATAAAAGGATCCAATTTTTTACTACGTAAATTCTATAACCAAAAACCTAACCGAAAATAAGCCAGCTCTGTAATATCGATAGCGCCTTATAGCAGAGACTGGGCGCTAAATAGAGCGAGCTGCTTTTGTTGTGGGCTCCACGTTGTCAAGTTAAATTGTCTCGGCGGGAAACGAAACAGATAGTAGAGAAGTTGTAGCGAGGCCGCTACATCGACACTATTCAATAGGCAGAACTGGAGAATGCCTAGGAACACAATGTGCGGTGACGGGCTCTTCACACCGTCGTCATACACTCGCATTTTCCGTTTCTTTCATCAGATTGTATAAGAAAACTAAGTTCGTTTCATTTATTAAAAATTTAATTAATTATTCCAAACTTAAAATACTTAGATAAATTTCTAGAGATATTTAGAGGATTCAACTTATTTTTAACCGTTTCAAACCAAGGGTTCAAGATAGTGTTTTCTTGACTTACCTGATTCTTATTCGTATTTTATGTGACAATATATATTGTATATTTAATTTAAAATTTTTACTTTACTTTATTTACTAGTTTTCTAGTAATGCTGTAATTTATTTCGTTTTTTGGTGGTAAGGGCATGGTGGCGCCCCGAATTTAATTTTAACAGCATGATACCCTCGACAAACACTAACTTCTTTACAGAATACAGTAGTGAAAGGCTCATGAAAAATGTATCTTACTAAATACTGTATCTTAGCAACAATGGCATCACAAGTTTTCACAGTACCGTTGTCAATTCAACTGACGCACAATAGCACAAGCCCAACACAATGCCTATCGGACATCCCAAAGATAAGATAGAGGCTTCACTCATAACCTTTGGCGTGTGGAAAACACTGAAAGATGTGACACATTTCTTTCGACAATGCGATTGCTTCGATGAGGACATTGAAAAACTTCGTGGTGACGTCAGGAATGTAACGAGGGTAGAAAATGTTACCAAAAATATAACGTCTACGTGTTCATTTTCAAATAATATAAAATAAAGGGTGTTCAAATCTAGATAGGTACTTACATAAAAGGCAAAATGTTCCTGATTGTTATTATGCGCTCGATCTTAAAAAGTCTAAACTGACGTAATAAACATTGAGACCCATTTAATGCGACCTCGAGTCAACGACGCCAAAAGAAAAATTAAACAATGTCTATTCTAATCTTGCTACCTTTGATTTCTCGACGACGGAGACCAATTGTTGACACTGTGACAGTTATTGGGACCCATGCCCATGAATAATTCACAAAATGCCTGGTATCGCTATCTGTATCCATAAACTGTAGACCGCAAGGCAAGTAGTAAAGTTATAACGACAGAAGGCTTACGCGCTGGTTTGAAGAGATCGGGTATTTCGGTATTAAAATATTGTTCCAAATAGAATACAATAATTTATATATACTTAAGTCACAAATAGTGTGGGTGACCCACACTAATTAAATTAAGCTAAGGCTAAGGCCGCCTTTTGTACTGTATTATGTTTATTTTAGATATAAGATTATTTATTAATGTTTATTTTTATTGTACAATAAAGTGTTCATATTTATAAATACTATTTAACGGGTATTTATCGCGTTTAATTACCTTATTTTCCCGACGTTTCGACAGGTTTACACACTGCCTTTTTTTGCCGTGGTCACGGGATGACCACGGCAAAAAAAAAAAATATGTGTGTATGTGTATAAATATGTGTTCAGATCGCGTAAGTTTAAAAATATTAATAAAGTGTTCATTCATTCATTCATTAATTCTAAGGACTCAAAGTTATAATCTTATAGAATTGGTATAGTTTACATGGTGGCCGAATCATTGCACGGCAAACCTCGGCCACTAGCTTCTTTTAATACCTACCATCTAGTTAAAATCCTACTCAATGATACCAACATAACAACAAAAAAATAAGTTATTGATTTTTATCACTACATATAGTATAAAACAAAGTCACTTCCCGCTGTCTGTCCCTATGTATACTACGAAACGGACTTTGATGCGGTTTTTTTAATAGATAGAGTGATTCAAGAGGAAGGTTATGTATAATACATGCACCCGTGCGAAGTCGGGGTGGGTCGCAGTTTACAATAAATGTACACTTAGAAAAGGTCAAATTCTTAAAATGAAACACTGACACTACTATTCGGTAAACGTGCTGGGGTAAACGTGTTCTTGAGTGGAGACCGCGACTCGGCAAACGTAGTGTAGGACACCCTCGGCCAGGTGGGATGATGATCTGCGAAAGACTGCTGGCAGATGCTGGATGCGGCAAGCTGAAGACAGTATGCTATGGCGCTCATTAGGGGAGGCCTATGTCTAAGTGTGGACTAAATTAATATAGGCTGATGATGATGATGACTACTATTCGGTATATGTAGTTTAATAATATACAGAGACTTTTAGGCCGCGGACAAAAGTAAGTTATACAGTTTTTTCCGGGATAAAAGTAGCTCATGTCCGTCCTCAAGATAACGTCTACTTCACTGTCAAATTTCATCCGCTCAGACGTTTAGGTGCGAAAAAGTAACAGACACATAGACAGAATTACTTTCGCTCTATTAATATTAGGGTGGATGATCAAAAATAACTATTTAAACCTGGTCGGTAGATAGGTAAGATAAGTTTGATTGAAATATTTCTAAAATAGTTGTAATTTATACCAGAACGAAACTATTCAGACGGGGACGGGAACCATTCCTTGAGTTCAAGGTCGATGAGGTCACTTTGCTCGAATTTTATTTGTTTAACACTCTTTATGTAGCAAGAAAATATAGGAAAGAGCGTCTGTAACCTTGTTTGTCAGTAAATTCATTTCGTGATCTTTATACATAGAGGACGGCTGTTCTTACAGAATTATATCGACACCAGGGACAACATCGATGCATGCGGATCCTCCGCACTTGCACTCCAGACGTAGAAATCCGAACATTACCTACATAAGTTTTCAATTAAAACCTTTCTGCACTGCTATGAAATGAAAAAATAAAAAATGCTGGACAATTCACACAGTATTATCTAGCCCCAAGGTAAGCAGAGCTTGTGTTATGTATGGGTACTAGATAACTGATATACATAATAGAATACAATACATAGATAGATATTTTTTATTATACATAGAAAACGACCAGAACACCCTGAACAAATGTCTGCAGATCGTACACACATTTGCCCCGAGGCGGGAATCGAACCCGCAACCTCCTGCGTCGCAGGCAGGCCTTCGCCCACCGCGTCACAGAGGTCGTCAATACTAGAAATAAAGGGGAAATGAAGAGATATAGCAATCAACATGAGAAGCCAAGCCCTGTTTCAACCAGATTATTAACCTCACGTATCATATTTGTCAAAGCCTACATGACTCACTTATTAGAAGGCAATATATAAACACCATGATTATGTAGGTATATCATAAACTTAGTGGAGCAAAGCCAGTAGCAACATAATAATATGTAATTAATTAAACCTTGGGCATGCTCGGGGCTTAGAATTTCATAAAGCTTAGTTGAGAAAATTAATCAAAATCGTGGTAGGCTCTTTGAGATGCTAATACCCACTGATGGATATACTGATCATCTCTTTCTTTGGCCTATTTGTTCTTTTTACTAGCGAAGGGTGGTGAAAGGGGCCGTGGGTGACCGGGATAGTGGTTTTTATTTCGGTCAGCGAATTAGCATTGCTAGCTTTTGGTCACTGACTTTTGGAAACCTTGTTCTAGAAAATGTTTTTTATGTTATTTGTAACTATGTATGTTACAACTGTTGTATGGGTTTTAATATACTATACTATAACTAGCCCATACAACAGTAACTTGACACTAACTTATAACACTTGTAATAAGTAACTTGACACACCGAGTGATTACAATTACTGAGAAGTCTCGTTGAAGGATTTTTTTTAATAAATTTGTTCTTTTTTCAGCACTTGCTGATAACGAGACTTCGTCCACGTGAAGTGGTTTAAGAAATGATCTGCGTTAATTAAAACAGAATTATCAGATTCTAGACCGGTTTGATTTGTCTTTTCAACAAATCCTATGCCTACAAATATAATTAATCCAAAAGCTACCCTGCCTGGTCGCCTTTGTTACCTTTTCATGCCTAAACGGATGAACGGATCACGAAATTTGTCAAGGGGAGGATATCTTGGATAAGGCATAGCCTACTTTTTATGCCTAAAAAACACAGAGGTCTATTGCAAAAAAAACTACTAATAGATTTTACTCAAAACTAAATCATCATAATTTCAGAACGGCTGCACCGATTTTCATCAAATATGAACTCGTAAGAACACTTACAGAAATATTTTCAGTGATTATATTATTCTACGATTTCGGAGATAAATGGGAACATTGGTATCCACAAACAAACAAACAACCTCTCATCTCACCCTAAACGAAAACTATAATATCAAGATAGATACTCCGTTTCGTCAAGACACCAACAACGGTATTAAAATAAATTGTTCGATATAAATGAATAAAAAAATAAAATTCCTTTATTCAGACATTTTCCTTAAATTACAAGTTACAAAATCAAGAAAAAAATATAAATTTACATGAAATGAGTTATTATTATTTACAGAACAACAACAATTTTTTTTGAGTTCAACAGAATCCAAAATTAATATAACCCATTGGGATATATCACAGAATAGCTACCCACTTTATAGTACGGTTATACGTAATCATAAACAAAACTGTTCACCTATTATTATTTCAGACCTCCTCTATTTACGACAAACAGAAGTTGTGATTAGTAGCCCGTTTGAACCTACCCAAAACAGATATGCTGACATAGAAAGACGAGTATTTACATAGTATTTTAACAGATCACGCACCATTTTAAGGGTATTCGGCTACTTTTAGGGCGTACAAGCGTTGTTTATTTTACTTTTATTGCGCATAAAATAAATTTCAACCTGTAACGACTGGGGAGTGGTTTTTTATCCATACGTTGTAAAAAGACAGCGTTCTTGATCTTTTTTTGAAATTCGAGTAAATTATTTCATTATTTTAGGTTATTCACTATTGAAAAAGAATAATAGATGATTTAGATTATAAATCACGACGCTCTGACTTTCGCGAGACGTTAATACTTTTCTTGAGACGTTGGCCATAAGTACGTTTTTCGTGACACGTCGGAAGACTTTGTGAGACATTGGGAATGAGCACATCTCACGTGAGACGTTAGGAATAACCCAAATAAAGATACCGAGATACGGTTGATAAATTTTTTGGCACATATAGAGGCATAGATTTTACTTATTTCAATGTATTTAGTATATTCTAAGGTTATTTTCGCGAGAACTCATAATAAAACACTGTTTTTACCGGATTGAAAGCGTATATTTTATATTTTGTTTATAACCTGACGTTTCGGAAGCTTTTCAGCTTCCATGGTCACAGGCAGACTGAGGTGACATTTGTCTTTACAAGTAATTTGAATTTTGCATATCTACCGTCAATTATACAACTTTAATTCCGTATGTACGCAGTAATCACTAACAGTGTCTTGATGGGTTGTAGCTACGGATTGCTGGGTCCGAAACGTCAGGTTATAAACAAAACATAAAATATACGCGTTCAATGTATTTGTTAAACAGTTGTAGAAAAGTGTAAACTCTTTAATGAAAATAAATCTCCCTTGAAGAATAGAAAAGATAATATTGTATTCAAATAACGAACAATCCTGAACTTTGATAACTGTATCAGGGCAAAAACTGTAAACTCCGTCGTGAAAACTCAAACAATGATGAAACTGTAGACTTGTAAATATTGGAAACCTGAGACTTGCGAACTCAATGTTTCACCAAGTAATTGTTTGTGATTTTGCAGCCAGCTCAAATAAATTTTTAAATGGAGTAAAAAGTTTCTTCGTTGATAAGCTAAATTCTCACACTTTATAATCAAGTAGCCCTCTATACTATGGAATATCTATTAATACAAAAGCACTAAAGTAAGCAGAGCAAGCCTTATGAGAATTTTGATCATTGGTTGGTCTACATGAAAAACGTGGGTGTTCTTCCAACACAAACTTGGTTCGTAGCTAACAAGCTCACAATAATGAATATATGAAAAACACCACACACAACTTTGTTCATGAGAATACTTTTAAAAGATGTTCAGATACTTTTAAGAGATGTTTTCTATGCATACCTAATAAAATATATATGTTAAGGTATGTAAATACATATATAAAATACTGATTCACTTCTCGCTGATACATCTGTCATCTATTTATCTAAGTACCAACTCCTCAATTTGTAATTTACCCACCTTAAACTAAACCTTTATATTCTTCATCTATTTCTTTAAAAAAAGTATATTAGGCGTATCAGTTATCTACTTAGTACCCATAACAAAGGCTCTGCTTAGCTTGAGGCTAGACGATGCTGTGTGAATTGTCCAGCATTATTATGATTAATTTTTGCAGATCATACCAGTTATCAGCGGCGTTAATTGAACCCGTATGAAACCTCAGACACACGCTGAGCCACAGAGGCAAATAGGCACTACTTTAATACTATATTGAGTATAAGAGATTATAGGACAAAAACATGTCCACTGTCCCATATCTCGCCAACTTGTGACTGGAGCGTAGATAATGCCTGTTTACTCTGTTCTCTATTAGGATAAATGTCACTACTAAGACATAAACCGGTCACTCAGATAGTAAAAGATCCCGTTTACTCTCATTTAACCTTATAGGCGTGCGGGAAGTAATGAATTGAGATTTACGGACTTGCCACTCTAGCTTACGTAATGTGTTTTATATGGTCCATTTTTCTACTGCCAGCGTGAAGATAATGGGGGAAGGAACGCCCTTTTTAATAGTCATCGATGACTAAGCTAAAAGAAGGAGAATTCAGAGAAGAATTCAATAATTTCCCAGTGACTAAAACATAAGTTTTAAAGTAAATAGTTCTAGCAGTTTTTAAAAGAATAAAAGAGCTCGTTTCGTTTTTTCCTCCGAAACACTACTTCGTCCGAAGTGGAAAATAGCAGCGGCAACATTACGTTATTAAAAACTTACGCAAGAGAAAAAACGGAAACGAAGAAAATATTAATAAAATATGTATTTGGGTGCTTTCGGTTACCCAGGGTTAAAAACTTGTCGATAGAATAAGGTACCATATTAAATAGGTACCAATCTGTGCTACGACATTTTACTAGATAGGCTACACAAGTAATTATAGGTACTCCTTGTAGAGAAAAGGGAAACTACATAGTCGTCTACGGGAAATACCCGAGCGCAATCAGAGTGGGTTGAAACCATTTCAAAGTGAAATTGGCCTAAAAGGCCTTAAAAGCAGTTATTTAATTTTAAAGGTCCCATGTTGCACTCGAGTACTCTGAGAAATATGATTTAATATTTACGCTGACAAGGTTCTGTACCGTTCTGATCGAGCGCGGGCTATTGGAGTATTTCATTAGCTAAATCAATGTTCAGTTACGCTTGAATACCGCGGATGCTTTTGAATGCAGTCAGTTGAAACGAATTCTGTTTGCGAATTCTTGCAGGAATTCGATTTTTTTCCTGCAATAACGTACCTTTGACTTAAAGACAAACTTACAAAGGTAATTCATCATAATCATCATCATCAGCCTATATAAGTCCACTGCTGGACATAGGCATCCCCTACTGAGCGCCATAGCGCCCTGTCTTCAGCTTACCACATTCAGCATCTGCCAGCAGTGTTTCGCAAATCGTCATGCGGGCGTCCTACACTACGTTTGCCGAGTCGCGGTCTTCACTCAAGAACACGTTTACCCCAGCAAAGGTAATTACGAGACTTGAATTGTAATTCAATTGTAACGTTGTACACCGGTTTTGCCCTCAAAACAGTGATAACATGATGGTTTTACCTATGATAGTACCCATGTTTCAACCTATTTTTTATTAAAAGACTTGTCATTTTAACTGAAATCAAACATTATATACCTATCAGTTCGGAAGAATTCGCGATAAGAAACAAAAAGAGTTCCATTTACTGACCTATATTATCCTTTATAATGGTCAGTGATTCCAGTCATTAGCGAAAAAAACATGAAAATAAGTCAAGAGCCTCAAGCGACTTGCTCACAATAAATACACGATGCCAATTAAACTTGAGCCCGCTATCTATGACATTTTAACAATAAACATGCTATATCTACAAAGGTTTCTTTGTGTTAAAGAAAAATCCGTATAAAGCCTCTCTCCAATTAAATGGAGTGCCAGAAACATCCGCGACGAACCCTGTTTGTGACCGTCAAAATGGTTTTTGAATTCTCTACTCCTACTCTTGGATGTGAAGACTTGATTAGTTAAAGATGCACTCATTTCATGCAAAATAACTTTATGTCATGGTCATTTATTTGCAAGAAACATATTATGCACACAAAATAAGGTCTTAATCTAGATATATGTAGGTTCATTATTTTCTGCACGTTAATGATGGCATGCAACATTTTTAAATTTAACATCCGGTTGGTAATACGTTGATTAGTAAATTTATGATTAAAACTGTTATTAAACAGTAATTTCTCTTGCATATACAACATTTATTACACACAAACACATACAAGTCCACGCATCACACATCAATGGAGCTGTCAAAACGAAAATAAATGCGTGGACGGAGTGTAATGGACGTCGATACGACATTTTGATCAAAGATGAATAGTTACTAATAGTTAATTAGAATACTTATAGAAATGATGAGCGTACAACCATATCTCGCGAAGAACCGACAACCGTTCAACCGGAGTAAACGTGTTCTTGAGTGGAGACCACGACTCGGTAGGTAAACGTTGTGTAGGACGCCCACCGGCCACGTGGGATGACGACCTGCGAAAGACTGCAGGCAGATGCTGGATGCGTCAAGCTGAAGACAGGGCGCTAAGCCGCTCATTATGCGAGGCCTGTGTCTAGCAGTGGACGAACATAGGCTGATGATGAGGATGATTGGCGTACAACTGGTTGAAAAACTAAGAATTGAAACCGGTAGTAAAACTAAGAATTTAGCTATATCAACGCATAGATACGTAACCTACGTGTGTAAAACAGTTATCAATTGCGTACTACCTACGTGATCGTTTGTTTTTACAAACCTTTTTCAGTAAATTAATAATTCCATTTATCTACGTTTAACTGAGTTTAAATTTATTACAGCATACGAGTTATGGTTCAAAAGATTAGGGATTTGTGAAGAATTAATGAATATATGATTTATAATATGAGTTATTGTTATGTAATTTGAAAAGCTTTAGCTTATCAAATTAAATAACAACAACTCATTTATTTTCTTTCACAAATTTGTCAGATACCTACATTATTTGTGAGAGAAAATAAAATACGGAACGATCTTAATGGTAATTTTAAAGCACATAATGTAACCTATGTGAGAGAATGACGCCTACGAAAGGAAAATCTGTATCATTAAATTCCTTCCTACGCAATAAGTCCACTCAGCAAGTGTAAAATGTAAAGCATATCTCTTAAAACTTATAACAAAGTGTTCTACTTGTAAGAATCAGTATTTCATTATACACAATATGTATAATGAAATACTGATTCTAAACTTATAACAAAGTGTTCTACTTGTAAGAATCAGTATTTCATTATACACAATATGTATAATGAAATACTGATTCTTACAAGTAGAACACTTTGTTATAAGTTTTAAGAGATATGCTTTACATTTTACACTTGCTGAGTGGACTTATTGCGTAGGAAGGAATTTAATGATACAGATTTTCCTTTCGTAGGCGTCTATATGTATGTTTTTTCTTTCTTTCAAAAACACCTCGCAACCAAACAGCATACGATGGGGGTGGGGTCAGTTGCTGATAACATTAACGTCTCGTTTTAACACAGAAGTTGTTTTATCGCTAGCTTCAAATCATTTCTTATCGACTTCTTCGCAATCATATCTGAAGTGTCAAGCTTAGGACAAAGAATCTTTAATTTGGACCAAAATTGTGAAAGCTGTAGCCAAACTGAGAACCCGAGGGTATTTTTGATAAGATAGGTTAGGTCTTTAAACCTAGTAAGTTATTATTTCAAAATCCAACAAGTCGACAGGCAAAATGATGGATAGATTGGATATTCCATTTATCAGCCAAAAAGTTAAAGTTACATTATTATAATGGGATTTGATCCAAGTGAAAAAAATCTCATTGAATTCCATTCGAAAGATCCTACCTTTCAATCCAGAGGGAATTAGTTCAGACAAAGCGCGCTTCATTTTAGGTCACATCTTTCATTAAGCGAGTTGACATATTGTGGTCAACCGTCTTCTTTACGCATCCATGGATCGGTACCGGAGCGTACGGAGCGCAGGGATTTGTACAACGTGCATGGGCTCGGCATATCTGCCGATAGAGACCGCTATTTCTGCTGAAGACGTCATCCACAACAATATCCTCATCACTACGAGCGCTTTGAAAAGACCTACTCACTTTACTCTATAGAGTAAAATAATACCCTTGTAGGTCTTTTATCTCAATCTAACATTTATTTATTATATTAAATTTAGTTTATAAGAAAAATCTAAAATATATTATTGAGATAGCTTAGGCAAAAAAAAACGTATTTTTTTTCGTTTTAGTTCATAAATTATCAAAATAAATTTTAAAATTCAATTTAAAGTTCTCAGTTTTTTTAATAGGTTTATAAACAACATGAAATAGTAGGTGCAATGTTGTTATGTCATACGGCTGCGTGGGCAAACTAAAAAGTATCAACTGTCATCAGCAACATCAGCGTATTTGTTCAGGTTTCACATCTGACTTACGTCATGACCACAAAGCAATATGGCGCCCCAGGCGTCCAGCGTTTTCGTCGTTACGTTACGCGCGCAACTTGAATATGTAAATTTAAAAAGCATTTTTAGGGAACTTATCGATTTTATTCGTTCATCTATAGAACCTTATTGAGTCACTTCAAAAATTGGTGTCGTCATACCCCTTGTCGATGCAAAATCCAAAAGCATAAGAAGCACCTTATCGGCATATTGTCAATACCGACGCTGCGTACGCTGCCAACGCTGTAATTCCGATCCAGTGGACACGTAACTTTAAAATAAAACGTACTCGTAATATCTCTCTCTATAGTCGAAAATTCACACTACATGCATAATATGTATGTAGTGTGAATTTTCGACTCATGAACAACCTTTAACTTGACCTACTATATGTAATTATCTATCCTTGTTGAACAAGTACCTAGATATACAGAAATATAAACCTTTTGCGGTGATCTTCGTTATGAAATAAAATCCTTTTGAGAATCGAGTTATGAAAGGGTTTCCCAAAAATAGGATCGAGTTTTAGGCACCTTCCAGTTATTAAGTAAAGTGATCTTTTCGTAAGTAGGTACACAATTTAGTACACATACACTGACATTGTTAAACTTATGTAATGAATAAGTTATTATTGGACTGTAAGTATAACTTGGTGATTTAATTAGCTTACAAATAATATTTTCATCCCTTAAAAGTTGGGAAATGTGTGAAACCTTATTATTTTTAAGAACGATGGTAAACCACATTTTTTTCAAATAAAAAAATGATTATGTGATTGTTAATGAATGATTATTTACGTGTTTGTGATGATGAGCAGAACCTGCAGTTCACGTAGTGTTACTCATTAACCAATAACCCTGTATATGAGTGAAAGAAGTTCAGGTCTATCCCTAAGTCCAAGCTTACCCTACCGGTAAATTAAACTTTGACCACTGATCCCAAGTGGACTGTTGAAGTACTCGTATAAGGCTTTCATAAAATTGTACCATGATATCGATTTCCTTTAAAAGGTTTCAGGGTAAATGTTGAACCGTTCCGTTATCAGTAGGTATTGTGTTCGGGGTTTTAAGCTGAAATTATGCGTTTGCTCGAGTTACCATAAAAACACTTTAAGTATGAAATAAGGTTTTGTTTCTATAAGTTATTTTAATCGACGCCTTATCTCAAGGAAGACTAAGAATCGCTTGAAGCTCGGTACGTGTTCTGAAATGGTCATAATAATTATTACAAAGAAAGTGCTGCCACATGGTACGAAGACCTCCAAAGTAGGTGTTCCGAGTCCGTCCACTCGCTTCGGCCCAAAGTGGTCCGAACACGGAAAAACTAATTTTATGCTGATATCGTTCCGGTTTCGTCCACACTCTTTTCATTGTAAGTCTCAGTTGAAAGGCGCGCTAGAGCGTCAGCTAAGTTCGAAAAGAAACGAGCGACGCAATAGCTGTTAGAGCTCTATCCCGACTTTCAGAACTGAAGAGAGAAGAGAAGAGTTTATGTTAATAAAACAGCTTCGAACTAGACCGTGCGTTCTCGTCTGCACGATCTAGAGTACTTTTACTAGCGACATCTAGTTATGCGTCGGAACTACAACAGGTCACGTGGCTAATGCATTCAACAATAGCAGTATCTTATACCAACCTTTTTAATTAATTTGTGTCATAACAAGTCCAACATTAAAACAAATTCAATAAATATTAACTAACCAAGATACTAATTAAATAATGAAAGTTCGCACTTAACAAAGATTTAGCACTTCTATAAAACTTAGTACCTTTCTATATGATTTCAGATCTTTTATAGGTGACGCCACTATAAAGAACGCTTGTCGAGTTTTCATATAGGTATGTGTTTTTGATTAGATACATAATGCTGGACAATCCACGCACGCAGAATCATCTAGTAGCCCCGCAGTAAGCAGATATTGTGTTATGGTACTAGATAACTGTATAGGTAGTACATTACATACATAGATATATAAATGTTTTTCATATAAATAGTAAGCACACAGAAAACGCGGGACGAATATCTGCAAATCGTACAAACATTTGTCCCAAAAAAATTGCCAAAATTGCAACTCATTTTCTTATTGTTCATTGATCAATAGAATTTTATTCACTTTGAAGTAGCCAAACGTCATTTTAATATTAAATGATACAAAAAGAATTTTCAATGTATCACGAACCTCAAAGTGGATACTCGAGAACATGATCTGAATCCATAAACACCTCGCTGAAGGAAGTCGAGAAAACAATATTCCTTCGACGATACACAAATTGATGTCGATAGCTCTACCATTTCTTGTTCCTACTGTATTATATTGTAAGAATTGAACATTATGTAGTTATAAAAAATTGTTTTCTATAATCTGATGAAAAGGTTCCTTAAATAATTCATTGTTCCATCATCTCTAGCGTTTATTAGGCCTCCCCTAATGAGCGTCACAGCGCCCTATCTCCAGCTAAATTATTGTATTCATATTTTATTTTATCATAATAATGAGTCTGGTAGTTTTATGCAATAACTTTTTACAATAAGTTTAAAAAATGCATAGAAATTATGATATGTAAACTTAAAATAAATAATATTAAATTAGTGAGTGAGGTGTTCATAGTTTATAACTATTTCAGTAACCACTAGTTAATGTTTTATTTGTTTGTATGTTAATGTCCCACAATCTCGGTTTCACAACGGCATAACCATATAGCATGCAACACTGTCAACTAAAACACAGGCAAGAATGGGCAAGCCCCATTAAATTCTGCTGACTAGACGACCCCAACCAGGCTAGGGAAGCACGCCTACATATTTACATGATTATGCTAATAGGCTGGTTGGAGTGAGAAATCCATTAAAAGTTTAATTAGTTAGGAACACGAATCACTGGCTTAAATTGTCGTTTTGTCATTTACAATGGAAAATTGGAGATATTGAAATTCCCAGTTTGTTCGGTAAATGCTCGGCCCTGCGAATTTTAGGCTGTATTCCGCTGCGAGGCCACAGGTTTACGTCCCATAAAAGTTTGGCGCCTTTAGTATCTCATGTATTTCGGCTGACGTGTTTTGATTAAATTTATTTTTTGTCCAGTTGTAACAAAACTGTTAAGCTTCACTCCTTACATTTACCGAAAAATATATTCTTGTGGTAATAATATATTAATTTTTACATAAATTTCGCGAGTTCCCTTTTGCGCAGCTGAGATTGCTCATATGCAAATAGTTGAGCAATGGGACTTCCCTTTTGTGCAACTAATTTTGTTCCCCAATGAAATTAATTCAGTAATTAATTGCCAACTTGAGTACTTTCTAGTTGTTGTTTGATTGGGATATGTTTTAGGAACATACACGTAATTTAGACGAAATAAATAACTGTCAGATCATCTTATGTTAAAATGACAGATAGTGTCAAAAAGTTAATCAAGCACAGAAATGTTACAAATGTCAGAGATGACATTCAATACAAAAATGAAAGCTATGAATTCGCTATGTAATGCCATCAGCGTTTGCGCTATACATTTGTCTTCATAATTCTTGCTAGGCAAACAATCTTTAAAAGATCTCACGACTCTGTTTGCAATACATATGCAATACGCTAGTGGTCCGCTTAATAATTATGTATAAGACCGCTAAAAATTTAAGTTCAATAAATATTTGACTCATGCACCTTGAGACTGAAACTATTTCATAAAGTTCCGCCAAAGCAATCCCGAGTCCCGCAAGAATTCCTAAATTGCACGATGATTGAAGTTGTTGACTAAAGGCTTACTTGAGCCGATTGTGACAAGCGAGCTTGACCTTTCGTTGTCATGTATAATTTAATAGCCGGGAAGTCTGGATTGATTGCTTAAGGTCCTCTCAACAGGTTTTCGCGACACGCGACTCCATGTTTAATTCATGGAGTTGGTGCTTAGTTTGCACATCTGTAAGTGGTAGACAGCGTCGGGGTGAAATGAGTTAGTCTCCGCAAACTTTGTCGTTTAGAGGTGAATTACAAACGGAAAGTTATGCCACTTTTCATTTTGCACCTGCAGAGGATATAAATGATTAACAAAGTAATGCTCGTTCGGGAATAAGATAACTGCAGGATACCTAAGAATCTTATAGATCTAAGAAGGCGTATGAGGCAAAACCATCGGGGCGTAGACCAGTCGGTCGCCCTGTCGCTAGATGGACGCAGTTGAGACCACTATCCGCAAACTTGACACCCATAGCTGTTGAGAGACAGTTCAGTACCAAGATGCGTGGGAGAAGTCTTGTGTCGGAGGCCAAGATCCACTTGAGCCGCTGAGCCACAGGTATGTAAAGTCTACAAAACTT
Source organism: Eupithecia exiguata (assembly GCA_947086465.1). Classification (NCBI taxonomy): domain Eukaryota; kingdom Metazoa; phylum Arthropoda; class Insecta; order Lepidoptera; family Geometridae; genus Eupithecia; species Eupithecia exiguata. The sequence continues at coordinate 8,453,150 of OX352233.1, forward strand.
TTGCTATTTTTTCGCTGCGCTTGTTATTTTTTAAATTTTCTTATATTTTCAGTCTTCAAAAACGGACTGGTTTTAGAAATTCTTGATGCATAATGTTTTAACTCGTTATACAAGCCATGACGTCATCCATGCAAAATTTTGACGTAGTTCTATTCAATGAGCTCAAGCTCATTATTTTAATGAATTAAAATTGAATTAGCTTGTTGCGCGGTCGAACGAACTTTCTCATTTACAGAGTAATTTGGCTCTGTAACAATTGTTTTTAGAAACTATGCAATTACGTATAGCTGTTCTGAAGAAAATAAACCACATCAAAACAGACATTTCTATTGCTTTAATATCCTTAACTTCTTTGTGTTAGGAACTGGTATGGTACTTGTTTTTTTGTTTAGATTCAATTATTAAGATTTTCTTTCAAATTTAGATTAATCTATAGAGACATTAAATAACGATCTCATTTCTTAATAAGTCTAAGAAAAATCTCAAGAACATTTTGTTATTGAGATTTTACGTAATTTTACTCTCAATGCTTACATCCCATTTCATCATTCACTCACTTGATCATGTACCTTCACTTCACCGCTTACTGAATTCATCACAGAAAAAATACTAATAGGTAATAATCAACATCAAGGCATAATTTTTTCCCCTATTTTGGAAGAGTTACTGAGTAATACTCACTAAACTACTATATAGCAAGGGATGGAGTTCCAATAAGGGAGCATATAAAAATACTCTATCTACGCGTAAGGGGAATATTATTTGCATACAAATTCATACAACGTAGGATCAAACAACTCCGCATTTTGTGCCGAATGTTCTATTTGAAGCTAGAAGAAGTCAAAGGACTATCGATGGAGAAAAATATGAATTTCTATATTTCATTTAACCTTTTTTGTGCTTCTTAGAAACGGAGAGCAAATTCCTATGGAAATCTCAGTAATCATTTCGTCGTAGGTCACAAAAAAGGTGTATTGTACAAGGTAATGTGACCTGTAAAACTTCTATGATACTTGGAAATGGTAAACTAAATAATAGTCTTAGATCCTGATTACTGCTGGTTAGACGGTGGTACATGGTATGTAGAAAACACAGTGGTAGGCACGTAACGCACTCTAAAGTGCATAATCGCGTAGCATATTTTAAAATCAGATGGATCAATTACTTCAAAAATGTTATAGTCGATACACACAAAAAAATAAAGGTAATTTTATAAAAGCGAATGTTTGGATACTTAACACTACAGAACGGATTCGGCTGAAATTTTGTATATAAATATGTAGTTCTAGACCTAGATTAACGTAAAGGCTAGGCTAGGCTTTTATCCTGGAAAACGCAAGCGAAGCTGCGGGTAGAAGCTAGTTACTAATACACAACGGTATCTGCGGTGACACAGTGATCGTCTTGAGTTATTACAAGTATTTTATTTGTGGGAGATGATAGGATGTGTCTCGCCTCGCCTACGTATTCGAATAATGCGAGCTACGAGAATGTTGCTACGGGCCTACGTTACTACGAGACTTGCTACGCTACTACGGAGCTACGAGAACTGCTACGCCGTAGCCGCAGGACGTAGCAAGGCTGCTTTTGCTATTCGATGATTTTCTTGTCTGTCGTGCAATATTAAACCATACTCATGACACTCTGATTTAGACATAAATTAAATAAATACCTACCGAAATAAAAAATTTTTTTAAAAAGTTTTTTATCACACCGATATACATTATAGTAAATATCAATAAAACCTGTATAATAAACATTACGTTTAAAAAATAAGATAGAAATAAAAGGAAACTAAAAACTTAAGAGTTGGCAAGCTGTTTATTTTGAAAATGAAAACCCTTACCTATACTAGTACGAGTGCTGGCAGAAAACCACTTGAAATTCAAACTACCGGTTTTCTACCACAAAAACACGCTACAGCATTAGCTTACATTTCTATTTCACTAAGCACATTTGCCGGGGTCAGTGGTTGTGTAATTCTGCTCTCATTAGCGTTAGTTTACAAGTCGAGTCGCGTACCTCCATTACGTTGGGCGACACCCAGTCGGTGCGGGACGTGATTCTTAAGATCACTCTGTAGAGATAACAGAAATGAAGTGATATTACCTACGGGTTAGAATTGTTACCAACTATCTGGAGTAGGTAACATTCGTACGTGGGGAATAGTGGTAGATTGTTTCTCATTTTCAAGTAGTGTCGTGTGACCTTTCAGAGATTGTTCGCTTAGCAAGAATTATGAACAGCAATGTATTCAGTTTGGCAAACGGCTACTGATAAAGGAAAAAATTAATTAAATGTGTTTTTTCAGCTATCAGAGAGTGCAAGCGGTCCATGAATATATTTGCCAATAACAATCTACAGGGAAGTGCCTTCAGTTATTCCGTGTTCATGATCTAAATCATTATTATTTATTAAATAAACACATTAAATAAACATTAATATTATTTACAAAATAAACTTATAAATAATAAAACCTTTACTGTTACAATTACATAAGGTAATTACAATACAAATTCTCATAAAAACATCGTCATGTAACTGTGGTTAGATAAACTCAATACTCCAATTATCAACGGGTGAAAATATTTCACATAGCCATGAAGTTTAATAAACGTAGTACGTAATAATAATCATACTGGATAATTCACAGAGCATTATCTAGCCCAAGCTAAACAGAGCTTGTATTATGGGTACTAGATAACTTATAAACATAATACAATACATAGATTACATAGATAGATTTTTTTTTAAATGCATAGAAAACGCCAGAACACCCGGAACACAAATATTTGTCCCAAGGCGAGAATTGAACCCGCAACCCCCTGCATCGCAGGCGTACCTTCGCCCACCGCGCCACAGAGGGTGATGTAATTGAAATCTACTTCAAAAACGCAAAACCAGCATAAAGTTATTTTTCAACATGACTGAAAGTAATTTTATTGTACAGACTAGCCCAAATTTCCAATACCTTCCCAAAAATTACCTAAAGGCCTTTGATACATGAAAATGATAAACAAATTTGAAGACCCTCTTCTGAAAACCAGCAGTCGTTTATAATGCTGCGGTTATCTCATTTTTCTTTACCAAGGGCTCAGGGCTGAAGACAGGTGTCAAGTGCGAGTGACGTTATCCGGCGAGGTGACTTGCAGGCTAGCGTCTGGTTTTTTAATTAGGTTACCTACCTACCGTGGTTTGCATGTGGTTTTAGATTTCGGGTTAATATGTGATTTAAGGTGGGGGCGAACCTCTAAGAGAGCGAACCTCTAAGAGAGTCTTAAATGAGAGCGAAAGTAATAAAATCGCTTGAAAATGGATTAAAATGAATTTTCGCTCTCACTTAATGATGATTATGTATTTTGAAAAACTATAACGATACAAACATAGCTACTTTTATTTCTTATCCGATTACGAGTTCATAATTTCATTGCAATAAACGGTATAGTTTCCAAATGAATCGTAAAGTACGTTTGTGAGCCTAGAGGTTCGCATCCTCCTTAAATCACATATTACCCCGATCCACGTCTGTAGGATGACGGAATATATTTTATAGGGTTTTGATTCTTTTAGTTAACTCTCCATTTAAATTTCCGTATAATTTGATATCAGGCATTATAAAGGGTATATCGTAGGGTGTATCGTAAGTTTCCTTCATCTAACGGCTCAAAATATAATAATACAATTTCATGCTACGGCGCAATTCCCCGCTGTAAACAAGTGGTCAAAGCCTGTAATCAACATGTTGCCCGGGGCGCAGTATACATTCCCGATACGTCTTTGCACTTATGGAAACATTTTAATTAAATGCCATGTTCATTGGATCTGAACACTTAATTAATTTATATATTTACAGCCCTAGAGAACTAAAATTGACATACTTATTCACTAAACATAAGACCAATACAGAATTTATTATCAAACCATATTACCTACACGTGAAAATCTCCACATGAAAATGGTTTAATCCCAGTCAAATGACTTTTATCTACGATGACAACAAGTTTTTATTAAAAGCCTGTGTGTACATTTTATTTATTTATAAAGCGGTTTTTCAAACTATTAAAAACTGTGTGTACTGCTGTGTACTCAGTTGTTTAAACACCATGTTTTCTATTATATTTAACTAAGGTAAAGCCAAAAGGGGCCTATCCAAAAAACAAACCTATCCTTTAGGTTTGTTTTTCTCTAACCAGCCCTGGTCCCAAATAACCGTAATTTGATGGTTTAAAAAACCCTAAAAGCAACTTCGAATCCCTTACTTTTCACTACTTAAGTTTTGAGGAAGAAAATACTTATTCATAGGAAATAAAACAACATGGAGCCCCCTCGGGATCATTCTCAATACAACTGCAAAAGAATCATCCAAGTTAGGAAAAATCGGCGGCACATATTTAAAAAAACTAGAACTTCCTTTTTTCAAAGTCGGTTATAAAGAGACGAAAGGCCAAGCACGGGGGTTGTTCTCTAGGGTATAATGGACTGTGTTGTCCCCGTTATCACAGATCATCATTTTTCGATCTCCAATTCATTGTTTTGTGTGTGGTATTCGAAGTTTGAATTCTTTGAAACAAATTGACGTATTAGCACTAATAACTATACATTTATTAAGTACTAGCAGCGCCTTGGCGGTTTCACCCGCGTAGTTCTCGTTTCCGTGGGAATTCCGGGATAAAAAGTAGCCTATGTTCTATTCCAGACTATAATCTATCTCTGTGCCAGATTTCATCTAGATCCGTTCAGCCGTTCTGGCGTGATTGAGTAACAAACATCCATCCATCTATCTATCCATCCATCCATCCAAACTTTGACATTTATAATATTAGTGGGATTAGTCAAACTAACAAGATAAAGTTAAAAACTACAACCCGACTACGTGAAAGTTATAAAAGTTTGAAACATTTACATTGACAAAATAGAATGACGTATCCGTCATATTTGATAGGCATAGAGTTGATGAAAATAGGTCGTAGGTATTGTAATTTTTCTCTATGGGGCCTGCAGCCTGCGGCTACGTAAACTTTAATACGGGTTTTGTAGGCTTATTCGGGGGCGGAGCCCTAAATCCTATAGCCTATAACCATCGGGGCATTGAGACGAATCAATCGATACATCATTTGTTGAAATCGAACTAGTAGTTTCAGCGCTACGTGGGAACAAAGAAATTGGCCACATACATACAAACATACAAACATACAAACATACAAACATACAAACATACAAACATACAAACATACAAACATACAAATATACAAACATACAAACATACAAACATAGGGTGCTAACCTCATAACCCTCCCCTGTCGGTAGTCGGGTAAAAATGAGCGAAGTATGAGAATTTTTACCATTTGTAGATTTCGAGGACCACATTCGGTTCTACGATAATGATGACAACGACTCCGTCGCAATCTCCGGTGTAGAAAGTAATTGTCTTGAAGGTACAGATTTTTCATCATAACATAGATTATAATTTTACATCACAACATAGTCTATTTGACGGAGAAAAACTTATTCATCATCACATGCCTATAGTAGTCAGACATAGGCCTCCCCTAATGAGCGCCATAGCGCCCTGTCTTCAGCTTGCCGCATTCAGCATCTGCCAGCAGTATTTCGCAAATCGTCATCCCACCTGTTCGGAGGGCGTCCTACACTACGTTTCCCGAGTTGCGGTCTCCACACAAGAACACGTTAACCCAACGGTTGTCGGTTCTTTTCGAGATATGACCAGCCCACTGCCACTTCAGCTTGCTAATCCTTTACTTTTGCTAATTACTAAGGAACGACTGTCGGAAGACTATTTCCATATGATTTCGAGAAAAACTTATTCAGTGTGCACTCAATTCGTACAGTGATCGAATTCGAATTCTGTGAACAAATTCGCATCCAAAGTGAGCGCGGCCTTATACGTGTTTTTAACAGCCTCGTTAACAAGCCTACCAAATATTGGCTAGCAATATGAAAGTTAACTGAATAGCAAAATGGCTATTGTTTCATAAATCGAGTTTAAGGCACTCCTTTGTTTCAAACATCCATCACAGTTGTAACTTGCCACACAATGAAATACTCGAATTTGGCGATATATTATACTGATATTTTTAAAGAAGTAGATTAATTTAATAAATTTAGGTACAATGTAAAATTTTTAATGAATTTACAATGTTAAATAACGGCTTGCCTAATCACCAAACTTAATAATTGTCATCTTTGACTCAATAGAACTGCGTTTGACAGGTTTCGCACTGAATAATAGAAGTTAATTAACGATTATCTACCGAATGAATGAAGACATCTGCCTTGGACGCGCCCTAAAGAAGACGGGCTCTCTTGTTCGCGATCTCTTTATAATTCCACTACACGGTTCTATTTATAAATATAAAAATCAGGTTAGGTCAAGTAACACTTAAGAAGACCTTCAACGACTGGACAAGAGCTAAAAAATCTTCAGTCAGGTATGAAATGAAAGACAGAAAATGAGGATTAAATCTCTCAATAACAAAACAACCTACTAGCAAGCGGCTACAGTTCGCATGAAAAACAAATCAAGAACATAAAAAAATAATTGGTTAGGAGTTATAACTAGGTCCTTTTAGTGTATAAAACCGAATAATTATTAAACGTACCTATCTAAAATGTGAGACGGTAACTACGATTCTAGTATATACTTTTAATTTAGAAAATATCTATCTATGACATAAAATTTGACTGACACCGATGCATACGGTCATGTAGGGCAAATTTAGCGACGCGCCCCGGTAGTGCGATTACAGTATATTATCCCATTCAATGGATTCCCCATCCGGGGAAACGGGGTGTAAGCCATTTCGGTTTCTATCACATAAGTTACAAAAGCAAAATTTATACAATTTTCGATGAATTAAAAACGTAGCTGTCTACGTCAAAACTTCTAATCTACAACTGTCAAACTCAATTGTAAATTAAATTTTTAAGCTACTGAACGTTAAAGCCTCGTACTTAAGTTACTCATACTTGACTTTGTTTTTGTCGACTATATTTCATCACTGCAATGTAATCTGTTTGTAACTTTGAATCAGAATTGCGAATCAGAATCAAATCGAGCAAAAAAACGTCAAGTGTGAGTAATTTACAATTGACTTTTACTTAAGTAATAAATTGACGTTGACGTTAAAAATTCTGTCGTCGATCGGCTCCATCCCGCCAGAAAGTTGGACCTATTCATTTTCTAGTACCATCATCATCATCGGCCTTTATTAGTCGGGAAGCCTATAGCCAATAGTAGAACCTATGTCCAGCTGTGGACATCTCACTAATCTAGTACCATATGTATTGGCAAACGAATTCGTTAATGACCATTCTCCCCGATTGGCCCATTCAATGAGAATGGGATATTTTACCGTAATCGCTCTGCTGGCAGTGAACGCGTTAAATAAATCCAATTACCCATTACAGTTTCACCAAGTGCCTTGGCATAGTACAGCGTGCAATACGTTCTATAAAGCTAATAAAAAATTAATTTCACTTTTGTTGCCACTACAATGTTGTGCGGCAGAATAAAATTCCATAGCCCCAAGAGAAGAACGCTGAATAGTGGCTGATTACAAGACTTGCCGAGCAGACTTCTATGCTATAAAGTTGCCTTTGAAAAAAAGACGGTGATATTTTTTTAAATTTCAAGATGAATCGTTGGAAAGTTTGTTGGTAACATTGGAATTTTTGTTTATTACCTCTTTTTACATAGATCTTTTGATACCAAGTTTGTAGGTAACGTTAAATTTTAAATACTTACATTAAGTTTTGGTATTAACAAGCCAGTAGTTATTATATTGTCAGCTTGTGCAAAATAAAACTAATCCTTTTGGTATGTAGAGCAATCAATTTACTCAGCTTATCAGCTTAGTAGGTAGGTTTACTTAGGTCCGTACTATGAAAGCTTGCTCAGTCACTGATCTATGCTTGAGTGACGTTTGTTGCATAGAAAAGCGTTACTCAAGAATAGATCGATGACTGAGGAAGCTTACATAATACGGGCCCTTTGTTTGCTTCGCAATGGGGTAAGTATTCTTTAATGTAATACGTTGCCATCCCATCGCAATAGGAGAGTGAAGGAATAAACAGTGCATCTGTGTTTACGTACACACTTATATAATATGTCCTATAATATGTCCCGCGTACTTGGCCACCGCCCGTAGTTGAAAGTCGACTAGAAGGACATCATGATATTATATTTACGAAATAATTTAACCATACACAACACACCCACGCATCCATACTTTGCCATGCAGTGTGATTGCGGTGTAGTGAACCACATCCAAATACTGAGCTGTTCGCTAACTTGCGATTCTATTAGCGGGCGACTCTCGGAAGACTTCGTGCCTCTTCACACGATGGCTTGCCTCTCTTGACAGCTAGGGATGGGTTTGAATGGGACCAAAGATGTTCGAGACATATGGTCGGAAAACTGCATGTTTTAGTCATTCTTTGTAAATAAGTATGTTAAAATACGATTGCGATTATAAAGCGAGAGAATGTCGTAAAACTTTTAACATAAGCTATCGTGCGTTCACACGAATGGTGTGAACGCACCTCTCTCAACAGTTCAACGGTAAGCTTAAATGGAACAAAAATTTATTTGAAATATATGGTCGGTTGATTTTGGTTCGGAAAACGTCATATTTTAAGACTTTCTTTGTAATTAGACATTTGAAATTACAATAGTGATTACTAAGGATCGACTGTCAGAAGACTATTTACATATGCTTTCGTGCCTCTTCACACGATGGTTTGCCTCTCTCGACAGCTAGGGATGGGTTGAAATGGTTCGAAAGACATGGTCGGACGTATTAGGTTGGGAAAAAAATACTTTTAAATAATAGGTTGAATCGCGAAGGCTATCCGTTCTCTATCGACTCACCGGTGGCTAATTAATAATAATAAATCTCACTAATATTATAAACGTGAAAGTTTAGATGGATGGATGGATGGATGTTTGTTCCTTTATCACGCCAGAACGGCTGAACGGATCTGAATGAAATTTGGCACAGAGATAGATTATAGTCTGGAATAGGACATAGGCTACTTTTTATCCCGGAATTCCCACGGGAACTACGCGGGTGAAACCGCGAGGCGCTGCTAGTACGTTAATATTTTGAAAATCATGATGAACTAGCCTCCACCCGCGGCTTCATACGCGTTTTTCCGAGATTAAATAATAAAATTATTTAGCGTATATTTTATTTCAGATCTTTTTTTATTCGGATTGGCCTTGTAGCCTATTCAAAATTGCTTTAAGCTGGGCGCAGACTTGAGTCACAATAGTTTTATAGCTTAACAAAAATTATGAAGAAGCGCGAACTTCAAGTGAAGAAAGTCGGTCTTAAAACTATCGTGACTAAAGTCTGCGCTCAGCCTTAAATTCTTAACTTTACCGGCCATTTTGTAAAGACACTGTCAACCCTATGTCTGTGGTACATCTACATACACGGGGATAGAATAGATGTTAGATGTTACTATACGCGTTTGTATGTGGCATTCGCCTTAATAATTAAGGTCCATTCACAGCGCAAGTTGATATGGAGTCGACACACGACATCGGCTGAAGCGTTGCGCCCCGTGCCGGTTTCGGAATACGGCTTTTGTATTAATTTTGTATAGACCTATTTGTAAGCACTTGTACTATCTTGGAGCTTCATTAGAATAATACTTTGAAATTAGTGATCGTTCCGTATAGGTATAGACAAGTCATCTACGTAAGTGACAACATACGTAGACTAAAACCATCCTTCATGGATGTCTTCATCATCACATAGATTAGTCCACACACATAGACCTCCCCTAATGAGCGCCATAGCGCCCTGTCTTCAGCTTGCCGCACCCAGCATCTGCCAGCAGTCTTTCGCAAATCGTCATCCCACCTGGTCTGAGGGCGTCCTACACTACGTTTGCCGAGTCGCGGTCTCCACTCAAGAACACGCTTACCCCAGCGGTTATCGGGTCTTCTCGAGATATAGCCAGCCCACTGCCACTTCAGCTTGCTAATTCTTTGAGCTATGTTGATAACCTTGGTTCTCTGTCGGATGTATTCGTTACGAGTTCTATCCTTCAGAGAAACTCCGAGAATAGCTCTTTATTGCATCCATGGGACACGGATCGGATTCGGCCACACTTTAACCGCTCTTCATTTATCGCGTCGACTGTACTTTTGACATTGAGGCCGTCAAACAAATCCGCTACGTAACATGACGCGACGTAACGGGAACCATTCCTCTCTCCATAGCTCGCTGGGCGACTTTAAACTGGTGGACCAATCCTACCAACTTCATGGATGCCAAAGACGAAATAAGTCGACGAGACAACGTGATTAAGTGAGGTGACTGTTCTTTTTGGCTGCTGAACTTCCTCCCTCCCATTTGAGTACGACGCCAATTTTAAACTACTAATTTCCAACTGAGCTGGTATTTTATGATGAGATATATTCCCCGAGCTTTGGTTGAATTATAACTTTACACGTAAGTTATTACTTATTACTAACTTTCATTTAGAAGGTTAATTTTCAACTCTGCGAGATTTCCAGTTCCTAATTTAATCCGAAATTTAATAAAGCCTTGAGCGATGTGCTACGATGTGAAGTAACGAATAAGGTGCAAACCTCAACTTTATCTAATAAGCGTCCTCACCGAGAGCAGCCAAACAAAATTAGGTTCAAAGTAGTTGGTGATATTACCGTGGCTTGGCTACAATCGCATTATATCCTCGAAGAGGTCAGAAAATGAAACTACGTAAATGGAGAAGACGCTAGGACCAGAATGTAGCTAGTACGAGTAGATATAGAGATTAGGTAGAGTCATAAATATTAATAAAAGCCTCTGTCACAGCAGGCTTCATGATTTTTGCACACTTTTCTTAATAAAAATTTAATGAAAATCGAATATTTTGAAATGAGCCCCAAAATCACGTTTTGACTGTACGGAAAATCAATTTAAAGGCAGTAAAACACTATTTTTTTTAACATTTTTTGATGAGCATCAAAAGTTAAGGATTTTTGTTCGTATTTTATGGGAGTCGAAACACGATTGACTCAGCTTGACTCGATACAAAAAAATCGCAAAGTTTCCTCTAAATTTTCATTTTTACTACGGAAACCTATTTCATTTGCTAGTTCTTCAACATATTTTAATGAATGTTACTGTATGTCTGTTACCTTTTCACGCCTAAAATAAACGCTAAACGGATCTTAGTGCAATTTCACAGAGAGGTAAATTACATCCAGGGACGGACATAGGCTAATTAAAAAGCGCGTGCGAAGCCACGGGCAGCAGCTAGTAATATTATAAAAGCGAAAGTAGTTCTGTCTGTCAGTCTGTTACCTTTTCATGTCGCAACGGCTGAACGGATGTTAATGGAATTCTGCAGGGAGGTAAACAGTATCCCAGACACTGACATAGGCTATTTGTTAAGCGCGTACAAAAAATAAAACCGGCCAAGTGCGAGTCAGACTCGCGCACGAAAAGTTCCGTACTATTATCTATAAAAACGGCAAAAAAAATCACGTTTGTTGTAAGAGAGGCCCCTTAAATATTTATTTTATTCTGTTTTTTAGTATTTGTTGTTATAGCGGCAACAGAAATACATCATCTGTGAAAATTTAAACTGTCTAACCATCACGGTTCATGAGATACAGCCTGGTGACAGACGGACAGACGGACAGACGGACAGCGAAGTCTTAGTAATAGGGTCCCGTTTTTACCCTTTGGGTACAGAACCCTAAAAAAGAGGAAAACATTGCAATGGCATACGGCCCAAGAGAGAGGTTATGCTAGGTAAGTTGTGGAAGTACTATTCTTTCGTATGTACAAGGCTACTACAAAATGCTACAGTTGTCAAGAGAGCCAATTTTGCTGCAAGTGGTAAAATAGCGCTGGTAAACTTCGGAAGAAACTTTTATAACGTTACAGCAAGTTTATATCCGAGAAAACATAATATTTTTTAAAGTTTAGTAGGGGGAGAGGTATTGAAGTTTCATGAAGTACTAAAATAATAATTTAAGTCGGTTTAAAAAAACAATAGGCTATTTGACTACATTAAAAATAAATTCCAAATTGTTTTCATCCTAGTCAGTGACACCGTAACAAAGCGTAATCAGGTGATTTTTATTAAAAATATGCCATTTTTTGGAAGAAAAAAAAATGGGATTAAAATGACACATTTTTTTGATCACGTGACTATGCATCCTACAACGTTATTTGCGGATGATAGTACTGTATTATTCATTAATGATAAGACGCATAATTTTGAAATTGACATTAAATCTACCTTGACATCTATTATAAATTGGCTATCTTCAAACAATTTAAAGATAAATTTGACTAAAACATATCTAATGAATTTCAAACAAAGAAGTAATTCTAATCTTGACATTGGTATTGACTACTTCGGCACCAAAGTGACTGAAGTAAGCTCTACCAAGTTTTTAGGACTTAACATTGACAGTAAGTTGAATTGGAAACATCATATTGACATTATCTGTAAAAGACTAAAACAATTCTCCTATGCCCTTTTTAAATTAAGTCAGGTATCAAATCTATCCACCTTACTCACTGCCTATCACGGAAACGTGACTTCAATTCTAAGATATGGCATCATGTTTTGGGGGAACTCGACAGACAACCTTAGAGCATTCAAAGCACAAAAACGTTGCATAAGAGCAATTCGTGGTTTACAAAGACGAGACTCCTGTAAAAGTCACTTTATCGAATTAAAACTACTTACATTTCCTTGTCTATACATTTACGAAGTTGCAGTTTTTGTTAAAAACAATCCCAACCTCTTTGAAGAATTTGCAATTGGAAGTCGGTCTGAGGGCAGATTACGCAATGTGCCATGTAGAACAAAGTTGTTGCGTTCCAGTGTATTTTGTATGGCACCAAAAATCTATAATAAAATCCCAAAAGTTGTTCGAGATTTGTCCAGTAACCAATTTAGTGCAAAACTTAAGGATCTTCTTATTCTAAGGTTTTTATTTATTATAGTACTCTGGGTAATTTCATCACGTAGCTTAGTTGGAAAAAGAGCAACCCTGCGCTGAAGGGGAAGGTGCGGGTTCGAATCCCGTCGAGATCGTAAATTTTTGGGATTTATTAATTTCTTAGAGATCTTCTTATTGACAAAGCTTATTATACAGTGAATGATTTTTTAAATGACCGCAATGTTTGACATTTTCATATTTTAATTGAATATGTATCTTAAATTTGTTATAAAACGATATCTACTTTATTTATTTTAATTAAAACGATTTTTTAGATCCAAATTATACAATATTACCGTATTCTTAATTAGACATTGTTCATTCAAATGGAACAACTTAATTAATTTTTTTTTTTTGACATATTCATCTTCTGCTGAAATTAATTTATTAAGTTTATAATTTTAAATTGTACCTATTTCATAATTTGACATGTTTAAGATTTAAAATGATAAGTACCTATTGAATATAAACAAAAATATTAATGCATGCCTATAAATAAAAGAAAAGTATTTTGATTGTTAATTACTATTTTATTTAACAATGTATAACGAAATGTTTGTACGCCTAAGCGGCAGAATCCAGCGATCTAATATAAGTCCTATGTACTGACTGTAAACTAACCTGATTCACAAACAATAAATGAATTATGAATTATGACCGAAAACGCCAGTGTTTGGTTGGATCGCAAGTGACGTCACACATCCTCAGATTATAGTGTCAATGAGTTCTTCTTGTTAGGTGTGGTGTGGCGGGGTGACGTCATAGCTTGGAACACGGTAGCCATGACAGAGATTATCATTTAGGCATGGCATTATTTTATTCAAACTTTAAAATTAGTTTTCATAACTAATACGACTGGCCTTGAAGAAATATTAATTACACATTGCATTATTTTTATCAGACAATACGTTAGAATTATTTTCCGGTAGTAGTCAAGTAGCCTATTCGTGCTAGAATTAATGACCCAGATTTAGCTAACCAACTCAAAAGTGACTGAATATAGCGCTCTTAATTTCACTACTTCTGTACCTAGGTACGAGGACACAGAACGTATCAATTAATGACATTGCTCTTCAAGTTTATAAAGTCGGTTAATATCGCATAGAGACCAAAATCCGATGTCGCAAAGGTTTCCACTCGACAGCATGCAAAAATAAGTACGTAAACATAATCCTCGGGCAACGTACGTCTCATAAGGGATTTCATAAGAAAGGGTTCGGAAACCACTAGATTTCCGTTGTCCACACAGGGGTGAAATCTTTGTGGTGCCCGGTTTGTTTGCATATCCACCCCCAATGCTCGGAGCGCATACAAAGCTTTCGCTCGGATCATGAAATCTCTGCAAACATTTTTATCTAGAGATCTTCTGATTTAAATATGCACGCCGCACTTCGAATTCCGATTACACCTTTTTGAGTACCTACCTAGGTTTTGTAATTAGGTAGTAGGAAAATTACAAGCAAATAGTAGAAACAAATTAGAACATTCTATAATAACGAAGAAAATTACAACCAATGGTTTTTTTTTTTTTTGTAAGTTTTTGAAATGACCAAGTAAGATCGTTACGTAAACTTGTTAAATATTAAAACAATTACTCATTTTAGACATCATGTTTCATAGTAACATTTACCTACACAATCGATATTCAAATTTAAATAGTGTTTGTTTTATTTTTCAAAACGTCCGGGTTCGAATCCCGAGCTGAGTACAACTTTTTTTAATGTATATATGAATACAGTTTTTCTTGTTGCTAAAATCGACGACATGGTTCCTAAGAAGAGATCTTCGTGTGTCTTATAGTTTCAGACTTTCCCATACTGACCTATCTAAATGTGCCATCCTGTATAAAATAATGAGGTGGTAAAAACCGAACGACGGCACGGCACATGACAGAATCTTCATGTCACTTCGTAAGTCCTGTTACGGTAGCGCAGTTTTAAACTAGAATATCTCACTTTACCTTTGTACATTCGACACTAATGGTAACGAATTCGAATCAGTTTGTCAACTAAATGATTGGAGGGGCTGAAGAGCATCAGATTACATGGCCTTTGTTCCAGTAATAGGGTTGGAAGTGGCGTAATAAATTGAACCTTGAGATGTTTAAGATAAGAGGCTCATGGTATTATAAAGAAAGGTTTTGTTTCTTGTCGTAATACAATATTTTAATACATATAACCCAAGGTTTTTATTTATTATAGTACTCTGGGTAATTTCTAAGAAATTAATAAATCCCAAAAATTTACGATCTCGGCGGCGTAAGTGCCGAAAGAACTCCCAAAGATTTT
This sequence comes from Eupithecia exiguata, assembly GCA_947086465.1. Classification (NCBI taxonomy): domain Eukaryota; kingdom Metazoa; phylum Arthropoda; class Insecta; order Lepidoptera; family Geometridae; genus Eupithecia; species Eupithecia exiguata. Next base: position 8,468,438 of record OX352233.1, read on the forward strand.
CGGGTCGGCGAGATAAGATCACGTAGCTTAGTTGGAAAAAGAGCAACCCTGCGCTGAAGGGGAAGGTGCGGGTTCGAATCCCGTCGAGATCGTAATTTTTTGGGATTTATTAATTTCTTACATATAACCCAATTACAGGTAAGTAGTAAATATAAAGTCTTATTCATGAATGTATGGTTTTGGTTAAACCTACCCAAAAGTGTTATCAAATAACTGGAGGTCGAAAATATTTACCTTACTAGGTACCTACATAAAAACGCGTTTAGTTTGTTTTAAGTTAAGAAGAGGTATCCTCAAAGACATTTTCTGCATACCTACTTAAACTTGACCTTTACTATTCTATGAGCACAAAGTAGTAGAAGTCCTGATCGCTGAATTCTTGTATTCAGGCAGCTCTAGAAATTATCAAATAATAAAAAAACTTACCCATGTCATCGATGAGTGGTGCCATTCGTAGCGTAACTCCAACCAGTAGAAGACAAAGGAAGAGTAGAAGACATGCTGTTACCATGATTGTGTAGCGAGCCCGTCGTGGTAACTCATCTGGGTCCAGAACCTAGGAATTTTATATCATAAATATAATAAGCCTTGAGAGCAGGGAATCGATGGATACGGCGGCATAAGACTACAATTTGTGGCACCTTATGCAAGAGGCCTATGTCCAACTGTGGACGTGTGTCGACTGGATAAAAAAAGGTTTTTTGTTATAGTGCCTACCCACACAGATTCTCAAAGCTTTTTTATTCAAAAAAAATCGATTTCGGTGGTACTCGAACCTAGGGTGGGGCGCGGGTTCGAGTCCCGCCGAAATCGAAAAGTTTTGGGAACTTATTTCATCATAAATCCATCATAAATATAAGGTAAAGTCGGGATTAGTTAACGGTAGGTACCTACAGGAAAATAAACAAAATATACAAAGTAACCCCTAGTAACCCTAAAATGTTTAAAACAATCTATTTTACTTAGTGGGTAGAAAATTGCTGGCGTAAAAATAACAAACTCGTGTAGGCAGAAGTTACAGTGATAAATGGCACATACACCAGCCGCACCCTACAGGTGTCCCATAAATCTAATCGAGAAAGAAATTTGAACTGAGGCACAAACTACAGCTAATGCCATCTGTTGTAGGTAGAATGAAAAATGAAACCGAGGCGCTGAAACTACATCTAGCGCTATCTGTTGTATGGAGAAAGAAAAATTAAACCGAGGCACTGAAACTACAGTTAACGCCCTCTATTGTAGGGAGAAACTAAATTGAAGCTGAGGCACTGAAACTACAGCTAGCGCCATCTATTGTAGGGCCACGTAAGTAGTGCTTCTTCCTGAAACCGCTAGAGGATATACGCTGGCAAAACAACGCCATCTGTTGTAGGGCTGCTGTAATAATTCTTACTAAACGAAACCATCTATTTCATGGCGGCGCAAGCGGAATACGTAGAGCCATCTATTGGGTGGTAACGGGATGAAGTTTCTAGTAGTAACACTTTGAAAAGGCTATCTGAGCAATTTACTTACTGCTGTTAGTAACCATCTAGATGTCACTGCCTACCGTAGTATTTAGTGAATAATTTAGAGAAGAAAGAAAGTTTCGAAACGTTTTGGAAATGAAGGAAGTGGAGTAAGTCAGGGGTCATACCTCAGAGCCGAAAAATATACTAGGGTAGTCGCCGTTTTCCTCTACGATAATCCACCAAACAGTATATTAAATCAAAGTTTGGCTACGTACTACGCTGTTGAAAACCACGCTCCGTAGTAGGCCAGAACTGACGTTGATCATTCCTTTGCATTTGTTTATTGTAAAACCCTTATTTACGTACGTGTATAACTTTAGCTTGTTCATCTATAGCAGAAACGAGTAACGTGCGATGTTTCTTCGGCTTGACATCAGGGCTTCGTCTGCGGCGGCGTCTTCTACGCTTCTCTCGCTCCAACTGCTCTGGACGTTGTTCTCTGATGGAAATTGAGAAGACAAAACATTTTGTGATTATGAAAATCTTGTCTCTTGTTGGAGAACAGAATTAAACTGCAAATGGATAAACGTCATGTACTCGTAGGTAGAGGTTAGACACATTCTGAGCATTGCACTTCTATTTGCGACATTCTCCATACAAATATTATAAATTCGAAAGTAACACTGTCCGTTTGTGTACCTTTGAGTACCTGTCTACTTTTTCACGCCTAAACGGCTGAACGGATGTCAATGAAATTTGGCAATGAATGGTATTCCGGGGACGGATATAGGCTACATGAAAGGCGCATGCAAAGCAGCGGGTAACAGCTATCTACAAATGTAGGATAATTAGACACAAAATTTTATGATTTTAATAATGAACATCTTGCGCCTTTTTAGAGTCAGAACCAAAGTGGAGAAAAATTATGTTTAGGTAGATAAATTTTGAGTGCCTAAGACACTTCTTATTGCGAGTATCTATTGGGTCTAAGTAGCTTATCAAATATAAATCGGACTGAAATAGAGAATGAATTAAACATAGAATGAGCAAAGGCAACACCTATCGTCAACGAACTAAATGTAACTTTAGTTTTTGAACAGGTTTGGTTAAACTGAAATGGTACCCGGACTATACGGACTATAGCGCCAGTGGCTCCACCTACAGGTGGAGCCACTGGCGCTATAGTCCGTAAGAGGTCCCAAAGATTTTCGGTTCAACCGACTAAGGTTTCGTGGCTTAGTTGGTTAGAGCACACACGTACTGAGGGTAGAGCGCGGGTTCGAGTCCCGCCGAAATCGAAAAATTTTGGGAATTTATTTCATAAAGAATGAATTGTTCGGGTTTGGAGTTTTAGTAGGTATTCTTGATAGGTATCCACATTGTTTCTGTTTAGTTATTCCTTACCTGCGATGCGCTTGCAGCCTGAGCTTCCTGCGTTTGTGACGAGCGATCTCGTGCTCACACCAATGTGAAGGTAGATCTTCACTGGGGGTGCCAATGATGGAGCCCTCCTCTGAAAGAGATCAAGCTTATTAATTTTTTTCTATTGAAATATGAAATTGAAACTCACGTGATAAGATCAAAAGCCTTGTAATAGATACTCAACTTATATTATAAATGCGATAGTACAATGTTTAGACGTTTTGATTAATGTTTGTTACCTCTTTCAAACGGATCGGGTATATAAGAAATACTGGCTTCTACCCGCGGCTTTGGTCGCGCTTTTCCAGGATAAAAAGTAGCTTATGTCCGTCCCCATCTCTTAATAAAACACGTTGACTTTTCGTAACTGTAATAATTTATTTTTATTAAGTTCTACAGACGCCGTGATAGAGGGCGCTTTGATAATAGCATTTTGATAGATAATTGCCATATAAAATAACACTACCTCCCTGTCAAATTTCATTAAATCCGTTCAGGAGTTCATGCGTGAAAAGGTTACAGACAGACAGACAGAGTTACTTTTGAATTTATAATATTATGTATGGATTACATAGATGTATAAGTACTTCTAGATCTGGATTAGCTTAATAGCCTTTTTATCCCGAAAATCACTGTAAACCGTATAAAAAAGCCGCGGGCACAAACTAGTTATATATGAAACCATTGTTATATTATTACGACGCTACAATAGAGCCAAAACAATTTGCCAAAATGCTCCGCCAAATCCAGCTTATGATAATGAGTCATAAACACGTATTATTATCCTGAGATAATCTACATTGAAGGCGGATAGCGGAAGCTGAGATAAACGATAATATCCATTGGGACGAGAAATAACGAAATAACATTTCATTATGTGTTAATGTTGTCGTATAAGGATAATGGAGCGTTGCAATGCCAGTTAACAGTAAGTGTATTCTTGAGCCACGTTTATTGTTTCGTTCTTTTTGTAATAATGAATAATATTAACATGACATGACTATTCGACGTAGCGTGCTACTGTGTAGGTGTAGCTCGTTTACTCTTCTTTCCAACCCTCATCAACCATTCGACGACCTCTGCGGTTCAGCGGACGAAGGTCTACCTGCGACGCAGGAGGTCGCAGTTTCGATTCCAGTCACGGTACAAATATTTATAATAAAAAAATGTAATGTATAAGGTGTATCAGTTAATCTAGTATCCACAACACACGCTCTGCTTACCTACGGCCTCCAGCCGCGCTTAACTTTTACCACCTGTTTGATGGTATCCTATCTTTTAAGCTAATATTGACTGACCGTCCGGCAGATGCCTCAGCAAGAGCAGTAGAGGGTGAGTGCGGGAATGCCTCGCGTGCTCTGCATGTAGTGCACGTGCCTTGCGCTCCACCAGAGCGACTAGCACGGCCTCCAGCCGCGCCGCGCCGCTTTCTTCCGTACACACCGCCACGTCGACCGTCTGAAATATAGACAGAGGATTATGAAACCTGGGATTCAACGTATACGCTTTAGAGCAAAACATTTTCACAAATTTATTTATCGCAATCGGTACATGGAAATGTTGCGATAATTTTAATATAAGTAGGTACGTAGTGAATGTTCGAATTCATTTCGACAGCTGTTTCAGGTTCCGTTTTACTTTGCGCCAAAACAAAACACTAGCGAATAAAGTAGGTAGGTACTCGTGTAAACCTAACGATTGAAACCTCGCCAATTAGAAATTATTTCAAGACCCTTCTCAGCCCTATTCAATTGTCAAGCATTATTATTAACATAATTAATAGTAGAGAAGTAAGCATATAAACCTTTGAAAATCTCATGTCTGCTTAGCTATTATTTATTAATTGCCTGTATTCTAAACAATATTCGCAATAAAATTCCAAAAGAGCGATGAAAATTAAATGAATGTAGATAAGATAATTAAGATAAACTTGTAAAAAGCATTTCAAGTCTAAAAGGGCTATCATATTTCACAAAGAGCATCAGAATTCAAATGAGGTTTTACGTTCAAACTTTTAACAATCTGTCTTGTGCAGATATGAATTTGCATTCACGATGCGAGGTTGAAAAGGATTCATGTCAGTGCACATCATAATATACGGTGTGTTCTCACAAAGAATTGATGGAGAATAAAGTGACATTATTCGTGGTGCTGTTTATTCATCGCTCCATATTTTCAACGAATGTTTGTTATCTCTGAGCCAATATTTTCTAATGTTTTTTTTATGTTTGTATGTAGCTAAAACCTCGAATAACTTCCCATTCCATATATGTAAGTTTTAATTCCCTATGGATTATCAGTTGCCTCGTAAAACTCATTTTTGTTTTTGTAAAAAAGCGCATCAAATAAAAAATATTTATACCTGAATATATTATTATCCGGACTTTCCAAAACTAAACTGACTAACATTGCCTGCATCCTTATTATGTGTCCTATAAGCCTACACAAAAATACAAAATAATTTATGCTTCATAACGTATACTGACTTTATGTTATAGATATGAGATACTCTATTACAGGTATGTGGTTTAAATTGAAAATACCCATGGTACCCCGCACTAGGCTAGGCCCGTTTCGCGGGCAAACGAGTGTACATGTAGATTTTCATAATAAACCTTGTTGTGTACTACAAATAAATACTGCAACAGAGTTTGCTGAGAAATAACTAAAAATAAAATAATAAATTAAACGGACTTGCAAAAAAAAACTAACTAACTATTTTAACTATAAAAATATTAGTTCCATTTCGCCAAGAAACAAAACAATGTATATAATAAACAAAAATTATAACAACACCAAAGCTATCAAATTTTGTGTTATTGTAATTTATATTATGCGTTGATTTGCCAGCCAAAGGCACTTATATCTCAGAGTTCATTGTTCGGATCTCATACCACGAAGTATCTCGCAAGAATCTTTTTAGTAAAGCCAAATGGGAATTCCAGCTCCATATTAGATGCTTTTTAATTTTAGATCTCTTTAAAAAAAGCAATCCAATCATTTTAACATCTTCTTAACGTGTTAAATATGAGAAACAAATTTTTAACCTAAATATTGTGCGGTATTGTATTGTTAGCAAATATATTAATAAATCCCTTCAATTAAAGTAAAAAAGGTTTTTAATTTTATCGAAGATAAATCCATAATAATATTATAAATTCGAAAGTAACTCTGTCTGTCTCCCTGTTACCTTTTCACGCCTAAACGGCTGAATGGATCTTAATGAAATTTTGCAGGGACGTAAATGATATCTCAGGGACGGATATAGGCTACTTGAAAAGCGCGTGCAAAGCCGCACGTAAAAGTCAGTAATTAATAAAAACTAAAATCGTTTTGCGGGACAAATACTTATATTTTGGGAATCAAATGTAAAATGGCTGTTACCATTATTATTACTACAAGCACATTATTTTAACTAAACCAAAAGAATCATGAAAATCGGTCCACAACTGACTTATGAAACGATGAACGAAAATAAACCTCCTTTTTCGAACGAAGTCCGTGAATTTCCGTCCTCCCGAGCCAAACTAGCGCCCCACCTATTTTATCTTATTATTACGTTGAACAAAGATAATTTCAAAATTTTCATGTGCTGTTTGTGATACCTATTAAAAGCTTTTTTTAATGCCTCTGTAATCGTTTTATTTTGTATAGTTTAGGCAGAGATGCGAAAATAGAGTTTGGTGGCCACAAAGTGCAACTTCGTATCTCTGCCTAAACTAAAATAAAAACATTAAAATGGCATTAAAAAAAGCTTAATGGTATACAATACAATACAATATACTTTATTGCACAAAAAGTTGTACATAGGCGAGCATAATGCTAAATAGCATTCTCTACCTGCTAACCTTAGGGTAGTGTGGACAACAATTATAGTAGGTAGTGCTATATTATAGAATTTTGGAAAAACCATAAGAAATATATAAAAATATGTACAGCATAAATAAATACACATATAAACTAAATAAATATACTATTTACAATAATACTTACAAAATCAAGTATATTATATTAATTATATATATAATAGCGTACCGAATTATTCTTGCGAAAGAAAATAATTAAAGACTCTAGATCTGAAGACATTTATTGAGGATGCCTCGCGATATTCGATGGGAAGACTGTTCCATAGTCGAGTAGCTTTTACAGCGAAGGTTTTATGATATCCTACAGTACAGGCATCCGGAGTTTTCAGCTGCAGACGTTTCGAGTGCCGTGCAGTGCGCTCGGGTCCATAAAGGGGCTTGAAGGATTCGGAGAGGTATTTTGGGGATAGTGGGTTAGAGAGGGTTTTATCACAAACTGTCCATTGAAAATTTTGAAATTATATTTGCTCAACGAAATAATAAGATAAAATAGGTGGCGGCACTAGTTTGGCTCAGGGAATCGTCTTAACCTTTGGTTGCAGTCGCAGAACAAACACAGCTAAAACTGCAGTACCGCATTGTCCAAAAGCTTACTAGGTAGGTACTATTTGTTTCCAACAAACGGAGAGGAACGCGTCTAGAAACTTTACCGCAGAGTTTCATTTCAATTATCAAGTACAGCCGCGGGGGAGAACCTAGCTTTGAACTAAAAGTTTAAAATAAAATGTAAAAGCTCGATACACTAAAAGAAAAGTAGTCTGTAGAAAAGTTTTTCCAAGAAATTTTCTTGTCGTATACAGATTTTGTCGTACCTATCTATTAAACCTTCCTACAAATAATTTTGATTAAGGTTTTTTGTTAAATTGCTTACCCGCACTGGTTCATTCCGGAAATCCCCCACAACCATCCCCCACGTGGGGGATTACCGGATTTTTTTTCCGGAAATCCATCGAAATTTTTGGAAACTTATTTAATTTCTTAGAGATACCCAAAGTGCAGGTAAGCACTATAATAAAAAAACCTTAGAATTGAGCAAAGGCAACCTCTCGTCAAACGAACTAAATGTAACTTTAGTCTTTGAACGTTTGAACAGGTTTGGATAAACTTTAATGTTACCCCTGTAGGTGGAGCCACCGGCGCTATAGTCCGTAAGATGAGAAAATATCCTCTACAAATGAAAACGAAATTATTTTTCCTTTTACTATCAAATGCTGAATCAAAATCCGTGCAGTAATAGGAAGTGTAATAAAAGTTGGGTACGTTTCCACAATGGGCAATAAAAAAGAGTATTATGAGTCCATAAAGGCATATTATTCGTCCTTTGGAACTCGAATTTGAGGATATTTAAAAGGTTGCGCAATCATCCGTTAAATTGTGAACGTATCTTTTCACGATTGTGGATTAGGCTATTTGACTACTACTGGGAAATAATTCTTAAAAAAAAATAAAAAATACGACGGTAAAAAAAAAGTTTGAATACCTAAATAATGCCGCGCTAAAACGATAATCTCTGTCATGGCTCCGGTGACATGACTTGATGACGTGACACCTGTTCTTGTATTGTAATGTAAGAGGTGTAATGCCACGCACTGTAATCTGTGACGTCACCAGCGATGCAAATAAATGCAGTGCGTTTTCGGTCACGTGATATCATAAAATGTGTAATTTTATTCCCTTTTTTTACCTAAAATGGGCTATTTTAAAAATAAAAATCACCTGATTACACTTTGTTACGTTGTCACTGACTGACTGTTGTCTATGAAAACAATTTGCAACTTATTTTCATTGTAGTCGAATAGCCAACCATCAGTTTAGGAACCTATAATGTATATTATATAAGTACCTACAGCGTAATAATAATAATAATAATGCTATCCTATTCCCCACTATTCACAATTCCTTTCTCCCTCAGTAAATAAAGCCTTTGCAGTGATTCGACTTTTCGAATCCACAAAAAATGGCATTTTAAAGGTATTCCATTCCATTTGGCAAGTAGGTACTGTGCTCACGCGTTTTTCCCCTTTCTTTTTTCTGCCTTTCTTTGACCCGTCTAGTGCACTTTTTTCCTGTCTTGCTTTGAAACCTACCGTGAACGTACATGTACCAACAACGCTTGCAACGCCAAATGAATCACATCGAACGCGAAATAGAAAAATCTCTAGTGTAGTCGCACGGGAAATAGCTACGTTGTCGGTTGTCTGAAACTGAAATAGTTTTCAAAAAGAGAAGTCCATTACCAAGATGATCAAAAGTCACCAAAACACGAGAAGAATATAGATATATACCTATATAGAAAATACTTTATTGCACACTTAGTAATATTTTGCAAAGGAATACTGTATCTATAGAATATGCGACATTTGTGGTCTTATCGCTCAATAGCGATCTCTCCCAGACAATTATATAGGTATAGTGTTCTGGGTCCTACCTTTTTAATAGTTTAAGTGGCCCCAGTACATAAAAGTCTGGTTGTACTGTGGTTAAATTGCACCTTCGTCAAAATGTACAACGGATATGGTCGAAATATTCAAACGGCCTTATTAATTATTCTATGACAGAATATATGAATGTCAAAATGTGCCATCGACTTAAAGTGAAAATGGCAATACATCCACTGTACCTTACCTACCATCAAAAATTCTAAATATTCAAACATTTACAATTATCATGTTATTGTAATGAAAAATATTAGTGTAAGAAGAGCACCAAGTTTCATACCTTAACGAGGAACATAATCATGGTGACCCCACTGGTGCTTACATCGATTGGCGATTATGGTTAAATCCCTTTCTTTTTTGGAAGGCAAGAACAGTGTATGTGTGCTTACGAGGAAGTTCTACTTACATCGGTTGACTCCTGTCGCATAGTGTGCGCGCGGGCAGCCCGTATGGTCAATCATCGCCCCGACCCGGACGCTAGCAAGCGTCGCTTCTCACCTGGAAATCACAAATGCTTCTTTCAATAAATAGATTGTTCAAGGTCGAGGCCCTAATAATCCAAAACTATATACCCTTTTCTGTGATAAACATCTTTCATTTGAAATCAATCATGAGCCATCAAGCCATTTTTTAAAATTCCAACTCCTCTACCTAATCAGTAGTGCACGAAGCAATGCACCGACAAACAGACAACAAAAAGACTCATCAATATACTGCCTCGGGGTGAGAGTGATTTTCAAAATTCTCATCTACGCGTTCAAAAACTATAAGTATTTTTGAAGTAGACCTACAAGAGAATATATTATAGATAATTATTTACTAGGTTTGAGAAAGCATTTCATGACGCACTATCTAAAGATCTCACAGATGCTAGATGCGGCAAGCTGAAGACAGGGCGCTACGGCGCTCATTAGGGGAGGCCTATGTCCAGCAGTGGACTACTATAGGCTGATGATGAAAGAACCAAATGAAAACCTCCAAACAATATATCATTGCACATTTTATTTCCATGACTTTCTCTAGCCAGTAACTCGTGTAAACGGGGCAATCTGTTATATTTCATAAAATATGAGACAAAGACAAAACGATCGTACGGTGAAGAAAAGCTGACCGAGGTATGAGAAGCAACTTTACCGGGAAGGAGAAAATACATAATAAGTCATGTATCTGATTCTAGAGCTTAAATAAATAAATAATGCTGGACAATTCACACAGCATTATCTAGCCCCTAGCTTAGCAGAGTTTGTGTTCTGGGTACTAGATAACTGACATACCTAAAGGTGCTGAAATACCTAGAGGAGCTTAAAACATTTTTAATAGGTAGAACCTGGAAAAAAAGATCAGAAAAGTATTGTAAAGAAATAGGGTTGATATACAGGGTACCACAAAACATGTGAATTATGCAGAAAGAGGGATATTCTGTACCCTGGTGCACCCTGTATAATTCCAAATATTCCCTAAACAGTTTTATCAAGTAGCAGGTACCTACTACACGAGATTTATTCATTATTAACAGATGTGTGATAGCTGTTTGACAAAGTGTTGGTTCTTTACCCTTTGATATTGCCATTGGCACAATCTACAGGTAGCTCAACCGATCCATATCAATACCAGTCGGATACGTGACCAAGACGCTGACTGCATTGCCCCACTGCTGTATAGCAATGCTGATGCGCTGTGCCAGATACTCACCAGCAGTTACCATCAGCAGTCTACAGTTAGCTCAATTGTAAATACTCAATTAGTTCAATCAGCTCAATTGTAAATACTAGTTTTAATTTCTTTTTTATATTTTCTTTGTTTGTATTGTTTTCTTCTTATTAAAGCAAGTCCATTTGGAGACAAGCAGTTTCATTAACGCGATCTTAATTTACTTTTTTTTTACTAGCATCATTTCGTACTAGAACTACATTTTGAATGATATTGAAATTTGTATTCAAATGTGGCGTAATTTCCATGCAAATGCTTTGCGTAGAAGCCTCTCGCGTGCTGTTTGCATATTGGATAAAACCGCATAATTATAAAGCCAGTGTTTGGCGCTACGCTCTCTGCGTAATGACTGAGATACTTTTTATCAGTTAAATGAGGAAAACCGCAGCTTTCACTACGATCTTAGTATGTATTTAAAATGTTTATCACATTTCAAGCAATTCATTTCAATTGCAGTAGAATTAAAAACATTTATGATATGATAATAGTAAGGGTGCCCTGCAACCATTGGTCCCGCACTAGCGTAAAACGAATTAACCAATTTGATATAATTTGGCTTGTGTAAAAACTATAAACCAAATTTAAATTTTGAATTTTAAACTACCTCCAACTCCATTTTCATTGGGTTTGGAAGTAGGTTAAAAACCCAGAACACTTCGATAGCGCGATATTTTTTTTAAGATTAAATTTTTTTATTTTTTTATCTAGTTCTGTCTAATTTAGTTTGTTTACGCCCGTTGCCATGGAAACCATTTGTTGTTGAAAACTATCATGTGATGATGCTTTAGTTAGATGATACGTTTTACGGCGGAGATATAAATTCCCCGAGTATCATACTTTTATGGAGAAAGGAAAGAATGAAGAAAGAATCATCAAAATCTATTAAGCATTGACGAAAATATTACCCAAATTGTTTTAGCTAGTCTTGATTTTTCAAAAGTATTATGTTGTTTTTAAAGCTTGGCGGGATAAATACTAATCCATCGGGTAGATTTTTTATAGGAATAATTTGGGATCATAATTCTGTACAATAGCGAAATACTTTTTTAAACCAGTCCGCAACTGACGGAGAAATCTAAGAACATACATAAAAAAATGCCGAACCGAGAAGACTTCATGAACCTCTTCCTGTAAAAATAAAAAATGGTAAAAATTATGTATACACATAGATGACGTCTCAGAGTAGATAATATAGGTAACATAACAAGACATATTGTTTGAAAATAAACACAGTTTGCTAGTGCCACAAACAGATGTCTCAAACAATCACACGATTACCCGCTGATGTGGCACCTACGCAACAATTAATAGAACAATCCTAAAGCCAACTGCCCATTGTACTTAAAATAGGTCATTCCTGACCATCAGTGCGGCTTTGAAGCGAAATTACACCTGTCCGTGTCAGGTTCGTTATGGTCGACACGCCTCTATAGGAGAAATAAGGTTTTCTATGTCGTGACAACCGGGACATTCAATGGGTTGATTTTCTAGAGCAATTTGAGGCTGTAAAAGGTAACACTGAAAACTGGTTACAAAATAAATTTTTAAACCATAACAACCGGTTCTGTCCGTGGCTTTGAATTTTAGTGTAACAAAAGTAGCATAACTGTTATTCTTAACCGATTTCAGGATGAGGTTCTAAGTTCGGCTGAATGTATTTTTTAATGTATGTTCGTCGATTTTTCCGTCAATTAAGGACCAATTAAAAAAAACACCTAATTTATCGTACTTGTCAAACGCATTTTTCAGTCTCGATCATGTTTACATATTTATGACGACTTGTTGGATTTTTAGTAAAAAGCCGTTTTTAGAAAATGATAATTTTGTATACATGACAATGAAAAATATATTATAAAATGCAGTACCTACAATCTACATATATATTAAATTTCTGTGTCACTTTATGGTTTTTACATTAGTTCGGAATTGTCTCTATTATGTATACATATTTATGACCACATTTATGTATACATCTTTGTTCCACTCAACTTAGCGGTCTTGGATACATTTTTTTGCTATTTTCGATAGTATACAATTATTTGACTAAATAGTGTAGGTACATACATACATACATGATACATTATTATGATAAACTGTATATCGTATTTTGACAAGTACGAAGACTACATCATTTTGAAAAATTGTGGTGTATACTTTTATATGAAAAGTTCTCCAGTACATAAGTATGAAAATATGGGAGTGTATACATATCTGAGTAGCTCACAGTAAGACTATGATAAAATAATAGGTTTTTAGGATTTCATCATTTTAAATGTGGTAGTCTTCTGGTTTAAAGAATTCTTTATCAAAAATATGTTTGTACACAAGCATGTTAGCAATTTTTGAGCTATTCATCATCCAGAATTAAAAAACTTTAGGGTTTATTTTGACTGCTTTGAATAACGCTTGGGGAAGTTGTTCGAATAAAGTAAACCTAATTTGCTTTATCTTATAGCAAAATTGACGCAACGAAAAAATACGCCAGGCTTTTAGTCTGTACAACATTAACCGCCCACCAAAAACGTAAAATAATTCAAACAAAAATGTAAAACAGCATAAAAATAACACTCGCCGAAACATTTTTAACGTAGATCTACGTGACTTTATGAAATGGAGCTTTTTGATAATTCATCTGGATTTGTGATACCCTGGGCGGCTTTTCTATAATGCATTTACACCGACTGCCTCTGCGTCCCAGTTTATATATTTCATAGCCAAGTGGGAATATGAGACACATATTAGGTATTATACCTATCTTACTATCAATTCAAAGGTCGTTGTATTTATTACACATTTATTATATGTGAAGACAGGGCGCTATGGCGCTCTTAAGGTTAGGCCTATGTCCAGCAGTGGACTAATATAGGCTGATGATGATGATGAAACATATTGCATACAAATGCCGCGCAAAACAAAAAAAACTGACATAAAACCTGCGTTTACGTTTTTGAATCGCGTTTGTAAAGACCGAATAAATTAATAAATTTCATAACATAAAGTTCTTCACGTTTTGATACTTAAGAAGCCAAATATTCAAAGACTGACGATTTATAACACGTTTCGTTGAGACTCAGCAGAAACTTATAAATCGGTTCAGTCTTTAGACCCAGGGCCGTTTTATTAAAACAACCTTTTTCTATCCAATTTTGCCGAACTTTATAGGTATAAACCCCAATTCGTACAAAGTTTGAGATCCCATTTGATGCTAGGGCGACATGAGGTGCGAAACGACGGCGTTCGGTTTCAATAACACGAAAGAGTACGAAACTTTATTACGTAGAAAAGTTTATTACGGTTGGATCGAACAAAACAGAATGTGCTTGACCCGAGCTCTATGGTCTGTTCAATTTGTTATTTTATGAACTACCTTTATAGACTCTTTCTCTGTTATAACAGCACCTATTTGCAGATTCACTTTCACAGTTTTGTAATAAATACTTTATTGGATATCTTGATTTCTACCATCTTTACCGTGATAACGATCAATTCCAGGTTATTCCAGTACTTATTTGAACTTGAACTCAATCAGGTTTTAAGTTTTTAACTAGGTGCTAGACAAGGCAAGCCGTATCCTACTCGCTTGCTACAGCCAGCCATTGTAATAAGTACAACTGACTTGCATATCTTTCTAAATAATCTAAACATCATCATCATCCTCATCAGCCTATGTTAGTCCACAGCTGGTCATAGGCCTCCCCTTATGAGCGCCATTGCGCCCTGACTTCAGTTTGACGCTTCCAGCATCTACTTGCATTCGTCCGCAGATCATCATTCCACCTGGCCGGAGGGTGTCCTACACTACATTTACCGAGTGGTCTCCACTCAAGAACACGTTTACCACAGCGGTTGTCAGTTCTTCGCGAGATATGGCCGGCCCACTGCCACTTCAGCTTGCTGATTCTTAGTACTATGTCGCTAACTTTGGTTTTCTGTCGGATGTATTCGTTACGAATCCTATCCTTACGAGAAACTCCGAGCATATCTCTTTCCATACCTCGTTGTGCGACTTTGAACTGGGGTGGAGAAGCCCTACCGTGAATAATCTATGTGAACAACTGTAGTAAATTCAATTAAGTAAATATGTACCTATTGATTGTCAGACATCAAAGATCCTATCAGTTCTCCACATTCTAGATTGGACAATAAAATAGTGTGCTTCATCAAATTTGTCTATTGATTCACATTTCAAAGATCCAGAGTTGTTGCCATAGCTTGATTGAGCAAGAATCCAGAAACAATTACGAAATCATTAATAATGTCACAACAAGTTGGGTTTAAATTCCCGAATATCCACAATGTCGGAGCCCAAACTGTTGTTTAGTACGAAATAATATGCATTGTTCCGTCCGTTAAATGGTTAATTTGTCGGAATAGCGCCGGAACTTGCTGGCAACTCCGAGAATCTTAAATAAACTTTATACTAATTAGTTCTGCTGGCTTTGTTTCTACGCTGATATTTGCTAGAAGTTGGCTTTAATACTATTGTGTGGTTATTTTTGTATACTCGTAGAAATAGAACTTTAGTGTTAACTAGCTACCCACCCCGCTTTTACACGGTTAGCAAAGTAATTAAATTACTGTAAAACATTGTTTTCATTTATCTTTTTAAGTTTACTCTCTTGTTCTTCTTCTTAGCCATTTTCTAACCTTTGGGTGTAGGCCTCCTTTATAATTTGCCATTTCCTTCGCTCTTGTGCAATTTACATCCATTTGACTTCAGCTGATCTTTTGACGTCATCGTACCAACGCATTTGTGATCTTCCCTGTGGTCATATTTCATCCCATGGTCTCCATCTTGCCAGTGGTTGGCACCACAAGCCTTTTTAACGCGTGACGTGGCCAGCCCATTGCCATTTGAGCTTCGCAATGCACTTTATGACGTCGGCCACTTTGATTTGCCCCCTGTTTACTCACCTCACGCCAATAAAGCATAAATTTCATGATGATAATTATGATGAAATTTACACTTTTTTTACTTTGATTCATGAGTCAACCTTATATTTACGATAAATTATTTATTATTGAACAATCAACAATTTTCTAAATATCTAAGAAATAGTAACAAAAATGGCACTTCTGAGATTAAAAAAAAGTATTTTCACCTATCATCTTCATATTTTGCACAATAAACACAACATCCTTTTAAATTCATTGCAAATGTTAATAAATTACATACGAACCTTATTTGTGTCAGATATATAATAGTCAGGTAGTCGTTTGTGTTTGAAGAACATCAACATTTCATGGTTGATCGTTGACGTTGGTGTTCTTTCAACATAAATAAGGTTCGTAGTTAACCCGCTTACATTTGAAAGGAATTCATCAAAGTAAAGTAGTTTTTATAGTAAAACCTCCTTATGAATTATAATTTAAACCATATTCATGAATACGTCCATTGGTGAAAATCGTATGCAAAATCGTTCGTTAGTTCTGAGTTTATCGCTGTACAGACAGATACACAGGACGGAACTTTGATTTAAAAGTAGTGATAGTGATAGAAAGCAATCAAGCATTATGTTATAAACATAGCTATTATAAAACGTGGTTACATGATATTACTTTGCCTCAAAAATAATTGTCGCAGCTGTTAGTAATTATGGTTTTGGAAGTAATTTTAGGGCAAACATAATTGACACTTCCTTCGCGGTCCCATTTCGAATTGATATGGTATAAGAATACCTAATACAAAAGCAGGTATCATTAATATTAGGCGAGCACAACAAAACATGACATCAATATCGAAACGATTGTGTAACGTTGTAATGTAACAATACCTAATATCTTTTGAATTGACATTTAATGACCTACCATCCGCTCGTTTCCAATACAAATTCAACAAATATGTAGATATAGTTGAATACAAGAATTTCATTGTGAGTTTTTGTGCTTGGGCCTTTTTTTTTAAACCTTCTTTAATATGTTGTAGTGGTGGGTAACTAATGTTGTGGAATAACCTTCAAAACGTTCAAATATTTTTTTGATTAGAATTGTTTAGGATGAATGTACACTGTATTTGTATTACTCTTATAAATGAAGTCACACTACTATTTATAAATGCGAAAGTTTGGATGGATGGATGTCTGTTACTTCTTCATGCCAATCGGGATGAAATTGCGGGTCAGGGTACAAGTCATCCGAGAAACAACTCATCCGAAGATGAGTGGTCCACATCACTTTTTGTTATGGGTACAACTCATCCGAATCAAAATTCTCTTGGTTTTTGATTCGGAAGAGTTGTACTTGTACCCCTATCCGAAAGTAAAGTGGACAACTCATCCGCGACGTATTAATATTTTTCAAGGGTTCCGCATGAAAATTTTATAAACATTCAATTTATTAGGTATCTAGACAACGGCCTCCGTTCTCTAGAAATATACGTTGGTAATAACTAAATACCGTGCAATAAGCTGTTAAACTTTTGCATAAATGTAGCTAAAAAAGTAGCCTATGGAATAAATATAGGCTTTTTATCCCATAAAACAGTTCCCATGGGACTAATATAACCTTTAAACGTGTACGTTGAAATAACGCGTGCGAAGCCACGGTCAGAAACTAGTTATAAAATATTAGCCTCGAAAATATTAGTCATATCCTTTTACTCAATTTTACATATTACGTAGATAAAACAGAATATTGCACTGATCATTTTAAATGAGGTAATCGGCTTCGGCATGGAATGTTTATATATATTTTTTTTAAATCTTGGGTTTACATTTTCGATTTCAGTACATATACACAGTAAATATACACGGATATTTCTACAAAATTATGTTACCCTGAAAAAGTAGCGTATCTTGCTACAGCGCAGCGGCGTAGCAGTGCTACGGCGGCGGTTCATTGGTACGCCGTAGCTACGTTTTTATTGATTGGTTAAAACGTTGATAGTTCAAATGGCAGTAGATTAAATAATTACAATGAGCTATTTCTTTCAGAAAGCCAATTCATAGAGAAAGAGCCGTAAAATAAGAGTAGTTTTGGCTACAACACATCACGTACTCATATACGGAAATCCTATTAAGTGTCCCTTTTGTATTTTCGTTTGCTTTTATTACTGAGGGCCTAGTAAGCAATCGACTTCATAAGTATTATGTACAGACAACGACAGTAGCTACTGAATAGTGAGCGTTATTAAACTGTATGAATCAAAAAATAGTATTATCTGTGTGCGATCAGAATGGGACGGAAATATGTCTTCTATACTTAATATTATAAAGAGGATAGATTTGTTTGTTTGTTTGTATTGAATAGGCCCTGAAACTACTGGACCGATTTGATAAATTCTTTCACCATTAGAATTCTCCGTTTTCCTGATGAACATTGGCTATATAATTTACCCGTGCGAAGCCGGAGCAAACCGTTAGCAGAAAATAATTTAAGTTTCATTTCTTATAGAATTCGCTCCTGACCAAATTGAATTGGCACCTTGTCGCAGTAAATATTTGACGACTTGGTTCAGTTTGAAATTATTCCATTCCATTCTAATCGTGCTTTCAAATGTCATTCTATAGTAGTGTTTCCTAGTAGTCTCTTTTTAAGACGCACAGTTTCTCTTCAGTGCATTCGCCTCCCTCCCCTTTTACTTGCAGTCTCTTTTACAAAACCATTTCCATAAAAGCTCCGGTCTCCTAGATAATGAGCTATCCTCGTATAATACGTGTTCAACTACGCAGAAAGCTAATTGCCCGAGGGACCGGTGTTGCTATACCGTAATCTATGGCGCCGCTCCCAACCAAGTGGCTTTTAACTAACTTTATCTGTTATTACGCACTAGGTGGAGGAAATGGGTGCTTCAGCTACGATCAGATTACGCTTCCTCTTTAGTTTTATATGTGTTTCAGTCTGGAAGGAAAGATAGAGGACATCAGAGGAAGTTACTTGTACGAGATAAAGAAAATACTTGAAGCTTTTTTTAGATCTTTTTATGGTTCTTTAAAGATTAATCTTAGAAATGAATATTTATTGCATTCTTAAAACTGAGAAACAATTTACAATAGCATTAGTGAGAATGGGCGATCTTAACGCTTAATTATATATTTATTTACTTGAATTACATACATTCCAAAACGTCGAACAATCAAGAGCAATCTCTACCAGACAACCTTATATGGATCTGATCATCGAATATACATAATGTAAGATCTGTGTATATCTAATGGTACTACTAATTTATGGTCTCAATCTTATGGTACTTAAAATAAACATACATATATGTAGTTTTATCTGGAGGTTATACTATGAAAAATTTCATATTTTTAAGTGGAATCCTGGACCTTTGTGACATAGAGATCCAAGAGTCGTGTCAGACGAAAAGAAGGAAGCTGTAAATTTTAGAAAAAGTTGTAAATTTGCAGACAGAATGAAATGCATCTTCTACAGGTTTATTTAAACGTCTGTTTTATTGATCAGGTAGTTCGTTATTTGTAAATTTAGGCCTAGGTGCCATGGTCATTGAGTACCTTACTGTAGCGAACTAATTTTAAACTAAATTGGTACCTACTAATAAAATTATTTAGGAACTTTTCTCTCCTGTCCAATTTTCGATGAGCCTCTAAACCAAGTTCGTTCCATGAATCTTATGTAAAAGCCCCTCACAGATTCTTTAATAGCTTCCGAATTCGAAACTTTTGAAAGGTTATCAGAGTTTACGTAACTTTTCCCGCGTATTTTCATGTCGTCAGTAAAATTTCGCGCAAAATCATTTCTTTTATATGGAACCCCTTAGTGAAACATAATTGTAAGATTGTTTGAATCAATTTAAGTTTAATTTCTTTTTTATATACAAACTTTTGAATTAATTTAGGCTGAAGTAGTAACAACAATGCCATTGGTTTTTTATTGGAATAAACTTTGCTTATTTATATAAGTTTTGTGATTTGTACGATAATTTGGCTACTTGTTTTTGATACTGTCGTAAAACTCTTCAAAACGGCGACAAAAACAGTCTTCAAATGATAGCAGGAAAAATAAGGGCATAAATTACAAAAAAAAACACTGAAGATGTGAACTTACGCCGTTTACTGACAGATAGAACTTTCTGTCAACAATTTTTTTACTTTATTTTTGATGATGTCTAAAGCCCGTATTATGAAAGCCTACTCAGTCATAGATCTATGCTTGAGTGACGTTTATGTCATAGAAAAGCGGTACTCAAACATAGATCGATTATTGAACAAACTCTCAAAATACGGGCCTAAGATCTTTTTAATTAAGAATATTGCTTTTATATAGGTAAATCTCTACCGGTTGGAAAATGTCTAATTACCAGAATATACACAAGAAAAAGTGATTGCAAACATTTTTTTGTAAGATTCAAAACAATTTTGAGAAAACATACAATAAAATCCTTTGATGGATAGAAAGATTGGCTAATTCCACTAATCCCCGTTGACAATTCCGTCAACTTGTTTGCAACAGTCGGCAGTTAGCTCAATCGTGTTATAATTTGTTTTTTTAATATTTGATTATGAATAATGTTCACAATTTTTTTAATCAAACAATATAACCTTGCGTAAGTATTTCGGTTTTCATTTGGATGAACATAAATTCCTTGAAAGCCTCTTCGCTCGCTTTACGGTCATGATCGCAAAGATCACATTCATACGCGATTCACGTGGACGGTTTTATTCGGTTTTCATTGTGCTTGTTTCCATCTGGTTTCTGTTTATATAATTTGTTTACGAGTTGATTATTTTCCTGAATTGTTTTCAACGAACCACATCTGTCCTACTGCAGGGCAAAAAAACTTTCCGATCCTGGGCAAAATTAAGGCTTATACCAATTTCCCTGCCATTTTTCCTGCAGAGGAATTTCTAGGCTTTTTGTCAAGAAATCCCCTGATACGCTTAAGTTCTTCAAAAACACAACCTAATGCCCTCCCACAATTGGGCAAAGGCCTCCCCCATATCAAACTGCCAAATATTTCCTTCTCTAAATCAACACCTGCTAAACTTCAAATTAAAGTTGATACGGTTCTCGAAGAATGATAAGAAATCAATACTTACCTACTTTGGACGGCTACCTACGTAATCACATAGAATATTTATTGGTTAATGGAAAAACGCACGAAACACCGTAACTAATAGTAGATTGGTACAGTTTCGTCCAAAAATGTAGACATTAAAAGTTTCGTAAACAAATCCTACCCTACTAATATTATAAACGTGAAAGTTTGTGTGAATGTTAGTTACCACGTATCTCCGTAACTACTGAACTTATTGAGATGAAATTTGGTATGTTTATAGTTTAGTTTCTAGAATAGCACAAAGGGTAATTTAATTTTCAAATATTTAGGTACCTCTGAAGTGGTAAAAAGGGGGGGTAAAGATTCTAATGAAAATTATTATTTATTGGTTCGATTCACTCAAAACTCGGTTTAAATAAACTATAAAGTAAATAATGAATCACGTATTTTTATTTTTACAAAACTACTAGTACGGTTTTAGAGCAATCAATTTCTTAAATTGTTTAAAAAAACCACTGGTTCGATACTTTTTTTCATAAAAAAATATCATAATCAGTCTTCGATATCCATATTGTTCTCCATTTGACACATAAATTTCCACGCGAGCGAAGACGCGGGGCGCAGCCAATTTAACATATATTTACGTGCTAGGTATTTGTATGCCAGCAGCGATGAACGAAATTGTTAAACGAAACAAGGTTTTAGCTCAGAGCTTAAACCTTGTTTTGTACATTTCGAAAGCACAATAGGACGCCGTAGATTATTGCATTATCTAGAGTCAATAAAAGAAGTAACGAGGTAGGTAGGTAGTGCTACCATTGTTAGTCTGGGATCACATTTTTGTTCGATTCGAAGTATTACTCTTACTTCGAATCGAACAATAATGCGATGAAGGCTCTAAAGTTCTATTGATAAATTCTAAAGTCACAAAGCATAAAATGTAATAATAGTTACCAACTCGTAAGCTCTGTGACTCGATAAAAGAACCTAAGCCCTTCAGGATAATTCCCGTTAGATTCATCGACTAGATCCATAATGGTTGTATCGAGAACTTAGTTTCTCATTACATCCACTTTGGAAGTTTTGGATCTATAGACATTTTTTCTCGTTAGATACATGGTAGGTCCACGATGGATCTATTGAGAAATTTATTTCTCTGTAGATTCATGATGGATGTAACTAGAACTTTATTTCTCCGTAGATCCATCGAGGGGATGAACAGGTGGATCTATCGAGAACATTATTTCTCAGCAGATTCACGATTGATCTATAAAAGCCTCACTGGTCACTCGGAAAAAACAATTAAAGTATTTCCTTTCAACTCTGAACAACATATCAGTTTTCAGAACATATCAGTTTTCTCACTCTGACTTAGGTCAACTGACAAACACAAACGCAACTTACATATCGCTTAAAATTATAAGTAAAATACTAAGATAAAATAAGATTAAAGAAATTAAATTAATTAAAACCAAATACTGATCGCCTGATTCAATAATCTTATGCAACCTTTCCTTCCCAGGTTTTAAAAACCCTAGAAAGGACCGCCAAATAAATGGCACATGTGTATCATAATTAATTGGGTGGCCAATTAACAGGAAGGTACAGGAGGCCTACTTTGAAACATGAAATACGAACTTTCGCGTGACGGTTCGTCATGCGAACTAACAACTATCGTTTCGTGCAATATGTCATCCTTCTTGCATTATTTTGGTAATATAATGTTACTCAAAATACATTTTGAAGTGTTTACCTGATAATTTATTCAGAAATATGATTAAAATTTTCTATGACAGTTCTCTCTCTCCCTCTCTTTCGAGCTAGTTATTAGTTATGTTTAAATTTAAATAAATAATTATTCCATTCAATCCGAATCTTAGTACCTAATTCGTTTTTTAAAGTAGACCTCCTGACGGGGTAACGACCCTCCACTTTGGTTACAGCAGGTGATAGCTAGGGACTTTGCAACCCTGATAAAGGGACTGTCAATGTTGCTAACGAGCAGTGGAAAGGCACTCGAATTTGCAACTATAAATCTGAAAATCATACTAAATCGTACACATTCATTAGTTAACAGATAAATTTGATAGATTGACAGGATTGACAGATATAAATCTAATGTACCTACTTACCGAACTGGATTTAATTCATTTTAATTATTGTGTAACACAATACAAAATGACAGAACAGTTTATTTGTGTAATTCAACTAGGTATCCACGTTTATTTATTGCGTTTATTGATCAATTTTTTCTGGCGTTTCAGCTGGTGGTCATGGGATGAATGGAGTTACCGCGGAAACGACATGTTATAATTATAGTTTTCTATATAACCGAACGACAACCACTGGGGTAAACGTGTTCTTGAGTGGAGACCGCGACACGGCAAACGTAGTGTAGAACCCCTCCGACCAGGTGGGATGATGATTTGCGAAAGACTGCTGGCAGATGCTGTATGCGACAAGCTGAAGACAGGGCGCTATGGCGCTCATTATGGGATGCCTTTGTCCAGCGATGGACTAATGATGATGATATAACCGAACGTACTCTCGCTAGACACTCGTGGGCCTATCGGTACTCACTCATTATAATATTTTTTATTAATGTCAATATTTGACTGGCTTAACGCAAAACCAGATATTGATTCAGTGTTTAAAAAAAAATGGTGTGGTAATTTTTTAAAAGTTGGTGCGTTCTTTTGTTTTTTCATACAATTATCCACGCTGGCTGGTGGCTTCACGAACCCAAACCTCCAGTATACCAAAACAAAAATAAAACTCGATAGCGCTTTGCCTATAGGAAAACCACGGGTAAGTATTTGCACATTGTATTTATTTATTTGAAAAGGATATAAAAAGGTTTTAAATTATAGTGTGTAGATGACCTAGCATTGTTTATTTAATTAATTTTATATCTAGTCTACAATGCATCAAATTTAATCCCTATCCTGAACATGGGCGGACAAAGGAAGGGCCTTTGTCCATAGATCAATTTTCATTAACCATTGCCTGCCGTCTAAACAGAGGTTTACGGAGTTGATTGGATATCGATGAATAAGCTAGCAGGCATTTCATTAACCTACTGGATATTCGTTAGGTATACCTACCTATATTTAGAGCGAAAAGTTTTTGTTAAAACCTAGATCGTAAATTGACTTAGGTCTGTGTTCACCAAAAGTTAATCGGACAATTAGGCAGCTTCATCGGTTAACTTTGACGTTTAATGTATGAAAACTTGTGTCAAAAACGTCAAAACAACTGTTTAAAATTTCCCAAGACGTAGCTGCATTGCCCCGCTGTATATGTCCAGAATTATTATTTTTAAACTTACGTGGACGCGTTTAAGGTTATTAAGCAGCTAAATCTTAATGCGAAATCAGAACATAAATACCTCTGTATGGTGTTACGTTCTGGTTTCGTTCTGAGTTCGAACTGAGCTATCTTAGTAAATATACATACGTGGAGGTAATTCTACGTGTATCTACTCAAGCTTAGCTAGCTATATGGTATATATTGACTCAGCCTCACGTATCTAGTTGTTCGACCGGCCGCGTTTCCGGTCTCTGGCCGAGTTTCGCAGCGGATCTGCTGGATCCGTCCGAGTGCATTGTCACATTCACACCACATGCTACACGAGAGCTTGCCGCTTGACACTTGATTAAGGCCAGGATATTCGAATTTAGCCAATTTTCGATTCAATTTTAAACGATCAAATATCCTTTGTTTTGATTGGACTAAAATTTATGTTGTAGTTGGATTAACATTATTGATTATTCTACGGTTCAAAACACGATATTTATCACTTCACCTGATGACAAAAATTACGAAGAAAGGATAGTTTTTTGTTGTTTTTGTTGTTGTACTTCTAGTGTATCAACGTTTTACTCTCAAAAAAGGTGTCAGAAAATAGGCAACGACGTTTAAAAGAATATTCTACGGTTAGTTTTTCTCTAAACCTTTTTTAATTTTTATAATAAGCAAAAACTTGATTGACTTATCTCACTCTTGTGAACACAAAATTCTATGCCTGTCCTTTTCACAAAATGGATATCCTGCCCTTAAGTACGTGGTTGCACTTTACACGACGTTCTTTTTAAGAACTTGCAAAGATTTTCAAACAGATTTAGTCTTGTGTTGTCAGGTTGGTGTATACTGTTCAATGAAAGAAACCAGGACAATTAGCAGCGGTCGGTGAACATATAATGTATTCATTAGTTTTAAACGAACCAAGAACTAAAAGCTGTAGTGACACAGATTAGCTTCAAGTAGTCGTAGCATTTGCGTTTCTGCTACTCGGCATTTTCATTACCAAGGCGAAGCTCAGGCAGTCACTCCAAGCCACTCCTATCCATCTAACGCGATCAGATATAGATCCTTGTTTAGGATTAAGTAATAGTCTAAATGTAATTCGGAACATGTGTAATTGAATAGACTCATATATAGTGCAACGCATCTTTTATTTAAACCAACCCACATAGGAAACCCATTAAATAAGCTAATACAAAATTGGTGACCCCGAACGTGTTTTAAAAATTCCTTGTGGGTTGTGTGAAGTGAAATAATACGGGGTGACTCATTTTATGATCGCGGATAGAGTAAGCGTTAAACATGTCAAGTTCCGAGCAGGATAAAATGACTACCGAAACGGTCGAGGAAACTGTGAGTGCCATTGCTGTTTCATCCCGGATTCCCGAATTTTGGCAGGATAAGCCAAGGCTGTGGTTCATTCAAGCCGAGGCTATTTTGAAGCCACAAAAAGCTTCCGACGATTCAAAATATAACGTGGTTATTGCGAGGCTTGGGAAGGATGCAGTTACACAGGTAACAGATATTTTGATTAACCCGCCTGCCACTGAAAAATATGAAGCGCTTAAAAATCGACTTTTGGAAGTATATGAAGAATCGGAAAGCCGTCAGATACAGAAATTGATTGGAGAAATGGATTTGGGAGATCAAAAGCCCTCACAACTTTTACGGCGGATGAAGGATTTGGCCCGAGATAAGGTACCTGATCAAACACTTACAATTTTATGGCTAAATCACTTGCCTACTAATATAAGGAGTGTCCTTGCGGTAGCCGACGCTAAGGATTTATCAACACTATCCTCGATAGCAGATAAGGTCATGGAGACATCGAGACCTCTAAATGCGGTTGCACGCGTCGACGAAGAAAAAACTGGAGAATACAGCGGACTAGTAGCAGAAATTAGGACGTTAACTGCTCGTCTTGGGAGGCTGGAAAACACCCGTAGATCCCGTTTTGACAATTTTCAACGGGGTGGTGGACGCGGACGCGGACGTGGAGGAAGATCGCAGTCGAGGGGACGCAGTTTTAGCAGCAGGAGACCAGGTGATCCGGACTGGTTATGTCCCTACCATTTTCGCTATAAGCATAAGGCACATAAGTGTACCGAACCCTGCAACTGGAATAAGCGAAATGGAAAAAAGGAGCATCAGGATAAGGAGCAGGAAAACTAGATTCGGTGCAGTCGATGGCGGACCACTGCATCAAGCCTATAGTGAATCACCGCCTATGTGTTATGGATAACACATCCGGTCTTAGATTTTTAATAGATAGTGGTGCAAACGTGTCAGTGTTTCCGCGAAGTTTTGTAAAGAAAAACTTTAAAATCAGTGAAAGTGAACATAAACTATATGCGGCAAATGGGACTGAAATTAAAACTTATGGACTTCATACTATGGATTTAGATTTAAAATTGAGACGTAATTTTAGATGGATGTTTATTATAGCAGATGTTAAACAGCCCATTATTGGTGCAGATTTTTTAGTAAGATATCAATTGTTGATAGATTTAGCAGGTCGTAGATTAATTGATAAAATAACGAATTTGAATGTAATAGCTAGCATAACAAGTTCTAATGAGCCAACGGTGAAAACTATAGTGGATTCTCACCCTTATAATGACCTGTTACAAAAATATTCCGATATAACTAAACCATTTTCTTTCAAGGAAGTTACAAAGCACAATGTATTCCATCACATAGAGACAACGGGAGCTCCAGTACACGCGAAGGCCAGACCCTTACCTCCTGACAGGTATGTAAAAGCTAAAAGAGAATTTCAAATTATGCAGGAGTTAGGAATCTGTAGACCTAGTAAGAGCGCCTGGGCCAGCCCGTTGCATATAGTGCCGAAAAAGGATGGGAACATAAGGCCTTGTGGTGATTATAGGATGTTGAATGCGGTAACGAAACCTGATAGGTATCCTGTTCCGAGGCTACAGAATTTTACCTATGTACTGGCTGGTAAGAAAATTTATAGCAGATTAGATGTAAATAGAGCTTTTAACTGTATTCCTGTGGCAGAGGCTGATATTGAGAAGACAGCCGTGATTACCCCTTACGGGTTATGGGAATTTTGTAAATTACCTTTCGGATTACGTAACAGTGCCCAAACTTTCCAGCGGTTTATGGATAATAATGTTTTACAAGGATTGGACTTTATTTTTGCGTATATAGATGATGTAATTATAGCCAGTGAAGATGTTGAGAGTCATAGAAAACATTTGGAGGAAGTTTTCAAACGATTTGATGAATTCGGTTTAACGATAAATATTTCTAAATGTGTTTTTGGTAAAGAAAAACTTGAATTTCTAGGATACGAGGTATCAACAAGTGGAATCAGACCCTTGGACCACAAGGTAAAGGCCATCGTAGATTTCCCGAGGCCCACCACAGTGGAAGAGCTAAGAAGATACTTGGGTATGTTAAATTTTTATAGATCTCACATTCCACATGCAGCGGATCAGCAAGCTGAGCTGAATAAATATCTACATAATTCCAAACGTAAAGATAAAACGGTAATTAACTGGACGGCGAAGGCTGATGATGAATTCAAACTTACTAAGTTAAGTTTGCAAAAAGCAGTTCTATTATCTCACCCGTCTATAGATAGTCCATTGACCCTCATGACAGATGCTAGTGATACCAGTGTTGGTGCGTCATTACAGCAGCAAGAAGGGAAGGCATGGAAACCGTTAGGATTTTTCTCGAAACGATTGTCTGAAGCTCAACGAAAGTATAGTACATACGATAGAGAATTGTTAGCGATTTATTTAGCGATAATTCACTTTCGTCATTTAATTGAAGGGCGACAATTAGTTGTTTTAACAGATCATAAGCCTTTGACGTATTTGTTTAGTAAGATAAGTAACGGTCAAGATAAGGAAACGTCTCGTAGGACAAGACAAATAATGTTCATTAGCGAATTTACTACTGAAATTCGTTTTGTAAATGGTAAAGATAATTCAGTGGCTGACTGTCTTTCTAGAATTGAAACAATATATTGCCCAACAGTCGTTGATTTCACAGAACTTGCTAGAGCACAGGAAACAGACGAACAGCTTGCAGTTTTGTTCGAAGAATCGAGAAACAATAACAAGTTACAATTTAAACATATTATGTTACCAGGTAGCGAGACATCCGTTGTTTGTGAAACGTCAGCGGAACGTGTAAGGCCCTACCTTACGGAGCAGTTTAGGCATGTAGCTTTTGACGCAATACATAATTTAAGTCATCCTGGTATTAGAACAACTAGAAAAATAATTACAGATAGATATTTTTGGAAAGGAATGAATAAAGATATTAACTTATGGTCAAAATCATGTGTACGATGCCAGAGATCCAAAGTCTTGAAACATACAGTTTCGGATTTAGGTCAGTTTCAGACGACAGATCGTTTTCAGCACGTACATATCGATATAGTAGGTCCTTTACCAACAAGTTCAGAAGGTTATAGATATTGTGTAACTATGATTGACAGATGTACTAAATGGACAGAAGCTATTCCAACTAAAGATATAACAGCAGAAACAGTTGCAAAAGTTTTTTATGATGGATGGATTTCACGTTTTGGTTGTCCTGAGAAACTTACCAGTGATCAAGGTAGACAGTTTGAAAGTAAATTGTTCAAAGAATTAATGTCAATATTAGGTATAAATAGGATCAGAACTACTCCATACCATCCACAAAGTAACGGTGCCGTAGAACGGTGGCATCGCTCGTTGAAATCGGCCCTTATGGCACGCCTTATTAATAACTCATGGGTAGATGAATTAGCGACCGTGATGTTAGGGTTACGAGCAGCAACTCGTGTAGATACAGGCGTTAGTGCAGCTGAAATGACTTATGGAACTTCTATTAGATTACCAGGAGAATTCTACGATAAAAAAGTACAGGATGTAGAAATAGATTCGGAAAGTTATGTAAATAAAATAAGGAAAATTATAGACAGTTATAAACCGGTAACTAGAGTAAATAAATCACCTAAGAAAATATTTTTGCACAAAGATTTGAAGGAATGTCAATATATTTTTATTAGAAATGATTCGGTGCGTAAATCCTTGCAACCACCTTATGACGGTCCTTATAAAGTAATAGATAGGACAGACAAAATATTTAAAATTCAAATTAATGACAGAATTTCAAACGTTTCTATAGATCGTGTAAAACCAGCTTATATTTTAGCAGAAAATGATTCTGATAATCAGGCATTATCCCAGGCCATTATCAGAACATCTGATAGCGAGAATCGAACCCGCGACCTGTCTCAGAATACAGAACGCGGTAGTGATGCAGCTCAAGCCGCGAGTAACGACAAGTCAAGCGATAAGGTAACGTTACGAACTACTCGTAGCGGCCGTACTGTTAAGTTGCCAGTCAGATTTCGATTCTAAAACAAAAGAAATAAGGTAATAAATTACAAGTAAGTAACACCTACAATAAGTTAATAATTTTTAGGTACAATCTTCAAGTAGCTGAGATTTACTAATTGGTTGCGTAAGTACATTAGGTCGTAAGAGCATTGACATTAGGTACATTGGTTATTTCGAAATATTTCATAGTTGCATAAAATATGTTTTGCAGAAAGTAAATCATTCTTATTTCACATTTGGTTCTTAGACCTTGTTATGATAATAACTATGGGGAAAAATCAAAGTAAAGAAGTTAAAGAACAAGTCATTATTGCACAATCAGGTGCTAATGTGTCCACAATTGAGGAACAGTTAAATCATTTTAAGATATTTTTTACTGTTTTAACAGTGATCTTGATACTGTCGATAATTTATTTTCTATGTACGAGATGCTATGGAAGACTAAAGAAATGGGTTCATCGTCAAATTTATACTATAACACCCCAAAGTATAGACCTACAAAATTCAGTGCCGAGTGTATCGCAACAGGCACCACAGAAGGTCAAAATTATTAGTGTTTAAGTGAGTGTTATATTTTAAATTGTGTGTAAAAGTGTTTAATTTTTATTTCATGTGTTGTCTAACTGTGTTAACTTTAATAAGCTTAAAACTGGATTATATTTTTTTTATACAGTGTCATGAGGTGGATACGACTATATTGAGTAGGTACGTAGGCCCATGTACGGTGTTTAGACAGGCGTTGTCCCATGGTGTTTTAGCAACAATGTTGCTAAAGTTAATTTTGTTATAGCAGGGGATAACTACCTTTTTTGTTAGGAAATCCAGATTTAAGAATATTACTGATTAAAAAAAAGTGTATACTAAAAATTTATTTTAGATTGTTA
This sequence comes from Eupithecia exiguata, assembly GCA_947086465.1. Classification (NCBI taxonomy): domain Eukaryota; kingdom Metazoa; phylum Arthropoda; class Insecta; order Lepidoptera; family Geometridae; genus Eupithecia; species Eupithecia exiguata. The sequence continues at coordinate 8,498,842 of OX352233.1, forward strand.
ATTAAAACACTTAATTGTTTACTTTTATACAGTTTATTTTTATTGTAAAAGCTTATACAACTTTATTAAAGGTTTAATGTAAAATGTATTCAAAATTTAAATGTATGTAATTTAACAGGCTGACTGTACTTTTGTTATTCATTCAAACAACTTTGATTGTGATGTACTAACCTACTTACGAATGCGACCTCATATCGCATGTTGTTTTAAAACGTAAGCATATTTGTGTAGAAGGCATGAGCCTTGTGTAGCTTTTAAAGCATTGTAAATTGTAATGTTTTAACTTTGATAACCTACATATAAAGGATAATTTTTTTGTAAAAAATTTAAAAAAAGGGGAGGATTGATGTAGTGACACAGATTAGCTTCAAGTAGTCGTAGCATTTGCGTTTCTGCTACTCGGCATTTTCATTACCAAGGCGAAGCTCAGGCAGTCACTCCAAGCCACTCCTATCCATCTAACGCGATCAGATATAGATCCTTGTTTAGGATTAAGTAATAGTCTAAATGTAATTCGGAACATGTGTAATTGAATAGACTCATATATAGTGCAACGCATCTTTTATTTAAACCAACCCACATAGGAAACCCATTAAATAAGCTAATACAAAAAAGCTAAGAGCTTATATATAATTGTAATTTAAATCTTGTAAATACCTGTAATTCAAAAGGCCTCCGTATCTTTGTCATATATGCTATCAATAAAATTCGATTATCTATTAATTTTGCTTCTTTGCTACAATCTATCAGCAGAACATGGGCACAGAGATAATAACATTAAAAAAAACCCCCGAACGGTTTAGATCTTTTTTAGATAATCTTTCTGTTTTCTATTGACGAACCCTACATGAGAATGTAATTTGATGACATAAAATGTAAAACAAAGTTGGTACCTACCCTAAGTAACTAAGCTACGGTTATATAAAGAAACATAAATCATGTTTTTATTATTTTCAAAAGAAAAGTTACAAAGAAGGTAACATGAGTGCAAAGAACTCATGGTAAAAATCTCGTTGTAAAACACTACAGAATGTATGTATAACATGCCCTGTTAAGGCATAAGTCCCGCGCCTGGCCTCTCCCCGGTCATATAAGTATAAATGGTAAGATCTTACCCTATTAAATCTCACTTAAAAGCCAGTGAAACCCGAAACAAATCTCCGATCCTATCGCAAAGTTTAAAATTCAAATTGCACGGCTCCAAATTACAGGGAGACATTATTACACCCCGTTGTCGAGTTCATCAATGAACAAAGACCGGATACTGACTAAATTGGCTCCATGTTTCAAATTTATGCAAGAAGTTCGTTTGAGCTCAGCGAAGACTTCTTTCTTCGTAATAATCGCCACAGTTTGCTGAATAGTTTCTTAGTAAATGTACTTCTTGAGAGGCATTATGCGCCAGTCTCTTCCGTTTTCGTGACTATGAAAAGATGTCTCGTCCTCTTTCTTGTTAGGATTTTTTTTGTTTTTGAACCTACGAAGTATTTTAATGAGGTTTTTACTAGTCTTCTTTACACACTGGTACTTGTATCTAGAAATCAAGACATTTTTTGTAGACGTATAGGTACATTTATGTATGAAAACTTAACAGAAACTGAGAACAAAAGCGGCCAACAGCAAGGTGTCAACCACAAACGACTTGGATTTTAACCCCTTTGTATACAAAAATTATCCAGGTTTTTGAATCGGAGAGAAGGTATTTGTGCTTTTGTTTTCACAAGCCAGGCTGATGTTTTACGGTTCAAAGGCATCGACCAGGCGCCGGGCTCGTATGAAACGGCTGATAGGACACGAGTTTACGGTTGAACTGTATTTCGTTGTGTTTATTCATTCAAACCACACTAAAATATCAACTAGTTTCTGCTCGTGGCTTCGCACGCGTAGTTTAAAGTTATTTCTATCCCATGGGAACTGATTTATAGAATAAAAAGTATATAGCCTATGTTTTATTCCTGGCCTAGAACTACTTCTATGCAATATTTCAGCCCGATCCGTTCAGTAGTTTTGGCGTGAATTGGTAACAAACATCTAAACATCCAATCTTTCGCATTCATGAATATGAGTGTCAGTGTGAATGCGAAAGTTTGGATGAATGGAAATTTGCTCTTATCTTAAAACGTTTCCATAGAAAAAACGCGTGTGTAGCCGCGGGCAAAATCTAGTTACTAGCGGTTCGCCCCAACTTCGCACGGGTATATTCTGTCGCCTATGTTCATCAAGGATAATGTAGGATGATTCTATTGGTGTAAGTATTTTTCAAATCGATCCAGTTGTTAAACAAACAAATTTCCTCTTTTTAATATTATTAGTATTATTATAAAATGAAATAAAGTGGCATGAACTCTCTACCCACGTGTACTGATAAGGAAACTCGAACGCTAGCACGTCTGTTTCCAAGGGAAATGGGATGATTTTTATTTTTTAGAGTTCTATTAGTATTAAATTTAAAGTTAAGAATAAGAATGTTTATTTCAAAATTTACAGGGTAGCCTTAAAGTTAATTATAGCTATTTCATACAACTATATTTACTTAGTTATCTTACTACAAACACAATTAAGTATATAGGTATACAAACTATTATGGTCTATAACCTAATACTGAAACTTAATACATAATACATACTTTAAGGCTTCTATGTATTACATGTCTCGTTCCTTCCGTGCTAGTTATAAAACTGTGCTACGGCAAAAGTTAATTAAAGTCATTGTGTACAAAACATACAAACAAAATACCAATAAAAGATTTTTACTTGAAAAAAAAATTAACTTTGCTACGTTTTGGAACGACGCCAATAAAATGCAATCGAGCTACATAAAATTATACAGCAGTAGATAAAATAACTTTGTATTGAAAAAAGCATTTCCAATTTCCTGTTTGAATCCAACATAGACAATACAAGTTGTCATGAAAGCTTTGAAACGCAGCCAACCTCAGAAATTGGCTTGTATCTTTCTCGGATCACCTTTTACCATTTTCTATAGTGCAACAAACTTATCTGTTAAGGCTTTATTAATTTATTAATAGACGAGCAGCTTGTGCTGATGTGTCTGATCACACAGTGTTGAATTCATTGCGTCACTTTTTTTAGTTTGTTATGTTGGTCATTACCCCCCCATGAGATAATTTTTAAAGTGTAAATTTTTAGAGTAATAATCATGAAAATGTCAAAAGTGCCGTGATAAATAGTTAAAAAACTAAAACAAAATCGGTTACTCCGTTTACAAGCTACAATCTGCTTACCTGAGGGCTAGTAATGCTGTGTGAATTGTCCAGAATTATTTATTTTACTTTAATTATTTCTACAAATAGATACTAACGTATTAAGGTCAAAAATGCGTGGGTAATCAAAGAAGCAACAGCAATCAAGCGTTCTTCAATGCAACCTATTTTCTATGAATTTAGACTTATTCAATTTTATACCTTTCATCAAAATCACACAACTAAGTCTGTTACACTGTAACATACTGCCTACTTCATCAACGTCAAACTCTGCTTGTTTCAAATCAAGCGTGATACTAAACAAAGAAAACCTATATTCTTTGAAACAGTAATGATTCGGGCCTTCATATCAAGAACGATCAATCAAATAAAGAATTGGGAAAATCGCGAGATAGAAATATATAGTTTTGGGACTTCGTTTTATTTGCCAGTCATGTGAGAAAAATGGATAGTACCTATGTGGAAATCATAAGGAATAATACGACTATGCGTTAAAGTCAGGGATTACAGATTCTTGTGAAGATACATTGTGAGTAACACTGGAATATGATTCAAGTGCGATAAAACAAGAGAGTCTTAAATTCTCTATTTTTATCAAGACATACCTACCTACCTAACATTACACAGTCTAAATACGATCTGTATATATATATATGTATGTAATCACCTAACTGTGTGCTTTTTAGGGTTTCGTGTATGGGTGCGAAACCCTTACTTAGTGGTTTCGCTCTGTCGTCGGTCCCTTTTTTCCCTCTTGAATATCCAGTGAATATCTTAGCAACTACCGCAGGTATTAAGACACCTCGACTCTAGCACTGCCATTCATTTTATTTTATTGTTACGTTAAGCATAGGAATTTTAAAAAATACCATTGGACAGTTTGTGTCATCAGCTTGTTTTTTGTACATCTGTAATAGTTTTTTTTATTGTATAGGCTATATACAATAATATATATAGAGATATGATAACAGAATACCTAGTACATGGTTCATTGAAGCGAGAACGTGCCTGATTCCTCCCTAGTGTGTCATTTGGGGCCCGAGGCGCAGTCAAAAGCCTTAAAACACACGAGGTAGGAATCGCACTTTCTCCCGAGTGATACGTATCTATTGCTTTATACTACACGCGAGGAAAAATCTTCAAAATTACTCGTGTAAATTAAAAATGTAAACTCGAAATATGTGAAAATCGTACGCAATCAATATTAAAAAAAAACATAAAAATAATTTGGTTAGGTACCACACAACCGACTGATGACTTAACTACACAGCAATATGGCGTCCTCTGCGTTCAAGTTTTCGTCAAGTTTCGCGCGCAACTTGAAAAAATACATTTAAATTGATTTTTATGGCACTTAACGATTGAATTAAAATTTGCGACCAAAATGGGCGTAATATCCTATTTAACCCCAACACAGAGAAAGCTTCCAAATCAAAATGGTAAAAAATTACTGCAATCTAATTCACCCAAACGATTTCCTCAAACAATTTCATATTTTATGTCATTTGCTCAGCTTCAAATGGCAGGAAATACGCCCCGGGAGGGTAGATCTCAATACGTTTGTGATACGCAAGGCTAACCTCAAATATGCGTCAGATACTAAAAACGGAAACATGAACCATTGAGTCTGGGAATTGCCTTTTACTTTGTACCTTCAGATATCTTTGTCTTGGATTATCTCGGTCTTTGTATTAGAGGGTAAGTGAGGTAAACGTAAATTTTGTTACGTACCGTTTTTATTTATTATTTATTACTTATTTGATTTTGAAACGGGGATGGGGCGGCATTTTTATATTTTCTTCCTGTGCATTGTTTTTACTCTGCAGAGTAACATTGAGTATGTTACACGTTTCGTTGTTGCACTAACTGTTACTGCAGTAGAGTTTTGTTTTATTGCCCGGGTCATCATCATCATGATCAGACTGAATTAGTCCACAACTGGACATAGGCCTCCCATAGCACCCTGTTCTGTTTCAGAGCTTGCCGTATCCAGCATCTGTCTGCAGTCTTTCACAGATCGTCAACCCTCTGCCACTTCAGCTTGCCAATTGTTTGAGCTACCTATGTCGAAAACTTACACCGGGAATTTTAAGTTATTCACCGGTAAAAAAAAATACACGTTCGGTTCAAAGTGAAAAATACCGCAAGATTGGAACGTACATATTTTAAAAATTCACGCGCCCTTACTCGTAAAAGCAAAGCGTTCCTGAAATTGGATTAAAGCAATTACCAGTGTAGTATCTGTGGCTATTACCGCCCATTCGATAAATTATGTACGAATATTGAAGTCATTGCGACAGCATGGACTGGGATAGTATGCGTAGAGGAGTATGAAATGGTAATTTTACGTTATCTGTATGCTGGGTTTACTAAAGACTGAAAAGACGAAATTTCAAGAAAAACCTTGTTTTTCTTCCGTCAAGTGCGATCCAAACCAGCGTGCCGAGGGTTTCGTACCAAATAATGTACTATAAGTACCGACTTGTTTCTCAATTGGTACCGAAAAATAGTAGGTAGGTACGTAGGCGATCCATGTGAAAGACATGGATCGCTCTGGAAACTTAGGAGATTAAAGTGGTAAGTTTCTTGACTGTTTTCAATATTATGTTTTTCAAAATGTATTAAAACTTACAGAAATTTCAAAAAATAATACCTTTCCATTTTTCCACCCCACTCGGGTAGGTAGAACCCCTTTCGAAAAATTTCCCGCCCCCATTTGACTACTTTTCAAAAAATGTTATTTTTACAGACTTCCCTATATTTTTCCAGTGAAATATAGATCTATATCTACAAACGCCACATTTCAGACGAATTGCTCCGCAAACTTCAGAGATAGAGAGGAACGGTAAATTTTTCGACGTTTTTCCAAATATTTCAAAAAGTATGAGACTGACAGAAATTTTAAAACTGTTTTGCAATGTACAAACCGATACCTTTCATTTGACACCCCACTCGTGTGGAAACTCCTATTTGTTTTTTTTTAAGGCTTTTTTTGCTGACTTTCTTTAATTTATACATTTATGGCTGCTTCACTGCCTATAAATTTTGTAAAACTACACGATAAAATACTGTCATTAAAAAAGCTTTAAATTTCTCCGATTCAGTTTCTAGTAAACCACAGAAAAAATAATATTACCATTTTAAATTCCAAGGTGCAAATTGAAAATCATAATTGACATTATAATTGTATCTTATGAATATCATATTTAGAGAACCGGTAAATTGGTTTGTAATAAATACGGAAAACGACGGAAGGTATCATAAAAATATATGGCTTTTATTTTATTAGCAAAATTATGTGACGGGGATACGAGTAACTTATGTCAACCGTTTCAGGTCCATTGACGTGCCATTTTCTGATCAATTGAAACTTATTATTCTGTGATACCGTGTACTATTTGCGTAAACGCTAGTTTTATGGGTTTCTCAGCTTACTTTAGTAGTTTTTTTAAAGGGTAAACCTTTGGGTACGGAACCCTAAAAACTAAACGGGACCCTATTACTAAGACTCCGCTGTCCGTCTGTTACCAGACTGTATCTCATGAACCGTAATAGTGAGACAGTTGAAATTTTCACTGATGATATACTGTTATGAAATAACAACAAATACTAAAAACAGAATAAAATTAATATTTAAGGGGGCTCCCATACAACAAACGTGATTTTTTGCCGTTTTATGCTATATACTAGTCCATAACTCTCTCACTTTACGGTCTGTAAATTGTAAAATTCCTTCATTCTCATTTTCCCCTATAAATAACAAACACGAGACAGAGATCATTGATAGCGCAGGAAGTCAGGACCTTCACGTAGTAAAACGTAAGGTTTGTTTACCAGCTGAAAATGTGCTGTAAAGCAGTTTATAATTAATGTTTTTGTCACCACTTACAAAAACATCCTACCTGCATAAAATAAATTGTTCAAAAATTACGTTTCTTTTCAGCTAAAATTCAAACAGGATATCTAGGTACCCTTTTAAGATGGTAGGTATCGTTAGAGTTAATACGTTTTATCACTTCTATAAATAACAATTTCAACATACAAAATGCAGGTATTCTATTAAAAATAAGTAATACTCATTACGGATGTAAGAGGGTTAACTACGAACCATATTTGTGTTGGAAGAACACCAACCTTTCATCCCGTAACAAGGGACTTCTTCAGGGTGAGTGCGGTTCTAGACACGCGCGTTCCGCTTCTCTCCGAGCACATCCGTGATAAGTTAGTTAAACTACGATAGTTTTTAAAGTAAACTAAGAAATACTGTTCCAAGAATATACTTTAAGACATAATTGTAAAGTTTTAAAATGAAAAGAAGCTCACTCGTAGAAATTGTACTGGAAAGATTTTCTCCAGTAAAAAGGTTATGGGGTCGGCGTTATCGGTGACAAGTTGGACGTGCAAATCTTGATAGCCGATGACCTCTTAAAATTGCCTCGTATTTCGCACCGCTGAAGGTTTCCAATCGATACTGGCAGATTTCGACGGCTTTGCAGCAACCTGTATTCTGGTTTACTTTTAAAAACCTGTCAAGACTGTCCGACTATTAGTAGTAAATGTTCTACATAGTTGTGGAAAGACATTAAACAAGCAACAACAAAAGAATAAAAATATTGGAAAATGCTGGACAATTAACACAGCATTATCTAGCTCCAAGCTAAGCAGAGCTTGTCTTAAGGGTACTAGATAACTGATATACATAAGAAAATACATTGCATCTAAAGATATTTTTAATAAACATATATTTGACCCAAGTCGGGAATCGAACCCGCAACCTCCTGCGTCGCAGGCGGACTCTCGCCCACCGCGCCACAGAAGTCGTCACATTTAACGGTACATAAATACCTATGAGTCAACGCTATTTCACCCGATTGGATCATATATTCTACGGTATTATCACGTAGTCATAAAAATAAATTCAGTTACTCTTGAGATTTACGTTCTTTGATAAGCATCATGTGTATCAACAGAACGTAAACCTCACGTAGATCCACCGTGAATAATCCTTGAAAGGCTGTATTTCAAGAGACAAGCTAAGCTACGAGCAGTGAACGGAAGTCTAGAACAGGCTTGCGTTGAGGCTGAGGAATACATAGGAGAGATAAACTTTGCGGTTTATCAGATTGGGTAGGTTTTGTAGGGAAAAGGAATATTCTATAGTACTGTTAAATAGAACACTCTCCCACTCTCTCTCATTCTACCGGCCAATAGTTCCCATATTTTTCTTAAATCTCTACTAAAGTTTATGACACTCGTTACCGTTACATGGATACTGGCAGAATTGTTGCTAACTAGCAAGCTCAGCAAGCCATAAACAAAAGTTTCGTTTGTCTGCAATTGGTCCGATTTTAATAAAATTGGTTTTTTCGGTTTGCGTCCGGCAGTGGACAGTATAGGATTCTATAGTTGATGATGATTTTCTTATAGTTTATCGATATTGCACTTAGTTAACTGCTTCGCGTTGTTTCAAAGAATGCCTGGAAAAGATCACTCTCAGCGATATGGCCGCCCATTGCACAACGTTTTTTTTTTTTCGGTATTTTTCTTGGTGGGAAATAAAAATAAATTGTATTGTTCCATGTCATCAAATCCGCGGGCAGACGCTTGCATAATCTTAAAATAAGCAAAGAGTTTTTTCGGTAAAAGCTGAGTGAGATAAAAAGAACAGAGAGCAAGACGCTCATTGGTCTTAGCCGCTGTTCCACCGCCACGCATGGAGAGACTACGCACGTGCGTCTATCTTTGTTTCGCAAGAAAATTTATGTCATAACGTCCATTGCAACCAACAGCACGCTACGCACGATTATGAGATTTATGACGTCAATGCTACACACGTGGCTTGCTCGAAAATGGCACCCAAGGCTCAACGCTGTCAACGCTATGCACGCGGTTCACGCTATGCACGCGGTTCACGCTATGCACGCTGGACCTGGTAACGCAGACACGTGGGTCTACAACGTGGGTTATCAAACAAACCAACCCACGCAACGCGTGCGTGTATAGTGTGCGCTGCAGTGGAAACGTAGACTCACGTTGTCAAACAAGCGAACCCACGCAGCTAAAGTGCGCCGCGTTGTCGTGCACAATGAGAGCGGAGGCGGCGCGGCGGGAGAGCGGCTTAAGCCAAATCACTCTTAAAATTAGCTAGTTTTTATCACTTAATGAAGTTTAGGTCTGTGACTTTCAAATGTCTTTTTCAGATTTCGTCAAATTATCTCGTAGGTACTTCAACTGAGAATTCAATAACTTTTGTCTGGGTTAACAAATTATCTTATCTTGCTAATCTGTGAGGCATAATGGATGAAATAAATGGTGTCGTCAAAGGCAGACATCTTGTTTATTACTCTTCAGATCAACTCTTAAGTATTTGATAAAGAATAATGATTTACAGACATACTATAGAGTTTTCTAATAAGTCAACTCAAGTGAAGCTCACACGAAAATCTTCAAATATGGTATTGGTTTGTAGTATTTCATATAAATAGTGAGAATTTATAGAAAAACACTTCCCTTATTATTATTATAACTAAAACAACGTGCTACGTCAGAGATTCGAAGACTTAAAAAAATATATTTTCAACGTAAACTTCACAAGAATAATTTTACATAATTTCAAACCAAATGCGACTTTTCATATAAAAAGCTGTGTTGGTTTAAATTTCATCCCGCTTGACAAATTAATGAAAGGAAACAAAAACAAAGTAAAAGGGAAAATATATAAAAACCCGCAGTGAAGTTATGAATTTTAAAAGATAGCGCGGGCACAATGACTCGTAAATTGGGGGGTTAAAATTCACATTTGCAGAGGCTATAGCTGTTTACATGTTGGTAAGACCATGGACCCTATAAATTGTATATAAAATCCAAACTATGATAACTAGGTAGGCATCTACGTGATATTAAAATTTAATTTAATTAGTAGGCACTGTTTACTTTCTTGGTTTGCTGAAAAGCCTACATATAACAAAGATTTTCGTAAATTATGCTATGCGTTTCGCCAAAATATCATTGGTTTCTTTACTGTAGAAAGATACCTAGATCAATGAGGTACTCCATGGATTATGAATATTATGATGCTAAAAAATTAATCTGTCCAATTTCATTTCTTACACTAAATGTAGCTAGGTAATTGACATGTTGGTTCAAAATTACAATATTATCTTCATCGTAGTGAACATTGATCAAAATTAAAATTTTATTGGTTTTTTCTCAGATTTTTACTCACAGTTGTGTAAAAATGTATAAAGTGTTTTAGCAGAGCTGAGCCCTTCATCTCAGACGAGATTAAATCCAATGGAGAAGTGGACCTTAAAATGTCTGCGTCGAAAGTGTTCTATAAGCTGCGACGAAGTTTTATAGTCTCTGAATTAAAAAAGCTACTCCAAACTTGCTTTCAAAGCCTTTCTTTTCAGCGTGCTTTGATTTTTTTCAGGCTCAAATATTGAAGAGCCCTACACCTACGTATGAAAAGATTTAGAAAGCCTATTATACAAAGTTCTATATAAAATTGTGATCTAGATGGATTCTTTTTTAACGTGGATCTACGAATCTAGTCTGACTGAATAATACAGATGCCAAAATCATATGATTCATCCCCTAAGTAAATAGGCAAGTTAATCAAGTTTCGCCGTTCAAGTGGTTAAGTAAATGAACCTGTCTTAATTATAACCCTAAGGTTCACTCTGGGGGCCCTTAGCGGGGTTAAGCTAATTAGCCAGTTTAACGGCAATATCGTAGTCCACAGATTGTTCATAACAGGAACGAGGAAATTTAGAAAATAATATGATAGGAAAGCGGGGGAGGAAAAATCACAACAAATTATGAAAGCTGAGAATATGTTTTATTTCCTGTGAATTATGCGTTGAATCTGTCGAGGATTTGAATAAGCGATTAAATTATCGATTAAAAGATCATAATTTCACTAAATGCGTTCAATTTGTGTCAGAATTAATGACCCAGATTTAGCTAACCAACTCAAAAGTGACTGAATGTAGCGCTCTTAATTGCACTAGTTCTGTACCTAGGTACAAACTATAGCACACAGAACGTATCAATTAATGATATTGCTCTTATACACTTGTACTATCTCTGCTTGCAAATAACTAATAGTATTTACTATTGAGTTTGTGTCTAGGTGAATTCTCCGTTAAGTGAATGGTCTTGACATTTGCGTGGGATATGGGTGCAAGAGATGCTTGGAGAATAGCTAATCCAGCGTCATCTGGAGTGTGTGGGAGGGTAGACAGATACTCATCAACCATTATCACGACAATGCACTTGGAATATACTAATCAGAGAGATAGAAGCAGATAGGAGACGAGTTAAGGCGCCGAATCTTAGAAGGGACTAAATCACCCCATTACATACGAGGTTGTTATACTCCTACGCGAAACGAGGGAGGATGACAATACCGAGTTATTTAATGTTTATTTAACTCTTCTTTTCAATTCGATAGCGAAAAAAACACTTTTTTCACTTCTCTACTACACGAATTTGTCGTAAGTCTTTAAATATATTTCACGTGATTTCGACCGCAACATACCGCCTAAAATCATATTAATTATTTCTTTGCCCTTCTGGTCCATTTGCATATTATTAACTTAATTTTAGCTTGGCGACATTTTCAATTAAATAAGCCACGTTCACATTCCGTTCAATTTGTAGTACGTAAACAAAAATTCCAGAGATTTCGCGCTAATATCTCTTTTGTGTTTGTAGTATCCACCTACGCATTCTACGAATCATAGCCCTCCGTTTAAACAACCAACAATTACCAAGAAGGCGCTTTCTGTTCCATTTTCAATAATATATAAAAGAATGTATGTATTTTGTTTATGAAGCACAAAAAAGTCGAGCCTGTATGTAAGAAAAAAATACTTTACTCCTATACCGTATAATCAAATTTTACGCCCAGCTACGCTATAATGACACATTTTTTGAGCAATAATAGTGAAAAATAATTTGAAACGGCCAATAGTACCTACCACCAGAAGCCAGTTATTAACTCGACCTATTTTAAAGCAAAAATCACTCAACGTTTGCCCTAGATGTGCTTGGCCGCGAATTATTTGCCACTCAATGGCTACATAACTGTCTCTATAGCACAAATCTTTTACCTCAGAGATTTTCCTGTTGCACCAAACTATACAATTCTGATAAAACTTATGAAACCATCACAGTTTTACACTAGAATTACTTACAACGGGATATTTATTGTTCAGCAATATTTAATTAAAAACCGTTAGGTACTATGATCAAGCATAGAATTACAAATCCGAACAAATTAAACTAAGTATCCGAGTCATGTAGTCGCAGAGTTGTAATACAATTATTAACAATAGGTATTTATTAAAGCAAGGATCTTAAATCGAAAGATAGTACTTTATTTAAATCGTGTTTAAAAAGAAACAACAAAAAGCTAATTTTAGGTTACGTGGGTAATACGGAATTTATTACCTTTTTTGCAGATAATTCAGAAAACAGGATTAAAACTTTCTTAACTTTCACGATCCGTATTTATTTTTAAATGTGGAACTAATCGAGTTCCACAGTTATTCGAGTTTTAAAATTATGAAATGGATACTTTAGTTGCTGACTGTACCAACGAGCAGTTAATTCATAGTTATAGTTTCTGCACATGCCAAAAGCAAACAACTCCTGATTGAGCTGAATCAATCGTATGTTACGCTTTTCATTAGCTAGTTCTGTTCTGTTGCATACTAATTACGTACTTAGTTAGGTGCCTACCTACGAGCTTCTATGTTTTGCTGATTACATTCATTGGTTACCTACTTATTTGGTTAGAGCTAAGCAAATAAGTAGGTACCGTAACTCTACGGTCCAAAATTAAAGACCATTGAAAAACATTCAGACAGGGCGCTATGTCGCTCATTAGGAGAGGCCCCTATCCAGCAGTGGACTAACATACACTAATAATGATGGTGTTAATAAGTTCAAAGTACCTACATATAAGTAGAAAATCATAAATAATCGAAACATCTTATCAGAAAAAGCCAATGATGATGCTGCTTAGAGTACCTAAAACATTTCGCGGGAATACATTAGTGAACTCACCTGGATTCGCTTTAATTCGAGACTAACAAAATACAATGAAATAACTTCACCCTTGAATTCACATCAAAAAGATATACTAAAGTAACGTATCCTTTGAGTGTGGAAGCTTTGATATTAAAAATATCCCCATTGAGATATGATTCTAATTCAGACGAGGATCCTTTTGGAGTAATGTATGTACCTATGTATAACCCAAAGTAATATGCACAAAACAAAGTGAAATAGGCAAAATAGTTGGTCGTCATGTCCGTCTGTCAGTTCGTGAATTAGCTCAGAGAATTAGTACTAGAAAGCTGTACCTACTTTGCATATATATTTGCTATCACGCCGACAAATCGGTAAAATAAAATTATCTCTACTAATATTATAAAGAGGAAAGATTTGTTTGTTTGTTTGTTGGAAATTGAATAGGCTCCATCACTTCTGGACCGATTTGAAAAAGTCTTTCACCATTAGAATCCTACATTATACCTATGAGCATAAATAATTTGTTAGTAATGAAAAAACTAAAAACAGACAGACTTCAAATTAGTTAGTTTTTTTTCGGGAAATACTTATCACACGGAAATAATAATTTTTTTGGGACCTCCTCGTGAGTTTTCTCCATGCCAAAGAATTTTCCAAATCAGTCCATAATTGACGAAAAAATAGTAGTTTTTTTTTATTTTTTTTATTTATTATCAACTTAAAGTACATTTCCGTACATAATTTCTGCCAAACTGTGAAACAGTTTGTCGGCAGTAGCTCTCGTGGACAATTTAGATAGTACATGTACTTTTTATTTAAAAAAATACATACAACCGAATATAGAACCTTATCCTCTAGTTTTTCGTCAGTTAAAAAGGTACAAGGCTACAACCTGAGGTACCTATTCTCACTAACTCATAAAATAGGCATTGAAAGTATCTACTCGTCTTCCACACTACACCCTTGTGTATGTTTAAATGATTTGGGATCCTGCCAGCGTATTCGTAAACGTAAACCCATGTCTTAATCAACTGCATGTTGCATTATAAATCACATGGCGTGGGCAGATAGGTCTGCTTTACCCTCATCACTCATATCTTAGTATTTATTTACCGGAAACCAAAATATTTTTACTATTTTTTGGTAGAAGCCATCTTTCAACTGTGACAGCTCGGGTCCGCGAGCTTTTAGAAAAAAATGCTCGCAGTCGCGATTAATACAATACAATATTCTTTATTGCACCCCAAATAATCAAAAAATTACAATAGATAAGAAGAATTTAAAAGAAAATACAATCAAATGTAAGAATTATATTAAAACTAGTAATTACAATTGAAACAATTGAGCTAACTGCAGACTGTTGTAAACAATCTGCAGGTAGCTCAACTGATCCATATCAATACCAGCCGGAAACATGCCCAAGACGTTGCAGCTGGCTGCATTGCCCCGCTGTATGGTAATGCTGATGAGCTGTATCAGATACTCACCAGCTCTCGGAGCTTTATGGAATAGTACCTAGCACTATAGTGCTTGGCGATTTTGTGCAACCCAAACTTGTTTGGAAAATTGTAGATTTTTTAGTGTCAGTTATTTATGCAGTGTAGGCTTACAGTGTAGGTACCTAAGTACGTGCTGTTCAGGTAATTCTAGATTCGATTCGTATTCAGCAATTGTCGTTGCTGTCTGTACATATTACTTCATACTAACATTATACCTACCTGTAGCATATTACGATAAGGACAGGTAGTACGAGAATGGTTTTCAAATATGACTTTCATATCCAAGTATCGCTAAAACATTCAGAGGGCTCATTTCGAGCCGTTTTTAGGTCAGTTTCGGATAAACAGGAGCACTGCTTTTCACTGTGACGAGTTAAAATCATTTTAAAATTTTAAGGATCAAAAGAATAATCCATTTTCTTTTCAGAACAACATTTAGAACATCGTGTACACGATATTCTAAATTCAATTTACTTTATCCTCTAGCGGTTATAAGCGGCTTTTGTACTGGGATATCGAAAACTACTCTTTCCTTGCTAACTAAGGTGGGATAAAAAGTTACGTGTTGCACTCGAGTGCAAAGATTTTTTACCTTGTGCTCGTTTGATTCCCTCGCTAACGCTCAGAATTCTAATTTTTTAATCAATCACTCGCGCGCTCATGATTCAATTTCAGAATCCTTCGCTTGCTCGGTCATCAAAATTGAGCACGCGGTTAAAAAACAACTTTGCACTCATGTATAACATAATTACTATTAACTCATCACAATAAATCAGGCAAATTTACTGCTTACATTTTGAAAAGTCAATGTAATGAAAAATATCTATCTATTTATGGTACATATTGGAAGTAAAATCCGCTATCTAAATAACACAAACTCTGCTTGGTTTGGGGGCTAAATGGTGTTGTGCAAATTGTCCAGCATTATTAGTTGGACTATTATTTTCATTCGATCGCGACGAAGTTTAATGTAATGAAAGAAACGAAGAGGATTTAATGTAACAGAGTAGGTAGATACCTGCCAGAAATCTATTCACTTAATTACTACCTATATAAATATGTTATAATGAGCTCAAGATATATAAAAGTATATAGCTGAAAGAAAGACTTAGCCACCTATGACTTACCGAACATTCGTAGGTATTACGAGTATCAAAATCACACAAACTTTGTTTCCAATTGCTTATTTTTACAGCCATTTCAAAAGATTTCTCCTAGGTACAAAACGTTTCACATCCATTCCTATGAATGCTATTAAAAAGATGAAAACGATATAATTTTCAGGCTGGGCACAATAAACCTTTTGCTTACAGTTCTTTTGTTGCCAACATTCGCAGATGGCAAGCTCATCTTGAGCTCATTTCGTTGAATCAGAACCATTTCACACAGTTATAACTTTAACACACATTCTCACATATTTTTTTACCATTAATTCGGAATCGTTACTGTAAATAAATAATGAAAACAATGGAATCATCACAGAAAAGGGTATCGTTTTTTGTCAGGAATGTTGTTTTTAGGGTTTTCGTTTTCGTGGTGGGCTGTGGGGTGAAGTTTCGCGGTTTATGGTGGTGGCTTACCATGGGGCATTATAGCGTGGTGTTATTTAGGGTGGGCGATCGTCGGCCCACACGAGCAGACTGTTGCTCGCAGCGGCCGGGCCGGGGTGCTGCGCGCATGCTCGCACCACGCAGCCCCGGTGCTGCCAACAATGGATAAATCATGCAAGATTTAGCATTCACCGTTAGAGTTAAAGCTGTTGATTAGGTCAGGGACAGTAGGAGATTTCTGAATCCAAATGCAGCTGTGTTATTTATATTAATGTCTTCCGAACGGAATTTAAAACAGCCAAAGCGGCCGGTATCAACGGAGATTAGCGCTAAATGCTAAGTATAACAGCTAAGTGTGCGGATACAGTGCACAAGGGTGTGCGCAAACACAAGTGCACTCTAAAAGTTATTTACCTAGGCTATGGCGAAGAGGACCTACCTGGTATCAAAGACTAAGATGTAGAGGAGCTCCGACGTAGAGGAGCTACAACACAGAGACGCTACATCGTAGAGGCGCTACAACGTAGAGGAGCTACGACGTAGAGGAGCTACGACGTAGAGGAGCTACGACGTAGAGTACGTTTATTTTCTTTGTAATATTATTTTATGTAGGTAATTATTAGATAAATAAATGACAGAGATTATACAAGGTAGAGGCGCTACAACTTACCGGCGCAAAATCAAGGTAATCCTCGATCTGTCTGTCAATAGCAAGTCACGTAACTCTCAGTTGTACGGTGTCATCGAGCCACGGCGCTATATGATGATGACCTAAAGCACAATATGATTTCCACGATGGATTTCAAGATAAAACTTATGCGAAGCTGGTAACACAGCACACCCCACCGCCCGCAGCTCTTCAGCGGATGACGCCGCCGAGCTGCCTCGCTATCCTTACGACTGATAGTCCTTTGTCCTCGTCTAATTGTAATGTCTGTCTGCCAGCCAGGACATTTTGTAATCCTACATATAGGTATCTACTTATTTACTTATCTCGGTACTTACTTAGGTACCTAGATTACACTCTGTACCAACCAGTACTTAATACTCAATACTCACGGTAGTTATTGTAAGTATACTCATTTTTATCCTACTTATATGACCTACAAATGTCTGTCGTGTTATTTTGTTTGCTAGTAGTTATTACACACCCATAAATAACCTAGGAATGGTGGAAGCTAGTTACCTATTCTATGTAGGTTAGGATAGGAATAGATAATAGTTAGAATTACCTAGTAGGAACTTCTACCTTCTGAGGAATTTACAAAAAAAAAAAAGTTAATACATAATTACTACATAAAGTACTTTATAGAGACCAATTATGATTTTATTCAAGTTCATTTTATACACGATACCTATTATATTACCTACCTTATCTAAATTAAAATGTACTTAGGAATCAAAATATTCTTTAAATTCTCCCTTAATTTCCATAACTACCCGGTTAATTTTATTAGATGTAAGTTTGTAGCACAACTCCCAGTCTCTTCGGTCGGCCCAGCCTCCGTCACCTTGTGAATAGTCGAAAATAACATCATCATCATCATCAAATACCACGTCCGAGTACAACTCCAAATACATAGGGAACAGATTCGCGACACTCGCGTTTACCAAGCTTTTAAGTCGCAAAACATCATTCGCATTTTCAGGATCAAATAATGCTGATAGCATACCAGAGGTACTTCTCCCTAATTTGAATACTCTCGGAATAATTGTTGATAATGCTTGGTATCTAACGCCATCTTTACGTTTCACAGAAATATAATACAGAGTTCGTTGCCACGAAGCATCGTCGAAGGTACAGAACACGTCGTAGTGACCAACAATGCTATCCCAAGCTCTTACGTCGAAAGCTACCACATTTGTATCACTTGGAGTCCAAACATGCTGACGCAATCTATAAAAATCTGCTACATCTATTTCAGACGGTATTTTATCATCACCAAAGGACAAAAACTCGACTCTAGGAGGCGAATCCGCGATAGTTTTCATGAAAGATACCATGTAAATAAAATCTTCAGAGAACATAAAATTGCCTTCGAAAAATATGACAAGTCCCTTGTGATTTTGAGTGCTGGACAAATCACTGAAAACTGTGTTTGCAGTCCACCACCAATGGTGTTTCTTTTCTGATCGCGATGGCTCTCTGAAACGCCCTCGCATATCTCGTGTCGAGCCGGTGCAATTACCACTAAATTTCCTATTATTCCTGCAATCTGATTCTGAAAAGCCAGGAAACTCATTATGGTGCGTTTGTATTGAATAAGGATAGTAAATTTGAAGAACCCGGCAAAAATCGATGCTTCTTATCATATTATTTAGGTTTTCGTCGAAATATGAATGCGAAAATATGAGTAACACTTCATCCATTCCATAAATTTGAGACAATGATGTAAGGAGAGTATTGAAGTCTCTTGAAAACTTATCTACCAGCACCACGAAGACTATCGTTTCCTCTTTTAATTCCCCGAAGGACTCCAAGTTTTGTATTGTTTTATTTTCAGACAATGTTCGAATCTGGTCTGATATCATAATCTTATTATTAATATTTGCATGAAAATCTTGGATGAAAACAACAGGCACGTTGTGATTCCTGAATTCGAAGTAAAATATTAAGAAAATAAACAGCGTCATAAGGAATATTAATAAAATTTTAAATTTTTGTATAAATTTACGCATAATAAAAACTTTCATAATCATTTTCAGATTTCAAGATTATTCTTTGTAAATATTAGGTACGTAAATCATAACAATTTTTAAACTGTGCTGCAAAGAGTATACCAAAGAGATTAAAACCACTACGTGAGTATACAATAACTACGCTGTGCTGTAAAACCAAAGAGAATAAAACAACTATGGTAAAACAAAAAGTAAACTGTAAAGCATAGAGTTAGAATAGTACAATCTTCATCATCATCATCAGCCTATAGTAGTCCACTGTTGGACATAGGCCTCCCTTAATGATTGCCATAGCACCCTGTCTTCAGCTTGACGCATCCAGCATCTGCCAGCAGTCTTTCGCAAATCATTATCAAATGGACATGGACGTGGAATCGGAGAAGGACTGTTTGTTGCTGCAAAGCGACATTGATGCTGTGCATCAATGAGCTGTGGACAACAGAATGGAATTTAACACGCTTAAGTGTTACGAAATGACTTTTGGCCGAAGGCGATGCCCAATTGAGTTTAACTACAAACTCAATGGCGCTCCAATTTCGCGTTCTACAAGCGTAAAAGACTTGGGTGTCGTGTTCGACCAAAAACTTACATTTCATGACCATATTGCAACCGTCGCCAAGGAGTCTTACCGACGCTTAGGTTTCGTTCTCCGCAACTGCAATGACTTCAACAACATTGCAGTAATTAAACTCATATACAGCGCTCTGGTTCGCAGCAAGCTTGAGGCCAGCTCGTGTGTATGGCACCCGTACAAGAGCAAATATGCCCTTTTGTTGGAGAAGGTCCAGAAGGCCTTTCTCAGGTACTTGTACAAGCGTGTGTTGGGGTACTACCCATACATGTACCCAACTGCGTTTCTCTTGGGTTGTCTGGGATATAACTCCCTAGAGGTGAGATCTAATGACCAAATAATGACCATGTGTAAGGTCCTCAGAGGCGTCTTCGATTGTCCGAAACTACATAGCGAACTATGTAGTCTCTATGTCCCTAATGACTACTGCCGAGCAAGGAAACACAGGTTGTTTGCAGTCCCGGCGTCCCGCACTGTTGCCCGCGCTAGATCCCCTATTCCTCGATCTCTTTCCGCTCTTAACGCTCTACTAGCTCTACATCCAGACTTTGACGTGCTCGCAGGAGAATGGATGACGTTCCGACATACATGTTTGGAATTCACTGAAGGACTCTGATTTTTAATTATTTTTCTATTTTGCGACATAACCATATAATTTACTGATTTTTCTTTTTATTTTATTTATTAATGATTTAATTGTGTATAACGTTTAGGAATAATTAATGTAACATGATGTACTGACTAGAATTAAGTATAATTTGTGTAATAGGCTTAAGGTCGTTCAAATTAATAAATTAAATTAAAATTAAATTAAATTATCCCTCCTGGTCGGAGGGCGTCCTACACTACGTTTGCCGAGTCGTGGTCTCCACTCAAGAACACGTTTAACCCAGCGGTTGTCGGTTCTTCTCGAGATTTGGCCACGGTAAGATTCTCGAGATAAGTACAATCTTGAACGAACGATATCACCCTCCCTAGGAGTACGTAAAATCCGTTTTTCATTGGTAAAATCCAAGGAATCCTACCATATAGGTACCTAATCTTATAAAAAATGTGAAAGTGTGAATGTCAGGGTTGGGGTAAACGCGGTTTAAAGACACTTTCGCCTGAGCCACATCCAATGCGAATCTCAGTATCAATTAAATTTGGATGTAAAGCAGTTACGTTATAGTATTTTACTCGAGTCAACCCGCGTCAAACCACCTTGATTCCTTGTTGAATACGGAACCCAAAAAACCTATATTTTAGGTTAAATATAGGTTTTTTGGGTTCCGTATTCAATCGTCATCACGTAATGATCACAAAAACGGTAGAAAACCAAAAAAGATTAAAAGATCACATTATACGTAAAGTTAAATTTGTGATTTAATGATCTCAAAGAATGAAGTGAGACTTTCTGAGCTTTTAGGAATAAATCAGTAGACTGTTCAAAAGCAGATAGGTAGATCTAGATACTAATAAATTCGTAGATCCAGCGACACTGAGTGAGCGAAGAGTAATGTTCTATCTTCTCACTCCTCCATAAATGCCAACGAGCGCCAAGGACCACTCGTTGCTTATCGAGCAACTTATCGAAGAAAAGCCCTCGCTAAATATCGAATAGGGTATTTTACATTACCTACATGTGAAAAAACCTAAAAATATATTACTGAGATAGCTTAGGCAAAAAGAAGTCGGAATTTTTATAGTTTTTGTTAATTTCTGTTTTTAATCTGTTTTTGAACACCATGGAATTAATAGTAGGCGCAGTGTTATTTTGTCTTATAGCTAGTGATTACGTAAACTAAAAAGTATCAACTGTCATCAGCAACACCAGCGCATTTGCTTAGGTATACACAGCTGACGTCATGACCACAGAGCAATATGGCATCCACTACGTCCAGCGTTTTCGTCAAATCACGGGCGAAACCTGAAAATGTAAATTTTAAATGCATTTTATGGCACTTAACGATTGAATAAAAAAATTATATTTTTTGTGGTTTAGTACTATGGTTAGCACTATACCTACTTTAGTACTATACTTATAAATCTGTGACTATACCGTTGAGAAAACGCTTGTTTGATTCGAAAGGATTCAAAGCAATTTCTCGATATTTTGACAGTTCTTGCACATGTATCGAATAGATTTATTGCCAGAAATCAGAATGAAATCCAGAAATCCTGTGCCTATCCTGCTCTCAACCATAGAGTAAAAACACAGCCTTCTTCTTCAAAGCCGTAGACTGAAAAGAGTAAGGCCGTGGACACATCAAGGTACAGCGCCGCCACCGTAAAACTAAACGGCACCGGCGGCGCCGTAACAGCGCCTGGTTCCTAAACAGTCAATATTTCGTAGTCGGTGTGCTTGAACGGGCTTGTCTAGGTATGGACCGCGTCCAGTGTCGCAACTCGCGATTCATGAGTTGCGACACAACGACTACAAAATATCGACTGTCGAAGAGCCAGACGCGGTGCACCGTACAGTGTACGGTGTGTACGGCGTACCTACACAGCACCGGCGCCGTGTAGTTTTACGGTGGCGGCGCCGAACCGTGGTGATGCGTCCACGGCCTAAGCACACTATATTATTATTCTATCTAGCCTTAGTGCAGAACATTCACCATCGCAGGATGTGCGTGCCTGCATATCGAAGTGGCAGTCTTTTTGGCTTTTTGGTAATTAATTTAAGTAAAATGAAAGGCTTGACTGAACTGGTGCAGTGTGCACTGGTGATAATACTTAATAGCTAATCTTCTTTTATGAAGTGAATTGTCTCAGTCTCACTCGACGTCGACCTTTGTGGAGCATTGGGCCCGCCTGAGACGCAGAGGGTTGCGGGTTCGACTCCTTCTGCTGGACGAATGTTTGTTCATTCAATACTCAATTATGGATATTTGTTCTGCGTCTAAATCCTTGGCAATGGTGACACACGCCTGCATGTTTTTCTATAGGATAAGTAGGTAGGTACCTAAATAAAAGTACCTAATAAATAACATAACTATATAGGTCGGTAGTAAACCCTATAATATGAAAAAAAATCTTATGATTCCTACTTTTGTGAACATCCTTGAATCAGCAAAAGTGATATTTTTTAAATGTTACTGTCTACCTATCTTTTTATTCTTGTAAATATTTTTTTTATTTGAAGCCGGCAAACAAGTTACCAAGCCAGAAAAGTTAACAACAGAATTCGTATTTGGCGCTCTTTTCTTACAGACTGGCAACGACTCACTCGTGCCAACATTTTCGGTACATATAGCATATCTATAACTTGTTTAGCGATTTATTTCGACATTCAAAAAAATAAAGATATTTTATCGTATTGTATTCACATTTTTCAACTACTCTTAAAAAAAATTATAATTAGATCAAAGAACTTTTAGATAAAAGTATTGCAACTGAACTTCATCCGGCAAATAAGTTTCGCCACTTGAGGGCGCCACTTGTACGACGTCTGTCTTGTATCTATAGTTTCCTTCTGTTTTGAAACCCAAGCTTGGTGAATTAGTTCCTCAGGAATTGGTAAAAATTGAATTTGAAGTGATAAAAAGTGTGAATTAGGTGACAGAAAAATGGAGAAAAGAGTCGCTTTGGAATTGAGAGGAAGAAACCCCTCACAGGTGAATAAAACTAATTTTACGATGTAGTGGAATGTTTTGTCGATACGTATTTCATCTTGTACTCATGTGTATTATCTATAAATTAGCACTATTTTACTTTTATTGTAGCAAAAATCAATTTATCTGTGTAATATTGCTTGAAAAAGCAACTTTACTCCCCAAAATATGTGGCATTACAGCATTTAGAAATTGGCCATTACCGATTGTTACGTTTCATTCATGTGGACATCTTACAAAGAAATTATTGTAATAGATCATTTCCACTGCCTATTTGTACATTATGTAACACTTTGATAATATATAGACCCCTTGGCAATATAATTACTCAAGCGCACCTAATGTTTCTACTGTAAATATTCAGATATTGAGGTTAAGTGTCGAAACTTAGTACGGGTGTTGGACAAGCAAAGCAAGACTAAATTGCGGTATTATTTTTGTGTGCGATTCCAATTATGATAATAAGTTTTCTTTCGGACGGCTGTAGGCTCTGAATAGGCCAATTTCATGTAATAGTCATCATAAACTTTCACGAAAGTACGAGAGAGATCATTGATTTTGTAGCATGTCAATGTCATTGAATAAATAACAGTAAAATACCAAAATACACAGGTGTTTTCTGGTATAAAACGATGGTCCGAACTATTTTGGTCACTTATGTACCTCGGTATGATCGTCATTATTGTACTTAAGAACCTATAAAAACCTAGGCCTTCTCTCTGACTTGTCGAATAATTACGACTACGTAATTTCGCGCCCTTTCACCTACGTAGTTTTAACCCCTTGAGAATTTGGCATGTTTATATTTTCCTATTATTCCTACAACTAGGCAGGTATACCATTGTTTTGAGATTTTATTGCACTTGTCTTGAACAAAATCAACCCATGGTTATAAACACTTGGTTTGGTTCATCTGCATTCTATTATTATTGACGCACGCCTTACCTACCAAATCAGCGGCCATTTTTATTGCGTCGCGATGATTCGTGTCATCCGCCATTGCAAAGTTGAAAACAATCATGTTTGTATCCGCAATTTGCACACGAAACCTTTTATTTCAGTACAATCGATATTACTATCACATCCCATACATGTTTCAATGGTTATTTCTCCGAAATAAACACTCGTTTTATAGATTTAACGAACTGCGTATGTGCTTTGACAACTAGCTAACACCATTTTAGTTTGACGTTTAGGTTTGCCCTAAAATACGAGCAATCAATACACATCCCCTTTTTATTCGACAACATAATTAGGGGACGTTAACTCCAATAAGGATTTCTAAAATTAATGTTTGATTTTACACAAATATCGAACTTAATCGAAAGCGCAGGAAGGGAAGTTGTGTCGTGAATCTTTATTGCTTGGAGCTCAGAGATTTCTTACTTAGTCTGAGGGAGGGAGGTTTAAAATTACATAAAAGAAGCTAAGGCAAAATAAAAGTTATAGTTACTTAATCTGTCATTGAATCCTATTAATCTAAGAAAATGTTTATAATATTTAGTGCCTACACTGTATATAATACCCTACTTTACTGTTAATAATAACTTAACTACAATAGCTAGTAGTACTACTAATCTCTCTTTCAAATAAGTTGTAGGAAGGTTAGTATTGGAAATAATTATGTACCTATTGTACTTTCCAGGTGAAAGATTTAAACTTGGACAACTGTCGCAGCACCAACATAGTGGGGCTCACAGACGAGTACACAAATTTGGAAATTCTGAGCCTCAATAATGTTGGCCTGACAACACTGAAAGGTTTCCCGAACCTTCCAAAACTCAGGAAGCTTGAGCTCTCCGACAACAGAATATCCAATGGGCTCAACTTCCTCAGCGGCTGCAAGAAACTAACACATCTTAACTTATCAGGGAATAAAATCAAAGATTTGGACACATTAAAGCCACTGGAGGCTTTTGAACATCTTAAGAATTTAGATCTTTTCAACAATGAGGTCACAAGCATTGACGATTACAGGAACAAAGTGTTTGGCCTGCACTCATCATTACTTTACTTAGATGGGTAAGCAAAATTTAAGTAATTCCAAGTTTACGGCACCAAAATTTAAGCAAGGGTTGATTTTAAATTACCTATATTACTGGGCTAAATTAGGGTGGGGTCTACATTAAATGGTTAAGATATTATTAATCCACACTCAACATAATATAATATTTTATTCTTTACCCAAATGTGGCAACCACAAGTCACATATTGCCAATATCAAAGAAGTCAAGATAGACTAGTTACTTAGGCCTCCACTGATGAAAGCGTAATTCTGGATCTTATCAACAACTCCGGGCTAGTGGAGGTAGTAACATAAACCACAGAGCATGCGGAATTTGCTTTTTGTTTGATTACATTTGAAAAGGGATATTTCTAATAAATTGCACATATGTCTGCCATTCCAGGTTTGACAAACGTGACATGGAAGCTGATGACAGCGACGGGGAAGAAGAGGATGGTGAAGAGATGAACGGCAACAATGACAGTGATGCTGAGGAGGATGGAGATGGTATGTTATAGCTAAATTATTGGGTTTCGGTGAAAACTATAATCTGACTTATATCAAAGCTAATATTGTAAAGGTTATTTGGAGGTTTTTGGAAGAGCTGTTTGTGACCTCTTCACGGCAAAACGACTAACTTTGGCTTGTAATTTTGCATAGATGTGCTCTATACTTGAAATAAAACATATGCAACTTTTTATCCCATGAAAAGACGTGCGAAGCCGCGGGTAGAAGCGAGTAATATTATACATGCGAAAGTTTGGATGTTTGTTACTCCTGCACGCCGCCAAACTACTAAACTAGTTGGGCTGATATTTTACACAAAGATAGTTCTAGCCCTGGATTAAGACATAGACTACTTTTTATCCCGAAAGAAGGCGTGCGAAGCCGCGGACACTAGCTTCTAGTTTAACATAAACGGTAAACCGATCTCAATAAACCGCTTACTCGGACGAACTCGCATAAGCGAAGCGTTTCGTACTAAAAATCGCAGTAAAATCACGTTTCTTGTCAGCTTTTTTATTGTTTCACATTACATATCATTAACAGACAGCTTTTACCATTCCACTGATGAGCATAGGCATCCTCTGATAAGTAGGCACTTATCATATAAATAACTATACAATATTGGCTCTTTTTAATTACGTATTTGTTATAGCGAAAATAGAAAAACTTAAATAGGATAACTGAGAAATTTCATCCTATTGTTCATAAGATACAGCCCGCTTGTTTACAGTTGGACAGACAGTGAAGCTTAATAATAGGGTCCCATTGAACCTAACTCTATCTCTTTAATGCAGAAAGATGAAACCCAATTAAGTTCGTTAACAATAAATTGGAAAAGCCTGCATTTCTTTTCGATTTGATATTAAATTCATCCGTTATTTTATATTATCTACGTCCAAATTCACAAGACTATCGCCAAATCACTAAAAAGGGAGTAATACTAAGTTCTTTCAGTGTTAAAAACCATGATAATTTCATTCAATAGTTTTTTTCGCCACAATGTATTTCTGGTAAATATTAAAATAGAATCACATTGTTACTTACTATCTCTTTTATTATCAATATTTTCACACATTAAGTACTTGTTAGTGGCAAACCACAATATGGTTTCGACATTCTAAAAAATTGTTGGTTGCTCAAAATCACCACACCTTGGAAAAACGAAAATTTCATATACGCTAGTCCCTCAATAAATCATAGTTGGCTTTCTATTATTTTTTACTGGTGGTGGTGGTCAAGTGTTCACCCACCATCTCACTAAATATGTGATGATGAGGCCCTAGATGGAGCTCGCTTTCATCTTATATGAACAATTGTTAAAAAAAGAGGTATTTGTATAATAGAAATATGTATTCCAGATTTGGATCTAGATCTGGGTGCGTTGGTGATAGATGATAGTTCAGAGAGCCGAGGGGTGGGCAGCACTTCTTTGCCGATGATATTGTACACCGTTTACGGTCTCCTTTTCCACATGGGGTTGCTTTTGAAGAGTAAGCATCTGTTAGTTATATTATAAGTGATGCTTGTGTTGTTATAATCACAAATCATTAAGCTTCAGCAGCACCCATGTCCTCTGCTGAACATGCATTCCCAAACAAGTGGGGTTTCATTATGAATGTAAGCGGTTTAACTATGAGCCTAGTTTGTGTTGGAAGAACACCAACGTATCTTAGGTTCTAGGTTTGCAGTTAACCACTTACATTCTTAATTTATTAGTGAAACTAGTTTTTATAATAAAAATGGGAGTTTTGTCTTAATCACCACTCCTGGCAGATGGATTGGTGGATTGCTTTGAAGGTGTTTAAAACACAGAAGCTGCTAACCTTCCTCTGGTAGGTTCTCTTATTCGACTTTTAGGTACGACATCCACGGGCTGAGTTAAAGGGGGCTATTCTAACGCCGCGTCCGCCAAGGCCATAAATCTTTTACGTATTTTGACACATTTAAATGTTTCAGTAGGTATGTTGAATCCATGCGGTCCTGAATTAGCCTAATGAAATGAAGTATTTGTGCTCTATCGAAGTAAACTCAAAGAAAGACAAAGAGATGTCGTCTCTATAATAAAAACCGTTGTTTACCTCGGTTTCCTGCGCAGGAATAAGTTCCTCCAAATATCCCGGGGCTATTCCATCCAACTTATGATTTATCTATGCCAATATCGGCTAGGTACATACACATGTACTTGTTGTTTATCTTTATCCAGGTAGAAGATGAGTGACGACGTGACGACCGCGTTAAAAGATTGATTATTGAATACTTTTTAAATGCTCATATTCTTACAGTCCTGCAATAAACAATTACAATCAACCACATTTCCTCAGAGATAAATGTTGAGTTTTTCTACATATTATTGATGATGATGATGATAGAAAGCTACATAAATTAATACGATTACGTCGACCTCTGTGGCACAGCGGGCGAAGGCCTGCGGAGGTTGCGGGTTCGATTTCCGTCTCGGGATAAATGTTTGTAGAAACTGCTGATTTGTTTCCGGGAGGGTGTTTTCTATGTAAAATAAACTATACATGTGTGTAATGTATCAAATACATCAGTTATCAGTACCCAAAGTAAGCAGTGCTGTGTTGAGGGTACTAGCCCTCAACACAGCACTGCTTACTTTGGGGCTAGATGATCCTGTGTGGATTGTCCAGCATTGTTAATCCTTGAAGAATGAAATCTCTGTTTTTTATCCAGGTGCCGCGTTTGTGCTTGGTCGCCAGTAGAATCAAGTCTCTAAAAACAATTCCTTTGGTTACAGGTTCTGACGTGGACGATGAAGACGATGAGGAAGTAGACGAAGATGTCTCTCTAAGCGCCGTCTACAATGACAACCTTGGTAAGTCTTTATACTTACCCTAATACTAAAATGACTATTATCGATTTAGACACTATTTGCAATTAGGCACCATGGAATTCAAGTGCATAAATGACCTCGAAGAACTAATCTGCAATTTCCCTACTACTCGTAATATTATAAATTCACACGAAAATTTTAAAAACATGTGAGAAGCCGCGGGCTAATGGTAGTAGAAGTAATTTTTCTAAAAATAGAATGCTGATCGTTTGTCGTGGTAGTTGGTAAAATAAATGTTGTATTTCCAGAAGAGGAGAGCTCCGCCAGCTCGCTGTACGACGGCAGCGACGTGGAGGAGGAAGAGGATGTCGACGAGGAGGACGGAGAGGTAGAGAACGATGCTGTAGGCAACAACCACTCGAAGACACAAGGTAATTACCATACAACATATACCTATTAGCACTTAGCATAGTTGTCTCAAACTAAGGAGAACTCAGTCAGCTCGCTGTACGACGGCAGCGACGTGGAGGAGGAGGATATCGACGAGGACAAAGAGCTAGAGAACGACACTAGACAACAACCACTCGAAGGCACAAGGTAATGTACCATACAACATTATTCTTATTAGCACTTATCACATTTTTCTCAAACTGAGAACTCCGTCAGCTCACTGTACGATGGTAGTGACGTGAAGGAGGAGGATATCGATGAAGAGGGTGGAGAGAGATAGAACGACGCCGTAGTAGGTAACAACTACTCGAAGGCAGAAGGTGATAACCAATTCAAGAGTGGTGATTATCACGTACAGCACCAGACATATGAAAGCTTGCTCAGTCATAGATAGATCTATGCTTGAATGACTTTATGCCATTGAAAAGCATTACTTAAGCATAGATCGATGACATGCTTTCGTAATACAGGCCTTAGTGTCGGGCTGCAAACAAGAGGAGGATAGGTAACCATACTAATGTGAGGAAGGAGAATCTCTGTGCCTGATCATTATTATATCCACCTGAGCTTCAAAGTAAAATCCAATTGTTTTTAGCAGTTTTGTAAAGCAAGCGTGTTCTTAAGTTATAATGTGCATCTCAAAGTCGTAAATATATGGTCATTTGAAAAGCTGCCTATATTAGATTGCTCAAATAACCATGTTCTGATTTACTGATGATTCGAATGACTGATTTTATGTAAGCTAACAAATTTTTAAACTGGGAAAATTGTTAGAAACCCTGGATGAGACCAGCGCACCATTAGAGAACAAGTTGGAAGGCATAAATAGGCTTTGATTTAATTTTAATTTAGCTTGTCCGAAAGCTGCGGTCAGTTCATAGTAGGTTAATATAACCTGAGAATCCCTTCTTATGTAGGTTTATTTTAACGGAAAGTTTTGTCTAACAGATGGCGAAGACAATGCAGACGGCGAACCCGAAGAGAGCACCCGGGGTAAAAAACGAAAACATGAGGATGAAGACGAAAATTGAGAATTGCCTTAAGCGGAGTAATCTTACTAGTTCGTAAGTGTACAGCTCCGATGCATCGGACAATAAACGCAATCAGAATCACGGTACACCGCTGTCATCCCATAGACTAGTTGTCATTTGTGAGATCCTCGTTTTCACCAACTTTTTATAAGATTTCATCGCACTTCTATTCAATATCAATTAATGTTGTAAGTTTTTTGGAAATTCTAGTTGGATTGAGTGTGAAGTTTTAAGCATGTGTGTCAAATAATTAGCACAGGTGATTAAAAATTTGAAACAAGTCCAAGGGTTTTCTCGTGTTTATCCTTCATCAAAACTCATTATTGCGTAAGGTTAGTAGGTTTATTAGAATTTTATTTCCATTGACTTGTTAAGTTGGCAGTTTTTCTAAGAAACCTGTCAATTGTGTAATCGGTTGGTGAAAATGAGCCATACTGTCGCGACCCGAGCCCCGTCGCTTTGTTAGGTTAAAAACACGCGCTGAGCCGTGATATTTTAAACAGATGTGTTTTCTATCATTAATGTTGTCTATTGTGTGAAGTCTGTAGTTTGTTGTCCGACAAGTTAATGTTTCAATTAAATTGTTTATGTAATAATCATTTTTTATTCTATTGACATGCTTAATTTTAGTCTAATCATTGAAATGAAAGTGCATCGTTAGGATTAAAATAGCTCTCATAAAAACAATTAATATGAATTGTATTAATTAGTGTAACTGGAAGGTCGATGAATTGTTAAACAAAATTATTTAATGCCCTTGGAATCCATTACAACTACAAATTAATGTGGGCTCCGCCTGTTTGAATGACCAAATTAGACTGACACTTGAATATGACGAGAAGTCAATTTCCATGTAGATAATTATTTACATTTTAATAATTATAATATCTACAATGCGTCACTTTCAATTACTCAAGTACAAGAGCGCATAAAACAAGCTATTTTCTAACCACTTAAAAACACTTTCCTTGGATGATTGTTGTTAAATTGTTCCACCATTCTTGGTATCGTTTCATTCCATGGAGGATGGCCACTGTTGATTACTTTGTTAAACTTTACAAAGATTCATGCGTAGGTCGCAGAGATTGTTTGGCTTATTTATTTTATTTTTGCAATCTCACTAATGATAACTGAAAATTTCAAAATATTTTTAAAAATTAACCAATTCAATGGGCGAAATATAATATTCTGAATAAATTAGGCCGTCTCGTCGGCATAATAAGTTCAGAGAGTATTTTTCTACAATATTTTTTTAAATTTTAAAAGAACGTTTCATGCACTTGATAATATCAATGATAATGTTTGGTTGATGCATCATGGTGAACGTGCCAGATATGTTAAAGAGAATTTTAGTTAATAATTATTATTATTATTGTAAGTCATTAAGTTTAAGTAATTTACAACTTGGCCTGTTGAAAATATATATGATCCTACTAAGACTTTATTTCTGGGATTGTAAAATAAAAGATAAACATGAACAAATTCGTTTTTTTATGCAAAAACCAAATCATAACCATATTCACACAAAATAAATAACAATCATACAAACATCAACTCTTATGCTGCTCTAAAAACTGTTGAAGCAGAGTATTATCTATAGGTATAACCAAATTCTCGCTGCCGTCATAGGTCCTTTTCATTTTCACCAGTTTGTGATCTAGGAACTCAGTAAGCTGGGCTCTCAATGCCAGATCAGAGCTCACCAGAAACTGCTCTCGGCACTTTGAGTATAGATCTCTAAATGGCAAACCTGAAAGTGAAAACAGTGCTTTGTTAGAAAACTTCCTATAAAGTACATGCATTAGCTAGTCTATTAGATGGATAATGATTTTATTTCATCACTCTAACACTGCCTGCCATGGCCAAGGCCAGACGGAAAACGGGATTGAAGTTCTCATAGAGGCATCAAATTTAACCACATCCACAGAAAAGCAGAAACAAAGCAGTCAATCACCAAGAGTCATGCTCCGGTACTTCAAGGAGCTGGGCTTGTTAGGGTCTGATCAGGTAGGGGGACAATGCACAATACTCTCCCATGCGAGATGTCAGTGCAAATGCAACTTAGAATTAGACTGCCTGCCACCGACGACGCACGGTGTTAAAACAGCGTTTTACGCAGCGTGACACGCCTCCTGATCCCATTGCTTTGCAATGAACGTGTTAAAACGGGATATATTTTTCCTATATGTACTGACCTGCATAATTCTGTTTCTGGTTTTCAAGCTGGTACTCGATAATAATATTGAATATCCCTTTGGCATTGCTGGTCAAAGACTGATGAACACTCTTGAGTGAAGATAGCTGCAATGCCCCACTGTGCGAGCTCATAAGAGAACTCTCAAATGAAGTCTCTTCGTTGTATGGCATGAGAGTTGTCACATCCCACCAGGTGAATTTGAATTTGCTCAGTTTTGAGTGGTCCCATACTGAAAAACCAAATGTTTTTGTACAAATTTTTTACGAAATGTTGAAATAAATAGATTTCCATAATAATAGACGAACGAGATGTTGCACGGCGGGCGAAGGTTCGCTTGCGACGCAAGAGGTTGCGGGTTCGATTCCCGCCTTAGGACAAATGTTTGTAATCTGTGATCTGCAAATATTTATTCCGTAAAATATGGCTTTTTTGTGTCTGTCTCTTCTGTGTCTCTACGTAATGTATTGTATCAAGTATATCAGTCATTAAGTACCCATAACACAAGCTCTGTTAAGCATGGGGCTAGATGGTGTGTATATAAATATTGAGTAAAAAATTTGAACTTACACAAGGGTGCATTGATATGATCAATTGTTGCTATTGTGTGCACATTCTTTATTTGAGAAATACTAGCTAACGTCGCCTGAGCCTTTGAATTCCGAAGCATAGCTCCATCAATGTTATGTACTATTAGAAACAAGTCTACTCCATTTTCTGTCAGTTGAGTATCAATCAGATTAACTACATCTCCTATGTTCGACGGGACATGCGTGTTTTCTAAGAGATCTACAATAATAGATTCAATTATGCTTTTGATTGTAAGGCTAGGGAAAAATCCATTAACGACAATGCAAGGAAAGTCTTTTAGCTTCTCCATTTGAAACTGGTGCAGTATACTTCGTTTTGAACCAATTCCATACATGACTATGTTAAAATTTTCGCTCAAGACGTAAAGCCATTTGTTGAATAGTGAAGTGTAGTTGTTGTTGAGATCCGTGATTTTATTTCTATGCTCATTTGATATTTTAATGTCTTGACATTCCTCTTCAAGGTTCATGTTCTTCAATCGAGCTAGGGTGTGATCTGATGTAGCAATCTGAAATAAGGTTAAATATGTCTAACTAAGCTGTATCAACAGGCAGACAAAGAACGAGATTAATGTTTGGTTCCATGTTTCCCTTTTTTTGGCGTGTCTTTTTTATTCAGGTTCCGTACCCAAAGGGTAAAAACGGGACCCTATTACTAAGACTTCGCTGTCCGTCTGTCACCAGGCTGTATCTCATGAACCGCGATGGTTAAGACAGTTGAAATTTTCATAGATGATGTATTTCTGTTGCCGCTATAACCACAAATACTAAAAAATAGAATAAAATAAATATTTAAGGGGCTCCCATACAACAAACGTGATTTTTTTGCAGTTTTTATAGTTAATGGCACGGAACCCTTCGTGCGCGAGTTCGAATCGCACTTGGTCGGTTTTATTATAATTTGTGTACCTACTTTTCAAGGGGGTGCAGGTGGCATGTTCAAATAATTGAATAAAATCTGAATGATTCAAAAAAAGTGTCAAAATCAATTTAAAACTTCTGGGGTTGTTCTTTTTCGCTTCTATAATTACAGTCTTACGTGTGTTTGACAACAGTGAGAGAGTTGGAAGACTTAAGTGGAAGTGAGCAGGCCACATCATAGCCCGTAAAGAGACATCATGGTGCAAGAAACTCTTAAGAATGGAGACCATGGGCGAAACAAAGACTGGTTGGGACGGCGGAAAAAGAGATGGAAGAATTACATCAAAAAGATGGACAATGGACAGCAGTAACTGGTCATTAACTGCCCAAAGTAGAATGAATTGGAAGAGTTTGAAGGAGGCATAGGCTTGTTTTAAAATTATGGCATGTGGCAAGGATCATGAATACTTCTAATTTTTCAACCCTTGAGTACTAAGGTAAGAAAAAAATGATCAAACATTTTTACCTTTTTACTAGAATGCATCATAAAATAATTATCAGGAGTGATGAAATACTCTGAATCCTTTGCTTTGGCTCTATTGGACTTATTTTTGCTAATTTGTACTTTTTCTACAGGTTTACTTGGCTCTTCTTCATCTGAAGTGTTTTCTGCTTCTTCTGAGGACTGTGATGATTCTGACTGAAAATATACAAAAACAAATGCTTTGAATTTAGTTGTGAGATCACTAATAACAGTAATAACTTTTGTAGATAATACATGTTCTGGTGTTTCTGTGGATATGGAAACTCAGAGGTTATTTCTTTTTGTCTTTATTATTATTGTCCGTTCCTAACTAAACATTGAGTTCCTCATAAAAATGTTCTATTTCTATTCAAATGTTCAGTAGGTAATGGACATTGCACATAAATCTAACACTGGTGCACCATTCAGCACAAACATAAGCATTTAAATATGGGCTTAAACACGCAACCTTTCTATACATTTGCACACAGTGACATACTTGCTTTAAGCGAGTGTCACTGTAAAATGTATCTCAAGGTTACCGAGTTTAAGCTCATAGTTGAACACAAATTTTTGTGTTGAGTTTGATGTAGCTGTATGTGTTAATGTGCTATTAAACATTGTTTATAATTTTATTACCTCATTTCCACTGCCACCTGGCGCAAATTCATCACTACTGCCCCCTGAAAAGTCACTTTCAGCACTTTCACTGTCCACTTCTTGGATAATTCCTGAAAATATGATGTTTTCATTTAAATAACTAATAAATAGAAATTAATTTTAGGCACAAAAATGAGGAACACACCTTTCTTTCTTTTTAGCAAAGGGAAAATAACTGATAATATGAAGTGAGTGCATTATTTTCCCAATTGCATTTATTTTGCTATCAGCTACCTATATTATTTATTCATCATCCTCACTACTTAAAAAAAAAGATGAAAGTTTGTGCTATGTTGTGTTTAGAGATACTTGGGCGAAGACAATGCCAAAACTACTAATCCGATCAAGCTGAAAATTGCAGAGATATAGCCCTAGACCTGGAATTACCTAACGGTTACTTTTTACCCTAATAGGTTAAGAAGCCACAGGCAGGTTTGAGTATAATAATAAATAATGAATGCTGGACATTTCACACATTCTAAGCATTCAGATACTTACTTTTTTTTATAATATTTTTGACATGTTTGGGAGTAGCTTCTGTTACTTTACTGATGGAGTTCTGAAGAGCCTGTGAGATGAAAGTTTTTCTTGGAGTTTTAGGAGAGTCTGTCGACCTTGGAGAATTGCTGATCACAGATTTGACTTTGTTTTGGAGATCGAACTTTGTGTGGCGGGATTTAAATTGAAATATGTCTTGGCCTTCCACATCCTCATTGGTGAATAGAGCTGAAACATACAAAATATTTTAAGAAATCAACTAGCAGCACAGGACCCAGGCAAATGGCATGAACATCGAGATGCCTATATCCAGCAGAGGGTCCACAAGGGCTGATGATGATGTTGATGATTTATTGAAATAATGTTCTAATGGTTTATCATCCTCAGCCTATACTTTTTAATGCTCGATAATCCATACAGCATCATCAAGCTCCAAGCTAAGCAGAGCTTGTGTTATGGTTCAGTTATCATATGTTACATACTAGTCCATCGCTGCACAAAAACTTCCCCTGATTGGCCCTTTTCATTAGGGGGTAATGTCATCATAATCCCCAAACTGGCCATGTGTGTTGGGGTTTACAGTAGAGGTGGTATAAAATAAACAAAAATTCAAAATTTTTTATTTCTTTTAGACCTTACAGGACTCTTGGACACAGAAGGATGCCCTTTATAGCTAGTAGATGATTTAAAGACTAATTAAAATAATAAGTACAATACCTGCTTCTTACCTGTGGGTTTTAGTGATTGCTGACTGTTAAGCTCATCCTCTTCCATTTCCTCATCAGTACTATCCTCTTTGTAGATTTTCCTCTTAGTTGGTGTTGATTCCAAGTAGTCTCCATATTTCTTTGGCTTGCTGCGGACCCTGGAAGTTCTTCGAGAGGGAGAGTCTGTTGTGTCTTCTTCATCTGTAGTAACAATATGCAAAATGCAAAATTCGAATGTTTGTACCTACTCTGTGTAGTGTATTTGGGTTCGATGTCGCTCAAGAAGGCTCTTCATTCGAAGTTTTGCTGGTCGCAATAATACTTAGTCGATGATAAATATGTGGACCATAGAATTAAAATTACGATATTAAATTACCGGCAGCAGTAACGGGTAACGGCCGCGGTTGGGCCGCGGTGGCGAGGGCAAGCTTCGTGGAGGTGGAAGACAGTTGGACGGGAAAACGGAGACGAAATCCACCAGCACCACCAGACATAATGCCTACGATCACAAATCACTTGATTTCCAAAGTGGTCTCAACTACACTCCAAAGTAGCTATATAAAGTAGATTATTGTAATTAATTGTTCCGAACCTTAGAGTATAGGTATACTCTAAGTTCCGAACCGAACAATGAAATAAAAACAATAAAAAATATTTACCATTCATTCAGTTTATCCATAAACTGTCAATGTCAATCGTACCAGCTGGCACTGTAAAACCATAGACATTTTTGCTAGTGGCACCATCTAACAATGAGTAGCAGCATGAATTTCAAACTTCTTCCAAAGCATTTTGGTAGGATCGGTCGGATGCTTAGTTACAGCTACTTGCGAACAGATGACGCTCCATGTATTTGAAATCAATCAACCAAGGAATTTTATACGAACATACCTTCCCCCCGAAATGCCCCAAACACACACGATTTTTGACAAACAACTGTAAAAGTGTTCCGAGAGTGATATAAGGAAGTTTTATGTTTTACCTTAGAATATACTAAGTTTTATGCATTTATGTAAGCTA
Source organism: Eupithecia exiguata (assembly GCA_947086465.1). NCBI lineage: Eukaryota > Metazoa > Arthropoda > Insecta > Lepidoptera > Geometridae > Eupithecia > Eupithecia exiguata. Next base: position 8,535,841 of record OX352233.1, read on the forward strand.
AAGTCCATTACCTTGACTTTAACTTACCTATATATTGGTAGCCTTGGTAATGACCTACCAATGCTACCATCCAATCACCAACCTCATAACTCTCCTCCGTTGGTAGTCGGGTAATTTACAGGGCCTAATATCTGCTTACCCATACAACAAACAATAAAAACCATTTTTTACATCATTTCATTTATTTGCTCAACTTACAGACAATTTCGAAAAATCACAGTTATTTTTGACAATTGTTTTGTAACTATTCAATTACACGTAACAGCTGTCAGCTATGTAAATGGGAAGTGGGTACAAAATTGTATTAAATATTATAATTTATTGGCCACAATACATTTAAATATTAATATTCCTACTGCTGAATAATTTCACAATATACTTCTAAACTGGTAGATTCGTTTCGTCACAAAGTCGGATTCAATTGATTCAATAAAGATATAAATCGACGCCGGAAAAAAATAATATCTTACAATGAATGTCTCTAAGGTAAGTATAAACTTCATACAGTGAGCAAAAATGAATGGCAACTTACAAAGTCGAAATAGGACTTGACACGCAATTATATACAATCGAAGAAGCGAAATCAACAACAACAATACATTAAAATTTAAATTAACCTGGTGATCTACATACATACATACGAAAACAAAAGCATGTGTGTTTAAACCTATGGAAATATGAAAGAAAAATCACAATATGTGTCATTGGAATAACATCCTAATGATGTAATAAAATCAAATGGCATCACCAGAAATACCATACGAGTTAGTACTTAGAAATATTTTATGGTGGGATCGTACCTCATCTATATACAATACCAACAATATCAATAGACTTATACAATCATTCGAGTCCCTACGGCCGCGGCGACTACGCAGCATGGTTCTGTACAAACTGCCTAAACCAGCTACTCACTATCTAAACTCGAGGAAGAATTAAACATTTTGTACAAAACCTTGCTTATTACATTATTGCATCAGAATACCACGCTACTTCAATTATTTCAAATGGTCTACCTTTCATAAGTCTAACAAGATTCATTAAAAATTTTGGGAACGCGAAACATCAAGACTTGAAACTTTCGGTTCAAACAAATAATTATACATCTGTACAACAGTCATTCTCTGCCGCTCGCACTATTCCCACTCTGACTCATCTTATTGGGCATTTTATTGACCGTGAGCTCTAATACACCAAGTCAGAATAGGAATGCACATTTTGGTTAATCAGTAAAAATTTAATGACATGGATAAATTCCTTTAGACACTTTAATAATTTACACGAAACGCAGTTGCGAGAACGTTCAAATAAAGCCTATAGAGACTACAACGCGCAAAAAGCGTCCTTTTAACATTAAATAGTGCGGTCGCACCACGAAACCGCGAGAGGAAAAATAAAATATCGTCCTGAGATCAAATTATCCACTATCACGCTAACAGACGCCGGCCGTGTGGAATCTGTTCCGACGTGCCGGACGCATTGTCTTTGGTATAGGGCGCGCTGATGCCAATGCCACTATGTATGCTTGTGACTTTGAGTCTTCCACACTTTCACTTCAGAACATGCTGTAGGAAGGTACGAAGTTCCATCTTCTAGGTAGGTAACATCGGAAGATCAATGTGGATTCATTAGGTAAGGAAATAGGAGTATGTTTCCAAGCCACTTTGCATTTCAATCACTATACCACTACTCTTTCAATTCACTTTCACAAGGACATAAACCAAGGTAAGCTTGCCGTTTGGTATCAAGGCTTTTAGCCAATCGGTATCCAGCCAATCCTAGGCAGTTGATGTCAAGCAAATCCAAGGCATTAAATCGGTATCTACGGAAAGTCAGCCAGTTGGTTTCTTTCTAGCCATATTAACCATTCCTAGGCACATAAACCAGTAGAAATACATTCGTATCAACCGCTTGGTATCTTGCCAATCTCAGGCATTTTACCCATTGCTATCTTCTTGGCCAATCGGTATCTAGTCAATCCCAGGCATTTTACCCGTTGGTATCCTTATAGCCACTCGGTATCTAGCCAATCCTAGGCATGTTACCAGTTGGTATCCAACATTTCAGTCCAGCTCAGTAGCAGTATCAGGCTTATTGACAATAACGCGGTAATAGCGCAGGCACTAGGCTTGCTTGACGCGTTTCCTCGGCGGTCCGATGGGCGGAATCTGCTGATGCTGGGTTGCCAGCGCTCGGAAGGCCTCCGCTATGAGGTGGGGGTGAGAGGAAATCATGTTCTTCCAGCCGGCTGTGTCCATGACGTCTGTTGCGTGACTCCTGAAATAACAAATTGTGGGTTAAGGTTAGGTTAGTTAAAGTTCATTTTAAGGGAGTTTTTTACTGATGCATGATTTGACATTGTTTAGTTTAGGGTCTATGGCGCTGCGAGTAAGACCTAAAATCTGTATCTATAACAAAATGCACAAATAGTAATTCATACCTATAAGTTAAGTATTCAGTAGAATACAATACACAACAAATATTTACACACAAATCTATTTTCTAAAAATCTAAAACGTCACCAGAAGGCACAGTACCCAGAATGCTGGCAGCATTACCACGTTGAATGGCAATGCCAATTCGTTGCCCCAAATAAAAGCCAGCATTCCGATCACCTGTGGACTCTATTAGGAGTTTTGAGAGATATTTGTATATTGCATGTGCCCCAGGACCCCAAGGATCTACTAGGGTTTCCACCCCAAACGGCTCGAATAGGTAACCTTGGCCAAGATTAAATTAGATTATTGGATTCTGTTATTGTAATTTTCTTCAAATAAATATTATGAATGAATGAAATGGTTTATATTTAATATTACAGTATTTAGTATAAAATATTGTCCTGTATTAGGCAATCTTGTAGCATTTTTCACAAATAAAAAACATGGGTTCCATAATATCAAATTGATGCTGTGTGGAATGTCCTGCATCATGTATTTGTTGTTTTGATGAATTTAAAAATAAAATAATTTATGTAAAAAAAATGGAAAGAATGAATGAGTAAACTGGCAAATTTATTTAAATCAAACGAACAAAGGCCTTGTTCTGCATTGGACTCCAAAAGATGCTTGACAAAATTGCAGGTACTACTTCCAAAGGTTCAACCAATGACCTGTTTTGATGAATTCAAAAAGATGGAATGTATGAGTTTTTGTGTTTTTTTTTTAGTCGGAAAGAACACTGGCAAATTTTTGCCTTTTACTCTACAGCTGACTCAAAATACACTTGACAATAATATATCATGTTAAGATCAGATTTGACGACTGCTGGGCGCAGGTCCGCCTGCAACGCAGGAGGTTGCGGATTCGATTCCTCGGGACAAATGTTTGTACAATCTGCAGATATTTGTTCAGGGTGTTCTGGTCGTTTTCTATGTATTATAAAAAATGTCTATCTATGTATTGTATTACATTATGTATATCAGTTATCTAGTACCCATAACACAAGTTCTGCTTAGCTTGGGGCTAGATAATGCTGTGTGAATTAGGTACTTATTTATTATTTATTGATTTAAATAGCTAAGTATACTAACGTGGTGGTAGAGGTAGGTACTAACGTGTTGATAAAGTCGATCGTCTGAGCCTTCAACTGGTCGGCCGAGTGTAGGTCCGCTAAGATAAGGGTGTCCGCTGCGGTTTCCACTGACAGGTTCATGCAGAGAGCTTCTTCGCACATCACTTTTAACCGCTCTAGGGCGTACTGGAATGAGAAACGCTTTGTTAGAAACTAGTTTATGCCCACGGTTTTGCACGCTTTGGTTCTATAGAAACGTTTAGTTAGAGGTTAAGACGATACCCCGAGCCAATGTGCCAATGTTATTTCAACATTTTCAATGGGCAATTTGTGATACCTATTATAAACTTTTTTTAATGCCTTTGTACTATATAGTCTAGACAGAGATGCGAAAATAGAGTTTCGTGGCCACAAAGTGCTACTTTGTATTTCTTCGTTAACTATACAAATAAAAATATTACAAAGGCATTAAAAAAAGCTTATAATAGATATCACAAACTGCCCATTGAACATTTTGAAATTACCTTTGTTTAACGAAATATTAAGATAGAAATATTGAAAGATAGGTGGCGGCGGCGCTAGTTTGTCTCGGGGTATCGTCTTAAAACGATAAAAAAATGGGATAAAAAGTAAGTAAAAGTAATAAATCCCATGGGAACTGGTTTAAGGGATAAAAAGAAATAATATAAAGCTTATGTTTTATTCGAGGCATAGAACTAACTGTATGCAAAATTTCAGCACGAGGAACATCTATCCATACATCTAAACTTTTTTATAACTATTGTGATGTAATGTTTTTAACAATATTTTGTACGAACACCGTACATAAAACGTCCTTTTGTTTTTCGTTTAGTCACTTCCAAAAAGCAAGCATTGGATTAATAAACCTTAAACCTTAGCCAAACTCCTTGCACAATTTTGTAAAGAAACCGCCCCTACCTAACTTAAAATTCACTGTTGCCTTTTTTTTTTAGCAATTATCATTACTTGTCGATTTGAGATTCTTCCTTCAATAAATATAGCTTACAATTTGTACTCAAACTCGACGCCAATCAAGTCAAATATAGTATTTGTGTCGTGGTTTCTTTACAAAAATTCTACAAAGAGTTTTGCTAAGTTAGGTTTTAATATGTTCATCCATAAATACTTACGCAATTGTATTTGCAAATATTTATAAATAACTAACCATACAAAGCTCTAACATATACAAATTGCAATGCATGTAGGTATATTTATGTATATGATGTATTCAGTTATACATGGTAAATAGTTAGCAACTCGGTTTCAATGTCATAAATGTTATTTATTTTCCTTTTGCGAGTACGGCATTGTAAATTACGTCTGTACATAAGAATGGCATTACCTGTTAATGCGCCAATTAATGCTCATGTTTATTAAAATAATTTATTTTTAACTAGTTTCTGCTTGCGGCTTCGCACGTTTTTAATGAAATGTAAGCAAATCGCATTTTGCATATTTTTACGCCAAAATTGACATGTTTTCGTCCTATTTATTTTGTATTAAAAACAACAATAACTTTCGTTTTGTTTCGGTTATTTTGAACATCAGTTTGTGAAAAATGAAGTCTTAGCTTTATGTTGGTTACTTAACGCCAGAATACTCAAATGCAACTACGTTTGAGTATTCTGGCGTTAAGTAACAAACATAAAGTTAAGACTTCATTTTTCAATCATAAACTATCGAATAATTTTAGTAGTATTTTTGATAAAAGGATCTCACCTTATCCGCGGCTGCCAGTAAATCATCGGCCATCTTGTCTAAATTCGGCGCTCGCCCCGTGTAGATGAAGCGCAGCATTTCCCGCAGCACCTCGTGGTCAACGTCTGTGATGTCCACTCGATTCCGTTTCCTCTCCTCCATTTCATGCTCAAACATTGCCGCAAAGACAGGACTTCTCGCTGAGAAAGATATAATAAATAAGTATGCGGTATGGAGGGACCAGTATTAGACATTTTGAAAAATAAGTATGTATATATGTATAAAAAAAAACTGGACGATTCACACAGCATTCGCACAGCACACGACAAAAAAATTGAAGCGAACAAAATCAATAACATTTTGTTTCTTATTTGATACTAATTACTATTATTAAGCTGTTTATGTATAAAATTTGACTTGTCTAAGTGCTTATTTTGTAAGCCTAAAGAAATAAAGTTATTGAATTTTGATTTTTGCATCATCTAGCCCCAACCTAATCTAGTACCCATAACAGAGCTTGTGTTATGGGTACTAGATAACTGATGTACTTATGACAATACACTACGAACATAGGTATTTTTTTATTATACATAGAAAATGACCAGAACACCCGGAAAAAATATTTGCAGATCGTACAAACATTTGCCCCACGGCGGGAATCGAACCCACAACCTCCTGCGTCGCAGGCGGACCTGCTTCCCGCTACGCTACAGAGGTCGTCAAGTAAGTATGAGAACATAATTTTTATAATGATAAAAAAACACGTTCATATGGTCAAAATGTTTAAAAATTCTCATCTTTATTCATATAATTATGTTATAGCAAGTCGCTACCTGTTGGTTTGATTGGTACTCTTTTTTTCAGTGTGGATCTTTAACCCATCAACGGTATTTCAAAAACAACGCTACAAAATTCAAACTCGATTTCACAGTTGACCTTTCCGCTTCGAAAGCATTGAAAACAATTGATACGTAAAACTAGAGCACGAATTCAAAGCCAATCCCTAAATTTTTTAATTCTATACGCCCTACGTCACATGCCGAAACACAGTGAGTCACAGGATAGCTAAGGTTCAGAATGACAGAAGGGTCACTCAAGCGGCAAAGTCAAATTAATTGGAGTTGTGTTTATTTAACCTTTTAAGTTAACATTTGTGTATGAATTCGTATGCTCTATTTGACTGTAATCTTTTACACACCATCATCTCTTCACCAGCCCACAGTTGGACATAGGGGCTTAGTCGCCTTACACCACCTGCGCGAAGAATTGGGGCTCTGCAAATTCTAAGCCGGAATCACACCACTTCCAACACGATTCCTTGACGGTATCTTCCACATTTTATATAAAACTAGCGGTCCGCCCCGGCTTAGCACAGGTATATTGTATAGCCTATGTTTATTAAGGATAATGTAGGATTCTAATGGTGAAAGAATTTTTCCAATCGGTCCAGTATTTTCGGAGCCTATTTAAATCAAACACATCGTTCCTCTTTATAATATTAGTATAGAAGTATATCTGTGGTATACATAACTAGAAAAAAAAACCGGCCAAGTGCGAGTCGGAATTCTGGTTTTTAGTATTTGTTGTTATAGCGGCACCAGAAATACATCATCTGTGAAAATGTCAACAGTCTAACTATCACGGTTCATGAGATACAGCCTGGTGACAGACGGACAGACGGGCAGACGGACAGCGGAGCCCTAGTAATAGGGTCCCGTTTTTACCCTTTGGGTACGGAACCCTAAAAACTGACTCTTCTTTCTTATCTCTTGGTCGTTATTTCAAATTAGGTAAAGACTGGTTCGGCTAAGTCCAGTCAAATGAATTTAACCGTTTGTTTAGAGCCTTCTGGCCATAAATAAGTTACATTGTAGTTTCCAATTCACATCTAGCGATACGTCATGACAACATTGTTTGATAAACACGACAAAACAAGGGCTCCGAAGAATTATCAATGACTGCATATTTTACAATACTAATGACATGTTCGCTGCTTGGGTTATTGTATTAAAGATAAAGATATATTTATTTGACTCCACAAGGACTGCACAGACACACACAAACAAGATAAGTAAGATACAAAATTGAGGAGATGTTACATAGGTACCTACGTAGATAGATATATCTATCTACCACAAACAAACACAAAAATAGATAGAAGAGTACCTGCCTGCAACATTCCAGGGTCTACCCATCGTGCATAGTGCACCTTTCCTATCTGTGATCGTCCGCGCAGCCCACGTATGGGCCAAAAAGGGATAGATTATTAGAGTATTAGATAGATAAGTACCACACAAGTTAATTTATTAGACGTAAATATTCTATTGTCTTTGTCTCACGTGAGCGAAGTTAAAGATGTTTAAAGTTGAAATGCTTTAAAAGTAAAAATAATATCAGTTCTCAATTTGAATTCTCTCTCTTAAAATCAATGTATTGTTCCATTTTTTGTTTTTTCGCGTCTGATGGAATATTATCCAAAACTGTCATGGTAATTTTCACGTGTCATGATTTTGACACGTGAAAATTACCATGAAAGTTTTTCACAATTCACGTTTGCAATAAATCGAAATAACGTATGGTACCTATGTTTTTATAGGAAGTGCCAATAAGCGAATAGCGGTATTTCTGCGCAACGTTTTATCACGTTTTAATACATGTGCATTATTTTGTTCCATAATCTATAGCAAATTCTAAAAGCTATAACTAAAGGCATTCGTTCCAATCATAACGTAATAAATAAGTATTTAAATAAACGTACTCTACTATTTTTTTCAGACAAGATGTTTACACAAAATTTTACAAAAAAAACGACAATTTTACTTATAACTAACTATCTAGCATAATATTCATACAAGATAAAGTTAAATAAAATTGAAACGCCTTCACCAATTTTCATAATTTTTTTTTCAACAACAGCTAAAATCACTCTCGATGAAGTAACCATACAAAATGCATTAAAAAAAACTATGTCGATATCGGTTTATTAGTTTGGGAGCTAGGTACGATGCTAAAGGCATACTAACAGACTCATGTCTGTGTGTATATGATCACTAATGGCCAGTCATTACTTCCATAAAGTATTATAAAAACGTCATTTCTGTACTTTGTTGCAGGTTCACCTAGGTCTTTTGTTTAATCAATGCTTGACTTTAATAAATTTTTGCTGTAATAATTTTTTTCTTTAGTTCGGCGTCAATTTAACTCAGGTGACATTTAAAACTAACATGACACTAAAATTACCCCGTTCCTTTCTTACCTATAATAAAAGGATAGAATCATTTTTCGTGCTGTCTAATTAGTAAATTTTGTGCCATCAGAATTGACACCATTATCACAAAATATTGAACCGTTACAAATAAGAAACAAGGCAATACCTATTCAGCGTTTTTGGGGACGAAAGCTTAGTCCGACTTTATTGTATTTTATAAGGGCTAGAAACTCTCACCCTTTGCGCATATTGTTACAAAACCCCAAGCTTTTTGACCACCCCAATCTGATACTTAGGGAATGGTAATTATAAATTCAAGTAAGTAGAATTATAATCAACAAAATCACACCTCGTGGCTTGGTAAGTCATGTTGTTACCAAGCAATCAATTTATGAACCTTGACCCCGCTTGCAAAAAGATTTTTTGAAAAGATTTTTAAATGTCTAACCGTATTTTAGATCAAATCCAGCAAAATTTAAATTGACTTTCATTTATTTATTTATTTAAATTTGACGTTTCACTGATCATATTTTAGTAAGTTAAATATCCTTATGGAGTCGTCCATTTATCACGCGAGTCTCGAAAGGGGGGAGGGCTGTTTGGAATATCACGAAATATCACAAGGGAGGGTGTAGTGAGAAATCACGTGTATTTATTTTTTCGTTGAACAAGCGATTTCTGAACAGGGCAGACAGACATTTTTATCACCTTATATTATTGTTATTTAGACTAATTTAGAGAGTATATTCTATAATATATATATATATAATATTTCATTGCATTAAAGGTAATAATTAATATAATAAGTTTCCAGATGAATCGGAAAGTACATTTGTAAGGGGGCTTAGATGATCGCACCCACCTTAACATACCTCCCCCAAACAAAGGGGGTTGTTGCCATAAGCACCACAATTGTTCGCTTCTTTAATTTACCATAAAAGATTGAATTGGACAAACAATCAAAGTGATCACTTTAGTTTTTAGTTTTACTCATGTACTCTGAGTTTTGTGACGTGCCCAAGTACAATCGCAGTGTAGGTGTTAAAAATACGCAGAATTTAACTGCTTTAATTAGTAGGATGTTCCCTTAGTCAGCTCTTACCACATCCACGGGCCGAGTTGTAGGAGTCGAGTCCTATGACCACCGTTACCTCCTGAAATTTAAGAACTTACAAATTTACGCGAAATTCTAACCTGCTAATATTGCCTTATGCGCCTGGAATTCCCTCCCTCCAACCGCTAACGTGACATCAGAAAACCGTTCGTTGTCAAACAGTGCACCCAAATCATCTGACAATCTGCACTCTGGTACTTTGAACTGTACCACGTTGCTTTGACCACTGATGTTGATGCTATCCGCTACGACTGATACTTCGCAGAATATCGTTAGCTTGTCTTCTGGTAGGAGGCCGTTCGCTTCGTCTAGCAGGAAATCTCTGAAAATGGGAAAGATTTTATAAGAAAGGTGAAAGTTTGTGCCGTTGGGAGATGTACGGGCGAGGTAACGCCAAAACTAGGGCCTGATCGGATAGAGCTGATATTTTGCATTGTTATAGTTCTTTTTAGCTTTTTAGTCAAGTGCGAGTGTAACTCGCGCAGGCCGAGGGTTTCGAACATTTGCCAATTATAGAAATATGTACTATAGGTACCGGTTAGAGACTTTAAAACCGAAAAATAATAGGTACCTTTCAGATGGATCGCTCTGCACACTTCAGAGATAGGGGGAGGAACGTTAGATTTTTCGAATTTTTCAATATATAAATTTTTTTTACTTCTGATATTTCGAAAAGTATAAAATGTACAGAAATTTCAAAAGCTGTTTTGAAATGTACAAACCGATACCTTTCTTTTGACACCCCACTTGCCCGTAAAGGCAGGAAGTCTCTGGAAAGGGGAAAGATTTTTGTGACTTGTGCTTGTGCCGTTGTAAAGATGTTTGGCCAAAGTAAACGCCAAAACAACTGATTGGATCGGGCTGAAATTTTGCACGAAGATCTGGACTTCGAATAACTTATATGCTACTTTTAACTAAAAAAAAACATTAATAAATCCCAAAAAATTATTTATTAATTTCTTAGAGATTACCCAGAGTAGTATAAATAAAAACCTTAGAATCAAGCAACGGCAAAACCTCTCGTCAAACGAACTAAATGTAAATTTAGTCTTTGAGCAGAATTGGATAACTTCATTGTTTCCTCTGTAGGCGGCGCTGACGGCGTAAGTGCCGAAAGAACTCCCAAAGATTTTCACCTCGGCGAGATAAGATCACGTAGCTTAGTTGGAAAAAGAGCAACCCTGCGCTAAAGGGGAAGGTGCGGGTTCGAATCCCGTCGAGATCGTAAATTTTTGGGATTTATTAATTTCTTAGAGATTACCCAGAGTACTATAATAAATAAAAACCTTAAAAAAAAACATGTGTGAAGCCGCGAGTATAAGCTAGCCAATTACAAGTGTTTGTAGAGTACAAGTAACCAGGAAATAAATGAAGCTTATTCTGCTCATTAAAATTACAAAATTTGCAATTTTAATTACAAATTCGATTTTATTAACTCCTTAGTAAAATTTAATTTTACTAAGAAGTTAATAGAATCGAGATCGTTTTAATGAATGCACCAGGTGAATCCTGGAACTGGCTAGTAGTCAGGGCATGCCTCATCATCATCATCATCAGCCCATATTAGGCCACAGCTGGGATTAGGCCTCGATGAGTCGTCTAAACGGCTCAACCGATCTCAATGAAATTTGACAGGGAGGTAAATTATGTCCCGGGGACGGACTTAGGTTACTTAAAAAGCGCGAGCGATGCTGTGGACAGCAGCCAGTTCAATATTTTTTATCAACTCGGGGCGCACAATTTTTTTGCTAGGTATAAATGTAAGGTTAAGTAAGTTAAGTAAAATTGCAGCAAATAAAAATTCATGATCGTATCATGAATTGATGACTGCTCAAGGGAGCAGACATGTTATGTATGTATTGAACATTGCAAAACGAGATATAACTGATGCGGAAGTTATGAGAATTTGATGAATGCTGCATTTATCAAGGTTTACTTTATGGCAGGACAATGAAATAACAGTAATTGAAGTCTTCCGTACACGTAACGTAGCCTGTAGGTAAAATTCGTGTAAGAATTTAATGCTTGGTTAAAACTGTACTATAATTTTTTTTAATGGTTCGAGAACAGGGTTCTCGTTGGGTGGTGGCCGTCTACTTTTCTTGGCTGGACCACTGTCTCTGATCTACGATAAATAACAGACGCTGGGTCTCTGCCCAGCGCGATGGAAAGCCGCTTGCCATCTCTTTGAGAAGTGTTTTTACATTACAATGCTGAGTAGCCCTATACTATGCAACTTAATAAAAAAAAATAAGCAGCTACAAACAAATATGCACCTACCCAGGATCAATTAGTGTCTTTAGTTATTTTGTTGAGTAGTAGATTTAAGGTAGATACAATTATTTACCAGTTACCAGTACCATTACCAGTTACCATTACCAGTTTCTACGACAAATCCTTCTCCATCCAGGCCATAAGGTTGTGGAATGCACTACCAGAGCCCATTAGAAAAACAGTATCCTTACCAGTTTTTAAATCTCGCGTCAAGGAATTTTTCCTGTCAGAATAGTGAATATTGGTACATACATAATATTTATTTATTTATTTAGTATATTTTAGTATATTATAAATATTTTGTGTATATCTAGTTTATGTGTTTATTAGTTTATCTTTAGTAGGTACACCCCCTGCCTTTCTTAAATTCACAAAATTCTTTCCATCCAAAGGTTGCCTGGAAGAGATCGCTTCTAAGCGATAAGGCCGCCCATTGTACTTGTGATATGTAATGTTTTTTTGTAATGTTCTTTTTCTGGTGTACAATAAAGTGTTTTGTATTGTATTGTATTATTTTCTTTTTTCGTTCTCATCGTGGCCTATCTTACGCTAGACTTCTTTCCGGCCTTTTGAGGGGCACGAAGGGGGGCTCTGAGGCTGGGCCTCTTTACCCCCGCACACTCGAGGGGTGACGACCCCTCGGTCCTCGGGTTTGTCAGACACGCTCTTTTGTCTGCTTAGTCAATTTTTTTAAGGCCGCATGTTATTTTTTTATTTGTTTGGGTTTATTTTTTTGTATTTTAGTTTTGTGTATTTTTAAGACAAGAATTATTTCCCTTTAGTAGTCAAGTGCCGCAGCTATCGCCAAATCCTTAAAGCCTGAACTATAGTGGTAAATAGTCTCACGGGTTAAACCATGTTCAACTAAAGATATAAAACTTCAATACTACCGAGACCACAAATCCCACTAATATTATAAATGTGAAAGTTTGGATGGATGGATGTTTGTTACTCAATCACGTCAGAACGGCTGAATGGATCTGGATGAAATTTGACAAAAAGTCAGATTATAGTCTGAAATAGCACATAGGCTATTACAGGCTTTTTATACCAGAACTCCCACGGGAACTACGCGGGTGAAACCGCAAGGCGCTGCTAGTATTTAATAAATGCATCAAGTGCTCGATGTCGACGCCTCAGCAATCAAGATACTAATTTATTGATGACAAATTGACGAAGCAAGGTGACCCCAAAGAGTCAATTGATAGATAGCGAATTGTTCGACCTCTGTTTTATTTAGTTTACAACTAGCAGCAAGCCTCGGCTTCGAACGGGTACCTACCAATGCAGTTTTTTCGATATTTTTACGACGAATAATACCTTTAACAGTCACAAGAAAAATCTTGTCTTTATTAACAAAGAGAATTACAATCAAATAATAGAAACAAATATTTTCATATACTGTTTTCAAATAACTCTAGTATTGGTTTACGCAGCGCACGCCATTCTACCTCCCAGAAGGCGTGATTTTTCCAAAAAATTCTACAATTACCGTCATATTTCACCCAAAAACCATCCTGATTATTCACTCCATATACTGGTGAAAACTGTATGAAAATCCGTTCGTTTATGAGTTTATCGCGTTCTGACAGAAAGACGCGGTGGGTTTGCCTTATAAGAAGTACCTAGTGATATGCCTTTCCACACCTCTTCAAAGACCAGCAAAACAAATATACAGCGAATGATATAATCTTTACTGAGAATTGAATACACATAAATAGTTCTTCAACCTATCGCGTCAGTCTCTAGCTGGATTAACGTTTTGTGGTATGAATTTAGTAGAACTTCTAAGGTAAGTTCGTTAACCTGCATGGCTTGAAGCCTGTTTTTGCTTCACATTCACTGCCAAATTGGGTAGTAAGTTTTTGAGGTTCCGGCCGTTGAAATTTTAAGCGGTCTGTGGCATGAAATTTGTTTGTGACACTATACATTTTGTAATAAGTACCAGAACTTATAATGTTATCAAAAAAAATAGTCGAGTATTGTGTCAATATTAACAGATATCGATCGAAAACCCCCAGACAGGGTTGATTTGCCGCACATCAAATAATGGCATAAAAGGCTTAACACAAAGCGCAAGATTGTTCCGCATTATTATGCCATATAAAGAACCAACAGTGTTTACAGCCCTCACGACTTACACGTATTATCAACAGGGAAAATTATATTGCACCGTCAAAATGGGGTTCGCCCCCATTCCACTGAATCAGGACAGAACGAAACGTGGGCAGTTAAACCCTCAACAAATAAATAGGACTGGGGAAGTCACATTCGTCAAAAAGTATCTGGTATTATAAATCTTTTACAGACGCCTTATCAACAGTTACATAGCTATGACGCAAACAGGATACGAAAGAGTATTTGAGTGAAGAGTTCTTACCTTCTGATAAACTTTTTGAATCCCCAATCTTTGCCTTGGACGAATCTGTATGCTCGCTGTGACTCCATCGCCTTGGTCTCTTCCCGTTTCGCATTTAATATTGAGAACTTGAACTTTGCCCGCACTTCCGATTTATTACACGACACTAATAATAGATATAATGATAAGTAGTCTTTGCTTTCTTCATCGAGTCCTTTAGGGTTAACACGGAGGCACCATTTTAATTTATCACTAGCACCAGCTGAGAAAGTCGATGACTTAAGGACTTCACCCATTTCTTCTCTACAAAAACTAAAATTGTTTATAGTCCACATGTAACTGAACTTAACCACTTTGACCTGAAACAAGAGATAACAGTTATTTGATTGTAACATATTGAGATCAAAGTTGTTACGGTGGTAGGCAAAGAGGACGAAGTGATCCAAGTCGGTGTGTCAGAAAGCAGTGTTTAAAAGAGCAAAGTATTTCAAAATTTGCGAACTTGCGAAAACAACCTACAAGCCTGGGCACGCTAACTTGTGTTGAGTTGCTCTGGGCGCTTTCGCAAGGTGGCTTTGAGGGCACCCCGACCTCTCGGAACAATAAATATTCCACGAAACGGATCCGAAACTATTCAAGGCGTCGCATGTCCTTCGTGTGCCTTTGTTTCTAATTGCCTCGTTGATAGAACTAGTAGAAACAAACAGGAGCTTCGGACGTACGTTTAACGACTTATTTATGGCAAATAAAAGTTTACTGCACAGCCAGTTAAAACTTGAAACGTCCATTATGTCATTCATGATTCAAGGCGAAGGTTACAAACTATTAGGTACTGTTAAAGTGTCACCGGTCATATTTTTATTAGATTCTATATTGTATTGGCACAGGTGAAATAATGTTACTGTGTTATAAAGTTATCGCACAGAGTCTGTGTTATTACTATCTACATACACAGGTACTTTTACCGTACATTTAATTTCTAATTAGAAGCATGGAACCGCGTGGGTCGTTCTTACTATTTTAAATTGTAAAACCGAGCAGCCATAAAATATATAATCTTTTATCACCCGTGTCATGGCGAGAGGTACCTGCTATAAAAAGCGTCGATGTGAGCAAGATAAATCAAGTTCTAAGTTCTATCGCAGGTTCTATGACACTTGGGGGGCAGAGGCCCTGGCTCTAGGTGGTCAGTGGAGGTCGGTTTCGGTGTCTGCGCGGACGCAGGCTGGGCGCGGTGGTCGTTGCCCCCGACCGTTGCTGGCTTGCGGTGCTGCTGGGGTCTTCGCCCGGTCGCCGACCCGACTCAAGGCCGCCCGCATCATCCCCGCTCGCGAGCCACAGCCTAGATAATATCAGCGAACAACTATGGATTGATGAACCCTGCTGTGATTCTGATACGATTGCCAAGTGCCAACTTGATACGCGAAGCTAGCAAATAGATACCTAACCTGTACCTACAGGAACGCTTGTCGTTGTTCACTCCGGAAAGAAAATAAGCATAAAACACTTTATAAACGTGCGTTGACTTTCGCCACGTTTATCAATCATGCCTTATCATAATATTATGCAGTCAGGGCAGTCAGTATCAGTGAGTACCGTAAAAGTTTCAATTTCCATTCTCGTTCAACGGAAGTACTTCCAGCGAGTAACGAAGAGAACAGTAATAGCTTTGATATGAGAAGTTGTATTGTCGACTCGATTCCAAGTAATGAAGTGTGCTATTATCGCCAGTGCTGCCCCCGTGTCGGCACGTGTACATATACTTACTGCACCACCGAGTTTATTATACACGTGCTGCGAGCACGTTACAAGGAAATCTCGACTGATTGAACCACATCACTACAACAAAGGGCAACCTATTTCACATGACGATTGCATGGGCTCCACATTTAACGGTTTAGTCTACACAAATATCAATGATCTGATCGAATCTAGACCTTAATAAGCGTACGAGCAGCCGATTTTGGAATTCGGGCCGATTTGGCAAAAAATACCGCTACTATTGCAAATAAATATAATTTCGGACAAAAAGCATTAAAAAGGTAATACCAGGTCGGCGACTAAGTCGAACAACGGTCGCTCCAATTGTTTGAGCGGTGACCACTGGCCGGCAGAAAAATAACGTTACTGGCATCAGCACAGCACCTGCGTCATACCACATTCTAGAAGCCAAAATACTGCTTGAATTATAGCCTTTATCAGCTGTATTGTAGGTATACCGCAATGCTGGTAAGTATATTGGCGAAGGTTACGGCTCAAGTTATGTAATGCGCGATTATGTCATTTGTAACTGAAAGACGTTTACACATTTTTGGAAAGATGCCTAGACAATGCGTTGGTTATTTATCACGTGATCACGTTCCCCATTAATCTGTTGTTGAAACGTCGCCGGCGGAGCGTCACGTTGTTGGTGTGCCCAACTGCGGATGCAAGGCGCATCGGTCTCGGCAACGTGACGCACGACTAGTATAGCACACACTCGGAATGGAACATCGACCATATACTTCCTAGTTTGCTTGAATATGTACATATTAACACAATCTGCACGAATGCGCAACATTTCAAGTTCACCGATAACGGCCTCGGTAAACAATATTATCGCTCGCACCAGCTCCGCATCGGATGATTTGTAGAATTTACGACGGAGGCCGTGGTTTACGAGCACTTAGCTTTGGTTTGTTGAGAATCTATTTTGACAATAATTTGTCGTGGTTAACCGAGGCCGCATATCAATCAATAGTAATAATCAGGAAATGGTATTGCGTAACGTGTAGTTCATTTTATATATATGATGACTATGACCTTATGAACAACTAACCCTGGCTAACAGGATCCATTATACTGATAGATAGCCTAAATTTGTTTATTTTTGTAGGTTGATTACGAATCGCTTTTCTTTCAAGATGTTTCCACATATTACAGATATCTGAATCACTTCGACTCGCATACCTACTTAGAGGGTTATGTTTATTTTCTTTGTTCTTCCCTGTCTTTATTATCTGGCAGGCCGGGAGGGATGCGTAAGCAAAGTCGAACGCATAACGTGCCTTATCTTTACTGCGCTCCTGTCCTTTAGGAGAGTTGAAGACTCATCTCTTTGACAAACGAGCTATACGTTTATGCTTTCAGAAGGGTTCAGATATCAAAACTAGATTAAAGCTTGAAGAATCATTATGAAAATTTATAGAAGCACTATCGTCCATAATACAATATTCGTTTCGTCAAAAATTATTTATAACGGGATATATATACCATGATTTGAGTTTTGAGTTATCCAATATTTCGGCACAGGCTCAAGCGCCAGAATCTCGGAATAACTCTCAAAATATTGGATAGCTCAAAACTCAAATCACATGGTAAATATCACGTTATAATGACTTTTGTGTTAATAACCATGATAAAAGTTTTATCTTTTAGTCAAGATATAAAAATCATCATAATATAGGTACAGAGTTATTGACTGCAAGCATGACTTAATAAAATTGAAATGACTATAACCAACTATACGGGCTGCTTCCTCCCTCCCTCCTGACATGAGAGTGGCCAATCTAGCCCGTATCTCATTGGAGTTTGTGATCGTCCAGCTACCTAAGTATTAATCGCACAATCCTGTTGATTGAGGCAAAATGTTCAACTGTGGACGGTTACGACTCTTCCGACGTCGTTTGAATATTGGCAGGTCGGTATTTTTAAGTCCGGGCAGAGTGCAAAGTTTTCTAGTCCAGACACTTGAATATATGAAGATTTGAATTTTTTGAGATCTAGAGAAAGCTCAGAACCAAGATGCATGACGAAGTCTTGTGTCAACGCACTTTGGGTTGCTGAGCCTTAGGAGCAAGTAAGAGATTTGAAAGCACCTAAACTAAACTAAAGCACTTCATCATCTCAGCCGATGGGCGTCCGCTGCCTCCCCTAAAACTCGCCACTTCTGGTCCTGCGCTACCTGCGTCATGCAGTTTCTAAAGCATATTCAGTTTATCCGTTGTACCTACACCTGTATGGTAACAAAACAACATTCGTACCTGTGTAAAACACCAGTTTTCCGCGACGGGCGTGTTCCCGTCGTGCAACGGACTTGGCACGCGGCTCACGGCCATCCCGCTGCCGGCGCCGTTGGAGGAGACGCGCGCCGACTGGGGAGCGGGCGCGCCACCGCCAGCGCCGCCACCGCACTCGCTGCCCGACCCGAGCCTGGAGACAACAGAAACACCTGTTAGGTACCATCGATCATGTCTATGTATTCGCCGCCCCTTAATATGATTATATCGATATTTATGAAAGAGGATAGGTGCTTGATGATGCGCCAGGATATTGAAAGTGTGAGTGAGGAACGCGGTGTTTGCCCTAAGCCAAAGAGAAAAACACTGAATGTAAATAAACATAGGTATGTGTGGATAGATGCCGCACCGCAATAAAGGGACATGAAAGATAGATCTTCAAAGCTAGAGTAAGATTTACACAAATAGTCATCAGAATAAACTACAATTCACTACAGTATCTGCATTTATTGATTATAAAAAATATTAAAAAGATTATTAGGAGGACCAACCGAAAAATCACAGGCATAACACAAGACAAAATGAATAAAACCAAATGATTTACGAGTCTTTTTCTGACGCAACGTTGTAGGTTGAATAAAATAGTAAAAATAAAACTATCAAATCAAATTGGACACGAGACACTGATGTCATCACATATGCTTGGTTAGTAACAAATTAGGGCACCCAAATAATTGTCAAGTCTATGATTCAAGAAATGAGACAAACGGGTGCAATCACAAATGCCATAAAAATAAGATTCAAATAGGATTTTAATATGCAGATTTTATGATTAGATGTAATACATAGTACTATTACATAACACAAGACAAAATGAATAAAACCAAATGATTTACGATTCTTTTTCTGACGCAACGTTGTAGGTTGAATAAAATAGTAAAAATAAAACTATCAAATCAAATTGGACACGAGACACTGATGTCATCACATATGCTTGGTTAGTAACAAATTAGGGCACCCAAATAATTGTCAAGTCTATGATTCAAGAAATGAGACAAACGGGTGCAATCACAAATGCCATAAAAATAAGATTCAAATAGGATTTTAATATGCAGATTTTATGATTAGATGTAATACATAGTACTATTCAGCATGTGTCAATGACAAGACGTATGGCACGAATGAAAATCTCGAAACGGTGGCATAGTAGCGCAACGTCGTCGTTAATACGCCAATCAAAGACCACGTTTTGGCTTCAAATCTGGGACAATACCAGTAATAAAGGTATTTTATAACGTACTCTCACCTCGTACCGAAATACGGACGAGCGTACATCGCCGAAAGATTTCTATACGTAAGTGGCTTCGGCTTTTGGGTTTTGGTGCCGTCAAAATGTCGAGAGTAACAAAGTGGGACATGCACAATACGAGATATGACCGTCCTAAAAGACTTTCACGAACTGTATTTCGATTACCAAATACGCGTTAGAATCTGTGTCAGTTTCATCACAGCACTGCATCCGCTCACGGGCCGAGCGGTGCCTCTTGTGAAGGCACAATTTACGGCATATGCGTGGGTTTAGGGTTTCCAACAAGTTTCCCTCGATTAACGTTTAATTGTTGGGCTTTATGGTGCTTCTGACAGAGGTTATTACATTATTGTGGTCACTTTTGAAATATACGTTCCACATAAGGTTTACTTATTAAAATGTGCATACGCATATAGACTTTTATAATGTTGTAATGTTAAAGCCATTTGATAGTCTTTGGAGAGTCTTGAGCATAGTCAATGACGGACGTTGATGATATTCCTGGTCAAATAATGTCAGTCGCTAGAAGATTTTTGCATGAAACAATAAACATGTTTTATATTAAACTGTGCCACATCACATGTAATGTTGGCCAACGCGCTTGAAATTAATAATCTAAGTGCTGATAAATACTAAAAGGTAGAGTAGGTTATGTTATGTGGTATGATTACCTACAAATATGTAGCAAAATACATTATGTAGAAGCAGAATTATCTTAACGAGTAGGCTAAGCGGCATCATAAAATAAATAACAGCGGGGAGTACAGGACATGCCAAGATGACCGGCCTGATAAAGAAAGAGAGCAAGTACATAGTTGCAGTGAAGTAATGTATGTCAAACGTAAAAAGAGTGTCACAGCACTAAATAAAAGTAGGCTAAGTGAATTAATCGGTACGACCCAGAAACTGACGGTTACGGAGAGGCTCGGCAGTCGTCACGTAGTAATGGTATTGAAGAATCATATTTATACAGTTAATTATTTTATCCCGACGGATATGGATGTATCTACCTATCCTTTGAGGATAGATACTGGTTGACAATCAGTAGGTTTTTTAGAAGTAATCCATTTTTATTTAGATCCGTTCACCCGTAAAAAGACAACAGGCAGACAAACATAATTATAATATTAGTAAAGATATTTCCCAGTGTATACCGACAGGACATTTTTGTTTGATCTTTAAAATTAATAAAATTCTGGTAAATGAAGTATCGAAATATTAAATGCATATTCTGCAAAAATTAGACAAAAAATTAAAGACCGCAACGATGTTTCATTATGATGCATAAAATTTGCCAATTAAATTATTAAGTTTCAAGATTTTATCACATTACAGCTACATTATCAGCCCAAAAGTGGTCACGCCGTTAAAATTTGATATAGCAAAACGATAAGGTTATGATCCAGTTTTATCTTGCAACATAGGATTACCCAGTAGGTCACTCTCCACTTGATGGGTGTTTTTCATAGGTGACCAACTTTTACGCGATAAGATATCAGCACAGCATACTGTTTCCGAGGTCGATCGACAATTTGCGATTGAAGCAAATAGAGCGGCCCGACCTAAATACACACTCGGTAACCAACCGCTCCTTTGGCGATTAACAATAGGTGAATCATCCTATCAACTCATCTATTACTTTTGCCCTACATAAAAAGGTCATAATTACTCGAACGTGTAACTAGAGATGGATGATAGATACAAGAGCTATTTTATTGGAACTACTTATTATGATAGACACGGATGAAATTCAAACAAAGAAAATGCAATTGAGGTTAAAGAGAATGGTGATAAATTAATTATTTATTTGCTGTGAGTAGATAAGTCTGGTAGAGAAGAGACAATGTTTGAAGACGAGTAGGGCTGTTGTGCGAGTGGGCAATTCGTTATGGTTGAATGTCTGCGGTGCGGCAGAGCTCTTGCGGCAGACCACCCACCGGAGCGGACCCACCGCGATCACACGACAAAAAATAACGTTATTGTAAACGATACTGCGTTTGTCAACGCCCCTGATTCATTAGGCAAACACGGTTATCTCTTTGGATTAGGCGCAAACTTATTTCTTTAGCTAGAAACCTAAATAACAGATACATCTATGCGGTAACAGCGTACGCATTTAAAAGGAATCTAAATAGAATTTAAGTCAATGAAATGTTTTAACTGACAGAAAAGAGTACTTTTAAGCAGCATAGTCACAGATATAATATATATGTTGAGCAATATACTCTGTAGAGTACGTTTCATTGGTCTCCCGTGGTCTTATTATAGATGTCATCCGACCTGCTCGCATCCTCTTCTATATTTAAGCCCACTCAGCGGCGTTTCTCTAAGTAGATAAGATTTCTAGGTAAACTTAGACATCAAAGTAGAATAATAAATATGCTGTTAACATAATTTTTTACCGGAATAATCCCGTGCGGCTTTGGCTTGCGTTGACATTATTTCTTAACAGATTTAGGCAGACATTTGAAAAGGTTTTTTAAAATACGAGTCGGTTTGCAAGGAATGCGCCAATTAGGACAAAACTTTAAATTAAAGTAATCATAGTTAAATTTATTATTTCAAAAACAAAACCACTCGTTGATAAAGAGTGGAGCCACATTAACCACCGGGTCAGCTCTTTTAATAGGTGAATCATAATTTTTTGTAACAAGGTTAAACTATTTAGATTTCTGTGTCGTTTTATGAAGTGAAACAACAACGACTAACGCTATATTGAAAACAATAATTGACATGATTTTCCGCAACACAATAAGCGCGTTATTAATACAGTTGGTACCAGTTCTAACTACTAGACCCTGAAAGGTTGACAATGAATGATATGGCACAACCATAAATTTGCAATCAATAATAATAAATGGCGGGCAGTTGTTGGCGAGACAATGGAATCGGAATAAGGACGATAGAACAATAACGTCCTGATACGCGTATAAGTGTGGTTTTATTTGAAGCAGCAAGGTTTGCTGCACCGGCCCAGCCAAGAGGGGAGTAACCAGTGTGCAATGCCCTCTTAACGATGACTGCTGCCGTGACTCAGACGCCCTGAGGACGACCCGACATTATAGGGTCCTCGACTGGATTCTGAAGGACGGTGTGTTTACTGCAACAAAACCCTCCTACGATATCGGCCTTATTATTGCAAATACTTTTGTCATCCATTGTTCGGGATTGAAATGTTTGTAGCAACAAGAACGGAAAATGTTTCATGAGAAGTCAAATGTTTGAATCTAGTTACATAATAGTAATGAAAGTTTGTTATTATAGTGAATCATTAAAATATAAAGCATCGTTCTATACTAATAAGTACTCTAACTTACTAGTACCTACCTACATCGAGCATCGCATTATGACTTTATATAAAAGTGAGAACTTCAGAACATAAACTAAGACAGGTGTAATACAGTGCAATATAATAAAAAAATAAACATTATGAAATATTTGCCACTAAAAATAGTGCATTGGATAACGCAAAGATAAAAACAGCGCAAATTGTAGATGTGACGTGTAGAATAATCAAACACATGATTATTCAAGGCTGAGGTGGCCGTCATAGACTCACTGTACGTTGTAAATACATAAGTCGGTACAACAATAACGTTTCAATGTCACAGCGTTTAAAAATCACTGTTTATTTCCTGAAATTAGTTATTCGCCATAATATTGTCAATATCCTTGTTATTCCGTTACTTTAATAGGTAGTTTGAGATTGAGAGTTTAAGAAGTTATTAAAGGCCAAAATGGTTTCCTGTATCATCCGTGCTACATTCATATTGTAGAACGGATGATACAATATGAATGTATATGTATATGTGATAATAATATAAAGTGCCATCTCTTTTCATCCAGTGTCTGCTCAGAAAAATATATCACGTTGGAAAGAGACAAACAAACTTAGGGGACTGAGAAGTATATTGCAATGACATCGATAATGTACTCAGGAGGGGTCGTCTCGCCTCCTTCCGAAGGCTTTACAGGGCAGCAAAATGTGTTTTATCGCTGGGAAAATAATAATTACTCTAATATTGAAGCTGAACTGGGCACACACTAAATAACTAGAGATGCCGTAAATAGCAATATGTTTATCATAGAATGCATGAAGCATGCATGATGTATGGTCGTGCAACTGACAGTTGTAGAGTTGTCAGAAATGATAAGTAAGCGTAACATACATTTAATTGTACAATTTGACAGCGGAGCATGCGAATGCGGAACAACCAGTACGTGCCACCTCTATTCGTCCGAGAAGTGAGGACGAACAGGCAAGGTGACCTCACTAACTTGCCACAATTTACCACATGTATGGGGTGTTAAGATGACGACACCGGTATTGTGTGAAATGACCTGGAATTGCCATTATATAATTCTGGTTTTCAATAATCGTCGCTGACGTAATTTGTCTTGCCGCATCGAGTTATTACTAAACGCCGAAACAAAGCTTAACAAGTCCATACCTATTAATGTACAATATGATATGGATTTAGTGTAAGCGCTGTCGCAGACAAAGTGAGGACTACATTTATGCTGTAAATATGGCTATAATTAATACTACTTTTCATTCTAACATCATATCAGCGCCTCATACTTTTCTAAGCCAAAAACTCTAGCCAAAGAAAGAAGTAACTTAGAAACTTGAGTAAATTATCAAAGTAATGGAGTGAACTGTTTACGGGGCAACGATAACTTTCAACAGAGATGAGCATGTGTAACTAAAATAACACATGAAAGTCAGACAGATTTGCTTTTACGGCTTTTTAGAACATAACAAGCTTTGAATACTACGTGCTCTTAAATCATACCAACACAAAATAATTGTGTTCTTACCGAATGAATTAATTATGATTGTTACATTACTAAAAGATTATCACAAGGAAGCGATTAGAGTAAAAACTGTATCGAAGTTGTTAGATTATTCTTATCACCACGACATTGAAAATGTTGAAAGACAATGATAAATATAATAATCAATAAAATCCAACGAACGAGGTAACACTGATAAAGGTCCCTTTGATATTTCACTAGCTGCTGCCCGCGGCTTCGCCCGCGCTTTTCATGTATTTCATTTTCCGGGTAAATCTCACTAATATAATATTATAAACGTGAAAGTTTAGATGGATGGATAGATAGATGGATGGATGTTTGTTCCTTTATCACGCCAGAACGGCAAAACGGATCTGGATGAAATTTGGCACAGAGATAGATTATAGTCTGGAATAGGACATAGGCTACTTTGTATCCCGGAATTCCCACAGGAACGGGAACTACGCGGGTGAAACCGCAAGGCGCTGCTAGTATAATATAAGCCTATGACACAAACAACTAACGTAGCTTTCTATTGGTAAAAGAATTTTCAAAATCGTTTCAGTAGATCTAGAGATTACCCCTTACAACCTCACAAAGTTTACGTCTTTCTTTATAATATTAGTATAGATACCTATAGATAATCGTTTTCAAAACTAAAGCATCAAACATACAGTTGAGGTACCGGCACCTACTTGGACTTAAGGGGATTTGAGTTTCAGGGGAACATTGGCAAACCAGGAGAACATTGGCAAACATCCAACGTCGTAACGTACCTACTTCTTGCAATACTTACATGTATGCGCGGTGTGATTCTTGGTAGTGTTGAAGTTTATTTTACTTACGTATGTGTGACTGCTTGATAACTTTAATAAGTCCGACCACATGCATATATAGACGTAATTTTAGTATGCATTTATAGGACAAGCGATAAAAACATATAGTGGTCGTAAATTGTAAGAACTAGGTATATAAGATGATAGTGCATTACAAAACATTAATGTGCAAAAATCACGCTAGACATCAAAACCTGGTCCGAAAATTATTTCATTTATATAGGAAAAACAAAACGTGAAATAACACGTTCGCTCTGATATGTTGAAGAAGCAAAATTTACATAAGGCTTCGCTTGCAAAATGTTAAGGCCGTACGTTCGCGTTATGAATACGAAGCTCAAACACTTCCTGGTGGTTAATCAGTTTAGTCTATTGAAGTGGCTGCTGTACTGTCACACTACGATCTTGAAATTAAGGAAACGAGACTGATAAACCGCTTACAACCTCAGACGGTGAGCGATAGAACGTTTCGACCTCGCCAGGAACCAAGCGATGGATCGACAATTCGAATAATGGTGAGTGAGACTACGTTCGTTACGTCATGACCTTCATAGGCCGGTGGTGTGACGTAGATATGCACTCACGCCTACTTGTTAGCACGTGGCTCAATAAAACCAACGTTACTAACAAACAATTATTCGCAACGGTTATATGTTTAGAAAAGAACTAGGTATGCATAAAAGGATTGCTCAAAGTTAAAAGTGAAACTGAGCCTAGAGATATATTGAAGCTTGGTGAAAATGAAAAAGCACATAAAGCAGATAGTGGCTTTAATTTGTTAAATAATATATTCAAGCATACTATAAATAATCCCATCCACCACCAAGTTAGACATCGACCATACTACATGAAAATAAGTGATGAAATGAGTATCAAAATAATTACGTACTTTAACCAAGAGGAGCGCGCGGTTTGCTGATTATACCTAGAAAGGAAATGATAATAACGTTATAGTTGTGGCACAAGTGACTTTGTCGGGAAGGTCTAGGATCAAGGCTCGTAACACAAAAGATTATCATGAACACCGCGGAGCGAGGATAAGCTGCTACGCGGAAGCGAACAAGCGAGGACGAGGACGACCAATTCAGAAACCTGAACGCATGGCCAGCTGAGCCAGCAGGCATTGTGTTCCATGATCGATTCTTGCATGTCTACCTTACTATATTCAAGGCGTATATGTTTCAGAACATTTTGATTTTAAACAGCTGAACTTTGAAGATAATACGTTGGTTCTGTTCAAACTAGATAAAACATTTATTTTGAAATTTTACTACGGTAGGTACTTAGTTTATCACATTTCAGATACGAAGAGCGTTTTTGTGACAATTATGCAATAAACGACATAATATGATGCGATGGTGGGCGAGCGGCGAGCGTGTACAGCCGAAACCGAGCTGGCCACAGCGAAACACCAGCCGAGCAACCCGCAGTCACATTTGGCAACATTACCATTCGAAAGCAAAGGCATCGATGGCTATGTAACGCTGCATGCAGACGCTAATCTAACTAGGACAGATTGATTTATAGCTCAAACAAGAAACTGTGCCACCTCGGCCCTGCTGCACCGCGTTCCACATTGTTTTACCATGAATATGCAAACATCAAATAGACATTTATGAATCTTACTAGGTACTTCTTATTGTGAGTAAATAGATATAGTCATTGTAGTCAATCCACTTAATAAGTCAACTCGCATTAAGTTTCAATTAATCAGCACGCCATTGATTGTCTCTTACGAATTACGATACAAAATTGAACCGTCCTTTCAGGAAGTACCGTGGCTCTGTGAGCTTGGATGACAAGGATGGTAAATAAGGCCGAACCGGTTTGGCCTCAAGTTTTATTGTCCTATGAATTACTAGATGGCCAAAATGATTGGCAGGACCTTGACTTCGGCCCAATATAAATTATGTGACCCCACTTCCTAGTTCCTATATTGGCGAGGGTCGTCTGTGTATGCCTGGTGGCTTTGAGTTTGAATTTATCTAATTTATATAAGTCTGATGGCCATCTGATGCCTGACATTTAAGCACTTTCAATACGGTGTTATCAGACAGGACAGGTTATACATAACATAATGCAATCATTTACGATACATACTAATATTGACAGATTCAAATAGGATATCCTGGACCTTGAGACTAAGTAACGACAGCAAATATTGTAACCTGCCTGTGCTAAAACCGATATAGAACTGAATAAATATTAGCTACAGATAATAAACAATGTCATTTCTCAATTCAAGATTATAAAAAGGGTTTTCATTTCAACTCTGTCTTATCTCCAATAAAAGATCTACGATAACATTTCGTAAATGATGAATTCTAGCCCTGACATAGTACTAGTGTGGGTGGAGTGTAGCGTGTTTCAGTGTGCGTGTGACAAGTCCGTAGAGAAGCCACCGCCAGTGCTCGGCAGTGTCGGCACCGACACCGACCAGCTCAGCACAGAACATCGAGAACACGACCCGGTTCGCCGCTCGAGAAAGCATCGACAAAACTCGGTTGAGGCCGCGCACACTGGCGGACGCACACTTTCAGTCTTCGTATGCGAAACGTGTGTTTACAACAGGCGAAAAAACTATAGAAAACAACCGAGAATTGCGAAAATGTGATTAAACAGGTACGGTAGGCTAACTTCGATAATTTTAAAGCGTTTAATATTGATATAATACGATAAGAGGGTTCAGAACCGGATGGAATAATAGCTGCTGGCTGCAGGAGAGAAAATTGACTTTCCTTGTTGGAAAAATGCAAGATATCCAACTGGCTCAGGGCCAGATTACGCTCATACAAACGTTAGTGCAGTGACTGCACGTCAGAAACTCGGTACCTAAGTCAAAACATCAATATCGCCTTAGTTCTGATAAAACTTAACTTCTTTTGAAACGGAAGTTTGGCCTTCGCTCCGTAGGCAACCGAAAATAGATTTAGGCATAGTACCCAGAATTCTAACAGCGAACCTTGTGATGTCTGTTTATTCCACATAGGAGTATACATATCGTTTCCAAGGTACATATCTCATTATTGAAGTTATTGCTAATATTGACCGGTTAAAATAAATTTGTTCAGCTACGTCCATGGCCTTGGATTTGACGCCCCCGTTCTACTTTTCTACATCTTAACAATGCGTTAATCACCATCTGCCAAGGAGTTAATAGATTACCACGAGTGCAAAGGATATTATTTTAAATATTTATCAGGCTGTTCAAAAAACTGTGCTCTACATTAGATTTGGGTAAAGACAACTTAATAGGTCAGGTACTCAAACGTTTCGATTGTTCTTGCTGAAAAAGCAGGTCAAATTTGACAACGTAATGCATTTGACCTACATGGAATTGAATGGCATTTGAAAAAATTGGGCAAGCCAGCACGCGGTAACATTGAGGCTTTAATTTAAAAACTCTCTCTTATGTATGGTGCAGTGAAAGGAATAGAAACGTAGAGATAAAATAAAATTCTTTTAATTCACCGCTAAATGTGAAACTCCGAGGTTTCTAAATTAAAGAGATTTGAGTTGGACTAACAACTGCATGGAATCGAGAGAAGAATTATTGAGCAACAAAAATTAAGGCAATCGTGTCGCTCTCTGCTCGTGTGGTCATCACACACTATTGCCTCCGGCAACAGAGTTTGGGGTCAGGCCGCAAAACAAGGGGCACAAGGTAAAAGATGGTGCATTGAGAACGGCCTTAAGCCCAATAGCAATCTGTGGCCGTGCTGCGCTGCTTCCTATTGGCGTCGGAGCGACAATGCCAACGCAGCCGAGTCGGTGCTATGAAGGTGACGGCGCCGCAAAGGTCGATCACCACTCGATCGCAAAGCCAGAACACCTTTTAATTCATTGTTTCATTATTATTAATGATACCAATTGAAGCTTTGAAATAGCTACCAATTAAACCTGTAATATTCGAATCACCTGCCCTATTTAATTACCCTACGAAGTTACTCAATGCTCATTGAAATCTTTAATCTGAATAGTACGTATGCGACTACGCGAATCAGTCGACCTCAAACGTAGACAACTTTTCTTAACTCAGCGAGGGGCCAACGCCATTCTAATATTATATCAGTCAACGCTTTAAATATCCTTATTCAGAGAGAGGATTTTTAAGCTGTCCGGATTTCAGAACGAGTTTTTATGACAACAAAGCGAAAACTGGTGACCCAAAATTATTAAACAGGAGCGAGGAAGGTGAAACACAAATACTCAAGCTTTACGGGTCAACTGGTGAGCGGGGAGAGCTTGGTGTGCGGACTGCTGCGGTGGGAGGCATGGAGGCGAAGGGCGCAGGGCCCGAAGGGGGGCACGAGGACCCTGACACAGATCCCAACTCATCAGTACGCTGCGAAGGCCTCAAGATTCGGCTGCTATAATCATCGATTCTTCCGTACACCAAGCCGCTTTACGCGCAAAATGGGTCAACACGCGCGTTCTGACAAAATTGGAGAGCGCGCCATGTCCCCGTTACGAAATACTCCCTAGGAAAATTAACACCTCGCTTAACAGCGCAGCGTCATGAATCTGTTTATATTATCAAAATATGTAAGATTACTTAGTTCATTAAAATATACAACGTTCGGTGGTACTCAAATGTTTATATTTGGTAATAAGATATTTCTTTCGATACTCAGGCCAGAAAACACACTTTATTTTAAAACGAACAACAATTTAAAAGTATCAAGATAACTTGAAAAACCACGAGATTGAATCTCATTTCCATCGTCTACCAGAAAAGCTTTATTTGGCACCTCAGATACGTATATCTAGTACAACCACTTATGACCGTAATTTATATCATCAGTAAGCCCACAAAGTATTAATGAGAACCGCGTGGGCACACAAATTGAGAGAACGTACGTGACCGGGTCTCGTCAGCGTCATAGTTTCATGAGCCACTTTCAGCTGAGTAATGGCATCGGGCGGTGCATAGCCTGATGGCGACATGAAAAACCTCGACTCTTGTGTGCTGAAGATCCCTATATGCAGACGTAGACTATATTCGTAGTAATAATTAAAAAAACCAGAATGGAACAACTGATCGAAGTCTCTATTGACTTTCAAAAGTTAAAGATCAACTTATTTAACTTTAAAAGTAAGAAAGTTAACAGAGATTTCACGCGAGTGAAGAGCGATTTCTCAAAGTTACCTATACAATTTTTCTAGTGAATGAACAGCGCTCAGAGAATAATGACTTCGAAAAGTCGTGTGGCGGTGAAACTAATCGAGATCAACGCACAAGACAAAAGAGAAGGCGCCGTGGACCGTACGAAAGAAAGACGCATCAACGCACTTTCCATCGACAAAAGAGATATTCAAATTATATGGTTTCACCAAATAGAAAATAAGTTTATACAAAATGTATTGTGGTATCTTGCTTAAGGCGTATACTAAGGCAAAAACGCGAAAATTAGGTGTTTTTGACGAAAATATTGATTGTGGAGCTTTGAAATTTATATAATCCTGTAACACATTTATCTTGAAGGGTTTTTTGGAGGTCCCAAATGCTTGCCGGTAATTATAGTGTAGTTTTTATAGTGTTAGTTATAGTGTGTGTGTGTAGTTGCTACGAACCCACTTTTTATCGGTGTCTCTGATTCGATTAGTACCAAATTCAGTGTAGTGATTCACATAGTTCATACCTATTTCTTGTAGGTCCGTTAGCTTCGAAAAGCAGTCAAAATAACGATATTAAACGTAAAAACGTATTTGCACCTACAAAATCTGATACAAACCTAACCAGTTACACGTCATCTAACCGCAAAGGATCGTATTATTTGGTTGACTACGGCACTACATGGTATGCTGAATCAAAAACAAGCACTCTTAGCTGCATATGCGTGTGGGCCAAAATGTCATTTTTTGGGTTAGTATTCACCTTAATCATAGGTTACGAGTATACCTAGTGAAACATATTCTCATAGTTCTAGTAGATACTATAAAGCCCTACACAGGCAAATTGTTTCTAAATCGACCTACCTACGTATTGAATTCAATTGCTGTGGCAACAGTTCACATTATAAGTAAGTACCTAGATCCGTAACGTAAGAATGAGCCAAGGTTTGCAATGCGAAATTATGTTAGAAAGTATAACGTTCTCAGTAAATTGAGGTGGTTATGAAGGTAGGTACTGTAGAGGGTACCTATAAGTTAAGAATAGTTGGATTACACAAATAATTCAAGACTTTAGTTAACCTTGGCCTTGTGAAATATACAAACAGCCTGGTAATAAGGAAGAGCCGTTCGTTTACTCATTTATAAACAGATTGGAATATTGAAAAATATTTTATTATTTAATAAATTGCAATTCTGAACCATCATTGTCGTAAGTAATCTGACAACTTAATGTAGCCAGAAAATTGCTTCAAAATGACTTTTAAATGAAATTACATGTTAGTAAAGACACGCCAAAAATGTACAGACTGATTTATTAAAAGTGACAATTGGTTGTTTTGTGACCGAATGCGAAATTTTGACTTAAGGGCCTAGGGCAGAAAAACATACATGCCTATTTACAAAGAAATAGCATTTATACTAACTTTGGATAGGTCATCAAACGTTATGTAATGTAGCCGCGATAGCCATTATACGTATTCTTATTAAAACGAGTTACCTTTTTATGGAATCATCAAGTTTAATGAGTTTTGACAAATGATGCCAATTGCTTTTGAAATAGTAAGCCCTGTTTTGCTGTCACTTAGTTTCTTTGTCTTTGTTTTATCTAGGGTTACAGCTAGCTTTATCTTAACTGAAATACGAGGTTGCCGTCGCCAAAACCCACTTAGTTATCGCATTCCACTGTCAGCGAAACAGGAGCGCCGAGCGGAGACCTGGCCGCAATCTCTTGCTCTGTGAACGCACCGGCCCTCGCCTCGGCTAAATTGATACATTCTTGCGAAATAACCTCGCCCAACTTATTCAAACACAATCGTAATAGACCGTTAAGGTACGGTTTATAATTTGATTGTTATTTTAGTTCAAATTTTTTTTTAATCTTAATTAAGTTACCTCAGTAGTTCTTCTTAATTATCTGTTTTTACGCTTGAAGCTTGATCCAGGTTTTAAAATGTTATAATTCTCGTTCTAAACCTGTAGTTCGTATGCAAAGAAACGATACCCTTCACTAAATTATTCTTGAATTTCAAAAGCAAATCTGCTGCAACCTTGCCTGCAGTCTGTTGTAGGTATGGCCAACATAAATTGTGAGTTCCGATTCAGATTTTCATACGATTGTGATTATGTAGGCGCGCACCATCTGCCTTGACATGATTTAATATTAAACGCGTATGGTTCGCAGTTTCAATGTTTTTCTGAAGATTTCTTTTCAAGAATTGACGAAAGGAATAAATCTTTAAACCAGATTTAAACATAACCTTCTCAATAAGTACAATAATGAAGATAATGGTTTGAATGTGATTAAGTTCCTGAAATTTGCTGAAGTTATAAATAAATATTTGGGGTTCGTTACAAATAAGAATAAAGAGGGTCGAGAAACGAAGGCATCACCTACCCACACTAATGTGATCTTCCGTGCATTTTGTGCGGAGGAAGGTCGTCGACCTCGAAGAGCATCTTCGCAAATCTTTATATTCTGCTCACACCAGACCTACACCTATACACATCTTTAGCTCCGTATAGTAGGGGAGTCGGGAAGACGACAGATCGAACAAACCTTCTAATCTATAAGAAAGAACAAAATAGTATAGGTACATAGATGCTATGTTTGTAAAACAAATTTGCAATAAGATAGATAAGCTAGGTTTAATGTTTAAACTTTTTATTTGATCGACTAACGAAATCACGTGCGGTTGCTAAGTTCTATGATGATCTCAACAACTGCCAGAACGTTACGTTAGTTTGGAAGCCTCGACAAAAACAGGATGAAAAAGGTCTTGGGACTTCAGAAGGTGAGGCGCTTTCCGGTCGCGGATATCGACTACCTGCTAAATGAAAGAAACGAGTCTGCCCTCGACAGCGTATAGAGACACGATCAACAGACATTGTTTTGTTATCGAAGGAACTGGTTCGATAACTTTAAATTATATATATTATCAGAAAACTACTTTTTGCTCTTGGCAATAGAAAGATAGGTCGTTGCTGTCATTAACACTGTTACGTATTGCCAACCACTAAAATATGTTAAGTTTACGCAATAACTTATCATAACTAGGTATAAAACTATAATTGATCAGTGATCACTTGCTGCGCTACAATGATAAAAAACAATTTAATGTTTCCTGGTGGCAAGCTGTCTCTCAATGCTGTGAATAAGATCATGGGAAAAGTAATTAAATTTATAAACGACAGGATGTTTAAAATCGGAACGTTAAGCCTGCGGAGTTTAAACAAGAACGACATCACAAAATATTACGATGGGGTTCGGGGTTTCTAACTTTAGGGGTTACCGTAACGAATGAGGGTGCGAAGGAATAAAGCGAAAACATTGAAACGCTATCAACGGTGGAAAGCTATACAGGGTGCCAAGGGGAACCAAAACTGCTGCAACATATTTTTTTAGAATGCAAAGCTTATTGAAGGATCAAGGTACAAATTTATAATGATAATTTTACCAATGACAATGGTACCAGTTAAAGTAAAACTCGATTTCTAAGTTCCTCCCTCTACCTGTCATTAGGCGTTCAGCTTACACAACAAGGAAAGTTAAATGAGCGTGCGGGCCAAGCGACTTTCGCCAATTGTAGAGTAGAGTAGTTAAAAAGTATTGTACAAACAAGGTATGTAGTCCATTTAAAATAAAAAGTTTCTAGTATCATGGGAATCAAAACAGACATCACAAGCATTCACAAAACAGATTTCGTTAATACGGTACCTGTTTCAGTTTTAAATTAACTAACAGCTCTATCGTCGGAAAGTCCTTCGATGAACATGATAAAATAAACCAGTTCCGTGTTGACTCCAACAACCAAAATAGCTCACCTGGCTAAGGCCATTATTCTTTCGTATAATCCAATTTTCCAAAAAATCGCATCAGATAACACAAACTGAATATAAAAGTGCAAGGTCCACTGAAATAGAACGACACCGGTATGCGAAAGTGTATCACGTTTGACAGTTTCACTTCACCACATGGCTGGCGTGTTGCGCGGAAAGTCGAGACGTGCGGCTCGCCTGAATGTCGGCGGGCAACTGCCGCGAGCGAGCGTTTTCTTTCGCTCGACTCGGCAGTCGCGCTCAGGGTGCCACTGTGAGCTGAGCGTGCTGCGGCGCGGGGTCAGCGAGGGCGGAGCACCCGACATCGGCGGCGCCCGCAGGACAGCTGCGCTCACTTCACCCTTTCTCCAATACACATTTATTGTATCGGTGAAAGCTCCAGCTCGTAACAACTTCGCTTTCTGACCAAATCATATTCATTATTCTTTAGAATTCTTTTACTCAGTCGATAAAAATATTCATTAGAATAATCTTACTTTTTGTCCCAATAAAATTTACGTATAATCTGACTTTTTTTCTCACGTCTAATAATTGGAGAAAGGTACCCATGAAGGTTTTTACTAAGTAATAAATTATTCGGCTAACTTGTTTTCAATAATAATCATCGTCATAATGATGGAAGGATGTAATCTACAAAAGACTATTTCAAATTGGTACCTAGTACCTTACCTACCTGCTAAATACATAACAAATGCATACCTTAATTAATTTGGTTCAGGCATTACTTCACAATCGGACTCAAATCAATAGATAAGGAAACCAAACTACGACGCTTCTAAAAAATTGTAACCTATTAATTGCATTTCAATATTCATTATAAAATCAGTCAGTGGAATTGAAGTGAATGGCATATAAACAAAGGCGGTTTGGTATTATTTTAACGTTGTCGTATGAAGCCTAAATTATTCAGTTGCAGTTGAAGCTTAGTTCAGTGCACGAAGGGACAAGTTGTTGCCCCCGTGTAGAGCCTTGAGTCGCCCTCAATGCTCAAACTGAATTTATATCGACTTTAAACTTTATGTCTAGGGTTTAGAACTCAGCGATAAACAGTTCAATATAATGTACTTGTATCATCGCGGTCAAGACACTAATCAAGAGCATAAAGGCATCATATCAAAGCCTTTGTTCTTCAACTCCGCTCAAGTAGGTACCTACACTTGCAAGTGCTTGCAATAGAGTCAAAGAGGATATAAATAGGTCGTTCGGAGCTTATCCGACAGCTGCATGTCATTGCAAAACTATAAAAATATCTACTTGTGAGGTACGAGTATTATGCTAACTTTACTACCCATAAAATAGGTGTTTTACAGTTTTGTATGGTTGTCATCACATCTTAGGTTAGCTTCGACAGTAAACAAATTGTCCTGAATTTCAACAGGTTTTGCGGTGATAGTTCGATTTTTAGCCCGTAATAAAACTCTCTTTTACCCGTAATTTAGAGAAAGTTGTAGTAGCCAAATAGAACAACAATTGCCATGGATAATCTTGATGACATTGTCATTATCACCTACACGAATAACTCAAATAGAAATTCGTTTTTATTCCGGATTGTAGGTAAGACAGACCATAATTTTGTCGACTTACTTCAGCAATAATCGTTGTTTCTTTGTACCTACAAGTTACCAGCATTGTTCGGAGAAGGGTAGCAACTTCTAGTTCTTAGTTTGATTAGCAACTCAATAGGGGTCGTTGTTTTTTAAGTCAACCGAGCAAGTCCGCCCTGTCGACTAATAGGGAAGTTAAATCGTGAAGGCTGAAGCCTGAATGCATTCATAAAGCGTGCATTGGCAGCACAGGCAGAATATAAAACTAAATAATGTGACCGAGAGGGTTAGTCAAAGTCAACGAGTCATCTCCCCCTCAAAGGCGTCTCAAACACTCGTCGACCTTGGCTCGAGCCTTCAGGGTTAACCTCCCGGGGGGAAAAGCCCTGTGGCCTCGGATTCCGCAGCCCACCTTACCTGCTTGGATTCTGGGCCTTTTGTTCAACGCAAACCTTCGTGATTCGAATGTTTTCTCGGAATATTCAACTGTATAGGTTGTCAAATGGTAGTAAACACAATAACACCATTAACAGATTTTAAAGAACTTACTGAATAATATTTTTTTAATTATATGCTTAGCTAAATGTTGTTAATTTTAGAATTATATTCAAAGAAGTCATTGCCTTTTCAGCACGATTGGTTTCCAAAAGCTGACAAAACAACAGACAGATGGATGCGATTTTTTGTTCTAATGTCAATAACAATAACAAAGTCATTATTAGAGCTAATCCATAACGTTTATTGACTGCAATATTGTTTACAACCGTTGCATTAATAATTATTATGATTAATCAAATGGGTTTATAAAATAATGTGTACATTGTTGCTACCTACATGGTTTATATGACAATTCTAAGTATTTGCAGAAGTAGGGTAAGGATTCGCGTCATCGCTGGGGCTCGACCTGACCTGACCTGACCTGGTATTTGCTACAGCACCAAGGGCACTAGGACAATTCGCCCTACCCTACGCAGAATAAAAAACCTAATTCTAACATGAAAAAAGTCAAAGTGTCTTTTAGAGTCAATTTACCTGAAAAGCACGCTCGTGTGACAGATAAGTAACCTACAAATTGCACATTATTTTGTTTCAAGATTAGATCTAGGTTAAGAGGTTGTTGCTACTGTGATCACAAAATGTGTTTTTATTCTTCATTATATACGCATAAACAAGATTGTTTTTCAGCGGCGAAGAAAATAATGATGATCTTATTAAAGAAAACCATTATTTATTTAAATATGTTTTAATGATACAATAAGAAGATAATTTAAGATAATTATTGATAACCAGAATTTAAAATAGACCAGTGAGATAATTTATTTGTTCTTATGATTATCATTATCACACACAAGGATACAAAAGGACCCCAATTTGTTTTCAACAATGGAACTGTTTACGAAAACATCAACAAACAGTTTTAGTTAGTACTTTAGGCATAATGACGACCTCTGTGGCACAGTGGGCGAAGGTCCACCTACGACGCAGATTGCGGGTTTGATTCGCGCCTTGGGACAAACGTTTGTACGATCTGCAGATATTTGTTCCGGGTGTTCTGGTCATTTTCTATGTATAATAATGAATATCTATGACATTGTATTGTAAAGTACATCAATTATCTAGTACCCATAACACAAGCTCTGCTTAACTTGGGGCTAGATAACGCTGTGTGAATTTTTAATTATTTATTTATTATAATCTGTATAACTAGCTTGAGTAAGTGCTCCTCGTGAGCCAATGGTATTAATATAAATTAATAATTATTCAATTTATTATTAAATAAATTGAATTGGATTGAATTAGCGGTCCGCCCCGGCTTCGCACATTCTATCGCCTATGTTCATCAGGGATAATGTAGAATTCTAATGGTAAAAGAATTTTTCAAATCGGTCCAGTAGTTTCGAAGCCTATTCAATTCAAACAAACAAATCTTTCCTCTTTATAATATTAGTGTTGATAATGTTTTGCTAGTTTTGAAAGGATCGCAAGTGTGGTAAATGTAATCGGTGGATTCGAAATCTGGCATTTATTTTTGGAGATCTGCAATTAAAATGCCAGAGATATTAGAGAGCTTAGTAAAACGCAGATATCTCTGGGGCGAAAGGCTGTGTATTTTTTTTAGAAACTGCACCAAGTGCCCACAGATCCGCTCGCTCACACTTTCCACGATTAACTTTCTCATTTACAATGCAATTTGACCTTTCGTTTCTTTAAGGCGCAAGTCGATAAGGGACTATTAAAAACCGAATTAAAAATTAATATATTCCCAACCACCCCATCAACCTCCCCATCAATGGGGTGGTTGGGAAAAAAATCCCATCCACCCCATTACTCAAGTCAATGGGGTGGATGGCATTTTTTGCCCCATTGACTTTTTAGATACAAGGGTAGTAAGCTAGCAACATTTTTTTTTCTTGCACGATTTAATCCCATTTTCCCCCTTCCACCATAGGAACAGCAGACGTTCAAAATACCACCCGTACCTGGTCGATATACTAGTGTGTCGAACCAAAAAATTCTGCTCTACGTTCCCAATATGCACCAATATGCAGTCAACGAGTGGAATGAGCTTCCAGCGTCTGTTTTCTCGCCTGAGTACAATATTGGAGTTTTCAAATCTAGGGTGAATAAGTTCCTTCTGGGAAAGCGTGCTCCATCTTAGACCACATCATCACGCTTGACCATCACCATTAAAAAACTTCTAGACCTTCGTGATACATCGTCGGCCAAATCGTCACTTTCCATCAGGTAAGATA
Source organism: Eupithecia exiguata (assembly GCA_947086465.1). Classification (NCBI taxonomy): domain Eukaryota; kingdom Metazoa; phylum Arthropoda; class Insecta; order Lepidoptera; family Geometridae; genus Eupithecia; species Eupithecia exiguata. Next base: position 8,574,214 of record OX352233.1, read on the forward strand.
CGAACGTTTATGACGACCTCTGTGGCGCGGTGGATGAAGGTCCGCCTGCGACGCAAGAGATTGCGGGTTCGATTCCCGCCCTGGGACAAATGTTTGTACGATCTGCAAATATTTGTTCTTGGTGGTCTGGGTATTTCTATGTATGATAAAAATATCTATCTATGTATAGTATTGTATTATGTTTATCAGTCATCTAGTACCCATAACACAAGTTCTGCTTAGCTTGGGACTAGATGATGCTGTGTGAATTGTCCAGCATTATTTACTTTATTTATTTATTGACTAAGTATAAAAAACTTGGTACATCAAAAATTTAGTACCATAGCCAAACTACTGAGCCAAACGAATGAAGTTAGTAGAACCTCTTTTCGTAAAAGTACCTATAATCGTCCGAAAAAGTATGATACACTACACTATACTTATTTAAAATCTCTAAACATTTATACATAACATAGTAGGAGTAAGATAGGCGTGAGATACACCTCAAAAGAGCAGTTAGGAACCAACAGATAATATCAAGGACCTGACAGATGGTCCACAATATGGCATCTGCAAAAAAACTCACCAGGTGCATTTAGCAAGCCCGACATCAACGAACGAACTGATTAATATTACTTCACCGCTTATTCATAAACGGATGTAAAAGTCAATTATGTTATAGGATTAAACAAAGGACCTGCTGCAGTGTACGTATTTTTACACCTTCAAAAGTAAGCAAGCATTTTGAAAATCATGTTTGTTGTCAATACTTTTCTTAAGTTGGAAAGGTATCGAGAAAATTTTATTATAAGCTTTAATCTGTTTAATATAAAAAATAATTTTTGTTCGATATATATATATATACGTTTACTACTTAACGCCAACAGCGTATACATACAGCATTATTAGAGATAGGTAGACTTATTTAGGCAGGTTCTAATATAGGTATAAAAATACGCTAATAACAGGCGGTTACAACATTGTTCATAAAATATATTGGGAAAAACTAAATAAACAATCCAATGTTTTTTTTATTGTGTATCGTCTATCGTCTGAAGCTCGCACAGGACCGGGTTAACTGACGTGTAAAAGAGTAGGCCTATACTCAGCAGTGCGTGTCAACGGGCTGATAATGATGATGATGATATCGTCTTTGCAGGGGCATACAGTGAAAAAATAGGGAATTATAGCCATTAAATTAAAAATTGAAGCGAACAAAATCAATAACATTTTGTTTCTTATTTGATAATAATTACTATTTATAAAACTGTTTATGTATAAAATTTAACTTGTCTAAGTGATTATTTTGTAAGCCTAAAGAAATAAAGTTATTGACTTTTGACATTGTAAATAGGTTGAGAAGTCTAGCTAACTAGGTAGCTTCTAATAGATAGTTAATTCATAAAAATTTATATTGTTTCGCTGACAAGTCATTTTGAGCGGTTAGAAAATGTTAAAAAAGTATTTTTATATGAACAGCATTTTTATAATTATGTATCTGCTAATTGCTTACTATGAACTAGAGATATTATTGAATTTGAGAAGGCACTATAGAGCACCAGTCTCTCAGACACGACTCTCTACTCTCTGTGGCAGATATCGAAATTATTAGGGTTGCCAAATGACACATGATTTAGGAAATAAAAAGGGTATCTAACTTGTTTCATTCATTACCAGCCTTAGCGCACAGTCTCGAGAAAATGGCAAGAATATTTAGGAAAATATCAATGTAATCAAATACATAGGTAGGTGTTGTAAAGGTCTCGTATTAGAAGTCGAATAAGATCTAGTAGTATACAATGTAAAGTGAACTGATATCTTCTAAATGGTACTAGGTACTTCTGTATAGTTCTTAGTATAAGTAGTATAAGAAAAATATATGTGTTCTCTATAATTTTATATAACTAATTCCTTTTTTGTATAAAACGCATACAAATATGTTAAGTTTAGTAAATAAGTTTATTATGTTATAGTATTAAGTTTGTTGGTGTATTTTGTTAATGATTTGTAGTAAATGTTTAGTAAGTGTAAATAATAATAGATTTTTATATCTCTTTGTCGATTTGGTGCTGCACTGTAATGGCAATGTAAATATGTAACAAATAAATAAAATTTATATTGTAGGGACCGGTGTAGTTCGTACCGCCTTTGTTGTATAGTGAACCTAGTAGTTGTAGGTGCAGTGTTTAAATTGAACTTTCTTGTATTTGACAGCCCTACATATTGTGGGAAAGCTCGATATCACTGCAAGGTGAGGTGAAAACCCCAGAAAGTTGGCGCTGGCGGCTGTCACGAATGCTTTACGTATCTTTCCTATCTACAACTTTCAAAAACTGCCTACACATTACATATACGTTAATATTATATATTCAATACCTTATGTGTGTTTATTTGAATTTGATATGTGCATTGATTTAGATTGGAAAACAACGTAAGTATAATTTATGATGGTATCTTACGAATTAGCGCTCTCTGCTAAACGAAAGCTGTGAAAAGAAATGTTCAATACATTGCCTTTTATAATTGTGAACAAAACTGTTCTAAACCGCACGTAGGTAGAGAATTAAAACGCCAATAAGGCTTGTCGCACCATATTAGACATGATAAAGGACGTAACAGTGAAAGTGCATCTCGAGTGCGCCCGCGCACCGCATTTGGATCATTTTTCAGTCGTGATCAGAGAAAGAGAGAAATGCAAGAAAGCGCTCAGCGAGCGATGGTACAGTAAAAATTTGAAAGCGCTACACAATAGCGCGTTGTCGAAATTGGAAAGTTGAGTGGCGTGCGCTCGTTGCATAACAGCTCTTACAGTGTGACGTTGTCGAAAGGTAAGGAGTGACGTCACCGGCATGAAAGTGCATCGGCCGGAGCCCCTCTGCCGCCGGCGGAGCACTGCACGTGCATTGCAGCGCTGCGCTTCCTGCATTGAGGACTTTCTATTGGGAAACTGCCGCGTCGGCGCGCGGCCACTCCACTTCTCCCCGTTTCTAGCCGTTGGGAAATTCAAGTCTCACGCATGCCTACGAGATGCATCCGATTGAGCAATCATCTTTACAATGCGCTTACACAACGCTTGACACGGTAGGTACAAGCCTCGGGCCGCATCGCGACAATTACGTCTAGTCGTCCGCCGCCCTTAAAACAGGTCAAGATGAGTTGAAACGTACAGATACTTACACTTTTGTGCGAAGATCCAGAGGCCTTTTGTTGGTACCTGGAACAAAAATCGGTATAACTGACAATGTTTTCAATCCGTGGTTTCATATAAAAGTGGAACCCACTATTGTGAGAAAACGACGACGTAAGCTCTCGAAGTTATAAATCGATACTTCAAAAGCTGCAAATCCTGTCTAAGACTTGCATTGCAACGTTACACAAAAGAACAAATAAAATATATCACCGTTCACAAAATCAACAATACCAGCTAAGCTATTGATTAGTACTCGTTACAAGTTTGAAATCATATAGATGCCGCCTTGACACTGTTTGCTTTTACAGGTCAGCGGATGCGTGTGGCAAATTATGTTTTACATTAACATTTACAATGGTAATATTAATAACTAAAAAACGTAATATACTTAAAACTTAAATACGATAACCGCTCTTATTCATAACATCCTCAAACGATACCTAGAGTGCTGGGTTTTTTCAGGAAATATACGAGTATTAAGGTTAAATGTCTAATCTCTATACATGTACACTTATCAGCTTATTTTTAGAATGGTAACTACATTTTTTAAGTTTTTTTTGTATTACAGTATTAATATGAATTTCAAATGTCGAAGAAGTAAAAGGTTGTTTTACATTTTACTATTAAATATTAGTGTAGTACTTAGTTTTAATTACTTATTTAAAATATAATTGTATTGTACCTACATGGATCTCCTGTCTGGAAATAAAGAATTTATTATTTTATTATAAAACATAAAGTGAGAAAGCCAAATCTCAACAGCTAGGTATTATGTAGGTAGTGGTGCCTATGCATAACAGCCAAACAACATCTGATTATTTTATCCTGATAAGATCAAGCATTGTTGACTAAAAAGCAAAGTTATTTTTGCAACGGTCGTTTAACAGCACTTTTAATAGGCATTGCCATACAAATGTCACGCTGATTGACCAATAAGTGAGAGAGTTTAAAAAATTGAGGTCTCAGCGCGGGACGCTCTTCAAAGGAGTTCATGGTTGAATGGAACATGTACGTACAGTAACCGGACGATTAATTACAAACAACAGTCAACCTTCACACACCAACCATAAAGCTCACAATAAGATAGCACGTCAAAAGTAGTTCCTAAATGTAGGATTGAGAACGGCAATGAATAAGAAATAAATTAATCTTTGAATACTGTGGAATAAAGTCGAAATTTGTGTAAATGACTGCGGCATTCAAGAAGTAGGTTGAAAGAACGCTCGTCTAAGATACACTCGTACATCACAAAGGCGATATATCATTAGCTCATCGCTGCAGGGCTATACTACTGCATGCATACTGCATGTCATTTAATAAAAACTGTAATTTTATCGGGTGGAATTCTATGTATTTATCTGCATGTCAAGTTTATAGTACTTTCCTTCAGAATTGTGTCAAAAATAGAGTTAAATTATGTGAGTTTCTAACGCTATATTTTTTATCACCAAATACGTATGCATTACGTACTAATATTACGAACGTTTAATTTCTATCAAAGCGAAGAGGATTTGTAAAAATAAAACAGTAAAATATTATCTCTCTGATACAAAAATTAAATGTGATGGTCATCTTCGCTCCACTTGTGGAAACTGGCCCTTACTCAGACTCGTAGTTCGCAAATTTAGCAATTCAACTACATACGAAGCAAAAGCTAGAAAATACTGAAAGACAATATTGCCATTATTACCGCTAAACAAACCTGAAGTGAAAATAGAAACCGATAATTACAAGGGAAACAACGCAGAAAACTCGGTAGGTGTTATTGAAAGCGGGATATCTAAAACGAGATCTTTAGGCAATAAATAGTAACAGAACGCAAAGGAGAGAGGCTTGCGCACTTTCTATTAGGAACAAAAGTAACGAGGCAAGTGTGATATAATCGCAGCCCGCGGTCGCAATATTGCTCTACCGAAACACGGAAATGATAGTGGCTCTGAAACTAATGATAGAGGGACTTTCACGTTCAACAAACTATCTCAAACTTGGAGGTTTATTTAAAACTGCTCATGGATTTACTGTTAAACTCTGAAACGAACTCTAAGCATTTGTCGGGAAGAAAAAGATTTAAAAAGTTAGAGAGTATGTATCAAAAGATTTAGATAGGTACATATGAGGAATCAATTAAAATCTGATTTCTTTTTCGATAGTTAAATTAGTTTCTTACCTCATGTTACTTAGAATATAATAACATGATATAATTTATTTAAAAAAAAGTTATCACAAGTAAATTAGAAAACCCATTTGAATTGCAAACGAATTAAATTCTCATAAATGTTTAATATCTGGAAAAAATAAACATTGTCGCGAAAAAAATTCACACCTGTTTGAGAAACGCAGAAACGCAAGAAAAGCAATAAGTCAAGATCTTTAAGGAAGAGAAAATCTGCTACGTCGATTTCGCGCGCCAGTTGCCTTTCGTAACACCTACGAGTACGCTACTTACCCAATAAATGTAAGCCAAACAAAAGAGAAAATGTGTTTTAACTAATTATTACATGTACAAGGTAAGAAACAACTGAAAAGAATAATCGACTGATGTTTTGAAGTTGAAAGGTAGAAAAAAACATTTTATAATCCCGTGTAACTTCACGCAACCGAACTTTAAAACGCTAAATTAAGAAAATCCAACTTTGTGTCCGAACACGTGCAAAAATTAAAAAGCTGACAGATACCGTACAAAATACAAACTCACCTTATTTTCAAGTTTGTTAGGTTACAAACAAGTAATATATTGTTCGAAAAGTCCGGGCAAAGCTAAAATTAAAAAATTTAAAAAAGTTTTGCAATGTTGAATTGAATTGAATTTTCTAAGATTTTAATATTAATAGGCAATGTAAAACGCAAGACTCACAAACAAGATAAGTCTAAGTATGCAAAGATAAGGGCAACCATATTAGCAAGTTGAATAAAGTTAAGTACAGAACCGTTGAGTTTTGCAACTAATGGGTTGGTTTGGATTAGTCGGTAATATGTTGCAAGTTATGAATATCTAACAATCTTGCTATGCCACATTCCCTGACAAAGCGTCTGGCTAAAGGGTATGTGTCTACCGAACAACACTGCACTTTATAAAGTTCGTAAACTATGTCTTATGTCCAAGCAACTATGCTGAAAAATTGTGTACCTACCATTGCATTTTTCGATTAACAAAAAACGCCAATAGAGGCAGATGCGGTAATAATAAACACACACTCTAATTTGGATCTGTAGAATACCATACCATCTTTAGTCATCGCCTTATGAACATCTCAAAACGCGAGAGACAGCGACAGCGCGAATTTAAATTGGTAAAATTGTAGAACTGTGTTTGCAGCCTAGTGGATACCAGGCCTAAATTGCAAGAGATCTCGTCGAGAAATACGTTCACCGTCCTAGATGCGCGGTACTTTCGTTTTGAAATCGGCGCGCACAATTGGCCGTATCGAGACAAGCGTACCAGCTGCACTCCGAGCTGAACACTTGAGGAATTCAGTTTCTACACGTGAAATAGACCATAATGTGTATATTTGCTTCTCTTTACGAGCGAGGATTATGATATATCTCCTTCGTGTCTAGCACAATGGTTACACGACTCATAAGAACTCTAGCTGGTCTGGTGGAAATATATTTTATCCTTGCACGCAATGCAAAGTTTAGCGTACGCGATGCTTCCTGTCAGGCTAATGTATGTGTGATCTTCCATTATGATGCACATAAAAGATATTAGAGATAAAGTAGATTTCAGCTGTCACATTTAGGGTCCATGTAGAGTTGCAGTTGAAACTGCGACAGGACTAATATTGACAGCATAACGACTAATATTGACTAATAGTACAGCTTAAGGTTGCTTGGACATAGGACATAGCCAAGCAGACAACAACGAACACTGAGTTTAAGAAACAGTTACATACAAAACCATCTAGAAACTTTTTGGAAATTAGAACGTATCGCTTGGGGTCTAGGAAGAAATTTCTCTTTCTGATGGATGATCGTGACGAGTGACGAAACTTTCGACGCCATTCAATTTAGAAAACAAAATAAAGTATTCGTTTTTGTAGTTATGCGCAGCGTAGTTATTAACGATAGCTAAAGGCATGCATTAATTTTTGTTACATTTACTTTCGCCCTGCATATTTCTAACCGCAGAACGGTAATGTGCCCATTGCCGTGTTCTGGTTAAAGACAAGTCTATTTGAAGTTAGTGGGTCATATAGATAATACTGGGAGTGTTTCGTACCCTAGCTAGGAGTTAAGCAAGCCGGCAATATCGCTGAGAACAGTTCGTTGCAACATTGAAAAGAAAATGACCAAGGAAAATCAAGCGGTTTTTCTTCTCAGATTCGAGAACTTGTTCCGAATGCAGATTGATTAAATTTATAACAATTTTCTAACTTTGTACGACAAAGCAAAGCAGTTAACATTTTAGGTAATGTGAATTAAAATAATGATAGTTCGCGAAACATCACGACCATCACGACTTTTGCAATTCGTGTTACACTAACCGCTACGCAGAGAATGTGACATAATTTCACTGGCTCTCTATTGCAAAGCGGGCTTAGAAACTGTGTTACAGCAGTTGACGGACGTAACGACTAACGAGATATGGCGTGCAAAACTTTATTTGTAACGTTTCGTTGCTTTTTTTTAATTAATTTTATCAATTGTCATGACGAGAGAAATATATACCAATCAACTTCAGCCTGAATTAGGAAACGAAAGAATTAACGTAACAGTTTCCACTTCCATTCCATCATTATTTTCTTTTTTCTTTCGATAAAAGCTCAAGTGGGTCGAGTTAAAGCACAAATTTGACCATTGAGTCGCATAATGACGTCCGTTTAGTTGTTGGCACGTTGGAATATGATACACGTACGAAACCGCTCGCTGGGTCGCCTTCCCTTCTTCATTATTACAAAATGCATGAGTGATTTCTCCATCAGCTTCACCGCGGAAGGTACGAGTACACGTGTCGACATGTCATGTCAAATCCGTTCAAACGGGCATATAAAGTGGCATTTCATTTATGCAGTCGGCGTGCGCCAGATTTCATAAGCGATCTCTCCGCACCCTGATCTAGGTTAGGTGGTCGGCATCAGCGGCGTCGGTGGCGTATCGAGCGCGTCCGATGTTAACCTACATACGGGTACATCGGTGGCACACTTACAACAACAGAGTTGGGGTCGAGAACACCCGGACCCGTGAAATTCGTGACCCAGCCTCCCCTTCCCTTGCGACCTCTCCTCTCGTTTCGAGGCCCGCAACCGTCAAACTTAGTTAGATAAGAGATTGCCGTGCCGAGTCCCACTTTCATGAGGTTGCCCTGAATATTGAAAGGAAATATAATTATTTAAACGCTTTGACACTGGGAATTGAGGGCGATATGTATGTATACCAACAGCAATCAGGACATGATGAGCGAGAACAATAATAATAACATCTCACTGCCTGCAATCTATTGCGCTAAATATTAACAAATGTTCATAAACATATATCCAGCCAACGGCAATGTACCTACTGTTTTCTATTGTATAATAAGGGTAGAGCTTATAAGTGCCAGTAGAGCCTTTTTCCTTGCGCCCCCGACAAGTTTCTTTGAAGTTTTTTTATAATCTACTAGCGGTCCGCTCCGGCTTCGCACGGGTATATTCTATAGATTATGTTACTCAGTGATAACGTAGCTTTCTAACGAAAAAAGAATTTTTGAAATCGGTCCAGTAGTTTATTCGTTACATACAAAAATAAAAATCATTCCTGTTTATAATATTGGAGTAGATTGTCTTAATTCTAAATATTTCAGTACCAACGATAGCAAGTACTTGCCACTGGCACAGATCGAGAACAAAGAAAATAAGAGACCAATAATGCGGTACCAAATGAAAGTACCATCACATCAGTAAAGAAAGTTAAAGAGACGAATTATACCTTTTCTTAAACCCGAAGTTTTTGTTCGTTTTATATACTTGAGCTGTAGCTGCGAGAGCGAGTGAATTTATCAGTCAGTACCTGAGCTTATAGCCTCCTGCCTGTTGTAGATAGGTAGGTATGTAAGTAAGGAGCACGTTACACATGTGTGCTACCCGTATGTCCCCATTTCCGTTCTTTTATTCCCTGGGCGAAACGACTGAACCGATTTGAACCAAAGAAATGTGAGTTTAATCATAATCGCCATAACGTCGTAATTGTCACGACCACCAATACGAATCAGACTTTCGCGACCGATGGACCGAAGCAACTTTAGGGATAAAATTCATCCAGCGGGAGATCATTAACCGCATTCAGGGTTTCAAGTTCCTTGTCAAATTGACGTTTGTAATTGATACCGAAATGCGAAGCCAACGAAAGCCCTCGGCCGGATGGATGTGGCTTTTTCAAGGGTCAGACTGGACTGATGAGGCAAGTGGCCTGAGTGGCCCGCTGCAAGACTGCGCCGGGACAAAGGGTCGACGCCCGGCCACAACCACCAATCGATAACCTGATTTGCACACCACTGCATGATTCACGAATTATGTCGTTTCATTAGTTATATCTCATTGTGTCTAGCCCAGCAACATCATGCTATGATTAGGCCACTATAACTGACAACGTTCGCTTGCGTAATCAGACCCAATGTGGTTTAGATTACCTGCTTAGCATTAAAGGATGACGCAGTATACGATGCTAGAGTTTCAATGAAGGGCTAGCCAAGATTAATACTTGCTTAACACATTACAGTCTGGCGATGGGTGTAAGCAAATGAGACGAGCTTTAAATAGCAACATTTGAAGATAATTCGAACAGAATCCACATTGTCGCTATTTCCAGGAATGTCATTTCGGACTCAAGACTGAACAAACACAGAGTTATTTTCAGAAGTTTTAATAGCAGCTCATGATGCATTGGGATAATCGATTCTTCAAGATTCGCAGATAGTCTTAGTTAAAATATTTTTTTGCGAGTAGGTAACTTGCAAATATTCGAAACTTTTTGGCTGACTTTCCTGATGGAGTGGCAGTGCCTTCAGGATTAAAGATTTTAACGGAAAATAAAAATACGTTAGGCAAGTGTCAACCCTGGACATGGCGACAATGCAAGCGTCCAGGAGTCCGCGTGCAAACAGAGGTCGACGCCCTCGCAGCGGACGATCCACCACGGACTGACCTGTCTCCCACCAACAATGCACTTGCAACTCCACTACGAACACAATAAAGACCATTTTTCTACTGTCCCTTGATGCACCAGTTAGACAAAACTTTCAAAGTTCAAAGTTTCAAACGCACGTAAAGGAACTCGTATTTAGTTGATAAACCTAGTTATTGATTCAGGATATCAGTTCGAGCCTTATATAGGTATATCTACTGATTATAACTCGATATTAACTGTTCTATGAGACGGACCGTTTATTTTCCCGAAAGGAAACGTTCCCATTTCATCAGATCAGAGGAAAATAAATTGCTCAGTTAAATTACAAAGCTCTTTTTGAGAACTTCGGACTTAAATTGCCTAGCTGAAGTGAAGAATCAAAGGAAGTTTTTGGAGAGCCACCACAGAATCATGAGTGATGTTACCGACGATATGATCCATATTGTGTGCTAGTGGTTTTACTGTGCGGTCAGGATTTACGACCGTACAACAGGTTATAACAATTTCAAGCTTTGAAGATGTGGTTAACGATATTAAAAATGGCTCCCACAGAGTCTCAGCTCCCAAGTTTAGCCCTATTGATTTATAGCGTCGGTGATTCGGAGGGGGCAGGCTAAATCGACCTAACAATGTATGCTTCCAGCGTTGTTCCGAATGAGAGCGAGGTAAAGCGATCACAAACACGATAACAAATAGATACGTTATCAATCAGTAAACACAGTGTGCTAAACAGTTTGCCGTTTAAACGGGGTTACGCCACACATACGCTTTATGATAGAAATAGGAATCGATAGGATTATGAGCTCTTCGTACAATGTGTGAATAAATATTTTTAAGCTTACGCAATCTGAACGCATAAATATTAGTTAGATTTAACAGGTATTTATGGCGTATATTTACCTATCAGTCATCCCGTGACAACGACAGTGTGTAAACCTGTTGAAACGTCGGGAAAAATAGGTAAGTAACGGTTATTGACCAGTTAAATAGTACTTACTAATAATAAAGCGATTATCAAAGGGGGGGGGGGGGTCTGCGTTCAGCAGTGGACCATTATAGGCTGACGAGGAGGAGGAATAGTAGAGTAGCTAAGTACCTAGCTAGGTAAGTAAAAGTACCGAGTAGTCAAATCTTATTGTAGGTAAGAACCTCTAAGCTCCCATATTAATGTGCTTCAGCCCGCGGTTTCGCACGCATTTTTTCAGAATAATAGTTTTTGCGTTGTCTTTGGCCAAACATAATTTACAACAACGGCACAAACTTTCGCCTTTTTAATATTAGTAGAATTTATTTATCCTACTTCGAGTATCGTAATCAAGTCGAAAAATCGTATATTCCCTGATCAAATCGAAAAATCGTTTATTCCCTGATCAAATCGAAAAATTATCTTTATTACGAACCTAACATAACAAATAATTAAATAAATAAATAATGCTGGACAATTCACACAGCATTATCTTGCCCCAAGCTAAGCAGAGCTTGTGTTATGGGTACTAGATAATTACTGATATACACAATACAATACATAGATAGATATTTTTATTGAAAACGACCAGAACACCCTGAACAAATGTCTGCAGATCGTACACATTTGTCCCGAGGCGGGAATCGAACCCGCAACCTCCTGCGTCGCAGACAGACCTTCACCCACCGCGCCACATCGGTCGTCAAAATCAAGTAGATTAGTAGAGCTATGATTCAACGTAACCACTCAAAATTTTAAATGAGTAATCACAAAGGAAGTTTGACCAATGAGTAACTTTACTTCTAAGAATTGAATTGGAGCAGATGAGGAACAATCAGTCTGACGATCTTTTTGACATCGACTTCCTATAATTTATTCATTTATTTATTAAGAAGACAGTACAAGATCATAACAGGTATTTTGTAACACAAGGCGATGGTATGTAGTAAATATAATAAACTTAGCGATCTGAACACGTCATTATTAGTAAGTACTATGTAACAGTTATTGATGATGTTATCCCGTGACCACGACAGTGTGTAAACCTGTCGAAACGTCGAGAAAAATAGATAAATAAACGCGATAATTACCCTTTAAATAGTACTAATATTAATGTAAGTGGGTATATAATACAATAAGATAGATACATAGATACTAATCTAAACATTTTGTTTGTTTACCTGGGCAATTTGTAGGAGTTTCGGCAGGTTATTGTTAAAAATATCCAATCTATTCGCAGACAAGATATTGAGCAGATAGATAGCGAGTGACACAACTTATTATCTTACATACCTACTAGAATTCATATAGTTTTATAAATTAGCGTTACATTCCAAAGTTCTATCGTTCGTAGTGAAGTCATAAGAGTTTTTAATTCATATTTTAAAAATTGCTTGACATTGGTAATCCAGTGTTAAGCAATTTTTGCCGTTGACAGTACCAACCAAACTTAATCTGAAACCACTGAGCCGTAACATAACCTAACTAGGTAAAAGTAAATATTTTCCCCAAAGAACCCAAAAATAAAGCCCCTGGAAACTCGTTACATAAAATATTCAGAGCACCATTTCGGAGACGACCTAGAAAACGTAATGATTTCCATTTATCATCCCAGTCCTTGGTGAAGTCGCTCAAGGCCCTCAAGGCCTCAATCCCGGAAATATCCTTCAAACCGGGAAAGCGGCATTGTACCTATATAACACAAGGTCTATCTGACCTCGTTTGGGGGTAGCGCGGACTAATCTTACGATCCCCGCCCGCCGATTTAGGTTACATTAACAAGGTTACAAAAGATTACGCTACTAAGACCTTCATGACATTCGGGTTAGGTTAGGCGAGGATAGAATAATACCTAGTTGAATCTCGTGCAAATTATTTTATGACGCCGCCGTTTTATATTTGCTCGCTCGCTTTCAAGACCTCTCGGAATTTTGATTAACTAAGGCGATTTATGAATATTAACACTAAGTTGACTTTAATTAATGAAATTCAAGTTTCAGAGTTCATTCAAAATATATCTAGTCTGATAGGTCAAGCAAAAAATAAAGAGACGCACACGGAGTTCATTACAGGAGCAATCCTTAAAAAATTAGGCACTCACTCACCACAGGTGAAAGTACAGGGCATACAGCGCCATCTTTTGGTTATGAACAAAAACAAGTAGTTCTGAGTAAAGTCGAATGGTGCTAGTGATTGAGGAGTGTGATCTGCAAGAGGAGCGCCAACGCACTGGGGACCATACTCGCGGCAGTCATGTCGCCAGCTAGCTGGCCGGTTCTAAATTGGAGTCAGGACTATGGTTGCAAGCTCTTCCTTCATATAACACTTGCACTTTATGGGATCCTGCAACTTTCCATATTGCAATATATGTTGTTGGTTAGGCTATTAAATAAATAAAATAAAATAATGCTGGACAATTCACACAGCATCATCTAGCCCCAAGCTAAGCAGAGCTTGTGTTATGGGTGCTAGATGACTGATATATATAATATAATACAATAGGATATTTTTAGTGTTGTTCATAATAAATACCTAGAACACTTGGGAAAAATATTTTCAGATCTTACATTATTTTGTCCCAAAAGGCGAGAATTGAACCCCCAACTTCCTGTGTTATAGATTATCATAAGAACGAAGAATAGATTTGATGTGAATGTAATTGTTTAGAGTACAAGGTATTAATATGAATAATTACCTATATCAAGAGATAAAGTTTGTACTTTTTATTTTGTCTAGATATAGGAAACGATCCAACTGCTGATTACTCTAAAGGAGTCTTTAAGTAATTATAGGAAGCTCTTTTATTGAATACTAGCAGCGCCTCGCGGTTTCACCCGCGTAGTTCCCGTTCCCGTGGGAATTCCGGGATAAAAAGTAGCCTATGTCCTATTCCAGACTATAATCTATCTCTGTGCCAAATTTCATTCAGATCCGTTCAGCCGTTCTGGCGTGATAAAGGAACAAACATCCATCCATCTATCTATCCATCCATCCATCCATCCATCCATCTAAACTTTCACGTGTATAATATTAGTGAGATTGTAAGCGAACCTATTGGGCAGCAGAAAGAGTAATCGAGAAAAGGATGGTATGGCCGTGCCGCTTTTTTGCTCGACTTGGCGGGGGCACAACGGTGTCCCCAGATAAGATTCATTAAATTAAGAAGATGACACATACAATAACTAAATAGTTCTTTATCTTCATGGTTCAATATCACCTATGGTTATATTTTGTACATCAACAACTTTTTAGTATACTTTCCTACTATTTCAGTACAATTACAGGCTCAAATCTATGACAGCAGTTTATTAGATGATTAAGCACAACAGCTTGAATGATTGCTTGAACTCTGTTAGACAGGAAATTAATTTGAGTAGTTCTTTATCTCAGTTTGTGTAAAGTTCTTACATAATTCTACCTAAATGATTGTAACAATTTAGGTGCCTCAAAATAGAATAGAATATTTACTTACTATAATAGTTTAAAAAAATAGACAGCTAGGGGCGGCGAGATAAGGAATAGGTCTTTACTCAGCAGTGAGTGTTACCAGCTGGAAAGATAGATAAATAATAGTTTATCTATAATTTTTATTGGTAATGATTTGTAAAAAATAATATAGGTAATTACTTATTTGGAAACATAGTTAGAATATAGGCTGATTAAGGTAATCAGACTAATAACAGGGTCCACATTAACAGATTGTTTTGCCTTTCAACAGTCGTTATAATACCAACCAGCTGTATCAGGTTTGTTTTAGGATACCTGCAATAAAGACTGTTGTGAAAGACACAAAATAATAATATTATTACAAAATTATGTATTAGTACTTTATTTGTAAGAATATACCTAGCTAAGGAAAAGTTTGGTTATTGCGTAATTTGGCTATTTTATTATCTGACTACCAATGAAGAAGGATAATTGATAGTTTAAAATTAAATTAATATTGTTCAACTACAAGGGGGCTACACAGAATAGTAGAGGGGGCTGTTAGTTTAGAGAAGTTCAATATTGCACCTTGAGCCTCAGGAATAAAGACTAGAATGTTTTGCATGTTGAGGAATGTGGTACCTATTTATGTCTCCATAATTTTCTATAAATATTATAAATTAAATGAAACACTAGGGTTATTTAGGTACCTCAGGTGGGTACATAATAGTACCAACTCAGCTCAAAGATTCGTCAAGGGCGAATCCTACAACATTTTTGACGTTAGCGCTACGCTCGTGAAATTCACTCACCTATTTTGATAGTGGTCCCTTGGACGGCTGTGACACTTTATTTAACTGCAACATGTAAACTTACGAAGAGAAAGAAACTAGATGGATAAAAAATTACTAGATTGAAAACAAAAGACGCAGAAATAAAGATACGACACAAAAGCAGAAATGAATAAATGCAATGCACGAGCTATCTGTCACTCTTGGCGACAACAAAGCTGACATAACATGACATTGACATATCCACGACTTAATCACACGATGACATGACAGAGTTTACTGTCATGAGTTTAATGACATGACAGAGTTTACTGTCATGTCAATGTCAACTTCTTTTATATGGCTCTGCAATGTCAATGTCAATATGTCAACGTAAAACGCATTTGACATTTTCAGAAAGAAAATTCCATAAGCCATGGTCTTAGAGTATCGGTATATAGAGACGGCGTATTGTTCTATAGGAACTTTCGGTTATACAAATATGATCTAAATCGATATTGAACTCATAAACTTATAGCTATCTCGTTTTATCTTACCTACAATAACCAATGTAAAAAGAGACATCAATATAATGTGCGAAACCTATTTTTGGCAACATTGAAACGTGACGTCATAGCAAAGCATGATTGAGGCCGGTTCGCCATTTTACTTTCAGGTATGTAAACTGTCAACGAGAGTTGCATTTACAGTAAAAATGCTAAAATTATTTGAGTTCGGGACTTTTTCATGTGAATACTTATATAGTAAGCGAAAGAAAGCTAATAGGAAGATGCCAAACAGCAGTTTGGTAGGTTGCGGCTTAAAAACAAGTGAAAATCGTCCAAACATAACATTACACCGGTACGTATTCTTATTTTGCTAAATTACCAAATAATACAATAAATACCTTATGTGTTGGCTTTCATAGGAATAGTTTACATAAAATTCATACCGAATGTAGCTTATTTTTGTAAGTTTTAAGTGTAAGTAAAGAAAACATGAAACTGTTTGTTTGGCGATAGTGTTGTCCTTCAAGGCATTTTTCATAGGTATCGATGTTTTCAAGTGTAAATTGTAGTGTATTAATTTTCAACTGGTTTTTTACGTTCTAGGTTACCCGAAAATTACGGTAAAAGAAAAAGTGGCTGGACTCAATATTGGAGTAGAAAATTTGAAGTTTGGTACGAAAGATATTTTCGTTCGTTCTCTTCATTTTGAAGAAACTTGCTTCAATCGAACTTTAAATAACAAGACTGCGAGAGGATGCCGTACCGTCACGAATCTTTTTAGTAAGTATTTTACTTGACCTTACTCCCACAAACTTCTATTGCAAAGTAATGCATATATGCATTAACAAACTTGACTACCTTTATTTTCCAAAGGGCTTAAATTTTGATATTAATGAATATTAAGTTTTAAGTAAATAAATCTGACCCAAAGTAATATTAAATACTTCAAATCCCCTCTAAAATGTACATTTCCATAAATCCTCCCTTAGCAAATTATTTCCATGCAAAATAAAGTTATTTCGCAAACGATGTGGCACGGTGGGCGAAGGTCTGCCTGCGTTGCACTTACTTATGTACTTTTTTTTTAGAATTTCTTTAAGATTTTAGATTTTTTTTCAAAGTTGAACTACTCAGTACCTTTCTAGAGTCTATAATTGTAGGCTGACAAATAATGTTGCATTATAAATTTATTCTTCATGTTTGTTTCAGCCACTAGTGCCAGCGCGATCCAGTACTTTAATAGAAATAATGTAAATTTGAGATTTATACTGTAAATGAATGAGACTGATTACATTAGGTACTTGTAAAATTGAAAATTTAGGTGTAGTATTAGTTGAATTTTTGAATTAGGTAGGTATATTGCAAATGTGTAAATGAATGAGACTGTTGCATTGCTTCTACAATCGAAAATACAGGTGGCGTCTGTGTTAAATTTTTGATTTATACTGTAAATGAATAAGACGGATTACGGATTACATTGCTTGTTTAATTAAAAATGTAGGAGTCTGTGTTAAATTTGTGATATAATATAATAAATGAATGAGACTTGTTGAATTGCTTATAAAATGTGGTGTCTATCTTTTTGTGATTTATATTATAATAATAAATAATACTAGCTGTTCCCCGCGGTTTCATCCCCGTTAAATTCGAATTTCATATAATATCTAAGGGGATATTCCTGTAACTCTACCATGGGAGTTTGTTATTTTACTAAGACAAAAAGTAGCCTATGTTATTCTCCATCCTTTCTTAGTTAGGTTCCGGTTTCTTAGTTAAGCCGTGACTGAATGACAAACAAATACACTTTCGCATTTATAATATAAGCATAGATAGCGTCTACGCTAAAGATACAGATTACACATTGTTATACCCATATTGTTATACAAATATAAATATACTATCTCACAAATCACTGTTGCATACAAACAATATATTTTGCAATTAAGTAGCTTGTTGTTTCATTTCAGTAGGTACCTTTTTTTCTTAAATGAACACAACGTTTATTAACAAAGAAAATTTGAATCAAATAGTATAAACAAATTAGAACTAGTATTTACCTACAATTGAAACAAATGAGCTAACTGCAGACTGTTCAATAAACTGGTTTGGTGAACTTTGATCTTTAATTCTAAGGAGGTCTGGCACGTGTCTAAACGCATGAGTCTTGACTCGGAAAATACATGAAAAAATTACCATTGTTATAATAGCTCATTTTCTTAACTTCTCAGTGGTTGCGTCTCATGAGCGCGGTCGAGCCATAGTTGGGTACGTGCATTCACATACTTTGTATCTCTAATTTAAGCATTATAAGACTATATGATTATAGAATTCTGTTTCATAATCGTGGTGAAAACAATAAAATCACTACGAAACTGCTAAAATATCGTCACAAAAATACTTGTTTCGATAAAAATATCGAGGTACAAAAGGGCAGCACTACGGAAAGGAGCCATTTTAGTTTCTAGGTAAGTTTAGGTATACACGTTTTTTTCGTAGGTATGCCGTCTCTAGGTATACTCTAAGACCATGGTACACTGAAAAGTTACTCTATGGTACACAGTGTTGCCAGACCGTGGGCAATTGCCCACGTCATGGGCAATTTTAGGATTTTGGTTGAAAGAAGTGCAAAAGGGCGGAAATGTCTTGGAACCGGTAAAATATGGGCAATAACGTTAGGCTAAATAAATGAACAAACTAATTTTTTTTTATCTAGAAAACATAATTACATCGATAATACCTTATCACATGGTACTCTGAATGAAAAATTTTATAATCTACCTACCTATGTTAGGTAACTATCCAAAAGACAAGCATAAAATCTCTTGAGGAGTCGTTGGTCACGTACTTGACGTGTTTTAAAATAAAATCACATGGCATAGTTATTACTTTTCATAAACAGATTTGTTGTGTCTTTTGAAATAATATTGTAGGTTAGGTTGAAACATGTTCGGTGATAGATAACTATTTTATTATAACATTCAGATAGCATATAAAAGGTTTCCCTTAAGAATGTTATATATAGTGAATAAATCGCCATCAAGTAAAATTAAAAAGTCGCACTTTTTCAGTAACAAATTATATTTCAACTTTTTTTTGCTCCATTCGTCATACTATTCGAGCGTCAGCGCGCCGCGGTTCGTGTCGCGCCGCCGCGCCGTTCGCGTAGTGGTTCCGGTTCACAACTAACTTCGCGTTGGAGTTGTCAAATGGGCAGGAGTTTGTAAAAATTAAGATTGTTCTAGGTACAAAGGGTCAAGGTCAACAAAAGTCAAGGTTCCGCAGATTCCCCTACACATCGTTATTCTTTTAACGTTTATGGGCGATTTATTGTTGGAAGGGGCAATGAGGGGTTTTCGTTTCGTATTAAAAAAAAAAAAGCTAGTTCTAAATATCTCGATAGATGGCAGTGTGTCAACTGGCGATTAGGGTATGTCTATGTCAAATGAAGGGAAAACAAACTTTTTCTGAGTGTTGCCATTTACGCATTTTTTGAATGCTAAAACTGGCAGATTTTGTGATCGGTTCACCTTCTAACATCAAACCGATGACGGGGACATAATTAAGTCCCTTCCCCGTCGGTTATGGTACGTAAAAATCGTAAAAAACGGGGACATAAGTCCCAATTAAAAATATTTTGGTTTTGAGCTTTATTTTGTTCAAATGAAGAACTCTTTTAATCAGATGTATTTTTGAATGACGATGACGAGAATGAGATGAGATGAGATGTATTATTACTGAATAACGAGTCACACAATCACAAAAAATCTCCGCCATCTTAGTACAACATGTCGTCCCAAACAGCTGCGCAAGGTCAGTAACCCGAGCCGGCGCGGCGGCACTCGAGTTTCGTCTCAAGTCGTGAATGATTTGTTGTTTTTATAAAGTTTTGAAAAAAGAATCGAATAGATCTGTGAAGGTTATACCTAAAAATGTCGGGTTTACCTGTAAGTAGGTAAGTAACTTGCATATCAGAAAAGGACCTATTTCAGTTTTTAATACCTAAGTGAATGAAAAAATATGTAGGTAGGTATAGGTATGTTGTTCGTAAACCTTTATTATATAAATAAATGAAGGCGTCACAAACACACTATACATTTTATACGTTATTTATGCCTAGTGATATTAGTTTTAAAGGTGATTACTGTTCCTATTTTCAGCTTGCAATATATCATTTTGCAGTTTTCCGGATATTTTACGAAACATCTTTTAGTCATATATTTCGGACAAAATTTAAGTTCGGTTTGGAGTTTTTTAATTTTGACTGTGGCAACACTACATTCGTTTCCTATCTTTGAGAAACCAAAATAATTTCAAGATTTTCTTCAAGTTTTTAGTGGTTTCCCGTCCTTCGTCAGTTCTGGAAT
This sequence comes from Eupithecia exiguata, assembly GCA_947086465.1. Lineage (NCBI taxonomy): Eukaryota > Metazoa > Arthropoda > Insecta > Lepidoptera > Geometridae > Eupithecia > Eupithecia exiguata. The sequence goes on from OX352233.1 coordinate 8,594,517, forward strand.
CGAATGTTCTTTCTCTGGCTGCGCCGCCGCCGCGCCACCGGTTTTTGCTGTTGGTGAAGTTATATTCTACCCGATAAAGTTATCTTGCTGTGTTCGAGTTATTGTTAATAACTGGTTGTGTTTGTGCTGATATGATAAAGAGCCTGACTCTGAGCCTATGAAAAACTGATGGTAATGAATGTGTACAAGCAGACGTACAAGAATTGGCTTAAAGGTGAATATTGGTAGCGTGTGTCAACAAAACAGCCGAGCTCTTGGGAATATCGCAAAGAAGTGGTTATAAAAGAACACAAATCTACAGGAAGAATTTCTTCGCCCAAAAAAAGGTCGCAAAACCAATTTTAACAAAGTATTGACAATTTCTCGTATTCTGCTATATGAAGAATCGTCCATTCGTTTTTTCGCTGAAATGAATTATCTGCTCTAACAAAGGTAAGAATTGAGTTAAGTATCTACCTCATTTCAATGAGAAGTCTATTTAGTTATTAGTGTCTTTATTTAAAAAAAGTAAAAGGATAAAAAGCAGCCTATGTGTTATTCCGGACTATAATCTATCGCTATGCCAAATTTCATACAGATCTATTCATATGAGTAGAGAGTAACGTACATCCATCTATCAATTCAAACCTTCACCATTATAATATTAGTGGGATAAAAAGTACTTTGTGTTTGCGCTGCTGTAAGCCACTGCACATTAACATAATGTCAGGATTTGATTTAACGTTTTAGAGCTTCTCAAATTAGTGGTTAACCAAGCACACCTACTGCATCTGAAAAATGACTTGTATCACTCAGGCATTATAGCTTCCTGTGATCTGCATGTAAAATATTTGCTATTTTGTTGCAGGCCATACAGTAATAAAAACAAGGGTGGATACCGAGGTCAAGTCATCGAAATAAGCTTTCTTGGAACGCTTAACAACAGGCTTGAATACTCCAACGGGAAAAGGACAATAATTGATATTCAGCTGTAATTATAGGCAACGAAGAAATAAAAAACAAGAAATATATTTGTTTATATTTATTTCTGATGTCAAATAAATAATGCCTTTGTAGGACTAAGGTATTAGTAATTTAGGCAGTGAAAACTAATACCTATAATGTACCTATGAATAAACCTTCTTTTAAAAGTACTTCTCTATTAAAAAAAATGCACTTATTTGTTTGTTTTATTTACTCTCCGAAAGGCACAACCAAATGTTGCTTTGCTTTGTTGTTAGGTACAAGCATAGTGAAGGGTGGTGCGTGAGCCTAGTATTATTATGACTCGCAGAAAAGACCACCAGCCGCGCAGCGTGTAAAGCTCTGGACGCTTAACTAGCGTGTGAGATTGAGCCTTGTGAGATGAATGGATTTAGTAAAATAAATACCTATAGCTTTCTTCAAGAAAATTTCCTGCTCAAGCAAAGCCGAGGGCAAGAACTAATGATCCATAAAAATTCAAGGGTTTGCTTCACTGTCTTGTCACTTTCATAGTGACATTTCTTTGTTTATTTGCAGCATTTGAAAAATCAAGTTTGTTTGCCAGTTTTTTCATTGTTCAGACATAAACAATGAAAAAACTGGCACGATGGTTGTGACAGAGAAACATTCATTCTATCTGATTTCTTCTCATGCTACAAGCATATTTTTATCTCTCTCTGGTGTGAATGAGATGGGTATATGCACTACCTCTAGTACCTTGTTCTTTTAAGCGATCGACCGATTATCATTTTGACGTTTTCTTTCATGTGACATTAACATACCATAGTGCCTTGTTGAAGCCAGTTGAAGCCCTGCCATCTATCGAGATACATGGAACTAATTTTTTTCTTTTTAAAAATGTAAAACGAAAACCTCTCATTTCAACTTCAACAACCTGTGTGTGTGGGCAAGAAAGAGTTCTGATCGGGTCTGGCAACACTGATGGTGCAAGAAAATTCAACAACAATAAATAAAAACGCCTTGCGCTTTTCATTTCAGTGTGTGTATGTTCATTTTGTTTGAATAAATTGAGACATTTAGCCGTTTTCTTGATTATTAAACGCATTTTGCTACACATATTGCTGAAGCTGAAAGTGAAATTATACGACGGGAAACATGGCTGATGAAGAGATCAATGGAGATGTCGATGACATTCAAAACGATAAAGATAAAACTCAGAAAAAAACTGCTAAGCATGACAGCGGCGTTGCGGACTTAGAAAAAGTAACGGACTATGCAGAAGAGAAGGAGATTTCGTCTCAGGATATATCGGGGGTGAGTAGACAACTTAAACGTTTGAGGTTATGTTTAGCTTCCAGGTTTTACTAGTTGAGTAATCTGTCTGTTGTTGATCCATGAATATTACATTCATGGATCAAGTTATGGAGATCGCTATTTTATCCCACTCTGATACTGGCGTTACTTACCTATATGTCAAAACGTAAAACAGTCTTTGATGAAAGGAAAAGTCAGCAGTCGTCACAGTTCCAGGCGTTAGCGTCGTACACATTTCAATGATGATAATGATGATATTATCACATGATTGTTTGAAAAATTTATGATTTTTGCGGATTTCATAATAATTATGTATTGAAAAAAACAATCAAAGGATTTCTCTTAATTCTACATCTCTATATTTCAGGCCCTGTCATTGATCGGGGACAGAAGAAACAAAGAGGCAGCTGAACGACTTGAGAAAGAGAAGGAACTTCAGAAGGTTGCTGTCAAGAAAGATGATATTGAATTAATTGTAAGTTGCTATCCTCATTATCACATTATATACATCCATTGCTGAACATGCCTGTCCCAAGCAAGGAGGTTTGCCATAGTCGCCACTCTTGGCCTTGGGCTGACTAAGGCCTTATTTATGGAGATGTGGGGCATCACATGTGGGGTGGTGTCTCTCCTTTCTTGCGCTCAACACCATATGTTTTGTATTCAGTGCGGGCTGTGCTGCTGACAAGTTTCTGTTTGGACATTACGGTACTTATCAATGTGCTGATTATTATCCTATGAAGCCCTTGTCTCTAATGAGACTGACCAACATGGTTGAAAATTCAGCAAAGAGGGCTTCAATTATCAATGTATGTAATTGGTTAGGTAACAGAGAAATAGGTAATTGATTTCTAGATTATGCTGGAGGATAACTACCAGTACAATATTAATGCTGGACAATTCACACAGCAACATTGAGCACCAAGCTAAGCAGAGCTTATGTTATGGGTAACAGATAACTGATAGCTGACTCTACAACAACTGCTGGTTTTGTTTATTGTTCTAACTGTAAGGCTAAAAACTTTATTTTGTTTTGTTTTACAAAAAGAGCACTTTAAGAAATTAAATACACCCAGTGTTTGATTTTCTCTTCACTTATTTTTTTAAAAGAGAAAATCAAATAATTATTTAATATACTTGTGGCAGAACATGCATTCAGGCTTATTATTACAATTACAAATCCAAAAACAAATCTAGTTGTAAGTGTAAAGAAATAATACTACACAAACCCCCTATGAATAAAAAGAGCCAATAATTTGGAACCACTCGTTAATTTATGTAAAGTTGAAGTTTGTTATTATATATTATTATGTATATCAGTTATCTAGTACCCATAACACAAGCTCTGCTTAACTTGGGGCTAGATAATGCTGTGTGAATTGTACAGCATTATTTATTATTTATTTATTATTATTCAGAAATTTGTACCTATTTTATGTGTCATAAACATAATGTTATAATATTGTGTAATTTTGACTTGGTTGTCTGAAATAAAAATATATTTATTAATTTAATATGGTGCTTTTTAGGACAGGCCTATGTCCAGCTGTAGAATTGCTGGTGAATATGCCATAAATAAAAAAAAAAACAGCAAATTTAACATCCTAGTAAGCACAATAAACATAATCAATATGGTATTGATATAGATCATTTGAGCTACCTGTAGATTGTTTGCAACTGACTGCAGTTAGCTCAATCATTTCAACTTTGAATACTAGTTCTAATTTGATTCTTTTATCGAATTCCAGGTCAAAGAATTAGAAATCTCGAAAACATTAGCAGAGCGGACACTTCGGGAACACAGGGGAGATTTAGTAGCTGCCTTGACTACTCTAACGAACTGATGCATTTACAAGTATGGATGTTCACTGTTATTATTTAATATAGTTTTATAAATCCAGACATTTTATTATTTATTCACACAAGATAGATACATAAATTATTGTTTCATAATAATTATTTTGGTAATGTAAGTTTTTTTGTAAACAAAGAGATTCATTTACAGAACAATTTGAATTTTGTTGCCACACCAACCCGTAAAAATGGACTGAATAATATAGGGAAGTTTTTATTATTACAACAGTGGGTAATAGTATAAAATGTAGCACATAACAAAAAAAACTATTACAATTTGATTATTATTATGAAATCTCTAAATTATAGCATAGAAATAATGCTGGTAACATTAGTCGATATAAATGATGTTAAGTAGGTACTGAAAAACTCTCTCTGTTCTCTCTCTCTGTCTCTCTCTCAATCTGTTCTGTAAACAATAATATAAAGGCCTAAACTAGGTATCCACACAAACAGTTTGAGGATATTACTATAAAAACTTGCCTTTGTTTGACGAATTCATTACGGATGAAAGCAGGTTAACTACGAACCTTGTTGGTTCTTCCAACACAAATAAGATTTGTAGTTAACCCGCTTACATCAGTAATGACTTTGAGGATTCATTAAATAACTAAACACTTAAGGGAACTAATAATTCGGTACTAAATTACGATCATATGTGTAGATTTTGTCCTGTATTTATATTTGTATTTTCTTCGGGTTTATCGTCAGGCGGCGTGTACGGTGGTGGAGGTATGCTGCTATCATGGACCTGAAAAAAAATATCATTTTGTCAATTCAATCAGTACAGTATACACAGAATTCCAGAAGGAAGCCGCTGCCTTTCCTCTGGGTTCCCGTAGTTAATTCTTACGACATTTGCGGGCTGAGTTAAATTCAGTTCTTTATTAAGCCATAGGAACACACACTGGAACACTTGGTAATGTCAAATTTACAGTTTAAAGCATAATAAAGATCCGGAAATTGATAAAAAAAAATTGCCTAATTCATTATTCTTTATTTGTCAATTGCATTGCATTGCATTAATAAAAAGTGTTACTAAAAATTAAGATTTTATTTTGTTGTCAAGGGCGCCCGATTTTCACACCCCGGCGCCCAATATGGTTTAAACGGCCCTGGCTGCTGCACTACGCTGACGGAAAACAAAACATGGAACATGTTACTAGCACACAACAGTGCTAAATTTTGTAAATGGTTCAGGAAGAAGTAAATGAAACTTTTAAAATAAAAAAATTCTTGATATTGTATCGTTTAAAATTCAATAGACGATGAGGCGCTCTCATCGTCCACCTAAGGGACGGGGCTCTGCTTAGGTGGATAAACGCGCTTCAAAATAACGAATTTCATACTTCGGCTGACTAAGATCGATGATTTCAAATGTTATTACTCTATGAAAACTAAAAAAGTTTATTTGTTTTACATAGAATTGCTGGACAATTCACCCACAACATTATCTAGTTAAGCAGAGCTAGTGTTATGGGTACAAGATAACTGTTGTACTAATAAATGATATACAAACACTTACAAATCCATTATTTAGATAAGCGCTGGCTGGATAGATAGCTGACCCTGACGCCGGTTGCCTTGTGTAGCTGAAACGTATAACGTAAACATTCTCATTTCCGTAAGATCACTTTACATTGAAACCTCGTTATAAATAGTACAAATAACACCTGTTTGCTCAAGGTTAGCCTCGGGTGGCGTAATGTAATATGTTACACAGCGAGCGTTCGTGCTGTCAGTAGGGCGGAAGAAGGCGCTCGTAACGAGCATCGAGACGAACTCAGTTCACGGCGTAACGTATCATGCTCGCTGTGAATGGTATATTACGCCCCGTTACCGGCCAGTATCTGGCTTTGGGTAAGAGGGCGCAATGCGTGCCATTTTGTGAAAAGGATAAGCATAGGATTTCGCGTTCATAGGAGCACTTGCAAGAGCAAGTGCAAAAATTGAGTTTATTCACAAGAAAACTACACAACTTATGAAAAAACTATCTGAAGGAACCAAGTAATTAGTTTATTAATAACCTACGAATCAAAACATAAGTAATTTCAATAGACCGCAGGTTTCCTAAGATCTCGACCAAATTATGTGGAAAACAGTGCAATTTCATGATTTTTTTCTATCGTAATTTTTTTTCTTAATCGTGTTATCACGTTGCAGGAACCAAAGAAAAAATTTAGAATCCCATGGGAACTGATTTATGGGATATAAAGTATGCGCTTTTCCAGTTGTAGACCTACATTATATTTCAGTCCGATGTGTTCAGTAGGTTTGGCGTGACGAAGTAACCAACATCCATCCAAACTTTCGCATTTATAATATCAGTATAGTGTGAGCAGGATTCAAATCTATTTACAACCACAAAGAATCATACTCTGTGGTCAACTCTTCGTTTCTTCTACGGTTGGTGGAAACAGCCTCTTAAAGATTAAAATCAGCGGCCTGAAATACAGTTTAGAACGCTAATTTGCCATTCATTTACTAAACCTAGTTTCTGATTAACTTACCAAGTTACGCTAACCCCGAGAGGCGTGTGGGTCTTACTAATAGAATACTAATGATCTTAAACGTAACCACTTTGTTACTTGATTACCTTACGTTAATGATGAATAGATCGATCCTACCGGGACTTTAAACCATTCATCATCTCATCTCGGTTGTGAGAATTAAATTATCCTATCCTAATAAACTTAACAGCGTCTTTCTTCCATCATCTATAGTCGTACACTCACTTTCTTCGGACATGTTTCGCGCCGTGGGGACGTATCTGTGGAACGCCTAGTGGTTCAAAAAAGTTAACGGCATAAGAGCACGCGGAAGATCACTAATGAAAAATTAAAGCTGCACTGATCGATCTCCTTCACGAATGTACCAGGAAGGCAGCGGTGCGAGAGGAATGGCGCCCAATTGTGAGGCGTGCCACCACCCCTGATATGACGACCACGACCACTCAGTCAAGAATGTAACGACTAAGAGGAGATCCTACTAAACTTATAAAGGCGAAAATGAGTTGTGCCCTTGTAAACGCCTAAAGTAGGTACTGAATGGATTAGGCTGAAATTTAATACACAAAGAATTGGACCTGGAATAACGTCTATGCTACAACAAACGCGTGCGAAGCCGCGGGCAGAAGCTAGTATGCCACAAATTTACGATCTAGGCGGGACTTGAACCCGCAACCTTCTAGTCAGTACAGAAACGAGCTATCAATTGTGCCAGAACACAAGGTCATCATCACAGTTGACCAACACTTAGTAGTAATAGATGATTTTTAAAGAGCTCTAGCTAATATCCTTTGTTTTTCACAATGGAGGCCTGAATTTGTGACGCCATGCCATGCGCCAGGCGTCGATAATTGTATGAAAAATCAATAGATCATAGTACCAGCTTTAAAAAAATTACATATACATGCCTCTTCTCTTTTCCACGCTTAATCGGTCCTGTATGAGCCTTTTCCACAATCATCAGCCCATAATAACCCCCTGTGAGCCCCATTAGCGCCCAGTCTTTAGCTTGCCGCATCCAGCACAGCATCAGCCTGCAGTCTTTCACAGTTCGTCATCCCAAGGCCGAAGGGCGTCCTCAACTACGTTCGCCGAGTCGCGGTAGCCCCAACGATATCGTCTGACTTTCTGACAGGTGGACTGAGGACGCCTCGTTTCAACTGGGACCTATTCTGTGACCGCCTTGATCCATTAGTCGTTCCGACTAGCAACCATTAGTAAAATAAATAGTTTTCTTACCGTGGAGGTGCGTCTCGTAATCTCTCGTCGACATAGACCTGCAAACTTCCGATTGACAGTCTAGCGGTAGCATTCGATCTATTGCCATATGGTCTGAAATAGTATTGGTAGTTTCAATATCAAACGACTTGGAAATGTAGGTTTCAATATCTTTTTTTAAACATATTTACTCTGGTTTTCCGATTTTGATATCTATTTGACATCATATAAAAAAAATTAAAACTGTGCATCACATAAGCGATTTGCAGACTGAGAAACTTTAATCTCCGAGTTGCGGCAACTCGCAACTTGCTCTTCACATAATGATTACAGACTTCGTTTTAAGAACGTAAAATATTAAATTATTGATAGTTTCGTCAACTGAAAGTTGATCTTTCTGCATAGCGCGTAAATATTCTACAATTTGAAGTGGGTTCATACTATTCGAAAACAAAAAACAACATGATATAGTGGAAATATGCTCGAATTACAAATCATTTTGGTAGAACGTTTGTATGGGCAAATCATCATCCGCAGGCCTCTTAAGTTTTTGTTTAAAACATCAAATCATGAAAGACAAAACTTGTTTTACCCAGGTACCTTAAAATACTGTTTATAGAGTGTAATGTACCATAAGTTAGTGTATACAATAATTAGGTAAAGTCCCGGACGGAATTTCCGCTATATCTTTGTGACGCGATCACCACAAAAAGTAGGAAAATGATGAAACAACCAATAAATTATTCAAAATGGTTCACGATGCCCTTCATTATTATTTATTACTAGTTGCTGCCCGCGTCTTGGTCCGCGCTTTTCAAGTATCCTATCTCCGTCCCCGGGGTACTATTTACCTTCCTGTCAAATTTCATTGAGATCGAATCAGACGTTTAGGCGCGTGAAATGGTAACAGACAAACAGACAGAGTTACTTTTAAATTTATAATATTAGTATGGATTTTAAGCCTTTACTGTCCTACCACTGGAGAAATGCCTCTCTTTTTCCACTTAATTTTATTTTGTGTGAAGAGCGTATAAGCAAAAGCGGTTGCATATTAATCACTGAAAAAAAACAGAGCACTAGTGGTTAACCGCCGCCCCGTGGTTAACCGCTTGTGCGTAGGAGCGCTTAGTCAAGCTTCGTTACGCCATCTCATGCTGTCGATTGCACGTCGGTCGCCTCTTAGGGACTATCTCATCTCTATCTCATAAGGACATGACAGCAGACATGACAGCGCCACCGGACCAGTTTTATGTATAGCAAAAGAGCTGTTAACTCTTCATCGTCTTTTTTGACTTGCTAGACACTTGCTATAGCACTGATAAAATTTGAGGAAATTGACCTGCGCAGCGAATTCGAATGTGTAAACGCTCGCGCAAGTGGACTTCTCCAAGATTTAGTGGCTTGCCGAACTTGCTGGAAGAACCATGTGTATACAAAATTTGCATTTTCCCATCTAATGGAAAAAACAGTCAGTGGAAACAGTGGTCAATTAACTTCTGCAAGAAATTGCGGAAGTTATACTTGCCAGTGGACACTTTGCTGTACCTACGTCGTCCACGGGCTGACTTGGTTTTCAAACTTCAACTAAAATGCATAAAGACGTTACCTTATATTTGTAGCTGCACATAGTTTGTAAAGTAGTATGAATGTGGCGATTATCCCGAAGACTAGTGCAGCCCCCATGGCGATCTGTGCGCTGGATATTAGGAGAATATCTTTCATGTTTTCTCTGCTGAAAGAACAAGATTCATGGCATGTTATCATGGAAACATCATACCTACTTACAGCGTCAATATACGTTTGCAGTTTTTTCTGATAAGGCAGGAAATTATCATCGCATTTTCTTAAAATAGAAATGATAGTGATTTTTTGAATATAGGTTTCTTTGCTTATCAATCAATCACATCACCATCGTACTTTTATTATAAGTGCGCAAGTTTGGATGTTCAGATATTGACGACCTCTGTGGCGCGGTGGGCGAAGGTCCGCCTGCGACGCAGGAGGTTGCGGGTTCGATTCCCACCTCGGGACAAATGTATGTATGTTCTGCAAATATTTGTTCAGGGTGTTCTGGTCGTTTTATATGTATCATAAAAAAATATCTATCTATGTATTGTATTATGTATATCTATATATATGTATCTAGTACCCATAACACAAGCTCTGCTTAGCTTGGGGCTAGATAATGGTGTGTGAATTGTCCAGCAATTATTTTATTTTTATTTATTTATGACCTCTTCACGTCAAAACTACTGAACGGATCGGGCTTAAATTTGCATACAGGTAGTTCTAGGGCTGAAATAAAACATAGACTACTTTTATCCCATAAATCAGTTCCCATGGGATAGAAATAACCTTACACAACGCGTGCGAAGCCATGGACAGAAACTAGTATAGAATAATAAGTTCCTTGATTGTTTCCTCTGTCTTGTCTGTTTAATTTTTATGACTTTGAATTATAATTTAAGCACCACATAATGTACGTAACCTATTTTTTTTTAAGTGGCGCGGCGCCGGCAGCCGGTCTGTCAAAAAAAGGGCTTGAGTGGCGCGGCGCCGGCAGCCGGCGTGTGAGACTCGTGTTACCGACACATTTAAAAAAGTTTAACTTGTTTCCTTGTCTACTCTACCTAGAGTTGCTCCAATGGGTCGGCAACACCCATGTCGCCATACTAGACTACATGTCGACATACTTGACGTATCCAAGTGTGCCTTGTGCTTCTACGGCTAACAAATGAGTAGGAGTTTACTATGTCTGTCAAATAACTGGTCAATATATTTCTGATACTGTTTCTAACTTTTGAAACAGCTCTGATACATCGTTTTAGAGAACATGGAAAACTGCTAATTTTGAGTAGGTACAATTTTGTCCTAAAAGAACTACATGAAGGGTAGGTACCTGCAAATCCAGTTGCCGTATGCATCATAACATGGCTGGCATATCCCTTGCCAGCAGTGCAGTGTGTCATTCCCGTAGAGGCTACAGCACTGCCCGTAGCATTTCTCACCTAAATCTGGAAAACAAGGCCACTTAAAAAAATACAATGACAGTGATCGCAGTGTAGTCAGTGTCGGCAAGTATTGTATTTTACATTATCGACAAGATGCAAAAGTACGTAATTTGGGACTACAAAATGACATTCCCGATTCCCGGCCGAAGTTTTCTAGTATAGACACGGAATAGAAAAGATGCAGTGTTCAAGGATTTACATCTATATTGTTATCTTATGTCCAGTCCATCCCAAGGTTGCCTGGATGGAATAGATCGCTCAAAGCGATAAGGCCGACTTTGTACTTCGTCTACTCGTAGCAATTATTTCTGTACTGTTTTCTGTGTTTGTGTGGTACAGTAAATTATTATCTATCTATCAATCTACATAGTAATGGCAATTGATTAACACAACCACAACACAATTTTTTCATTGTCATCACCGTATTAAATAATCAAATACCAAAGGAACCTTTGGCATATTTCAGCAAATAAATGTCCTAATTAATAGATAATCAGCAAAAACTTGATTTTTGCGCTTACGCCGCTCTGCTCTGTCCCGCTCCTGTAAACGCAAAATCCTATGCCTATCCTTTTCACAAAATGGCGTCATAGAATGTCCTTACCTGGGCACTTTACACAGCGCACTTGGAAGTGGTTGGGTATATAACCTGGAGCGCAGTAGCACCTTCCGTCTATGCATTCGTATTCTACGCCGACGCATCTTATCTCCTCACAGTAACCTTCGGCAGAAAATTTATAAAATCTACCATAATTATGTCTTTCAATGGTGGTGTTACGATTTAATGAGTAGGTAGGTATCAAACTACCTACTCGTTAAATCGTGACACCACCATGAAAGACAAATTGTAGATTATAAACTATATTTGATGAAGCTGAAGACAGGGCGCTATGGCGCCCATTAGGGGAGGCCTATGTCCAGCAATGGACTGATATAGGCTGATGATGATGATGATGATGAGGTATCAAACTAATTTTAGTTTGGATGAATGCTTGTTATATCTTCACGCACGCCGAAACTAAGTACTGAACGGATCGCCCTGAAACTTTGTAAATTTCTACTACGTACTAAATATGTAAATACTAGAACTAGTATAGTAGTTATACTTGTTTCTATTATTAGATTGTAATTTTCTTTGTTGATAAATACGACTTTTATCCTCTAAAGCAGTTCACGTAAGATAAAATTACCCTAAAATGTTTCCAGAGAACATGGGATTATCCATGAACTGACTTGTAAAAACGTATCTACCTAGGTTTTTTTGTTAATATAGTGCTTACCCCGCACTCTGGGTACCTATCTCTGGTGATATCGTGGCTTAGTCGGTTAGAGCACACCCGTACTGAGGGTGGGGCGCGGGTTCAAGTCCAGCCGAAATCGAAATTTTTTGGGAACTTATATCAGAACGTATACTATTGACTACTTTTCATCCCAGAAACAACGCATGCGAAACGGCGGGCCTAAACTAGTTTTCTATGAAGGAAGAGTAGGTAACTAAATTCTTGCAGTAGAGCTTTCCACGAATCGTACCCTACATAACCCCAGTTATGTCTGCTGAGAACTTGTGCGGAACGCGTGCGTCAAATTATGCAAGATCCTAATTAATTTGGGTGATTTCATGGAAAAGGAACAACTTTGAATATATTTACAAGACCACAACGTTGCTAGAATATGATTTATTTTAAATAATCCATGTCTGCAGTAAAACACGTTAAACTGGATTTAAGCCAATGGCAAAGTAGATACCTTTATATTTTTATAAACTAATAATATCTACAACATCACACGGTAATATTATAAATGCGAAAGTTTGGATGTATAGATGTTAGGATGTTTGTTACCTCTTCACGCCAAAACTACTGAACGGATCCGGCTAAAATTTTGCATACAGGTAGTGCTAGACCTGGAATATTTTTATCCCATAAATCAGTTCCCATGGGATATAAATAACCTTTTAAACATCGCGTGCGAAACCGCGCGCAGAAACTAGAAATAACGTAAAATAACAATAAAAATCAAAAACTTTTGGTACGTACTTTCAGGCGATGGCAATCAAGTACCTACTACTAGAAATACTAATATTAATTCCAGACTATTCACTAAGCATCATCAAGCTAGCGCCAAGTTAAGCGGAGCTTGTGTTTTGGGTAGAGAACTGATAGACATATTTAATTAAATTTTATGACATTGATAGATATTCTTAAGTATACAAAAAACAACCTAAGAAATAGATAAAAAAGTCAACATACCTGTCTCCTCACTCGGTACCGCAGAAATAGTTACAAAAACACAGAACAATGTAATCCAATATTGCATTTTCCAAAACACACTCACATTATGAAGCGGCATGAGGTGGCTGGGCCGTTTTGATCGACCATTCTGAAGGTTTCACAAAAAAATATGCTATGTTAATGATAAGTTATCAGTTTGACTGGTATCAGTGATCTGGCTTATCTCAACGCGTCACCGGTGTACTGTTTCAGTATTTTCAAACAACTGATTTGCATGCAGCCTTCGTAGAACAAATCGAGAAAAGATGACGTCGACGCTTGTATAAATTGAATGATGTTTGTCGTTCACTATCTCGTGTAGATATTTCGGTAGGTATCCTATGACCGTTCACACTTTGAAGGACATTGTATTTTCAGTAAAATTCAATTATTCTTGGTTCTAGAATCCAAGATAATTTATGTCAACAAAGATTTATGAATCAAAATTTAACATTGTATTACGACGTTTATATCCCTGAGATTGATTACTTTGTAGTTCTCTCATATTGAACATGATGCCCAGTACAATAAGGCCGAACGCAGACTTGAGTCACGATAGTTTTCAGACTTTCCTCACTCGAAGTTTGCGCGTCCTTATAATTTTTGTAAAGCAATAGTCTATCTTAAAACTATCGTGACTCAAGTCTGCGCTCAGCCTAAGAAGAGGAGACTACAAAGTAATCAAATCTCTTCGGATGTAAACGTCTTAGACAAGCTTGTTTTTGCACCCATTCAGGTGAAATATTGTTATACCTTGATACTACCAAGTATCATCGGAGCAAGTTGCAGAAGATAGAAATAAGTTTTGGTTTTGGTAGTTTTCGAACTCTCTCGAAGTAAGTATTACTGAGTTACTATTTACGCTAGTAGTTTCGTTTTGGTGTGCAGAGGTTCAATGGTAGGTAGTATGCGTTGTTTTTGTTTTAATGGTAAGGCAGTTTTCGTGAAGTTTTCATACAGTATAGGTAAATGTCTTTTTATTAAATACAAGTCTTTCTTTACAAAAAATATCTTGGATTATATATCCGAGCAGATATAGTACCTATATCTACCTACCTACCACCAAGGCACCAATCGGCAACCGACTATTGTGAAACAGAAACTACGTACTTTAAGTACGTTTGTACTATATTGACAAGAGTGAATAGGTATCTTCTAGACCTTAGTGATACATCGTCGGTCACATCTTCACTTTCCATCAGGTGAGATTGTGGTCAAACGAAGGTCTATAGACTATAAATAAAATATTTTAAATAAGTTACAATACAACCTTAGCTCATAAGTACCTACGTTTGAAATTGGTTATTATCAGTGTTAATATATTCATCGCAACGTAAAAACAACGAACTCATTGGTAGCCAAGCCAGTGATGTTATACATATTTTGTAGGGTGTAACAAAAATTAAGGACCAGTTTTTTCAACTGTGATCTGTTCTGTTCTGTGATCGAATCACAGAAGACTGATTATATTTTATATCCCACATTTTAGTTTAAAAAAAAAAATAGAAATGAAATTACCACAACACTAATCCACAAAACACCAGTGATAGTGATAGGTACTACAAAGAAATTTTTCCTCGGTTCTATGACAATGAAACACATGCATCAGTCTAGTCGAGTGATCATTTTGCATGTTTATCTTTTCGAACTAGAAGCCAGGATTTTTTTTTCCGTATTCTGTGATCAAAGGCTTTGATCACACCCGGGGTGTGATCCCTAAAAGTTTGGTTCTTCATTTTTGTTACACCCTGTATAACCTCATTGTTGGCAGCCTCGGAAATATGTATGTGTGAAACATACTGAATTTTATACTTACCTACGATTATCGCGTAAAGCGGTACGAGCAGACAATTACTTACATCGAATCGATTTATTATTAACCTCACAGAATTTCTAGCTGTGAAAACAACAGAATTTCTAGCTGTGTGTGTATGTTTCTTCTATACTCGGTTCTAGTATTCAAGATATTTTTAGTGAACAAAACCTTTTTGTGCGCGTGTCGAAAGTGTCGAGGTTTAAACCAATCTGTCAATCTCTCTAAAAAAATTGAACATGTCCCTAAAAAATCGACTACGGCAGGACTTGAACCCGCAACTCTCCCTTAGTACCTAAGAGATGCGCTATGCGCCACCAGGTGAAACAAAGAAAATATGAAAAACTCTAGGACTTTCCGTCGGACTCAAGCGCCGATTTTATCAATCTCTCCGTAATAAATAGCACCACACGCATTATCTAAAGTTTATTCATCTACGATTCGAATTACTTGCATAATCTTGTGAAATACAGATAATTTTCATCACTACGTATAGTTTAAGACAAAGTCGCTTCTCGCTGTCTGTCCCTATTTATGCAAAGATCTTTATAACTACACAACGAATTTTATGCGCTTTTTTATAGATAGAGTGATTCAAAAGGAAGGTTTATATGTATAATACATGCACCGCACCCATGCGAAGCCGGGGGGCGGCGGCTCGCTTGTTTTTACCCGACTACCAACAGGGGAGGGTTCTGAGGTTAGCACCCTATGTTTGTATGTTTTATATAAAAGTACTCTTTAACATAAAACTGATCATGTAGGTGGAGAAATTTATTTGAATCTCTAGGGTAAAGTTTTATTATAATTAGTTACTAGCTTCAGCCCACGGCCTCGCCTGCGCTTTTCTAGAATCCTTTTTCCGTTCCCGGGGTACTATCTACCTCCATGCCACTATAAGATCCGTTTAGCCGTTTTGCGTAAAAAAGGTAACAGACAGAGTTACTTTCGCCTTACCTAGGCTCTGGCAGAGAATCCATATTAATTTAATATGGATTCTCTGCCAGAGCCTAGGGCTAATACTTAAATTAAATGTTAGTTCCTAAATACGCAAGTCTATTCTGTTATCGCAGAATTAAAAACAATATAATTAAGGTTATGTTAAACTAATAGATAAGATAATGAATTGCAGTGATTCAGCAAATGTGTCTCTGTTTTTAGGTGACTAGGTAATACCGCACCTATTTCCGTTTACTGCGCAAAATTATATCGAATGTATCGGCGTAGTATCTCGAACAAAGAAACGAATCGACATCTATAAGTAAGGTACAGGCAGGTATAGATAAAGTTAGTCCATACTATCGTAGAGCTTTAGAGTAAGTCAATACGATCGAATTTTATTTTCGGTTTGAAATAGCCCGTTACGACCTTTAAATAAAGTAAGTCCATACGATCGAATTATATTTTCTGTTTGAAATAGCTTGTTACTTAGAACCTTTAAATAAAGTATGTCCATACGATCGAATTATATTTTCTGTTTGAAATAGCCCGTTGCTTAGAACCTTCAAATAAAGTAAGTCCATACGATCGAATTCTATTTTCTGTTTGAAATCGGTCATTGCTTTTTCATCATAAATTATTATGACTAATTTTGGACAGGGGATTTTTGATGTAGTACTATTTTTGAAAGTCGAATTCATAGGTTATGTAATTTATTTTATTAACTCATTTTTGCCATTAGCTGAACTATTATTTTTATGAAGATACCAGTATATCTCTTATCTTACACTTATATTTTATAAAATGCACTTACATTTCTTAGGCAAACACTGAATTTTTTTAAGAAATTATTTAATTTTTACAATATACCTAACAACAAAAAAAAACAATGAAAAACAATAGAACAAATAAAATATTCATATTTATAAAATATCAATTAAAAAATACATGTTATTGGGTGAAGCATACATAATATAACACATAACCCTAATTGGGCTTAGTACACGCACCTAATACGTGGCAACTTGTAGAAAGAACGTCATAAGTTGGACAGTAACGTTTTTACAACTCCTGAAGTAATTCTTGACCCGACGCCTTGGTCAGCTTATCATTCAAAAATTCCGTATATCCCCAATCTTGGGCCATCCAATCAACAACGTACTTTTTCATACGGAAAACTTGACACTTTTTGTCTAAAGAAAACTTTTAGCCAATTCTATTAGATAACTCATTTATATTCCGACGGAGCCTCCAACTTCGATGATATTTTTGCAAAGAATTACTTGAAGACTAGGTTTACTTGAGGTAATCATTTTAATAATAGATGTAGAACTCGCATAAACCATCTCTGAGTCAAACAAAGGCTATGTCAGCTTACACTATGTAAAACCTAATTAGTAGGAAACTACAATCCTTTATCCTTCCATTATTGGTGATAAGAACATCGCTTTGTAACAAGTAGTATAGCTACAAACAAAGACAACAAACAACTGAAAATATGAGGGGAACGGGCGGCAGGACTTTGTCGAAAACAATTCTATATTTTAAACGCACGGCTAGTGATTACGTGTGTTATTATATTACTTACATGATATTTTTTAAAATTAAAATTTACTTTTATTTTGTCTAGAGGAGGTAAGAAAAAAAAATAATGACAGACTACCGACTGATTGCTACAAACTTATCGCGCTGTCATTTTTGCTTGCAATCACATTCGCCATCTTAACAGTTTTTCGTAAAGATGGCGGTTGTTTACGATACAATATCGATAATTCAAATGGTAGATTTATTGTAATTTTAAGACTTTGACCTTTTCTAAGTGAACATCTATTGTATTTACGTAAATGAATAGTTTTCGATTCTTTTAAATCTTGATTCTAGTGAAAACAATAAAAAATCGTTAAAATATGACCGGTAAGACTTTGCGAACGATGTCGGTCTCCATGCGATCGCTATTTTTGTCTAGACTGCTCGAGTTTATACCTACTTAGTAAAATCTCTTCTCATCTATACACAGCCAACTTGCTGAAGATGTACAAAAGTAATTAGGGAAACGAGTTTCATTTCTGTATTCCGTGAAATCCCTCACATCCTAAGTTTGAGGTGCAGGACGGTATAATTGGAAGCTGTAGCATCCGTGTTCGCACGAAGATTGATTTTGGGATAATGATTTTGTTATTGAACCTATCTAAACTTTTTCGAGGGCGAGCAAACAGATTAAAATTTTTAATTGGTAGGCGACCGCAGCGTATCGTTTTCGAGGTTATGCATTAATTAGTTTTTGATTAAAAAGTAATAACACTCGCAAAAAAAATGCAAAAAAATAATCCACATGGGGTCTACGGGGCGTAGCACCTGCTACGAAAAACTGACGCATCAGTAGTAGGTAGGTAATTCGAAGCGTACCTTACGTAGCAGGCTCTACGATATGGCTTCCCGTAGACAGCTACGCTGCTTCTACGAAATTTTATTTCTAGTCTGTTATAATAAGCCTGTACAAAAATTGCAGAATGTGCTGGATTAAGGGCCTTATTAGTAATCAGCTAAAAAAATGCTGGATGACTGATGTGGCGCGGCGGCGGGCGAATTAAAGTCCGTCGATGCGGGAGGTTGCGGGTGCGATTCTCGCCTTGGAACAAATGTTTGTACGATCTGCAAATGTTTGTTCCGGGTGTTCTGGGTATTTTCGATGTATAATAAATAATATTTAACTATGTAATGTAATGTATTATATTAAGTATATCAGTCATCTAGAACCCATAACGCTTGAGGCTAGATGATGTAGTGTGTATTGTCTAGCATTATTTATTTTATTTTACAATCCACACAGCATAGCTATGTAGATCTACATAGATAGATATTTTTAATTATACATACAAAATACCCAAAACACCCGCGCCACATCAGTCGTCCGCCAAATGCTGCGGTCACATTATTTGGTGTCCTCTAGTTACCTTCACGAACACATAGTAGCCAGCCGATGCAATCCGTGACACCTGGCCCTGTAGATCCAATATCGCGATCACCAACCTTGTTATTGGCGAAGAGAAACTTTCTAAATTGACTTAACAAATTCAATAAACATGCTGAATAAATATAAATAGTCTATACTAAATTTTTCAAGTACAAAACTGAATAAATAAATCTAAGCCCCAAAGTGTACCCGTTTGGGTAAAGTTGTCACGTTTCGGGTAGGATAATTTAAGATTACGGCTCGTAAATACAAAATACTTAGGTACATAAAACAAAAAGTAAGTGACGAACACGTACGAAACCCTTAAAGTTCGTCGCAACTGCCGTTGGCCCGCACCTTTGATATTAAACAAGGGATCTGAGACATGAAAGACTGCAGTAAGGGTAACTTTAATATGAGATTTGTGCTTCGTTTCGTTTCCCTATAAAGTCTGGGCTTTGACATACAATCTTAGTCGAGCACTTTGTGGGAGGCCATTGAGGTAAAACACGTTAGTGTCAATCAGCTATTTTCTTGATTTCGTAGCCAAAAACGAATCTATGTGTGAGTCGACAAGCATATAACTTCAGTGCTTTCACGCACACAAACGCACGTATACGAATAGGAACTTAAGACACTTTTATTTACCCATCTTGCATTCTCCCCATAATATAATGTATATCCATTTTTCCTGCAATAAAGCTTATTATTATTATTATTTTAGACAAGTGTCTCAATTGGATTCTATAGTGCTAAAAAACCGCAGATACAAAATTTTTTGTCAGTCGATAAGTGCCATAAAATAGTTTTTAAATTTATATTTTCAAGTTGTGTGCGTAATTTGACGAAAACGCTCTGGACGCCATATTGCTCTGTGGTCATGACGTCAGTTGGCTGTGTAGGTGCCTAAACAAATGCGCTGATGTAGCGGATCATAGTTGATACTTTTTAGTTTACCTACACAGCCGATGACGTAATAACATTGCACCAACTATTTCATAGTGTTAAAAACAGATAAGAAAAACTAAAAACTATTAAAATTTATTTTATGAAGTAAAACTTAATTTTTCCGATTATTCTTTCCCTAAGCTATCTAATAAAATATTTTTCTTCCGTGGTCGAAGCTGAACCCCCTGAAAGTTTGGTCCTTAATTTTCGTTACACCCTGTATAGAGTAAAATACCCTATTGTAGCGCCACATTTATCTGCCTGCCCGCAAGCACGACGTATACTAGGGAAGAATACATTTTTAGTAGAATACAAAAAATGTATTTTTTTTTATTGGTAATGGTCAAGCGTTTGGCCACCATCTCACTTTAGTTCTGTGGCCTAAGATGAAGTAAACTTTCCCAATAGCAACTTATTCACCCTACACTTATATGACTATGAGAGAGTCATCATCATCATCATCAGTCAGACCTCCCCTAATGAGCGAGTACTAACTCTTAATTATTCCTGGACCTGACCTCTGAGTTTGGTTACTCGATTTGAAAGAGGTGTCGGCGTCGCATCATCGAGACGTGCTATATTTGTAGGTGTGGAACTTGGTACAGTACCGCTACCACAGAACAAATACATTAGTTCATACGTAGTTATTTTTTATTATATTTACATACATGGAAAATGCCCAGAACACCCGGAACAAAAATTTTCTGATCGTACTAACATTTGTTCAAAGGCGGGATTAGAACCCGTCCTGCGTCGCAGGCGGACCTGAACCCGCCGCCGCGCCACAGAGGTCGTCAGTACTATCAAGTAACTGAATTCTGGCCTTTAAACACTTCTAAGAAGTCGTTTGCCTCTCAAGTTTACTGGTTACCGACGCAAGCCACGAGTATCATCTGCAACCTCAGATTGGCTCAGATGGCTAGACACATCATCTGCAACCTCAGATTTCAAGATACACAAAAAGCAACCTTATTGTCTAACTTGAAATCCATTGGTAATTTCCACAATGGTTCATGGGGTTCATGGTGTAAATGAAACAAAAAGCCCACTATACACTGTTGCCTTACTAAAATACTTTGTTCATAAATATCATCTAAATCCCGGACTTCCAAGATATCCCATAAGGTCCCAGACAGTTAGCATTGCCCGGCAATAAGAACCTAGATTAGCCGGCACAGGTGCGTCTGTACCCAGGCTTAGACTAAATTAGTGCACGTGGAACGCCCAGGGAATTTACTTGAGTTTTGACGTGGCCTGCATGCACTTAATTATATTACGGAGCATTTGGAAACAGAGCTTTCCCTTGAGCTTTCAGGTTTCGGTCTGATGTTTCGAAATTTCTGTTATGCCTAGCCATGGGTCTTGAGTAGTCGAAAAGTCTAGCTGACATTTCGGATCCCAAAATTGGAAGGCATATATATTTCGGAGTTAAAGCCTTATTTATCATTTGTAATGCGAAAAATGTAAAAAAATTATGTATTGTGCGAAGTGTGTGAAGGTTGGAGCTATGATAGGTGTACTACCGCTATTAGTGTCGTTGTATGGGAGGCCTGGCCTATAATGTCCAACTGTGGACATTTATAAAATGATGAATAGATGAATGATTGTTGTTTAATGATATTTTCTAATACTTAGTCGTCTAAAGGCGCATTTACACAGCATCCTTTTATAGCATTGTTTTACAAGATCCGTTTTTTTTCCTGAAGGCGTTTGTCGTTGTGGGAGCGATTTTTTTTTTAATTCTTCGGATGTTTGTTGAAAAGTAACTAAGTTTGTCATAGGTACTCTACCTTTTACTTTTCGGGTGGTCACAAACAAACATGAAAAAATAAATAACAACTAGCCCTGACCGGACCGCCACTCCGCTCCCTCCTTACGCCGCAGTGAACGTTTCCAGTAGCGAAGGACCCGTAAAAACGGTCCTGTAAAAACGGATCCGCTGTGCGAATGCGTCCCAATGTGCGATTTGACAGTGTTTCAACTGATCCAGTTTGTCTTCTGTTTTTTGAAGAGGTAAAAAGCCTATGAAAGTGAGCCTTCTAAAAATATTGTATCTAGTGTTTGCGGCGGAACTCATAACTGTACGTGGTCCGACACGAACTTGGCGGTTTTTATTTTCCTCTATACCTCTGTTAGAATAGAATAGAATAGAATATTATTTATTTGTAACTTTATCAACATATAGGTACAGACATAATTTAGAGAGAAGAGACAAAACTACTGTCGATAAGAGTCACAAAACGGTCCCTGTCTCAGCATGGGTTAGTTGTAAACACTTTACAACCAACGCTGGTCTTCCGACAGGGCCGTTTGGTGACGTCACGGAAGATAACACATATTATACACAAAACAATCAAACATAGAACGATAAATAACCTACTGCAACGATTGACAAATAGATACAGCAGATGATAGCTATACCTACGGGCATCTAGCATTCACAACTGTTCGTAGGTAAGGTACCTATTTATTTATACTCAAAGCTCTATTCATCTTGGAAAGTAAAATAAAGCCACATAAAACGTTCGACATTCAATGTGAAAATTGGAAAGGTTTCGTGGAACTTTCCAGAAATGTATTCTTCTTTCTGTAAATTAAAGTTTCGACAGAATACATTTATCTAGGTATACCTACAATGCAGACGCGCTGTATGAGATTTAGTGCTGGGTTTTTTTGCGTAGATAACTAGTTACATAGGTACATATGTAAAGTTTAAATAAATAATATTTTACATTTAGACTAACATTTTTTTAAAGATCATAGATACCTACTAAATTAATTAATGAACATCATCCATTCATACTGGAAAATCCAAACACCGGCGGGCGGCGGCGACGGCGGTGTCGGTATTTATATTTACCACAGGTATTCAATTACCTACAATTTGCCGAAGGGTGCGTCTACTGCTTTCGGGTTTTGCTCGGCAATAAGTAAGTACGTAAGTATTTTCAAAGCGCTTGAGTTTGCCGATGACGTCATCCGCAACAATATCCTCCTCACTATGAAGACATTGTTGCGTGCGGATGACGTCATCGACAGAAATACCAGTCTCTGGCATCGGTATCGGCAGATATGCAATAAATAAAAAGTAAAAAATCCTGTCGCTCCGCACGCTCTCTCGCGACTCTTACCCTACATAACTTAATAGAAAGTACCTGGCTACCTAGGTATGTATACTATGTATCTAGAACTAGGTATGTTCTAGATACATAGGTAGCCAGGCATATTGTATTAGATAGGTACATACACCTGGCTATCCAGGTAGGTGGCACCTACCTGGCTAGGTACCTATAAATAACCTATACCTAGCATTAGTATTTGGCACCGTATCATTAGATAGACATCTATACTACCTACTAATCAAATAAAGATAAACTGTTATTTTTGTTTGCAATGTTAATCACATTATTGTTGTAGTATTCCGCCATTTCTTTTATCTTATCATTTGGAAATGTTTTGCTATCTTTCTAGGATGCTCTACATAATGCTAGAATTGTTACGACCCAGTTGCTAAAAGGGGGACGGATTGAACTTTTTTTCTCAACTGTCGCTCTAGGAGGACAAAGCAGAGAGACAGATGGGAACACAGAACAGAAATTACTTTTCTGTTCTGTGGATGGTAATAAACCCTTATTTTGTTTATTCAGCCATCCAGCCGTAGCGTAGATAGATTGGTACCTACCTACTCGTAATAGGTATAATTATGCTAAAGTATAGTATTAGTATTAAATAGATTATTCGCGTCTATGAATGAATGAATGAATGAATATTATATTTATTTATACTATAAACGGTTACAAAGTAAAAATATGAGTATTTCTCCTTATTTTCCTTTGTAACAATACCTCCTGAATTATTTTGTATTAATAATAAAGTCTAACACACGTTTGTAATTATTACTGTATTAAGTATTTCAAAATAGTCACAAAACGCAGCGTAAAAAAATATATCCTAACTGAATTAAATGTATAAATTTTGCAAAATAAGTACCTAGTAAAATTTTTGAGATTTTTCCACATAATTCCGTGTTGTTCTAGTGGTGCTATTTGTGTGTGGTGTCAAAAACGGCTGGGAATCACGCAAATTTGAAATCAAGTTTATTTTACCTAATATTTTTGCGTTATAACCTGATCTAGGGGTTGTAGGGATTTAAACCTAGGTTTAGAATAGGTATAAAGATCACACCAAATAGGACTTGCAGATGCTACAATTTATGCAGATCCCGGCTTAGCTATAACTTATCGGGCCAGGCGCGCCCTGTTTGGCTTTACCTGCCTTCCACTGGAAAAGAGGTGTGTAGGCAGAAAAAGGCACTGCGTTGTAAGCAACGGTTTTCGTTAGCCATAATATTTAGAATGCCTCTAGCCGGATATTTTTGAAGGAGAAAAACCGTGTTTAAGAAACCCAAGTTTGTGCTTTTGCACGACCGCAGGAAGTAGCTATAGGTAACTACTATATCATATCCTAAGATGCGCTGCTTAAGTTTTGTAAGTTTATTAGAATCGGGTACCCAAGTTAGTCCTAGACGGGTTAGGAATCCAAGTCCCTGAATGTTTGTAGTACCTACGGTCTCGGGTTTAGGACCAGGTACGTACGAACATTCAGGGTCTTGGTGTAAAATAAAACTGTCAAAATCCACCCATGGCCAGGCGACGAAAATCAAGGCACACTGCACACAATAGGCAGACTAGGCGCACTCCGAGCTTATGTTAAATTCTACAAGTACCTACGTGGCCTTACTAGATAGTACTATTAAAGTTATTCTGTGCCCTATCTTAGCATCGTATATCACATCTCTGTTACAAAGGCACCCTTATACCGGGCTCGGATTATGAAGGTGTGCCTGGCAAGTGTTTATTGACATTACTAACGAGTCCTTGTCTAGTTAGTCGTGAGACGTGTTATATATTAATTTGAAACAGAACAGAAAGTTTGTCTGTTCTGTTGCCTGAAATTTATCTGTAGAGATTAGTCTCCACTGACAAGGATTCTTTTCAAAAACCTAGAACATCTCTCAAGGATCACGTGGGTGGAGGGGGCAGAGGATATTTACGACTTGAAGCACTAAAATGATTAACTCCAGAATTATTAGGTCTTTGTTCATGTTTTTTTCTTATTTACAATCTAGAATAAATAAGCTATCGAAATATGTAAATAACATTTGTCATGATGAGACCTTTATACTAGCATTTCATCGATAAATTCAAAGCATTATTTCGCTTACTAAAATACTAATTTATAAAAATCAAACTACCTTCTTCCATTCCTAAGACGTAAATAATCTCAAGCCCAGAAAATATTGTTGAACTTACATCTACTAACGAATCTACTTTAATATTTACAGGGCACAGCCAAGTGAGAAGGTACATAAAATACGTAAAGAAGAAATACTTCACATAGGTACACCCCTACCTTATTAACGATCATCATCAAAACGGTTGAATTACCTCTAGATTGTATGCAACAGTCTGCAGTTAACTCAACTGTTTCAGTAGTAAATACTAGTTCTCAAATTTTCTTTGTTCATAAACATGTTTCGATATGTAAGTGCAAAGGCATTTTGGTAGGGCAGAAGCTGCAAAAAAGGAGAAAGAGGAGCTACCTCAAATCAACTCCGCCGGATGTCCATATCTAATTTAACTACTGAATATTTATGGTAAAGTTCAGGACTTCCTCTATCCGTCATATACATATTTCGAAAACACGATTCCATAAAAATTTCTCCATACAAAAATCGCAAAATTAGGTAGGTACCTACCTATTTTTTTTTACTAAAACCATAATTTCTCAATATAATATACCTAGTTAACTAAGCATGAAGAACATTTTATATGTTGCGTTTTTTTTCAAATACTGTCCAAAAGCTTGATTTTTGGGGTTGCGTTGCTCTGCCCTGTGAACGCGAAAACCTATGGTTATCCTTTTCACAAAATGGCGAACAGTAAGGCCCTTTAGCTAAAATCAAACTGTTCTTAATAATCCTAAACCCTATGCTGAAATTCCTTCCCTACTCTCAAGCAGGTGAATCCACCGTAAACCCCGTTATTTTATGTATATTCCGACCTTTCATATCTAAGTCGAGGGTCGTGTGTGCTTTACCTTCCCGTATTTATAGGCACGCTCAAATTTGCTTACGTTGACGAACTTCAATGTTGTTTGTCTTCGGATTTCCTTGTTCCTTGCGACTCTCATAACAAGAAATTTATTGAGAGTTTTTGAATCTTAGCTTAACACTTTCATGGCCTAAAACACAGAAGTCGGTCTCCATCGCCGTGTGGCAGTGGCGTGCCCCTGCTGCGGGTCACACCGCTGAGGCTGGGCAGTGAATGCGATATACTAACAAGTAATGAACAAATGCTGCACATTTGTTCATTTAGTCATTTAGGTACTTAATATTCATTAGAACGGCGGCGATTGCCAATTACACTAATTACTAATTATAATTCATCACATTGTCATGTTATGTTTGCATTTTCTAAAATTTAGTTCGTGACAACAATGTTACCTACAGTATTTATAAAAGGACCTTACCTTGTTTATTTATTAATAAATGATAAAAAAAGAATAGTTTATCTATGGAGCCAACGCACTCACGAGTTTATAGTGATCTGTGGCACTCGCTTCCCTTGGAGTCGAGGGGGTGAGGTAGGTACCGAGGTAAATTATAAACTACTAGAGTCTGCCCGCGGTTTCTTCTGCATGCGTTTCTGTATTATAAGTAGGTAGCATAATATCTAAGTTAGGCTATGTCCTAAATGTATGCATGTAAGTATTCTAGTGATACCCCATACAAATAAGCCTGTTAAGGCATTTAAAAGTAAAACGTGGACTAAAGAATACTATAATAGGCACAGTTCTTAGTACTTGTGTTTTTGTATTGATGGGTATTAAAATCCATCAATACAACAAACTAATATTATAAATGCGAAAGTATGTTAGTTTGTTTTTATGTCTTTTCTTCACGCCCTAGCTAAGCAACCAATCGACTTGTTTTTTACCCGACTACCAACAGGGGAGGGTTATGAGGTTAGCACCCTATGTTTTTGGCGTAGAGTTAGTTGGAAGGATGGAGAGTAACATAGGCTACTTTTTGTCCTGGTAAAGCATCAAATTCCCATGGGAGATTTATGGGAAAATTCGTATTTTTATTTTTTATATGAAAACTAGCAGCGCCTCGCGGTTTCACCCGCGTAGTTCCCGTTCCCGTAGGAATTTGGGGATAAAAAGTAGCCTATGTCCTATTCCAGACTATAATCTATCTCTGTGCCAAATTTCATCCAGATCCGTTTTGCCGTTCTGGCGTGATAAAGGAACAAACATCCATCCATCCATCTAAACCTTCACGTTTATAATATTAGTGAGATTCCTTTTACGCGTCCTTCCTTCTAACTATTGAACGGGAAAAAAGACATTTGTATCCCCCTAGAAATGTGAAAGACCGTGGGGAACACCTAGGTAGTAATATTATATTCTATTCCTACAAGAACCCTGCCCCCCTAGCACGGGCATTGTTGTCTAGGGTAGAATAGACAATAATGACATTGCATCGCCATACATTGCGTACACTATTGAAGTTGATGGAAGGTATTTCAAGTAATTTACGCATTGGATGACGAAGTGACGTAATTTTTCTATATTCTACCCTAGACAACAATCCCCGTGCTAGGGGGGCGGGAGACAAAACTCCTTTTTATGGTCAGTCCTGTAAAAACAACATGTCTTACTTACCAGAACTTTAAGGAACTGGGTTTAAACGTCATCTCTTTCAGCTAACTGTTCTACCAGACTAGAACAAAAACTCTTTTTACCTTTCCAATAGTCAAAGACGTAACTTGCTAAGTAAATAGGACTTTACCGTAAGCCCAGTTCCACTCAACTCAAAACTTTAGTTAAAATACTGTTTTAAAATACGATACAAAATACTCTTTATTCGACACCAAGAAAGTAAAGGAGTTGTACAATGGGCAGCCTTATCGCTAAGAGCGATCTCTTTTAGCCATCATCTTTCTAAGCAAGGGTGCGTGCCCTCACCTATTGATGAAGGTTACTGTTTTCTATTTTATTTATTCATCATCTTTGAGTGTTATACTAGTAAGTTTAAATAAAACATCACATTCTTATTATAAAAAAATTATAAATTAAAAACATTAGAATAATTCCATACCTATCCATAGTTTAAAAATTAACTTAGCTACATAATGTTTTCCTAGATTGATATATATTATGGTATCACAAACTAAAACTATTACAAAGGTCTATAAATATTTCTTGACAAGGCCTTCCCATCACCGCTTTTCATCAGGCTTGTTAACGTAAACCATCTCTATTAAAGAAATTAAACTACAATCAGTTGGTGAAACCGGCCCTCAGTTAAAAACGGACTGCAGCCCGCATGCACCAAGTTCAGAGGAACTAATAGGAAAGTAGCGTAAGTTTCCTACAAATCGGAAATTGTATCCGCAAACACCTAAGTACAGTCAGAGCCAAAAGGTTTATGCATTTTTCACTTATTTTGGTTGATGGCTGGCACTAGGTATAGAAGACTAATCGTGCCTATTACGGCGAATGAAAGCGTGAAATGGTTTTTCAAACAATCCAAAGTATCTATGTATATAAAAATTAAGTAGGTACCTACCTACCTTAGACATGAAGAATCACTGCTTTATGCTGTTAAGAAAACCTCAGTTTTCCCTCTGAAACCAAACAATATTCATGTATAAAATAATAAATTGTTTCGAAATGTTTTTGTTTACGCCTGTACCTACAGTTGTGCAAGTATTTGTAGCCGAAACTTTGCCAATATTCCCCACGGTACTAATCTGTGAGGGTAGGTTTTAAGTAGGTAGCTCACACTACCAGGTCACTTTCATAGAACTCAGACTAGTTATGGTAGGTAACTAATATCTAATTTAAGCAGGTAACTTGCAGTTAATGTACCTAATACTTTTTAATGAGCATGTATTTTCTACGCATGATAAAAAATAATGTATCTACGTAATGTATTCTACAGTCATCTAGTACCCATAACAAGAGCTCTGCTTAGCTTGGGGCTAGATGATGCTGTGTGGATTGTCCATCATTATTTATTTAATTAGAAAAGTCAATGACATGCTCTTCCTAGCATTACGCGCACTGCTGTTTTAAACCATAGCAAGTAATGCTATATTTCTGTGCGTCCTACCCGTTATAGCTTGACGGCTGAGACGTGGACACTCACGGTAGGGCTGGCCCAATAGCTTAAAAAGTCGTTCAGCGAGCTATAAAAAGAGCTATGCTCGGAGTTTTTCTGAGGGATAGGATTCGTAACGAATACATTCGACAGAGAACCAAAGTTATCGACATAGCTCTAAGAATAAGCAAGCTGAAGTGGGAGTGGACCGGCCATAATATCTGGCGAAGATTTCACAACCTCTGGGGTAAACGTGTTTTCGAGTGGACACCGCGACTTGGCAAACGTTGTGTAGGAGGGATGACGATCTGCGAAAGACTAACAGGTACGGAACTCTAAAAACCCTATTTTCCTATTGTACTTGCTTAGGTACTTACATAACTTTGAAAGATCTAAGATCCAAAATCTAAAATTGACCACAGTTCTCTAATAAGTTCCTACACCCTCTTCAAATCGACCAATGAATCACCGGTAGGTATTCAAGTTCTTAATTCAAATTACCGACCTATCGAAGCGACCCATCACCAAATTATAAAGGGCGTTGATTGAATCATAAGCAGAGTCGTAGCTTCGTAACCGTAGGTCTCGGGGCCGATAAGCTCATCACTTTGGCTGCTTTTATACAGAAAACTGTTAGTAGGAGCTTGTAAAAATTCTCAGAAAAGAAATTTCAGTCATATAGGCTCAAAGACATTTGTGGAAAATGTCTTTGTGTACCTATTCTCCTCCTCTGGTACCCTTACCCCGACCACGACATGCCCGCCCGCGCGTCTTGCGTCTGCGCGTCCGCGGCGAGAACAAATCAAAGATTGTTTGAGTGTGTCCATGAGTCGCCGCGGTGCGACTTGCGGAAAAGTGACATAACGACCCCAGTCGCAAGACGCAAGGCGCGCCGCAAGACGCATCGCCTGATGTCGTGGCCAAGGCCATAGTCGCATCTTACGATTTTCCTGCCTTATTAAATAAATCTGTTTTCAAATGTATTTGTTATTATAGTGCGTAATCCCTCACCCACGGGGTAACTCAATAAAATCCCACAAAAAAATGATTCCCGCGGGACTGAACACGCGACCTTAATCCCTCAGTACGAATAATAATAATAAAAATGTTTATTTTCTCTCACAAAGGTGCTTACGTGGTAGGTGCTTTGACTAGTTAGTGCTGTTGGTGGGTGAGAAATTTGTTTATAATTATGCTATAACTTACTGAGCGACGAAATCAAGTACTTACCGAGTCGAAAGAAGAAGTTTAGCGCCGATAGCTCCGGCGCTAAAGGCGGTACCTACAGGGGAAACGTTGAAGTTTTTCCAATCCTATCCTGTTCAAAGACTGAAGCACACTGAAGTTACATTTAGTTCGTTTGACGAGGTGTTGCCGTTGCTCAATTTTAGGGTTTTGGTTATTATATTGCGAAAGCCCTCGCACTCGGGTACCTAATATCTAAGAAATTAAATAAAATAAGAAATAAATATCTGTTTTCGTTAGAAAAGCAGCCTTGTCTGATTTGACTCCGATTATGCAAACGAGATCTAATCCAGGCTGTAGGTAAGGCATCGCAGTCAAATAGTATTGTAGAAACGCCAATCCAAGAGATACTTTATACCTCGCTCCCAATCACTTGCAGAGGCAGAAAAAAAGATTAGATTCTCTTTCATTTTGAGCTAGAACGTGACTGGCAGTGGGAATTGATGAACCCATTGTTGCCGAGATCGGTAGACAGGTGGGGCTTGCATTGCTAAGTAAAACGAAAGCGCTCAGAAATAATAAATCGAGAAACATAGGTTGTTGATAATCTAGAAAGTAGGTTTTCAATGGGTAACCAATGGGTTCTAAGATATTTTATTTCAACTAATATAATATTAAGGTAGGTACGTTTATGAACGAAAACGTAACAAAAACTGATAACAAGGTCGTCACTAACAACGAAAACGCATAGTTGCACTAATTTCGAAACCGGACGAGAAACTTATAAAATGGTGAATGAAAGCTTTGAAAGCCAAAAATTGTTTCAATCTTCTGCGGTTTGCTTATATTTTTGGTTTTGTAACCCTTTGTTTACAAAAGACATTCTTGAAACATGTACCTATAAATTATATTTATCTCTATTTGTGAATAGACAGTAAAAATTATGTGAGTATTTACTAAGTAATTGCAACATTCTTCTGTTACGTTTTCGATAGAAGAGTTTGTATATTAGACTATTAAGATTGGGTTGCTAAATATTTTGGAAAAAAACTTGTTATCCTTAGAATAAGTGCGCGTCTTTAGGGTTCTGTACCCAAAGGGTGAAAACGGGACCCTATTATTAGTAATAGGGTCCCGTTTTCACCGCCTCCGCTGTCTGTCCATCTGTCCGTCTGCGGGCTGTATCTTATGACCCATAAAGTTAGACAGTTGAAATTTTCACAGAATATGTATTTATGTTAAACACAAATAATAAAAAT
The DNA here is from genome assembly GCA_947086465.1 of Eupithecia exiguata. Classification (NCBI taxonomy): domain Eukaryota; kingdom Metazoa; phylum Arthropoda; class Insecta; order Lepidoptera; family Geometridae; genus Eupithecia; species Eupithecia exiguata. The sequence continues at coordinate 8,625,881 of OX352233.1, forward strand.
AAAATAAATATTAAAACAATGGTCTCCCATACTTACAAAAAAAAGTTTTTTGCTGTCTATTTTTGCTCTACTTTTGTGACTTACAGGGCTGTATCTCTTGAACCGTAATAGGTAGACAGTCGAACTTTTGACAGCGTGTAGATTACTCTTGCTACTGTAGCAACAAATAATAGTTGAATACCGATCACTGAAGTACAGCTACGTCGGGCGTGGTCAATACTTGGCTGCGTCGCTTTGTGCTATTTTTTTTTCACATCAGTTTTTTGTGTTCCCTTAGCGAAATAGTTATGAACAATGGTACGGAATCCTCCGTGGGCGAGTCTCGCACTTGGCCGGTTTCATTACACTATGTTGTTACCTATTTTCATTTGTTTCAATATGCCACTTGTCTAAAGCCAAAATAGAGGTTCGAAATGTAATGTTCGTTATCCTTGTACGTGTTTCGAAGAGATTATCTAATTTTCAGATGTTTAGATAACGTTCATAAATACAACGACCCTTTGCAATCATAGAATATTGTTTTTGCTGGTTATTTGACAAAAAAGGGTTTTGGTTTTTATTACATTCGGTTACATTCTAACCCCATTTGGGGAAGCCTTTTTTGGCAGGCTATTGGTTTGCCTAACCAGTTGTACCTAACTACAGCAGTCGTGGGAATATTGTGATTAAACATTTGTTAGAGTAAGTAAAAAAATTTAGGTATATATACGTACCTACTCCGATTCAAAAACCTGGAAATTTATCGTATACAAAAGGGTTACATAACTCAAAGAATATTGGTGGAAAATATTTAACGACATGGTATCATCGAAGTGTAGCACAGAAGCTCGAAACAATTTTTCTCGAAAAGCTTTTTTTCATTCATCATATAATTGATCTGAAATTCGTTTTCGAATTCAAATTTAAACATTGCTTGCTGCAAATGTGAGATTATGCATTGTCGAAGTATATGTTTTAGTGATTACTTTGCTGTCTTAATCATTTCTGTTATTTTTAAGTTTCCTTTCATAAATGTCTTTGTAGACATAAAATATCTTGGATTCTAAATCGTAGTACAGTACAGACCCTACTTATGCACTGCACGCACATAGTTAGGCAGTTGCTTATGAATTTACATGTTATCATGAATTTACATCAGCGAGCTTAAATTCAAGTACCAATGTTGTGAAAGTTCTAGTACGTACCTTAAATTAGGATCTAAGTTTACAGTTACTTTATATTCCTCTTGACATTCGTACCTATACGCAAAAGCACTAAATCAATATTAGACCTCCGAATAACTACCACTATATTTGGTTAACTACTCGTAATATTATGCAAAAATGAACGATTTTAACATTTGATGGATGTAACATTTTGTTGGTTCCTATGTATGGTTATGTATGGTACATAGGAACCACATAAACAGATATAGTGCCCTATTCAGTGTGTCATAGAAACATAGTGAAGTTAATTTATAAGTTAAAGAATAAATGTTTTTAATTCCCACGCCAGTCTGGGCAACTCAATTCGAACGCGAGAACTATTTTCCCACGTAATTGAATATTTTCAGCACTCTTCAAAGAAGTAATCAAAGAAGTTTTCAACAGTTTAGTTTTGAACGGCAAAATTTTGCTCTAGGTAAAATCTACGTTATTTTAACCTTTCATAGAATATTTTAGACATTACGGGGAGACAGGTTGAAATTGGTCTCAATTGTAGCCGAACTCTACGAGAGTTTTGGCACACAGACTTAACCTCCGTTGACTCGATTATGAAGTTACCATGTCTGTTTTTATCTACAAGGAAAAGAAGTCTTCTACAAGAAGTTTAGTTATATCGGTGGATTTTCTATTTTTTATTTTAGTTGGTGTTATGAATTTAGGTTAGGCGGAGGCTTTCTTTGGGAACTTACTTCAGCATCATCAGCCTATATCAGTCCACTGCTGGACATAGGCCTCCCCTAATGAGCGCCATAGCGCCCTGTCTTCAGCTTGCCGCATCCAACATCTGCCAGCAGTCTTTCGAACTCAGTCAGTCAACAGTCTTGGGAACTTACTTACCTATAGCTTAATTATGTAGATAACCTATAGTTAAATCTAAACATATCGTACGCACCTTTGGCTATGCTTTGGCTTCTGAAACACATGAATTAGTTTAAGAGCCTATAAACGAATTTATTAAACACAAATTCATTTTTAATTAACCTTCTCAACAGTTTTTCGAAGTAGGTAAATAAAAAAAATGCTGGACAATTTACGCAGCATTATCTAGCCCCAAGTAAGGCAGAGCTTGTATTATGGATCTGATATACATAATACAATACAATACACAGATATATATTGTTTCTCATTATACATCGAAAACGGCTAGAGCACCCGGAACAAATATACAGATCGTACAAACATTTGTCCCAAAGCGGGAATCAGCCTTATGCGTCGCAGGCTGACCTTCGCCCACCGTGCCACAAAGGTCGTCTGGTAGGTAGGTAGGTACGTCAGAGACCAGAGACCGCTCTATTATTTGAAACTGTCTCTAATTAAACTAAAATGTTGTCATATGATGAGGTTTACGTCGAAACTGAAATCATATCATTAACATCCAGTATAAATAAATATATGCTATTAAGCATCCATTGTTCTAACGAGGCAGAAAAAACGTATGTCTAGAACATCCATCAAGTCTGAATCCATAATAATGAGCACAGTATCTTCGGTATCATTTTCTCAATTCAAATATAAATAAAGATACAGCGGAGTTTTGCAATAAGTAGAGGAACTTTATGGAATAGGATAAATATGGCAGATACCCCGGGAAAATAATAGGTATCCTCATAAACATGGATAGAGATCTCTGTTTAATAAAAAGATAAACTAGTTATTTATTGAGCTAGCCAGTCGAGGTCTTAGAAAATCATACACCAAGAAAATGTTTACGAAAACACAAGAAAACTCAAAATTCAAAATATTAAGTATGAAATAAAGTCTTGAGTATGTTTCTTATCGGAGAGAGCCAGTCCCTGGTAAGCTTATGTAAAGTACACTTTAATATTTCTGTATATAGAGTACAGTAGTATTAAACGGTAGGTTTATGTTATCCACACTAGATTTAGATTTTTAGGCAATAGATATGTGTATATAGGTATTAGTTGTAATTGTTTTATTTTGTTATTCTGTGTACTAAATATCGGGAATTTGTCAATAAAACAAAAAATACAAATTATTCATCTAAATTTATTTTATCGCCTTCAAAGTAGGCCCCATCGCTTGCAATACAACACCTCCAACGCTTCACCCAGTCTTCCATACATTTTTCATAGGCTATTTGCGGTATGGCCTTTAGCTCATTCAGCGAATTTTCTTTTATGGCTTCTATCGACTCAAAACGTTTTCCTCGAAGTGGTAATTTTAACTTGGGAAATAAAAAAAAGTCAGACGGAGCCATATCAGGTGAATACGGTGCTTGGTCGAGAACTTTTGTTGAATTTTTCGCTAAAAACTCTTTCACTATAATGGCTGTGTGCGATGGTGCATTATCATGGTGCAGCATCCATGAGTTGTGTTGCCACAAATCTGGACGTTTTCGGCGGATACTCTCACGCAAACGCTTCATCACGCCTAAATAATATTCTTTATTCACTGTTTCTCCCTTTGGAAGGAATTCGGAGTGAACCACACCACGGTAGTCAAAAAAAACTGTCAGCATCACCTTGATTTTGGAGCGACTTTGCCGCGGTTTTTTGGGTTTCGGTTCGTTTTCGAGACGCCATTCTGAAGATTGTTGGCTTGTTTGCATGTCGTACTCATAAACCCATGTCTCGTCGCCAGTTATTATACGTTTCATAAAGGTTGGATCCATGGAAACTCGGGAAACCATGTCTTCAGCGACATGCTTTCGCTGCGCTTTTTGAACAAAATTTAGCTCTTTTGGAACTAGTCGAGCGGCGACGCGTTTCATGCCTAAAATGTCAATGAGAATGTTGTGGACGGACTTAAAAGATATGTTCACCTCACTCGCCAACTCTCTCAGACTCATACGTCGATTTTCGAGTACTAGCTTCTTGATTTTGTCGATGTTTTCTTTAGTCGTAGCGGTTGAAGGTCTACCAGAACGAGGCAAGTCTACTACTACTTCTCGGCCTTCTTTAAAAGCCTTATACCATTCATAAGCCCTTGTTTTCGATATACACGATTCGCCGTAGGTATTTCGCAACATTTTTAGTGATTCACCACATGAAATATCATTCGAAACACAAAATTTAAGGCACACTCTTTGTTCAACAATATTTTCCATTGTAAAAATCGCCGAGAACTCAAAACGATGACCAACAAAAAGTGTAGTTTAAAACAAATTAAATGACAGATCCCGCTCAAATTTTGCGCGCTAAATCAGTACAGTGCTACCAACATGCAGTAAAAAAATTAGAACGACCTCTTTTACGCGGGTCTTTTTATTGACATATTCCCGATTCTTTTTACACAGAGTAGTAAATAAATAAAGAATACTATAAATATACAGGATGGCTTTTGGAGATGGGAGTGGATGGCCAACTCCGAAACCGTGAGAGTTAGGGAAAAGTCGTGAAAAGTGTCATGGGCTCAATTTATGAGAAAACAAAAACTGAATACTTACCTAGGTACAAATTTTTTATGAAATTTTTCATTTACATACGTTTACAATATTCATTAAAAAATATTTTATTAACTATAAACCCTATGAAACTACAGTCTAAGTACCATGGCTTGCGGCAATTACCGGCTCGTAGTTCGCACAGATTATATAAAATTTTCACATTGGTGCTTGGTAGTATTCAGAGTAAAATTTAAAAAATAGCCATTTTCTTTCATTTTAAATAATGCATTGCTTTGCAAAGATTGATTCTTATCAGCAACCGAATCCGTTGGTGATTAATACGAAGTGACATGTTTTTTGAAAAACCAATCAGTTTGATTTACCCGCTGCAAAAGTAAAAGATGAAAAACTTCATAGGTAGCTTTTGTTTTCTTACAAATCGAATTCAGGCATGACTCATTCAGTCGTGAGTCGAACTCTTGTGGTTTCGGATTTGGCCATCCACTCCCATATCAAAAAACCACCCTGTATAGATAGAGTATTCTTTAAGTTAGAATTGTTCACTTATGCATAATTTTAGCTAACTAAATAGAAACCAGTGGTAGTAATTCGGAGGTCTAATTTAGATTTAGTGCATTTTGCGTATAAGTAGATACGATGTCAAGAGGAATAGGTGGTGATGAAAAAGTAACCGCAAACTTCATAATTAAATGTAGTAGAACTTTAGCAACGTAGGTACGTAGGTAGGTACTTGAATGTAAGTTCGCTGATGTACATTTATCACAACATGTAAATTCATAAGCAACTGCCTAACTATGTGCTTGCAGTGCATAAGTAGGGTCTGTATTACGATTAGAATCCAAGATATTTTATGTCAACCAACAAAGATATTATTTATAAATTAAAACTTGACAAAAACTGATATCAATAACAAAACAGAAAAAATGTTATCCAAGACATTAAATGTCAACCAACAAAGACTATAAAATTAATATTAAAAATTAAAAAAAATATATTATTCTAATTCTAATTATAAATTAAAACTTTTAACGTTGGTGTTCTTCCAACACAAATAAGGTTCGTAGTTAACCCGCTTACATCCGTAATGAAATTAAAACTTGACAAAAACTGATAACAATAACAAAAAGTAACAAGGTTATCACGAAAAACTAAAACACAAACTTCAACGACCATATTCCCTCATGTGCGGCAAAAAATGTTTGTTTGATTTCGAGAGATCAATTAAATGATCAATGAAAGCTTTCAAAACAACAAACTGTTCGAGCTTCTGTGCTTTGCTACAATTGATAGGTACGAATGTCGTAAAATATTTTCCACCAACATTTCTTGGGTTAACCCCTTTGTGTACAAAAAATATCCAGGTTTTTTAATCGGAGTATAGCTAGAACCATAGCGCTCTTCCATCTAATTATGTAAATACCTACCTATTACGTATCTTTCTTATCTAATCAGCAGGTTGGATCATGTCGTTCAACTAACGTCCTATAACGGAATGTTTGAAAGCAAGGAAGGGAGGCCTTTGTCTAGCAGTCTAGACTAGAGGTAATAGGTTAGTACCAGAAAAACGATTTTTCACTCCTCTTGTTTTTTTTTCAATAGGCTATTTGAGTACATTAAAAATAAGTTACAAATTGTTTTCATTCTAGTCAGTGACAACGTAACAAAGAGTAATCAGGTGATTTTTAAAAAAAAATGCCTTTTTTTGGTAAAAAACGGGATTAAAATTACACATTTTTTTGATATAATGATCACGTGACCGAAAACGCTATGTGTTTGGTTATTATGTGACTGGATACATACCTACATATTTGTTTACTACAAATTGAGCTGAAGGCGAACGTTTCTTATTTAATTGAAAATGTTATCAAGCTTAAATTAAGTGAATAATCACGTGAAATATGTGTACATAAAGACTTACGACGAATTCGTGAAGTACAGTAGAATTGAAAAAATGTGCAATATTTTACTGATTTTAAGTTTGATTGTTTTACTTTCTCGCATTCAAAATGAAAAATAGAGTCTTTCACTCGGGTCAAAACCACCCATTATAACTCAGTCTTGTCATCCTGCCTTGCTACGCTCGGAAGTATAACAAACCTCGTTTATAAGGGTAGGTGAGGGTAGTACCGTGAAAAAAAATCTACTATAGCTGCACTTTGGACCGGACCGAGTGATATGGTTAGTAACAATGTTGCATTTATTCAAATGCGATCTTAAACTCTTTTTCGTTCCTCTTTTGCTAAATTCAAAACCATTACCTACCTACAGCTTTCATCTAGTCTTTTTGTCTTTTGTTCGATAGGTATACTTATTTCAATCAATTTGCAGAGCAACAGTAGGTACACCACAAAAACCCGGGAAACCAACGCACCGCTAAGTGTTTTTGTGCCTTGATTATAAAATTTAGGTTAGGTAGTTTGCTTCTAGTACGTATTTTTCGAAATTCTTCGCTGTAGCATCAGGGAAAGAAAATAACCAACTCAGAAGGCGGAAGTAACTTCTAACATTATCCAGTCTAATTTTGTTAAGGTTGGGTAGGTAGATACTTGTTTCTTTTAATCTTTGCTTTTCATGTTTGCAAATTGAATATGACAAGAAAACAACTTCATATTTTGGTAAGAACTCGGATTTTTATCAATTTGGATGGAGGTATGGTGCTATGGCGCTCATCACGTCACTCCGTAGACGACGGAAAGCGCGCACGCACACAAGACCGGTTTTACGCCGCACGCCAGATCCAGCGGCTCTCAATCTTTGTCCCCGGATCCTTAACCTAAACCTGCACAATGTTTAAATGTACTAGCTGCTCGGAAAATTTCTCAGACGGTCCTCAATGCTCTGTATGTCGAGGTCGTTTCGACTTCGGTTGCGCCGGTGTTTCGGAGCATGGCTATCGACGCCTCGGTGAAAGCCGTAAATCAGCGTGGAAATGTCCCTCGTGTAAGAATGCAGCACGAACACCGAGCCCTCTTCCACCTACAAACGATTCCCCGGGCCCTGAGTTACCTGCTCCGGCCGACTTGGATGCTGTGGTCGCCGAATTGAAACGTTTGGCTCTTCAAGTTGCTGTGCTACCAGGGCTTAACGAGGCTGTCCAAAAAATCAAGGCGGATTTAACTGCACTCAAAACTATAAAACCAGAAATTGCAGACATCAAATCCTCCATTGACTTCGTCGATCGTAAAATAGGCGCGCTATCGGATAAGATCCTGGAGATGGAGAAGGATATTAAAACCCTTCAAAAAACGAAGCACGATGTGGAACATCTGCAATTACGGGTGGATAAATTGGAGGCCCATAACCAGGACATGGAGCAAAGATCGCGTCTCAATAATCTGGAGATTAAAGGAGTACCGGTCTCAAAGTCCGAGAACCTCTTCGAGATAATTTCAAAAATTGGAATGCATGTTAAGTGCTCCATTCCCAAAGAGCAGATCAACTACGTGGCCAGAATACCCATGCGTAATAGTAAAGAAAATAAAACGATTGTCGTTGCTGTTCACAGCAGATACCTCAAGGATGACTTCGTGGCAGCCGCCAGGAAGTGCACAATCACTGCGGCAACTCTTGGGATGGCTGGCAGCAGTAGAGTATTTGTTAATGATCACTTAACTATTCAAAACAAAATACTGCTCAACAAGACTAAATCCATAGCGAAAGAAAAAGGGTACGCATATGTATGGGTTCGTGGATGCAAAATCTGCGTCCGAAAAAACGAGAGCTCGCCTATAATCCACATACGTATGGAGGTGGATTTAATGAAGTTGTAGTTAGTTACTTGTGTTTACGTTTGCCTTTGGTAACAGTTTTTTTGCTAAGCTACATCTGTGTAATAATTTGCTTCGAAAGTTTGACGAACGCTGTCTCGTTAAGTGTTCTGTTCTATGCACTCGCTATGCGTAATCCCGCTGCACGCTTATCGCTACCCTCTTTTATGGTAAGTCGACTTGCTACTCGCTATTGTTTCTTTTGTCTTGTTAATTGCCTTAATGCCTTTTTATTATCTTACTATATATTGTTTTCGTTCTGTCGTAAAATTTTGCTAATTGTTCGCCTAATTACTTCTAATTACTTGCGCTGTTGTAGTTATAAACCTATTCAAAGAATAATACCTGTTACTTATAACAATGATTAGTGCGTATTACCAAAACGTACGCGGTTTACGGACTAAGACTGCTACTTTCTATAGAAATATTTGTCTAAACTCGTTCGACGTTGTTTGCATTACTGAATCATGGCTTGTTGATGGTGTCATAAATAACGAATTATTTGATGATCGGTACATTATTTTTAGAAGAGACCGTAATTACGGGGCTACCCAGCAGGGGAAAGGGGGTGGGGTTTTGTTAGCGGTACGCCGTGAACTCGCGGCCGAATACCGGAGCGAATGGTCGTCGTCCGCCGAGGATTTGTGGGTTACTCTAACTATTCGAACTCGTAACCCGCGCTCTACCTACAAAATGCATATTTGCGTAATCTACGTATGCAATGAGAATCTAGGTAATTCAATGGAGGTACAATTATCAAATTATGCTGACAAATTGTCTAGCATTGTATTGGAAAATCCTCTTGATAAATTTATTATATTTGGCGATTTCAACATGCCTCTTATCTCTTGGATGCCAAGTAATGATAGTACTTCTCTGTCGCCAAGTAATTTGCAAGGGTCGCATCAATTTGATTTTATGGACGCCATAAATATGTGCAGCCTATCACAATACAATTCATTTTTAAATAATAGCCATGGCCGCCTTCTGGATCTTATCTTCTCTAATGATGACGTGTCTGTCCGTGCTTGCGATTTCCCTTTAGTTCCCGAGGACCCCCACCACCCCGCATTAGTAACAGATGTTGATTTTGTACAGCTTCATGCAATAAAGCCACTATCGTACATTAAGTTTATTTATCAGGACGGTAACTTCGATCAAATATGTACCAAACTTAACGCGGTCGATTGGGTAACGGAGTTAAATACTGGTAGTGTAGATGACGTCGTACGTCTTATGTACACTACCATTTACACCTTAAGAGATACTTATATTCCTTCGAAGATTGTAGCGCCTTCTAGAAAATATCCACTGTGGTACAAACGGCCCCTAATAAAAATACTACGTGAAAAAGCTAAGTACCACAAAAAATTTAAAACATATGGTAATTCTTATGACTGGGAGTCTTTTGTTATTCTAAGAGACAGAGCGCGGGTAATGGAGAAGGAGATGTATAACACATATATAAGTTACATTGAAAACCTTATTAGGAGCAGCCCCCGCGCGTTCTGGGCTTACGTTAAGAGTAGGAATAACTCTAATACCTATCCCTCTGTAATGCAGTATGGCGCTCGATCGTCTGACCAAGGTAAAGAAATCAGTAACATGTTTGCTGAATACTTCCACTCCACTTTTCTCCATAGCTCACCTAGCCAAGTTCAACCGGACGATGTCATCTCGGAACATCCTTCCTCCTGTGCGGATATCGGTATGGTTGAGGTTTGTGAAGACGAGGTTCATCGCCTTTTTAAGTCCCTTGACCTGAATAAATCCGCGGGACCCGATAACATCCCTGCTATTTTTATAGTTAAATGCGCGGAAAGCTTAGTCTGTCCCCTTACCATTCTGTACCGTCGATCATTAACAGAAGGTGTTGTACCAGAAATATGGAAATCGGCCTATGTTACTCCAATTCATAAAAAAGGGCCCAAGGACGTCGTTGAAAATTATAGACCTATTTCTAAGCTATGTCTATTTGCGAAAGTCATTGAAAATATAGTTTATAACCAAGTATACTCAGCATTACGACACGAGCTCATGCCGCAACAACATGGTTTTTTGAGAGGTAGGTCTACTACATCTAATCTCCTCGCCTGCTCTGAGTTCTTGTCAAAAAACATGGCCGAGCCTTCGCAGGTGGACGTTATATACACGGACTATTCCAAGTGCTTCGATCGCATAGATCACGTAGTTCTAATGAGAAAACTTCAACAAATTGGTATTAGAGGCAACCTCTTCAGATGGTTCACATCTTATGTTTTTAATAGATGCCAGACAGTAGTTCTAAGCGGATATTCCTCATTACCCATGTTTATTCCTTCAGGAGTCCCGCAGGGGTCCTTATTAGGACCTCTACTGTTTGCTATCACAATTAACGACATCTCGTCCTGTTTCCTGCATGCGAAAATATTACTTTACGCCGACGACATGAAAATCCTTCATAAAATACAGTCTCTCACCGATGCATATCGTTTGCATGAAGACCTGACGAGATTTCAAGACTACTGTACTCAGAATAAACTAGGTATAAATGTCACCAAGTGCTTTGTTTGCTCATTTACTCGTAAACTAAAAACTATTAAATTTGACTACACTCTACACAACACGCCTCTTTCACGAGTAGATACTATCCGAGACTTAGGTGTCTCATTTGATAGCAAACTACTTTTTGATACTCATATTGAAAGTATAGTAAAGAAAGCATCCAGAGCGCTAGGTTTCGTTCTTCGTATGTCAGCAGAATTTTCAGATATAAAAACAATTAAAATATTGTATTGTGCATTCGTGCGCAGTCTTTTGGAGTATGCCAGTCAAGTATGGAACCCGAACTACGATGTCTACAGCACACGGATAGAAGGTATTCAAAAAAGATTTTTACGGTATCTACAATATCGAGCTAAAATCTACCTTCCCGGCTACATAGCGAGATGTCGTAAGTTTCATTTTCTACCCCTCTACGAAAGACGGAATATATCCGACCTAGCATTCCTCTTCAACATAGCGAATGGCAAAGTGGACTGTTCTGAGCTACTAGAGCTAGTGGGATTACGCACGAGTAGAGCTGTGAGAAACCCGAATACATTGTATGTACCGCGCGTTAATACTAATTATAGGCAGAACGCATTTATTATCAGAGCAAGTAATCTGTTTAATTTATTGGCAAAAGAAAATGATGATATTGATATTTTTAACACAACAGTGCATAAACTTAAACAAGTTATTAACGATACTTTTTTTCTGGGCAGTATTAGAACTACCTAATAAAGTTTAATATTTAAGTAGCATACATATAGTTATTTAATGTAGTGAGCATATTACTTATATGTATAGTACTACCGTTTAATCTTTGATTCCATTTTAAATTTAACTTTTTTATATGTATAAACAGGTGTCTTTAAATTTCATATTTTTTTTATTAATTATCGTCGTCTACCAACTCTCACATTTGATTTTGTATAAAAAACCTATAAGTGGAAACTTGTAATTAGCCTTCAAGCAGCTGATCATGCATACCTCATGCATGTCAGCATACTTATACTAACACCTTAATGTAAAAGCCTAGCTGTAAGTTTTCTTAAAATTGTAAAATAAAATAAATAAATAAATCAGGGGAGTCCTATATCCAGCGGTGGACTAACATGCGTCAAACTGAAGACAGGGCGCTGTGGCGCTCATAAGGGGAGGCCTTTGTCAAGCAGTGGACTAACATAGGATGGTGATGAATGATGTGTTTGTTACTTATAGGTCTTCATTTTTTTATTTTAAGTGCAACATGCACCCTGCAAGGGCACCGCAATATAGAAAAGTGTCAGGGTTGAAACCACTCTATCAATCTTTCCGTGCAAATAGCGCCGCACGCACTATCTAGAGCTTATTTTATCTATGGACGATTCTGCGACGACCAACTCACCCAGGCCACGTCATGCCCGCCTGTGTCTCTTGCGTCTTGCGTCTACGTCCACGGCGAGAACAAATCAAAGAAGTTGTTTGAGTGTGTCCATGAGTCGCCGCGGTGCGACTTGCGGAAAAGTGACAAAACGACCCCAGTCGCAAGACGCAAGACGCGCCGCAAGACGCGAAAACGTGGCCTAGGCCTTAATGTGAGGCCAAACGAGCGTAAATTTTGAGTTGTCAGTCGCGTAATTTCGGTCTCGTTATTTCTGCTACATTGGTTTCATAGAAAAGTTCTGATTCACACGGCGACGCAAATGAGTTATGTACGCATTCCTAGTTCCAACCGAATTGTGTTCGCGGGGGTGAGGGGAGCGGGGAATGCGTCAGTCAGGTACAAATTGTGTGAGCGAAACTTTGGAAAGCAACTGAATAAATTGCGCCCGTCTGGTAGCCCAACAGATTTTCTGCTGGGCAGAACTTATGCGACCGAAAATACGCGACTCACAACTCAAAACATTACGCTCGTTAGGCTGCAGCCTTACTAAAGTGATCACTGATTAGTTAGCCGAATTCTGGTTCTGGTACAGTAAGTAAATGTAACCAAAAATCCTAATATACCTATTATCAAATAAACCACCTATTGGAAAAAGTAATCTGTACTTACAATTTAAATTCGAAAGTAACTCTGGCTGTCTCTCTGTCTGTCTGTTACCTTTTCACGCCTAAACGGCTAAACAGATCTTAATGAAATTTGGCTGGGATGTAAATGGTATCCTGGGGACGAATATAGGCTGATTGAAAAGCGCGAGCGAAGCCGTGGGCAACAGCTAGTACCTAATATATATTCCACATTTGTTCCTACTTACCGAATGTACAATTCGCAGATTGGAATTGAACAGTATTGTGTTACAAACTGTTATGAGAAGGGCTCTTAAATCAATTTGTTCATTTGATCCGTTTGAAAATGGATAGTACCTACCTGCAGGTACCTGCTTAGGTATTTAGTGGCAAGTATGTACCTATAAATTCAAAACCCAATAACTTTATTTCTTTAGGCTTACAAAATAAGCACTTAAACAAGTCAAATTTTATACATAAACCGTTTTATATTTTATACCTACCTACCTGTCTCTGTCTCTGATTTAGCTCCTAATTGAACTGCTAGGTGTTACTAAAATATTTTCACATTTATGACTGACTAGATTCTGAGGAGGAGGATCCAGCTGGGCAGCATTTGGAAAACTACGTCGAGTCTTCTCGTCATCCATACCGCAATACTTGAAAACGAAAGTTTTCAATTAGTGCGTCCTACCCGTCATGACCTAACGGAGCTGAAACGTGGACACTCACGGTAGGGTTGGTCCACCAGTTTAAAGTCGCCCAGCGAGCTATGGAGAGCTATGCACGGAGTTTCTCTGAAAGATAGGATACAACCCGCTTACATTGGGACACCTCCACTCGATGGACCGATGTCGTTGTAGCGGTCGCTGGGAGTCAATGAATGGAGGCCGAAGACCTCTATTGTGGTGTATGGGGGAGATGTGCCCAGCTGTGGACGTGTGTGGGCTGAAATGATGAAACATATACAATAAATAATGCTGGACAATTCACACAGCATTATCTAGCCCCAAGTTATATAACTTGTGATATGGGTACTAGTTAACTGATATACTGAATACAATACAATACACAGACAGATATTTATTACTATACTTACATAGAAAACGCCCAGAACACCCGGAACCAATATCTGCAGATCAAACAAACATTTATCCCGAGGCGGGAATAGAACCCGCAACCTCCTGCGTCGCAGGCGGACCTTCGCCCACCGCGCCACAGGGGTCGTCAAACACCATACAATTTAACTACCCCAATCCTTAGATTAACATCTAAAAACACTTTGCTACACAAAACAAGATGAAAGATGTACCGACCTAATGTTATATCAACAGGCAAAAATAACAAACCCTTATTTTCCGTATATCCTAGTAATTATTGAACTCATTTTCCTGGCCTTCCACTCCAATAAGCAAAAAGCGCTTTAACCTGTTCATAAAGCCGCTGCTTATACGATCAATTTAAATCTGCCAAATTTATCTCCGCGTATTTTCGCTTTGATGAGCCTGCGGAGATTTATACCCAACGTACCTACGTTTTTGTAGAGTCAATTTGAAGTCTCCATTCAGAAAAGAACCGAAAGCGTGGGTAGTATTTACTGGGCTAAATCCCCAGTGCCAAACTAAATCCCCTGTTACTGCTGCTGTAGGGCAAGCACGGGGATTGCTGCCCAGGATAGAATAGAGAAAAAAGTACGTGACTTTCAGCCAATAGATACATGTGCTATAAATGCTATATATTAGTGCTTTGTATTAGGAGTGTAGTCCCTCTGCGTAAAGCTCTTGTATTTTAACCAGTAAAAATACAAAATCGAGCTTATATGTAGCACTTATCCTGATTAAGTTTTGTGTATTTGTTTTATGAACTAAGTCTTGGTTTCTCCACACACAAGTAAACACACTAGAAGTTAAAAAAAAGTTTAACTTATAGTGATATTGTAACAAACGGATGAAAAACCGGCTGTTTGTCATCGAATGCGGTTGGAAATTATACGTTCAACTTCAACAATGTACGAGTATGTCGATGCGATGTCATTATTGTCTATTCTATCCTAGAGAACAATCACCGTGCTTGACCTGCAGTATAGATGAATGATGATCATGATGAGGTACCTATGCTACGCTGCGTAGCATACCTACCAACGCACCTCCCTCAAATTCGCGGAAAGAGAAATTCTATTTATATCATACAAAAGCCCTTTGTTTTCGGTTGTTTTTTAATCTTTAACTGGCTGCTGGTTTTGAAATAAATATATAAAATGAACGCATTCACTGCCACGCCTCGGCGGCGGCGCGGCGGCGGCGGTGCGACTCGCAAGGGTGCGCCGCGCCGCCGCGCCGCCGCCGCCCGCCCTGTGGTGGTGCACACGGACACGTGCCTCCGTGGCCATGAAAGTGTTAGTATATGCAATTTCTAATCTGAGGTGATAGTAAAAAAGGCTAAACTAGGAACTAGGAAGGTTCAGACCAGACACACTGTAAAAACGTATACAAACAAAATCCAAACATTAAAAAGCCGGATCTGTTCAGTTGGATACACGAGAGTAGTGAAGTACATATACCTACTTTTAATATAGGTACCTACAATATGGACACGTCCGACTTTTTGACTTTGACGGATGGAAACCTCACTCATGTGCATCTATGTGTCGCTGAGTTAATCGTGCAAGACGAAGACGCGATGTCTATCATTAATCAACGTATATCTGTATCGATATACCTACATAATATAAAGACATTTACTGATAGTATTTTGTAGGTGGGTAATCTTATTGATTGCTCGGAATTTCTACGATTCTCTTCGTGACAGAGAACTGTCCACAAGCTCAACAGAAAATATATGGGAGCCTGACAAAAACAAGATTCGTCAAGTGCGAGTGTAACTCACGGGCCGAGGGTTTCAAACATTTGTCAAATAAAAAATAATGGCTCCGGTTAGAGACTTATCGTAAAATAGTAGGTACCTTTCAGATAGGTCGACTTTTGTCAATTATTCCCCCCGTGCTCTACTCTCAGACTTCTCTATATTATTCCTGTAAAATATAGATCCATATCTTCAAACGCCACATACATTTCAGATGGATCGCTCTGCAAGCTTCGGAGATAGAGGAGGGCGATCAAATTTTTCAACTTACAAAATATTTCAAAAAGTACGAATACTGAAAATTTTTAAAAACTGTTTTGTGACCTACAAATTGATACCTTTCATTTGAAATCAAACTTGACCTTGTACGTCTCTTTTAAAATTTCGACACCATAAATTCAATACTTTCATTGTAATTTATTTTTCTTTCAATTTGCATAGGCCCACGAAAACTATTATTATTTTAAGAGTAGTTGTTTAGAGGGGAAAAAAGATGGACAGAGCGAGACCATAAGGTTTTTGAAACCGATCTCGAAACCCTAAAAACAGTGTATTATGGATCTAACTTACTTACTGGAAAATCGTAAACTTAAATCAAACGTTGATCGTTTCCCCATCAGCCTCGACTTAAACTATCTCTTAAACTTTAAAGTAGAGAGAGGTACTTTGAAGTAGGTTAGTTAGGCCTACATTGGTTACCTATTTAGCCGTTATTACGTAGTGTCGTGTTGAACTTGAACCCTAATTAAACCTGTAATAATCGGTCTGGGGTTAGAATAGAACTTGATTGAGCTGTTAATCGTTCCATTAGTTAATTATGGTTAATCACTGAGAGAGCGTTCAAATTATGTATATTTGTAATTGTTAGAATGTAGGTATTTCAGAGATATGACGTATTTAATTTCAATTCTATTAACAGTTTTGGTGCCCATGTCAAGTGAGGGGGATACCAATTTGCGCTTCTTACTGTACATATTGAGCGTGTGGTCATTCAAGCTGCGCTTCAGTCCGGCAGTGTTTTCGACGCGTTCCTTGTTGCTTTTTTATCAGCAAACAATAAAATAAACCTAAACCTAAAATCTAATAAACGTATTTTCTGTTGGTATCCTGACACCGAAAATAAAGAAATAAAAACTATACTACCTCTACGTACTGATAGTTCAGTTTTGCGGAGTCCAGTTTGCACGAGCTTACTTGAAGGTATGGCGACTGTACCGTATTCAGTCGTTTTCTCAATCATAACTGCGCAAGCAAGACGGAGCGTGTGGCCGGGCTATAAGGTCGTCGTCGCCTATCAGTTTTGCACGACCTTTCCCAAACTAAGTTAATTTCATGAATTGAGTCGCCTTTTCAGGATTGCGCTAGACGATTGTCTGATCAAATTATCGGACACTAGCAGCGCCTCGCGGTTTCACCCGCGTAGTTCCCGTTCCCGTGGGAATTCCGGGATAAAAAGTAGCCTATGTCCTATTCCAGACTATAATCTATCTCTGTGCCAAATTTCATTCAGATCCGTTCAACCGTTCTGGCGTGATAAAGGAACAAACATCCATCCATCTATCTATCTATCCATCCATCCATCCATCTAAACTTTCACGTTTATAATATTAGTGAGATTACTCCTGATAGAATGTAAGTTAAGTATTTATATTTAAATCTGTTCGTTACGGCATCTATTTCGTTACACTTATGACTACTGTGTGACAGTTCTTCCTTACATTCTTCCTTATTGCAAAGTAGAAGCCACTTTCCATGAAAAAAAAAGGTCCGATCTCTACCTATTGCAAAGTAGAAGCCACTTTCCATGCAAAAAAAAAGTAGTTTGTTTTTTGCTCGTGATGATACTAATCATGACGTAGTTTGCACTGCATTTCAGTATAATTTGAACTATGTTGTTCTATTTATCGTGCGCCTATCATTTTCGCAGCTGGCCGCAGTATTCTGTGGGTAAAGGAAAATGTTTGCTCTCCCCGGAACCTGAACGCTTAGGTAGTTGCCATTTTACCTGATTTGGTTCGAGTTGTACGTTTTCCGTTGGTCTTGCTACGTTTCTATACATTTGAGAAATACAAGGTAACCGTCAATAAAACCGGCCAAATGCAAGTCGGACTCGCGCACGAAGGGTTCCGTACCGTTATCTATTAAACAGCAAAAAAAATCACGTTTGTTGTATGGGAGCCCCCTGAAATATTTATTTTATTCTGTTTTTTAGTAGTTGTTATAGCGGCAACAGAAATACATAATCTGTGAAAATTTCAACTGTCTAACTATCACGGTTCATAAGATACAGCCTGGTGACAGACGGACAGTGGAGTCTTAGTAATAGGGTCCCGTTTTACCCTTTGGGTACGGAACCCTAAAAACCATTCAGGATTAGTCTTAAGTTGGTAAATCTGTCACTCTATACTTCTATACTAATATTATAAATGCGAAATGATTTTGTTTGTTTATTTGTTTGGTTGTTTCCTTCCTTCAAGCCTTAACTATGCACCCATTAGGCTTGATTTGCCCTGGAGTTAGTTGAAAGGATGGAGAGTAACATAGGCTACTTTAATCCCATAAATCAGTACCCATAGAATAGAAATAACCTTAAACAACGCGTGCAAAGCCGCGAGAAGTAGCTGGTTATGTGATAAAATATTATAAAGTTCCTTACAAACGAACCCTCTACAGGTTGAGGCAGTCAAATCTATAATGTATCTAACATTATAGATTTAACTGCCTCGTTGGTCTAGCGATCAGCTTGTTAGACTGCTGATAAAGAGGTCCCGTGTTTAAATCCCGGGCCGGGCCAATCGTTGTTATCGGGGTTTTTCAAGCAAAAAAAAAACACAAAAGGCGGTGTTACACCCTCGTGCATCGGAAAGCATGCTAAGTCGTTGGTTCTGCGCCTGTCCTCTCCCCGATCATTTCGAGTCGGTCTGCCGTCCAATCGGATTATGAGAGTCAGGGAATAGAGAGTGCACCTGTGTCTGCGTACACACTTGTGCACTATAAATGTCCTGCGCACCTGGCTAGTCTCCGTTGAGACTGACTGCCGTGGTCGAAATTCGGCTAGGAAGACATCAACATTGTTCAACAGGTTTTAAATAAAAATAAACACGAGTGAGATAGTTTTTACATACATAAGTATCCCCGTTGTCTAAGAGAAGTAGGGAGATAGGGGGATACTTAATTCTGACACGCACTGTACATATGAATTCATAATATGGATTGTGGTGTTTTTTACCGGTGCGTTTTAGATGAAGATGGTTTTACCATAGTCATTGAAAATTATCCCAAATAATGTCCAAGTTGACATTATAGCCCGCTGCTTTCCGAAAATTCTGCCTACAGTGATGTGGTAATTCCATTCTAGCCTAGAAACACAACCTCCATAAACGTGTAACATAGGTATTTCGCAAATGAGTCAACAATGTTTATCGTTTGGGGTCACGGCAGATGTGTGAGATCAAAATAATGATCATAATAGTAAGTGTGTCAATATAAGCTTAATTTACAATTATCTATTAAGAGTGCGGCACGGGTTGCCTTCCAGTTGTTTATGTCGACTTATCTGGCGCCCCTTGCGGTGTATAGTAAACTATAAACAGTATGAAAATGAGATATATATAAATAAATAAATAATGCTGGAAAATTCACACAGCATTATCTAGCCCCAAGCTAAGCAGAAATTGTGTCATGGGTACTAGATAACTGATATACGTAATATAATTCAATACATAGATAGATTTATTTTTTATTATACATAGAAAACGACCAGATTACCCTGAACAAATGTCTGCAGATCGTACACACATTTGTTCCGAGGCGGGAATCGAACCCGCAACCTCCTGCATCGCAGGCAGACCTTCGCCCTCCGCGCCACAGAGGAGATTATAGTCATGGATTTGGTTGACGAATGCCTTGAACAAAAGATTAGACCACAATGAAGCCTTCATTGTGGTCTAACTAAGCGACCACATGGCGTGTTCTACGAATAACCTAACATGTTCTACAAAATGAGTAGCATGGTTTACCACATCTCAAGCAGGGCCTACGCAACTGTATACATAGTCACGTACTATGATCTACAAAACTGTGTATCTAGTATGGTATACGGAACTGCGTAGCACTGTCTCCGCAACTACGTAGCATGGTCTACGCAACGTCGTAGCACTGTGTATGCAGTCACGTAGCAAGGCCTACAAAACTGCGTAGCACTATCTACGCAGTCACGTAGAATGGTCTACAAAACTTCGTAGTATTATCTACGCAACTGCGTAGCACGGTTTACGCAGGCACGTAGCATGGTCTACGAAACTGGGTAGCTTCGTCTACGCACAGCCACGTAGCTAGTTTTACACAGTCAACAACTTTTTGTATTTCTGGTATACGAACACGTTCAAAATAGCTTGGCTGATGCAAATCAGCCAAGCTTTTTTGGAATACTCGTATTAAGAGCCCCTTTACACCGAAGGGCTGCGGCGAGCAGTTTATTTCAAAGCATTTTAAGATCTCCATTATAAAAAAACAGTATTGCTTGTAGGCCGCACAAGGTCGCTCGCGCGGCCGCTTATGCGGCATTTGCACGTTCATAAATCAATATTAATAGCGATAAAGTTTAAAATACTTTGAAATTGAAACTGCTCGCTGCTGACCGTCTCTCATCGTCTCGGTGTAGTCGAATCGCCCCTCGGGTCTAAGCCAGATCACGAATTTGGTTGGTGATTCAGTAAAGTTAGTCTACTGTATCTTTTACTATGTACTGTCGGGGTGTCTCTCGCTATCATTAATGGGTACTTAAATTACTGAACAATAACAACAAATTAAGGTTATGTCTGTTTACTTTAAATGAAATAATGTGCTTTGTGCTTACCTAATTTGTTATATTTAAACATTTGAATGTTTTTAACCAAAGGTCTTTTAGAACCACTTCTAAATGTTATTTCTTATTTCAAAGTATTGGTAGTAGATTGAATTGTAACTTGGAATCATTTCGAGTGAAATGCCGCGTCTCACGCGAGATCATGGAAATTACCCACTGTAAATGAATAGCTTAATTTTAGCGTCATATACTATGTACATATACATATGTAGGATTCCGCTATTGTATTTTTTACATTTGGACGAGAGTTCCGTCCTTAGTTTTCAATTAAAACTTTTAACATTAAAATCTATTTAATTACAATTGGTCTGCTTTTAAGGGTCCTTGTGTCTTTGTTTGCACAACTTTTATTATTTTAGGTAGATATGGTCCTATCTCCCTGCTATTATACCGATGTTCAACACGATCATGCAAAACATCGGAATAACATAGCAATGCTTATAGTTATAGGTGGTAATAGGCCGGCCAACACTCCTTGACATCCTTGTCCAACTGGGACACGACAATGTCTCCCCTTCTGGCCTGTGACCGCACGATATTTATAGATAGAGCACTGTTGGTTCATCTGTGAGACAATGACTTCCAGTCTATCAGTACCGTGCCCTCTGTTGCTATGTGCACTCGGTTGTAGAGCTACGAATATTTGGAGTTAGAGGTGGAAGTGAATCGGTGTACTTACATGTACTTACCCACACACCATAAAATTAAAGGTGCATGCTCGGTAATAATAATTGAGAAAACGTTACAAGTGATTAATTCGTATTAGCAGTACCTTGGGTACCGTATTTATACTAACAAAGAGTCGTTATTTTGAGTGTACAAACAGTAACGTATTTTTATAAGACACTTTATGTTGAATAAGTTTTTATGGAATGCCTAGGAGTCGAAAAGTAAGTACAAATCTTACTGAAAATAAAGTCAAAATGAGATGTATCCCTGCGATATGCGGCTAAGTTTAAGTACAATGTAATTATTTGCCTATGGCCATTTTGGACTTCAGCCAAGCCCGCAAGTATTTAGGCTATTCAAATTGCAGTTGGCTGCATAATAAGCTTCGGATCGGTTCCATCGGACAGCTTTTATTATTCAATACTGGGTAACAAGGCCCGCATGATAGGAAGACTACATTTACATTGTAATATGGTCTGCAGTACTGAGTGGTTATCTGATATCGGACTACATTAATTACTCTGAATTCAAGAAATCATTGCTAATTTGTACAGCGAGAAGGACAATACGATAACAGTTTTTTCAACAACGCAGATGCTTTATTTTTAACAGATTAATTATTTTTAAGAGAGTAACTTTTGCCACTTCTATTTCACTTCCTAACGCATTCCTATTTATTCAAACACTCGACCATTCCACATCAATAAATCACACGAGGCACAACCTTATCGTTTGCCGAGACAATGTTTTGTAAACGAGCTATCGATGTAGACAACTTTTAAGTAATTCCGTACTATGAACTATCAGTAGTTATTTTTAGTTCTCCCGGTTGTGGCAGTTTCATTAATCGGGTGACGGTGGTAGTGGACGACCCTGGCTGTAGCTGATGGATCAAACATGAACTTTACTTATGCTGTACGTATTTTTAGTTTGCCCACAATAATTTTTAATACATCGTTTAAAGCCTGGGTTGGCTTATAAGGTTGATAATCGCGGGTTGGCGCGAGATTATTTTTTTTTTGTAATTTTTAATTTTTTCTGGGTTCCTTCGATAAGCAATAAAACTAGCGAAAAAGTAACTTGCCGCAAGTCGTAAACCATTTTCTATGCACTAATGATAAAACCAACTTCGATTTACTGGTTTTTTTGGAGCATTTGGGAAAATGCGATATTTTGTGCTAAAAATCTACATTTTCTCAAATGCTCCCAAATAACAAATGAATCAATGTTGATTTTATCATAAGTTCATAGAAAATGGTTTAAGATTTGCGGCAAATTACTTTTTCGCTAGTTTTATTGCTTGTGGAATGCAGAAAAAATTAAAAACCACAAAAAATGTCTCACGCCAATCCTAACGATCTTTTCTGCAAGGCTTTTGATAAAACAATCTGTCTGTCGATGGTAAATGATGATGATGATGAAAATCTCTAGTCAACTTCAATGGAAATTTATATTTATTTTGTTCCAAAATAGATATCATTTTCCAGCAACCCGAATTGACGTTGACAAGCGATTTGATTGGAGATGAGCAGTGTACGAACAACCAGCTGTAGTTCTTGGAAATTTTCCACTGATAGTTGTTTTGTAGTATCCTTTTTAGGTTGTCTTACCAATCATCAGTCACCTTTTCAATTATCAACTTATGATGTTCTTACATTTTTTAAGCTTTCAACGTTTTCAATTGGTCAAACGAAGTTATATATTTTGTTTTAATCCTAAAGATAAAATTCAGCAACATATAGATTATCGTTTTGAAACTATTTCTATTTGTTTTATTTTATCGAATTTATTTGTTTAGGATCGAAATAATGTTGTGTTTAATAAATAAGTGTACGTGTAGGTAAGATTAGTATTGGTTTATTGGGCTGTTTCAATTGAAAAGTTTCAGATTGTTGTTGAAATAGGATGATTTTACTGTACATTATAAGTCAAGCCGCAGATATTCTTTTTGGCCACGTAAACTAACCTCGATTTCAAATTTTCGTTTTTGTGGCGTCGTAAGGGGGACCCCTACGTCCAGCAGTGGACATGTATGGGCTGATATGATGATGATGATGAAACCAACTTCTGATTTTATATCTAAGCCACGGGAAAATGGGAAGGCTTTTAATAAACTAATTCGCCTTTTAAATGCCAATACTTATTTTTAACTGTCTCGCGCTGATTTATACATCACTAACTAATTTACTAACTCAACCACGGTTTTTACAACTAACCAAAATTTTACATTTTACATTTTCAACATAATGTTCCTCAAAAAATAGTTCAAGCTTAAACTAGGAAATATCATATCTTAAAACTTATTAGATGCAAGGTGTAAATATTTCTTTCATTTTTTAATACTTAGTTACTAGAGCTACACTCATTTCGACGGACAACGTTTACGTTTGTTGGTGTAAATGTCCAAGACTTCCACGTCATGAAATATTAAGTTTTTTCTCTTTGAAGCTCGTGAATTATCTTAGTGGTTTGAAATTAACTAACTATTAAACTCGCCTTTATACGTTCTAATGTATATTCTTAATCCTATAAACCGAATACTTACTTACCAACCTTTATTGCTGTTTCTAATGCTTGTTGTAGACTAGACTTTATCAAAGTTGGAACATAAACTGAAGTCGTAAAATGTTCCTAATATGGTTCACGTAACAAGCCTTTTTAGTATGTACCTACGAGATGTAATCCACCCAAAGTTTTTTACTAGTAAAGAAAGAGCGAATTATTACCTAATCCGAGATGTTTAGGAGGAAGCACTGGTTACGTTAATATGCCGACTTGGTTTAAAGTGTACATAAGTCCTATGTTTAAAATATCAAGGACCTTACGTTTTGACCCCCGATGCAAAAAGAGGTCCGTTTATATCTACAGATGTTGAGCGTGACACACAGACACGCGCCTTAGCAGAAAAAAAATACAGTACAGTATGTATAAATGTATTTATCTACAGACAAGGCATAGGCTGACAGACACAGGCCTTGCTGGCGGAAGGTATTTATTTATGTACCTAAGGGGCCAGCGGCGGATGAGTTACCCATACAAACGTTATATCAAAATTATTTGTGATTCAAGCGATTCGATTCGCGATATTCGAATAGTATTTATCTAGGTTCCTAGTTGTTTTTTTTCAACATAATCGCCTCTATTGTAATGTAAGCAAATCGCATTTTGCATAAATTTACGTCGAAAATAACTTGTTTTCGTCGTCCTATTTGTTTTGTATTAAAAACAACAATATCTTACGTTTTCTTTTTTAAGAAACGTAGCTTAAATTCTCGAGTTACAGAATAACATAATACAAATTGTAGATGCGAGCAGCTGTCGCCGAATCTGGTGGAAGGTGCCGTGGGCAGCATCAGTTGAGATTACCCAGAGTGCGAGGGCTTACGCCTTCTATAAAAGTAAAAAAAGGGAGATGTGGCATTACCATCTCGAAAGTGGATGGCTCAAGTTAGGTTCAACTATGTTCCCTTACCTCAGTCATAGTCGGACCGGCGGCGCGGGCGGTGACATTTGTGTTTCGCGTGCTTGCTACGACGTATAATTTTGTGTGATTTCGACTAAATCACCACGACAATGCTCTCGTGTTCGTTCACCAGGTGTACAAATAGCTCTAAAACAAAAAACAAAGCGCAAGGCATCACATATTTTCCCGCGTAAGTAGATACACCAAACTTAAAATTTTCTGATAATCCGATACCTTATCATTATTTCATCTGTGAAACGGTACAGTTTTTGAGTGAGCGCTGGTAGAACGTACCGTATCTTCCTTTTTTTACTTTTATCGAAGGCTTACGCACTATAATACAAACCTTTAAAAAAGTACATGTCGTTCATAATGTTATTGTCTGGTTTTATAAACAAAATAATAGTAAAATAAATATTTCATGAGAATATTTTGTGGTTAAAAATAATTTAGTCCCTCGTGAATAAAATGTTCGTATTCTTCCAACACTAACTAGGTTCATGGTTAACTCGTTTCAAATTATATTTTTTGTATTAAACCAGGTCCTCACCATCATGGTCCTCTGCAGAAGCCGCGACGTCCACTGCGACCGCGTGTTCAGCATCACAGACGAAGTGTCCAGCTGCAGCGGTTGGCTCTCGACCATCATATTCAACTTCTGCAATAACACGTACAAAATCGTGAAGAGGGATACTTCGTTTATGTTAGGTGAGGCCTGGATCTCTATAGATGATATAACTATACCTACCTCGTCGATACTCGCGGCTTCGCAGGCTTTTTTTAAGTAGCCTATGTCCGTCCCCGGGATATCATTTACCTCCCTGTTGGATTTCATTAAGATCAGTTCAGTCATTTAGGCGTGAAAAGGTTACAGACAGACAGTTACTTTCGAATTTCTAATATTAGTAAGGATGGATTTATTATACCCGTAATCGTGGAGTGAATTTTTCAAAGTTCACTTATGAATACTTCACTATGAGCAAAAATTTGGCATGCACTCGCTGGGATTTAACTTATGGCTTTCGGATGTAGTCAGGTCGATTGCAACACCATCGACTTCTCATCTCTTAAAATAAAAAACCATGGGGGGTTCGCACATCATAGACAGACCTTAAGGGTAAACTAGTCAACGGCGCGAACTTGTCGGTAGGCGATGCCTTAACGCGCATCTATCGGCGCTACCGGCAGGCATTACCGGCAGTCCTCGCATTTCCTCATGGTATTTTACTGAAATGCCGTGCGCAATGCTGCATACTATTTCATATAAAGATATAGTAAATTCGACGACAGCAGGGAACGCCGCGTCTGCCGTGCTTCCAGGTGCGCGGTCACCTTATATGTAAATAGCTGTTACGCTACGCGCGCGCTAGAAGAAAGAAATCTCTAAAATAAAGCCATCGGGCTTTATTTTAGAGATTTCTTTCTCCTACTTACTTTAGTTATAGAAACGTTGAAATAAATTTATTTTGATGTAATACACTCAATAGTTTTTCTATAGGTACTGAAGCATTGATTCACTCCTAAAACGACCACGAGATTTTTAGCACAAGGGTTAGTATAGAAAAACTATGGAGTGTATTACATCAAAATAAATTTATTTCTACTTTTGAATAACTACACTATGTTGAAGCGGGCTTTATCTCAGAGTTTTCTCTCTTTTTATTGTCGCCCATTATTGGGCTAAAATCAGTGTTGAAATACAAAAGTTGGGAAACTTGTTTGTTATTTTAAAATTTATACTTTTTTTACTGTTTTGGGTATACTTTAGAAACATAGATGATGACAAGAAAAATTTACATTATCCTTAGTTTTGGAGGGTTACATCAAACAGTGTAGTAGTTACCCTTCCATGTCCATGGAAAGATGAGCGACTCGTGTAACCATAACAATACATCTAAATACCAACTTAACAAAAAAAAAAAAAAACTTCGACTTAATAATATAATCTTCTGGCTTTAAGAAAACCTAATATTTGATTGAATTTAGTAGGTATCCCATTAATCATTTGTTCGCTTTTTATTTACAATGGATTGGTTAGGTTAGGTATATGTTGACGTGAATCTGAATTGATGATTCAGTCCGTTTGTAGATTAGTCGCAAACGTGGTCTTGATTGATGAGCTTGTATTTCGTCTGGCTGTTCAAAGTGAGATTATGTATATCTTGTGTGTTGTTGTTGTAAAAGGCTTGTGTGTTGTAAGACGCTTCTGTTGGTAGAATGGATTTAAGGTTAAGTATGGGCGGTTTAGTTAAAAACATTCTACAACGAGTTTAGCTATGGTATTTCAGCCATTATGAGCCTTTGTCCGTGCTTCATAAAGGGGAGGCTGTGTCCAGCATTCTTGGAGTGACCGGCAGGTAGCTATTGGCGCTGCCGCGCACCCTGCGCATCAGTAACGTCGTACTCTTACGTAGGATCGCAGCGCATTCGTGAACATCTCTAAATATACTAATAGCACACTAAACATATATTATATATTCGAATATTTTCGATGTGCGGATATTTGTTAGATAGGTAGGTACTATTTTCAGTACAACGTTGAGTGGTGGATTGGACTGAAGTATTGCATAGGTACCTACATTTAGTTTCAGACCTGAAATTCCATACAAATAGGTTTATTTTTATACAGAAAACACTCGTGAAAAATCGTTGGCTAGTTTTTAATATAACTATAGCCCCTACTTAAGCATGTTAATCAATCATTGTTTTTTTTCCTACAGAGAAAATAGCACCAAAGAACCTCCAAAGAGAGCTTACCAGAAGGCGAATCCTCTCCGAAGGTCGATGGAGGCGTATCAGGAGACAGGTGGCGACGGAATGCTGCGTCAGGCCATGCACCGTCGGTGACATCATCAAGTACTGTCCAGAAGATGCTGAGCTACTGAAGAAAAACCCAGGGATATTTGACTGAAGGCTGTGAAATACGAAATCGGCTGGGCTAAGCTTAGGCCCGATTTCACCAAACGTGGACTCTATAAAAGATTATCTACCGTAAAATTACAACGTGACTTGTTGCAATGAACCTAGTTTGGTGAAATCGGCCCTGGTTTAATGAACTCGGATCATAAACAAAATCTCATACACAAAATGATCAGTCCAATGTTTCGATGCTGTTAGAACTGTTGGGAATAGTGTGGCAATAAATGTATTAATTTATTTTACACATTACCATTTTATTTACCCTATGGTATGGACTTAAAAATATTTAAGAGACGCTTAAGGTACATGAGACTTGAAAAAAAGATTTTTCAATTTAAACGCAATTGTCAAGATATCAGGTAAAGTCCGCGATGGGCGCTTAAGCAAGCGTAGTAAAGGCAAACACTGAAGATTCCTGGTATGGGATCTTAGCAATAACTCTACATAAGGAAATCTTTGCAACTCCGCTGGCATCTGCTATAGCTGGCGGCGCAGGAAACGAGCTTACCTAACTGATGTGTTCTGTTCAGTTGAAGTGGATTTGCAGGAGCTTAACCAGCTTCGAGATGGAAAGCAGGTTGGCAGTGACTTTTCTACCTGGCTTGGCTAGGTTTCTTCACGACTCGAAAACGTAGTGTAGGACACGAAGCGTTAGGTAGTGTAGTGGGGGAATTCCACGGAATTAAGCGCTTTACCATAACAATGGTATCATCTTAGAATGACACATTTTGGCATTTGACTATCGATGCGAGGGACCCGTGTCAAATGATCTCTCCGTGCAAATAACACCGCATTACCGCACGCACTATCTTAGAGTTTCATTCATCTATTAGACGATACTACAACAATGCCATTGTCATAGTAAAGCTATTGGTTAGCAGAATTCAGCCTCAGGTGGGATGACGATCTGTAAAAGGCTACTGGCGACTAACTGAAGACGGTGCGCTACGGCTCGTACTCTATATGCTCATTAGTGGTGGCCTATGTCCAACCGTGGACTAGTATGTGGATTCCGAAATTAGCATTCAGAAACGTCGTTAGTGCAAAAATGAATTTCTTAATCGAAGTAAATTGCAAAGGCCTTGCCAATGCACGTTTGATTGCATTTATGGCATGTTAACAAAAACTAGTAGATAGTAAATACTCAATTAGGTCAGCGTCGGTATGCACCGGTAGAGACCCGTTTTAAACCTGCAAGCGCTCCAAAGAAGCTTAGTAATGGAGAGTCTCTATATATCCAGGTAAAAGTACCTCACACGAAAAGCCTTTTACCCTGAGCACTTGTCTCGTAATAGCTTCTATAGGATACTATTGAAAAATGGTTTCCTAGTGCAATGAACATACTCTGTGATTTCCGGTACTTCCACGTAGTCAATCTTCTTAGTCCAGTGATTTGACCACGAGGGACTTTTATTTATTTATTTATTACCAAATTAAAAGTACAATACATTTTATAGTTTTTGCCAAACTGTACAACAGTTTGTCGGCAGTAGCTCTCGTGGACACAATAAACATAAATTGTAAATGTATCTAGCTACTTACACTAATTAATTACAGATAAAATTAATCACATATTCTAACTAGATTGATACATTAGTACCTACGTAAGATATATCCATGCTATATCTATGGTTTATAGGGAGCCCTAAAGTTTGCAACGCGAAAACCTACAGGCCCATCGATGTTCATACACGCTTATACCCTAGCTTCACCTTACTTTGTTCGAAGCACTGCAGCACTGTTATGTTTGAAGTACCTAATTAACATCCGATATTGGACTTTAGCATTCAAAGTGAAAACCGCACTGCATAACTTCAAAAGGTAAATGAGTCGATACTCGACGATCGCAAACATTGGAGGAAGTTTTGAAAAATGTTCGCGTTCGGAAAGCTAAGGTTAATTGCACTCAGAATTTATGGCAAGTTCTCTATAAGTTGCTTCTCTTGGCTTACAGGAAGTTTCAATCTTTTTGAGGAGTTTGAGGACTTTTTAACGACCTCAGGGGCGTATTGGTGTGGGCGACGATCCCACTAGTGAATTTTGAATTTTGAGTAGGGTGGGCGATGGTCCTCTGCGACGGAGAGGTAGCGTGTTCGATTGCTGCGTCGGAAAAAATATTTGTTCTAGGTGCAGATGGATCTTTTTAATTTGAAATTAGTCCTGGTTCTGGGTGGCGAAAGTTTGTATTTCGGTGTAAGGGACTCCGTCTAAGAATTTGATATCGAGCATGGAGCGCTCCATGGTTCTCTGCGCAAACTACTGCAAGCCTTTGCTCGGAGGTAGACAGTACCTCGCCGAGCCTCGCCGAGCCAAATTTCATTAAGAACCGATCAGCCGTTTACGCGTGAAAGCCGAAAGGGTAACAAACCGTCAGACTGAATACTTTCACAACAATATCAGTATGGATTTATAAGGGTTGGTATCTTTATATCCTTAAAATACCTAAGAATAGTTAGTAGTTATCAAAATGAACATCGAAAATGGCACCCTAAATTTAGTTCAGGTTGTTTATTATACGTCAAATAGTAGGTCGTTTACTGTGGGTTGATGTCAGCTCACAACTGACTGACTCCACGTCAAATACGATTTGAGCCAAAAATCGCTCAATTGTATTTAAGCGTATTACGCAGGATAAGGGTATGTTCACATGGGAATCAGGGATCAACTGAAATTGCTGGTCAACCGCAAAACAGGAGTTATCCATAATAGGTAAGATTGTAACGAAGGCGTGGGGAATAGCTATCATTTCTAGGGACTGGTCCTTTCCAGAATCTAATAACTGGAGGATTGCTAAGGAGAAAATCAAAAGGTACATATTCCTAACCATATAAAACGTACCTACTAATACGTTTTGGCATCAAGTACAAGCCCAACTGCACCTGCCAATTCAAACAAACAAACAAAAGGTATGTATTTTCGGAAAAATAACACACCAAATATAAACTTTCCTTTTATTTTTGTATCTACACAATTATAGTAACTAATGATCGTAAGTTTGAATCCTCGCTCTAATTAGGAGAATCTTGTTTGAAGATGCGAGGGATCCCAGCTTCGACTTAATAACAAGTACCTATTAGTTTTATTACCTATCGTTAACTAAAACTATGACACAACTATGAAAAAAAAACAGTGGAAAAGGAACCTGTTATGCGTGTGTATGTGAAGGATTTTGAGTGTGTAGGTGTGCCTGAGCTGACCACTTTCAAGAGTCTGGTTTTCTTTATTTTTCCTAGATTCAGACAAAAAAAACCTAACTATTTATGTCTGAAACTCATTTCGACTTCTGTTTTCAGTTTAAAGAATAAGTATATTTTCTCAAAAGAACATAGTTCACATAAATGAGAATGTATTACATTATTCTTATGCTTGCTATCTTAACTAATTATTATATAATATTATAATTGTAAAAGGTATACATAAGTAATTAGCTAGTAGGTTAAGTTTTAGTTCTTTAATTACCCCTAAAAATCTCTAAAGTTCTCATACTTCAGTATTTTCACAAGCTCTTCTGATTTTATCGCTCTAGTATTAGTGCCTTATCAAAAGTTGATAGAATTAGTTGGTATTGGTAATAAAGCACAGACATGATTCTCAGAAAAGTAGGAAACTATCCATAAAATTGCTTCACTACTGTTTTTATTGCTCTTCCAACGTTTCTATACGTATGTTCAAATGAATTTTATGTATTAATTTTAGATATTTATTTCAGTTGTTCTGGGTGTTTTCTATTTACAAAAAAATATCTATCTATCTATTATTTGTACATATTATGTATATCAGCTACCTAGTAGATACTCATAACAAAAGCTCTGCTTAGCTTGGGGACTAGCCCCAGAGTTTGAATCTGTGTGGAATTATCCAGCATTTTTTAATATTTTTTTAATGTTTCTATTAAAACTGTTTTGTTAAAGGAACGATCATCATATTTAGCGGTAATTCCTGTAGAAAATGTTTTTACATGCAATGCCACTATAACCATAGCCTTATTCTCTGAAGGGGCCCTATAAAAGATGTCACCTCCAGAGATTTGCATACACCTGTAAACTTTCGTTTAACCCACCAGGCGAGATTAAAGGTAAGTGTTTTGTTCAATTCACTGGTGATTTTGCGATCCATTGTTAAAGTCATTGACAAAAATCAAGGTAAGTAGGTGTTTTAGTAGGAAGGTAAGTACCCGCAAAATAATACCTACCTTTGTCGGTATCTATAGCTACATTTCAGCATAACATTGCGTGATACTTGTTTTTGTTGCATCGACATAATAGAGAAGGTAGAAGTCGCGTAAAGATTGGGATTAAAAATGGCAGCCTCTATTATGCTGTCTCGCTTAGATCACATTTAATCGAAAATAATCTGAGCGGGATAGAGTGAGAGAGGCTGCGATTTATTAAGTCTTGGTAAGCGAAGGCTCAAAGTTTGAAAAATATGGAAAGCAATAAATTCGTTGGTTATGTTATCTGAAATTTCATGAACACGCGCCTTAGCTACGTATATTGAAGTAATTATGAAAGGAAATGCAATTACTTTGACCGATCCAATACCACTCTGCTTCAATAATCGGTGAACTGATTCCGTTTGAACCAAAGATTCTTGTGTGATGAATTGGTTCAAGCCGGAACGTAGGCTACGTTCCGGTTTGAACCAATTCATCACATTAGCCAGAGATGGTTTGCCTTCAGACAAATGCTTTGCAGCCTCTATGCCGGCCACACAACAATAATTTCATTCAATAGGCTTCTGTTGGTATAGTGTAATCCGCATTGAAGGGCGGAACAATACTTTAAATTATAATTTGATGATTACGAAAAATAAAAACCGGCCTCAAATTTCCAAGCGTCCAGCCAGATAATTTCTAAGCCTATGAAGATAATTGGTGCAAGTACCTTTGCTCCAATAATCGAAGTTGCCATTGGTGGCCACCAAAACCTATTTTCAATTCACTGCCTAAACTAAATAAACTATTACAGAGGCATTAAACAAACGCTTATAGGTAGGTATCACAAACTGTGCGATGGATTTTTGAAACTTCCTTTGTTAAACGGAATAATAAGATAAAGTAGGTGGCGGCGGTAGTTTGGGTCGGGTATGCGCCTTAATACGAAACGAAACTTATGAATCAAATGGAAAATTATTTCGTTATTGTATGTAGAATGAGCACGAGGTGGTCACAAAATTTATTGATATTTGTCACGAAACACTAAATAAACTGTGCACTAAGTAATTTGAATTCGGTTTCCAGTTTTTTAAAACAATCAAATTACTATGTGTGTCATTGCTTCACTAGGTACTATAGTCGTAATCACAAAAGGAAACATACCAAGTAGAATTTTCAGGTCGTCGATATCAGTAAACTTGGGCTTCAAGCCTTCAAGGTATTCCTAAAATAAAATTATTTATAAAATCGTTTCTGTAGCGTTCCGGAAAAAATATAGGTAATCTCTTCCCTCCCTTTACCGTAAAAAGCTTTTTGTGATAGTTTTTAGCAGTGGGTTATCGGAATACAAAATCATTTGCTCAAATCTTGACTTCGAAGGTGGAGTAAAATATTTACGTAGGACTTTGCTTCAAAATTTATCAATCTCGTACGGTTTCCAGATACCAGACTTAAATCAAAGATGAAGTTCGTCGTTGCTTTGTTCTTGCTGTCCTTAGCCAGCGTGATGCCTCAGCAGACTCCAGTGGTGCTTTGTGGGCGGCAGCTAGCCAATGCGAGAGCACTGCTGTGTTTAGGAAAGAGGGAGTACGTCAACAAACGAGGATCTGTACACAATAATATGATTGGTAAGTGTATACCTACTCCAGCACGCGACTTTGTACGCTTTCATGTTTCTTCGTTATAAACTGTAGCCTTCTTCTGGTAGAACCCCTTAGTCGTATTTTACGAGATCCATGCACAGAGTTGGAGCAACGGCTTCCTTCTATATTGAACATCTCCACTGCAAATCCCCAGCCCGCGTGCTCAACCTTGCGTTTTAGCATTACATACCTACCTTCTAATGCCACCGCACCGGTGCTTATCAAGGGAGGCCCATGGCCAGCCTATATGTTATTCCAGATCTAAACCTCCATCTACACAACATATCAGGCCGCTTCGTCAAGTAGTAGGTACTTCTAGCGTTCTTTGTCCGAAAATCTCAAAATATTCATAGGAAGTGACTTAGCAATTCTTTGGTTCCCTAAATGCACTTTCACTTTATTAATTTTTATTTAGCCTTAATCACTATTTATATGACGCTTATACATTTTTCAGTAAGTGCCTGTTTTAATACAATCAAGGTTTTTTTACATGGTTTAAGAGACAAATTAAACTTTCACATTTTGTATCAAGAAGCTCTAGGCTCTATGGTAGAGTTTTTTCAGGCCCTCGTCCCTTACGATTATCAGTGTAAAGGTATTAAGGCAACAACGTCGTTTATAATGTTAACCAATTTGTTCACCCTTTTAAAACTTTGCCACTTGAGAAAAGCCTTCTAAGAATTTGTAACTTACGCCAAATGCCTACAGCAAAAAGTTGACCTCATTAAATACCAAAGCAAGTTTTGCAATAGCTAACCCTTAGGTGAGTTACGCGGCTTACGCGTTCACTGAAACTGTGTTATGTAAGTGGGTTGGAGGGAATTGAAAAATGTACACCTAAGTGTAGGTCCGTACTATAGTATACTTAAGTAAGCCGAGTTAATAAGGTAAGTTAGAGCTCTTGTACTTTCACGACAGTATCCTAACGGTACGGCTATAATACCGCACGGCTAAGAAAACGAGTCGTGAACAAGATGCCCAGGCTAGCATGCCGTACGGTTAAGAAATCGTGCAAGCTTGAATATGACACGGCAAAACCATAGGACAAGTCAACGGATTTTTTTCTTTTTTGGATAATGCCTAATTGCCGCCAAGGATAGTCCGACGTAGTCGCGGCGCGCCGGAGGGCAGGCACGGCGCCGAAACTCGCTTAATTTCGGCCACGGCGGCGGCCAGTCACAAGGAAACTGTAGCCATCTGCGCAGGACATCGTCAAAATTTGGGAGTGGGAGCTCGTAGCACAAAGTTGCTGAAAAATGTCGCCCGGCGTGACGTCACGCGGAACTTTAACTGGCTATATCTTCAAAATTTAATATTAAATTGACAAAAGAAAAAATACGCGTCCAATGTCTTCTGATAGTGCGCTAGTTAGATTGGTGGACTGATTAGAGTTTATTAAGAAAATAGTCTATTGCACAAAATACGTTCAGCATTAGGTACACGTTCATAGTTCTTATTTGATTTCACTTAAGCTAAATGTCAATTCAACGCTTATACTGAAGAATCCCTGGATTGTTTTATCACATTAATACCTATATAAATGCGAAACATTGGATGGATAGATGGATGTTGGTTACTTCTTCATGACAAAACTACTAAACTGTTTTGGCTGAAATTTAATACAAGTAGTTCTAGGCCTGGAATAAAACAAGGGCTACTTGTTATCCCATAAATCAGTTCCCATGGGATAGAAATAACCTTAAAACATTTCCATAGAAACAACGCGTGCGAAGCAGGGGGCAGAAACTAGGAGCGTTGATCGCGCCAACGAGTTTGGTCTAAACAGGCGATCCACGTTTGACTTCGTCTATAATAACGAGATTGGTCAAAACAGGCGATCCACGTTTGACTTCGTCTATAATAACGAGATTGGTCAAAACAGGCGATCCACGTTTGTTTTTGCCTATAATAAACGTTTCTCATAAAAATCTATTTTGTTTTGTATCTATTATCTTTCAGAAGGCCTCCCAGAAGACAAAGAGGATATGGACTGGCCTTGGGGCGGCCGCCGCGAAGCGCTCACTGCCAACTGGTCCCGCTACAAGCGAGGAGGCCTCGTCGACGAGTGCTGTCTGAAGCCCTGCACTGCTGACGTCATCCTCAACTATTGTTAGACTACCCGCAAATGTTCCTTTATGGTAAATCTAAATTATCTATGGCTTTGGTATACCATTGAGGAAATAATCAGCTATTGTGAGACTACCCGAAAAAGTTTCTGTATGGTAAAGCAATGTTTCTTTAATTTTGTTTTACTATCGAGGAAAAAAGTTTTGATTTTATTACGTTAATGTTGTTGCCATCTAGTATTTTTATTGTAATGGATTTCTTTAGGTTGTTAATAAAATATATACCTGTCTTATAAGATTTTCAACTAACCATTATTATTTTCGAGGCCTTTTCCTCATATGTGTTGGTTGGCACAACACGTGTGTTTTCTCCTAACACTTCTATCAGCCCAATCCTTTCGTTAGCATCTATTTCCTAAAATAAACTAAATGAGCTTAATCTATGTAACGAACTATGGTAAAAACAACTACGCGATGCAAATAAACACCTGCCAAACTCGCTGTAGAATGTTTGTAGACAAATTGCCCATACTTAATCTAAAATTCAGTCTTTAGCCACGTCTGTTTATACGCATTTTACATTACTTTGTTGATTTGAGATCCTTCTTTCAATAAATATTGCTTACAAATATCTGAAACTCGACGCAAACCGAGTGAATTTTAGTTGTTTGTGTCGTGGTTTGTGTACAATCATTCCACATCGAGTTTGGTTAGTGTATGGGTACAAACAAAGTATACATGTCTAAAAAGTAAAAATTTACGGCTTACGCTAGCCAGTATAAGTTCGGTTTCTCATAAAGCTTAAATACCTTGATCATTCTAATAACTCTCGGAAAGTTGATGAAACCACAAAGAACCCGGTAACTTCACAAAGGACAATAATTTCCCGAGCCGTTCAATGAAAGCAAAGAACAATACAGAACAACTTTGATAGCTTTGAGAAAACTGCTGATTTTCTTATTAAGTTCTTGGCAAGTTCCTACTGTCTGGCAAAGGCGATCGAGTTACCTGCATTTCTGGATTCTTACTTTGCCTCTAAATTTTCTACAACTGAACTTTCTAACCAGAAGGAATAAAATTGTACAATGATAGGTACCCAATGAATGCCTTGGCTGTCGTGGCGTAGGAATTGACCCCCGTGATTGTCGTAAGAGTTGACTAAGGGAATTTACTTAACAGGTACTTGGCAATAGGTTCCTTCTGTATATTTTCCACAAATCTACTGCGATCACGAAACCGTCTGCCAAGTGTGGTGATTATGGGAAGACCCCCTTGTTTGGGGAAGGCACGATCAGCAGTGGACATAATATTGTGTTAATGAGGAAAAGCCTAACAACATAATTTTCCTAGAAATTGGTACATGACCGAAAAGCTTGCACCGCAGTCGCGTAGATGGTGCTACGTAGTTGCGTAGATGATGCTACGGAGTTGCGTAGATAGTGCTACGCAGCTGCGTAGACGGTGCTTCGCAGTTGCGTAGACGGTGCTATGTCAAGCCACTGTCCAACCGCTGTGCACGGAGAGGCTACGCAAATGTGTCTAGCTGAAAATAAAAGTGAAAACTTAGGAGTGCATACATATCTGAGCAGCTGACTGTACCCACCTTGTCATAGCTGTAAGATACATTGCTTCACTGAATTATATCCACGTACCTATATGAAGCCTCTCGTATCTATGTTATAGTAATCAACCTCTCATAACCATATCCACTAAGTTCATGCATATATTCCTATTTTTCAGACCCTTTTAGCTAATTACACAAACTCAAATAAACGAGAGAGCTAATTAGGTGAATATCTCACAAAACCTACTACTTTCATGTTTCGTCAAGGATGTCTTAAATAACGAGGGAAAGGAAATATTTGGTTTGTCTTAATAATAATATGAGAATGTTTGTTCAGCCATTGTGAGCATATAAAAGCCCTTAGCACACAGTTAAAGAGGGTGAACCGATGGCCGGAAAGGAAATACGAATAATTAGGATATAGAACATAATGTAAGAAGTTTTTCATTTGCTTAAGCATCTCTGATCAAACCTAAATGTTCTCTATATGAAACATCTTAAAAAAAATCTAAATGACTTTATTTTTGCAATCAGAATATCCGTTGGAATAAAATAGTAACATTTTTGTTGTTTTATTTAATAGTTGGGTCTGCCCGCGGCATAACACGCGTTTTTTCGCGATAAAACGCGGTAGAACAGATTGAGTTACTGTGTTAATCTATATTTACTATTTTCAATTAATTTTCATGTAAAAATCATCTAGAATAATCTTCGATACATTCTATGTCAGCTCGATGAAAATATAAACTTTCGTATAAGTCCCTATATTTTTCGAGTCGACAGATTCGCATCTACGAGTATAACTGTAAAAGAAAATGTGTCTATGAAATATTGCATTCAGTCATTCAGACCTCATTCACTAACCTTAGGAAACTTCATAGTCATGCATGTGCCAAATAACAAATAAATTAGTGGAAAAGGTATAACTATTATGCCTACTGACTAGCAGTAGGTGAATAATGAATACTATAAAATAAATAACGTAACCGAATACTTTGATAGTAAAATATCTACTATTATTTGACCACAAATGAACCGAAGTAGATTCCGTTCCGGCCACAAGAATTTATTGTTTTCGAGGGTCGAGCCAGCCCTATAAATAAGTACAACTCTAGATTTACTCGCAAGGAAAGGATTTAAATTGGCTAAACCATTTTTGCTAAGTTACGTTGGTAATCAAGGGTTATCTATTGCTGAGTCAGGCGCCGTTGTAGGATAAAAATTCGTTGCTCTATTGGATATAATGCTCATAGCACTTTACAGATTCCACAAAATGCGGGTAAATTTATATCGATGCGTTTAGATTTCGGGTTTCAATAAATTTATTTCTTTAAAAAACTAGAGGTTAAGTAGAGATGCCGTTTCAAACGAAAAATCTATGAAAAAACCGTTTTTCATATTTTTTCGCCTCGTGGTTTTTTTTCATTGGTAATTCTGCTATTCGTGGATACAAATCCAAGAAATCAAAGATCATTAAAATTGGTCCAGCCGTTCTCGAGTTATACTTAAATGTATAATTAGGTCTGTTGTTATGGTTCACATAAAGTAGGTACTAATCGTAAGACTGAGGTAGGAAACGCCACACTAAAAGAATTTAGTTATTACTGCGAAGACAAAAATATTAAGTAGCTAGATTACATATAATAATAACACATTGACTTGTAACTCGTTCTGCTTGCTCTCAATAGGTCATGGCTGAAAATCAGTGCTTTTGCTTCTTTAGCAAAATATTACACTGAGCCAAGGCCTTTTTGACATACTGCAGCACACATAGACACCTTACCTAGATTTAATTATTGTTGTTTTTTTATGTCACCTATATTTTATTATTGTCTGTTTTTAGTAATGTACCTCCTGTAAAATTGTTGTATTTTGTATGTGTGTGTCTGAAGTTGCAAATAAAGTCTTTATCTATCTATCTATCTAGGTGGTGTAACTAACCCGACTTTTGTTTTATATACAAGAAATGAGAAAGAAGGTGTTATTGATTTTCTCTTCACTTAATTTTTTTGTCCAGTAGAGAAAGATAGCTTATTCTTCAGCTTTTCTCACTTATGAGAACAGCTCTGAGGTTGTTTAATATAAAAATAGAATTAATGTATTTTTAATATAATTTTTAATCTGACTCCGGATATAATCTTTTTATTGCAAACTTACTTAAAAAAATACTCTTTATTACATTTTACTATTTTAGATGTGAACTGTATTGCTAGAGGTCCAATGGGATTGATTGAAATAAAATATCAAATCACGTATTATTTATTCTACTGGGAAAAAGCTTTTGATGACCTAGTTTCAATCTCACCGATTGATATTCATGATCTACGATTTCACAAATACTTGATTCAAATTCTTGGAACGAAAATCATTTGAAAATAAACCGACGTAAGCAAAAAATATACTCGATAGTTATTTATACCCCCGATGTGGTGGGCATATGTGGTGGGCATATACGCTGGGTTGTTTGGTTCGTAAAAACTTATATTCGCATTTATCTCCGAAATGGATGAACCGATTTTGTTTATTTTTAGGGTTCCGTACTTCAAAAGGAAAAAAGAGCCCTTAAAGGATCACTTTGTTGTCCGTATGTCCGTCTGTCAACCCCCTTTTCACAGAAACGCGTATCGAGTTGAAATTCACATCATATAATCAGGTTCGTAATCTCTTGGAACCGCGATATAAATCAAACTTCTAAGTCAACGCAATCAAAAGTGACAGCCGTTTATGCCCAAATTTTTGAATATTACAAGGGCAACATGCACACAAAACCTATAGGTTACACATTGTTGACCTAAAATCATGAAATTTGGGGAGAAGCAAGTTCTTATAGCACAAGTAAAGGTAACAATCCGGAAACATGAAATTCGTTGTTTATTCACAGATAAAATAATTTTTGAATCTGGCCATGGACCAAAAACCTATAGGGTCTCGTTGACCTATAATCATGAAATTTGACAAGAAGCAAGGTCTTTTAGCACAAATAAAGAAAAAATTCTAAAAACTTAAATTTCTTGCATATTCACAAAAAAAATGTTTCATTACTTACGAGTACAAGTTTGTACGGAACCCTTGATGCACGAGTCCAACTCGCACTTGACGTTTTATTTTTGTTAGAAAGTGAATGTTTCTGGCAGTGTTCTGTAGATGTTCAATGAACATGGTGAAGTAGCCGGTTATGATTTAAAGTAAAATTGTCGGAGTTTTAAGTTTATTATTTTATATTTTTTTGTAAAATTGTAACTAATACGTAAGTAAAGGTCTGACGTTATGTTTAAGTAGACCAAACAATGAAGTATTATAGTTAAGAACAAAGCACTGAACTGTCCGAAGGGTAGGTACCTACCCAAGCATTGGGCTTAGCCAAATGCTACACATGCTGAGGTGGGGATCCTTTTTACCCTATTTTTATTAATATTTTTTTTTATTAGTTTTTCTTGTTCTTTGTATAGTTTTAACTTTAATAGTAGTACCTACCTCGTACAATACAATACAAAAGCACTTTATTGTACACCAGAAAAAAAACATTATAAAAAGACAATTACGATGGGCGGCCTTATCGCTTAGAAGCGATCTCTTCCAGATCCTCTCCTCTTCTTAGTATGTAAGTATGTTTGTTTAAAAATAATTTTATATAATTTTTGAGTAAATTTATATTTTTCTTCTTCTAAACATTTCTATTTTTCCGAAATAGAATCTTCCAACCAAAATCCATTTATTTCATGAATAGCATAAACGAGGCAATAAGACGTATTTACATAAATACAAAGAACCATTAGCGTTATTAAGAGGGTTCACGCCTTCCATGCGCAGTTTGGCTCAAAAACAGTACTTTTCAAACTCGTTATTTTCATGAACCAGTTATCTTACACTATAAGTTAATTAGTAATAATTTTAGGAAATTTCATTGTCGAAAAAGTTAGTTGAGAAAATATTTGAATTAATATAGTATGTACGCGTTCTATGAAAATAACTTGTTAGAGGTTTTCTTAATTTCCCTGTCAGCATCAGTTTCGAAGCTCAAAATTTTATGAAAATACTGACATATCTAATAAAAAAAAAATGATAACCAATAGATAAAATCCTTGGGAAAAAAGTTAGTTGAAAAAATATTCGGTTTTGGTATCGTACTATGAGAAATTAATTTACAAAAAATGTGAAATTTTACGAATTTCAAATGACTTTTTCAGCGATATAACTTATTTAATTTACTATAATAATAGCTTACTAATAAAGTAGAGAATCGTCTTTAAAATCATGCATTTAAAATTTTAAATATTTTGTTGTTATTAATTTTCTGTGAATTTTTTAAAACTACTATAAAACGCTGCGCGCAAATCCATTCAAATCAGTCCGCCGCGAGGCTTTCTAGAGTGTGGTCATGTCGCTCGGCGCTCTGACTGACCTGTGTTGACCTTTGTCGTGCGTATAAGGCGAGCGGACTTTTATAGCGCCCTCGAAACATTTTGGTACTTTGGTAAGTAATTTTTTTTATTATTATATTTGATGGCAAACATAATTGTAGAATGTATTAATATAGACAAAAATCATATTTCAGACATAATGGGAAA
Source organism: Eupithecia exiguata (assembly GCA_947086465.1). NCBI lineage: Eukaryota > Metazoa > Arthropoda > Insecta > Lepidoptera > Geometridae > Eupithecia > Eupithecia exiguata. The sequence continues at coordinate 8,667,506 of OX352233.1, forward strand.
TAAAATGAAGTTATTTTTTGCGAAGAAACGAAAGCGCAAAAATTAGCAAACATGGAAAATGCAAGAGCTAAAAGGTTAGTATATACAGGGCGTCCCACGGATATGCCACATGGAGGAAAAGTAACTTGAATATTGTAGATGGAACATTTTACTGAAAGAAGACATAACTTATTTGAATTTAAAAAACAATTTAAACTGCATTTTTAGATATTTAAATAATTACATGGTTGAACCTGGAATCGAACCTGTTACACGAGAAAAATAATCATACCGATCGAAAGGCTTCAATTTAATTTACCAAAAACCCTATATATTTTTGTTGATTGGAGGCTACGAATACAATAATAAGTCAGGAAGTCTAATTCAGAACAAATTCCACACAAAAAGTGGGCCGTGCTTCAAATCAAAAGAATGTAGGTATGATTCGAAATAGGAATCACTTCAGATTGGTTCGCGCGCCTGCTGCAATGGCTGCTATGACAGCTGAGTAATAGCGGCGTGGACGTTGTTATGCAATAAGAGGACCGGACCAAGTCAATAACAAAATAATATTTTGGTAAAATGTTTATCACTCTACAGGGTGTTTTTTTTTTTCAAAATGAAAATGCAAAATGAGGTCAGACAACTTTTTACTTCATTTGGAAGGATTTTTCCTTGATGAAATATTGAATCGATAAAATTTAGATATTTTTCAATGAAATTGAAATTTATTATGCTTATTTGGTATTTTTAGTTTACCTGCCCATACGATTCGGAAAAATAAGTGGGTAGCTAACAAGTGGACTAAAAACATTAAATTAATCATATTTTGCGGGACAAAGAGTTCACTGAATTGTTATCCAAAAATATATTTATTTATTAACAGACGAGCAGCCAGTGGCTGATGTGTCTATTATCAGACAGTGTCGAATTTAGTTATTGCGTAATTTTTTTAGTTTGTCAATTTTGTCTCGTAACCAGTTGTCGAGTTTATTCTTGAAGGCGTATATTGATGTGTGATATAGGGTGTTTTATTTTTTCAGGGCCACTGAGAGGAAGTCTGAAACCGTGAGAGTTATCAAAAAGCGATGTTAATAGTTACGTGATTGATTTTGAAAATAATAAGTTCTTCGTTAAAAAAGACAAAACTTTTTTATATTTTTGGAAAAGTAAGCATTTGTAAAAAAAAATTTTTTTCTCTTTTTGCTTCTAAGTTGATAATAAATAAATAAATTTACGACGCCTATGTGCCTTAATGGTTGGAACACCTTCAAAATTGATTTTTTCTAATGGGGTTATTTAAAGAATCATCTGTACAAAAACAGATTTATCACACTGTGGACAATCAATATCATTTTGAACATTTATTAAAATAAATTCAAGGTTATTGCGCTTATTTTGATTTCCATCGCCCAGTTTTTCTACAAATATGACAGAAAGTATTTAAAATCTAACGTCCGTGCGTAGATGCGTTGAATCCGACTGTCAGTGCTACCACTGACAGTCGAAAGACGGACGTTAGATTCTATCTACATAACCCTGCAAAATGTACTACATATATCTGACCAAACTAAAATCACTACTTTCAGCTTTTTTGAAGAGGGTATGCAAGAAAATTTTATGTCAAAAAGCTCATAACGATAAAAAAATATGACAAAAGAAGATAGATTTCTTTGCGTATAGTCTGAACGTTTGTACTTTCAACTATACGACAAACAACCTTTTCTCGAATTCGTAGTCTAATTTATAAATTTTCAAATTTGAAGGTTTCATTTTGAAAAAAAAACACCCTGTATAGTAAAAAAAAGCATTTGACCATATAATTGTTTCGTTATTGACTTGGTCCGGTCCATTTATTGCATAACATCGTCCACGCCGCTATGACTCAGTTGTCATAGCTGCCATTGCAGCAGGCGCGCGAACCAATTGAAGTGATTCCTATTTGAATTATCCATAGTTTTGATTTGAAGCAGCGCCCACTTTTTGGTTGGAATTTGTTCTGAATTAGACTTCCTGACTTATTATTTATTCGTAGAATAAAACATTTAAAATGTTGTAAAATAAACTCGACTTTATCCGTACCAAGTGTTTTATTTGTACCTACTCGTAACAGGCTGAAGGTTTATTAGTCACTTCTTTACTTTAGTCTACATAGCGAAGCGACAGAAATCAAAAGTACCACTTTATTTCCGTGACAGTGTTTTATTTTAAGAATTTGGCCTTTTCTAAGTGTACATTTTTGTATTTATGGAAATAAACAATTTTTGATTTTGATTTTATTTTAACACGTAAATATGTCATCTGTCTAAGTTCAAATTTAAATTAAATAATTGCTATATCAATTTCACTCGAATGGATCAAAGTGCTAAGCTTGACTATACCACAATAGAACGCGCCAGCGCAACTCACACAGTCACGCTCGCTTCTGTGTGGGTTTGAATTACCTAAACTTGACATCGCGCGCTAGGCGTAAAGGCTCTTAAATCATTGAATAAACACAGAGCACTTTATTAAAAACCGTTTAAGCATAATGTGCCAAAAGTAAACATTATGCTTCGCCCGGATATTAAAAGGAATATCTTCCAAAATGATCTTTCTTCGGAATTCTACCCTACCACTATGTGTACAACGAATAATACAAACGGAGTTTGTACCCCATTTTGTTTATAGAAGCATATCAATTAATGTAGAGATAAACCATTTTTAACATGCACGCCTAATCGTACCAAGAAGACGTTTTGCTTTAATATTCCGCCACAGAAGTTAAATAAATAATACTGGACAATCCAAACAGCATCATCTAGATAAGATAGATATCTTCTGTGGCGGTGTTGAAGCATGGCATGAAGATTATAATTTTTCTCATTTTAATTTCACTAACGCCTGAATAGTCAAACGCAACTCATCTTTAAGCTTGTCTCAAGTGACTTTTTTTGACAGTTTTCATGAAAATTTGTCAAAAAGTCTTGACTAAAGAGTTTGAGTGTTCTGGCGTTAGTATACAAATGTTTTATTCTAGCTGTTTATTGTGTGGATAGGTAAAAACTAAAGTGTATTATAATGAATAGGTAAAAACAAAACTTCGTCTGTAAAAAGCGGGCTCGCAATAAATTTCTTCAAGGAAATAACTTGGTTGAAACAACAAAACGAGGTTTAATAACTTTATTCTATTAAATTACGCTTCATAATCTTATAAATGTTTGCTCTAACTGTTATTCCATCAATTATTGGAATTTCACTAAATTCTATATAATATTTATTTTATACACTTATTTTAACAATATTTTATTTACACATTTGTTTTTTTTGACACGAGGTACTTACCTACATAAATTTTATTATCAATATTAGATATTAAGTTCTAAAACAAACTAAACATAACCTCTTTCGTAAATATTACAGATATTTACATAGATTTAGTTACGTACTTTCTAAACAAACTTAAAAATAACAGTGACCGCATATAAACAGTTAGTCAGTAGTCTACAAAAATGATTTCAAATAAAAACTCACAACAATGTTCATGGTTAAAACTAGTGTTGGTTTGGTTCTACAGCCCGACGACCAGAGCGACCAGTCCGGGCTTTGTTCTGGTCATGAACTCGCAGGTACATCTAGAATAAAAACAAATAAATAACGTTATTTACAATAGCATAAGGCTGCGTTTCAACCCATATATGCGAGGTATATGTGCAAGGATGCGTAGCGAGGGACGTGTTTGTTAAAAACCGATAGAATCACATGGTCATTTAGGTACCTAGCCTCACTCAGTGCAGCACTAGTAGAAACGGCTCAGTGGAGAACTAGTGGAAACGGTTCAGCGCGGAGCGAGGTTTTTATACATACAAACAAGGGAAGGATGTGCAAGGGATATGTGCTAGGGACGGACGGGAGCAAAAAATTGCTCGCTTATCTGAGACCTCGTCGCACCGCTCAACTTGCTCGTACATCTCTGATGGAGTGAGAGAGAGAGAAAGAGTGAAGTCACTCTGACAGCGTTGCTACGCATCCTCTCTTTGCTCAGCTACCTCACACATCGCTGGTGGAAACGCAGCCTTAGAGATTTTTATAATATAGTAGGTATCAGAGCAGATATATTATATCAATCAGAGCTTTTTAAGCTGTTTAGAAATTATATAACGACCAACTGTTGGACAAAAGCTAAAAAGTAATGTGTCTCAGACGTATGTCGCCCACAGCTGGACATAGGTCTCCTAAGGTCTATGTTAAGGGGGTACTCTGTCTACTCTTAACTTTTTGGAGGAATAACCCTTACGGTGTTTTCTCACGACACCACACGTCAAAATGCGGTGACGACTCCGGGCGTCATACCCTTCTATGAACCTGTCATGCTGTGCGGTGTCGTTGCGTGTGTAAACAGTTCATAGTAATGTCTTGCCTCGTGTGAAAACGCCGTAAGGGTAAAATATATTGACGTATACATGGTGTCCCGAAACTCAACGTCAAGCCGAAAACAGAAGACAGGTGAGTTCATGAAGACCCAGAAAAATGCATAGAAAAGTTTGAAGGCAGAGAGTTTCTGATTTTCAGTAAAAAGTCTATAACTCAGAAACCATTGGAGATAGACCCATAAATTTCTTGTTTTTCTGAGTTGTCATGAACCCAGCTATCTTCCGTGTTCGGCTTGACGTTGAGTTTCTGGACACCCTGTACACGTAACGTATTTTTTTATCGTGAATCGTGTGAATCGTTCATTTGACCAAAATCTCATCTGATGGTACCGAAGTGACAATGTGGCCGAAGACGTACCCTATCACGAAAACACTAATAAAATAGAAAATATTTACTTTACTAACTAAAACACCTTGTAATTTTAAAACAATATGTTATTTTTTTACAACAACTAAGTCTACCTCTGAAAAAAAATTAACGACATCTTACCCAAGTTTTGCATTTGATGTTGACTGAGGACGACCACATAGTTATCTTCATCAGAGAACGTATCTTCTGTCCTATAATCTGTGGTGACGACTGCTTCTGTACCTGTTGATAAAAAAAAACACCCTTGTTACACGAAAAGTAAGTAGGTACCAAACATTCAGGGCCAGACTCCACCAAAGCTGAGATAATCGGAGAAAAGATGTGTTTTAAACAAGCAATAGAACGTCGTCATTCACTCATCTCGTCTCCGCTCAGCTTCAGTCGAGACCATCGAGCGGAGATGTATGTATCATATTTGTATGCGACGAAACAAAGAAAGATCGCAGCGATGTGAGCTGTGTTTCGCAAGCTGGCGACGTCACCCAGCGGAGTCGAGAAGATATGAGCGGAGAAGTAAGCCGTGCCTCGCTCGTGTATTCGTCTCAACAAATATGCGACGCTCGCCGCACGCAGCTCAACCGCACATCTCCGCTTTGGTCAGCACACATCTCCGCTCCAGTCTACCCAGTACGCATCTCCGCATCTCTCGGTGGAGACACCCTAGCTAAAAAACATCTCTTCGCGTGTCCAATACGGACATCTCCGCACATTTCCGCTTTGGTGGAGTCTGGGCCTCCATGGAGTGGTTTAAGATTCGACCATAGAACGCGGAAAATAAAAAAAAATGTAATTTCTATTCACTAAACAGCGTTTATCGATTATCGAATACGGGAAAAATAAAATAAAATAAAACTATGTTTAAAATTTTGTCACGGATTTTATTTAGATTTCACTGTGTTCTATTATCAAATCGTTTGGTCCTTTACTTTTGTTACACCCTGTATGCAAAAACTTGGACATTAAGCTGTTTAGGTACTGTTTAGGTTTTATGAGGAATTATATAAATATTTTATTTTTATACCCGGCCTTTCCTGAAAACCATATTTCTGAAAACCACTACAAAAAGATTTTATTTTATATTGCGTAATTATTTCCTAAAACCAGAGGACCATTGAAACGAAGCCAAGCAGCTTTTCAAGGAATTCATCTTTGCATGTGATGTTTAGTATATTTCAAATATTCCGTTTTGCTCCTAATGCCAACGAAATGGATTTTATTATTGTTTTATTTTTTGGTAAAAACCACAGCCCATAAAAACATTTTTTAACATACAAAACTTACGACCTATGTAAGAAGGATTTTGATTTGGACTGTTGAATTTGTTTAAAGGCAAACTCGAGCCATATGCGGCTACAATGCACATAGGTGTAATAAACACATTTATTTTTAAACCACCGAGGTGGCAAACAGGCATGCGGCCCACCTGATGGGAAGCGGTTACCGCAGCCTATGGACGCCTGTAACATCAGGGACATCACACGCGCGTTGCCGACCCTTTAAATGCCTTAGAAGGCCCTTACAATATTATCCGCATATTATGTACCTACCTAATTTGAAATACATGTACTAATAAGAGAGAAAATAATTGGGAAATTCTAAATTCATGATTTTAAGGGTTCGGTCGTCGGACCGGAAAAACGGAAACTAAAGTTTCTTCCTTGTTTTTACTTCTACCATACCGTCCATACAGTCTTGAAATATCTTCTGTATTTTTTTTGTATTTCTTTATTTATCAAAAACTTATACTATTTTTATTTTAAAAGACACTATAAACCAGATATTAAATATGAAATACATTTCCTAATTAGAGATAAAAAAATAAGGAAATTCTAAACTACCGCAGTCCTTTTTTTACTGCATGGGTTCCGCAGTAAAAAAAGAACTCGTTATGGTTTCTTTCTCAGTAACAACTTGCATGCAAAAAGTATTGAGATCCAACAAGAGCCAAGTTAGTCCTTTTATCACCTTCGACTTTGAAATTGGCAAATTACCTACTTCTAAGACATGTGTAAGCAGGTAATTTGCCAATTTCATAAAACTACTCAAAAACTCGGTAACCAACCCGGCGGTTGTCGGTTATAGGTGAGATATGGCCGGCAAACTGCCACTTCAGCTTACTAGTTCTTCTGACGAATATATTCGTTACGAATCCTGTCCTTCAGAGATACTTCGAGCATAGCTTTAGCTTATCATAGTTTGCGGCAATTTGAAGATGCGCTATGGCTCTTCAGAGGAGGCCTATGTTCAGCTGTGGAATAATATAAGCTCATGATAGTGAAAAGCTTCATTAGTTTGTGTAGACATGCATATAAGTTACAACTTACTGGACAAAAAAGGGATGGTTTCAACTTCTGTCGTCGATACTGTTGTCGTTGACGTCGTTGTTGTCGAGAGTGCTGAAACAAAGTTTTAATTAGTTTATAAAAAACTAGGTATTTTCTTTGTGTAATTGTTTGTATAAGTCGCGTATAGTATATCGGGGTATGATCGGACGCGGGGGAAGACCATATGATACTTATTGTAGCCGAATTAAGCCATTATTTTCTAATGCTGCCACCATTTTCTACGACTCCATTTGATGGCGTCGGCATAAAATGTGGTCATCATTAGAAAATATGGCTTAATTCGGCTACAATTAGTGTCATACGGTCTTCCCCCTCGTTCGCTGATACCCCGATATACCCTACATAAATATCGAGAGTGAAAATGACAGCCTCTCTCATGCAGTCCTGCGTAACATTTTATGCAAGGTGTCTTTTTAAGAAGGGAGTGTTACATACTTTAATGGGGTTTATCTTCGGTAAAACATCTATTTCTAATGAACGAAGAAAATAAGTAGGCAGTTTTTATTTTCTCATAAATTGAGCTCATGACTCTTTCACAACTTTTCTCTAACTCGGTTTTGAATTTGGTCATCCACTATCATCTTAAAAAAAGCCACCCTGTAAGTATATTATATTTCGTTGAATTTTAAAAATGAGAAAAAATTAAAGGAACTGAGCAGGAGACTAGACCAGGCAGATATTTATTGATTACGGCAACTTATTTATAAGTTGCCGTAATCAATAAGTCTTTAAGTCAGTACTTAAAGAAAGACTTGCTGTCGATTCGGACAAAATATATTGGGACGCAATGTCCCAATTGACACTTAAAAAAACTTTTATCATTATTTTATTATGTTTAAAGTTTATAAGTATAATCAACGACAAAATATGTACACAGAGAAAGCGTTCCAAAAGCTATTTAAAATGATGAAGCTTAATACAAAGCGAATTCTTGTTCTTGAATATGAAAATGTTTAGCAATTTTGTCGTTCATTGTCCTTATTTCAAGCATATTTTCATTGTATAGTTTCAGAACGTAAGCCGTAGTGTACGTGTAAGTTGAAATTACAGTACGCGCTTTGTAAACACACGCGAGTGACATTTACTGCAAGTATAAATTAGGAAATGTATGTTTGTACGTACGCGTAGCATCCTACAATAGAGGAATAACCGGTGATTTATTTGTGTACCACTAGCTACGTTTAAAACTAAAATTTACAGCTGAAATAACCAAAGCTTTACATGGTATTTCGTATTCGTATAATCGAATACCTAATTATCGTAAGGTATTTTAAATTTCTCGATTTGTTATCGTGGGTTAGGTAAAACTTCACATTGCAATAAAACTATTCGCACGTCATGTTTTACTAAAATTTTCAGATAAAATAACCAAAGCTAATCGTGGATAGTTGTACACAAATCGATGAAATATTAAACGTCGCGTCGATGTGATATCGCCGTGTATTGCCGGCTTAGAATTTGCACCACCCTAACTCTTCCCCTGGGTGTCGTAAGAAACGACTAAGGGACTAAACCGGGGGGCGGGCAGTAGCGCCTCTTGCAGAATAGATCTACCATCGAGCTGCGATCCCCAACCCGCCAACCCAGCGCAAGGATTATGGGCATAGCCCCCCATGAGATAAAAGCAAATAAGGCGCTATCAGGGGGAGTGCTGCATCCAGCAGTGGACTATTAAAGCCTGTGTGAGGTGAGGTGAGGATGGTATTATTAAAATGATGCGATTGTAGCTGATATAACGGGACTTTTCACGTATTTCATTCATTGACTTCGCCTTTTTTCGAGCGCGCCTGTGTATGTATATTGTGCCCATGAAGGACAATATTCCACTCTAAACTAGTAGAAATCATATTCAATATTCTGTGGTCACACTAAAACTAATCCAATCCTGCTAATATCATTAATGCGAAAGTTTGTGCCTTAGTGAGATGTTTGGGCGAAAACAACGCCAAAACTACGGCACAGATCGGGCTGAAATTTTTCATACATGATGTTCTGGCCAGAAAAAACATTATAGGCTACTTTTATAACGAAAGTGGTGAGGCCGCGGACTAGTGCGTAAACCACGTTCGAACAGATTATTTATGAATAAATCTTATAAGAGGTCCGCAAAACATAGTCCGCATCTGTTCATTACTCTAGCTAGTACATGTATAAACACATGCTTCGTTTCGTAGTAACAATAGGAGTGCGGTTCTATTCACGCCGTTTATTTGATGGGATTTACAAACACGCTACAGTTTCTCTAAATTCACATTTGGAGTTTCATTTCTAGTATTTAGTTCTATTTCGTTGTGGTATAAAATGAGCATTCCTTTGCAAAACGTAAATAAAATTTTTAAAACATTTTTAAATTCTCGTTTTACAACGTGCCACTTATTGGGTGTAGCCGAGTGATTTTGAATAATTTTTAGAATTTCGAATCAAAATCATAATTATTATCACACTATATACTAAACCACTGCCCGACATTTTAATTTTTAAACTATATTATTGGAATTTCGAATGCATTTTTTCTTTTTTATTAAGTCCAGTGGCATTTTTTGTATCTCTATCTATTTATGGTTTTTTAAACATACCTATTTCGTATGAAATTTTGCAATAACTTTTTTAAGGATAGCAATTGTCATATAAATATTTATTCCCTTGGAGTCCAGAACTCATTACGTGGCACGACGTATAAATGCGCAAGTAACTCTGACTCTCCGTCTAATCGTCCGTTACCTTTTCGCGACAGATCTTGATGCAATTTGGCAAAGAGATGTACCTATCCTGGAGAAGTAGGTACAATATAATGTACATTATATTGTTATCCAGGACGAAAGCATGCGAAGCCGTGGGCAAGAGCTTAATATCAATAAAATTACCGAGCTTTCGTGACTTGAACCCGCTAATACCAAATGTAGGAAGCTTTTAATAGATCGACTAGACAGGCAGAAAGAAAATGCCTAGCGTTTACTTTTAAATATAATACATTGTTTTTATTTTTAAAAGTTTGCTCTGCTTTCTTTTTTGGTTGAAATGTACTGAACACCGGTACCTTAAAATTGTTCCATTTATCACGAATACGGTACTACGGTAGCTCGTACATTCAGGTTAGCTAGAGGTTGCTTGTAAAGTAAACACAGTAAATATTTTAATAGAATCTCAACATTCTGAAAAATAAGAGAATTTTAAAAATTAATATTCGAGGATTTTAAAATTTCTTGTGTTGTCAAAGAGACATTTTATAACTTTATTCTATAAGAGACATTTGAGAAAACAAGAAATTTTTAAATCCTCGGAGAAATATTATTTGGACTGTCGTAAATGTTGTGATTATCAGGTACGTTTTTACTTTACCAGCGGTCTACCCCGGCTTCGCACGAGTATATTCTATAGCCTATGTTCATCGGGGATAATGTAGGATTCTAATGGTGAAAGAATTTTTCAAATCGGTCCAGTAGTTTCGGAGCCTATTCAATTCAAATAAACAAATCTTTCCTCTTTATAATACTAATACACATTAGATAATAAATAACATTGCAACTAAAAGATGATATTAATTCTAAGATACCTACGTTTATTTAGTGTAGGTACCTACCTAATTGAGGATATAGCAGAAACAGATTATTATTATTAGGATACCCATTTATTAAAAATCACGTTATAATTTTATGTTTTACTAGGTATCTATAGAAAATACAATTAAATAAGTAATAAAATAATGAAAAAACTATTCTACTGTAAAAAAATATATCAAAACAGAAGGCCGCGAAGGGGCTCTAGCTCAAGGGGCCGGTGGTTAGGGCTGCAGAGAGAGGAACTTCCTGACGATACGCGCCGAGTCAGAGTACCGCCTTTATTTTTATTTTATTTATTACTTTTGAAAATTAAAATGGTACATGCTTCGTGACATAATTTACGTGTTTTTTATGGTCACAATTATAGACCTTTATTTGGCCACAATCTCACCCGGAGGAAAGCGAAGAACAATGTATCACGTTCATGTTTAAGTAAAGGGATAACTAACAGCTGTGTTATTTCCAAGCTTGCGATTGGAATACTGTTTAATCACTACCCTACGTCCGTGTACTTTTCCACGAATAACAAGTAGTAGGACTTTCTCGTAAAATGAGCAATTTAAAAAGTAATCTTCAGGGCAGAACGTTAATTAGAACCAACACCTTTAATAAATTAAAGCATTATTAATTTCGGTAGGAACAAGCGGGCCTTATTTTTGGGGCATAATTTGGGTTTACGCGACGAACTTTTAGAATTTCAATAACGTGGGTGTTAAGAGGAGTGAGGGAATAATTCTTGTGGGCTAATTGTCTTCGAACTTAAAGGAGAGATAAACAAAAGATTTTTTTTTTATTATTTATTTATTTAAAATATTGTACACCTATCCTTACAGGCACCCCTAATGCGATAGTGTACATAGCTTAATAATTATATTGAAAAGGAGAGTCACAATCATAATTTAAAAATAGTAATTAATTCATTATAAACCTAATTTAACCTAGCAATTAATAATTATTGAATAATTATAAATAAAAAAATAATAATTATTAAATAATTAAAATAATTAAATTAATAATTTGATTGTTTTATAAAAATTAAACCAGACTTCGAATCCCTTACTCGTTATTATTTTTATTTGTAGTATCGTATTTGACGATCGATGTAGCGCGGTGATGCAGGAGGTTGCGGGTTCGATTCCTGCCATGGAATAAATATTTGTGCAATCTACAAATATTTCTTCCGGGTGTTCTGGGTATATTATACGTATAATCTAAAAATGATGTATGTAATTAATTCTATTATGTATATCAGTCATCTAGTACTTATAACACAAGCTCTGCTTAGCTTGGGGCAAGATGATGTTGTGTGGATTGTCCAGCATTATTTATTCATTTTCATTTTATATCGAATTCAATGCCAAGATTATTGTGCTTAAATCAAACAGAAAATAAATTAGTGGCCGGAGATCAAGATAAATTATCCGAAATCTGAATTTAACGGAAGTTTCATCCCACCAACAAGTGCGAAGCCACCGACAGAAACTAATTATTATAATATGTATCTCCAAATCAATATCAAATGGGAAACTGGTTCCAAATTGACAATATCCGTTTGATTTTCCATTGATTCTGATCTTACAAGGAAAAGTTGTTCCAGAACTTAAGGAAGTTCCAAAGTAATTTGATAATAGATTGAACGCGACGACGTCTCCAGTGAATTTATGAATTTCATTGATCTTGAATTTCTCAACACCGAATAGACACGTAATTAAAACTTGCTTAACTAATAGCTATAACATTAAACGAACTGTTTGAAGTGATTTTAAAAGGTGCCTTCACACTTCGTTTGTACCTCATGTAGACGACGCGACGCGAGATCTAGGTATACGACCTCCACGCCATGCGACCTTAACCTCCGTAGTAGTCTTCGATGCTAGTCGATCTTCGTGCCAGTAGATTGTTCACTCAAACAATGGCTTCCTTACCCGGACAACCAACAGCTCTTGTCAAGACAACAGTATAATAGGAACAAAATAAACAAAAGAATAAAAAAAAGAAAGAAAATAATAGGACAGATAATCTTCTAGACTAGACCTTCGTGACACATCGATCATTGTAGACTTACCTACCTACCTATGCAATTCAATAAATAATGTAAGTACATCAAAACAATTTGTTGCCTCAAATCACAGAAAATAAGTATCTGAAACATTAATAATATGTCTCAAAAGAAAGGACACGTCAGTAGAAAATTCCCTATGGTATGAATTCTAAACTTTTTTCAGTTATTTGAAAGCGTCCGAGCGAAACAAAACGCATCGTTCATTTGTTCGACTTGCGGCTCGCGGCTGCACTAGAAAGCGCCGCCCCGGGGCCTGTGGGGGGTTTGGGGGGGTACGAAAACTATAGTTCATAACTCTCAAAACTGAGCGCCAGTGAGAGAGTACTGGTACAGCGAAGACTTTCCCTCATTCTCAGGGTTTCATTCAACCATAATGATGGTCTTATCTACAAAATCCAGAGTCAATAAGTTTCTTGTGGGAACGCGTGCTCCATCTTAGGCCACATCACAACTTTTTCAAGCGAGATGAAGGCGAAAGACTTGACCACTACCAATTAAAAAAAACCTAATTAAAAGACGTTGACGCACATTCCATCGGGGTCTGTTACTGCATTAAACGATGGAAAGAGAAAAAGGTGACTTTACCCAGTAAGTAGTGGGAAAGTAACGCTGAAAATACCATAATAATAAATGCTTTATTTGTGATTGTATCTCTCTGATTTTATGAGATCCTGGTACTTCGAGTCTGAGTGACTTAAGTCTAGCAATAGCGAACTCACTGTATAAGGTAAGATCGTCCGTTGCAGTTCCGAGCGGGTTTTCCACGTGACAGTTGTAAGCCCCAATATCTTCCCTCGACACGTCGTTAACTAGCAGCGAAGCTGTGTGCTTGTATCCCTCCGATTTTATGAACTCCTGGTACTTCGATCCTGAGGAAAAAAACAAACCTGAGCCAGAGTCCAATTGACGATAGTATCGTAACAAGATCGTGACGACTCATTTATGTGTGGGATTTGCGTAGTTACCTGTCGGTACGATAAAGGTGTTGTACCAAATCCCAAAGAAGAAGGAGACGTCACGATCGGACTCGCTCTCAGATGAATTAAATATATTTAGCAATTTGATCTTGCATTACAAACAGAGTTGGGACCAGATAATCTTGTTAGAGCTTGCTACACACAATTCATTTCAAAATCTGATGTTAAATTATTGAAGAGTTTAGTATTACGTTCCACGTTTTCACTCGCGCGATTGGATATTTCAAAGTCAAATATTTATATTCTCAAATAAAAGTTTTAAAATGAAAAATCCTTTCAACCAAAAGCATTTAACCAGCAGTAACATCTATTATCATTTCAAAGAGAATGTCTCACAGGTACCTAATCAGTATTAGACTTAAAAGCCTTTAAACAAGCGGAAATAGCCTTTAGCAACATTACCATTCATCACCCTCCCGTCGATATGCGTCCAATTAACTGAAGTCAGGGGGTTTGCCTCAATCTTGCACCGTAGAACGACGGCCTCGCCCAAATAGCCTCCGATTAGTTTCTGCGTAACTTGAACTGATGGTTTACCTGTACAAATGGATAATTCCTTTAGACTGTAGGGCGAGAATACACTGGCAAAGCGAAGACGGAACGATTCTTATGAGTACGTTTTTATAAGACATGTAATTTTTTATTTTGTCATCGATTTACACTAACATTTTGAATCGTCGCGAAACTGTTAATGCATTATGACTTCGATCCGGACACATTGCGGGCAATGTTTTTTTACATTTAATTAAAAATCATCCTCACCGAATTGCCTATGTAACTCTATAGACGATGTTTACCACTTTTTTACGCAACGAAAGACAGTATTTTATCATTTAGTTATAGGGATATAGGTCACTGCAACGCTGTATAAACATATGTTAGGTAATTAGGTTAATTTTGTTTTAGTTTCTATGTTTTGTTTTGTCCTGTTAAACTCACGGGCGCCATAATCGCATGTGCGACAAAGCCTTAATAAAGAGAAAAAAATTAGTTATATAATAGTAAGTATAAAATAAGTATTGTTTTCTTATAAATCGAGGGCACGACTCCTTTCACTACTTTTCCCTAACTCTCGTGGTTTCGGACTTGGCCATCACCGCCCTTCTCAAAAAACCACCCTGTATACATATTATAAAACAAAGCCCCCGTTGCCGCGTCTACCTGTCTAAATCTGAAAGCTATAAACTAAAAACTACCAAACTAATAATTTACGGTTGGATTGATAATGACAGTGATTCATGAGGAAGGTTTAAGCGACATAATTGATTATGTTGAGTAAATTTGCTAAAATATGACGATGATTTTTGAAGGTGTCGGTGGTAAAAAAGCATGTCAATAGAGAGCTGTTCCGCTACCCGTGCGAAACCGGGGCGGCTTGCTAGTACCCTGTATGTGAAGCGGCCTATACTAACGTTGCTGGTTACTTGGCTTGGAAGGTTCAAGCTACACAAAGGCAAAAATTCTACGTCAATACCTAAGAACTGCATAGTAATATCGCCTTTCGTTGCAATAGGTACGTTTTCAGATATCCTATTCTTGGTTGGATTGGAAACTTGAATAAAGAAGAGCAAACGGGATTCAAAGTAATAAAATTCGGCGGGAGAAAATTGATTAAACTGTAACTTAAAGTGGATGGATTCACGATGCCAGGAAATTCATATTATCTAAAAAATCGTTTGCCGCAATTCGTACACCATTTTCAATACTTTTGAGAAGCATATTATGGTAAATTGATGATTCTCTAAGTAACTAACTATTTACTTTCCCAAAAAAAAATTTTATACTACACCTACTCAGAAAGTTGATTTTTCCTGTTCCAAACATAACCTAGAATGTTCGTCATTGCAAGCGTACCTACTAAAAAGTGGGACGGAAAACTTTATGGAATTTCATTTCTTACGCGTTTAGCGGAAGAGAAAAGTGTATGGAAATTAATTTATCACGTGTTATTTTTTTATTTCTGAAATAGTAGGTAGCTATACGTCTATTTTCATAATAGGTCAAACGACAAAAAGTTTTTACTCCGAATCCGCCGTTATAATTTCGCCTCTTCCGTACCATTCGGAACAATAATTGAAAGAAAAACTACGTGAAAATCGTACGCGCGTATTTTTGCCTAGGATTTTCACCAAATTCGAGTTTACATTTTCAGTTTACACGAGTGATTTTGAAGATTTTTTTTCGTAGGTGTGGTATAAAGCACTAGGTGGTATCACTCGGGAGAAAGTGCAATTCCTATCGATCGATCTTTATTTTATCGCTCCAATAGGCTATTTGACTACATTAAAAAAGGTTCCAAATTGTTTTCATCTTAGTCAGTGACAATGACAACGTTACAAAGCGTAATCAGGTGATTTTTATTAAAAATATGCCTTTTTAAAAACGGGATTAAAATTATACATTTTTTTATATATGATCACGTGACCGAATCGCTATGTGTTTGGTTGGATCGCAAGTGACGTCACACTTTCACAGATTACAGTGTCAATGAGTTCTTCTTGTTAGGTGTGGTATGGCGGGTCGACGTCATTGCTAGGAAAACGGGAGCCATGACAGAGATTATCGTTTTGGCGTGGCATTATTTTATTCAAACTTTAAAATTAGTTTTTATACCTAATACGATTGGCCTTGAAGAAATATTAATTAAACTTTGCATTATTTTTATCAAACAATGCGTTAGAATTATTTTCCAGTAGTAGTCAAGTAGCCTTTTGCACCACCACCAAATGAGTGAGGGAATGGAATGCACCTGTGTTTGCGCACATACTTTTGCACTATAATATGTCCTGCGCACCTGGCTAGCCTCCGTTGAGACTGGTCGCCGTGGTCGGTTAGGACATCATTAACCCGAAATAATAAGCGTTAATATATTTTTTATTAGCTGGCGCGATTTTCTTATGTTTTTTCATACTTACAATTATCCACGCTGACGTCACAAATCCTCTAGTATACGAAAAACAAAAAGGAATCGCGAGAGCTATCAAAAAACTATCACGAAAACAATAGCGACAATTATACTTGAAGATCTACCTATTAAAACAGTTTTAAACGGATTCACTGAAGTTCTTGTATTTAAACTTGTCAGAGACCTAACAGTCTATTAATTTAATACGGCCAAACCGGTGATTTTGCGGAATACTTGATAGAAACTTTGCTCAATCTCACCTGGCTTTAATGATACTACACTCTATTCTTGATACTAAGGGTGTTCTATTTCAAGAAATATTCGAAACAGAGATAACGTAATCCTTACAACGTAGGTACAATATTTTGCCACAAATTTCTATAGCAACCGTCTCTTGGAGATAAAGGATCTTGTTTTCCTGACATGGAAGATAATTGCAGTTTAATTTTGATTAGCTGTGCAATTACCAACCTGGTTTAATTGCTCATATTTCTTCGTAAGAAACGTTACTTGTAACGTTTACTCACACACGTTAACATTTCTTTTTGAAAATAAGTAAAACTGTACGGCAGTTTTTTCCTAATATGAAAAATTACTTGCCTTATCCAGTAATCGAACACACTAAAAGGATACTATTCTAAAAAAACCCTGTATTTTTTGACAATTAACTGACACAATTCATCGGGACGACCATGAAATCTGCCAAAAACTTACAACAAACGGAACATTTGACCGAGTACCAACGGTGTGTTATTATAGCTCTTTTACACCATTTAAATACAAAATTTACCCACATCTTTGTAAACAATTTAAGGAATCAAAAATGTAGCTTCAAATACAAAGCAAAAAGCTCCATATAAAACCTCACCCCGTGTAACATAATAGAGCCAAATAGTTCACGCATGTGAGAGATTTCTCCTCAATTTCCCACCGACGTAGTTACTTGCCGGAAAATCAACTTGCTCTAACAACTTGGAACTAAGTTTTAGAGGTTTTCAGCGTTGTTCAACTTTCTCAGGTAAGAGTTTTTGCCTCGACTTTATTAAGGGTCGAATCGAGTCTATTTTGGAGGTTTTCGCGATGTTACCTAATTAATATTTTACGTGGTTTCCTGCTTGATCAGAAGACTTTGAGGGAATACAGAATAAACTGGATAAGGTTTTCTCAGAAAAAGGTGAAATAGCTTTTATATTAGGCACATATTTGATGTCTATTGAAAGGTACCGTAAATATGAACAAAAATAGTGATAACAAATTAAAAAAACGACGATGATGATTGTTGATCGATTTTATTTTGCTAAATTACGTTGTGTATGCACCTTTGCACACAACGTGATTTAGCCGATTTTTTTAAACATCGTTATATACAAATGTATAGTTATAAAACTTACGCGACGGGAGCGTGAACGAGACGGGGCTTATTCTTCTTACAGACTTAAGGAGGAGAGGTTCTATGTTTGGCTCTATGTTTTTTTATATATGTACGTCGATTACTCCATTATTATGGAACGATTTTTTATTTCGCTGTAGTACTTATATAAGATTATGATTTTTGTAATAGTATTTATCCATTCAAGCTTAAAAAAAACATATTACTTCTGAAATCACAACTAGCTACTAAAATTTTGGTGATATCTTCGCCAATTTTTAATATATTTTGATGATTATTTCCTTGTTGTAGAAAGGTTGATTTTGAAGTGGTCATAAACATTATCTTAATTAGACACGAATTTAAATAGATATCGCCACTTGAGAAATTAGATCGCGCTATCAAAGTGCTTCGTGTTTAAAACTCCTTCCAAACCCATATCATTATTCAGGAATTTATAGTTTTTTACACGCCAAATTTTTGCCGTTTTTTTTACTTACAAAGAACATGCAGCAGTATCCTCTTGCTCACAGAAGGCGGGACCCCATTGGTGGCAATGCAGAAATAAGCGCCGTTCATAACACGACTCACGCTTGTCATGTTGAGCCATGCACCGCTCCATTTCTTCACTGGAATGCAACAACAATTTGAAATTCAAATCTATCGAGAGAGAACTTACTGGATACATGACATGATTATGGCGCATGAAACTGTACCGAAATATTGGCTCAAAAATCTCAATCATGGTAAACATCCCGTTGTAAATGACTTTAGTGTTATCATTTATCAACCATGAAAGTTTAACAAATTAGTAGATATTGTGTCGAGGTATCTCCTTGACAGAATATCACAATGTTTACAATATCAACAAAGCATTCCATCTAAATCTGTCGATGCACCGTCAAATCGCGCGCGGTTGAAACACTGATTAATAGAAACGATGCTAAGTGGCAACCCAGTGCCATATAGACTCGACCTAATTAGTTACAATCGTCCCACCAGAGAGGGACAAAATGATGGTAATTGGCTGGGACAATTCGATTATTTGGTAGGACGTATTTGATATCGTCTACACCACGACTACAGCACACTCTCCAACGTTGACTCCCCGTCTTGTTGATAGACGCTTGAAATAGTACGTAAATCGTAATTATATTACGATTTACGTACTATTTCAAGCGTCTACCTGTTGCCGTTATCAACATCGAACAAAACGAGCAAAAAAATCACGTTTATTGTATGAAAGCCCCCTTAAATATTTATTTTATTCTGTTTTTTAGTATTTGTTGTTATAGCGGCAACAGAAATACATCATATGTGAAAATTTCAACTGTTTAACTATCACGGTTCATGAGATACCGCCTGGTGACATACGGACAGACGGACAGCGGAGTCTTAGTAAAAGGGTCCAGTTTTACCCTTTGGGTACGGAACACTAAAAATGAACCCCTATTTCTCCTGGTCACGCTATAACTTGAGAAAGACTTTACCGATTTCATTTATAATTTTTTTATGTTTTCTAATACATATCAACTTCGTAGAAGGATCTTAGATTTAGAAAATTACGCAGAAACTTAGAAAATTTAAGAAAACTTAACGACTACCTTTATTATAAAGTAACCTTAGCCCCAGCGTTATTATACTCTTTGCTAAGCACGTTTGAAATAACTGTCAGGTGTCAGTTTGAATTGAATGACAGGGCAACGTCGTTGGGTCAGCTATTTAATTTATAATTGTTATCGTAAAACTTTTACAACCACCTTCTTTACCAGAGGTCTTGGGCAGACCTTTGCCATACAGTGGTCCAACAGTATATGTAAAATCTTAAAACCTAAACAAAAATATTTTTCCCTATCAATGGAAAGAAAATTCAGGTCAGTATAAACTAAAACAAATTATCGATGCAAGTTTTTTCTCTCATGCGTCCTTTCAAAACATTTGGCTGAATATCTCACATAAAATATACAATCGAATTCCACTAGCAGTCTTCAAAGAAAGGATGAACACGCAAGAATTTTTCATCCATTTTCCCGCTTTAAAGCTAAACAGATAAATTGAATCTATTTCCCCATTCGACATGAACTATAAACAGATAAACCATAAGAAAACAAGAAAGAATAACTTTGCTAACTACGAATTTTAGTTGAATTCGTACTGAAATAGTTCCTGGTGACTTTTCATAGACGTATGTTATGATTTATACAAGAGCATAGAATAATAATGTATTCTTATCATGGACAAACCACACTCTATAGGGGATAGTACATACATCCATCACCGCTACCGCACAGCACAAATATAAGCATAAGTTTGTAACCTTTAGATACATTTTTTGCCGTGGCAAAATGGCTTATTGCAGACTTTAAGCGCACAGTGGCCCGCGTGGCGTATGTTATCTGATGCCGTCAATTTAAAATGCATTTAAATATTACGAGTTAAAGCCCATAGTATATTCTAAGGTTATTTTCGCGAGAACTCATAATAAAACACTGTTTTAACCGGATTGATCGCGTATATTTTATATTTTGTTCATAACCTGACGTTTCGGAGGCTTTTCAGCTTCCATGGTCACAGGCAGACTGAGGTGACATTTTGTCTTTACAAGTAATTTGAATTTTGCATATCTACCGTCAATAAAAAAAACCCATATTTGGATGCACATTTTTGTGCTGTGGGGTCCAGCGACAACTTTAAAACTCTACACTAGTCCAAAAAAAATTAAATGAGTACCATTATCAACTGAACATTGACTGTCTCGAAGTTTGAGCTTTGCAGCATTTAGAATTATACCTATTTTATCCAAATCAGAGCAAAGTCTGTAACATGTTGGTAAGTTCCTAAATAAATGAACCAGTTTCTAAATTTGAACCAAATGAATATGCACAGGTTGTGTATCTATGCCATTTCGTTTGGTTTCAACACCAACACTATGTTTGTAAACCAACAAATATTCGTAAAAACTGCGAATGTACAGCAGTATAGTTCATTAGCAGTAAAGCGTGGCACAGTGCAAATGAATGGGCGAGTTTTCTAACATTTCGACACGCTATTTCAACTTTCGGGCTTGTCATTTGTGTTCTTACTCGTAAGCTTTGGAATTGCGACCCAAAGGGGCTATAAACCAGTTGTAGTTTTCAAGTTTTAGTAGTGAGCTTTCATAGTGTCATCGTCTCATTGTTACTGCGGTAGACAAGCGCTATGACATGATCAGTTCTGCCATAGCATAAGTTGACTGGTGGATAATTTTGTCATGGGCACCAAATTTTTAGTCTTGCTTTATGTAGATTTTTCTTTGACAAAATAGACAAACAAATAGGACAGCAGGTATTTTATGGAGCAACGGTTAAAACACTGGTAATAAAATCCTTTTAGCTTCTACTATAAATTTTTAAGCGAATCAATTATTTAGGCGCTGTGCAGACTAGCTGTCTACATGTATACGAAATATATTAAATTACTTTGTTCTAAAAATATTAAAAAGGTGACAGTTTCTTCAACTAAAGTTGCTCTATCTGCATAGCGCCTTACTTTCAATTATTCAATGAACAGAATTGGCTTCCGATTAAAAATATTTCTCAGAAAAGCTTTAGGACTCCTTGAAGAACCTCAAACGCTTTGAAAAGCAAGTAAAAAGCCAGAATGGTTTTCATTTCATTTTCCTACAGTCAATAACAATTTGCTAAAGGTAACAATCACGGGCACGCTCTTAAAAAATCTTAAAGGTCAATTTAATATCAACAGCAACAACTCAACTACATTACAAGAGTATTATGTCCTGACTGTACCAAATAGTTGTATGTGAAAGACAGTTCACAAACATTCAGGAACACACGACATTTGAACATGCAGTGTCAACAATTCTCAACTTTCTACAGTTCGCATTCCTGGCTCTGCAGTAAACTGTAGTGCTCTACAGAGTTTAGTTCGTAACTAGCTTCATAAGCGTCGTATGCAGATAAAACACACAAAGTAAGTATGTAACGTTAAAATTACAACTTTCTTTTTTATTGAAGCTTCGCAAATTCGATGAGTTCGAAGAGACAGCTCAGACCGAAAAAATAATAATAATAATTTCATTTATTTTACCCAAAACCAAAATGAAATGCCTGAAGAAGTGTTGTGTCGAAGGCCAAGATCCACTTTGGGTCGCTAAGACACAGGAGTAAGCATTTTATTTAATTTTAAGCACGTAGGGTTTTACAGCACGTTAAATGCCATATTACCTATAGCCATCATACATCATGTATTCAAAAATGCTCATCTAACAAAAAGCATGGCCAGGGAAATAATAAGTTTTTGATTGTACAAAAGAAGATTGACCTATTCGATTCAGGAGAGAGACAGAGAGCAGCTTCAGCCATGAAGCATAGTATAGCAAAATACTGCACTCAAAGAACGGATACAGATATTCTAAAAATGCGCGGATCAAATGTGCCAAGATAATAATTGTACTTCCAAAAATTTATAGATTTCGTGGAATAATTTTTGTCAAATTGTGATCGTAAATTCGAACATTAAATGCTTAACGATAGGTATGCAAGTAAACTAAACTAAGCAACTGTATACAAAGGTCAATTTATTAAATACCAACTCTACAAACATCGGTTTAACTCCCAGGTAGAATGCTCACTGCACAAAGTGTACGATTTCGGAATGAGCTTGCGAAAATCCCCGTTTTCAAAGGAAATTAGCAAACTATTTTATGAGACGCCGAGAATATACGCCGTTCCTTAAGCTGGTCGTAACTTAATAAGTTTATAAGTGCACCTTTAGCTCTTCGTATGTCTACAAGGTGTGCCTAAAGCTAGTATTTTACGATTAAAGTAATAAAGTTCATGTACCTATGTTCATTTTCGTATAATAAAGAAAGAGGAATTTAAGTGATGGGTCTCATTTACCCCGCTTCCCTTCCACCATCATTGACCTCCAAGCTAATGTTCAGATGCGGAGTGTTGGACGCCACGCAGTGAAGCGTCAAGTTGTAGCCTTCTCTGACTATTACCTCGCCGCTACTGTCCGAGTCAACTAACTCAAAAGTGATGAGTAACACTTACCCCGCTTTCCTTCAACAACCATTGGCGCCAAGTCTTCCCTCCTCCAAGCTATGGTCGGATGCGGAGTGCCGGACGCCACGCAGTGAAGAGTCACGTTGTCACCTTCTCTGACTATGACCTCGCCACTGCTGTCCGAGTCAACTATGTCTGGAGGTACTGTCAAATATATAAAATGTGTGTGTAGTATGAGCTAAGAGAGCTACAGGCAGAGGACTGTCGGGAAACTGACCACGATGTATAACTCAAAAAATTAAATTGACAGTATCAAAAAATTAAGGAATGAGAAAATACTGACGACTTCTCTCATCGTAGTTCAAGAGAAACTTAGGATCGCTGAGCCATAGGAGTAAGTAAGTGAGTGTATAGTAAGTTAAAGTGAACATGAACATAGGGCTAAGATATTTCTATCTTTTTAAGGAAGAAACGTTTACAATTTGCTAAAGGTATGTGTAAGGAAGTTACACTTAGCCCAATGAAACAGCGAATGAATGAAGGCATACCTAAACAGAGGCTTGATATTTCCAAAAAGTGATCAAGAAGGGTGTCCTATAGTAAAAAAACAATTTCTATCCTTCAACAATGCATGATCACCTCTTTTAAACCCTATTTCGACACCAGTTTGATAAATCGAAAGAACGGGACCCCCCTAGCTCAGAAGAAAGCAAGGGACAAAATATCATAAAAGTTTGTGCTTAAAAATATGTTTGAACCAGCTGTTGTAAGTAGTCCCCCTCGAAAGTTTGGAGTTATGAATAATTTAACCAACTTCAATAGTTAAGCAGGCAATGTTACGCCATGGAAAAAATGGGTTGTGCCGTGCGTGTTCCAACGATATTCTATGAATTGGTTGTACGTGGGTTAAAGTTCTACACGACAACGTTGAACAAAATAGAGAGTACTGAGTAAGAGTCTCTGATACATGACCGAAATTCATTCCGGTCAACGCAAGCAAAGGAAAAAATCCGTGCCATTTATCCCTCTCATAGTGATTGTACCCCACAAAGCCTAGAGCCATGCTTATCCCACAGCATTTAGAAGTGGTTTCGACCGATTAATAGACATTTGGAGTTAATTTCGGTCGGGTGTACCATGCACCATGTATTCGAATTTAACCAATAGACACAGTAGGATAAAGTTGCGAGGTATCGATAAACATCGAGGTTATCGAGCGAAACGGCTGGCGATTAGAAAACTTCTAGCGTTGATAAAAACTACAGCAATTCGAACTGGATGCCGGCAGATAGTAGTCAGCGTTTCCTTGTTTAGATACCAGGTTCAGGGTGTTACAATGTTGTTGTTGGAGATTATCTACAGGTTACACATACATAAATCCTTGTCTACTTAACTCTATTACTCGATCATAAAGATTTGTATTAAAGTACGAAAACAAACAGGTCACCTTGTCAAAACATTTAGAAACTAAGGCACTAGAACCCGAAGGAAACTTAAGGGTCGCGTGAGAGTAAATTGTTAGAATAGAGCTTAAAGAAACTTGCCAAAAACATGCGATATACTCGTAGGACAATCTCAACAACTTTGAAACAGTTCTGTAGGGAATCGGACGGGATTGATATAAGACGTATAGATCGAAGGATAGAGGGATTGCCCATCACTTTCTTAGACAGCAGGATTTTACTACAGCTGGGTATTTGACTGTCAAAATCGTGCCATCTACCAAGGATGTTCTAGCAGTATTTATTAACCATAAAGGCCTTTACCAACAGAAGAAATAAAGGCTAACTAAAAAAACTTGGAGTGCAGTAAAAGGTATGTAAGTGGAGTACCAACAGCTTAGGCGGTAGACCAAGGAAACGATGACTTGACTAGTTTAATAGGTAGGTACCTTCATTTGATAGAGCGTGGGACCAATGGGCTCATGATTGTGATGTATGGAGGGATCAGGAGGAAGGCTATGCGCAACAGTGGGATGTTACGGCACCTGCAGTAAAAACTTACCTAAAACATGCAGATGATGCG
The DNA here is from genome assembly GCA_947086465.1 of Eupithecia exiguata. NCBI lineage: Eukaryota > Metazoa > Arthropoda > Insecta > Lepidoptera > Geometridae > Eupithecia > Eupithecia exiguata. Next base: position 8,692,516 of record OX352233.1, read on the forward strand.
TCTGTGTGATCATAGGCTCAGTATTAATCTGGCACATGTACCGTCCTCCATCTGTGAGCTTCACGAGGCGAAGCGTGAGGGTCCAGGTCTGGTCGGCTTTGTTGATGGCTATCCTGTGATTCTTGGTGATCACGTGCGAACCTATAGTTAGGATGGTTTGGGTGTCCACTCGGAGCCATGCCACCTGGGTGAAAAATTGACAAGATTCCCAAATTTGGTTAACAAACCGTTCACTATGACAATAGTATCGACACAGAATCGTCAACACGACGAGACCGTTGTCATAGTGTTGCGATTTAGTTTAAGAGAATGGGGTCTAAGTCAATTACACTACCCTCAACAGCCTATAATGGTCCACTGCTGGACGCAGATGGATGATAAGGCCGCCTTTGTACTTCGTCTACTCGTAGCATTTATTTGTGTACTGTTTTCTGTGTTTGTGTGGTATTTCTATCTATCTACGAATATAAAACTTTAATAGAAATTTTAGAAACGTCGTAAATCGTACATAGACCTACGTAGATAAATACATAGACATAGCTCGGTCAGTACCCGGCTTAAACGGTGGTGGTGTAGATTATGGAGGGTCTTTATCTAGCTATCCCGTCTTATATAAAAAATATCACGAAGTTCTTATAAGGCCACCACTGTTTTATATGGGTGAATTGATCTAAGACTAAACTTGTATCTTGAATATTGATAACTTAGGCTTAGCTTAGGCTTAGCTCACATTTCAAGTGACCCAAATCAGAGTGATGCGACTGAATAACTGGAAGATGAACGAATTTGGAGCCAAAGTCACGTCCGCTAAGATTATGAAGGCTATTATAGGTAAGATTTAATTCAGCACACGTTTTACAAAACAATTAGCTTCATCCAAAAGGTCGCATTATGGACAAGGATCAAAATCAAGTATTCACTCAACAAAGGGACTTGTTCAGCGAAAATTGCTTCCTTTGCGCCGAGCAGAAGCATGTTTTATGACTGTGGAGCAATTCATATTTTGCAGACTCTGGGACTTCGGAAATAAGGCCGCATTTACAATGACGCGGAAGCGAGATTTGCATCTTACTTTTTCTTTTATCTGAATTCGTACAATGAAACAGTAACGACTGTTTCATGGATATTTTATGGTCTTTAGCCTTATGTCGATTAAGATGAGTTTGGTAAGGGTAAGCGCGGCTTATGGTATTTTATTACATTTACAACATAAGTCGCGTACACAAAGATTGGGATTGAAATGACCACCTCTCATGCTGTCCCGCTTTGGTCATCTGACAGCAAGAGAGGCGGTCATAAAACTCCATACTTTTATAACTAGTTGCTGAATTTCCTCACAGATTTCAATATTTATCTCCCAACTATGTGATTGTTTTTGACTAATTGTATACTTTTTAGTTAGGGAGGGTCCGTAAAATCCGTCTAATTCAGCACAGCGTCAAAACGTGAAAACGATAAGAGAGTTTTGTTTTCGCGAACTCGCTTATGTTTAGGTTTTGTTATTGCTGCGTCAAGTACGTGCTAAGAATTTATTGTGTTGAATTTCGTTGTGAATAACGGGCAAAGTGAATTATATTCTGCTGAAAATAAGTGCCATAAAAACAAAGGCCTGTACTCACATGAGGCGCGATCAAAACCTACCGTTTCGCATAAACGGTGAAGCAATCTTTTAACTAAGCATTACTTATATGGCAGCGAGAGACGCAATCGATGTTTGCTTGGCCTCTTTGAAACGATCGTGGCCGGCGCGTTGAAATCACCTTCAATTTCATTGTTTGCACAGGGAATATTGTATTAAATATTGGCCAGAAAGGTCAAACTTTTAAGTCAGAGACTGAGGGAATACGACTCGACTAAGTTACTTTGCACCGGAGTTCGCAATTTAACAATTTCGTTCATAGTAAAAGAACAAGACCATTATCAAAGATGAGTCCGTACTTTGCTCCGCTGCAATTCTTTTTACGGTTCAACTTTCAAATGGAAACCCACCTTGTTTAGGAAAGTTTTCTTGAAGCGTCCCCAGTTCAGGCACGGTTAATTATGATTTCTGACCCTTTAGTTCCTGGCAGAAGCTGCGTAATTGTGAAAAACGGCTTGGTTACCCTTCCTTATTCATACGAAAGGACACTGACATATTTCAGGACAGCCTGTTGTGCCAAATGGTGGAACTTTACCGGGCCAGCGTCATAATTACAGTAGGAATGACAAAACGCGGTTCCGTCTTGAAATTTACGATACTAAGCTGTAGCGCGAACCCTTATCTGCGCTACAAATGTTCAATATGAATAGAAACGCATTATTCGGGAAATTATTTATGATTACTATTAGCTTTACTAATGGGGATGTGTAATAGGCGTTCGCTACAGGTATTCCGACATCAAAGGCTGTGTTTGTACAATTATGGTTCGGAGTTCTGTTAGCAGAATGTAGCAGGTACCAGTCAGCAAATGTCACGTGAGTACCTACCTAAGGCCCATACTCCAACAAAGCGGAGATGTGCAGAGATGTCAGTAGCGGAGACGAGAAGACTTTTCAGCTAGGGTGTCTCGACTGAAGCTGTACAGCGATGTGAACTGGTTAGAGCGGCTGAGCTGCGTGCGGCGAGCGTCAGATGTTTGTTGAGATGAATGAACTAGCGAGGCACAGCTCTAATCTCCGCTCATCTCTTCTCGTCTCCGCTGCGTGACGTCACCAGCTTGCGAGGAGCTTACGCCTCCGCTTCGATCTTCCTTTGTTTTTTCGCATACAAATATGATACATCTTCTCTCCTCCCCCCCACATAGTTCGGTGGTCTCCACTGAAGCTGAGCGGAGAATAGATTTGTGAATAACGACGCGACGTTCTATTGGCTGTTTAAAATAGATCCCTTCTCCGTTCATCTCAGCCCGGCTTTGATGGAGTCTGGCCCTATATATAAATCCGACGAATTTCACTGAAGCAGAACAGCTACGCGTCACACGTGCTTAGTAAAGCCTTATATGGTTAACCATAAGTAAAAGCGTCTTCTATAATAAGAGAAAAGTACCTACTACTTATTGAACGAATATGTTGATTCTCTATAACATTGAACTTATTAACACTAAACAATTCTGTTTAGAGTGTCATCATCATCAGCCTGTATTAGTCCACTGCTGGACATCCCCCCTGCTATCATCATTATAATCATCACAGAACTTTATGTCTCCCACTGCTGGGTATAACGGTATAGGCCACTTTCAATATTAGCCAGCCTCTGTCCTCTGCGTTTCGCATCTAGGTGAGCCCAGCGACTTTGACAAGGTTATTAACCGAACGCGCTTTTGGACGTTCAAATTAGATACTAACTCTACTCTAATTAACTACCTACCGGGTAGGACGGTAGCATCGTTTTATAATTGGACACTAGAGCTTAAGTTTAAAGTTATAAGGTTCTAATTTGAAAGTAGCTAAGCTAGATTAATAGTTATTTGTCATCTTTACCTTGTAGCTATCCAAGTTTTCTACCATACATGTCAGGGTGGCCTCTCTTCCAACCACTACCGTCACATTGGTCTCACTCCCTAGAAACTTCGGTTGATCTGTTGAAAATACAATACAAAATCAACAAGGTACAATACAATACAATACAAAAAATATTTTTATGGTAGGTACTTAAAAAAAACATTCGCTTTACGTAATTTTAATTAAAAACTTTGTTTCGTCTGAAGTTATAATAATCCCTTAGTGGGAATAAAATCATTGAAAATAGTCATAAATTTGTAACTCTACTTAATTTATATCGTCCTTGGACCTTTCTCACGCCTTGATATCCCCGGGGATTTGAAACTAGTTACCTGATCAATACTTAAGGTTTAGGCCAACGGACTATATACATGCTAAAAAGTTACAGAGGCTTGGTTTTGTTTATTTACTTTAGGGGAAACATCGGTTCAACATATTTATTCTAAACTAGCAGCGCCTTGCGGTTTCACCCGCGTAGACTACGCGGGCCAATTCCCACGGGAACGGGAACTACGCGGCGTAGTTCCCGTTCCCGTGGGAATTCCGGGATAAAAAGTAGCCTATGTTCTATTCCAGACTATAGTCTATCTCTGTGCCAAATTTCATCCAGATCCGTTCAGCCGTTCTGGCGTGATAAAGGAACAAACATCCATCCATCTATCCGTCCATCTAAACTTTCACGTTTATAATATTAGTGAGATAAATACAGTGTTTAGCACTAAGGTGGCCATTAATAGATTCCCACAAATAGCTACATATTAGACAGAACAAGAGAACATAAGATAGCACCATGTACCTACTTAAGCTAAGTAAAGTAATACTTATCTACCTAAGTTAATTATCGGTAGGGATCATGATGATCATTGTTGGGTAAGTAATTAAATTATTTATTTGTCACAAGAAACACACACATACAATTGGCTTTAACAAATCAATTTTTTTACTTAATTTAAATAAAAAAGGTAAAGAAAAGGATGTAGAGGCACTTCTTTACCGGATAATCGGGCTTAACACATAGAACCTACAATACAAAGCACAATACAATACAAAGTTTATTATCATAACCAAATATACGCGTGTGTAGCAGTGGCAAATGGGTAATAGCTTAGTGATAATATTGCTCTATGAGCAAACACTGATTTTCAGCTATCACCTTCAGGGTGACATAATTACATGAGGCACATAAACATAGCTTAGGTACACTCCTTAAATAACACTACTAAGCTACGTGATCTTCTCTTTTAGTTGGAAAAAGAGCAACCCTGCGCTGAAGGGGAAGGTGCGGGTTCGAATCCCGTCGAGATCGTAAATTTTTGGGATTTATTAATTTCTTAGAAATTACCCAGAGTACTATAATAAATAAAAACCTTAGAATGGCTTAGCTTTTCGTAGTTTTTTATTCAATTTATTATTTAATTCAACCATTGTGTTATATGATTCTTTCCATCCAAAGGTTGCCTGGAAGAGATCGCTTCTAAGCGATAAGGCCACCCATTGTACTTGTATCATGTCTTTTTGTAATGTTATTTTTTGGGGTAGGTACAATAAAGTATTTTTGTATTGTATTGTATGTGGAAAAAAAGAGATGAAAGCCAATAAGGCGATTATCAGGGGGCCTGCGTCCAGCAGTGGACCATTATAGGCTGCTGAGGTGAGGTGAGGTGTAAAAACTACGAGCACGCTCGTAGTGTAAAAAGAATATACATGTATAGGTCTAATCACTAAAATTACCTTTTATAATTTAGAGAAAAATAAGTTCCTAACTAGGTCCCTAATTAATATTTCTACAAGCCTATAAATAATTTATAGGTTTATCGAAAACTTAGTAAACACCTACCTACAACTTAGGTTGAAGTCTTTCAGCACATAAAAGTTTTCCAAATTCTTAAAAAAACAAACAGCTGCCCAACTGATTCAATCAAAGCTGTACCAAACTAGGTTGCCTAATTAGTTAATTAACAAGTATTTAATTTGAATACATACATATCTAATAAAATAACTAATTTAATCAAACAATAATATTTTGTTCACAGGGCAGGATTATAACGACTAGCCCTCGGGCTTGGGTAACCCGAATTTAGACAATTAGTAAGATCCGTTTTTAGGTATGCTTTAACTTGACTAAAATAACGGTCGCAGTTGAAGGTAGTTAAATATTTTTGCTAATTATAATTATATCGTTAAAAGAAGAACCGTAAGCCGCTCCAGCAGCAAGTACAGAATTTTCCAGAACATTAATCTACCGTGTCGCGAACTGTATACCACGGACAGAACAAAAGCAGGTAGTACAGTGCGCGTCATAATTAAGTATCCCCCTATCTCAATGTATGTGGGTTCAAATCCTGTCAGCGATCGTTGGAGATTGGGTGATCAAAACTACATGTTTTTTATCATTTTCCATTTTCTTTTCATATTTTTGACGTTTCCAACAAAAATTTTATGTTCTGTATCATTAAAATGTAATTTTTGTATAAATTGTTTCATTTTAATTTCATTTTCATCTGGTAACCTTGCTTAAAATTCGATAACTTCTCTAAGTATCATCTTGGCCTTGCGGTAGTAACCGGCAAATTAATGCAAGACAAGATAAGAGTAAGGGTTCGAATCTCGTGAGCGGTGTTTCGTTTTTTTTTTTGTCAACTTATCTATTTTCTTTGCAATATGTAAGATTTTTAATTGATATTATTCTTTATGGGCTTAATTGCAAATTAAAGAAAAAAAACAAAAATTACAAAAAAGAATAATCTAAATGTCTACAATATTATACAATAACTACTACGCATAAATCTATGATATTATAACGAAATAATGGTTTTGATAAACCATAATAACAAATAATATCTGTAAACAGAGAAAGAAAAAGAGAAAAATCCATAAAAAAAATGTAAGACTTGGCATTAAAAATAGGGACTAATTAGACCGATAGACAAAATTGGACGCATTGTTCTATCAGCTAAATAGCTCAGTTGATCTAATGCCGAGAATTCGAGTCTCCATATAAAGGGTGGGTGGTTCGATCCTTAGCGGCTTGATAAGTTTTTGCATTGAAAATTAGTCACAAGCGAATAGAAGTTAGAAAATATTTTGTAGACAAGGGGGATACTTAATTCTGACGCGCACTGTACCTATCATAATACAACCTGTGCAATATTACCTATTAACCCAGATGCTTTGCGTCAGAGGTAAGCTTAGGCTAATATGGGATCAGATCACAGACGGATTCCAATAGCTTCCGATATTGCATGTAGTAATACTCGTAATAGGCGGTTTGTAAAGATTTGGTAAAGACATCGCAAGAACACTAACAATTTGTTAACTAGGGTAGAAGAGATAAAAATTATGTCACATCGTATTTGAAATTCGTAATTCATCTATAGTACTAAGAATATTTTCAGGAGGAAAGATTTGTATTTATGTAACGAATAAGCTTAAAAACTACTGCACCGATTTCAAAAATTCTTTCACCTTTAGAAAGCTTACATTTCAGGGAGTGACAATGGCTATGTTTAATTTCGGAATTTCCACGGGAACGGGAACGTAAAAATAAACGTTAAATTCATGGTCTTCCTTTTATTTCTGACACTATGTTATTTTACAAAAAATAATCCTTATGAGGAAGCCTTTCGATCGGTATGATAAAGCTACAGGGGATGATTGTTTTCTCGTGTAACGGGTTCAACCATGAAATTATTTAAATATCTATGAATGCAGTTGAAATTGTTTTTTAAATTCAAATAAGGTCTTCTTTCAGTAAAATGTTCCATCTACAATTCAAGGTACTTTCCCTCCATGTGGCATGTCCGTGGGACGCCCTGTATAATAGAATAAAATATCTATGTAGTATTATTTTTCTTGTTTAATTTGCTACTTGATACAGATTCGCATCTATATTATCAAATGTAACTGTCTTTATAATACTGCATTCTGTCCTCATTCACTCGCCTGTCAACAATTAGGAACTTCAAAGTCGTGCCAGTAGCAGCAAATAAGGGAGTAGACGGGGTATAGGTTCAAGCAATTAATTTAGGTACATACAATATTAAGTGCCTACTAGCACGAAAGAGATAGAATGTCAATTTACAGGCACTCGAAAAATTACTTGTTAAGGATAAAAGGATATAATAGGAATACAAAAAACTCGACCACTCCACGTATTTTGTTACGAATTCGTTCAATTTCGTAATATTTTGCGTCAAAATGTCGGTAAGCCGCTTACCTTTGATATTTCGTATGAACAAATTGATATACTCCCCCAGATACACGGTTATAGACAAATACACAAACACAAATTGTTTTTCCTCGTATTGGATTTTAACGGAAATTTTTGCACTGAAACAAATATTATTTTACCTTACTACTAGCAAGGTTTCCGAGAACTGAACAAAACGTTCTACGTAGGTTGCTCGGAAGATATTTTTGGCATTTCGTACTAAACCACTTATAATTTTCATTTGTCTTTCATATTAAATAAACGTACCTATACATGGTTATTGGTAAATTAGTAACACTACGTGAACTGCACAGGCCTCCCCCAGCTGGGGGAGGCCTGTGCCAAGCGGCAAACAAACTAGGTGTGAAAAATTGTAAATAATGTAAATGTATATAATAGTTTGAATAAAGGCTATATTATTATTATTATTATACGTGAACTGCAGGTTCTGCCCATCATCACAGACACGTTTGTGAAGACGCCAGGTCTTAATTTTTAAACTTGGTATATGTAATAGGCACCCCCCACAATTCAATAATCGTTCGTTAGAGAGGTTTTATTTGAAACTCAACTCAAAAACAGCTCTGCCCTGAATTAACAGAAGGTATGAGAATGGAAGATCGGTCTTAAGTAACTCGTTGGGTTTCAGACAAAGATGTTTCATTTAGTATCAGAGGTGATTTTTTTTTCAAGAATTTAAACCAGCCGTCTTCACGAACATGTTTGTGATGGGCAGGACCTGCAGTTCATGTAGTGTTACTAATTTACCAATAACCCTGTATAAGCAAATTTTGCTTTCCTACAATACCTACTCTACCTTCCTTTAGAGTACCTATCTGTAGTAAGAGAATAAACTCGTACTATGCAGATCTCTAAAGCTATAGCTTTATTGCTAGCATACAAAATGAGCGCTCTCATACTACCGCGCGGTACCGTAGGTGCGGTGCCGCAAGAGTTTCGCAATGACGTTGTCCGTTGTACGAGATGCGGAACAGATGCGAAACTGCCGCGGACGCGCTGTGTACCTCGAGTTGCGGCTCCGCAAATTCGATTCCGCGCGGTAATATGAGACGGGCGTAAAGCTTATCTATAAGCTATTAGCTAACATACCTTTTACCTTAAATACTCTTAAGGTTAGATTTTTTGGGAGGGCATTAGGCAGAGCTACCTTAACCGGTAGTTAGAGAAACATAGTCTTAGGAGACTATCCATTAATTGTAGAGAAATTTTCATTCCTATTCACATACCTATTCAAAAGAAAAACTCTTAGGCATAACCTATTTTCTGTGCAATTTTTGAAAATCTGTGAACGGGCATGAACACTTCACAAAAAAATATGGATTTTCTCCACCATATGTAGCTACAGGAGTAGCTACAGGCAGATGTGGTACCTCTCTTGCCCCGTCAATTCAGCATGTATGTTGTCACAAAAGTCTAAGAAAGATGATCCTTTATATCTCATTTTATTTTTATTTTTTATCTAAGACTTAAGTAAGAATAATCTTTGTATATTTTTATTGCATAATGATGTTTAATTTCAATCGAAGAGTTGTGACAAGCTTTACATGATTTTAGAATACTAATGCCTGCTGTCACAAACTTTTATCTCGCTCAGACCAATGAAATCACAAAGATTTAGCATTAAGAGCAAAGAACACATTTTATAAGGCATTATTGGAAACTTGCAGCGCCTCGCGGTTTCACCTGCGTAGTTCCCGTTCCCGTGGGAATTCCGGGATAAAAAAGTAGCCTATGTGCTATTCTAGACTATTATCTATCTCTGTGGCAAATTACATCCAGATCCGTACAGTCCTTCTAGCGTGATTGAGTAACAAACATCCATCTACATACTGAAGCGACAGAAATCAAAAGTACCACTTTATTACACTTTATTATGCGTATGCCTATAGTTGGCTGAATTATGCCATAATTTTATGGGGTGAAAGTGTAGAATTCGAACAACTATTCGTCATGCAAAAGAAATGTGTAAGAATTCTTACCAACACTAAACCACGGGATAGCTGTAGGCCGCACTTCATCAAGAACAAAATTCTGACATTACCATCCATTTATATTATGCAAGCCTCATTATTTGTTAGGAAAAATAAACATTTTTTTAAAACCAAGCAGGAATGTATTATTGACTATAATGGACGGCATAAAAATAAGCTCGTAGTACTTCCAACAAAACTTAAACTTGTTAGTCAAAGCCCATATCATAGATTGGCAAAAATATACAATAAAATACCTGAAAATTTAAAAAATGAAGAAAAAGATACGCCTTTTTGTAAGAAACTAAAATTATTTTTATTAGAAAAATGTTACTATTGTGTTGACCAATTCGCTACTGACAAACTAAAATGACGTGACCTTATGATGAAACAATGACTAGCTGACCATTCTGGCTTCTAAATTCAAAATTCAATTCAATTTAATTAATTATATTTATTATGTATTGCATGAAATTTATGTTATTGTAAAATTCCATTTGACAATGTAAAAATAACTGTTTTGCAGTGCCCTTCTAGGGTGCATGTATGTACCTAGTGATAACCAATTACCTTAGAAATAAGATGGAATGTACCTACATGCAAGCAAAAATAAATGAAATATGAAAATATGAAATATTTCCGTGTCAGTGTTTTATTTTAAGAATTTGACCTTTTCTAAGTATACATTTTTGTATTTATGGAAATAAAAAATTCTGATTTTGATTTTTGATTTTCATCCATTCAAACTTTCACATTTATAATATTAGTGGGATTGTTGGAATATTACGCTGTATAAATAAACCCTTTAAACTGCATTTATAGGATTTGCGGTGTCTGTCACCTTAGTTTATCCTTTAGATTAAATAACACTGCACGGGTCAAAGATTTGATAGGACCCTGCGTCGAATTCCGTAGACCTCAATTATGTGCCCGATCTAATAAAACCGTTTGATGAGAATGACCGTTTCTGAAATCGAGAACCTTTAACTTTGATATTTTGCTACCGAAATGTTACCAGGCCACATCTGTTATATCAAAGGCTCTAATTAAAAATATTTTACTAAAGAATAATTTAAATGACATTCTTTTTCACGTTCCAATTAATTTCCATATCTTGTACAACATCAAAGTCAGTGATTTCAAAGTTATAGTGGTGAGTGGTAGGTACGAGTAATTATGGTTTAATTTCCATTAGCTTTTAGCTAACATACCCATCTCAATTTGAATATCCATTACAGAGCTAAAACATCCCCGTAAACATCAATCACACAGATTATAGCGTAAGGGATTAACGAACTAATATCAAGGAGCCATAATACAATCAAAACAAGGGCACACCTGTGCCCGCGCAAACCTCGGCGCGACTCCATTCAAATACTCATTTACATACAAAGGTTTGCGAGGTTTGTGTGCAGAAATTGTGCCTAGAAGGGCGGATTTAGATTAGACGCCAGCAGCACAAAACAATCATGCTTTACCTAGCATAACATATTCCGTTAGATGTAGGTACTTCATAGCAGTAATTTTTATTCGACTTGAAAACGTTATCCAAACAATGATCACGAGAAGAGCCAAGTCAGCCATTTTAAGGGTTCCGTACCCAGAGGGTAAAAATGGGACCCTATTACTAAGACTTCGCTGTCCGTCTGTCACCAGGCTGTATCTCATAAACCGTGATAGTTAGACAGTTAAAATGTTCACAGATGATGTATTTCTGTTGCCGCTATAACAACAAATACTAAAAAATAAAATAAAATAAATGGTCATACAACAAACGTGATTTTTTTTCCGTTTTTATAGATAATGCATGCATAGCAACCCTTCGTGCGCGAGTCCGACTCGCACTTGGATTTCCTATTTTTATTGATTCTAAGGCTGACCATTCCGAAAAACCCCGATAATTTGTATTTATTTAAAACATAACATAACCTCTATTACTAAAAACCTTATCATCTCAACTATGTATTTTTTTTAATTTAAACTTACGTTTAGACAAAAAAATATTAAAAATACGATGCCAACGAGTTTCAGACCCTAGTTCACCAACAGATGGTTAAATTTAAAACAGTTGTTTTGACGTTTTTGACACAAATTTTCATACATTAAACGTCAAAGTTAACCGAGATGAAGCTGCGTAATTGGTCGATTATCTTTTGGTGAACGCAGAACTAAGAATAACAGAAGTATAAAATACAAATGGTATAAATGGAAAACTTGAAAGAAATATTGTGATAGGACTGCGACTGACAAAATGAAAAAGCGAATTGCCTTTAATTTTTGTCATGTTGTAGGTATAATGTTTTTATGATAATGTTATCAACGAAAACATTGCCACTTAAATTATTCCGAAATTCCTCGAATTTCACAAAAATATGTAATCTGTTTTCAGTTTTCAATTTTAAAATATGCGAGATTCGATTCGTGCGCGAGTCCGACTCGCACTTGGATTTCCTATTTTTATTGATTCTAAGGCTGACCATTCCGAAAAACCCCGATAATTTGTATTTATTTAAAACATAACATAACCTCTATTACTAAAAACCTTATCATCTCAACTATGTATTTTTTTTAATTTAAACTTACGTTTAGACAAAAAAATATTAAAAATACGATGCCAACGAGTTTCAGACCCTAGTTCACCAACAGATGGTTAAATTTAAAACAGTTGTTTTGACGTTTTTGACACAAATTTTCATACATTAAACGTCAAAGTTAACCGAGATGAAGCTGCGTAATTGGTCGATTATCTTTTGGTGAACGCAGAACTAAGAATAACAGAAGTATAAAATACAAATGGTATAAATGGAAAACTTGAAAGAAATATTGTGATAGGACTGCGACTGACAAAATGAAAAAGCGAAGTGCCCTTAATTTTTGTCATGTTGTAGGTATAATGTTTTTATGATAATGTTATCAACGAAAACATTGCCACTTAAATTATTCCGAAATTCCTCGAATTTCACAAAAATATGTAATCTGTTTTCAGTTTTAAATTTAAAAATATGCAAGATTATACAAAATATTATTTTTGTTAAACAAGCGAGCGAATTTGAGCCTTTTTCATTTTACTGGAAAAAAGTCTTAGTACGTAGGTATATATAAATATTTCATTAATATTTTTAACTAATATTGCTTAAATTTCATACCGAAATTTGGCAAGCTGATTCAGCTACTTCTTCGTCTCGGAGCAAGCTCGTTTGATTGCTTAGTGCGTCGTTAGGGAAATCAGCAGTATAAATGATGAGATTGCACTTCATAGCTCTGGCTTGAAGAATGCTGACGCTATGTCAGTAAAAATGTTTTATTTGCTCAACGACTGGCAAAACCTTTTTAACTGTTATCTTCTCATCAGATTTCAGAAAAAGCAAGGTAATAACAATAACAAATCCACACAGTATCACCTCAACAGCCTATAATGGCCCACTGCTGGACGCATTGGCTTATATGTTGGGGGGGTACTGATTTTTCATGCTACAACACCCGAAACAAATACCTGCAGATTAGAAATATGACAAATATTTGTACGATCTGCAGGTATTTGTCTGAGGCGGAATCGAACCAATAACCTCCTTTGTCGCAGACGGACTTTCGCCCGCCAATGAGGTCGTCAAGGTGTTCTTTCAATCACAAAAGCTCGATTCTTAGTACATTATTAATTATAATGAAATTGAATCGTAATGTAACCTGAGTGACTAGTGTAATTAGAATATATTTCTGTAGGTACTACGTCAATAAATAAATAAATTATCAAAATTCAGCCAATGACCGGTAAACATAGTACGAGGTACTACCCACTTACACTTACGAATACCTACTTCTGAATCAACCAGCTGATATCGCCTCTGTCGTGGTAGAGTAAGCACCAATCTACTTTAGCTTGAGTATCAAAATATAACTTAAGTATACATAACTCTAAAAGCTTTGATAGTTATGTCGTCTAGTCTAGACAAGTTTTCAACTAATGATTTGTATATACATATAGTATGATTTTAAGATCCTTCACTGAATCCGGTATTAACCTATTCATTTATCTTACTATAAAACTATCGTGGTTTTATGAATTCATTACGGATGTAAGCGGGTTAACTACGGGCTTTATTTATATTGGAAGGACACCAACGTTGCATCCCTGAACGAGGGACTACTTCAGGGTGAGTCTGGTGCGCGTCTAGAAGGGCACCTTGAAAGAAGTCCCTTGTTTAGGTATGAAATGAAACGTTGGTTCTAACACAAATAAGATTTGTAGTTAACCCGCTTACATCCGTTATTTTTTTATTTATTTTAAACCACCAAGGTGGCAAACAGGCTTGCGACCCACCTGATGGGAAGCGGTTACCGCAGCCTATGGACGCCTGTAACATCAGGGACATCACACGCGCGTTGCCGACCCTTTAAATGCCTTAGAAGACCCTTGTAATAATGTATAATGTATTCCTATATTGAAACTATATCTATCTGGACTTAAGTTACTTTCATTAATTATATTATTATATTATACAACTATTTCTAAATTAAGTTTTTAAGATTAATCTTAAAAACATATGCTTATTCCAAAAAACAATTCTACTCATAACTTTAACTACTACTAAAAATACTATTTTCATTACTATTTTACTAATAAGATAAATAAACCAAATAACTTACCCTTAGCGCTCGCAAAATAAAGCAGCAAAACCGAAACAAAGAACTTCATCGCGTACATATTTCTGGAAGGAAGTTAGAACATATCATTACGTCTCACATCACTTTCAAAGTAAGAGCCTACTACAGTCGCGGAAAACTTTCCGAAACTCCAGCAAGTACGTTATCTGGCAATCTCCCGCGTTCGACTGAACGCTGCCCGAATTCTCGCAGAGAGAGCCTACTTCACGCAGGCGCTCACTCGAAGGCTGTATTTCTTTAAGATATACATAGAAAGTAGTTTATTTTGGAAGAATACATAAGTTTTTTAAACTGGGGCCATAGTCTTTTGAGTTTTTCATACAATTACAAGCTGACGACGTCACAGATCCAGGCCACCCGTATACGAAAAACAAATAGGATTGCGCCAGTTTTTAAAAACGTATCAGTCTTCTTTAGTAGGCTTTATAGTAGGTATACCTCTCAATACGCACTACGCCCTAAATGGATGTAGAAACGTAATTGCGTAATTGACACATTACACATAAGAGATAACACTTATTTAAGAGCCAGTTCTCAAATAAATTTTTAGGGTTTCGAGATCGGTTTTGAAGCCTTTATAGTCCCGCTCTGTCCGTCCTTCTTTCTTGAATATTTCAGATACTACTGCAGCTATTAACTTGAAATTTGAAATCTCACTAATATTATAAACGTGAAAGTTTAGATGGATGGATGGATGGATAGATAGATGGATGGATGTTTGTTCCTTTATCACGCCAGAACGGCAAAACGGATCTGGATGAAATTTGGCACAGAGATAGATTATAGTCTGGAATAGGACATAGGCTACTTTTTATCCCGAAATTCCTACGGGAACGGGAACTACGCGGGTGAAACCGCGAGGCGCTGCTAGTAATAACATATTTCGTGCGCCATTACTGATTAAAAGAAGAAAAATAAACAAGAGACCTTTGGGGGGAAATGGGGTATCAAATGAAAAGTATCGTTTTGCAAATTTCAAAACAGATTACGACATTTTTGAAGATTTCAGTTTTCGAAATATTTTGAAAAACGTCGAAATATAGACCAAGTGATATTTTTTGTGGAACGTGCCGATATTAAATCCCGAGCTAGCGAAGCTATCTAGAGTAGAGCCATGGGCGTAGCGAGTGGCTTTAAAGTAGACTGCTGAGCTAACGAGGGATTTTAAAGGCACGAAACAAAAAACATTTGCCATCGAGTTAAGATACAACTTTTCACCTCGAGAAAATATTTTGTTAATTAAAAAAGAGGTCGAATGTCAAAAACTCATTTTGGTCAAAAACCGTGGAGGGTTAAAATGCTATTCACCTCTTTTTTTTTCGGTACCGTCCATAGAGTATCAATAACTTACTACACCATCGAAACGTAGTGCAATATTCTGAATTCATATTACTTTTATCAACAAGTCGAATAATATCCTTTACTCCACATGCGAGCAAAACCCGATTTTGCTCACTGTTTTTGGGCAGCGAAGTCATCAGGGAGTGGTGCAAAATTAATTTACCTAAAAAATTATACGAAAATTACTATATGGAATGTTGTTTGTCTGACCATACTTGCCGAGTCACTGCACTGGCTATGATGGTCTTATTTTGTCTTTTCTGTTTTAATAGCGTCTATTATGCCTATTATTTAAAATATTTGCCTCAATTAAAAAGGCATAAGCACCATTTACAGATTACTTAGAATTATCAATGCGCAAGATTTTACTATGCTGATTTCAAATTCATCAATTTACATCGTTATTGACGATCCTAATGGATTTATTCATTGATTACAACAGTAATGAACGTAACGAACAGTAACAGGAGAAAATAATACGACCACCAGTCACTGAACATAAAAGCTTATAGTGCGTCATACTACTTTCAATAGATAACATCGCTTTGCTCCCATGATTAATAACAGAGAGCCGACCAACTAATAGTATGGCTTTCGTAGTCAATAACATGGTGATTTGATTAAACGACCCGGGTCCCAATTCTGATAACCAATCGCTTCATTATGACAATGGTAGCGCTGCAGAATCGCCACGTTCATTCATCACATCTATAGCCTATACTGGTCCACTGCAGGGCGCATAAAATCCAACATGGCGCTTATCTGGGCCCCCTGATATGTTGAGTTTTATCATTCGTCGCCCCGAATCCTCAGATGAAAGAAACTCCAGGTAGGGGTGCGATGCTTTTTTGCACGGAGATATTTATAAAATGGTTTCGATACCTTCACACATAACGTGCGTCTCTCTATCTGTAATTTCTTTCACGTATAAGGTAGGATATTAAAACGTGTATATTGTGGCGATTCTGCGGCGATACCACCACCGTCATAGTAAAGCGATTATTTTTGAAAAAAAAGGGCCCCCAAACTAAGTAGATTTTGTTTACATTAGTAGTTATATTCGAGTTAAGAATTACTATTTCTCCCAAAAAACTTTTAACTATATCAATTTTAGTAATAAACAATGAATATACAAACACATATAACAAAATCTCGAAATCGTTTTCGAGTACACTTACCTTCGGCAGAATCTGCAGTTGGGTAAAAACAATTTCGAGAAGGAGGCCAAGAGAAGGATCCAGCTAGGTTGGACAGTGTTTGGGAAACTAGGTACGTCGATTTTTCTCGTCATCCATACCGCAATGTTTAAGAACGAAAGTTTTCAATCTTATGCAGCAAACGTAATGTAGGACGCCCTCCAACCAGGTGGGATGATAATTTGGGAAAGACTGCTGGCAGATGGTGGATGCAGCAATTTGAAGACAGGGCGCTATGGCGCTCATTAGGGGAGGCCTATGTTCAACAGTGGACTACTATAGGCTAAATACATCAAATTATTGATTTCAGTGAAAATAAA
This sequence comes from Eupithecia exiguata, assembly GCA_947086465.1. Taxonomy (NCBI): domain Eukaryota; kingdom Metazoa; phylum Arthropoda; class Insecta; order Lepidoptera; family Geometridae; genus Eupithecia; species Eupithecia exiguata. The sequence continues at coordinate 8,709,716 of OX352233.1, forward strand.
AGCTACGACGATATCCTCTATCTTTACTTTTTTGGAAGCAAATACTGCGCTGTAGCATCGTAGACCTTCTACGGCGTAGCACCTTCGTAGCAGTTTATGAAAATATCATCTTATTCTCGTAGCGCTGCTACGGCGTAGCACTTAAAGCATTTTATACAATATATCAAATCAGTTAAGTAAAAACCGTTTATTTCTTAATACACGCACGCACGATCTACACTGTATAAAAATTGTTAAAGCTAGATTAGCTATAGCAATAGAAAGGGCCCACACTCAACGGGTGCTATGGCAAGAAATATATCCCACCATAGCGAGTCTCAGATATCAGATAGCTTTCCATCTCAACACGAATAGAAGCTTGAATTTATCAGCACAAATACCAATATGCGAAATTCAACTCAGTTCCAACCGCTTATAAATAGCTATTTCAAAACTCTCAGATTCAATTTTAAAGACTTCGATTTCATTCAGTATTGGGAATTAGTATTTTCGAGAAGATCTTACAAATTAATTAGATTCAGTGAGTTCAGTCACAGATTATATACTAGTACGGATACAGCCTGATGAGTCACTTTGTAAGATTCTTGCGACGTTTCTTACAGGCAACCTCTCGTGAACAGTTTTTCTCGATTAAAGCATTTGTAAACACGTACACTAAAGTTCAATTTGCACTGAATATGTTTGCGAGTGTTGGCCACGATGTTCCCTACAGATAGATAGGTAGTAAAGGTTCGACTAGATGTTTAAAGTATCAATCGAGCGATGCTCCTAATTATGGTGTGCTGCAATCGGCATATTGATTTTCCTTTGAATCAGGATTATTTTTGCATGCTTGAATGGAAGCAGAAGGAAAAGTAAGCACCTAATTTGTTCAAGTGAATATGGATTGCCAATGATAGCTTATTTGATAGACCAGAAGTGGTTACGCGTACCAGTCAAGTAGCTGCTTACTTTTTAGCTTCCATCATGTTGCTAATAAGGATCTAAAGTATCCATTGGGTGTTTTTATTGAATATCTAGCTCGATAATTTACGAAAACGGTGAACAGGATCAGCAAAATAGCACAATTCATTAACGTCGAGTCTATCAACTACCTAATTGACTTGCCTAATCTCCTTCGCCTGACAAAGCCGATTCGGCAAAATAATTAATTCAAGCTAAAGCGAAACCTTGACAGCGTGACTATAGGTTAATTTTTAAAAGCTCGTGCGATGGTCTTTTTTATAGGGTTCCGTACACAAAGGATGAAAGAGGAACCCTACCTACTAAGCCTCCTCTGACGGTCTCTCTGTCCGCGGGCTGCATCTCATGAATCGTAAAAGGTATACTGTTGAAATTTTCACCGAATATGTATTTATCATAACACAATAACAACATTTTTTTTAATAACTTTAAGGGGGCTCTCATACAAAAACCAAATTTTTTGGCTATTTTTACTCAAATTTTGTCGACGCTGTATCTCTTGAACCGTAATAGAAGACAGTTGAAATTTTGACGGGGTGTAGATTGCAATTACCGCTATAACAGCAAATAATAAATTTATAATTAGAGTGTCCAATTTCTATATCAAATTGTGTACCGATCACTGAAATTAAGCAATGTCGGGCGCAGTCAGTACTTTTTTTAAAATTTATTTAAGGGCTTTATCGCTTAACGATAACATCACCCAATGATATACCTATGTTGCATTTTTTTTATAACCAGTTTTTAAGGATTACTTTTGGGTAATAGTTATGTACGGTACGATGATGGTACGGAACCCTCCGTGTGCGAATCAACTTGCGACAATAGTGTACTACAGCCAATTTTGAAAAGTGTCTCAATTACCTAATTGAGTGCGAGTTTACGAAGTCCAATGAATCACTAAAAATATACAAAATATTTAATAAATCGATAAGTGCCCAACAAAGTAAAATTAGTTTAAAATTTACATTTTAAGTTGCATGCGTTACTTTACGAAAACGCTGGACGCAGTTGACGCCATATTGCTCTGTGGTCATGCATGACGTCAGTTGGATGCGGAACCCTGAACAAATGCGCTGATATTGCTGATGACATTTGATACTCTTTAACACCTTTGCCTATTTATTTGCTACACAGCCGTATGACAACAACATTGCGTCTATTATTTCATGGTGTTTACAGATATAAAAAACAATGAAAATTTTGAATCGATTGTTATTTTATGAACTAAAACGAACATTTTTCCGATTGCTTTTTGCCTAAGCTATCTCAATAGGTAATATATTTTTAGATGTTTTCTCATATACAGTAAAAAACACTATTATTCACGCTGACGTCACAAAACTAGGCCAGGTATACGAAAAATATAAAGGGATCGCGCCAAGCTTTAAAAAAAGGTATCTGCTAATAATGTTGTTTGTTAAGGTCATGTTTTTTATTTTAGCTGCACTCTGTCTAACTGGGAATGGAATAAAATGCATTAGATACGAGGATCTTTTATATTTCAGTTACCAAAATCATATCTACAATAAACAACGCATAAGTATTTTATTTAGTTCTCTCTTTATATTGCTAATAGAGTCCACAGGTGATCGGAATGCTGGCTTTTATTTCGGTCAAAGAATTAGCATTGCCATTCAACGTGACAATGCTGCCAGCATTCTGGGCAATCAGCCTTCTGGTGACGGCTTAGATTTTTAGAAAATAGATTTAAATATAAATATTATTTTATTATGTTGTTGTAATTTTCTTAATAAAACTGTAGTTCTCTCTTTGAAAATGAGTTAGCATTCTAGGATATACAATTTCCCCGAGGAAAAATAAAAACGAAATAATCCAACCTGTTATCAAAAGCATATAGCAACCAGTGTAGTGTTCCATTGTCATTGGTTTCAAGTTTTCTGCAGGTTTATGAGCTCTCGGGGTTTTCGCGTAGTCTTGCTTAAACTTGTCCGAGAACCCTGATTCAATCAGCTTTACTAAAACTCCATTTACAGACGCTGCGATAGGCGAAAACTTCTTAAATAAAACGACAGTAGGTGACGACACAATTATCCGAGGTATTATGTGCACGTTAATTCTCTCTTCCAAAATGATAGTGTGAGCAGTTTCCAAGCTCATTGCCAGAACAAATTCAAGCCCCTCAGAGACTTTTCTCAGTGTTGGTATGATGTCATTAACCTTCACATCGATCCAATTATCGTAAATCGTTGGGTAATCGATGTAATAGTCCTTCAGAGCCGCACCGCCTCCAAAGGGGTACTTAGCCACTATCGCATCGTCTATAGTTTTAAACTCCGAAAACTGATAGTTAGTTTTCAACACTGTAATTAGAGTAACTTGATAAAAAGTCCGTATGAAGAAGCAGAACCACATCCAAAGCAAGAGCATGACTAAATAGGCAGGTTTAGTTGGTATCCTTGTCGATGGAAGACCCATGCATACCATCCATGAGTAGAAGACTAAACTAGTTTGTGGTCTGTTCCCTTCAATGACCTGAGCATGACTTTTCCAAAGCCTGCTTCGTCGTATCAAAGCGCATATTACTACAAGCACAAAACACACAGCAACGGCCAGTTGAGCGTTAAGTTGGAATGGATGCATCAATTTTAGAGAGGAAGGCATCATCTTTGCTGGATGTGTAACCCAAATGACGCCACCAGTATTGTAAGAGATAGACAGGTGAAAATACGAAAATCTCGTCAAGGTTAGAGCACATGAGGTCATTGAAAAGTTGGCGCAGTCGAAATAGACGTCTGCTAAGGAACCGGACCAGGATCCGTCCTCCTCTAGCTTGCCCCAGCCGTTGCCGATCCTCGGCGTCATCACAGTCAGGTTAGCGTTCAATCCTTCAGCCAGTATTGCAAGTAGATCACCATCTGCGCCACGCGGTACCCCATCATCTATTTTCATATACGGCGTCTGGACGAACGTCGATACCACCAAGGGACACATATTAAAGTTCGATAACTTTATTTCGAATAAATCACGGCAACTTGTATGTTGGTCGACACACGCGTCTAGAGATTCAAATTTTACAGGAACATCTGTTCTACAATCACTGTCGCTTAGAGGAAAGTAAGTGTATCCTGCAACTTCGACTTCAAAATTTTTCAGAAAGATCACATTGGTGACCCTGAGGTCCCAAAATGCTGTTACAGCTTTCGTTTCATCGCACTCACTTGAATTATGAGACTGGCATACAATGATGTGCTTTCCGGTATTGTCAAATTCATGGTCGCGCATCCATCTGAGCATATGCACTATGTCATCGAGGGTTATTCCAAAAAGTACGTACTGCCTGGTCGTTTGCACAAATTTGGGGTAAAACGTTCCATTACAAACTATCGAGCTCTTTCCGTAGGACTGCAGAAAAACTTCGACGCCACACCACACGGTAGAGTTGAAGAAAACTAGAGTCACGTAGCGCCATTCAAAGTTTTGAATAGCAATTTCAGTAGCGGCCAGGCTAAGACTTTTGACCGCGTCACACGTTTCAGGGTTAACTAAGTTCAGGGTATGATCACTAGTTGTCATGTTGGATACCAGTATCACCAGTCATGCAAACCATGCCATGCAGTGATTGCATGCCACTGTTCTGTTCGATACTAAGCAGTAAAACATGTTGGTAATACATTTGATATAAATCTATAAATGGCGCCGTCGCGGTGCTAATTGAATAGTGATGGACCGTCAGTACCTACCTACCTATCTAACCATCACAATCTACTAATACATTGCTCCAGTAAGTTAATGGCCTGGGACATAAAAGAAAACCACTCGCGTAGCTGAAAAAAATTATATTTTATGAGAAATTATAATTTACAATATTTCATACAGGCATCCATCTTCAGTCGGAACTTAAGCTAAAATTCTCACAATCTCACGCAAAAGGTAAAGCAACTTTAGACTATAATTATAGTTTTTAGCAATATTTGTGTAATTCCTTGCCCAACGGTTAAAATAAACGAGCCACTTCTGAACTCTAGTCTAGTCTGGAATAAAGTTCAGTTCCTTTGTAGGACTACGAAATGGCAGAGTGACGTCACGAGCGCGCTAATTGTTTTTCTTTTTAAATTTATTAATTAATTTTTTAAATAAATTATTCAAGGGAAATTGAAAATTAATTGCGAATAAAACAAGGTATCATGTGCTTTGTTCGCTTTTGAAAACTATATCAATTTCGTCTCAGCTTTGAGTCCAACCAGTCCGTACAGACAAATCACGAAAGAGCAGTGAAATGTATTTAAAACCAGCTTGCTTAAAGCTAAACAAGCTTTAAGAAACTTCAATATTAAAATGTATGTCTTTTTAGTTAAGAACCAGAATAAAATAACGCACGCTCGTGTCATGATGGTGATTCCGTCCCGGGCGCGGAACATTAAACACAATATTGCTGTAAATTGCACAACATAAAATAGTCATATGTACAGGGCATACACAGAGATTTCACAGAGGGATACATCGACATTTTTTTTTTATATTGTGCGCTAAGTTTCAAAATTCACATTATTTTGAGCATCAGACAGTTGTTTCTTATATAAAGCATAGAGTTTTGCTATTGACAGTGCCACGTCTTTGTGCATTATCGCTGATGAAATCGAAACTCATCATACTTAGAAGAAATATAAATTCAAGACACAACAACAAATAAGTTAATAAGTTATATTATCTTCAAACAGAAACTTTGTTTCTTGCTATAAAAAAATCTAAATAATAACACAAAGCAACATTCTAAATTAGCATAATAAAATACTCTAATTATAAGTAAAACAATAATAAAATGTTAAAAATTTGTGCTATTCTCCAGTATATCGTGCCAATAGCAAAACTTGGCACTGCTGCTGTCAGCTCGAATCACTCAGCACATTTAGACCCAAATGTACAATATATTACATTCATGTGGTACAAGCTTTCGTGCAAAAAACTTCGGTTCGGTTTTTACAATACACATTCGCTTTATTTTACGGGTTTCTAGTAAAAAAAGTTTATATCAAATGCATCAAAAATGTCCTTAAACAACTAACATAGTAATTTCCTATACTTGACAATCTAGCCGTATGGAATTCTTATACACGGTTAATATTAGGAAGAAACCAAATACACCATACACTGCGTACACAAAGCCTACAGTTAAACGTAAATCATTTTGCGTGAAGTCAATTCGTGTAGAAAAACACCATTTAAATATAAACAGCTTAAATATAAACATATAATTTTATGTAACAAAAAATCCAATTTACAAAAGTAACGAAATATTTTATTTAAAATACAATAAATCTTTGAAGCTAACAGATACAGTAATGGTATATAAATTACGTGTAAATTACATCTATTGGATAATGTGGTAGAGAGACATTAGGCTGGGACCAGCAGACACGACCGGCGCGGGCGGCGCGGCGCCGCGGAGGCTACTCTGCGGACGCCGATGCCGAGGTTCCGACTCGCAGGAACCCGACCTAAACCTCACTAGATACATCACTCATTATAACTTAAATAAATACGTAATAGTAACACGGAAGCATCCCCTTCGATACACCAGAAGGAAGTCCTGTCTCGACCCTAGACAATGTCACACGCAACGTTCATTGGACTAGTTTGTTCAAATCCATCCGTCTGGACACGATAAAATGTATACTAATGTAGAAAGATATTATGGCAACAAACTTTACAAAAATCCTAAAACAATGACTAAAAGCAGCTCACGGTAAGGCCAAGACTCACCATAACTTTTTAAAATGCACAATTTAATATTCACCGATACAGACACATACATAAATTGTGAACAACTTCATCATAAAAAAACATGTCAAAAACCTGTCACGGTTGAAGCGATCTCCCGAACCGGCTCGAGACGGCCCGCGGTCGCGCCGCTTCTGACTCTAGTATTTGGATTAAATGACTTACAATCTATCCTTACTTTCTCATTAAACATTTTAAGTTGAAATAAGTTCGTTCACCCGATCTCAGTTCGTGAATTTACATACACATTATGTCGTGAAGTAATGATGTTTACATTATGTGTTTTACACACAATCACAGATTTGTGTCAGGGACCTCTGCAAACGCTTAGACAAGGTTGTACTCCTTCAGGTTGGATTGTAGGATTGTGTCTTTCACGGCGGCGAACACGAACCGGATGTTTTCAGTGTCTGAAATAGAACGACATACAGATAACGTGATTGTTCCACATCGGCGTATATCTACTTCTGCACTACGAACCGGCCGAACTACTAAATAATCTTATAAAAATAACTCACGTACGGAAACGGCGCTCTCATTCAACGCGATCCACTTTATTTCTGGCACTCAAAATTACTGCACTTGCAAATATACGATTGGAATCGTCGACTATTCTGTTATAAAATTGTTACTATCGATTTCAATGTGATTGGTCTACGTGGTTGTCTATTCGGGAAGAATTCCTAGGTACAGATGTATTTTCAGAACGTTCTCAATTGTTTACAAGGTTTATACAAACAAAAGGTAAAAATAAAACATGCAGCGAATATAAAAATAAACATTTAATTCTATTCACAATACATCAGCAAAACCAAAAAGAAAATAAGATACATTACATTTATGCCAAATTAAACTCTTTTAGAGCTGATTGCATGATGGTATCTTTTACAGCGCAAAACACAAGTTTAATGTTTTCCGTATCTTTAAAAATATCCAAGGCAGCATGCAGGAAATAAAAAATAAATAAAGGTGTAAGCAAAATAAACAAAAAGAAACAAAGAACACTTGCGAGAGAATCACATCATAGTCCGTGAGGATTTAAATAAATTTAGTAAATAATAGCGTTCAAGGCTGATTTCACCACAAACAATAGAACACAACAAACAATATACATAATTCTAGTCTTTCATAGACACTACACTCAAACAACACACAAAAAATTCTAGCTACAAAGCAAAACACAACAAAGACTAGCAAATAAATCATCTTACCTCAAATTCCATGCAATTTGACTCACGCTTGACTTTGAAGGGTATCTATAATATCTATTTATTATTGTTGTCGCATGGTAGGTGATGCAAACAGATATGAAAAGGTGAACCAATCTGATAACATTGCGTAACCATAACGCAGTGAAAACTATGAAAACGATGCAGTAATTTTGAACCAGCTGATCGAAATTAACTCGTACTTGAGCTATTTTTGTACATTTCAGATAGTTTGATTGTAAATGACGCATAAATATTATAGAAATTTGTATAAAGCCTCTCCCAGACAAACGCGACCTGCAGTGGCGGCCAGTACAATTTGCAAACGAATACAACCCAAATTTTACTGGGACTGTCTGTTCTCTTAAACACCAGAATCGAAGTTCCTGATTTCGTGCTAATGTTATCTTACGTAGGTGATTATGAGGTTTTGCAGGAAAACGAATTAGAAAGCCCGATTTTTTTGTACAGGCCTCATAACCGCCTCCGCTGGCCGTGTCAATCTAAGGCCAGTATTATGAAAGCTCTATGCTTGAGTAACGCTTTTCTATGGAATAAACGTCACTCAAGCATAGATCTATGACGATAATAATACGGGCCTAAGAGAGGCTAAAATAAAGTGAAAATCACTAACCTGTCGCACAAGTGAAGTGAGAGTAGATGATCTTCTCAGCATCAGGGTTAAGGTCCACGAACATCCGCAGGATGAATTCGCGAGCGGTGTTTGCATCGCGTTGCGGACCTGTCACACATTCTAGCGGTACTACAAACCGTATAGCATTTAACTACGCTGGTGAACTGTTATTGGCGGACATTAATAACAAAGAAAATAAAGAATTCACCCTGAGTTCAACGAGTCGGTAGTATCGTCTGGACGAGAAGACGTTCCATTAATATTTATTTGTATAGGAAATCTGTTTTTTTTTTATTGAATTTGGCACAGCGCCTCTACCCCGCGGGCATGGAACTAGGTATCCCATAGGTATGGCACTTCTCGTTGTCGAGACGATTCTATCGAGCAACTAAACTTTGAGCTCATTTCTTTAAATTAGACGACTGTTTGATTATTCAGCAAAAGATCAGGAAAGTGCAAGTCTTGTGATAGAATATGCACATTTAAGATCCTTCAACGTTTGGTTTTTGTGTATCTCATAAATAGCTGGTTCTCATGTCATACCTTAAATAACAGTTCACCAATCTAGCATTCTGTACAGTCAAAATATTTAGCTTACAACTTATTATTCTGTTACACTTTTTACGTAAGTAGCACTGTTCTTTTGTCGCTTAGATTATCATTTAGTTGGAGCGAAAGAAACTGGAGGCTTATTTCAATTCTCGAATACAGAATTTCGTGTTTGTCGCTTCGTCCAATGTTACTTCTCTAATACACCGAATTAGAGTACCAATTTGCACAAAAAAATGAAACAAACACGCAATTCCGCTTTTCGAAGAATTTAATAGGCCTCCTGTTTCGAATCCGACTAAAATTCACCGTCGATTCAAAAGAATTTCAGCTCGAAAAATATAGGTCATCCGTTCCAACAAACGATTTTACAAAGCGAAACAAGAGAGACAGATTTACTTATAACCGAGCGAATATCACACAACCTTTTAATTTCAATTATTGTAATAAAGTCCAATCTAGCGCAACTACTAGGAATATTTCGATCATCAACCTGTGGCAGTGGTGAAGTGAGAGTAACAAGATCTGTCCGGATCAGGATTCTCTTTTAAATATTTCTGTAGGATGTAGTCTAATGCAGGCGGTGCTAACTGTTTCGGACCTGTTTATTCAATTTACTGATTTATAGACGATACAAGGAAAAGAAATAATAGAATTTTTGGGAACTTATTTCATTTCTTAGAGATACCCAACAAAGTGCGGGTAAGTACTATAACAAAAACCTTAGATACAAGGAAAAGCCCTTTAATACCTTTCAAAGGTTCATTGAGAATGTAAGCGGGTTCCTGATTAGATTTCGGACATTTAACTTTTTTTATATCAAAGAAATATAAGTATATCCACGATCTGAGTGAATACAAACATACCATCGTATTCCGGGAAGTAGTCGACCAGATGGGAATACATGATCTTCTCCTCAAGCAAATCCTTCTTGTTGAGGAAGAGGATCACAGACGAGTGCTGGAACCACGGGTACGTGATGATCGTCTTGAACAAAGCCTTGGACTCTTCCATTCGATTCTGAAAACAATATAGAACATTTCAAAATTCTGCGCAGGTTTGGGCGATAACGCTGACCGCACATTACCTTTTATGTGTTAATTGCGACTGTTCCTATATCTATCTTAAATTAAATAAGTACCCAAAAAAAATCAATTACGGAAATTCGAGATTACCCCGAGTGCGACGCACTATAGTAACAAAAACCTTATACCTATCTTGTTTTAAACATAGATAAGAAAGTGCACCTTATGTAATTAGCTGTGTCCTTTGCTGTACGAATACTTTACTTTTTACTTTACATAGGCAGAACGTGAAGAGAATCAATAAAGGTGGATGTGAACCCCTAAGCCCCCATACAAACGTACTTTCCGATTCATTTGGAAACTACATCCCCGATTTTAATGAAATTTTGTAAGTTTACATAATCGGATAAGAAATAGCCATGTTTGCATAGTATTCGTTTTTCGACAAACCAAATCTTCATTAAATGAGATCGAAAGTAATATATAGCTTGAAAATGAATTGAAATGAACTTTTGCGCTCATCCAATGATGATTATGTATTTTGAAAAACTAAAAAGGTGCAAACATAGCTATTTCTTATCCGATTATGTATGCAGAATTTCATTGCAATAAAAGATGAAGTTTTCAAATGAATCGGAAAGAACCTTTGTATGGGAGCTTAGGTGTTCGCTCCCACCTTAAAACTTTAGTCATATTTAATAACATTTAGGACCGTATTACGAAAGCTTGTTCAGTTATCGATCTCTGCTTGAGTAACGCTTTTCTATGGCATAAACGTCACTCAAGCATAGATCTATGACTGAGTAGGCTTTCATAATACGGGCCTTAATGTAAGCTACAGCAGGAGCTTCCGTCTAATGTATTGTATATTGATCACCAAAAATACGATCACTAATCCGCCATCCAGCCGTGATGATTATGGCAACCCTTATTAAATAGGTGTCGTTTGGGGGACGCTTATGTCCAATGAATGATGAATATTTAGTTTTCGTTGATGTAACTTAGGCCCGTATTATGAAAGCTTGCTCTTGTCATCAATCGATACTTGAGTAACGTTTTTTTTACATAAACGCCACTCAAGCATAGGTCAATGACTGACCAAGCATTTATAATACGGGCTTTAAGAGTTTTGTTAATCAACTTTAAAAAAAAGTGGCAAAAGCCATTGGATTTAGCTGATGCTACCGGACAATGTCTAAGTAAATTTATAATAGGACGTCGTATGATATAGTAAGGCGTCAACCATGCATCCATCTCTCAGCTTCTTTAGAAATAAAAGGTCGTAGCCTATATTCCTTAGAAATCAGACACAAACTGGCGCAACGCCAATGAAGGCCAGACCTTGACAAGGTGTATGACAGGCTGCAGCTTATATTTTCATGGAAAAGGCCAGGTCAACATTAATTGGTGGTCAGGGTCTGAAGGGTAATCCCGTCCTTAATATTGGTGCTGATTCGTTACCCTTGACGTGGTAAGGCTTCTAATCTATTCGCGCTTGAAACTAGCTTATAAAGTACTGTGCGTTGGGATGTCTTTTTTAAGCAAGACTGTTTTGGATGGCTGCAACATGGATCTCCTGTGAACTGCAAGGACGAAATGGATTTGCCCACTCAATAACTCTTTATTACTAGTCTTAAAATCACTTGTCCACAGCTGGACCTAGGCGTTCCTTAATAAGCACCTTATTGGCTCATAACATAATAAGGGTTAACCGCGATCCAACGCGAAACATGTTGGGAGACCATCAACTCGATAGACCGACGACATCATAGCGGTCGCAAGGAGTCGATAGATGGAGGCCGGCTCAGGACCGCTCTTTGTGATGTCGTATGGGGGAAGCTTGTCCAGCAGTGGACGTGTATAGGCTGATATGATGAATAAGGGTTAAAGCCATAATCGCCACGCTGGGCATGCAGGTTGGGGCCCACTCGTGTTCGAGTTAATATACCTTACAAAGGGACCAAAGAGTTAGCCGAAAGCTTACTTCCAGTATGAATATGGTGTAGTATATCTACTGATTTACAGCTACAACATAATTTTCAGTATACGTGAAATTGATATAATCCTTACCTCGTTTTCCGATTCGAATAAAATTTGATCATATTCACTAAGAGCTACTAAGAATATGATTGAGGTGACATTTTCGAAACAATGAATCCACTTCCTTCTCTCGGATCTTTGGCCCCCGACGTCCACCATTCTGTAGGAAACACAATATTTTTGAAATACCTGAGTAGTATTACCTGGTTTTAATAATTTTGTACGAGGGCATTTATCATCACAGAAAGGAGATCTGGATGGATAGTGAATTATGAAATTGAAAATTAAATAGTCAGTGAACTTAGTCAAGCTTGAATAAATCATTGACTTTATTTTGACTAATTCATCATGACTCTTAGTAGGTTCTCTAGAAAATGTTAACAAATATTTAGTTGGTTTCCTCATAAACGATGAAACATTCAGTGTTTTGGTAAAAGGATAAATTGCTCCGGTATATGTTGGAATAATTTTCAGAGAAGTTATAAAATAAAGCCAGATACAAATTTACTGCTAAATCATATTTTAACAAAGCTTGTAAGAAATAAATCACTCAACTAGAAAGGAAATTCAAAATTGCAACCACTTCAATCATAGGAAATTTAAAAACCGTTGTTAGTATAGGTAAGCAATGATTATTACGAATTTTATCTTAAGCGTTTTCATAATTTTGAAATGTGAGTGTAACTTGCTAGCAACGCATTTTTATGGTATTTGCATAAATATTCAAAGTTGTGGTTAATACTTGGCGTTCGTTTTGTTAAAGCACAATTGTATTGTTTAATAATTAGGAATCTACTTTTTACCTGAAAATCAATGGCCCGTAACCCGAAAAACCTGGCCAAAGTTTCAACTGGGTTCTGTTTCATAAAAAAAATATGTTTTAATTAGTTTCAACACTGAAATTCTTGAGCAATCAGCTTTTTTGACATTAAATTTTGCTAGACATTCCATATTTCATAAAAATGCGTTTAATTTACAAATGAACAGTGCTAAATACATTTGTGTTAAGTCTTAGCAAACCCTTATTTTCTGAGGGAAAAGCAGACTTGTAGTTAATGGAAAATGAAGTATATTTTTGTACTATAACGTACAACACAAACATGAAAACGCAAGCATGCATAACAACATCATTAATAAAAAGCGCACAGTTAGTCACATGCATTTAATTAGCTGTTATACTTTCTGTAAATCCATGAGCTCGATTCAATGCCTACTCGTATTTTGGGTAACAACTTTTCAGTCGTATATTACTCACCGTTGCAATGAAAATTGAAGCCTGCCGTACTACCATTACATAATATGAGAATCGAACTACTTTAGCCAAATACAGGATCTTCCGAGGGGACTAGCGTTCATCAAGGTTACCATGACGACCATACCTAAATATAATCCCATCGAGATCAAAAGGATACTCAAGTATTCCTGTGGTAGGTTGTCGGGCCCGAAGAATATCCTGCTCGGTTGGAAGGTAGTCTGCAGCCTCAATTCTCGCCAAGTCACTTAAATAACTGAAATTCATGCAGTCGTGAACACCAACGCTCTTGTCAGACTGGTATTTAAGAATGGACTGGATCCTACATTTTAAACGCATTTTATTTGTTATAGTACCTATATGAAACCTTTAAGCAGCATTAAATAAAACTACACTCAATTTCATTGAATTGTCAATCAATGATCCTATAACTAAAAATTCCGAAAAATGTCGCCGGAAAAGAGCGTTGATGTTTGTTTAAGAGAAAGCAAGACAAACAAAAAACATAGACCGATAAACAGAAAAGTTCCATCCATGCACAGAAGCGAAGCATGCAACATTCATGCGGATATTTTTACCGAAATCGAATCTCTTCCAAATCGAACGGGTATTCAATGATACCCGTTGTAGGGACTCGAACGCGTAGGATGTCCTGCTCGGTTGGTAAGTAATTTGGAGCCGCGACGCGGTCAATCTCTTGCAAGTAGCTATGGAGGAAATTATGTTCAATACAATGTACAAAAGTATTATTTTTGACACAGTTGTAACAAGTGGCTCTGACGGAAGCGTTGGTTGCTAACTAGTAAGTAAACCAACTCATGCTGAGGCAGTCAATTTTGTAACCAGACTTACTTAAATTTCGTACTTTTAGTCTCTTTGTCTAAGTGAACTTTCTTTTTACGAATGAAGGCATCACAGCTGAAGGGTATGGTTACTGGTGAATATACAGACACCAATGCCAAAATGACTTTTCTTACGTTGATAGACTGTAACGCAAAGCATTGTAGAGCCTAGTCTGGTGATGCTTTTCCTATGGGCGATGGTCATTATTACCTTTTAATGTCAGCTCGCATCGAGACGCGACGCTGTGCGTACTTTGATTTAAATACAACTTTATTTACAACGCGAAAAGGTACAAGTCTTATTGACATAATACAAAAACTCCCCGTGGCGGCGCTGCGCTGCGCCGCGTTTGCGCTAATTTGTATCTTTTTGCGTAGTAAATAAAGTTATATATTGGATCAAAGTACGCGCAGCGTCGCTTTGCGTCTCGCTGAAACCTATAGTTTGACTATTTGCTTTTTCCATCGCCAAGTTATGAAATGCCTATTGACATCACAAAATATCATAAGCTCACGAAATTATTACGTCACTCAAAAATATACGTACATAATAACGTACTGCAGTACCGTTCCTGGGAATTTAAATATTGGCTTTTGGAGAGGTCATTTTATGAAATATCATTTTACCACTGTGCATTATTTCCAACCCTGAGTTTCCACTTATGTACTTGCCTAGTTACCTACTCCTGAATACGTGTAGGTATTTGGTTTGAGTAGGTATGTGTATGTATGAAACTAAGGCCCGTATAACGAAAGCTTGCTCAGTCATTGATATACATAATTATGCTTGAGCAACGCTTTTCGAATGCATAAACGTCAATCAAGCATAGATCTATGAGCAAGCTTCATAATACGGGCCTAAAAAAACTCCACAAAAATCCCTGTCGTATCTGGTTAATAATAGTAGCTACCGTTTCAGAATCCTAAGATTGCCACAGGCTATAATCGAAGTGCACCTATAAAAATTACTTTGTACTTTTATAGCTCACTCTGTATACTCCATTACTTTATAGCAATGATTTAACCGTTCACTTAGCATATTGATTTTAATAATAACAGAATAGACAGTGACCTCATCGGGATAGCTTAGGTATTGAATGATAATTCAGTTTCCTGTTATGTGGTTTAGGAGATAATTTTAGTAAATTAGCTACAGTTTATACTGTTTTGTTTTATCTCGTCGCTTTGGCGGACACCTGGCTTCATCATTACTCATTGATTGATATATCAAAACGGAATGCTTATTACTTCATCGCCACTCATAGCTTGTTAGTAAACTGATCAGTGCATTATGAGATTATACACCTTTGTTCAATATAATGACATTATAAAGGTGCTAGGATCGAAATCATAGGCATTTGTTGTTACACTCAGTACTAGTTATTTATAGATCGCTCAATTGAGATATCTTTAAACACAATAAATGAATAGATTGTTTAGCATGATCTATATATTTAATATTCCAGATATGTTTATCAAGTTATGTTTACACTGGAGCATTATTCATAACCCTTCTGCCCGCGGCTTCGCTCGCGCTTCCCCGGGATAAAAAGTATATGTCCGTCTCCGGGATACTAACTACCTCCCTGCCAAATTTCATTGAGATCCGTTAAGCCGTTTAGGCGTGAAAAGGTAACAGACAGACAGACAGAGTAACTTTCGAACTGATACATATATTACTATGGATGCGACCACAAGTCTCCTCAAAAATCCGTTTTAACCATCCAAAATGATGTACGTAAAAACTCTATAGCTGACAAAGCTGCGTGTTCTTCATAGAATATCTGCTATCCTTTACGGAGTCTACACACCAAAGTTCTCACTCAGCTCGTCGGGTTGGTGCGATATTCAAATGTATGAATTTGAAGGCTGCCGACAGTATTTTGTCAACTTGTCGGCGACCCACCGACTTTGGGTAACGATCAATGTGGCGTGGCAGGCGAAGGTCCACCTGCGACGTAGGAGGTTGCGGGTTCGATTCCCGCCTGGGAATAAATGTTTTGACGATATCTGCAAAAATTTGTTCAGGATGTTCTGGGTATTTTCTATGTAAATAAAAAATGTCTATCTAAGTAATGTATTCTAAGTATAATTAGTCACCTAGTACTCATAACACAAGCTTTGCTTAGCTTGATACTAGATGATGCTGGATGGATTGTCCAGCATTATTTATTTGGTGTGTAGACTTCATCAGAACTGTTAGATTCGGAAATTGTATTGTAGGTGTTTACAAGTACTTACTATTTCGCCGAGTCAGTCAGTTGGTACTCCCGTCTGCGATCATAGCACTCCTGTATGCCAGCATCCGCCCAAAGTCCCTTGATAGCCTCCACGTAAGGACTTTCGAACGTTGTCACGCTCTCAAAGTCTATAGCTGATATCAACTCCGCCTTTTCCTGTAATTCCCGATATTTGTTGTTAGTAATGAAACTTAGGGAAATATTATTATAAGAAACCAATGATGGGAAAACACAAGGAAATGTATTAACTTTAATAAAGGTAGTGATTCTGTTGGCACAAAACCTAAATTAAGTAAAAATGTTGCTGTCCCTTTTTTTGATCGAAAAGAATAGCGACGGCAACAATTTTAGGTGGTGCCAAACACAGTGCCAACAGAATCACTACCAATGCTAGGAATTTGAACTTATTCGTCACCCTCAACATCCGCAAAGAATTATCAAGCTAAGTCCAGACGCAAAGCAGATGGAATTTCGTACAATGACCTCTTTGCCTACTGACAGTGGTCACAAACAATTTTGCATTACCTAAGTGCGGTTCATAATAAATATTTGAAGGAGAAAAAAAAATTACTGGCTTGTTAAATATATTCTTATTTTGGTTGTAGTATGAAAACAGTGACGTATAAAAATCGAGTCATAATTTTATTAATTAGGTACTTATTTGGTAGAAATAAATCAATGAAAATGCGATCTCTCTGTATCGGAGTTACTGAAGTAACAAACCACTAGTGACTATAAAATTAAAACAAGATAGCAAAAACTAACAAACAACAACAAACTAAGATAATATAACTGATATAACTGTGCCCGAAAACTGAGCGATTACTAAGGCATCCCAAGATGGAATGTCGTTCGTTCGTTATTTAAAAAATATTAAATATATCAAGCAAACCGTGGGTGGGTCTTAGTCGCTCAAACAAAAAACTCAAAGAATAAAAATTACGAAGAAACATTATTTCATCCGTGACAAAAGGTTTACAATCCTTTAGGACAGCGGTCATTGCATCTGTGCGAGCGTGACGCATTATATTTACGCGGGATTGACAGAGACAGGTAATAACAGGTCAATGTACGAATTGCTTTCTGCATCGCGATCGGACTTAAGCATATTACAGCCGCTAAAGAACTTTCGATCTTTCTAGATTCAAAAAAATTTTTAGCCGTGTTTGAATTGTATTAAGCACATATCCGTCATAAACCGATCAGTCAGGTAGAAAAATCATTTGCGTTCTCGAAAATGAGACTGTAAACACAATTCTTTGTAATAATGAGAGAAATATCTAAGAAATTGCGTGGGCGCTCTATTGGTTTAATAGTTCTAGATGGGGAGGACCGTCCAATGCACTGAATGAGTGGGTGAAATGCCGAAGGGCAACCTTCGATATGCTTTTAGATTATCCTTGGAAAGGTGATATCAAAAACAATACATTTAAGAATATAATATTTCTACAAAACTCCTACAATATTATCATGGCCAGCCACTTGTTTTCTATCCACTGCTGGGTTGTACGGCTGAGTCCGCTTGCCTGTTTGTAAGTTAGTTTGTTTGACTGTCCGATTTAAACCATTCATTGCCCAGCCTCAGCGGTACGACCGACAGGGGCGGCGGTACGACCGACAGGGGCGGCGGTGCCAGAAGCTGTAGAACATGGACACGTGCGTTATGCAGGCGCCTCACATGGGCTATGTTGGCTCCAAGTTATACTGTTGGATCCAACACACCAATGTGAGGATCGATCTTGGAACATTATTGGATAAAAACGGAACATTGAGTCCAATAGCCAATGCCAACCCGACTTGTGTCGGTTTTTTGTACAAGTTCAAAGGCGAGGGGAGTGTAGTGTGTAGGCGGGGGGGCAACTTGGGTCCAACGTCACTTCTCGATCCACACATTGGTTGCATCAGTACGCGCTCTGCCCGTCCCGTCCGACATGACTTGCTAGCAATAAATTTTACGAATAAATGATACCGTCCAGCCTTCCAATGCACTTGGCATGAGTGTTTGCCCAACTATATTGGAGCCAATATGAGGCCGCAATCTTGGTTGCAATGATTGGCCATTCTATTCGTAGCCAACGTTGGAACCAAGTCATAAGCCAATGTGAGGCGCCAGCATTATGCGCACTGAAAGTATTATAAAGCTGTTTCACAAATGAAGCTATTTTTCCAGACTCATCATTCTTTGACGACCTCTCTGGCGATAGCGATCCTTGAAAGAAAAAATAAAAACAACGTGGTAAACCGATGTTAGGGTTAAAATCAAACCGGATCTTCTAAGACGAAAGCTAAAGAAATAAACGATTGATCAATTCAAGCAAAGGTTACTTACAGCATTGGACGGATTCCCATATTGTATAGTGAGTAGCTCCATAGCGCGTATCATACTCTGCATCGCCATGAAGATGTTCTGGTAGACGAGCTTTATGAAACCGCGCTTGTCATCATCGCTGTACCCGGAGCCGTGGATGATTCTCATCTGTTTGATGAACGTCGACTTGCCTGACTCGCCAGTGCCTGTGGAATCATAAATACATCGATCAATCAAATTATACAAATTGGAACTAGGTAGTATTATAATCTAACTGCAAACTGGTGAAAACAATCTACAGATAGCTCAACTGATCCATATCAATACCAATCGGAAGCGTCCATAAGACTCTGGCTGATGCGCTGCGCCAGATACTCAATAGCTGTCTGGTCACGCGACGTAAAATAAATAAATCATGGTGGATATAATTCACACAGCGGATGGACATACGGGGAGAGGAAGACCGAAGAAAAGAATGGATTGTATGAAAGAGCCACCTTTCTTCACCATGTCGGTGAAGAAAGGTGTAAGTACAGACAAGACGGCTGATGGAGGAGAGTGGAAGAAAAAAGCATATGCCGGCCGACCCCACAATAGACAATTCACGCAGCATCGTCTATCCCCAAGCTAAGCAGAGCTTGTGTACTAGTTAACCGATACACAAGTAATTATCCGCGGACACGTGAATTCATGAAATATATACCGCCTTTTAAAACTACTACAAAAGGAGAAGGCTCTATATCTTTAATGTATGATAAACGATATCTCCGCCAATTTGGAATCCGGTTTTGATGATTTTTTTTTTTTTGCAAAGATTAATCCCATCCCTAGGTGTTCTTCATCAACATCAGGCAGCATTTTAACACAGCTGGACATTGTTCTTCCTTAACGAGCGCAGTAGCGCCCTGTCTACAGCTTACAGCAAGCAGCATCAGCCAGGTGTTCTTATAAAAGTTTTATTCCCGTAAGATTACTATTTGTCCCATAAAACTTAAAACGGTGTAAATATTCAAGAATTGCAGGCCTGTTTTCAGTTTTTTTTATTACCATTAAATATCTGATGATCTGATACACAAGCCATGCACCAATGGGTGTTAAAGATGCTAGTGTATGATTTTCATTGTTTATTGTTTATTATTATTTATTAAATAGTAACTGACACGATTTATAAAACCAATTACATTAGTTACTTAAAATTAAGACACATTATTTATAATTACGTAGCAAGTTAAAATTTTACAAAATAAATATAAATAGAATATTAAAAATTAAATAGTTTTGAGAATGCAGGCAAATAAATTAATTGGTATAAAAAAATTGGATTTCAAAATATTACAATGACTTAAACTAATACTAACTAAAATAACCAATCGAACACGCATCCTTTCATTCATCCCTCTCGCAAAACCTCAGGCATACTAACTATTTCATATGACATTAACACAAGCTCTGCTTAGCTTGGGGCTAGATAATGCTGTGTGAATTGTCCAAGCATTATTTATTTATTATTGATTTATTCATATTGAGAGCCGCAACGCCTTGGTTGCTCTATAGGAGTTTTTTTTTATCGTGAAGAGACCTTCGTGGAGATTGGTTTTTAGCGTCATCATCACTAGAAAAGACTAGAAACGGGAACAGGAAAAGCAATCTGCTAGAAGCATTGAGGTACGAACACTAGGAATTTATCATTTTGTTACTTGTTACCTTTTCCTTGGTTATGCAAGCAGTGGTGATAAGTACTAATATATGTACAAATGACCGTGAATTATTCATTGCTTTTCCTACGTTTATTTGTGGGATACATCTAGAGGACTTAGGACTACAGAATGCTGTGTGAACTATCTACCATTAGCCAAAGATACATCACTGTCAGTATAGTACATAACACTCGAGATTCTTTGTATGTTTCTTTGTATGTTTGTATTCGGGTAATAATATCGGATGCCATAATCATCAACAGCTCTCTAAGCCTTGACGTGACTAAGGTAAGGACTAAACCAAACCAAGGATGTAAAAGTTTTTAAAAAACTTAAAAAATATCTATTTAGGAACTTATATACCTACTATATGACATAGGTGTAATAACAAAAATAGGAAGTGATGCGACATGCAGAAGTAAAATATTATGTCGCAGATCGCAACGCCCAATGCACTGACTGGTAGCGCAATGTTTTCCCTAAAAGGCTTGTTTAGTCCTTATACCCAATCCCAGTGAATAACACATAAATAATCGTAATTCTCGTAATAAGCGAAACTTTTTATGTTCTACATTCATATCTTTGTCCAAGATATAAAATCTCGCAAGATGTTGTAAAGACATTCCAAGACAATCATTTCACGTTTTGAGAACACCGGTAGATATGTAGATAAGGAAATGATGTACTGAGCATGACTGGCATGAGAATAAGATAAGGTTGCCTGATATTCAACGAAATGCCTCATTATTCTGTCCAAAATTATTAAAAAGTCGGAGCAGAGAATAAAATCCAGTAGAAAGTCCATCACATTATGTGTCTAAGTTTAAAGAATTGTTATTTTGATAATGCTAAGGCAGGAATTCTAGTTTCATAAACCATAAACAGTAGATTACAATCAGAATGCAGCTCTCAAGGGACACTATTAAAACTTTCAAGATGAACCGGACATTGGTCTAGAAAAGGACTCCGGGATGACATGCAAGACGAACCAAGTTTATAGAAGATATGAGGTTAAAAATTAATTGGAAGGGAGAAAAAGAGTCAAAGATCAGGCAGCAGTGTGTATAGAAAATGCATGAATGCCTGAAGAAAATGGATCACTTGTTGCTCAGCTAGCAACCTTATTCTGCATGGTTTCTTGTCATTATTTGACATTCCGATTTTACAGCTGATATCCAAGTCTATAATATCAAGGACTGCAATTGCTAGCAAAGAGGATGCTCTTTAGTGTAAAAAATGCTAAAAAGGAGTTCCAAATTAAAAACTGAAGGAGTACCTTAAAATTTATTGTATTTTTTTCTAGTTAATGATGATGATGCTATGTGGATTGTCCAGCATTCTTAATTTTTTTACTGAAGTCTTTTCTGTTTAAATAATAACACAGACCACAATTTTCTTTTTCAAGCTGATTTCATAAATAATGATTATCTATAAGAAATGAAAGAAGTTCCATAACATTTCCGATTTTTGCGGGACTTGAACCCAGGGTGGGTCGCGGGTTCGAGTCCCG
Organism: Eupithecia exiguata; assembly: GCA_947086465.1. Classification (NCBI taxonomy): domain Eukaryota; kingdom Metazoa; phylum Arthropoda; class Insecta; order Lepidoptera; family Geometridae; genus Eupithecia; species Eupithecia exiguata. The sequence continues at coordinate 8,731,726 of OX352233.1, forward strand.
CCGAAATCGAAAATGTTTGGGAACTTATTTCATTTCTTCAATTCTTAGACCCAAAGTGCGGGTAAGCACTATAACAAAAAAAAAACCTTGAAAATGATTATCTAATTGTATCTATGTATTATCATAATGTTATAAAATATCAGTTTTTATCATCAATTAATGCAATTTGGTTATATTCACACCTGTGTGGGAGAGCCCAAGCCTATTAATAGATCAGTGCCCGGGTAATTGAACTTGGCCTCTTGAGTTAAGTTCATCTATCTAATAAACAATTGACGGTTTCAAATCCTGTGGGGAAAGAAATGGACTTCTAATAATGACCCAATTTCGATCCGATGTATGACAAATATGACAATAACGATATTTGTCATACATTAGAGAAAATTTAGGGATTTTCGAACACTCCCTTTATTTCAATATTTTAAGATTTGGTTTTAATAGAGCTCTGTGATCGACAAATGTAAATTGTGTGGTCTTTTTAGCTTGAGGACAGATTTGGGTGAACGGTGGAACAAAAAAATGGTGTTTCTACAGCTTAATAATTAATTGTCATACTACATAATAAGTATGACACACCATTAGGGAAATATAAAATGGTCATGATATTTGAAACATAACATGATGAATCCATGTTTGATTTGAAGGATGTGAAATTTTACACTCCTATAATATATAGCATTGAATTTCGATAAGTTTGATAATAGTTGAAACACAATTTTTATAGCACCAATAAAATAAACAAATTTAAATAATAATAAAAATTTAAACAAATAACAATTCACTGCTTGAATATTTAGAAACATGTGTTTGTGTTTTCTAAACAGTTAAAAAACAATGAAATAACTCAAATCACTTCAATCAGAAACATAAAATCATGCTACCAGATTGATATTAAAATTTGCAGTATTCCCAGGCCAAATTGATGCTCATTTTTATACTTCGGGAAACCAATTAACCGCACACTTTTGTCAAGGTTATGTTATCAATTTCATATTACTTATCAAGATTTTTTGACCATAAAAATGAATTCTGGTTTGTGCCAGAATATAAAATAATGAACTTCAAGGTAGGATTAGGTATTTTTCTTACCTACAGATTAGAATCTAATCTCTGGTTAGTAATATGATATGCCAATGGGACCTACCTATCATAAGAGAAATATTAAATTGTACATTTTAGTGATTATTATGGACTCACCAAGCAGCAGCAACTTGAGTTCTCTCCTGGCATCTCTTTTGTCTTTCCGGAGTTGCCTCTCTATTTCCTGATTGATTCTCTTTTGTTCTTTGGCTTCTTCTGACATACAGCACTCCATGATTCTTCAAAGCGGAAGGCCGCAGGCCGTCCTCTCGCGCGGAGCCCTGTCCTTTCGGCAGGCCTTTCAACCGAGGCACACCACTCCTAAAATCACATCAATATTACACTCACTGCATCACGAAAACGACACAAATACACTATTATCACGTACCTACGCGAGAACGCGCGAACAACCATCCGAACTAGAAACTATCGAATCCAAAAACCGACAATCCGGTCACTGGGTGTGGTGACTTATGATCGGTCATATACATAAACGCTTCTGTCAACTGCCGACATAAACACTTCGAAATCAGCTTTTATACGAGCGTGGAACCTTGCGAACTGACCGTATAATCTTGTTAATGTAACTAGATTCAAGAAACCTATGGCTAGTCCCCACACGTGTGTATTAATAAGATTAAAACTGTGAGCAAACAGCGGATTGATGATACCTAGGTAATCTACTGATAACTAGAACGGCCTATGTCTAGGTTACGAAGTGATTTGTAAGGGGAAACTGCACGAGAATTGACGCTTCTTATACGCACTTTTTCACTTATTACATACCCAAACGTTTATCCATAGGGCACGATCAATTAATCCACCTCAATTTATGCACTAACCACGGCTAAATCACTCAAGTCATACAACGTCCGCCTCTCTCAATATGGCGCTGGGAGATTTTGGGCGATGGGTATTCAGTGCGCCTGCGTTGTTTGAGTGTTAGCAAAATAAAAAAATGTAGAATGAAATTATTTCAGCACGAGCAAGTATCTATATTTAGAAAAATTGATTTCCTAGCATCAAATTATTCAATCGAAAATGAAAATGGACCTAATTTCCATAATCATAAAAATTACTGACAGCAGTAATTTTAAAATCTGTCAATTAATTTAGCTGTCATTTAAAATCAAAGATTTTATGGTTCTAGATAATTTAACTGCCTGCCTGCCAGGCTAGGATTTATTTTTCTTGACCTATTTTGAAGATAATCTGCTTATAATAATTATGAAGCATACTTCGATAATCGGGAAATCCAGTGAGCCGTGATTTATTTTATCATATGAAAATTATTCTTCTACTCAATCTGTGGGTTATTGTTTGTCTATGGTTGAACATGGAAAAGATGAATGAACTTCAGTTCATTCATCTGCATGGGGGTGACCACAGAAGGATTATATCCTAACGGGGTGACCAAATTATAGTTTTCGTGCGGACAGGACCCATAAATGTACATCCGGTTTATGTGCTACTACCTACTAGCCTACTACCTACCTAACCTTGTAACACAATGCTCCAGATCCAGGCTATGATATTAATAATCTTTGGCTAGATGTTTAGTAGTTTTGCAGGTAGTTTAGGTACATAACATACCATTGTACCTACGATACGAGATGAAGGATGAAGGGAGCAAAGCCGGTGCATAGTGTACTGTTAAATTATTATTAACATCATTGCCATCTATAGGTGAGTAGAGTAAAACCATGACGAGACTTCCTCTCATTGGCAGCGGCAGCGCACGGCGGGCGCGGCGCTGCCAATGACGTTGCATTGTGCGGCCGTACCTAGTTGTCTGATTTCAATAAATAAAATAAAGAAATAAAAAAACAGTTATAATCATCTCAAACATAGGTACCTACCTAAATATTTGTTTGTAATAGAAGTAATATTTTAACGTAGTATTGAACAAATTAGAGAACTAAAAATTCACTATTTAATTGTAGGTAGGTAGGCATTATGCACTATTACATTGAATAAAGCTTGTAAATAAATTTTAGTTTAACGCTAACTCTGCCCATCTTAAAGCGCCGCCGTGTGCCACGCACAAGGGTCACCACAGGCAGTGGCGGCGGCGGCGGCGGCGTCGTCGTCGGGCGGGGCGATTATCAAATCTAAGGTTGCCTAAAATGACGGTAGACTTAAAGCGGCCGTCACCTCTAGCATAATATCCCGCTTAAGCTTTACCTACCGTTAATTTTTATTTTTATTTATTTATTTATTATCATTAGCTGAGACGGATCTAGCCTACGTAGTTGTTTCTTGTGCGATACCAAGGCGCCCGCCCCCCCTCTTGCAGGTATACGCATGATCAAAATGCATATGGACAGGGTCGCATTAACAATCAATATCGGACGCCAGGGTGGGAAAACCTTCAAAAACACGAAGTATAATAACAAGAAAGGGCAACGAGCGAATCGAGGCGCGAAAGTTTTCATGCTTTTGGTTATTAGTAATAGATTGTGCTGGTTGTCAGAGTAGAGCAAATTGGCCTCCCGTTGGAGGTCGGACAATGTTCCGCGTCTGGGCTTGGTAACCCGCCGATTCTCGTGATGCCGCTATGGAGAGGTCCTATTGAGGTCCTAAACTGCTTCCTTTCCTTTGGGGTTTTTGCTGAAGAGAAAGACTGCTTCAAGTTTCCAGATGTTTATTCTTCTATTGCACGACCGTTTCTTGTGTGTGTTCAGTGTGTCGCACGTAGCTCACTTTCACTTTTACTGAACGACCTCTACCTAAGCTATACCGTGTGGAGTACGGTGTATTTTCGTTGACACTTTTCTCATCTGATTTTCACTATGACTTATGTGGTTTTTTAGCTCTAATTACATACTTATTTACTCTATTTATTAGTATTTTTACAGGCTGTCAATTTTTTGGTTGCCGGGTAAAGTTTTTTTAACAACTTATACACTAAAATCTAAACCTATCTATTTATCCACTATTTACAAAATAAGTCTACTTCTACCAGTTTAGTATTGTTACATTTACGTCTGTGCTTCTACCTACATACATTTGAAACTTATAATATTATAAATTTTTTATACATCTAGAGAGCGTTGTCAAAGTCTCCCTCCGAGTGCCTGGTGCTCCAGGTACTCCAGCTCTTGGGGACAACGCTGTCATGATCAGTCTGGATACGGGACGCCTGATGATGCCGCCTCTGGTCCTCACGTCGATAATAGAATTAAATTAAAACTAGTATTTACAATTGAAACAATTGAGCTTACTGCAGACTGTTGCAAACAATCTACAGGTAGCTCAACTGATCCATATCAATACCGTCGGTAGCGTCCCACACAATAGGCTTCCCCAGCTCCCATGGGACTACAGTCATACCGTCGGGCCTCTTACAATAGGTACATCTATATATAGTGATATTCCATTCATACAGTGGCGCATTTACCAGCAGGCTGAGTAGGTTGGAGCCTAGGCCTGCGTCGCTCTGATAAACAACCTATTTCTAGACGACCTATGCGTCGCGCATCGCCGCCGCCGGCGAATTAATAGTATTTGTTTTGATGCCATGCAAGGGCAACTTCGATTCAATGCCGAAACTAAATAGAATAAAAGTATTACAGAGGCATTCAACAAAAATTTCTAATAGGCATCACAAACTGTGCTGATGGATTTTTGAAATTTCCTTTGTTAAACGGAATAATTCTTTGTCATATTCAAGTAAGTTATCATATAGCAGTTACTCAATAATACACAATATAGGATATCTTTATTAACAAAGAAAATTACAATCAAATAATAGATATAACGACCTCAACGCCTTCCTAAATGATTGGTGGGAAATCGCACAAGATCGCACGGAGTGGAAAGATCTGGGGGAGGTCTTTACCCAGCAGTGAGACGGAATAGGCTGAGAAAAAAAACGGAATATTAAGATAAAGTAGATGGCGCATGGCGGTGCTAGTTTTGGTCGGGTATGCGCCTTAATCATTTCATTGCGCACTAGGCTGCATGTTTTAAAATTCACATTGCCGAGGTCGCGAGACGTTTCAAAGCACGTGTATGAATTCCGGATCCTACCTTTTCAAACCGGCTTAACGGATCATAATGAAATTTAGCGTGAAGGTAAATAGGGGACGGGAATGGACATAGGATACTTGAAAAGCGCGGGTGAAGTTGCGTGCATCAGCTAGTACTATAGAAAACGAACGGAGCGGTCGCTAGGTGCCTGATGGCCTGTAGCGGCATAGGGCGATTTTCTGATCCAAACAATCTATAGCGAAAAGTAATCGTTTCATGGGTCTCTGTGACTTCTGATGCCGGGTACAGACCAAGCGAACAAAAGCGAGCGAAGGCTAACGAGTGGGATTCGACGATCGATGACGAACTTTCACTCGCTTTCGCTGTTGTATCCACACCACACGAACACATGAGAAACAGTCGGCAGAGGACAGCCGAAGGCGAACGTAGGCCCTCATTTGGGCTCGCTTGCTTTCGTCATGACGTCCACACTGGTTCAATCGCGTTCGGTGGTTAGCCTTCGCTCGCCTTTGTTCGCTTGGTCTGTACCCGGCATGAGAGAAGCGTGGGCTGTGCACGCAAACTAAGCGTTACGCTACGCTTGCCGTTTGTTTGGTTTGTTTTTATTTTTAAAATTTTGAGAGAGATAGTAAAATGTTGGGAACATTATCTCTTGCTGTTATCTCATTTGATTTAGCTTCAGCATCGCGATTGTAATTTAATAAATTCTTCCTGCTTTTGAACCTTTGCAAGCAAACCTTTTATGCTAAGGCGCAAAATCTGTAAGGTATAGCAGAACAACTTCTAAGAAGAACATTTTCTGAGCGTCACTTCTCCGCCCCCTTTGTTTTATGTCCTGTGCACCACCGTTCGCACCGCCCTTATTACGGCACTGTGCAGATGATGAGTGTCGCGCGTGGTGGACAATGTAATTGTTGGTTTAGTTAAACGGATGTTATATTATAAAGGTTTTTTAAACAAACATAATCTACTAGTACTAGATAGGTAGTGTACCACCGCGAACAGACAGAAGCGCAGAGCTAAATAAATAATCGTAACTGTGAAGCCATAGCAATCTACCTAATGACTGGTAATACCTGACCATCGCGCAATGTCGCGTGTTTGTCCTAGACATGCCTACAGATTAACCTTGGAAAGAACCTTTGTTACCATGCTTCATATACTTACCTACCTAAGTAGTATTTAGACACAACCTACGGTACTTACCTACCTAATTCAATTCAATTTAATTCATTTATTTCCAATAAAAAGAAAATATTGTGTGTGGAAAACTTAAATCTGGGAAAAACAAATATCTATAGTTATATATACAAATAATTTATCTATCTACATACATCCTCACAAAGATAATGACATGCAGAGCCTAAAACTACTGCCTAGGAGGGTGATCCTAGGTCGAGAGCATATCGAGAGGGACGTGCATAATAAAACTGTGTTTTGTATGTGTAAATGTTTATTGTATAAATCCTATGCTAAACAGTAACTATTTACAGAATATTAAGTAATAGGTACCTACACACTAGCTCGACACTAACCTACGACCTACAAACCTAATGTACCTATATATTTATTACATATTATATGTGTATATAAGTAAATAGCTTCTCTTCCTACCTAGGTACTCACCTACATAGAATAATACTTTTTTTAACAGATAAATCCCCATAAGCTCTTTATATAATTCTTTCATATTGCAAAACCCAGCATATTTTATTGCAAATTATATATTTTTTTCATTCATAAATCTAAGCAGTCTTGACATTTTCCATCAGGTCTTTATTAGGCGGAATCCATCCTCCAAATTCCCTTTCGAACTCCTTGGCTACAGCTATCGTGAGGTGATCATTGTACTTATTTGCAGCTATCTGAATACCCACGGGGAGGCCTTTCCTGGTTAGACCAATGGGGCATTCTGTTACAGGAAATCCCAATGCATTGAATATGGTGAGATAGCCGCAGTCGAGGAATTTATAGTAAACTCTGTAGTGGAGATGAGCAGGGCTCGGGTAGGTCGGGAATAGAAGAACTGCATCGTCGCCGAGGGCTTTCTGTGAACAATTAAGGAATCACGGGTAAGGTCTTACATGTCAGCAAGTGAATGACGCAGAAAGCGACTACTGCCAGAGACGATAATAGCATCCTCCTTATAAGACTTAGACCAAAAATTCAACTCTAGTAGGAATATGAACTACCTACGTTATTGTGCGATCTTCAATCTTCAGCATCAAGCACAAAAGGAATAGAAAGATCAAACGAGTTCACTTACAAACATCAACTTTTAAACATTAATACAAGTCAATCTACTTAGAGGCGGATTGCTGGAGTTAATTAAGCCTGACTGTTGCAAGAAGGTTTTGCTTTATTTGGATTTTTTTGTCTCTGATGTACCTGCTAAATTAATAGAAGTGAATTTCTGTTTTATATGTATTTATTATGTAACTTAATTTTGCACGCCTTGTCGAGGCAGTAGTATAGGATAATCTTTAACTATATAAGAGTTTTGTACACCTATGTACATTCCTGCGAAATAAATAATTACGAAGAAATTTACCATACATAAACCAAGAACAGCTTAAAACATTAAACTTTTGAGTTTCTCGGACTGAAAGAAAGATATGACGACACTTACATCAAAGTCAGCCTTGATCTCATCAAATGTTAGCACCAGCTTTTTATAATAGCTCTTTGGCAATGCATCAAAAAACTTCTGCAGCGGTCCATAGCAGACACAGAGAAAGTTGTGCGTGGAGAAACCTAGGAGCTTCTTCAGGACTATCGGCCAGGTAGACACCCATTTGTCCCGTTGTTTCGGATCCGTGTAAATGTTCTGAACGTGTCTGATGTTCATGAGGACTCGGACGCCTATCTCCCACATGTGTTCGACGTTCTTTATCTTCAGCTGGGAAAACAAAAGAAAAATTGGTACATAAGTCGGTAGACAGACAATAAAATTACCAAATCCTTTTCGAAATTTAAACTAGGTAGGTGATTTGCGATAGACTGCTAGTAGATGCTGGATGCGGCAAGCTGAAGACAGGGCGCTATGGCGCTCATTAGGGTAGGCCTATGTCTAGCAGTGGACTAATATAAGCTGATGATGATGATGAGGTAGGTGAGTACAGGGTGACACGTAACATGGTATTAAGCCAAAAGGGAATGATTCTGGACCCCGAGGAGGCAACTTGTGGATAACGAAAAGTTGTCAAAGTTGACCCCTTTGGAGTCCAGAATCATCCTCTTTCGGCTTAGTACACAGCTTCGGCTTAGTATTTTAAGGCTTATTTTGATTGGGTGCCTCAAACGCATTTTTATCGGAAAGTTTTATTTCCCGCTTTTTTACCATGATCGAGATTTGTCACAGTGTGCCTGGTCGTTAATTTTTGCTTTGCTTTGGTCTAAAGTTTCCTATAAAAGATTTCAACGCGCATCGATTTTGCAGCGTGGTATATAATTTATTTTTATATTTTCTTGTATAGCTCCGTGCTATTTTTGTATCTTGATTTCTCTCAATTTTATGGTCTCCAAGGGTGTTTAAACCAATCATATGAGCAAACAAAAACTTACTTAACTTAAAATCGAGCTACTTTCTAATCTAAATACAGAATACTTCTTTATCTAAGGTTTATTATATAGTGCTTACCCGCACTTTGAGTATCTCTAAGAAATTAAATAAGTTCCCAAAAATTTTCGGTTTCGGCGGGACTCGAACCCGCACCCCACCCTCAGTACGGGTGTACTCTAACCAACTAAGCCACGAAACCCTACTCGGTTCAACCGAAAATCTTTGGTTTTTTTTTACTTCTTTATCTTACCGGTTTTACATCAACGTTATAAGTTTTCTTGATGTGCTCCTTTGCTTTGGTCAACGCCATTCTTACATCCGGCCCTATTGTATTGCAGACGTTTCCATCATCGCCTTCCATGTAGTAAAATTTAAGCTTTGAAATATCCACCTGAAAAATCGAGATAAGAATATTTATGTTAATCTGTAGGTGTTTAAAAATCCTTTATAAAAACAAGCTTCGATAATCATTTAGGATCAAAGTGCTTGGGAAGACAGATCCAACGAAACCAAACTCGACGGGGTTAAGTCGTTTCGTATAATGAGTTATTATACGAAATCCTGAAACTCCGTTTCCCGTTATTTCATTTGTTTACATTTTACATTGAGTTTGAAGCAAATCATGTCATTATCGCCCGTCTCACTTTATCGCGCGAATTTGCGGAGCCGCAACTTGAGGTCCGCAGCGTTTCCGCGACAGTTTCGCATCTCGTAGAACGGACAACGTCATTCGTCGAAACGGCGAAACTCTTGCGGCACCGCACCTCGGTACCGCGCGGTAGTATGAGAGCGCTCTATAAGGTTCCAGGTAAGGTACAAGGTGTGCGATTACGTAAAAATTTGCCATTCTCATTCAATGGGCCATCCGGGGATTCGATTAATATAACAAGTGTTCGAAAAGCCGGCTGTAAGTATTCTCTGTAAGTTTCAAATGAGAGTTACGAAAACGTCAACCCCCCTTTACACCCCCTAAGGGTGGAATTTTTGGAAATCCCTTCATAATGGGAGGCTGTGTAGTGAAAGATACCTAACCTACTCTCCAAATTTCAGATTATTAGCTTCAACGGTTGGGGCTGGCGCTGTCTCCAAAAAAAAAAGTTCGTTTTTTAGTTTTTTATATTAGAAGTGTTGCATCTATTGGCTCGAAAAATATTGGGGCTAACGAGAGCTCCTATATTTACCGAGCTGACAGATTACGTGTGTACGAAAAATTGAATTCTTTCATTAACTAATAAAATAAATATATTTAAATGCGCGGGCGGAGTTTTTTTTAGCGAGTGTCTTCCTACGTTTTGACATTCTAGGTAAGCAAGCCTATCTCATCATATCTCTACATAGATATCTCGTATGTAGTAAGTACTAACAGGTTTGTCAAAGGGTATGTCTGGGCTACCGGGCTGCTTCAAAACTTTCAGCATTAGCGACAGGTCCTCAGCGTATCGTGTGATTGGTCCGAGAGCAAAGTATTCTTCGAAATCAGGGTCCAGACAATCTGGTACGTGACCTGGAAACAGATTTAAGTAGTTAAATCAGAAAATGAAGATGAAACACTTTAATTATTCATTATTTATATTATTATGTATATATCAAATATCTGAGCGTCTGGTCGAAGTGTGGCGTCACCACAGAGCTGGTGAGTATCTGACGCAGCGCATCAGCATTCCCATACAGCGTGGCGCGCGGCGCTTCCGACTGGTATTGATATGGATCAGTTGAGCTATCTGTAGTTTGTTTGCAACAGTCTCCCGTTAGCTGAATAGTTTCAATTCTAAATACTAGTTCTAATTGGTTTCTATTATTTGATTGTAATTCTCTTTGTTAATAAATATCTCATTAATATATTATTTAAGTAGGTACGTTATAAATTCGACGCTTTCGGTTATTATTGATTTTGATTAGTTAGGCTACCTCTACATTCTTTGCAACGCTTTTTGTATTAATTGTGAAGTAAAAAGTTCGTAAATTACCTTCAACTGATAAAAGCCTCGGCGTAGGTTTGTGTCCGTAGATCCCTGTGAACATAGCCGGCAGGCGGAGAGATCCTGCGATGTCAGAACCGACGCCGATGATGGAAGCCCCGGACGATATTAGAGCTGCCTAGAAAGGACAACGTGAAGATATTTTATTCTTCAGTCATAAAATATAAAACTTTTCAGACTAAAGGTAAAATCTTATGTTACAGTTAAAAATGTGAAGATTCTGGAAGCCTGCAGCCAGAAGTTCTTTTCATCCACAGTTGCGAAGTACGGCCGCAAAATTCAACGTGTTCAACTACTCTCGCTTTCTTAAGAAAGGGCTATTTTCGGACGAATTTTTGACTTTTTAACACTTATTTATGTAGAAACCATTGTAAGGACTCAAATTTCAGTCATAATGAAAAATATAACGTCATCATTTTAAATTGAAAAAGCCACGTATAGAATATAACATTGGTATAGACGTACAATCTAGCTATGACAGAGCTACTACGGTCCTGCTACGAGAATCACGGTCCTGCTACGAGAATCACGGTCCTGCTACGAGAATCACGGTCCTGCTACGAGAATCACGGTCCTGCTACGAGAGTGCTACGGTTCTGCTACGATCCTGCTACGACCTGCTACGATTGCGCTGCTCTCACTCGCACTTACTTATAGAGCGGACCTGCAGCTGCTGACTAGATGAGCTCCGCTCCGTAAAACACAATAAAACCGGCCAAGTGCGAGACGGACTCGCGCACGAAGGGTTCCGTAGCATTATCTATGAAAACGGCAAAAAAAACACGTTTGTGTATGGGTGTGTATGGGAGCTCCCTTTAAATATTTGTTTTATTTTAATTTAACTATTTATTTTTAAAGTCAATATATGAATAAATATTCTGTGAATATTTCAAACGTGTACCTGTTGCCGTTATCAATATCGAGCAATAACGAGCCAAAAGTTCACGTTTGTTGTATGGGAGCCCCCTTAAATATTTATTTTATTATGTTTTTTAGTATTTGTTGTTATAGTGACAACAGAACTACATCATCTGTGAAAATTCACAGATGATCAACTGTCTAACTATCACGGTTCATGAGACACAGCCTGGTGACAGCCGGACAGCGGAGTCTTAGTAATAGGGTCCCGTTTTACCCTTTGGGTACGGAACCCTAAAAACTAGTCTCAATAGGCTTAGGATCTTTGGTCAGAATGATATAGATACTCACAAATATTATATCTAAACTAACTAGCGCTTGCTGGAGCAAATCTTATCAATACTAATAATATAAACTAATATTATAAACTCGAAAGTAACCTTGTCTGTCTGTCTATCTGTGTGTGTTACCATTTCACGCACGGTTGAATGGACCTTAATAAAATTTAGCAAGGAGGTAGACGGTATCCCAGGGACGATCATAGGCTACTTTTATCACGATAAAGTGCGTGCGAAGCCGCTAGCAGAAGCTGGTTGTTTAATATATTAGATCTCACCTCACCCCCCGAAGAACCGCCAGTAGTCCTCTTCTGATCATACGGATTGGTGGTCAATCCAGTGACGTTGTTGTAAGTCTCCCAGTTCATACACAGCTGTGGCGTGTTGGTGACGGCTATGGGTATGGCGCCGGCTGCCCTCGCCAGTCTGATGATGGTGGCGTCCTTTTTCGCTGGGTTGCGGTATGGGAAGACAGTACCGCAGTCGTTGCTCATGCCTGGAAATAAAAAAGCACTTGAAAATCGTTTGCCATGCTGGCAACATGAATAGTCAAGTGGGAGGCAGCACCGGAACGTTTTTCAAGTTACTTTGGCCAACGTTGCTCCCCAATAAGCAACTATAAGTACTTAGTATGTATCTTTTGCTTTGTGTAGATAATAATCCTGAGGTTTATCTCAAAAGTTTTATTTTCAAGGAATTCGTAGTTATCCCATAAAAAATTTAAAAACAACCTAAGTTGATATTAATGGTCCGCCTGAGACGCAGGAGGTTGCAAGTTCGATTCCCGCCCTGGGACAAATGTTTGTACAATCTGCAGATAGGTGTTCTGGTCGTTTCTTATTTCTAATAAAAATATATCTATCTGTGTATTGTATTATGTATAACAGTTATCCAGTACTCATAACACAAGCTCTGCTTAGTGTGGGGCTAGATAGATAATGCTGTGTGAATTGTCAACCATTATTTATTTATTTATATTGAACTTTGAAGTCGGTTTTAAGTTTTTTCAAAGAAATGATCACTTGTGTTATTTTAAGCTTTAGATAGGTATGTTAGGTGTTTTGTTTTCTACCTTTGAATATTTAGAATCTCCGACTAGAAAATACAAGCCTTGGAAATCTAGGCAAACTAAGCACTTACAATCTTAGGTAAGACACTGAAGTACATGAAGCATATCCTGTACGTAATGAATCCGCACAACAATCGAGGTAACCAGCCAAAGTAGGCAATTATCCTCACGCAATCTAGCATACGTAATTGTTCATTTACAGTGTTGCTTGAATTGCATCTGTGAAATTATTTGAATTCCAAGAAAACGCCTTTTTAGGGTTCCGTACCCAAAGGGTAAAACGGGACCCTATTACTAAAACTCCGCTGTCCATCTGTCCGTCTATCACCAGGCTGTATCTCATGAACCGTGATAGTTAGACAATTGAAATTTTCACAGATGATGTATTTCTGTTGCCGCTATAACAACAACTACTAAAAAACAGAATAAAATAAATATTTAAGGGGGCTCCCATTCAGCAAACGTGATTTTTTTGCCGTTTTCATAGATAATGGTACGGAACCCTTCGTGCGCGAGTCGACTTGCACTTGGCCGGTTTTATTTTTCTAGGCTTTCTACGCTTTTATGGCGTTGAAACTATATAAGCATAAAAATAAATAATCAAAGGGCGCAAACATGACTGCCGTATGTCGCTGTTACCACGGCAATGTTATACATATAGATAACATTACCGTGCTCCGACACATTATATTTATAACTATACTAGCAGCGCCTCGCGGTTTCACCCGCGTAGTTCCCGTTCCCGTAAGAATTTCGGGATAAAAAGTAGCCTATGTCCTATTCCAGACTATAATCTATCTCTGTGCCAAATTTCATCCAGATCCGTTTTGCCGTTCTGGCGTGATAAAGGAACAAACATCCATCCATCTATCCATCCATCTAAACTTTCACGTTTATAATATTAGTGAGACTATACTTAGGGACTACACTCCTATACAAAGCACTTATTTCTTGTTTGATAATTACTATTTATAAAGCTGTTTATGTATAAAATTTGACTTGTCTAAGTGCTTTTTTGTAAGCCTAAAGAAATTAAGTTATTGACTGTGACTTTTCAATCCCACTAATATTTTAAATGTTAAAATTTTGGATGTTTGTTACTCAATGACGCCAAAACGGCTAAACGGATCTGGATGGAATTTGCATAGAGATAGATTACAGTCTGGAATAGCACATAGGCTACTTTTTATCCCGGAATTTGACGGGAACGGGAACTACGCAGGTGAAACAGCGAGGCGCTGCTAGTATATAGCATATATAGCACTTATCCTGATGTAAGTTTTGTTTTTTTGTTTTACGAATCAAGTCTTGGTTTCTTCACACTCTAGTTAACACACTAGAGTGTAGTTATGCATGTAGATGTTTATAGGAGTACAGGCCAAAGAAAAGATAAATAAATAATGCTGGACAATTTACACAGCATTATCTAGCCCCAACCTTAGCAGAGCTTGTGTTATGGGTACTAGATAACTGATATACATCATCATCATCTGCCTATATTAGTCGTAAATCGTCATCCCACCTGGTCGGAGGGCGTCCTACACTACGTTTGCCGATCGCGGTCTCCACTCAAGAACACGTTTACCCTAATAAAAAAAATCTATCTAAGTAGTATTATGTATATCAGTTATCTAGTACCCATAACACAAGCTCTGCTTAGCTTGGGGCTAGATAATGCTGTGTGAATTGTCCAGCATTATTTATTTATTGTCACAAGAATTACCTTATCAATAGACATTTAACTGCTCCGGGAAGTATCCACTTACTTGTTCTCTTGTCGAAGAATGTGTTGTTATGAATGAGGTGATAAGGTCAAAGATCTTTGACACTTTGTTTTGCGCTATGCTCTTTCCTACTTAGAAAATCACACTTTATATTGTAAATGCAAAAGTTTGGATGAATGAATGGCTGTGGTATGTTTGTTACTTCTTGGCATCAAAACTACTGAAGGGATCGCGCTGAAATTTCGCATGTATGGATCTAAACAGGGAATAGGTCAGAGGCTACTTTTTATTTAGTAAATTAGTGGGATAAAAATAGCTTTTAAAAGTTCATAGAAGGAAGCAAGGAATGGCGTGCGAAGCCGCGGGCAGAAAGTAGTTTAATATAAATGCGAAAGTTTGAACGGATGATTAGATGTTTGTTTAGTATTAGATGCTTTACGCCGAAACTACTGAACAGATAAAGCTAAAATTTTGCGTTGGTGGAGTTCTAGACTTGGAATTGGAATATTATAATATAGTTCTGTACAGAACTACTGCACAGAACTATTGGGAATAAGCAGGGAATTACTACATACTTTTTATCCAACTTCGTTTTTTTTTAGGTCCCTCAATTTTTCCGTCGTTTATGGACCATTTTGGATGATTCTTGGCAGTTGTAGGTAGGTATAGAGGATGAATTCGAGGTGGTCCTATATTTTTTATATTTGTAGTATTTCCCGCAAAACTAAAAAAAAACTAAGGGATTCAAAGTCGGTTTTATGTTTTTTCAAAACAATCAAGTTATTAAATACCGGAGAAACGTGTGCAAAGGCACGGGAAAGAGTTAGTTCAGCGACAACTTTGTTGTTCGCGTACGCCTAAGATTGCACGTGTGCGAATAACTAAATTGCTGTTTCACTATTCTTAACGATGATGATTATAATTCGCACTGATATTTTATTGTTGGTAGGTAAGCAGTTAAAAGTGATTAAAGTATTATTTACAAGGCCACTTTGTCACTTTACTGTCAATGAAAACAAGGCTATTGTTATAAATATTATCCATAATTTTGATTATTAATGTATCCTTTTTTTAGTATAAACCAAACAAAACAAAAACATCGTTAAACATGTAAAATTTTCTCCACTCAAAAATCATTACTCTGATGCTATAAAAACAGTGAGTAAAAACGAGTTTTGCTCTCGAGTGATGCAAAATTTTTTTTTGCCACGCAATTGGAAAGTGATTCGAATTTAGAATGGTAATTTGAGAGCTAGAGTGGTTAGAATGTATGTTTAACGATGTGTTTGTTTAGTTTTCTTTTTAGTAAAAATAGCACCTTCGATACATTAAAGTGATTCGACGCGGGTTGGCGCGAGATTATTTAGGGGTTTTTTTGCGTTACACAAGCAATAAAACTAGCGGAAAAGTAATTTGCCTATGTTATAATATAAGCTCATGATAACTGCAGAAAAAAAAAACATCTCGCGCCAACCCGCGTCGAACCACCTAAATGGACCTGTCTCAGTAATTTGTGATAAAAATACTAAAGATGTATTGCATTTTAGGATCCTCTTAAAACTGTAATTTTTTTTACGTACTTGGTAACTGAAATTTTCACAATTTGGTTTTACTCTAGAGTAGGTACTAACTGCAGAAAAAAATAACAAAATTAAAGTTCATCTTGGAAGATGTCTAGCAAATTATTGCAGGGGTAATTTAATTCGTCGGAAAGGCCTTCGGATTCGATATCAGAAACGTTATTTATAAACTATCGGATTCGAAAACTTTTGACATTCGAATTCGGTTCCATAGAGAGTTTCCGTCAACTATTCACTGTCCGAAATGATTCCACCAGAGAGTTTTTATTCGTGTTTGCTTATAATTTTAGTTTTAGTCTAGATTCAAGGTTAACACTAGGTTAACTATTCAATCCAGATGATTTTCTGCCAATATTTTCCAGGTGAGTTTCTTTTCTTACAACTTGAGTAAACAATACGTTTCAATTTTCAAACATTTGTCAAAAAGTTTTTTTTGCGTTTCTACAAAAACGTATTGTTTAAGTAGGTATACACATTATCTTGTCTTCATCCGTTGAAAATATGTTTTGAGGGTTTAAGAAGCCAGTTTTTGTAATTAGGACTATGGATGGATTATGTTATTATAGTTATGTAATTACATAATTAAAAAGACAATTTTTGAAATGACCTTTTGTTACTTCAAGCCCGCTAGATTTGGCGAGCACATTCATTTAAATTGGTAACACTTTTACCCAACGTAATGGTTTGAAGACATGTTAACAAAGTCAGTTTGCTCAATTAACATAATTTTATGTGAATGTAATGTGTAACTTTGAAAGCTTTCTTTAGAATTTAAAAATCACAGCTATTTATTAATTGATTGTAATAGAAAATATGATAAGATAATGCAAAATTACTTCAAAATATTCCTTATAACAATTTCTACCAGTTTCTACTATTTCAAAACAGGCTCCGTAAATGCACATTTGCTATCAACCCGCGGATTTTATTCAGATACTTTTGATAATCAATCCGTGACGATATCAAAATAGCGTTCTAAAGATCCTTCGGAGTTGAATTCGAATCTGACGTTTCCGCTTCGGATACGAATCGAAGATCGAGGTGACTCCGTGACTGAAAGCACCCATAGGTACTCATTTGCGAAACATGTCACACTGCAAACATAACCATATCCAGCAATACATAACACAATACATAACCAGCAATGTATTGTGAAAATGCAACCAGGGGCTAGGCTGTTGATAGTTGGCTGCAACCGATACATACCTTCGACAGCAATGCTCTCTTTAACCGTCAGTGGCAACCCCAGCAGGGGATACTCGCGTTCCAGCTCCTCAGGACTTCTTTGCGAGGAAGCTATCATCTTGTCTATACTCCTTGCTTCCTTCATTGCAGCATCGTATCTAAAATTTAAAATCAGAATCAGTAACATCGAAATTCTGAGTATGTTTTTATTATTCTTCATTATTTATGGGACTTTGAGTATGACTAGTTAGTACCGTATTTTAGCAAACAAACTTAACTACTACTTAAAACTAAATGGTAGGTATTTAAAACTAACTATTTGCTTAGTTTTATACAATTTACATAAAAGGTAATAAAGCAAATTCTTGAGTCATTGTGATATTCTTGATAATTATGAGGAAAATGAACAGATTTATATTTTTGTGAAGTTGTTTTCTTTAAGTATTTTATTCTATCAAATAATATAAGTATTGTCCCTTATTTTAAACTCAAATCGTATCGTGTCTAGTCGACGAAGAATCAGCTGCCCTCGTAGTCCTGGAATGCGAGGGAGTAACGGCGCGCAAAGACACATAATCCTCGACCAACCGAGGTCGCGAAGCCTGTGAAGACCCCAGGAAGATTCTGTGCTTCTGGACGGAGTTAGGCTGGCTGCGCTAGCAGAAAGAAACCACGCACAATGGACCAACCCGAGTCTCAGTGCGGATAAAGGAGTACACAACAACAACAACGACGTATCGTGTGTAACACATATAAAGTAGGTAACTAAGTTAAATTTATTAAATAAAATTTATTAACAAAGAAAATTACAATCAAATAATAGAAATAAATTAAAACTAGTATTTACAATTGAAACAATTTAGCTAACTGCAGACTGTTGCAAACAATCTACAGGGCAGCTCAACTGATCCATATCAATACCAGACGGAAGCAAGAAGAATTTATTAAAACGTTTTTGTAGATGAGATGTACATAATTACGTCAGATATTATCGATGAAACGATTTGACGACAAAACAAATAAGTGAAGTAGGTAGAATCGGAAGGTGCCAAATCGCGCGCACTCGCGAGTTTCACACTCGCGAGTTGACGAACAAACCAAATAATTTTACTGGCGCATCACTCAGTCACGGTTATGTTCTATGTATAATAAAATATATATCTGAGTTATTTATTGCAGTCATCTAGTGGGGCTAAATGATGCTTTATGATTATCGGAGGATAGATAGGATTATCCTGCATTATTTATTTATTTATGTTTATTTCTTTACTTTTATTGGCTTACAAAATAGCGCTTAGATACGGCAAATAATAATTACAATCAAATAGGATATAAAGTGTTAGTTGATTCTCTGCACTTCTTTTTTCCAACTAGCGGAAGATGTGAAAAGTAATCACTAAGTATAGAGCATGTCAAGTGGGATGAAGATCTGTGAAAGACTGCTGGCGGATGAGGCATATCATAATGTCCAGCGGTGGACTAGAATATACAGGTGGTGGAATGATGATGGTGTTGCCACTTTATATATGTGCAGGTATTAGAAAATTATATTATAATAAAACACTGTTTTTACCGGATTGATCGCGTATATTTTATATTTGTTTATAACCTGACGTTTCGGAGGCTTTTCAGCTTCCATGGTCACAGGCAGACTGAGGTGACATTTGTCTTTACAAGTAATTTGAATTTTACATATCTACCGTCAATTATACAAATTTAATTATAACGTTCCGTATGTACGCAGTAATCACTAACAGTGTCTTGATGGGTTGTAGCTATGGATTGCTGGGTGTGGGACCTGACTCGATGTAGGACTGGATCCCAAGCGGCAGGTACTCTCCAACCATCTTCTCTATTGAAATTATTCGGATGTTTTTGAATTTCAATTGCTTCTCGGAGCATTCTAGGAATGAAACGGTTTTCTCTAGCTAGTATTTGAGCTTTGTCGAAGCGAAGAAAATGACCGGCGTCCAGTGAATGTTCATAGACTACAGACTTTGACGACCGTTTGTGTTTGACGTCAGCTATGTGCTCTTTTAATCGAGTGGCTATACTTCTTTTTGTTTGCCCTATGTAACATGAGCCACAGTGTTTTATTATGAGTTCTCGCGAAAATAACCTTAGAAATTATATTATTATACAATTGTGATAGCGGTGATTCATCACATGTCTATGATGTGATGAATCACCGCTATCACAATTATACAATTTGGAACAGGAAAAAGTTAAAGAAAGCATAATCACCAGCATAATAACTTATAGGAACGCCAAAAGGTATATTTTTCCCTGTATAAACTGGTCTTTTATTCCATGTACAGTCGCTCAGATATGTATACACTTCCAAGTTTTCACTTTTATTTTACTCGGAACTTATCATATTATATAAGTCTACGCACACATTTTTCATGCTAAGTAGTCATCGTTCTTGTCAGAATACGATATATAAATGGTCACAATGACTAACACTTACTATTCAGTCAAATTTTAAAACATGGGAGTGTATACATATTTTCGCAGCTGACTGTACATAGCGATTCGACCTTACTAGTTTCCTATCTAGAGGAATACTCTGTTGTAATAGTTATTCAGTGAATTCAATTATATCCAACCTTAGAATAATGATAAAGACGAATATCGACAGTCGGCAACGAAAGATTTTTTTTAACTTAATTAAATGTTTTTTCTGATGGAGAGTCCACGAGTCACTCGGCACAAACTTCACTTGTGCACAAGACAAGCCGGAAGCACACTATTGAAACGCCACGCGACCCGTCAAACCAAGATTCGCGTTCAGTTGTATCAAATCGGATAAGGTTTTTAGGACCAAACAGAATCACATTATTAACACCTGACACAAACCACGACGACGACGTTTCGTTTTCGTATGAATCTGGCTGTAGACAAGATAAAGTTAAAAACTACAACCCGACTACGTGAAAGTTATAAAAGTTTGAAACATTTACATTGACAAAATAGAATGACGTATCGGTCATATTTGATAGGCATAGAGTTGAAAATGAAAATAGGTCGTAGGTATTGTAATTTTTGTCTATGGGGCCTGCAGCCTGCGGCTACCTAAACTTTAATACGCGTTTTGAAGGCTTATTCGGGGTCGGAGCCCTAAATCCTATAGCCTATAACCATCGGGGTATTGAGACGAATCAATCGATACATAATTTGTTGAAATCGAACCAGTAGTTTCAGCGCTACGTGGGAACAAAGAAATCGGCCACATACATACAAACATACAAATATACAAACATACAAACATACAAACATACAAATATACAAACATACAAACATAGGGTGCTAACCTCATAACCCTCCCCTGTTGGTAGTCGGGTAAAAATTGATACGATTTCATTCAACTTAGCCAACACACTTAGTTTCAATAGTGTGTGAAGCCCTTAATCGCAGAAAGGGTCGCCATGACTAAGCCAAAACGTGGATGTGCTACGTGGTATAGGTCAACACCACAACACCTACCTTGGTTCCACAACCGCGTTGAGATATGTGTTGACCTCCTTGGCTCTTTCTATGTAGGCTGCTATTACCTCCTCTGATGTGATCTGTAGCAAACATTAATATTTATAAAAGAAAAAAATGCACTATCTGTTGCCCGCGGCTTCGCCCGGGCTTTTCATGTATCCCATTATCACCAAACTTGACGAACACATAAAAATCAAACTTTTTTTGCATTGAATTTCAAAACAGTCACTACACAACATCACAGAGATGATTGCAAAAAAATCAAACCTATAATTTTTCGTAGATACCATGATTTATGTATATTGCGGCCTTCTAAACATATTAATTAAAATTAAATAAAAAAATAATTTACGTTTTATAAATTCACAAACGCACGTATCTTTCCGTATTGATGTCGTTGTTTAGCTATAGGAAATAATTACTAATTTATTATACGTAACACATATATCAATTCATTAGTAGGTATCTACTAATAACTGATTAGTTCCGTCTCCACCAAAATATATTCGGACAATTAACAGCTTCATCGGCTAACTTTGACGTTTAATGTATGAAAATATCTAAGAAATGAAATAAGTTCCCAAAAATTTTCGGTTACGACGGGACTCGAACCCGCGCCCCACCCTCAGTACGGGTCTTCTATAACCAACTAAGCCACGAAACCCTAGTCTGTTCAACCGAAAGCTACAGTCCGTAAGAGGTCCCAAAGATTTTCGGTTGAACCGTTAAGGGTTTCGTGGTGGGGCGCGGGTTCGAGTGAAAATGTCTGTCAAAACGACAAATATTTTTAATTTCCCTGTTATCTTTTTGAAGAACACATGCCTTAAAAAACACGTTTTTTGCTATAATATTATAGTGTGTAACTAGCACTGGAGTAATTTTCTACGAAAATTAAATTATGTCCCAAAGTATTTTTTTAAAGTAGGTATTTTGTTAGTCCATGGAAGTACAAACCCGATGTTGCTAGCCTATTCATAATCTACTAATAAACTATTAATTCTGTCTATTAGGTCTAATTTCACCGTTGCCATTGAATGCGTTCATTATCAAATAACCTCAGTTTAACGCTTTAAACAAGTTCAGCGCTTTTTACCGACATAAAGTTGATCTGGTTCAAGCGCTGAGCCGAGTTCATGAGCTGTCATATCGCACAATACCTCACGTCACCTCCACAGCCTATAATGGTCTAAACTGCTGGACGCAAGCCTCGATCTGATAATCGCCTTACTGACTTGGGGGGGCATAATCCCTCGAATGCGGGTTGGGGATCGCAGTTCGGTGATAGATCTTTTTTTTTTAATCATATTTATTGTTAACGACTTTTACTTTACAAAGTATGCCAGTCCTATCATAACCTAAACTTATTAATAACACACAAAAGAAAATAAACAACAATATTATGCATAGCAGGAATATTCAAAGGGAGTCACTGATGCATAAAAATTTTAAACAATGAAATGGCCGCTGTTGAATTTGGTTCCGCTAAAATGGTATTAAATGTTCCTAAATCAAATCTACTTAAATTAAGCTCAGTCATCAGTGCCGGGAGGCACTGATGACTGAGCTTCCCTTCGATCTTTGAACTTGGCGCAGTCCATCAAGCAAGATGTGGTGTACATCATCTAGGACATCACAAACATCACAGTTTGGTGAGTCTGTTGTGGTAGATCTATTCTGCAAGAGTTGCTGCTGCCCACCTCATGTGTCAGGTGTATGTCCCTAACTCGCCTTTTACGACACCCACTGGAAGAATTGTTGAAGAGTTGTCGCACAATATTTATAACGAATTTGAACTCTAGCTGAACTAGTTTGTTGATCTTTGTTTTGGCAAACGGTGAAATTGGACCTAAGTAGAACAAACCCGATGTCCGGGTATAACAACAATAAGTTCACATCCTGACCTGCTTATTCCTTATCATCCTCGCCAGCGTAGTGGCAGACTTGAACAGTACCGGGTTCGTGGGCGGTGGACATTTTCTGGTTCGTTTGATGTTCAGCACGTACGTGAAAGGAACCAGGGGGATGGCCAGTAATGATACCAGGAAACGCAGGAACCTTCGCATGAAGCCGTTCATCATGATAGTCTGGAATAAAAAAATAATCGCTTAATCATAATCTCACTAATATAGATAGATAGATAATTCTTTATTGTACCACACAAACACAGAAAACAGTACAGAAATAAAAAGTTACAAGATGAAGTACAAAGGCGGCCTTATCGCTATGAGCGATCTCTTCCAGGCAACCTTGGGATGGACTGGACAAGTTAGAACAAAAAAAAAAAGACGGTAATATTATAAGCGTGGAAGTTTGGATGGATGTTTGTTACTTCTTCAAAGTTACACGACTGAACCGATCGGGCTGAAATTTTACATAGATGTAGTTCTAAAAAATTGAAATTAAACATAAGCTACTTTTCATCCCGTAAAACAGTTCCCATAGGACAGAAATGCACTTTGAACGTTTCTATAAAATAGAAACAACGCGTTCAGAAACTAGTTAATTATTAGATAGGTATTTATTGTAATTTTATGCAAAACAAATCAAATCAAAAATTAATTAGGTATTCATTTCCGTTGATACTAAGCACGTGAACACAGGAAATGTCTAATTCTTAAAATTAAAACAGATCCATACTAATTTTATAAATTAGAAAGTAACTCTTGTCTGTCTGTCTGTCTTACCTTTTCACGCCTTAATGGCTGACCAGGATCGCAATGAAATTTGACAAGGAGGTGAATAGTATCCCGGGGACATAAATGCTACTTAAAAAGCACAAACATATTTTTGCATGCCGATTGACGGTCAAGCATGTTGATCCATAAAATGTATTTACCTATTACCTTACATAACACATGTTTTGGCAAATAAAAAATCTTTATCTTTATCTTTAAAGCGTGTCCGAACCCGCGGGCATCAGCTAGTATGGAAATAAAGTGATATTATAGGTGCAGATATTATTGTTATTACTGGTCTTAGGTAGTTTTATAAAGGCGCTGTATGAGTTCGCTCTTGTTTAGGTTAAAGGCGTGTCCAAACATAGCGCGGCGAGTGCGCGGCAGCATGACGACGCGGCAATCGCGAGACACAGCCCTGACGCGCGACTAGTATAAAATATAGAAATCATTTAGAACGGAATGTTTACCATGATTCGATTTTTGAGTTTTTTGAGTTACACAATCCATAAGTAATTTCATACCAAGAATGGTACAGGAGGCCATTGAGATTACCAAACACAGAAACTTCAACCGCGAAGAAGGTTTCTAACTATCCGGAACCTGGAACCCTGTGGTGAGATTGTGTAAAAACCGTAGTAGTGATATACCAACCAGACCGCGTTCGGATACCGTCAGTGTTGTGTGTCGTGATCGAGTTGCGTTCGAAAGTGAAACCGGTGGTAGTGGTAATGTTCGTAGCAAAAGACAAAGAATGAGGGTAGATCGGTATGTCTGCCAATAAAAACCAACTCGCAGTGACTTTAGTTATTCCGTGATCATGGCGCATGAAACTGTCGAAATACTGGAAAACTCAAAAATCGAATCATGGTAAATATCCCGTTCTAAATGATTTCTATGTTAATAACCATGATAGTTTCAAAAGTTTTAGTATAAAATAAACAACCCAGAGTGTGCGCGGCGGGGAACGGGCGCGGCCGTCCAAACACAGCGCGGCAATCGCACGCGCGCGGCTTGCCGCTCACGATTGCCGTGCTATGTTTGGACACGCCTTTACGATAATCCATTGGATTCCACTGCTAGGCAAAAAACAAGGGAAGTATTTTGCCTAGCAGTGGATTCCAATGGATGTAATTGTAAGCGGGTTAACTCTGAACTTTATTTGTGTTGGAAAGCACCAACGTTTCATCCCCTAACGAGGAACTTTTTCGGGTGAGTGAACTAATTTTGTTGTTTTGGTAAAGGTTCTTCCAAGACAAATAAGGTTAGTAGTTAACCCGCTTACATCTGTAATGAACACCTTTCAATTCGTCCATTCTCCCCTTCGTCTCGGTCTTAGGTTACGAAGAGATTACCTACATTTTGCTATTTAGGTCCAGTATTGGTACATCTTATATATGCTAAGATGTAGAAGCTGTGGAAAAGTCGAGTAGGTTTAAGGCCCATGTCAAATATGGCCATGGGGTACTTTTGGTCATGGCGTATTTTCAAAAAAATGAAATGACTTGATTAATTAAAATACTAGTTAGGGACATACCAAGGAAGTTTTAAATTATTATTTTTTTACATAAAATGAACTTGTCTATTTTTTTGATGTTGCGGAAGTGTCCGATAAGCAGTTGTCGTTAGTGTTTATGTAGGTGGACGCGCTAATTCTCTTTGTTTCTCTATCTGTGTGACCGAATTTCACTATCTTTCAATCCAATAGCGTGTTAAAAAATTGGTGGGGTTATAAATCCAAAATGATTAAACACATAAAACCATATAACTCAAAAATTTGTGTACACGTACCTACATTGGGTTAATGTCACTTCGGTCGGCATAATTAAATAATTTAATTTAAATTTCACTATGTGGTCACCTAAAAATCTTGCCGTGACAAGATGACGAAATATTAAGTGATAGGTACTAATTTTGAGTTTCACCAACTGGACACACGTGTCTCTTGTGTCGACTTAGTGAATAACCCAAGTGAAATTCAAAATAAATCATAATTTTTTACTATTACTTCGGCCCGCGTCTCCGTCCTTTGTAACTCAGCTTGATTATGGTAGGTACAGCCGCTAGCTAACCAAAGATATGTTTATTCTCATAGTTTAATGATGAATGTTATTGCAGGACTCCTTGATAACGGAGCATTCTAGCATTTAGGTACGTAAAAATAGGTGGTACCTTTTTAGCGGCTACCCCCACACAATAACTTGAGACTCCAGTCGCTCCCGCTTGCAGCCTCGTCACGGACTTCTCCAAAACCGGAGGATACAACAAATTATAACTATTCAATAACACTTCCACAATAACAAAACAATGGTACAACATTGCACTAAAACATATCAGAATAAGGCGAGTAAAAGCATTTACGGTTCCATTAAAGCACGAACTGAGTAAATTGTTTAATTTTATGAATAGTACCATTTTATACGTGTGCTTCCGTGCCGTTTATGAAGATACTGGATTTGTATTATAATTTAACACTGTTAGATAATTTTATCGAGCTGTTATCGAATAGACAGTTGTGGACAAGGCGAAGTTCAACTGGACATTGGTGTCTGTGTCTGGCTGGTTGTTATATTACTTTCTCTTGCACGCGCGCGCAACTTGACTTTGAGAAAGTGGTTGGATGATGTTATTCATATTTGCAGTGACGTATGTCGCGTTTCGAACGTTTGAACTTGAACTTTATGGTAAAATTATTGAAGACGCTTCCGCTTGAGGCTTCGCACGTCTTTTTTCCGGGATCAAAGTAACTCGTGTCCTTCCATAAGATACTACCATCTCTATCCTTGCTTTCAAACTGCTTTTATTAAGATTCAAAATTACTTTTGAATTTATTAATTAAGTAAAGTATGGTTTTGTAGAAGATATTTTTAATTATTTGCGATTCATTATGATCGCTTCCGACGACTTTTGAAAACCGGTTTTTATGACTAGTGCAATGCTCAAGTACCGAGCGCATTGGCATGCGTTTTGCAATGCAAGTGGATCGAGTAAGTACAAACCGAACGGTACCTTTTAGCTTCCTAGGCAGGTAAACTATGGAAGCTTGAAGGTATCGAACTAGCGCTTGGCAACTACCTAAAGCTGCTTTCGTCCTAATAGCCGAGATTCGACCATGCAGCAGTGCAGTTTCAACCGAGGTAGCCATTTGCGCAGAACACAGACTGATTTTTATACAAGTTACTTATACTATACCTCTGTTAAGTCCTCATGAAGGCGCGGCGTTCCACAAGCATGTAAACTAGTAGAAAAGTAATTTGCCGCAAAACGTAAACCATTTTCTATGAACTCATGATAAAATAAACTTTGATTCATTTGTATTTTGGGAGGATTTGGGAAAATGCTGATTTTTTGCACAAAATCTCATAAAAGAAATTGAATCTCGCGCCAACCCGCGTCGAACCACTTTATTTAAGTTTAAAAAAAATAAATTTTAAGTGTCATATTGACATCTTTTACAATAGTAAGTAGGTACTTACCTACCACTTAATGACAATTCTTTTTTATATTTTTAAAATTTATTAAATTTATTACCTAGAAGGTATATATTCTGCCTTTCTTAAATTCACAATTCTTTCCATCCAAAGGTTGCCTGGAAGAGATCGCTTCTTAGCGATATGGCCGCCCATTGTACTTATCTTATGTGATGTCTCTTTGTAATGTTATTTTATGGTGTACAATAAAGCATTTTTGTATTGTATTGTTTATATTGTAAATAATTGTTCATGAATCAATAATACGGCCATATTTCGCGAAGAACCAACAACCGCTGCTGGGGTACACGTGTTATTGAGTGGAGACCACGACTCGGTAAACGTAGTGTAGTGGGCCCTCCGGCCAAGTGGGATGACGACCTGCGAAAGACAGCAGGCTCTATGGCGTTCATTAGGGGAGGCCTATGTCCAGTAGTAAACTAACATATGTAGACTGATGATGATGGAATGAATCTAATTTATTCTACATAAAGACCATGTAAACTACCCTTTAGCCACGTGTCTGACCATTGCAAGACATAAATCTGGCCATTTGTAGATAAGAACGCAATAATGTTTTACTTCGCACTATAGTATAGAGATTATATATAGTATAGTATATAGTACTATAGATAAATCATTCCATCTATATTAAGCATGTAATGCTTAGATTAAAGTATAATAAGGAGATTAGGTACTAGGTTGTCGAAAGTGGAAGGCTTGAATTAGGTGCAATTAGGTCCATCACCTCAGATAAAGTCGGATCGGCGCGGCGGCGGCGGCACCGCGCGGCGTTCGTATTTCGCGTGGTTGCTACAACGCTACTATAGCAGACAGGGATAGAATTAAACGATACATTCGTAAAAAGAGATAACAATGTACGTCTTGTTGGATGTCGCCGTGCATGAGTAGCGTTTTGTTGTCTAATTCGCACTTAGTTCTAGGTACGTCTTTTCTTAGTTGTTCATTAGGTAAGCATATTGCACAAGATTGGAAAAAGCGTGTGTTTTTGCGTTTATTTGTGACACAACACCAGGTCATTAACAAATTTTGTCGAGTCAGCACAGGGACAACGTACCCTATCTTCCGAATTTTGCTTAGATAAATGATGTAATGAATATTATTTTGAAATCACATCACACACACAATCACTAATTGATTTATTATTGATTAATAAACGCTAGAGGAAGGAAACGTACCTATACTCATGAAGCACGTGCCTAAACTGATAAATGAGACGATTGCTTAATAAATAGAGATAAAGTTATTGTACCTGCGTAACACTATAAGTTAATTATAAAATAACGTTCAATCAAGTACATTACTTCATCTGTGGTTCAGTGAAGTACTATACTCCGATTTAGAATCCTAGATATTTTATAACAACAAAGACATTTATGAATAAAAACTTAACAAAAACTGATAATAATAACAGTAAACAACAAGCATATATTGCACAAAAGGGAAAAATCCGAAAACCACCTATTTTTTATTCTCACCATGGACCAAAACCTACTTCCCGTTAAGCTAGAATCATGATATTGGCAAGAAACAAGGTCTTTTATTTACATAAATATTATAATGTTTAGTTACGGAACCCTCGTTGCCGTTTTATTTTTTGCTAATATACTAGCTTACAGTACAATACAAGTCTTATATCATCTTAAGGTGACCTATTACTCTTCTGTATTCATTTAATTAAAATAAACCGGCTTTAAAATATTCAGATTTATACCCATCAATTGTTAATTGACCCATAAAATAATCAATTAATTTTTTTCAGAAGGTATTCACAGAATTATGTCAGAGTTTTATAATGGTTTCCGTTGCATCTATCGAGAATGTTGTGGGTTTTTTTTTAAAGTCAATAGCAGTAGAGTTCTATTGAATATCTTAAGTCACAAGTCAGCAGTATCAGGTAAAATTTGGAACAAACGAAGGTTTGTTTGACCAAAATCTCAAAAAGAGAAGATGTGACCAACGATGTATCACGAATCTCTAGAAGATAGTAGGTCATGTCTTGAAGAGACCCAGGTTGCAATTGATCGGAAAAACAGCAGCTAGAAGCGTGTTCCAAACCCCAGCGGTAAGAATGATGAAGATGGACGAAAACGGCTTAGTGCCAGCAGACGGTATGTCCACCAAGTAGGGGTGGTAATGCGCTGATGCGTCTGCGGAATGGTGGAATCAGGTAAATTCTGTGAGCATTTTTCGAAATGTTAGTAAAGATAAAGATAAAGATAATTTATTTGCTTGAACATTATGTAGGATAAACAGATGATACAGAATTTTTTTAGTTTCAATAATGTCCTACTAATACTAGCATGCAAATGTTACAGTAACTTATACCTATGATATTTTATCTATGCCTAGTTAGTGACAAACGATTTTGGGGCGGTGGTGCAAGGACGCACTATATTGTAAACTAGCTTCTGCCCGCAGCTTCGCACGCGTATTTTCTGTATCTATAAGTAGCTTCTTATCTAAGTTAGGCTTTGTCCTAAATGAAGGCCAAATTTCATCTTGATCTGTTCAGTAGTTTTGGAGATCCTAGGTAACCAATTCACATTTCTCATACTTCATAATATTATTAGGCTAGTAGTCCTAATTTGTTGCTAATACTAGATATCATAGTTTATTTTAAAATAAACAACAAATATATATATAAAAAAATATTCCACAAATCGGGGCCACAAATATTACCTGTTTTCTTTAGTTTTTACAAATTCAGACTAGCATAGCAATAGATGAATAGGATTCAGTGCGTCAAAGCCTTTTTCATGAATTTTTTCATGAATTCTGTTACATATTTTTTAAATAAAGGTCTAAAAAAAATATGTAACAGAATATTTGAATTTGAAAATAACTATTGTTATATCTTCAGTTCTTAGGGTTGGATTGGCTTTTATCTAAATATCTATTTACAACAAAGTGGTCAAAGGACTAATGAAAAGGTCAAGATTGGGTCTAAAAATCCATCACTAGTTGGCTGAATCGGCGGTCGGTCGTAGCCGGTAAACCTATGCTTGGTTGAATTTGACGGATACGAGCATTATGCGAGTCAAGGCTCGACATGACTTGGCCTACATGTAGATGCACTCTAAGGACCAGGCTCCACCAAAGCTGAGCTGAGATGCGCGGAGAAGAGATGTTTTTTAAACAACCAATAGCACTTCGTTGTTCAAACTTCTCGTCTCCGTTCAGCATCAGTGGAGAATAACTAGCGGAGATATATCTTATTTATCAAGAGGCGCAAATATGCAGGTCTCGACAGAGCCTACGCATTTGCACCCCTTGGAGTCGAGACCCTAGGTCCGTGGGGTACCGAGGCTCTCCGTGTTTTCAAAAAATTATCTGAGCGTCTGGTAGCGACGCGTGACCAGACTGACCCAGATACTCACCAGAGCTGGTGAGTATCTGGCGCAGCGCATCAGCATTGCTATACAGCGGGGCAATGCAGCTAGCGTCTTGGGCACGCTTCCGACTGGTATTGCTATGGATCAGTTGAGCTACTTGTAGATTGTTTGCAACAGCCTGCAGTTAGCTCAATAGTTTCAATTGTAAATACTAGTTTTAATTTAATTCTTTTATTTGATTGTAATTTTCTTTGTTAATAAAGATGTACAGTGCGCGTCACAATTAAGTATCCCCCTATCTCAATGTATGTGGGTTCAAATCCTGTCAGCGATCGTTGGAGATTGGGTGATCAAAATTACATATTTTTTTATAATTTTCCATTTTCTTTTCATATTTTTGACGTTTCCAACAAAAAATGTATGTTCTGTATCATTAAAATGTAATTTTTGTAAAAATTGTTTCATTTTAATTTCATTTAATTTGGTAACCTTACTTAAAATTCGATGGATTCTCTAAGTATCAACTTGGCAACTTGCAATTAATGCAAGACAAGATAAGAGTGACATGGTTCGAATCTCGTGAGCGGTGTTTCGTTTTTTTTTATTAATTGTGATCTTTTTTTTGCAATATGTAAGATTTTTAATTGATATTATTCTTTATAGGCTTATTAGGTCTACAATATTATACAATAACTACTACGTATAAATCTATGATATTATTACGAAATAATTGTTCTGATAAACCATAATAACAAATAATATCTGTAAACAGTGAAAGGTTTTTTATAATAGATTAAGATAATTTAATCAAAAATAATTTGTTTACAACGAAAGAACATTGGTAACAATATTTCGATCTCTCGCTAAATATGCACAAAGCAAACCATACGGAATAAGACGAGTAACAATTACTTTGTTAGCTATAAACGACAAAGTCAAACCCTACCCGCATCCATAAAAAAAGAAAAAAATTAAGACTTGGCATTAAAATAGGGACTAATTAGACCGATAGACAAAATTGGATGCATTGTTCCAACAGCTAAATAGCTCAGTTGATCTAATGCCGAGAATTCGAGTCTCCATTTAAAGGGTGGGTGGTTAGATCCTTAGCGGCTTGATAAGTTTTTGCATTGAAAATTAGTCACAAGCGAATAGAAGTTAGAAAATATTTTGTAGACAAGGGGGATACTTAATTCTGACGCGCACTGTACATATACTCTTATTTATATGCGAAGAAACAAACAAAGAACGTAGCGGAGATGGGAGCTGGCTGTGCCTCGCAAACTGGCGACGACGTCACGCAGCGGAGATGAGAATAGATGAGCGGAGAAGTGAGCTGTGCCTCGCTAGTGCATTCATCTCATCAAATATCCGACGCTTGCCACACGCAGCTCAACCGCCCAAGTGTGGCTCAAGCCAGCACGCATCTCCGCTTTTGCCAGCACACATCTCCGCGCTGAGACACTAGCTGAAAAGCGCTTCTCGTCTCGCTTCTCGTCTCCGCTAAGGATATCTCTGCACATCTCCGCTTCGGTAGTGTCTGGGCCTTAAACATATTTCCACCAACTGTTTCTGTGCTAACTACTGTAGTATTATATTGCTACAGTTGTACAAACAGTGTCTATAAGCGCTCGGCACTCTAGGACCATGAGGCAACGAATAGCTGTTGGTTGGTCAAGCCTCTCCTTGCGAAATTCTACCGTTCTCGAACTAACCTCCCGATCCACTAAACGCTAGTAAAACGGCCTCGGACCACTGGTGAATGCCATTTGTTTTTTTTTTGTTGGTTTTGGTAATTCGAGCACTCTTTTCCTAACTAAACTAATTCACTCTTGATTTTATTTCGAGTGCACAAATCAACAACTACCTACTTAATGTGTTTCTTTAATTTTTTTTGTGAGAAATTGTTTATTTATTTCTTTGGTTTAGGTCATTCACTCGGTACCTACATGGTACCTACTATGAATGGTTAGGTACTTATAGGTAGGTACCAAACTGATAGATGAATTTACAAACACTAAAATTCATATGGTAGTAGAAATACCAAATACAAAATATGAATAAATATAACATAATTTTCACGAAAATTTATCAAGGTTAACTACTTCAATTCCTTTTAGTCGTTTTTGTAAACAATGAACTTTGACATTGTGTTTTGTGCGAGTAGAAGTAATAAAAGCGCTGGAGAATAATAAAATACTTAATATCTTCGAATTAACAGGAACTTAGTCCATTAAAAAGTAGGTAATCATGACCACTGGCCGTTTGGTTGCTACCTAAGTAAGTACCTACTATTCAAACAGAAGGTAGGCTCTATTTGAGGGTAAACATAACCAAACAAGAAAAACTCGTTAGATGGTCATTTTATAAGTGAAAATGCCCATAATGCGGTCGACAATGACCAACGATAAGTTGGTACTGGCACATAAGTTGGCTTAGCTACTTAAAAACTTGAAAAGGGTCATTTTACCGAGAAACCAAGGTATAATAATAATAAGTAATAATAAGTAACGATCGTAATAAACTATTAACAAAGTCCATTTCTTAGTAGGAACTACTTTTTTATATTAACAAAAACAGTACAGCTATAGTTAAATTTAATTATTTACCTACTTAATTTCACATTTAATACTTCATAGCAATTAACCAATCACTTAAATAAATAATTTACATAGATTTAAGCAAAGCGTAACGTATGTAAACTATGATAGGAACTTTAATGAATGAGACAAAAAGTACAATGGATTGGTATTGTTATACCTAAAAATAATAGACGGGTAAAATTATATAATGTAAAATTGTTTTGAACAAACTAGAACCGACTTCGTATCCCTTAGTTTTAACTGTTTTTAAAGTCATTATAAACGTGATATTTACCATGAATTTAGTGTTAACAACCACGATAGTTTCAAAGTTTTATAGTTTTAGAGAAATCGACGAACACACACACCTACATAAAAAAACATACAGCTGAACATAGAACCGCCTTCTTTTTACGAAGAAGTCGGTTAAAATAGTTTAGTACTTCATCTACCTGTCGTGCTTGTAAATAGGGAGTCTACACTACATAACAAAGTCGCGAACGCCCCGCTTGGCAGTTTGGTTGGCGATAAGTTGGTGGCTTCAAATCCTAGGAATTAACGAGTTAACACACCAAAGTTGCCATGTTGGTAAACATTGACGGTGGCACAAAATCAGAAACTTTGCTGACTAACTAATTTTTTTCTTTTGCGGCGCAAGAAGTCTGTGTGTACCTACTGTCGCCGTCATGATTCTTTAAAATAATGTTGCCGACATCAACCCGCCGGGCTTGCGTTGCCGACTTTTATGCTTTGTCATAGATTCTGTTGGTAGGTTCCTATGTCCACATGTTGTTCCAGTCTTGGCGAGCTCGTAAAGGCGGTCAAATTTGTTATCAGTATCACAAAGAAATACTCTCTTGTATAAATTGTTTTAACTGACCGTACGTTAGTTAAATCTCATGGACCCGTTGGGAGTTCATGTATGAACATTTCAAATTCTAGTTTTAATTTTCACGGACCCGCTGGGAAATAGGAAACAATAGAATCATGGACCTCTGGGAATAAGCCGAAAGGACGATTCCAATAACTTGGCCATAGATTATGTATTGTTATTCTGTCCGGCATACATGTGAACGGTCCCTACGTGCCCAAGCTGTTTAGTTACAGATAGGTACCTACCGCTCAAAAATCTCAAAATATTAACAATAATGAAGATAAGATAAGGATAAAGATATAGGTACCTACCGCTCAAAAATCTCAAAATATTAACAATACTATGAAGATAAGATAAGGATAAAGATATATTTATTTGACTCAACAAGAACTGCACAGACAAACACAAACAAGTGAACCTACAACTAAACCTACAATGATTCAATATGAAATCATTGTAGGTTTAGGTGGTGTACTTTACAATAATGTTTCAAAAATAAACCTTCCTCATTAAGTCGGTACGTAGGTAAATAAGTATCTACATACCGTAAAGTTATTAAAATTGTCGACAGAGGAGCTAAACAGAGTTATGTACTGACTTGAAAAGCAAACAATACAATACCTGCCCAAATACCTTTAATGTTAAATAAGTCCAAAGGCCGTCGCCATATTTAAGTAAAAATTTGAGGTTGTATAGATGTGTCATTATTTTTTTCTCTTATTTATTAACAATCTCATTCATTTAATTTACAGTATTTCACTACTTTTGAGCGTCAATAGGCCTCCCAAGTTTGTGTTATACAATACAATACAAAAACACTTTGTTGTACCTATCTTCAAAAGTATGGTATATCAGCACTATCTGTCCACTCTTGATAAATCTTCCTGATTCTTATTAAAAATTTCTGCTAAATTATTACTGTTTTAATGTTTTTTTTTTTGTCCTCTTTTTATAAAATTTTGCTCTTTCTGTTTTTATGTATTATCCTTTGATAATATAGTAAAATAATTATTATTCTATATAAGTGTTATGATCGATTACGCCACCGTCAGCTATATACGTACCGATTCTGTCCATCCAAAGGTTGCCTGGAAGAAATCGCTGTTAGCGATAAGGCCGCCGATTGTGCCATTAGATATAGTTAGTATTAAGTTTATGTTTAAATGTTTTTTGTATATGATGGTGCAATAAAGTAATAATCTATCTATCTATCTACACCAGAAAAAGAACATATGAGACAAGCACAATGGGCGGCCTTATCGCTTAGAAGCGATCTCTTCCAGGCAGCCTTTGGATGGAAAGAACTATGTGAATTTAAGAAAGGCAGGGGGTGTACTAAAAACACATAAACTAGATATACGATAAACTTATAAACACATAAACTAGATATACACATAAAATAGCTATAATATACTAAAATAAATATTATGTACCAATAGTCACTATTCTGACAGGAAAAACTCCTTGACGCGAGATTTAAAAACTGGTAACGATACTGTTTTTTTAATGGTTATATCTATAACTCAGTCATTTGGTGCAGTGCAATAATGGCTTAATTATAATTTTATAAAAATGAGACTAAGGCCGGCCCATGGCGACTTTTAGTAGCGATGCTGTCGCGCATGTGTACGTGCGTGCGTACGTGATGAACTCTACTACGTGACTGCTGTTTTGCCGCTGAAATCGTCGCTCGTGGGAAAACGTCTAAACGACAGGTAGTTTGCCGTGCTTCGAATCGTGTGGTGCAGTGGCACATGGGAAAACCCCGTAACTGTATCGATGCAAACACGCGACCGTCTAAACCGTCAAAAACGACGACATCATTGGATTTTCGATCCCAACTACAATACAATAGGTACCTAATAAGTCGGCCTTTGATCTCCCCAAAATCTTATTGAGAAGCCAAAACGAAAATATCTTCCTATTGAGGAAGAGCCGAATAATGTCTTGATTTTTAGGGTTCCGTACCCAAAGAGTAAAACGGGACCCTATTACTAAGACTTCGCTGTCGGTCTGTACGTCTGTCACCAGGCTGTATCTCATGAACCGTGATAGTTAAGACAGTTGAAATTTTCACAGATGATATATTTCTTTTGCCGCTTTAACAACAAATACTAAAAAACAGAAACAAAAACAATATCTATGGAAACTCCCATACAATAAACGTGATTTTTTGGCTCGTTTTTGCTCGATATTGATAACGGCAACAGGTAGACGTTTGAAATATTCACAGAATATATAGTTATATAGGTACCTATTAAATTTAAAAATAAATACTTACATTAAAATAAAACAAATATTTTGGCTTCCGTACAACAAACGTGATTTTGTTGCCGTATTCATAGATAATGGTACGGAACCCTTCGTGCGCGTCCCTTCGACTCGCACTTAACCGGTTTTATTGTATTTTCATAATACCTTCCTACTGTTTTGTGATTTCACGTTTTACAATGGACGGAACTTGACTGCCAATTTAATCCGACAATTACCGAAATAGTGAAACTTTTTCAAGCATTTCATTGAAACAGAAAGTTTCGGTTAAAACTGTATCGTCATTGGTTTGTTGCTTCCGTTGATTTCACTTTCAAACGATAAAAATCGTGTAATAACCGACGCAGGCGCTGGTTACGAAAATTGGTAACTGGTAATAGGCAAGGCCATACTAAACCTACCTATTCGTGAAAAATGGATCGCCATTAGATAAGCCTACCTAGGTGAAAAATACATTACACCTTATTAATAATTAGGCGAAAATGTAATCGACTAGTTATTAATAAGGTATAATGTATTTTGAGATAAATGGGTTATGTATGAGAGTCTGCTTATTGGTGACGTGAATTCTTTTATACTAGCTGTTTCCCGCGGCTTCGCACGCGCTTTTCAAATAGCCTATGTCCGTCCCCGGGATACTATTTACCTCCCAGCCTTTCATTAAGATCCGTACATCCTTTTAGGCGTTAATTTTTACAGACAGACAGACAGAGTTACTTTCAAATTTAGAATTACCATTCAAAACAGAAGAGGGAGAATGATTGACGACATGACAGCTTCTGTACCGTTTCTAATACACCCTGTATTGTGCGGTGCGCAGCCAATGAAGCCAACTTCAGAGAGCTCAATTTGTTTTGCGATCACTCTAACATCATATAGAAGGAAAAGTAGAAGGAAGACAAGGAAGGGGAATAAAACCACTGTTAAGTCGTATAAAGAAGTAAAAGAGACCGCATTAGAATGAGAAAAGTTTATGAAGTTGCATCATTACGCCGACAAGAGCTAGGCTCTTTAATTTGTTATTATTAACTTTTTCTTAGTTTTTTGATTATTAAACTATTGTCAAATGTCATTGTCAAAAAAAATACACGCGGATGGAAAACCGGCCGTAAGACTTCTATTAGGTGCCATTTTTCGGTTTCCACCGTGTGGCAGAAATGTTTTTAGCTTTATTCTTAGTTCTTCTTTCTAGTTTTGCAGGTATTAATTAAAAAAACAACTGGTTTTTGCGATCCCAACCATTTGCACTCCGCATGCAGGTAACGTGGTAACATAAATAACTTAATTACTAAGGTAGGTCACATCGTAGGTAAAAAAAAAGGTAAGTTTTTTGTTTTGGATCTCGTTCTTTCCAAGCTACGTATTTTTGGAGTAAAAGAGCACAACATATATTTTTTTTACTAGAAATAAAATAAATAAATAATGGACAGGCGAATTCAAACAGCGTCTAGCCCCAAAGTAAGCAGTTTGCGTATAGCTAAGTACTATATAAGTGGTATATTTAATATAACACACATAACAAACAAACATACATAGATATTTTTTATTCAGATATTCATAGACATCTGTCCCTAGGCGGTTATCCCCGCAATCCCCTGCAGAGCTTATCTTAAGATTTATGTATGACTTAGATTGTTAAAAAAGTAGGTACTTTTTTTTAAAATCTGCTTCCTCTAACTCTATATTTTGGTATCTTGTGTCTTTAATTATTTATTTAATTGTGTCTTTAACTACATCTTTGCGCTGTACATAATATTGTATTGTAAGCCTATTAAGAATTACAAGCATAAGAAATGTATTATTTTTAACAATCGTTTTCTGTAATAAATAACCACGTAAAGTTAAATAGTGAAACGTATGCGTACA
This sequence comes from Eupithecia exiguata, assembly GCA_947086465.1. Lineage (NCBI taxonomy): Eukaryota > Metazoa > Arthropoda > Insecta > Lepidoptera > Geometridae > Eupithecia > Eupithecia exiguata. The sequence goes on from OX352233.1 coordinate 8,769,677, forward strand.
ACGTACTTATCAACACAATTTTGCACTGTAATTGCTTTCTCTACATTTTATTCTACTGACTTTTTTTTATCGAGTTAAGGCGGCGATACTAATAGTATAATAATAAATAATATAATATAATAAATAATACTGATAATGTAGGAATGGTGAAAGAATTTTCCAATTCGGTCCTGTAGTTTCGGATATTCAATTCAAACAAACAAACAAAAATCTATCCACTTATGAAGTATATTTTTTTTGTCTAATGAACTTTCTTAAACTACCTTTATATGTACTGAGTGTTGCAGAAGCCATTAAAAATTTAACTGAGTCACAGTACACATACATATGTATACAATACAATACAATACAAAACACTTTATTGTACACCAGAAAAAGAACATTACAAAAAGACATTACATATCACAAGTACAATGGGCGGCCTTATCGCTTAGAAGCGATCTCTTCCAGGCAACCTTTGGATGGAAAGAATTTTGTGAATTTAAGAAAGGCACTAAAGATAAACTAATAAACAAATAAACTAGATATACACATAAAATATTTATAATATACTAAAATAGTAATAGTATAGGTAGGTACTGTGACTGAGTGCTCTGAAGTATTTATGTAGGTACCTACACCTACCTATTGAAGTTCTCATCTCAATGGTCCCATGCTTAGCTTAGTTGGTACCTACCTTAGAAATCGTGAACGCAATCGCATTCTAGGGTTTTGAATGTCAATAGAGTCCCGCGTGATGGATTTATATAATACTAGCAGCGCCTCGCGGTTTCACCCGCGTAGTTCCCGTTCCCGTGGAAATTCCGGGATAAAACATAGCCTATGTTACTCCTTGAAAAATAAGCTTTCTAATGGTGAAAGAATTGTTGAAATCAGTGCAGTAGTTTTTAAGTTTATTCGTTACATACATAAATACAAATCTTTCCACTTTATAATATGAGTACTTATAGACTAGCATTTGCCCGCGCACCCGTTTTTTGGAATAATAAATATCTTATGTGTTATTTCAGGTCCTAGATCTTTATGTGTGCAAAACTACATTACCATCCATTTAGTAGTTTAGGCATTGTCTTCGGCCAAACTTCAACAGCACCAATTTTCGTTTTTATAATATTACTAGCTTTTCTCCCCGGTTTCACCCCCATTAAATTAGAATTTCACATATCTAGGGAGATATTCCCGTAAATCTCCCATGGGGATTTTGGGAATTTGATGCTTTACCAGGACAAAAATTAGCCTATGTTACTCTCCATCCTTTCAACTAACTCGTACCAAAATCAAGTCGATTGGCTGCTTAGTTAGGGCGTGAAAGAAGGACAAACAAATAAACAAACACATTCGCATTTATAACATTAGTTTGGATTAGGATTAGAAATATGGAAAACTATTGGAAAATTCTTAGACTTTTTATCTCTTTAGGTAGCAGAATAATTTAATTAAGTGGTGAAAAAAATCACAAACTACTAAACTATAATGCTATGGAAAAATAAATAAATAAAAAAAAAGTCTAGTATATTTATTTAAAACTTACCTTTGATATCGGTTTCAGTTACAATATCGTCCAGTTATGTTTCGATAATAAAACCCTCCTTTGGCTTCGCAGTCGGGTAACTACTCGCGTGCGCGCAATGCCGGTGCGCGGTACTGACTTGATGAGTACCGACCGTTACCAGCTCACGTTGAATAAAGTGGCCACATTTGGGTCTATATTACAAAGATTTAAATCGTTAGATTTATATGAAAATAGTGTTTTTGCCAATGAATAAACCTAACTGATAATATTATCATTTAATGTGTAATTATAATGCACGAACTTTTTTGCACTATTTTTAACTAATTTTAGTGTGCGTGCGTCGGCATTTTGTTAACGCACACATTCAGTGACAATACCACAGTTTTTGGTTTCAGGGCGTATCTAACGATTTAAATATTTGGTAAAGTAACTGGAACAATATGCCCAACATAATAACTCTACCTTAATTTACATCAGAATTTTTATCAAAATATAATCTTAAATATGTCATGTTGATAAAGGTTCAAAAAAATAAATAAGTACCTACTACTATTAATGAAGGAAAATTGCCACACCAAAAAATTCATTTATAAATTAATGTTTTAACGTTTTATGCTCAACAGTAGGTGCAGAGCAATTAGTAAATTAGCTTCATCTATCAATTCTCGCGAGAGCTGGCAGCACCGTATGCCGGACGTACGACAAGTGCACTCGGAAAGTCGGTAACTAGGCGTAGAAGAGCTAGTGCCCTAGAAAGCACAGCACGATATTATAAGAACCATGATTTTTTTAGATGATAAAATATATAACGGCGCTGGTTCCGATTAAATACTAGTAAGTACCTACCAAAATTAAATAACGAGTATTAAAACTACAGAAAACTGGCGTTAAAATGTTTTTCACAAGTCACAAATGATATTAATTAGCATCGACGTCTCCTATTTGTTTGGGATTTCCGTAGTTCCCTGTCTGCACGATAGAGGCGCTGGCTTTACCAAAACCACAGGAAAAATTAAAAAAAGTCTCGATATTATTGTCAAATAGACTCGCCCCTTTGTACGTTAGTTCTCTATCGAATTAGCTATCATTCAAATATACCTACATTACAATACCTACATAATATAGATAGGTAGGTACATTCTACTTAATACACTCAGTCGCTTCGGTAGGTAACCTTAACTTTACTTTCTTCTAAGCATAGGTAAGTTGGTATCTAACTAGTTCGCAGTCATTGTGTTAAAACTTCCTAAAATGTTATTAAAGTAAAAAAAAATGTAACTAAAGGAAATGCATAGGTAGAACAAACTGGTTCACTCAGGTTAAGGTTTATATTCTAACGGCACGTCCAAACGGTAGATAAAAATCTTAGATTAAAGAAGATTGTATTAATATTGTGCAATTGGTAAACTGACCATGTTTCCTTCTGTTGGCTTTGTTTTTGTTGAAATTCATTCATTGGTAGTAGTTTTTTATAAATGTAACAAGCATTATTTTTATTATAATTTGGTGAAAATCAGGGAGCCCTCTGCTACGATAGTAAAATGTAAACGATCTCGTACATTGTCTAACTAAAACAATAAAATGCTAAAATAAGTACCTACAATTGATACTTGGGATTTTTAAGGGGTTACCATACGACGCCATTTTGTGAGAAGGATAAGCATAGGATTTCGCGTTCGTAGGAGTGGGACAGAGCAAAGCGCGTGTGCAAAAATCAAGAGCGAAAATCAAGATTTCTTCTAATTACCTAAAGGAGTACCTACTGTTCAATTTCAAATAATGTTCAAATTCTATGTTCAATTAAATATTTATTTATTTATATTTATTTGGAAGATTTATTTCAGCGAAGCAGCAGAGGCAGGGTTTGCTTTGGTTTTCATTAAGTATAAAAATCAAGTCAGTACCTAAGTCATATTGGTTCGGAGAAGAAGGTAAATTTGTATCAAAATTGAGTTATTATAGATATTTTTTTCATAAAATGTAAGCAAGTTATCAAAAAACTATCTTGGGGCTTTTGTACAAAATGAAATGAAATATTAGGTACCTACCTATAATAGCAGGTATAAAAATCCTAGATTTCATATCTAAACAGCAGTAGGATCTCAAATGTCATGGGAATGTTAATTTTTTCGAAACACCAGCGTTCAAAAGCTCTATACGTTTTTGACACAGCTGTATACCTGCATTCAGTCATCTGTGGTTTTTGGATAAATAGCACCTCAAATAAACAGAGGTAATTAAATAGCTAAACGTACTTTTACTTTACGAAATTCCATACCCGTCTCCAACTAAACCCCGACGTGATTTCACAAACTGTCTGCAAACACGAGAAGTTCCTGGAATGTTTTATTCGCTTCCCGCTTCCCGGTTAATTTTTGATAGGTAAGAAGGCGACATCTTGCTGAATTTTATGAACTAAAAGCTGTGAATTTAGTGCTACTCGACACTAGATGGCGTTAAAAGTTGATTTTATAAAATTATGCAAAGAAAAAGTTTTCGAGACAATAACAGTGCTAATTGTCTCGTTGACGTTATTCTTTTTTTTTTATTTAATGACATTATGATTTTCAAATTATTCTCGTTTCATTATTTAGCTAAGATCATCACTAGATGTCGCTCATAGTAAAAAACAACTTCACAACTTCTTTTAGGAACATGTCTCGTTGAAACGTATCAATATCAACCTTATGATCTTATAAGATAGAGTTGAAATTGTTACATATTAAAATTTTATTGAATGCGCATGACTAGGACCACCTAGGACTAATTAGGACACAATAAAAACATGTAACCTTCCACTTATCTATCCACCTACCTGGTACGTAAACAGTTTCATAAACGCTGTTTGCTAAAATGATGTATGTAGGTATACTACCTACCATAGTTTTTTTTTTCATTTTACCGTTTATAACGTTAGCCAGAATCGGATTGCGAGATGAAATAGAATAAAAATCGGCAAATGACAAAAAAGCGAGTCGGCCGTACGCGCCCTGCGACATGTTACACATAAATCAGAGGGGGCGCCACCCTCGCACCCTCTCGGGTAAGGATGATCTTTTCCCTAGATCCTACATTTTTATAACGACACACATACACACTGCGAAGTAATTTTGTGAAGCGTTGCGAAATATACGTATTTTTTTGTCAATAGATTTGTTTCATCCAACTTCGTAGGTCATCAAAACATAACTCAGAAGAATGTCCCACAATAGTTATGTACTTGTACTTACCTAGCGGTTATATATAATAACATACAAGTTTTCCATACCTACTATTATTGTAATTTTCTCACTTTCGGGCTGTCACTTCAAGGGCAACTTTGAGTCTATGTAATAAGGAAATGTTGTCGCAATTTTACTTGTATTGGATTTGTTTTACCGTCTGTACTGGGTGGCTAGCTAAAAAGCTTTGTATGTTTCAATAAAATCATAAAAAAAGCTTTACAGATTAAATGAAACTAGAGCATAAACTTGCTTAACGGAAGTAGAGCGGTATGTATCAACGCGCTGAACACGCTACAATATTTGTTTGAGTTTTGAATCAGGGTTACGTAGCGGTAAGATATAAGCGGTAGCGATTTCCCAACTATAGACCGACATTTTGATTTTGATACCTGACATTTTGATTTTGATACCTGTTCAAGTGTTCAGGCCTAGATAAGTGCGCTATGTTCGCTACTCAGAGCGTCTAGAAAAAAAATCGTTCAGTTTTTCGTAATGCATTTGTCATGTAGCGTATTCCCAATCGGCCTTTGCTGCCACCTGGTACGCGAATACCACGTACCTAGGTCTAAATAGACATTGTAACAAAGTTATTAATGATAGCAGCTTTCAGTGCTTGGAACAATCAATTAGACCTTGGGCTAATATTCATTTTAGTAATGGTACTTTTTTAATGCAAAAGAATTCAATGTACTGCACTGCGTGTGCTACGAGGAATAGTATCGCTACGAAAATGACGGCAGTCTTTTAAGCTGTGTGATTTCTGGCATTATTCTTTCTGATTAATTCTGACTTTATGACATCAGGTCAGCTAGTCCATTCACTAGTTGTGCTCAATCGTCCCCCTCGTAATGCAATTCGTAATTCTAACCCGAATGGGTTGTATATTCGGGTATTCGGGTTAGAATTACAAATTGCATCAATTGTCAGAGGGAGGGAGTATAAATTCACTATGGCAACCAACCTCGCCGCCATCTTAGTTTTAAAGCAGTAAACGTTTTTCGTTAATAACTTGTCCATTTTTCAATTTTCGTGAAAAATATTATGACTAAAGTTGATCATTATTTGATTCTCTAAATTTAGTTCTCTGCTCGTCACTTTAGCTACTTCGTCTCCCACTACACTTCGTTCGTAACTTGGACCGAAGAAAATAGGACTTTAGGTACCTAGGTACTTTGATTGGTTTTCGGTCATTTAGGTTTGATAGGTATTTATTTTGATAATGTGAATTGTCCAGTACTAATTATTTTGACCGTCTTCGAAAAAAACCGGAGGTTCTATAATAAAACACTGTTTTTACCGGATTGATCGCGTAGACAGTATTATAGTATTGACAGTGTTTTATTATGAGTTCTCGCGAAAATGACCTTAGAATATACTAGGAGGTTCTATGTTCGGTTCTGTGTATATTTTTTATGTATGTTAGGCTTCGATATAAGTAAAAAAGGTTTTTTCCTTTTTTACTTTTATCGAAGATGTTAGGCGATTTCTCCGTTATGAACCGATTTGGATGATAATTCTTTTGCAGTTGTTGGATGATGTCGAGGTAAAAAAAACCGAAGGGATTAGTATTTCTTCCCCAAAATTTAAAAACCAATTTAAAACTAAGGAATACGAAGATTTTTTTTTATTTTTTTTAAAACAATTAAATGTTAAATGAATTCAATTTACCTACATGTTTGGATCGCTTTCAGCAAGCGTTGCTGAAAGCGATTCCCTGCTATCTTCCTCTGTATCTAGCGACTCGGCTCCAAGCTCGCCCTGCTTTCACGATGTCATCATCCCATCGTTTTCCATGACTTCCTTTCCTTTGTTCTCTGTATATTGGGTTGCAATTCATTATTTTAATAGATGTTCTTCTCGTTTCGACTTTTTGTTAATAATTAGCGATGATAAAACACTGTTTTAACCGGATTGATCGCGTATATTTTATATTTTGTTTATAACCTGACGTTTCGCGATTAGCGAATTAGCGATGGTGAATTTGTCAGCACTTAGTTACTTATGGTGATATAGGTACGCTGTCATCAGCATCATCATCGTTAGCCTCTAATAATAGTCAACTACTTGATATCCCCTCACAAGTGCCATAGCGCCGTGTTTTAGCTTACCGCATCCAGCTGCCTGCAGTCTTTCGGAGGTCGTCATCCCACATGTCCGAAGGGAGTCCTACATTACGTTTGCCGAGTCGCGGTCTCCACACAAGAACACAGGTCGCTATTAAAAGAAAGTGGCTCTAAATCTGCCGTAAACAAGTAAATTACTACTTAAGAACTTCTCAAGCTTCAACAATTAATATTGCTTTCCTCTACCCACCCATTTTAGCGTCACAATCGCGACTAATCAACAAATAAATAAACCGAGTTTTCCGCGAATCAGCTTCAAAACATTAATTAAATCAATCTCTGGTCAATTTACAGTCAAAGGTTTGATACAAAGTCATTTGAAACCTTTGTTCGTTTATGATGACACGATGCCAGGTTACGGTTGGTTGGAGATTTTCTATATTACGTAGCAACACAGCATCAACTGTAGTGAGCGGTAAAAGTGCGGTCCAATAAAATGTGTGTTTGGTTCAAGTCACAGGCTTTAAATAACACTTTAGAACCAAGGACATATTTCATGACATACAAAAGCGGACAGAGTTAATTGAAACTAATTTAAGTTGGCCCAAATACAGGTGAAAGGTCGAAATGGAGAAGGATCTTCGATCGATCACTTTAAATCTTCGCACCGGACTGGATGGAGGCCAGTGGCAGTCTATTGTAGAGGCCAAGTGCGGAGGCCAAGAAACATTTCGTTGTCGATGCGCCTGGATAAGTTTGTAAGTAATTTAATTAGTTATAATACAATACAATGCAAAACTCTTTATTGTACACCACAAAATAAAGTAAACGAAACATAAACGTTAAACATAAAAGGACAATAAGCGGCCTTATTGCTTCGAAGCAATTTCTTCCAGGAAACTTTTGGATGGATAGAAATTTGAAAATTTAAGGAAGGCCGGGGTGTATACAATAATTATTCGGAAAACAAACAGTTTTACGCACTTTATAAATAAACTTACCAACTCATAACCATATATGTGTCCTCGCGTAGAAGCATTGATCAGCTAAGATTCATCTTGGTCTTCAAGATGAATCTTAGCTGCAAACTCCTCCAGGCACCTTGTTTCCGAGCATGTAGAGTCTAATTCGCGTATATCGTCTACCACTTTGTCAATCCAGTATAACCTGGGACAGTTAACTTCATTTTATTTTTAGAATTCTTAAATAAACTAGCCTACAAATTAGACCCAAGTGTTATAATCTTTGGGGTGTTAAACAAAGTATTCTAACCATTATGAACTCTAGAACAGCCTGGGTGTAAAGCAAAACCAAAAGTATCATTTTCAACTTCCAAAAGTTAAGTTTGCGAAGATGTTGCTAAAAGGGGCGGTTGACGAATATGCTGGGTTGAATCTTCGTCGAACCCTACGAGGCGATGCGGCCCTAAGTACCTGAAAAGGTGCCAATAATCATTCGCTACAAAAACGACATAAGCACCAAAATCCAACATTTAACTATAGGCCTAAATAAGTTAAACTAAGGTTAGTTTTCCTGTGGGAAGTGGTATTATTTGTACAATGTTTAGTGTATCGTGGAAGTTCTTCAAGAAACAACGGGTTTCTCTGGGTCACCCAGGGGAGCGGGCGGTTTCCATCTAAATCTCCCGAACGGGGGATACCAGAGCGAATTACTGAAAAGATGTACCAAGTGAGACGAGAAATTTATCGTATTTACATGAATGTTGTGTGTTTACAGGTAAAATGGAAACGGGAGAATGAAGCAGAACATTATTGTTCAATCATCCCTCAATATATATATCCAAATTCCCACTGCATTTTACCGTTAGAAATTTAAAAGGGTTTTTGTTTCTTTCATTGTCTTAATAACTTGCTTATTACTAAAAGCGATATGTCTTTTTGAAATATTAACTTCTTATTTATGAATTAAAATATAAGCTACTAACAATTACCCCCGAAGTATTCGGGCGTAGCACCACAAACTGCTATCATTTCAAACATCTAAATTCACAGCACCGTTTTGTACTTTTACCGCCCTTTTTTCGCGCCAAACTTTTTCAATATGGCGGCCAGCGCGAGCCACGCGCTGCCACCATTAACCGCCGACACTTCACCGTCGCTATAAACTCACAAATCATGAAACGTACCATCACTGAAACACAAACAAATCCACACTCAACTACGCAAGACACAAGGCACATTGTGAAATCACAACCCTGTTCTATCAACACGGACGTAACGCTCACCCCAACAAATTATTTTGAACCTTGAAACCGCAATAAGGAAAACTTATTTTCAATTAATCCTCACGGAAAATCGTGGAAACGAACAAAGAGAGCGAGAAACGAGGCCAACATTCGTTAATAATGTAATGTATATTTATTCCAACATTATTTCCACCGTGAATGTCGAGCGCGTCAAATGGGCTCGCTTTTGTATTAATTACGGCGGAATGAAACAATTAAACTTAAGTGTGAAATGACACCGGTTTATAATGAACTTTCGGAAATCACTGCAAGTGTTTTATATGTCAAAAATGTTGCTGTAGTTCTCAACAGAAAATGTTTTCTATTTTGCCGCGCTTTTGACCCACACATTGAAAATGGTTGCACGTCGGGAACTTGGTCCCGAACTTTAGCGTCGCTGCGCGGCGAGCGGCGGGATTAGATTCTATCGACTGACTTCCCAATGCGCTTATGCTTTATTTTAAGTTGATTTTCTGATTTTTATTGTAAAGTTTTCTGATTATTACAGCTACTTTTTCTACGGCCTAATTTTATATGGCATCAGGCGTTCCGCATCTAATCAATACACGGCTTGGTGCGGCGGTCGCCTCACTTCGGCTGGGCTCGGCCGTCCTCGGGTGCGAAGCAAGGGAGACAGCGACGACGACGCGACGACGCTCGGGTTTTCTCGCTCCAATCGTAATTCCATTTTCCGCCCGCCTTAGCAAATTGAAATGTCGTAACTCTTGGGGGAATATCGGCTTTCTGCCTAAGAATATATTCTGCTATGGCATTGTAACGACGCTTCAGATATTATAGAATATTCCCAGTCCATCATACGGTTTGGGGAGCGTCCCCTAAAATGGCGGTAATCATGAATCTGCCCGCCACTTGGCCGATTGTACGTGTCAGTCCCCTTCACTTTCGATTCACAACTTTTGTTTGAGGATTATTTCTTTGTCGTGGAAAATAGCATTTTCATTCTATTGTTGGCCGCTCAATTGTACTCTTTCATAAAGGTCGATAACTGAAAACTGGCTTGGGATAGGTCATGAAAAGTTTCATCGAACGTACTACTCGTAGATAAGTTTTCTTATTAAGTTTCTTCTTTATTTTGCTCTCGCTAACTCTATTACTCTGTTACGAATGAGTGTGTTGAAGATCTGTAGCATTAGTGTGTCGTAAGAGCCCCTTATTTGATTTCCTGATATAAAATCTAACCTACTTCTTTAAAAGTAGGACCTGTACGCAGATAAGTGACCTAAAAGTGTATGTACAAGCAATACCGAGCGTTATTAGTGGGAGGCCCAGTAGGTCAGATAAATTGAACCCTCTGCGTTGTGTTCACACGTAAATAACATGTTGGGTTGAGGGGGGGTGGCTCTGACCCGACACTCGAGCAAAATACCTACAACGCCAACAAAATACACCCTATTCTATCGACATAGAGTCCACTAAGAGTAATCGCAATGGTAAAAACAAAAATGGCTCAATCTGTACTCTGTTTGCTGTTTGTAAAACTTTTGTTTATAAATTCTGAACCTTATTGCGTCTACATAAGTAAGATTTAGGTAATCTAAGCGAAAATGGCCCATGATGGGACGGGAATGGATTTCGTAGAGCACGCAACAGGAGTAAACTTCTGTCATGGTTTGCTAATCTTGTGTAAGTTTTAGCTAAATTGTTAAAGAGCTCAATAGTTAACTTATTCAGGCTTTTGTATTTTTAACACGAGTGATTTCATTTATTTGAAGGCTATTGAAAGTCCAAATTATGTTTTTTTTATCATTTATGGGAAAAAGTAGCATGTTAATCTTAAACTTAATCACAAGATTAAATTGGTTTATTTTTAAGAAAAAGGTAAGAAAGTCCCAACATACTTAAAAAAATGTAGAGCTATTAAATGTTTAGTAACGATTGCGCAGAATGAGAATTACGCTGAAATTTGGTACCAATAGAAACAAAATAACTGCCTATAATTTTCCATGAAATCAGAGAAGTAGCTTTTGCCGGTCGGTTTCTGAAAAACGTCCTTTTTCTTGGAAGATAGAGTTTCTCGTTTAGGGTCAGGGGGCGGTGGGGGCTGTGAAGTGGGGGGTCGACCCACGGTTTGCATTAATAATGTAGGTATCGGGCTGCCTCACGATTAATTTGATTATTTGTGTTAAACAAATGACTATTACGCACCTTTGCTTAATTGTGTTTTGATAATAAGCGACCAATTGACTGGAAAAGGGTTCGTCGTTTAGAATCAATATTGGGCTAAAGGTTTTTCAATCATGTTTTTTTTGTTGATTTACTTTTGTTTTAATGTTTTTTTTATGTTCTTCTTTTTTGTCGATCTACCTTTCGTGTGTCGAAATAAGAACACAGTTAAATCTATTTTAAGCTGTTTAAGGGGGCTTTGTGATAAATTGCCCAATTTAGTCGTCACTGTTTTTAAAGATTTGTCTAAAAATTACTTACTTTATGAAACGAAACGAAGCACAAAATATGAACAATATCTGATCTATTCGACAAAACATTTCATTTGACAATATTTTGAGTAGTTTTAAAATAAATCATTGTAGAAAAAACAAAAATGAGCGCAGAATTACAAATCTCGCCGGGAACAGAAATCACCAAACAAAAAAAAACGTAAAAACTACTACTTCAATTTCATATCTTTCTTTCAAAACAATTATTACATTTAATGTAATAATAATAAATAAAAAATCATTTTTATAAAGTGCCTTGCGAAATAATTGAAACAAATTTATATTTTTCCCAAAGTAATATTTTTTAAATAGTACTTTTATTTTTATAAAATATTGGTCATAGTTTATTATTTGTTTCGTTACATAGGTTAGATGCGTCTTTGAAAAATATTTTAAATGAACCCCCATAAAAATAAAAGCAATTTCATAAAATCCAATAATGCGAATCATAATTACGTTTGTGGGTGTTTGTATGAAATACGTAGGAGCTCCGTAGGCGGCGCTCTCGTAGCGAGGCGTAGTGTAGGCGTGATTGTACTCGCTACGACGTAGCGGCGTAGCAGACCCCTTTCATCGCGATAGAGATAAGGTCACCGTCTGGAAAATGTCGTAGGCGATTGTAGAAGTATAGTTTTGCTGCGATTTAGAATTTGGCTACGGATAGGATTTAGCCGGAGTTTTGCTATGCCGTAGAAGCGCGTAGAAGTTTTTTCGTAGTTAAATAAAGAAAAAAAATATAAAAACATGGAAATTTTACGACAGGCAATTGTATCTATTTAATTTAACTTAAAATTACAATTTTTAAAGGCTTAGATTTTTAGAAAATGGGTTTAAATGTAAATATTAGTTGTAATTATTATTGTATTCTGTTCTTATTGTAGTTTTCTTTAAATAAGTAATCTGACTTTAAATTGTTTTATAATTTGGTATGTTACGTTATTTGTTGCACGGATCCGTGCAGCAAAGGACAAGATTATGGAAATCTTTAGAGGGGTCTATGTCGAAAGACAAGCTGTCACAGAAAAAACAACGTTTGCAGATTAAATGTGTTAGTAATGAGGTATAGTTTATAAAAATACCCTAAATGTATCAGAAATAAAGGATTATATTATATTGTTACAGTCGGTATAGGTATTAAAACCAAATAAATAAATGTATTATGTGAATTTGTAATAGCCAGCAATATAAAGCATTAGCAGATTAATAAATAAGTAGTTTTTAATATTATCTAGTCATCATCATCATCATCAGTTTATATTAGTCCATTGCTGGATATAGGCCTCCCCTAAGGAGCGCCATAGCGCCCTGTCTTCAGCTTAGTCTTATATTACCTAGTAATTACAGTTAATTATTCAGGAATCTAGAAGTTGGGCGTGGTCACTACCATATAGTTTGTAAGCTTCGGTAGTGTCATCGTTTCAATCAATGATCCTGATGTAAAATGATCCGAATAAAAGTATTTTATTAAAAAAAAAACAATCTTATTTGTTTTCTTCAGTATATCCAACAACTAGGATAACCTATTAAAAAAATAGATGAAATAAATATGAAATGAAAATAAAACAAATGAGTCTTTGTAAAACAAAAGCAAAGTATAAATTAACGCTCAGCGCTAGATAAGCTTGTATTAAGCGATACTCGGAGAATATTCGGGAATGTAGGCGGTGTAACCTTCCCTTAAGGCAGAGTAGAAAAAATATACAGGGCATCATAGGGGAGTGTGATCAGCTTGTTAGTCAGAACTTGGTTTACCAAACATAAAACTCCCGTTTGTATTTTATTATAGGTGACCGATTTTCGGCTTCAGTTGCGAACCGATTACGAAGAATATTTCGCTTTTGAAGAGTTTATTTTAGAGAAAAATCCTACATTGGGCCCATAAAAGTTTTAACGGGATTACTTCATGTCGCATACAAGTAAAACATAAAAAAGAAACATTGTAGGTTTATCAGAATTTAGAATAGTTTTTTTTTCAAAACAACAAATTCTAATTTATTATACTTATAAGTAAGTTTTCGTGTACAACTGCTTTGTGTCTATCCCAAGGTTGTCTGGAAGAGATCGCTCTTAGCGATAAGGCTGCTCTGTTATTTCTCTTTTCCTGTGTTTTTGTATTTTTTTGCTGTGCAATACAGTCTAACTACGACGTCTGTCGTGACTACGTCTGCTCTGTCCTCTCTCTCTACTCCGTTTAACCTTTCCACTTGCACAAGTGAGATGGAGTACGTAAGTGTATAGAGCAAGTTTAATTAAGACGCTGTTCTGTTCGTGCATTGTTTATGAGCGGGAATAATTCAGTCTGATTTAGATTTTGTTACGCTAGCGTTAGGTTGACGATGCTTTTTAAGGTTCATGAAGCGGATAGTTTGTGTAATTTTATCAGAAAATGGAAGAAATATTCAGTTTTCTTATAATACAGATGTTTACTGAACATACATAATAGGGTTTTTTATATTTTGGAAAACGTTTGATTTAATACTTACACACGTACAGTTTATGATACCTATTATAAGCTTTTTTTTATGCAAAAAAAAAAAAAAAAACTGGTTTCTGCTGTTTCGCGTTGGTTCTATGGAAGCGTTTTAAGGTTTAACGTTAACTTTATGAGATAAAAGTACCCTATGTCGTATTCCAGGCATGAACTCCCAGAATGGAAAATTTCAGCCTGATCCGTTTAGGATTTTCTCGTGAAAAAGTAACAAAGAAGTGTGACATTACTGCTTTTGGTCCGTTTTCTTAGTGGAACATCTAGTAACAATACTAGTTACCTTTATTAGGAAGTGAAAAAAAAAATATTCTCTAGTCTATTTTTCGTATTTAGAAATAAGCATGAGTTTAAAATATAAAGTTGTCACACCAAAACAACCATCAGTCACACCGAGTCCACTCTATAGCGTATCTTCTCAGATTTTCAGCTTGATCTAAGTTTGACTGCGGAAAGTAAAGTTTCAACCGATGAGGCGCTGTAGACAAAGCGGATAGATCTACAGGGTGTGTTCTTTTGACAAATTATTTTCTTTGAACCTACATACAGGTGTATTTTTACAGGCTCCTTGCTCTACCACCTTGTCGTATTGTAGGACACCATCAATCGCCGCTGACTCACGCTCTCGACGCCCTCAACGGGTTACTTATATGATACGACTTTTTCATTTTTTATTACTATTCCAAACTGTGATATATTTGCGGACGAATGGATGGACCTAATGTCAATTTGTATGCTCTATTATAATGTATAATTTTATTTTGTATTTTTTTAAACAAAAGTTATAATTAACCATCGCCGTTCTAATTAATAAAAATGAAATGACTAAATTTATGGTCTGAGGGAAAGCCCGCTGGGTGGACTAAGTAAAATGGTTATTTGTGCCTGTAAAGGTGGAAACCGCACTACGCGACAATGGAACTGCGCGGCCGCGGCAATTTATGTCAAATTAGTACAAAATCACCAAATAAGCTTCGCGTCCTTTTTCGTCATTTGTTCTAATTTGACAGGCGGTGCCGCGGCCGCGCAGTTCCGCTGACGCGCAGTGCGCTTGCACCTTAAGGTTTTTCTCACGATATTTTACCGTGCTCTACATTTTCAACAGCCTGTATACAGTTTGCCATGGGCTTCTATTAGAACTAAAACCACGCTTTGGTGTACCCCATTGTACTGATTAATAGTGAATTAAAGCTCTGTTTACACTTGGTACCTACAAACGATCAAACACTTTATACGTTTACACCTGCTCAGAAAGTTGCTTATTAATATAGTACTATAATGCGCGTCGGAAAACTCTGAGAAAACATTTAAAAAAGAGTATGGAAATTCATTTCTAACGTGCAATTTTTTTTCTGATATATCTGCCGGTTGCAATAATTATTTTCATAATATGTTAGACGATAAAAAAATTTTGCTCTGAATTCGTCATATGATGTCGGTCTCTTCTGTATTCGGAGCAATAATTAAAAAAAAAAAGATCATGCGAAAAGCGCATGTGCACGTATTTATTGCTACATTTGAGTTTAAAATTTGAATTTACTCGAGTGATGTTGAAGATTCTAATAGGATGATTTTCCTCGTAGGTAGTATAAATCACTATGTAGCACTCGGGAGAAAGTGCAGTTCCTACCTCTAGAGTGAAGACACACTCGATTGGATTGGGCATTTTCTCGCCTTTATAATACAGTGTGATGTACTTACGAATTTACGACGTTGGAAAGAAAAACCGTTACTATGCCTATGCCATTTCAGCTAATGATAATCAAAACAAGCTACAAAGAGACGAGAAAAAAGATTTTTGAAACAGTAACATTTTACTGGGCCGTATTTTTCGCAAACAAATTAAGTTCCTAACTTTGCCGTCTCCGCTGCTATGCCGTGAATAAATTATAACGATAAGACTTCGCAATATTGAAGCGTTTTGATCATTAAGCGGTCCCGCCTCCTCCCAGTTCGGAGGTATTTTTCGTGGGCCTGAGGAGGCAAGCGGGGTAAAATTGAAGAAAATGGAGGATTTTATAGAAACGACAGCCTTATTACAATTAAAATTGCTATATCGGTGTTTATATCCCTGTGTCTCGGAAAGCATGGTAAGCATTTTGCCCTGCGTCTTTACTCTGCACGGTCATGCTGGTCTACCGTTCCATCAGATTATGAGGGTGAAGGAATAGAGTGTGGACATATTTATGCTTGCTTGTGTCTCTTAGATGTTCTGTATACCAATGATTCTCATAACCCCTTCTCCTTTAAGCCACTTTCAATTTTAAAATTTTCTTATGTCTTGCTCATTGTGGTTTGCGTCTATTCTGCTACGTAAAAGATCTTCTTAGCTCTATGCCTCAATGATTCCCCTTACCCGGTTTGCTCACCCGGTTTGCTCACTTCAAATTTTTTCATCTCAGATCGGATGCATAATGGTACCGATCTTGTTGTAAGCCATGATTTTGGTATCTGAAACAAGGGATAAAGCTGTTTATTGACGACCTCTGTGGCGCGGTGAGCGAAGGTCCGCCTGCGACGCAGGAGGTAGGGGTTCGATTCCTGCGTTGGGACAAATATTTGTACAATCTGCAGGTATTTGTCCCGGGTGTTCTGGTCGTTTTCTATGTATAATAAAAAATATATGTACATCTATGTTATGTATTATATTAAGTATATCAGTTATCTAGTACCCATAACACAAGCTCTGCTTAGCTTAGGGCTAGATAATGCTGTGTGAATTGTCCAGCATTTTTTTTTTAACTTTTGGCCATTTCTTTTGGGGCATGACTATGTCCAGCTGTGGACTATTTATTTCCGCTCAGCTTAGCATGGGGTTAAGATGCTTTGTGGATTATCCAGCATTATTTATTTATTTATTTTATGCTGAGATGTGTTAACTTTACAATTCTCACTACCTTCTCTGGTTTAAAATTTTCACATATTTTGTAATAATAAAATTCATTGTAATAACCACTGTTTCGAGCGAAATAATCAGATTTTTTTAGTTTAACCAAAATCATCTCTATTCTCATAAAGAGTAGGCGCTGTATCACCCCACCTCGGGGGTATTAACATCTCGTGTATTAATGTTAATGTCACCTTGGGATGACCACTTGCAGACTCGCAAACCTCTCACAAAATGCAGGGTTAAAAGAGATTTATTTGGATGCGGCATTATTAGATATAATTTGATTGCTTTGTAAAATCTACAAAACGACTTCGAATATCTTAGTTTTTAGGGAACTGTTTTTTTAAATGTTGCAGGATAAATAACAATCTCTCGGGAATGCGTTTAAGTAAATTTTATGGTACCACCTCGGGATCATCTTTTATACAACTGTCAAAGAATCATCCAAATCGGTCCGTAAATGACGGAGAAATCGACAGTCATACATATATAAATAAATAACTCATCATCATCATCATCAGCCTATATCAGTCCACTGCTGGACATAAATAAATAATACTGGACAATTCACATAGCATTATCTAGCCCCAAGCTAAGCAGAGCTTGTGTTATGGGTACTAGATAACTGATGTAGGTACCTACATAATATATTACAGTACATAGATAGATATTTTTTATTACGACCAGATGAACAAATGTCTGCAGATCGTACACCCATTTGTCCCGAGGCGGGAATCGAAGCCGCAACCTCCTGCGTCGCATGCAGACCTTCACCCACCGCGCCACAGAGGTCGTCACATAAAAAAAAGATGATTTAAAAATTAGAATCTCTGATATACACAATCAATATTTAGCTATAACATTCCAGTCTCAACGTAGATTAGCACAGGGCATATAATAATAGTTCACAAATGTGCGCGCAAACACAAGTATAGTCTCTCACTCTCATGATGCGATGGGACAGCTGATCGACCGGGGAGAAGTCAGGCGCAATTGACAAAAAATACATCTAAGGTCAGAAATGACGGACACTGATGGTTAATGGGTATGAACGTGAATACCACCTCCACTTCCCCCTTAGTTCCCAACTCGTCGAGTCGACCGGAGCGTCTGCGGACGACTCCGCCCGGGACAGAACGCGACCTGCAACCGATATTATCACATTATTGCTATACTAGCGACCGCCTCCCGGTTCACTTCGAAGAACAGCTTCTATAACTTCATCATTATTATACACAGCCTGTTGTGTTAATAGGCTATAGACCTTCGTTTGACCGCAATCTCACCTTGTGGAAAGTGAAGATGTAGCTAACGATGTATCACGAAGGTCTAGAAGATACCTAGAAAACGTCCCAGCGGTGGCGACGCGACGACGACGTCGTCGTGTTCGTCAATGTGCCACCCACGAGATATATCTCGAATTCTCAATAGGGTATCCCTGTAGTAGGCTGCTTTATTTGTTGTAATTTCGTCTCGACGAGCCCTTGAACTTTGGTGTCATTTTTGTTGGTTGTATGAGTAACCTACCCAATAAATAAATAAAAATCAAATCAAATCAGTTTGATTCAGGCACAAAATTGTATTACAAAACTTAAAGCTAAATGTATTGTATTTAGCTTTAAGTTGTACACAAGAAATAAAAGACAAAGCACACAATTTAATTAAACAGTTATAGTACCCAGTTCAAAATGCTGCTAGGCCGTTATTTTCTATTACCGTCCAAGTCTATTAGTTAGCTACATCTTGATTGTTAACAACAGTCTACAGATAGTGCAACTGAGCACTCAGTTTGGTTTCTCGATAGCATCGAAACGTCATCTAGACGAGGATAGAGGTGCCAAATCCCATACAAAAATGGAGCGCCACGATACTTTCGTTTCGTCTCGTCCATTTCATGTTTTTGTCACTTGTACTAATTAGTTGTAATTTTCTTTATGAATAAAGTAGATATGGAGTATATTTATTAATTACCTTAGGCCACAGTCTAATTTCGGACACGAATCTAAAATCCATTTAGCTTAGCAATTTGGCGCTAAATTTGTAATTCAGATCCCACAAATTAATATCGATTTCGCCTAAAATCGAGTTGAACCCAATCTATTCGCCACATTGCAAAATGACTCAACTCTTTATTCGTCTATCAACCTTGAACTATTTATGTGTCTGCACCTCTGAGTTCTGAGTTCAACTGGGTTCAAACGAACATTATTTTAACGAATTATTGAGAGAAAATACAGAAAATACATATTTGATGTTGAAATATTCTTTTTATTACAAGCAGAACGTTAATCGATGTCAATACAAGGATTGGTTTAAAAAAAATTTTTTTAGTAATGCTAGTAGGTACATGTGAATAATTGAGAGAAAATACAGAAAATACATATTTGATGTTGAAATATACTATATTTTATTACAAGCAGAACAATATTCAATGTTAATACCCGAATAGGTTACAAAAAAAAATCGTTTTTTCGTAATGCTAGTAAATTTCTGATGGTCAGTTTGCTTTCAGAGTCTGTTCCTACTTCAATAAATAACTAGGCAGATAATATGTCTCACTGTCCAGATGGACATGATTTTGTAAGCCTTCGCACTCTGGGTAGTCTCTAAGAAATTAAAAAAAATCCCAAATTTTATCGATTTTCGCGGGATTCGAACCCACGTACGTCCCATCCGTGGGTGGGTTCACACATCTCGTCAAACGAACTATGTAATTTTAGTCTTTGAACAGGTTTGGATAACTTCAATGTTTCCCATGTAGGTGGAGCTAACTGCGCTAGAGCCGTAAGAAGTCCCAAAGCAGCCCAAGGTAAAAAAAAAAAAAAATAATAAAAAATAAAAAATCATTTATTGCCTAAAAAAAACTCTTAACCTAAACAGTAACACATAAAAATACAAAGAAATTAAAAATACATAGGCAAAGGGAGTAAATTCAGCTTTGAGCTGCATGCAGGGAGCATGCGGCGCTGGTTTTAAATCTACTCCCGTCGGGTAGGTGGTCACCGAGGGATTGGGATAGCGGGTTGTGGGTACAAAAAGTAAAAACATTGTAATCTAATGGTGAACGGCTCATACATGTTTACCTGAGCTTGAGAATGAGTATGTGTCTATGTGCTAGTTCTCCCGAGGCACCAGTCTCATGAGAGTCTGGGCAACCGGAGACCTTATGAGTGTATGTGTGTGTATGTTTATGTGATTGTGTGTTATGTTGTGCGTGGGTGTAATGAGCATGTATGTAATGACTCTCCCGAGGCACCAGTCTCATAAGAGTCTGGGCAACGGGAGACTATGTGAGTGTTTGCACGTGATGTGTGTGTGGAGTAAGTGTGAGTGATTATTGTGTGGCGAGGTAAATTTTCGATGAGGCGAGTGTCGATTTCGTGGCTTAGTTGGTTAGAGCATACCCGTACTGAGGGTGGGACGCGGGCTCGTGTCCCGCCAAAATCCAATTTTTTTGGAAACTTGTTTAATTTCTTTCAGATTCATGAACATGTTGCGATGTGGTGGTTTTTTCTAAAAAAAATTGCCTAAAAATGGTTTCTCTAAAAAAACAATACCATCACGCGAAAACAGTACTTTTATGTAGTTATGATGAATCAATTGAAAACTACAAACAAAACGCATTCAGTTTGCATCATTATGCAGTGCCTATAATTTTACTTGATCAAAGGTAATTGACATTTATCCCATGCAAATACCGGTCATTGTTCAGATCAATTAGTAATCAAAGCTGGAGCGGACTATTAGCGCTTCTATCGATATGCATCCACATCCGATGCATACGTCACTAGCACCGAATAACACATAGCTAGTGATGCAACGTTTCACATCGATAGTTCTAAACGAACATCGATAGTCGTAAACCAGAGTGATAATAAACCTGAAGCATGAAGAGATAAGGTTGATTTTGGGTTCGGGGGTTGCTGAAGTGGCATTGTGGTCGCAGATCCGCAGGTGACGGTGGTATGCATGTGTTGAACTGCGCATATGGCGGCGGGGGATGAGAAGGGGGGTAGGGAGTAAGCGGGGTAACTGCTCAGGCTTGTAGCTAGCTCGGTACATTTTATTGTAGCTCTCTAGATACTCCTGACTGTAGTGGAGTGCTCCAGTTTTATCGATGTCGATATAAACTGTGTAATGGCGTTGTTATTTTTCTCGTCGCTGTTACGGGATTGGATAGAGTATAATGGTTTATGGTAAAGCGTTATGTTGCAATGTTCTCTGTTCGGCGTAATCGGTTGTAGATCGAGGTTGAAATGACGAGGATGTAGAAGTTATGGGGCTTGACAGACTTATAAAAAGAGGTGTTCTGTTATCACTTGTTAGTGGAACATACATCTTAGCCTTGAGTTGAGTTACTTAATAGTATCATCTTTAAGATGAGATATGCAATTTCTGTATGTAATTTTAGAGATTTAAGATAGAGGCTCTGTACCAAATTACAAACAAAAATAGAACGTTGAGACGGTACTATCGAGTAATCGAACTCAGGGCTGACTTTAACCCCTTCTTCCATTCATCTTCCATTCTTATTAGTCTGCTTACTTCAATTACTACTTTTCATCCTGTCTTTTACTATTGACATAAGTCAGAGTGAGAAATATCCTGTATTTTTCTATTGACCTAAGTCAAAATGAGAAATGACGCTGCTTAGCAACAGTTTTAAGTTAGTGGCCCATTATGAATAATGGTGTAAATGTCATCGCAAACAACATATCGATAAATAGCCTTCATCGATAAAATGCAGCACATCCCTAGGCAGGTTAACTCATCGTTGCCGGGGCGTTGTCTGCCCTGTGTGTGGCCAATAATTTTATTACAAGTTCATTAAGACGCCCGCTGCGGCAGTCAACTCTTCATTTCTTATTTGCTTTAATAGTTAGAATCAGAGTTTGGATATTGGCGTGAGAGTCATGCAAATTGGATGAGGGCATCAATTGGCTTGATGAATATCAATTACTAGAGGAGTTGGTGGATTCCTAATTAATAGTGCTCTCGGTGGTATTTCCACTTTGTAGAGCCCAAACTAGGTGAGTAGTGTTTCTCTATGGTTATTTAGTGGTAACTGACACAGGAAAGAGGTTCGAATCCCGATGCGAAACTTATTGGCAAACTACTCCTGCCCCCCTAGCACGGGGATTGTTGTCTAGGGTAGAATAGACAATAATGACATTGCTTCGCCATACATTGCGTACATTATTGAAGTTGATGGAATGCATTTCAAATAATTTACGCATTGGATGACGAAGTGACGTAATTTTTCTCTATTCTACCCTAGACAACAATCCCCGTGCTAGGGGGGCTGTGGTCGTTGCGTCGTAGAGTGCGAGCAGTGAATCTGTTATTTGGGGCAAGATAGCGTTGTGCAAAATGTCTGCATATTTTATTTATTTTTAACCATAGGTTACTTTGTACGAAAAGAAACAGTATATGCTAATACAGCTCTTGGACTTTATGCATTAGAGTTCATTGTGCTTCTGAGAGCTTGAGCAAAAAGCTGAGGAAGATACGCTACGGTCGCATTTTGTTTGGAAAGTGATAGTTTCAGTGAGGAAAAAATTCAGAAGGAATAAATTGCAACTTCAGCTTGTATTTAAATGCCGATAAAGTTTCTAAGAAATTAATAAATCCCAAAAATTTACGATCCCGACGGGATTCGAACCCGCACCTTCCCCTTCAGCGCAGGGGTGCTCTTTTTCCAACTAAGCTACGTGATCTTATCGAGTCGGCCCGAAAATCTTTGGGAGTTCTTTCGGCACTTACGCCGTCAGCGCCACCTACAGAGGAAACAATGAAGTTATCCAATTCTGCTCAAAACTTGCGAAAGAACTCCCAAAGATTTTCGGGCCGACTCGATAAGATCACGTAGCTTAGTTGGAAAAAGAGCACCCCTGCGCTGAAGGGGAAGGTGCGGGTTCGAATCCCGTCGGGATCGTAAATTTTTGGGATTTATTAATTTCTTAGAAATTACCCAGAGTATAATAAATAAAAACCTTAGAATGCCGATAAAGTTGTTTATTGCTTGGATTCTTACATATTTCAGAAAATAGTTTAATTTTTTTTTCAATGATAAAAAACTAGTTGATAGGTACGGTCTTATAGGTACGGCTTAGGTTATACCAGTGCTTAACCGCGCTTTAAAAAAATAAACGAAATTAAATTAATAATTGTATAGAAAATTACAATAACAGAATAAAATTGAAATGTAAATGTAAGTTGTAATTATTTTATTCTGTGACCTAATTTTCTTCATAAATAAGAAAACTTAATAAATGTATTAAAATATCAATAAATTTTAATTACACCGTCGGTTACTTATTTCTTTATCATTAACATCATCATCAACCAAAGTCACAACTTTCTTTACGCATGTTTCACAGCCCATGATTTCCCACTGTTGAGTGTAGTCCCTTTGCATACGCCAACCTTTCCCGCATTTTTCCCAGTTTACCCACTGCTGGGCAAAACTCCCCGACGCTTGCGCTAACCACCCACTACCTCCACATACATACGTACAGTTAATAAAGTTTTACTTGTAGCTAGAGTAATATTTTCAACTCTAAAAATGACTGCAGAATCCAGGATATAAATAAAACCAGAAATTTTCCAGAGTAATTTATAATTGAAATAAAAAAGAATGGCGGCGAAAAGTGTCACAGACCCCAGAGGGCAATTAAAATTCGTAATAACTCGAAAGCAAAGTCAACGTAACTTAAACAAAGCGGCGAAAATAATTAATCGTCGACACGCCGCAAAAAGTTACAAAATAAAAAACTCGCGAAATTTGAAACAAAAACCAAAAGCACAATGTAGTATTGCTACCTGAATAAATGATAACATCGTGGTGAATTTGATGTCAATATGTGTTAACACTAAGCTATTTAGTTCACGACTCGGGGTCTCCCCATCCTCACGCACACACTGGCACTTACCCATCGGGGGTGGCGGGTATACTTGTGTGGGTTATCCGCACACAGAGACAAATCCAATTTTTCACGACTCTTCACAACGCGTTTACACACACAGACGTAAAAGATGGATATAGTAAGCTCCTTACCTACTATAAGTTTTGTAGTAGAGAAGTTATCCAGTAGTTGTGTCTAGACATGGCATGCTTTTAAGTTAGTAGTGAATCCTTGGAGGATTGTTTCATGAACTTTATGCGAATGGGTACTTTTAATACGAGATTTTGATTGTGATAACATTTTTATGGTTTAATTTGCGTTTACGTTGGTGTTAATTTGTGAATAGTAAATTTGAAAAGGTTACTACTTGAACGTTGCTGATTCACAGTGGCTAGTGTTGTACACTGCTGCTGCTGCTAATAAATCTTATAACTAAAATAAAACCAATATCGTTAAATAGACTCACCCCCTAGGCTCTAATTCCACTAAATTAATCGCTTCACCATAACAATGACACATTTTGGCATTTCACCTTTGATGAAAGAACTACGGATAGAGGGACGCGTGTCGAAAGTGTCAAGGTTGAAACCATTATATCAATCTCTCCGCACATAGAAGACTTCACACACGATCTAGAGTTGCTTTCATCTATGGACGATTCTGCGACGATACGATCGAAATAGTAAAGCGATTGGTTAGCAGAATTCGGGTTATTTGATATTAACGAGACGTGATCGTGACGTTTTTCCATACTATTTAGTACCTCTATCGTGCGGATGGGAACTACGTAAATCCCATACAAATATGAGACGTCACAATCACGTTTCGATTGTAACGGCAAATGGACTCGGGGCTCTGATCTATTTACTAAGAGTTGGAAGAAGGAGCAGGAGGTCTTTGCTCCGCATTGGGACACTTCAAGGTTGAATGTACTGTTCCTTAGTAGTAAGAAAAACTCTATTTAATTATACTTTTCGGCACCTAAATGTCTATAGACACTTTTCGAACTATCCGTACGAATTTTACCATCATTATAATCTACTATTGGGTGTAGTGTAGGTTTTTATCTGGGAGGCAAGGGAATTTCCCCTTGCTGGAGTCTGGTAGTCATGTAACTCGGAGACCACACGCCGGCGCCAGCGGCGGTGAAAAGATGTACAACACCGGCGATAGTTCGCCGATATTTTCGTGGCGTTAATATCTATTGGCACGCCACGATACACTAGCCCGTGGAGTTGGTCCAATTTCTTCTTCACTAGGTACAGTCAATTTCAAAAATATATAAATAAGTTGAGCATTAATTTAGATGCAGGTATGCGAACTGTTAACGAGGTTTCACGAAATTCGTTTCAAATTGTCCATTAATTTTTGACACGAAACGTAACAACCATTTTAATAATCAGATTAAAAAATGAATGTGTTCACCTTCACAAGATCTAACGCGATGTAAAAATCGCGACCCTTATGTCACGGTAGGTACACAATGCACGGGGTGAAATCGTAAAATCGTATTTCAAGTGCCGCTGAAAATCATAGCACGGGAATGCATCGAAAATGATTATGAAATGTGCCTGAACGGGACAGCGCTATTGCAGTCACACACCGCTCAGTCGGTTAGACAGAGATCAAATATTGAATATCTTGCGTCAGCAAAAAGGAGTTCAAAACCGTACCATAAACAGTGGAAATCCAGTTGTTTTCCGAGAAAAATAGAGTTGGTTTTAGGAAAATTCTTGCAAGAGATAGGCTGTGTTGATTTGAGGAGAGTTGGGGTGGTAGGGCCCCGGCGGCTCTCAACTGTGGCAGATAATCAATATCCGCTTGGCTTGTGGACACTATAGTAATATAACGTTACTTTCCACCCTCCCTTTCACTCCTACCACAATGCAGGCTCCCGCATCCCTCTCCCACTATCATCTAAAATGGACAGTGGCGTAGATTTGGTAAATGATAACTGTGAGAAAGTATTTATCACGACAATGAAGCGTGATGTGTAATTATATAACCTATTTAGGGTGTTTGTGATATGTAGGGGTATTTGGGGGGGTTGGAACCCCCTGGTTGTGATATATTTGTTTTTATTAGAACTAGGCTGGGTGGGTACTTCTCCATTAAGCTATGTAGCTCGATTGATTTATCTAATTGAGTGGGCGCGGGCGTCGTACATACATGAAAACTGAAGTTTTATTGCTTATTTCACTTTCTTCAATACTTTTTGGCTTTGTTAAGGACATTTAAGGCAGGATAAATATTAATCTTAGATAAACGATGAACCAGATTGCTTGCGAAGACTGATTTGGTCTGCGGTAGGAATAAAACCTAGAACTTCCTGTGAGTAAGCCGGTGAGCCGTGGAGGTCGACTGATGCATTGCAATATATATATAGTTCACGACATAGACTGTGCATCAAAAATATATACGATTTTTGGCGTTGCAACATTTTTGGTAAGTATCTAATAGTGTTCGCGCGAGAGCAACTCTCCCCCTGCGGTAAGCGGCTAAGTAGCTACATGCAAAAAACATGGCTTTAATTTTTTTTATATTGACGACTAGTATAAGAAAACGTTTTAAGAAGTTTGACTTTTTTTAAGTTTTCTAGACCTTCGTGATACATATTCGACCACGTTGTCACCTGCCATCAGGTGAGACTGTGGTCAAACGAACGTCTTTTCACGTAAAAATAAAACTTTTTTTGCAAATGGCTGTAATTATTTGGTTGCAGGCGACTGTACTATCGATGCTTTACTAAGTTCTTAATGTAGAGAACTTTTACAAGTTTCAAAAATTACTTTACAATAGGTAGGAGTTCTTGAGCTAAAGTTTGAGAACTTCAAAGTTTACAATGGAAGGGTTTACGTTACATATTTTACGCTTTATTAATGGGAGTTTGTAAGTTGTATTTTTTTAATGGTAGGTCATTTTAAAAACTGGTACCTAATAATAAAATAGATTGAAAATTTCCGCAAATTAACTGCAATAATAGAGACGTTGCTTTTTTAAAAAATCTTTTCTACTTCGTTTGCGGTGCTGTTTATGAAGGCCTGCTTGGGATTTTGAAGGTTGCGCTTTCGATTACCGCCTAAAAACTAATACACAGTGTACCTACCTACACCTGCAAATGAAATGAAATGCTTTATTAAAAAAGAACAGCATGTTTACATACTTAGGTATTACCTAGTCGGTAGAATGCGATCGATTTCTTGTCAATTACTTAGGTATAGATTTGCGGTAAAAAATACACATAAATGTCACAGAAATAAAATTATAGTTATAGTTACTCAATAGATACTCAATCATTTATCAAATAATAATATGTTCCAGGTTGAAGTGTTTTTTGTTTACCTTTTTAAATTTTTACAAAGCAAAATAGGCATAGATACGTATGTATTTAATTATTTATTCTTTAGGTTGTACACATTGCTAGTCATTCGACAAAACAAAAAAAAATATTATTCAGTTTTTTTTAGCAAGTGGCAATAAATGCTTGCTGAAGATAATTCCATACCATATAAATGTTCAGCAATAAAATATCATTGATTTAGTAACAAAATAAAACAAAAAAGGGGCTCAATTGACTCGCACTCTTTCTCTCCAAATATTTGATTCAAAAACCGATTAACTGCAAAACTAGCATTTGACTGTCACCCTTTGGTTATAACGGTGTAACCTTCCCCCATTAATGGACATGTAATTGGATTCACTCCCTTCTGTTGATGACTGATGGAAATTGGGATAGAGAGCTGGATATGTATTTATAGGAGTTATAAGTACGATTAGTTTCTTTGATTTTATTGTAAATGAATTCTGTGAAAAATATTCAGTCCGAAATTCTGTAGTTACGACCGAAAAGTTTAAGTTTTACAGTGCTTCTACAAAAGGTACTTAAAAATGAGTTCGCTACAAGATGTCCAGTAAGTTTTTAGATTTTAGTTGCATTTGTAAGATTTTGACAATAATTTTCATGAAATTTCAGTTACTTTTCTGTAAATGTAGTTTTAATGATAAACTAGTATATGCCCGCGGTTTCGCGCGTTTTTGTAATAAAAAGTAGCCTTTAGTAAGTTTATTCACGTCCATACCTGTTTGTATACAAAATTTCAGCGCGATCAATTCAATACCTAGTTTTTGCGTTGTTTACGGCCAACAATTTTCACGACGACACCAACTTTCATCTTTGTATGTTACTAGGATAACTGTTTTACAATAACAGTTATGTATCATACACAAGTCTTTGAGGTGATTAAAATACTATTACAGGTTTATCTTATTATTTGCTTTATCCTAGTGTATCTCGTGTACCGTATTTACTCGTGTGAAATGTTGATAAAAGAACAAAAGCAGTTATTCAACGAAAACTGCTATTGCATGCATCGACTGCCATTTACATAAGCGTCTTCATCGGTATGCAATCGATACGTTGGTATGTACGTATATACCCACTGAATGCAGATTTCACTAATATTGTTGTGGATTAAAGCCATATCCCAGTTTAGACAGCGAGTTCACTCTATCTGGCTTTCCACCAGATATGTCCTACGTTACCAGGTATGTTTCCAGCCGACCAATAGAAACGCTTGTTTATCGCGGCATTTTGTCAGCTACGATTATGACGCGATAATGAAGCACATGTCTGGTAAGACGCCTTACCCCCGAATACTCAAACAAATCTCAGATTTAAGGCGCTACCCCGACCCAAATAGCGCAGCCACCTATGACGTTGTACAAAGGAACCTAGCAGCTTTATACCTACATTGTGTTTTGTCTTTTATTTCTTGTGCATATTTTATTTAACTTTAAGTTTTGTAATAATCCATCCAATATAAAATATAATTATCCTTAATTATTAATACTATTTAACGGGTATTTATCGCGTTTATTTACCTATTTTTCCCGACGTTTCGACAGGTTTACACACTGCTGTGGTCACGGGATGACTGATCATCTGTCTGACTAATGATCTGACTGGTCATCCCGTGACCACGGCAGTGTGTACACCTGTCGAAACGTCGGGAAAAATAGGTAGTATTAATAATTATGTGTTCAGATCGCGTAAGCTTAAAAATATTTATAATTATCCTTAATTTTGTGCCTGAATTAAACTGATTTTATTTTATTTTTTTAAATCTCAAAAATTTCATTGGGTA
Organism: Eupithecia exiguata; assembly: GCA_947086465.1. Classification (NCBI taxonomy): domain Eukaryota; kingdom Metazoa; phylum Arthropoda; class Insecta; order Lepidoptera; family Geometridae; genus Eupithecia; species Eupithecia exiguata. The sequence continues at coordinate 8,798,602 of OX352233.1, forward strand.
GTCTGTGATACCTATTATTAGCTTTTTTAAACCTCAGTAATAGTTTTATTTTGTACCTATAGTTTAGGCAGAGATACGAAGTTGCCCTTTGTGACCACTAAACTAAATTTTCGCAACAAAAGTAATATTAAATAGTAAGTTTGAATATTCGGGGTTGTAGGGTTGCCTTTCCACCAGAGATGTGCTCGCGGGGGTAACGCCTTAAGCGTGGCACAAGTGATGAATTGTGGTCAGATTTTCACATTGTAAAAAATGACTCAACATTGTTGCGGGTTCGATTCGTACCTTGGGACAAATGTTTGTACGATCTGTAAATATTTGTTCCGGGTGTTGTGGTCATTTTCTATGTATAATAATAAATATCGATCTGTGTATTGTATGGTATTATCTATATTAGTTATCTAGTAACCTTAACACAAGCTCTGTTTAACTTGGGGATGATGCTGTGTGAATTGTCCAGTATTATTTGTTATTTATTTATTTTATTTATTTAAATATATTATGGAGTATACCCTCTATTTTCCATGAGCTGTGGCACTCTATGTCGGCCACTACAATCCGCATGTACCTAGCTACTGCCTATGTGTGCGTGTGTCTAATCGTAATCACACATGAGTGCTGTGTGAGTTTACACTAATATGGGTTATTAATGCTTGCAAATTGGATGTCGATGGGATAATGCACAACAGTCTACCTGTTCATAGAGTACTCATTGTTGGCCCTGGTTTGGTTCACTAAATAAGTGTATTTCGTGTGAAATGTTGATAAAAGAACAAAAGCAGTTATTCAACGAAAACTGCTATTGCATGCATCGACTGCCATTTACATAAGCGTCTTCATCGGTATGCAATCGATACGTTGGTATGTACGTATATACCCACTGAATGCAGATTTCACTAATATTGTTGTGGATTAAAGCCATATCCCAGTTTAGACAGCGAGTTCACTCTATCTGGCTTTCCACCAGATATGTCCTACGTTACCAGGTATGTTTCCAGCCGACCAATAGAAACGCTTGTTTATCGCGGCATTTTGTCAGCTACGATTATGACGCGATAATGAAGCACATGTCTGGTAAGACGCCTTACCCCCGAATACTCAAACAAATCTCAGATTTAAGGCGCTACCCCGACCCAAATAGCGCAGCCACCTATGACGTTGTACAAAGGAACCTAGCAGCTTTATACCTACATTGTGTTTTGTCTTTTATTTCTTGTGCATATTTTATTTAACTTTAAGTTTTGTAATAATCCATCCAATATAAAATATAATTATCCTTAATTATTAATACTATTTAACGGGTATTTATCGCGTTTATTTACCTATTTTTCCCGACGTTTCGACAGGTTTACACACTGCTGTGGTCACGGGATGACTGATCATCTGTCTGACTAATGATCTGACTGGTCATCCCGTGACCACGGCAGTGTGTACACCTGTCGAAACGTCGGGAAAAATAGGTAGTATTAATAATTATGTGTTCAGATCGCGTAAGCTTAAAAATATTTATAATTATCCTTAATTTTGTGCCTGAATTAAACTGATTTTATTTTATTTTTTTAAATCTCAAAAATTTCATTGGGTAGTCTGTGATACCTATTATTAGCTTTTTTAAACCTCAGTAATAGTTTTATTTTGTACCTATAGTTTAGGCAGAGATACGAAGTTGCCCTTTGTGACCACTAAACTAAATTTTCGCAACAAAAGTAATATTAAATAGTAAGTTTGAATATTCGGGGTTGTAGGGTTGCCTTTCCACCAGAGATGTGCTCGCGGGGGTAACGCCTTAAGCGTGGCACAAGTGATGAATTGTGGTCAGATTTTCACATTGTAAAAAATGACTCAACATTGTTGCGGGTTCGATTCGTACCTTGGGACAAATGTTTGTACGATCTGTAAATATTTGTTCCGGGTGTTGTGGTCATTTTCTATGTATAATAATAAATATCGATCTGTGTATTGTATGGTATTATCTATATTAGTTATCTAGTAACCTTAACACAAGCTCTGTTTAACTTGGGGATGATGCTGTGTGAATTGTCCAGTATTATTTGTTATTTATTTATTTTATTTATTTAAATATATTATGGAGTATACCCTCTATTTTCCATGAGCTGTGGCACTCTATGTCGGCCACTACAATCCGCATGTACCTAGCTACTGCCTATGTGTGCGTGTGTCTAATCGTAATCACACATGAGTGCTGTGTGAGTTTACACTAATATGGGTTATTAATGCTTGCAAATTGGATGTCGATGGGATAATGCACAACAGTCTACCTGTTCATAGAGTACTCATTGTTGCCCCTGGTTTGGTTCACTAAATAAGTGTATTTCGCGAAAGTGTATAGAAGCTTTTGTCCGTAGCTTCACTCACGTAGTATGTCCCTCTTCCAGGATAGGTACAATCTAATTCTAGCCAAATTTAATTAACTTAATTAACGATTCTTACGTCGCGACATCCACGGTTTTATCCGACACAAAATGTTCATGTATATTAAGATATAAAATCGCTTGGTGCATCAATCTGTTTGGTTACAAATCGCTTGGTGCATCAAATCTGTATGATTTCAAATAGCTTGATGCATCAAATCTGTACATGCTCGGGAAATGTTGACGATTCACAGTTACGTTAATTAAAGGACGAAATGTGTGAATTTTTAATTTGGATGCTCATTTACGATGTAATTGGACATTCATATTAATTATTACATGAGGTGGTATTGCTACGAGACTGTGGTAATGCACAGCATAACTAATCATGAGTATTCCTAGAGATACCTTTTTACAGTAGGTTTGTTTGATTACTGTGTTTTGTAAATACTCTTACACTTTTTTTCGGCATAGTAACTTCATGTTAATCCAGGCCTACCTCTATGGAAAAGTTTTACCTGATACGTTCAGTATTTTTGGCGTTAAGAGGTAACGAACATCCATACAAGATAGCAAAGAAGATAATTCTAAGAAATATCTATGTATACATGAGATATGATTTTATAATGTAAAGCTGTTATAAGAAAAAGTAGATATTAAACAAAAGACCATAGAAATATAGAAGTAAAGATACATTAATTAATCTCCGATTAAGTTAGTGATATCCCGTTCGTCCTACCAGCTTCTTCCTACTTTATGGGACTGGGATTTTAATAGGTCGAATTAAAATTTATATCCCGTTCGTCCCACCAATCGTCATCATGTTGGTGGGACGAACGGGATACCAAATAATATAATAAATATTAGTATCCCATTCGTCCCACCATTATGTTTTCGTCCTTTATTAGCTACGTTTATTATATTATGCACTTCGGCATCAACTTATCTAAGTGATGACAGCAAATGTCAAAGATGACAGGAAATTAGAGGTACAATAATTTAAATATATAAAAAAACATCCATACGTCCTAACTTCGTATATATAATATTTATGAACTGTACCTTAGAGGTACCTACATGATCTCTGAGAGCTATAGATTGCGACACCTCGTGAAAGAAGTCGCGGCCAAAGCAGAATCTAGCTATCCAATATGTATGTTATAGTTACATTTCTGTTGTTATATCATAGGTTAACTATTGTATTATTACCACGCTACATTTCAATATGAATCTAAAATAGTTTCGTCCTTAATTAAAACAAATTAAAAACGTTCCATTTTTCAATCACAATATCATTCTTCCGTTTCAATTCGCTAACTTGTAAACAAAAATCCGTTTCTCAATCACGACACGTGACTCAATCAAACTTAGTTTTTTCAATAACGTCCGTCACGTTGTATTTTTTGGGCTTATAGCCCTTCGGCCACTCGCTGCACCCTCCAGACATATTGCATCCACCCTCTGTCCCTCGTGAGAGGGCATTGTGGATCAATTTATGAACGTTGCGGGTAGTTTTGGACCTTCACTCTGTAGGTTAGATGATAGATGGTGATTTTGTTTCAACTTGAGTTATTCATTTCTTCTGCCTTCCTTTTGCCAATTATTGGAAGTGGATAACGAATTTATATACTTAACTATCAGTTTTGATAGCTGTTTACAAAAAAGAAACAAAAATAATGTATCAGGTAAATCCAAACAATACTTACTCTAACTTAGAAGATTCTGAAAAGCCAAGTCGTTGACTATTTAGTAAATTATTAACAATAACCCTTGCCCTGTCCGTTCCAGGCGGGAGTAAGGGAGTAATTAAGCGTCATCTCTCGCAAATTGGAACGAGCTTACATCCCGGATATTTCCTCTTTTTAGGGTTAAGCGTGGTTAAGCTCCTTTTCCTGTTAACAACTTTATTTACTTGTAATAGAGATGAAAATTGAATGAGTGTTGATAGTTTTATAGAGGCCATCTGAACTGACTCACTGTGATCACGATCACGAATCTGAAGGGGAGAAAAGTGACACTATTCGAAGAACTGAGAAGAACATCCGATTTAACGTCAGCCCCCCTAGCACGGGGATTGTGGTCTAAGGTGGAATAGACAATAATGACATTGCATCGCCATACATTGCGCACATTGTTGAAGTTGAAGGAATGCATTTCAAATAATTAACGCATTCGATGACGAAGTGACGTAATTTTTCTCTATTCTACCTTAGACAACATTTCCTGTGCTAGGGGGGCAGGAACATGTCATAGCCGGCTAGCCTATGCATTTTGGAAAAAGTTTTTATATATGTATTTTGATCATTGTGGTAAAATTATGAAATAATTATAATAACTTGTGATAATGATCATTTCAAGTAGAAGCATAATAACTATTATAACTTCCATTACAGTACAATTATCTTTTCATAGATTAATCCGTTTAATTTTCATTTTCAATCCCATAACTACCGCGTATTAATCAGCACACTGTCAAACCAAAACTAAGCCTTTTTCCAATAACATAGAACACGTTTTAGATTGAAAAGCAAGTGTCTAGCCAAGTGTTAAAGCACGCTGAAGAATACTGAGACTTGTTAGAATGTAGTAAGGTTGGTTTTATTGTGTGAGTTTAGTGCTTATCCAAGTGCACAATATTTGACATTGGAGGGTGGCAGATGAAAGTTGATTCATAGTCGATTTGTAGTAATTGATCGCCTCGGGGTTACGGTGACATGGAGTTTGAATACGTAAATGTTTAGGTAAGCTTCCGACCATGTTTGTTTACATTTAAGGCCTGGATACAGGTGAATTGGGTTACGTTAGAACCTTCTTCTCCGTTATCTCTACCGAAAAAGCTTAAAAAAAACAATTATCTATGAAATAGAAGGCATATCCCCTGTGTTTCAAAAATGAATAAAATCTATTTTTATTATCAGATTTAATGGTGCAAATTACCATCTGTTTTCTTAGTTAAAATACCGTTTTTCTCTTAAACTATCAATCACAAGATTTTTTATTGTTATGACGGTTTTAAATAATAGAATACCAGGAGAACCTTAGGCTTATATTTGCAAATAAATGTCCTGATTAATTTTATTGATAATCAGCAAAAACTTCATTTTTGCGCTTACGCCGCTCTGCCCTGTCCCGTTCCTTTGTACGCGTAATCCTATGCCTATCCTTTTCACAAAATGGCGTCATATATCGCGCCCTCAAAATATACAAAGAGTAGGAGTCTAGAAGACACTTTTCGTTGAGACTGACCGCCGGCGACGAGGCCACCAGTCTCAACAAAGACTGTTTTTTTTTAGCTACAACACTTTTGTATGTCTTCGTCATGGATACTCTGGCTCGAAACTGTCTTAAGTAAGTAATAATTATCTCTCTTAGATTTCTAGTCACACTAATATTATAAATGCGAAAGTTTGGATGAATGGATGTTTGTTACTTCTTCACGCCTAAACTATTGAACAGATCAAGCTGAAATTTTGCGTACAGGTAGTTTTAGGTCTGGAATAAAATATAGGCTACTTTTTATACTTTTTATCCCATAAATCACTTTCCATGGGTTAGAAATAACCTAATAACCGTTACCTATAAACTGATACAGATACATCGGCAAGAAACTTTCTTGTAGGTTAGTAACTCTTTTTTTTCAGTGTAAGTCCAGGTCCAAAACTCCCGCAACATGTTTAATCCAACTAACTTCAAAAACACTTTAAATTTCCATTACCAGACGTATATTTACTGATAGCGCAATTTGTTTCCTACCGTGTCGTGGGCTTTGTCACTTCAACAATTGTGTTGTTTGAAATTGAACCCTATTAAAACTGTATAGAAACTATTGTAGTTTGACGAATTCTTTCCGGATGTAAGCGGGTTAACTACGAACCTTATTTGTGTTGGAAGAACACTAACGTTTCGCTCTTAAAGAGGGACTTATTTAGGGTGAGTGCGGTGCTCGGAGGGTTGCGGTACGCGCGTGTCTAGAACCGCACTTACCTTGAAGAACCTCGTTATTGGATGAAAAGTTGGTGTTCTTTCAACACAAATAAGGTTCGTAGTTAACCCGCTTACATCCATGATGAAAATTGTAGTGTCGAAGGTTTTTGAACTGCAGGGACCCAGAAAATATTGAATCATTATGTCTGGGATTATTTGATATTTTAGTACAGGGTTTTTTTTCTAGGTCCTTTTTTACCTAGACACGGACACTCACCGTATTGTTTATCCACCAGTTCAAAGTCACTCAGCGAGCTATGAAAAGGGAGTTTGGCACGGGGTTTCTCGAAGGTTAAAATTCGTAACGAATACATCCGACAGAGAACCAAAATTATCGTGACAACATGACTTTATTTGTTTTGAGTGAATATTTCCAACCCAATACAGTAATTCACTCTACGTTCGTCGCGACTATGTATGTAAATCGGGTGCTTATTCCACATTCGCACTGCGGGGCTCCCTATAACAATTAAAATATGCAAATGTGAGATATTGCCCACTACTTTCCATTCTGCGTCGATGAGGACGCATCAAGGGTTAAGTAAAGACCCCTATTTGTTGACTGTTGAACTTTTTTTTAAAATATGTAATATAGTCTACCTATACCTACAATAAGTTAGGTATTACACCCATTTTTGAAAAGTGTCTCGATTAAGTTCCATAGTGCTAATGAACCACTAAAAAAAATACAAAAATTATACGATAAGTGCCCTAAAAATCATTTAAATTTACGTTAAGACGAACAAATGCGCTGATGTTGCTGATGACAATTTATACTTTTTAGTTTGCCTACACAGCTGTATGGCATAATCACATTGCGCCTACAATTTCATGTTAAATAAATACAGATTTAAAAATGTGAAAACTGAATTTCATTTTAAATATTATTTTGTTATTTTATGAACTAAAACAAACATTTACCGAATGTTTTGTTGCCCAAGCCATCTCGTTAATATATTTTTAGATTTTTTCTCATTATAGAGTTTATTTGGTACCCTATTGCGCTATAGATAAGAGCGCTATGGCATTCCTTAGGGGAAGCCTATGTCCTGGAACAAATGTTTGTACGTTCTGCAAATATTTGATCCGGATTATTCCGGATGTTCTGGGTATCTTCTATGTATGTATTATAAAAAATATATATCTATGTAAAGTATTGTATTATGTTCATCAGTCATCTAGTACCCACACCACAAGCTCTGCTTAGCTTGGGGCCAGTTGATGCTGTTCGGATTCACCAGCATTATTTATTTATTTATTCTAACCTATTATCTATATAACAAAGTACCTTACTATCTTCATAGGTAGATAAACACAATATAGCGTTTACACAAAAAATACAAATATAGCTATCCCTTTAACATCTCCATAACTGACATTGCCGTAAGAATGCTGACGCCTCCATTTCACCCCCACACGTAAATATATGTAGATACTTACATATAGATTGAGACAAATACTAAACACCCAAATTACACAGATTGCGAACAGTCGGGTGCTGGAGCCGTGTAAATTAATAATATGTAAATTTCCACACCCACTCGCTCCCGAACGAAATCGGTACCTTTACATGAATCGCGACGTAAGCGGATACGTAACGTTAGACAACAGAACCCCGAGTCAATTTCACGATAGTAGCGAGACGAGATCGTGACGTGATATTTGTAAGGGATTTGCGTAGTTCTCTGTCCGCACGATAGAGGCGCTGTACCAAAATCTATGAAAAAATGAGACGTAAATTAAAGTAAAGGCTAAAAGGTAAAGGTTTTATTTTCGTCACAATAACAAACACACGGAAAAACAAATATAAAAGAAATTAGTGACAACTTTCGTCAAATTAACAAACACACGGAAAAAACCATATAAAAGAAATTAGTGACAAAAAAGGGGCATCGCTCAGCGTTTGCACAGAAGCGATACATATCGCTAATGCGCGCTGGTTTTATGCGACTCCCAAGATCACGTTACTATCGTCAAATAGACTCACCTCAGTCTCTTCCAACCTCCGCTTTACCTTGTATTTCAGTGAAGTAAAATAGACCTCAGGGCTCAGGCCCTGAGTTCAGTTTCACAAAAGTATCGACACGTCATCGTGACGTTTCTTTTTTTATAGGATTTGCGTGGTTCCATTTCCTTACGCTAGAGGCGCTGTACCAAGCAAAAATGAGACAGTGATGTCATTAAAACTATCATTTAATGGGATATTTAGCATGATTTACGTTGTCTTGAGTTGTCCAAAATTTTCAACAATTTTCAATTCATGTTCAAAACAACCACGTATTAAAATGAAACCAGTTTTGTTAAAACACTTCACTTATTAGTGTTGTTTTTACTACAAAAAACACATAATTTCTGTATAAATCCTTCCTGAACATTCAAGAAATATCTCTGAATATACTATCCCAATTAACCTCTCAAACTAGCTGGACTATATTTGGACTATTTACGGGCTTCATACAAAGTTGCTGCTATTTCGGTTGATGGCTGAATGACGGGAGGGGACGATGACGTCACAGCTTCCCTTGTTGCTATAATAGGATGCACCGCATGTTTGTTTGACTAGCTAGTTTATCTTCTATTATTTTTGGAAGCATACTATTGCCACTAATATTATAAACGCAAAAGTTTGGATGGTTGTTTGTAAGGTTCATTCACGTCATATCGACGGAACCGATCGGGTTGAAATTTTGTATAAATGTAGCTCTAAGCCTGGAATCAAACATACTACGTTTTATTCCAGACTTAGAACTACCTGTATGCAAAATTTCAGTGCGATCAGTTATGTAGTTTTCAACAAGCATCCATCCAAACATTTAAACAAACATCCAAACCTCTAAACATCCAAACCGCCAAAACTTTTGCCTTTATATTATAAATGTTATTCTAGGCACAAAATTTAACAGTGCAAAATCCGCCGTCACTAAAAGTCAGAGTGCCTAGAATGCTGGCAGCATTGCCACGTAAAATGGCAATGCTAATTTGTTGACTGAAATAAAAACCAGCATTCCGATCACCTGTGGACTCTATAAGAAGTTAGATTATGAGAGAAAGATTAGCAACTAGTGAACCAGAGATATTACAATTCAAAAACAAAAAAACATTACGTCCTGTAGGGTGAGTCTATTTGAAGATAATATCGAGACGTTATCGTGACGTCTCATTTTCCCATAGGTTTTGGTTCAGCGCCTCTATCGTGCAGACAGGGAACTACACAGATCCCATACAAATATGAGACGTCACGATCACGTCTCGATACGACCGTCAAATAGACTCGCACTTCTAAAAATTGGAGCGAATAAAACCAACAAAGAGTTTGACCTACTTTCCCGTTGGTGGCGCCACCCGTCAACCTCCTCATAACTTACGGAGTAGAGATAAGAATTATGTAGATATTTGATAGAGGTGACCAATTTTACTATCTGGAGAGGCCTTTTTTCGGGTTTAGTGTAATGTATGAGGTTTGGGTAGGTCTATTTTTTATCTTAGGGATCGAACTAAATTGATAAAGCCAAAAAAAAAATGGGCCTAATATTTATTATAAAAACAAATACATAATAAATATTATATTTACCTAATAATATCAGTAGGTAAGTAGGTACCTAAAACTTGACCTAGCTTAGTATGGTAAGTATAATTGTAAATTTGTTATAACAGTCATTCAATTAATGTCTTAGCATTTAACAAAGCAAAAGCACTTTTATCGAACAAAAGCTCAATCTGACAAATTTTTCATCGAACAGCGTGAACAGCGCCATCTCGTGTCGAATAGCAGCACTTATACCGTGGCAGTTTTAACCTATTGGCCGCTGGTTTTTGCTAAAATGCAGTTAAATAAAGGTTTTTAACCTTTCTAACACAAAAAAATCATAAAACAGATGTTTGAAGAAGCAATTAAAATATCTTCAATGTCAAATAAATTTACATGCATCGTTTAAAATAGACCGATAATCGCAAAGTTCAACAACACTGTGGGTCACCGAATACCTAAAGTCAAACAAAAGGCGACAAAAGTCATATTAACTAAATGAGATACTTTTTGATCGATTAAGTATGAATATAAAATTAAACTATTTCAAGTTTAAACTATTTCATGACTTTACGTAAATAATCCAGTAATCTTTATCACTTGAACGGCTTGGTTTTTAAAAGAATTCCTCTATGGTTGGTGCTTTTTTAAAATTGAAGCGGACGATTTGGTATACATTTTTATTGATGTTTTTTATAGTAGTACCTACCTAATCATACATTTTTTTAACGTCAAAATTAACAAACCAAGCGGTTGATCTCCGATTGTGTTTCAGAGAATTATTATTATTGTTTTTATTATGCTTTGCGTCTACCGCACCGGAAAGTAAGCAAAGCGTACGCGAGTTTGGTATTATGATCATGCCTGGCATCGGTGTGCCGATACAATGCACGTTGTACCTTATAAATCAAAACAAAGTAACAAATCCTTATGGTCAGCTCACACCGAGACGCGATGCGAAGCTGCGAGCACTTGTAAATATAGTGATTCAAAATACAGTTTTATCTACTACGTAAAATGATACAAATTATATTGACATAATACGAAAACTCCCCGCGGCACCTCACTGCTCCGCACTGCGTTGCGCTACGTCTCGAGATGCCTCATGTCGCGTCGCGTCCCGGTGTGAGCTAACCCTTTCGCTACGTACGCTCCAATCCGGTGGACGCACAGCTTTAGTAGTAAATATATTTTGATCAAATTTACTGACCAGTAAACAACGTAAACAAGCTTTCGGGACTTCCGTATATGATTACGGTGGGTAGATCCTAACGTAAATAGAAAATTCTTGGAAATCTAACATACACATTTCTATCCAAGAAGTGATCAAAACTGTTCAACCTATAATGAAATGACGTCACATTCATTACGTCAGTGACAGTGTATTGTACAGTCGGGTTCTGAAGTGTTTTAAAGCTTCCTGCTTTATTTTAAGAGACAAAAAATTGAAGTTACCCAATAGCCCAGAATATAAACAAACTCAGATAATTATAATAAACGCCACACTAGTAAATAAATTATGTTGGACAATGCACAAAGCATCATCTAACCCCAATCTAAGCAGAGCTACTAGATGACTGATACAGTACACAATACAATAAATTACTCAGATATTTTTTATTTATTTATTGTACATAGAAATATCCAGAACACCCGGACGGAACAAATATTTGGAGATCGTATATTTGTTCCTCATCGTACATTTGTCCCAAGGTGGGAATCAAACCCGAAACCTCCTCTGTTGCAGGTGGATCTTTGCCCGCTGCACAACATCACACTGCCATTATCACAGCCGATGGATGTCCACTGCTGGTCTTGCGCTACCCGCAATATTGAAGGGACGGCAGATAGCTTATGAGAATCGCAAAGGACCCAAAACCGGTCTGTAAAATAGAAGGTCTGTACCCAGCAATGAGTATCAACGAGCTGATTTACTTCATCATCATCAGCCTATAATAGTCCACTGCTGGACATAGGCCTCCCCTAATGAGCGCCATAGCGCCCTGTCTTCAGCTTGCCGCATCCAGCATCTGCCAGTAGTCTTTCGCAAATCGTCATTCCACCTGGTCGGAGGGCGTCCTATACTACGTTTGCCGAGTCGCGATCTCCACTCAAGAACACGTTTACCCCAGCGGTTATCCGTTCTACGCGAGATATGGCCGGTCCATTGCCACTTCAGCTTGCTAATTCTTAGAGCTATGTCGATGACTCTGGTGATTTGTGACTTGATTATCATCTATCAATTCATTTAGGAACGTTTCTAAGTAAATTGGCTTTTTCCGGCCATGCGCATTATCGCCCACGTGCAACCTACAACCTATCATTTCATATGTACATTATGTTTTTCCTACCACGCGGACCGCACGGGAACACGGATTGAAATCCGCATGACAGGAAAAGGCCCAAACTGTAAGGAAGCCGACTGTACTTAGCTAAGGGTAATAAAGTCATGACGCAACTGCGTGGATAAAGGTTAATATGAATGCTATAATTCAACGTCCTTCGCTCATTTTCGTGTTCTCGTTTGACTTGAACATTGCTTTGGTCTATTTCGATTCTCTTTTTGGCTGGTGTGTTGGTGGCGAAGAAAAATTAAATACTAGACACATTTAATTATTAAATTTAAATTTTACAAAAAATCTAAATCACTCGACGACAATGCATTGCAAATGCATTTTCACTTATCGATTGAATAAAAATGTTGTAATTTTTGGTGGTTCGTAAGCACTATAGAACATAATAGGATATTTAACTAAATTGAAAATAAGTTGCAAATTGTTTTTATCTTAGTCAGTGACGACGTAACAAAGCCATTTTTATTAAAAAATATGCATTCTTTGGTAAAAAACGGATTAAAATTACCCATTTTTTGATATATGATCACGTGACCGAAAACGCTCTGCGTTTGGCTGCATCGCTGGTGAGACGCCACACCTATCACAGATTACAGTGCTGTTGATAATCTTGTTAGGTGTGGTGTGAAGTGTGACGTCATCGAATCATGTTACCGGCCATGCATGACAGAGATTAGGTACCTATCGTTTCGGCGCGTCAATTTTTTTATTCATACTTTAAAATTCGTTTTTGTAATACGACTGGCCTTAAAGAAATATTAATTACACTTTGCATTATTTTTATCAGACAATACGTTAGAATTATTTCCCAGTAGTAGTCAAGTAGCCTATTGACACACTTTCAAAAATGTGTGTAATACTTTATTTGACTTTGAACCATCATAATGTTTTATTCATACAAAATGTAGCTAAGAAAGGAAGGTACCTACCTACCTACGTATCGATCAAGTCACGTTAAAAAAACTGAATTTTCTCCTTCCTTAGGTACCTAATCATAATTACTACGGAATAGAATGTTGGGCAAGCAATCCGCAATGAATGAATAAACAAGTTATACATCTATTATTAGAACATTATCAAGTTGATAAAAAGGAATTTCTTCACCAGGTATTTACGTTTCAATAAGTAATGTTCAAACGACAAAAAAGCACGTAGATTCAGATTAAGAACTATTACATAAACCTTTATTTTTATTAAAAATCATCATACACAATAATTACGATATTGACAATCCATATTGTGTATGATTATCGTATAAATGCACCATGAAATAAAATAAAAACAAGCGAGACAATTCACACAGCATCATCTAGCCCCAAGCTAGGCAGAGCTTGTGATATGGGTACTAGATGTACATTAACGACATAAATTACAATCATCATCATCAGCCTTTAATAGTCCGGCTGGACATAGGCCTTATGAGAGCCAAAGCGGCCTGTCTTCAGCTTTGCAAATCGTCATCCCACCTGGTCGGAGGGCGTTCAAGACTACGTTTGCCGAGTCGCGGTCTCCACTCCAGAACACGTTTACCCCAGCGGTTGTAGGTAAATTACATAAAATTATCTATAAAGATAAATTTACTAAACAGGGTGTAACAAAAATTAAGCTACGATCACAGAACAAGGGAAAAATATTATGTATAATATGTATGTATAATAAATATTAAATATGAAAAAAACCTGACTTTTTTTCAATAAAATAATTAGATAGTAACAATATGATCACTCGACTAGGTAAACTGATGCATGTGCTTTATTGTCATAGAACCGAGAAAAAATAAAATTCTGGTACATCGCATCTAAGGCGCATCGTCCGCTCCGATGATGTCCCGTGACGAAGGTGTTTTGTCTTTTAAAGGGGATGTAAACAGTTACGTAGGCCTTTTTTAACGACTTTACGTACATGTCAGTCTATTTCATTTTATTTATTTTTTCTAAAACTAGTGATTTTTTTTAAATATTTTTCCCGTGTTCTTTGGTCGAAGCTGAGGCTGAAGCCCCTGAAAGTTTCATTTTTACATTTTTGTTACATCCTGTATATAGAGAATATAAAATTGCACCGTACGCAGTATCCAGAGCTTCTTTTATCTATGGACGACTCTACAACACGATCGCTATTATAGTTTATCGATTGGTTAGCAGAACTCGGCCCGGATAATTCTATAAAAAACAAAAGACAATCGCGGCCAGCTATAAAAATACCTACATACTTTAAAAGCAAAATGATTCATCCGTCTTGGTTTCACACCAAATATCACCCAGATGCCGGTTTTATATCTGCTATAAATCACAGTATCGACACACATTAAAAATCTGGAAGTGGAGCAATGTAGGCTTAAATTTTATGATCAGCGTCTATCACCTTGACTAGATACATCGTTTTACCTCAAACCAAAGTGCTAATAGTGACAAAAAAATGCTGGACATTGTCAATTAAAGAAACAAACTTCATTCGGCCTAACAAAGTTTTAGAGGTGATCGAAAATTGGAATTGCGGAATGGACCATATTAACCGCATAACATTTTATATTACGGACAACATTTGAAATATCTATCCTGCATTACACATTTCAAATTTTGGTTACCTAGGTTATTGACAATAAGATCATGCACCAGTTAGTCTACATATCATTTCGTTTTCACTGATTTTTAAACAAACTAAAAACCGGGATTTTTTAAAATATTTTTCTCTTGTTCTCTGATCGAAGTTGAACGCTCCCTGAAAATTTGGTCTTTAATTTTGTTACACCTTGTTTAATATTTTGAAATAAATGTCAAGAAAATGATAATAAAGATAACCCACTAATTTGTAATTTATCTATATTTTTTTAGTTTTGAAAAACCAACCTCCAAATGAATTAAATTTACAAGTTTTACCTAACCTTACCTATTGTAAAGTAGTTATGAGCAAGTATTCGTTAGTAAGCAGTGTTTTAGTTGACCTCGCCATGTTTCCAAATATCGAATAACAGCAGGGCAACATGGCGGTGGGGAACCGAAAAATTGTAGCACACCACTTGCGTGTTGCCAGCTGTGGTGAAACTATTTTGGTTAGAATTTAGGGGAAACTATAGAACGTTTGGGTTGTAAATGGGAACAACTGTTCTCAGTTCAATTTCTCAGTTTCTCTAAAGTAGATTAATTAATATAAATTAATTAGATTTTGATCTGATTAGTTGATTTTAATTAATTTGTAACTGTATAGTGTAACTTTACATTGTATATGGTGGATTCCATTAATCGCCCTTTGAACAAGCGTGGGCTGAGTTGGATGGGTCGATTCTTTCACTGCGACCGCGACGGCAATCAAACATAGGTACATGAGATATCATTATGTATCTATTTCCTAAATGTATCGAATCAGGTATAAGTTGGCAACACTCTAGGAATTGTGCTCTGAATAAATTATAATCGCGCACCAAGTTCAGGCGCCATCATAATCTGAGCTTCCTACCTCTCTAAGCTTTGGGGATGGAAGCCGAAATTTAGTGAAACTATACATTGTTGATAGGTCAAACCAGGTTGGTTTTTGCAACCTAGGTACTAGACGGTGCTTGATGTTATTCTATAATATACCCTAGGCCCCTTATATTTTAGATTGAAGTTTGTAGGAGCTTTACCTGACAAGTCTTTGCTAGAATTAAACAGGATCCATCAATAGATATCACCTGCTAGGTTATTCTTGGGTTGTTATGTTACCTCTTCACGCCATAAATACTGGACGGATTGGGCTAAAAGTTTGCATAGATGTAGTTCTAGGCCTAGATAACATATAGGCTTTTATCCTGGTACAGCGCGTGCGAAACCGGGAGTAGAAACGAGCTTATTATAAATTGAGTTCAAGTTCAACATGAGCAAAACCAAAAGACAGAAGCTAGCTAGAAAATAAAATATACTAACTGTAAAATGTTTACCAAAATAACAAAAGCACGCTGAGATATCAATAATAAGTCAATTAGAAAAATCAGCATCTTCTAAATTTACTGATTTAAAGAAACAAATCGGAAACTAGAATAACACGTGAATTCACGCGGTTTCGTGAAGATAAACATTTCTCACCCGAAATAACGATTCGCTGAAGACTCATGTAGGTACCTAAAGGCTTGACCACACGGTGCTGAAACGATAGGTGTCAAAACCTTTTCACAAGCAAAATCACCACTTCTTGGAAAGAAGTCTCAAGATGTTATTAATTATTAGTACTATTTATCAGGTATTTATCGCGTCTTTTACCAATTTCCCCGATGTTTCAACAGGTTTACACTCATATGTATTCAGATCGCGTAAGTTTGAAAATATTAATCAAGAGATTACTCTATTGTTTCTCATAAAAGTACGTGAAACGGTTTAACTATAGTCGTTGATTTATTCAAATGTACATTAATTATTATACCTACTTTATTGTTTTGTGCAACAAAATAAATTAACGCACCACTCCAGACAAGCTGGTCCTTAGTTATTGTACATTGGCTACGTAGTAGATTTATGAGGTAAATAAAACATTTTAATTTCATGAGTGGGATAGACCTACTTTATTGTTTTGTGCAACAAAATAAATTAACGCACCACTCCAGACAAGCTGGTCCTTAGTTATTGTACATTGGCTACGTAGTAGATTTATGAGGTAAATAAAACATTTTAATTTCATGAGTGGGATAGAACTGGGAGATTTGTATTTTTATTGTTATGTATGACCTATTTCTTGCACTCCCTTTCGCCTCCTCTCGTGTTTGTCAACACTGACGAGCTTTAATTTATATAATTTAATCTCATAATCATCATAATTCAGTTGGTACCTAATTAGTACGGAAGACAGTCTCTCCACCACGGGTAACATCACCTAGATCGAAATAAAGATCGATTAAGGTTACAAATACCTATATCTTAGTACTTACATTAACTTACTACTATAATTACAATCCACAATGTTATAGTGCCATATAACTTTTGAATAAACTTTACTTTAATTTTTTATTGTCATGGAGACTATGGAATGGACGTCAAAATTTCGTACCAAGCGACCAAAAACTTCCTAAATTCGCACAGTGTGGCCATGGCCTAATACTAAATCTATAAGTACATTTACATACAGAATCATACGGAATGCTGCACGTACACTTTGTCTACATATTTCTGTTTAATACCGTTTCTTCGTAACCTAAGACTAACCGTAATAATTTTATAGCGGTGTTACTAGCTGTTTAAACTCCTGTTATTCAAAATGAACTTTCGGAAATAGTACTATTCAGT
Organism: Eupithecia exiguata; assembly: GCA_947086465.1. Lineage (NCBI taxonomy): Eukaryota > Metazoa > Arthropoda > Insecta > Lepidoptera > Geometridae > Eupithecia > Eupithecia exiguata. The sequence goes on from OX352233.1 coordinate 8,816,087, forward strand.
GGGTTAGTTGAGTACCTACATGAGATTGGATAACTTACCTTTGTTGAATTATATACTGGCTTGAAACGATATTTTGGTGGTAGGAGCTTCTGTTTAATGAAAATTCGTTTGATGCTAGATACACACAGTGTGATGCCTGCATTGGATATTAATTATTATTACTGTTGAGTTAAAACAGAAATAATTTGAAACTAGCGTCTGCCCGCGGCTTCGATGGCATTTATACTACAAAGAAGCCTTCATGTTAACCCAAGTTCAGCTACAGCTATGCTAAATTTTAATCCGATCTGGTTATTAAACCTTTGACGTGAAGAAGTAACAAACCATCAATCATCTAAACATCCATCCAAACTTTCGCATTTATAATTTTTTTTAAAGTCTGACGTTCGTCATTCAGTTTTATTTTGGGGAAATTTTCTTGAATTTCCCAGATTTAAGAAATAATTCACTTGCCTTCCGCTACTCGATAACAGATGGCGCTAGCAGGTCTCCAACTGCAACGCTCGCTAACCCCACCTCCGTTTTACAAGTTGTTACGAAGTTTTAGCACAACATTCGCTTGGCAAGTTGCCCCTGATGGGTTGGAAAGCTCGGATTTGAGCTACACTTTCCACCAGCTAATTGAGTTTAAGGATCGTTTCCGTATTTTGTACTTATTAGTTTTTTGGGACGCTTGCCAATTTGGTTGCACACGATTTGGTTATTGCATGCATACAATGGTAATTTGTGTTAGATATTGAACTTGGACAAATATTATAATAAAGAAATAAAAAAACTAGAAACATTCACCTATCGATATAATAAAAAATAGAATTATTTACTTTCTTTGATTTGGTTACTTTTATGTTTTACTAAAGCTCAGTTAAGCTTTTGTTCGTAAAAATGTCGACTAGTCTTTGATAACCTTATAATTGCCCAGCTAAAAAAGTGCAACAAACTACAGTGCCCTTCGATGTTATGGAACATAAATAAATGATTAAATATCCAGCATATTAAACGATAATACTTACATGGAGCGGTCTCTACTAATTCAATTATCCAAATTATTATTCATCCCAGACATCTTTAAATAACAGACAACGCCGCAAATAAATTAAACAGAATGACAATCAGCTGTTGATCGAGAGCCGCCTGACAGGTCGCTTCTATTAATGTCACCTGGAGCCAGGCATGCGTCATATTGCCTCCTGCCCGCAGCACCGTCTATAAAAATATTCTTCAACTTGCTGCTATAAAAAGCCAATATAAACCTAAACGCCGCTGAGATCGCCCGCATTATCTCGTGATTATCGCGTGTCAAAACATCGCCACGCTCGCGATACTTCGCATGTAATCTGATAAACGATGTATTCTGCACGCTTCGCGCTCCCGCTTCCTCTCGCTCGATCATAGCGAAGCTCTATCTCCTCGTCCCTCTCGTACGGTCATCCATTTCATTCATGCGCGGTGTACCTCGGCGGCCCGCTGTTTACAGACACAAACAAACAGTACAGCAAACCGCTTAGCTTTAAGTACGAGACCGTGAAAGTGATATTGTCAAGTGTTTCCGTCTCTTTCCAAAAGCCGAGCGTTCAGTTCTTCGAGAGGCGCTAGATGGCGTTAGGTGTCCTATTTTGCGGGGCTAAGGAATAAATGTCACAATAATTTGGGTGCGACGTTGCCGGACTTCGCCACCCGGTGGTGTGGTGGCGGCGGGCGCGGGATATAGGCAAGTCAACCTTTGCGGGTGTAATAAACCTTGATGGGTTGAATCATGAGTTATTTTGGCTCGCGTCGAGTGCGGTGGATGTTTGTTTGTGTGTGAGCGTCACGTAAACGTAACGAGCGTTGTATACACACGTACGTGAGCTGTCAGTAGCTAATGCGAAGCGCCGTGATCGCTATTGTGGCGGCCGCTCACGCGGGTTAAAGCGTTTAATTCAATTTAGTAATTGATACATTTTGGTCAGGTTTAAGCGATTATCATTTTTATGACATTTTATGATTTTACAGGCTCAATACATACCGTTAACCATTTAGATTAATTTAATTGGTATACTTAGGTTTTAGGTACATTATTTGTTATATTATTGTTAGGTATATGTTTAATACAAATAAATAAATAAAAATTACAAATATTTTATGATATTATTTTAAATCTGAATTTTTCTTTTGCCGTTAATAGTACTATTTTTAAAAATGCAGCTATTACTAGAAAACTAAAAAACAAACTTAGTCATGGACCACAAATTGTTACAAAGCTACCTAAGTGTTAAAAGGATCATAAAAAGTTACAGAGTAGGTAGCTAATCCACAATTAATCTAAGCAGCGACGAGAAGCCTTATAAGAGCAAATTATTGTCAAAGTGACAACTCCCTAAACATGGTAATTCACGCTCGCATTCTTCGATACACCGCTTTACACACACACACCGAGGATTCTTATTGCCTCAATACCAGAAACGATTCTAAACCAAACCCTATTTTAATGAACATAAGGTTTACAACTCGAAGGGTTGCGGTATGCATATGTGTGCTCCACACATTGACATTTTTATGAGCACGGTAGTGTTGTACAATGACGTCGAGTATTGTACCTACTATAAATGAAATGTGTAGCTTTCACAGAGCACACAAGCGCGGCGTGATGTTCCATCAACACTAGCCAAGGAAACCTCAACTTTGTGGTTGAAATAACAGAGTATGAATCGAAATGAAGAGATTAGTGATTTATGGTGTTTTATGTGTGTGTGTGAAACCACGGGTGTCGGTAAACGCGTGACCTGTTATTGTGTGTATTAGGTTGGTTTAATCACAATTTGGAGTGGGTCGCGATATGGCTTTCCAACTGACTATTTAGAAATAGGTGGATTGATTTTTGTTGACTGGTCAATGAATTACTTATTTGATAAGTAGAGGTAGCTGGTTGATTTGTCAAGGTTAGTCTGGGGCGTGGGTTGGAAAATTAGCTCTAAATTTCTAGACTTAGGTACATCTAGAAATTATTTTTTGGCTTTCGTTTTTCCGAGATTTGCCGATATAGGTACCTAAGCCAATATCTTAAAAGAATTGATTTATTAATTGTCGATTTATCAATAGTATTTTCTGCTGAGGCTTTATCGTAGTCAATTTGAAAAATCGACAATTTTTTTTAAATCATAAAATGAAATCGTTCCAAAAAATCTTAACTCAATTGCTAGACCAAAAGCTTTCTAATAATCCATCAGGCATCATCCAATCGCAAGCGCCGATAAGAACAGCCAATCAAATCCGCGTTCCACGTTCAAAATTCAAATCGTATTTATTGTGGAAAGTTCGTTCGAGTAAAGTGTGCAATGTTACTGTGGTATCGAGTCCACTTGCGTCGGGCAAGTAAATTAGAGAGCGACCGGACTATAACTAAGAGGAGTTGAACTGACGCTACCGGGGACAGAGAAATGGGGACATGCCCGCCTAAAAAAATGTAAATTTGTAAAGCAATGCAATTACAATGTGTAATCTGTGATATAGAGCGCAAGTAGGCAAAGTATTGTGACTTTTTAAAACTTAGGGACTGAGGAAATGGAGTTTCCTCACGTGTCTCTAATAATTAGATTAATTTAAGATGTTCTTCACGTTTTTCTCTACCATAGATATTTGCGGATAACCATATTATGGCGAAATAGCAAGTGCACTAACGACATAAAATCTTAGTGGCAAAACAGTGTTTTATTATGAGTTCTCGCGAAAATAACCTTAGAATATACTATCTTAGTGGCACTTTTAGTTACCATACACGTTCAACGGACTATTTTTACTGGAACTTTTAGTTACCCCACACGGGCGAGCGGCTAAGAACACCTTGCCTGCCTGTGTTGCGTAGATACGAGTGTATTCATTTTTTCAAAGCTTTTTCCTAATTGACGTCAATCATACATCAACGCCTTAAGACGGTGTAGTTTGGTTACAATAAGGTGAACCGGACTTCTGAGTTGCTCGACGACTCAGGTTGCCTAATTCAACCTTCGATACGAAGTTCTCCAAAGAAAGTGTCGTATCCACAGTCTGCCACCGTCCGCCAGCACAAGGAATGCTGCCCTGCGACTGCAGTGATGCATATCGTACGTATGGTGCATATGCGTCCCCCCACCCCCCGCCGCCGTCTTTGTCTTCCTTCATTATGCCTAAGTACAAATTTAAAAGTACCTGCCTACCTGGTTTGTAGTAAGGAACGCTGGAGTAAGGAGGATAATTATGGTTTTTGTCGCTTCATGCTAATATTTTTAAGGCTTTCATATTTTTGTTTTGGAACCTGCTATATTGTATACTAGCTGCTACCTGTAATGTGATTAATAGATAAATAAATAAATATTAATAATGCCGGACAATTCACACAGCATTATCTAGCCCCAAGCTAAGCAGAGCTTATGTTATGGGTGACAGATAACTGATATACATAATACAATATAATACCTGAACAGATAGATATATTTTTTATTATTTATAGAAAACGACCAGAACTCCCAGAACAAATAGTTGCAGATCGTACAAATATTTGTCCCAAGGCGGGAATCGAACCCGCAACCTCTTATGTCGCAGGCGGGCGTCCGCCCAACGCGCCACAGAGATCGTCAAAATAGACGAGCTATCAATAATTTTCTTATTTATTAGAACTATTTTCGTACCAATCATAACACCATATTCTGAAAAGTAAGTAGGTATTTGAGACAGAGTTTTTAAATCAGTGGCAATCTATTTTGTCTAGAAAATTATATCAAATCCCATCAACAAAAATTGAGCTCTGAATTCTTGTAGCTTAAGAATTGAATTAATTTGAAGAGGTAAACGTATTTTTGCTTAGCATTGCTACAGTAAGTAAATAAGAGGGTGTTTTTCTACAAGGAAAAATGTATCAGGTAATAATATAGCTCGGTTAGATGATCATTTCGAGGGAGGAAGGGATTTGTATTTCTCGTATGATTTGCTAATGCATCCGCTTTGTTTGAAAATAATGGTAAGTACAGTCTGGATAACTTGGGGGGAAGTAATTTGTCTCTTTCTTTGTTTGTGACCTCATGGGGGTGATAAGGACAGAGTTAGCTTTGAGCTTTGATTTTGATTTTCTTCATATGACTGCATTGCCCCGCTTTATGGCAATGTTGATGCGCTGCGTCAGATACTCACCAGCTCTCGGGTCACGCGTCGCTTCGACCAGACGCTTAGATATTGTTTTTAATCCCATTTTCGTATGGAATTTGCGCTGTTCTATATCCGCACGCTATGGAACTGCGAATCCCGTACGGAACGTCTTGATAGTGTAACCATACTCAGGGCTCAGAATATAGAGGTATAAAATGGGTAAAATACAAAATTGATGAGTTGGTACTTAGATAATAGATGACAGATGTATCAGGGAGAAGTTAAATAGTATCTAAGTATTGCAAAAAAAAGAACAAAGAGAGTAAGTTTAAAGAACAAAAATTATACCTACCTAAAACAATATAGGTACCAGATTCCAATAAAGCACCCTCACATTGCGCCATACAGTCCACAACAACGTATTCTCTATCCACCTCTGCTATTATTTATTAATATGAAGCCAGTCCACCAGACGGGGGTAAGGAGATGTAGGAGTTGTATGAAATGGTTGTGTTATTTCGGCTGGCTGTAAATCAAATAGAATTTGGTTTTAAAGTTTTCTAAAAATCTATAGTGATAAAGTAAATTACATGATAAGAAGCCAGTCCACCAGACAGTTTGGAGATGTAGGAGTTATATGAAATGGTTGTGTTATTTCGGCTGGCTGTAAATCAAATAGGTAAAATTTAGATATAAAGGTTTCTAAGAATCTGTTTGGATACAGTAAATTACATAATATAGATATAAATTGGTACCTATTGAAGTTGTTAAAAAAGAGCTTCTATTTTACTTACGAGCGTAAAATTAAATATTAGTAAAATAACGGAATAACGATTTTTTAACACAATTCCTCTGTAAGTTTTTGGTTATTTATCAGTTGTTTTGAATTGGCGCAGTGGGCGATGGTCCAATCTAAGGCCATGCGACGCTGAAATTCTTACTAAGGGACAATTATTTGTATGATTTTGTTTCCGCTATGATAATTTCCTATGTTGTAATAATGAAGAGTTATCTTTATTATTTAAAGCGTATTTTTAATTAAAGGCTTACACTACCTCAAATTAACTCCGCCGGATGTCCATATGTTCCAAACTTTTGAATATTTAACTTTGAATTAAATACTTGGTAAGGTTCAAGGCTTAATAGAGTAAGCCTTGAACGTAACTATTCATTATGTTTCGAAAACACGATTTCACAAAAATGTCTCTATAGAAAAAAAAACGCAAAGTTACCTTTTAATTTTTTACTTTCTCAATAAATACCGATTTTAAGATCTTGGCATTATTGTCAAGGGTGTGTTGCATGGTACTTAACCTAAATATAAAGAACACTTAATGTATCGCCTTCTTTTTTTTAAATAATGTCATAATTATTAGATAATAGGCAAAACTTGATTTTTGGGCTTGTGTTGCTCTGCCCTGTCCCGCTCCTATGAACGCGAAATCCTATGCCCCTCCTTTTCACAAAACGGCGTCGTAGTAATAGGCTCTTGATACGTCACACATTACAAGCTCTGCTTCCTTTCTAAAACAAAAAATGAAAATAAACTGGTAAATAAACTTTACGACGAAAGCTACAAGCGCTACAAAGTAGTGCTACGAAGAGCTACGGCGTAGCACATCATAAAGCTCATGCCACGAGAAAACGGGTCACATGAATACTGTTGTCTCGTGTCGACAATGAAATAGACGATTTAGATTTATTACCATTTATTTATTTTTATGAACTATCAACTCGAGAAAACACAAAAAATATAACAATGACAAAGTACTCAGGTCCAGTGTTTTCTAATTTATAGGCGGCCACAGCATGTCCAAAAAAAATAAAACCAGTATTTCCTACTAACTTATCCAACTATCTACTATGGAACAAACTCTCTAGTTATGTACAAATTTACATTTCTTTATTTAAGTAAATTAACTACTTAAATAAGTCGCCGTTTTTGGCTCAGTTTCTTCCAAGTTTGTCTGTCTCTGGCCTTCGTCATCCAGTTAGGACCAGCTCTCTATTCATAAAGATGTCTTGCCATCTCTTCTTCGGTCGACCTCTGAGTCTCTTCATATTCCTTGGGATCCACTCTGTGATTTTTTTGGCCCAACGGAGAGTAGAATCAGGAAGATTATTTTTCGTCCTGCACATGAGCCAAAAATAATATAGTGTGTGTGTATCCTCAGCATGCCTCCATTACTGATCATGTCTCCTTCAATCAAGAGGGGTTAGTTTCGTTTACTTACTTTAGGGGATCTTTCAGCACAAAATACATTTAAGAATTGTGTGAAGAAAAGGTGGCTATTGCGCTATTTCTATTTTCGCTCTATTTGTTAATCTTTTATTTGGACTTTGTTTGTTTGTTTGTTAAACTTAGATTTAATTATATTTTATTCAAGCTAAGCTTTTAATGTAGGTTTTGTGTTTAATTTAATATTTTATTTTGAATAAAGCTAACATATGTGTTGCGAGTAGCGCTGCACTAAGCATCCTGGCACCGCTGAAAACCAACGCTGCTAAGGCACAAGTGCCACAGCAGCATTAAGCTGAGCCGGTGACCTTTTGTGTTAAATTTAATTTTATATTGGTTATAAAAGCAATGTATAATAATTTTCTATTCTTATAAGTTCCCACTCATAGAAACAAAATACAGTTTTGACATAAATACCGCACTTGGCAGTGAAGGTGTTAGGAATACACAGAAAGAATCGAATCTCGTCCCACCGATCCGTCCTTCGTCACATATAGTAAGTTCAACCTTCTGGAAAAAGTTGTGGAAGAAATCAAAAGCCGTGGACCGCTGGAGAAAGCTGTGATTCTTCTGGAAGGATCCCTCAGTCCACTCTTACGACATCCAGGGACTTAGTTGACGGGATAGATTCTCACGAAGCGCATTTTGTCATTAAGGTGGCTCGACGCAGGATGGAGCGAGATTATTTTTTTGTAGGTTTTATTGATCATTTGACAAGCTAAACAAATAGCAGTTTTTGATGAGTTTGACGAAGATTTATCTCTAGATTTTGAAAAGGCGGACAACCCTTCGCTTGTACTTGAACGGTTGTCTTAACAAACCTCAATTTGTAGTTCCAAGACAAATATCCAAGCAAGAATGTTTTACTTAAACAATGTGGGCCGGCATTGATCCGCGCCCAAATATAGGATGCGAGTAACCTCTAGATTTATTAGGGTGAGGGCAGGGGGTGTCGTGAGGAAAGTTTCCCTGATGTTACGGATACGGTGTACCGTTGTTTCATTATTGGTTTGGATTGTTGTTTGTGTTTTGAACTGTTTAGTTTGTAGATCTCGTAACTGTAATTCGGCAGCGCCCATCTTTGTATTTTGAACACCAATTTGCCTACCAAATGTGGACTACCCCCTTTCATGGGACAAGCACGTTCACCGGTGGACCTAGGAGTGCTGTTAAGTGTTGAGGTATAGTCTGTTGATCTTAGTGGACAAGTCCTTTTAATTAATAATTATATTAACGATATGCAAAATCTTTATTAGCATACAGAATACATACACGCCATAAGATCCACTCGCGCTATATTCGGTAAGAGGTCCCAAAGTTTTTCGGTTGAACCGACTAAGGTTTTCGTGGCTTAGTTGGCTAGAGCACACCCGTACTGAGGGTGGGGCGCGGGTTCGAGTCCCGCCGAAACCGGAAATTTTTGGGAACTTATTTCATTTCTTAGAGATACCCAAAGTGCGGAAGCACTATAACAAAAAACCTTACAAAAAATACAATCAAATAACAGAAATATTTGGAACTAGCATTTACAATTGAAACAAAATTAAGATTATTGGCAAAAAAAAACTCATTTTCGATAAACGAATTTTCTGTATCGAAATCAGTTGTTACCTACACCAGGTTGTAAAGAGTGTGGCTTTTTATGTGTTTGCAATCTTCTAAAACCCCCTAAGCTCTCTTGCAAGCTGCACATGCACGGATCTCGCTTTTGAAACTTTTATTACTTTTGAATTTTAACCAGGATATAGAAAGACTTCACAATAGGCTACTTGACTACTACTGGGAAATAATTCTAACGTATTGTCTGATAAAAATAATGCAAAGTGTAATTAATATTTCTTCAAGGCCAGTCGTATTAGTTATGAAAACTAATTTTATAGTTTAAATAAAATAATGCCGCGCCAAAACGATAATCTCTGTCATGGCTACCGTGTTCCAAGCTATGACGTCACCCCGCCATACCACACCTAACAAGAAAAACTCATTGACACTGTAATCTAAGGATGTGTGACGCCACTTGCGATCCAACCATACACATAGCGTTTTCAGTCACGTGATCATGTATCAAAAAATGTGTAATTTTAATCCCATTTTTTAAAATAAAAAGGGCATATTTTTAATAAAAATCAACTGATTACGCTTTGTTACGTTGTGACTAGCATGAAAACAATTTGGAATTTATTTTTAATGTAGTCAAATAGCCTATTCTAGGAAATCTGACAGTTTGTCCATTTACTGAAAATATTCAGTCTAGCTTGAGCTTAGACTATGTGTGACTATGATTCACGGCATAGTTGCTTAGTAAAAAAGCTAAAGTCTTGTTTTTTGTATCAAATAATATAATTTAATTACACCGTAGTACATTCTATACTCAAATAATTCAAAAATCCTACTCAAGGCAAATGGAACGTGTTCGATACATCGATCACGTAGGTAAATTAGCATCATCAGCAGTTTGACCTGAGTAGGTTACTCGTGCCGCGAGCGCGGACCGAGCGCCTACGGAGGTAGTGCATCAGCAGCAACCATTCAAACCGCACTCATTAACATCATAATTAGTCGTAGAATTATACAATATAGCTATTGTTTCTATACTCGACTTTTATATCAGCATCCCGGATAAAGCTAGCCGCGATTCCTACAAAACGTACTGACGATAATCTGATTCCATCATCATCATCATCATCATCATCAGCCTATATCAGTCCACTGCTGGACATAGGCCTCCCCCAATGAGCGCCATAGCGCCCTGTCTTCAGCTCGCCGCATCCAGCATCTGCCAACAGTCTTTTGCAAATCGTCATCCCACCTGGTCGGAGGGCGTCCTACACTACGTTTGCCGAGTCGCGGTCTCCACTCAAGAACACGTTTACCCCAGCGGTTGTCGGTTCTTCTCGCGATATGGCCAGCCCACTGCCACTTCAGCTTGCTAATCCTTTGAGCTATGTCGACAACCTTGGTTCTCCTCGATCTGATTCCATAAAACCATTCAATAGTATAAGATTATCCAATCATTTTTATTGCAATGTTCCTTCGCAATTTATTTAACGCAAGAAATGTTATCCTCGGATTACGCAAATAATTTCAAAGGATCTTGTTACAGCCTTATTATAGCAATGATCATAAGGTTGAAGTTTGCGTGAAAGCTTGCGATGTGTTGCCAATTACGTGTTAGGTACTTGTGCGGCTGTTTTTATCCGACTTGGAAATATGGTAGGATGCTCGGCTGTATGTATACTTTTTATGAATGTTCGCCGATTCTGCCTTAATTATGGACAGATTTTGACGGTTCTTTTGAAAAAAAAAAGACTTTCAAAAAGACTCCGGGTGGCTAGAAAAATTCCGAGGCATGTCAGTTTGTGCCGCAGAGCGAATTTTATTTTTTGATGTGTATTTTTGGTGTGATAGTTTATAACAAATATTATATTTATAAATAATTTATCAAAATCAAAAAAATCAAAATCAAAAATTCTTTATTTCCATAAATACAAAAATGTACACTTAGAAAAGGTCAAATTCTTAAATAAAACACTGACATGGAAATAAAGTGGTACTTTTGATATCTGTCGCTTCGGTATGTAGACTAAAGTAAAGAAGCGACTAAGAAACCTCTAGCCTGTTAGTTGTTATTTTTCGAGTAGGAGCAAAACCCATCCCAAGCTTTTTTATCTATCTATCTAAATAATCTGATATTTTGTAGTAAGCCTTTTTGCACAGATTAAAGATATAAATTTAATAGTTCTTATGTTCACTTGTTCTATCTACTGTTTTGATAATTAAATGGAAGAAAAAGTCTTCCTCTCGTAGACACAAACCTAATGCTTTGTCAATATATTGCTTTCTGTATCTTTTCGACATAAATACTAACATAAATAATAGCATCATAATATAATATCTCTGGTGGGACTCTGCTGTTGTTGCTTGGCGCTCTCAGTGTTAAGGTCGAGTATTGTGGTGTCCTGATGATGTCTCGTGGAGAGACGAAACTAGTTGACGTCTTGCTTTGATAGGTATTTTTTCATTTTGTAGTTGGCGTCGTTTTCTTCTACAACGCGGACTACATTTTGTTAGAACTTATCGGAGAAGGTTTTTTTCGCGGAATTGTTACTAAATATTTTCATCCTTATATTCTATAAATACTTACTATAAGAGTCGGTTATTTGGTGCGGCAAAACTGCTCTTGAAAACAAAATTTTCCTCAAATAAACAGAAACATTTCATAAAAGCCACTGTTTCCATTACGAAACATTATTACAACGCCCATACAGAATAACCCCGCATTATGAACATTGCCTGAACATTCAGTGACATTTTTTCCGTGAATTTTACGCGCCGAATCATTACACACCCAAACAGAGTCAAAGAGGCAAACCGAAACACTCCAGAAAACTTCCGAAAGGTTGCCTTTTGTCAAAGATTTATGAAATCAAGCTAAAATGAACTCTGTTACTTGTGAATAGGAAATAAAATGAGAAGATTTCCTCTCATTCATACGTCTTTTATAAGCTTTGTAGGTCGTTGCGTGTAAATCTCAAAAGGGATACGAATTATATGAATTGGTTTCTTCAAAGGTTTTGTATTATAGTGCGTAAGCCTATGAATTCTGGGTCATCATCAGCCTATAGCAGTCCACTGTTGGACATAGGCCTACCCTAATGAGCGCCATAGCGCCCTGTCTTCAGCTTGCCACATCCAGCATCGTCAGCAAATCGTCATCCCACCTGGTCGGAGGGCACCCTACACTACGTTTGCCGAGTTGTGGTCTCCACCCAAGAACACGTTTACCTCATCGGTTGTCTGATCTTCTCGAGATATGGCCAGCCCACTGCCCACTGGATGCGTCAAGCTGAAGACAGGGCGCTATGGCACTCATTAGAGGAGGCCTATGTCCAGCAGTGGACTTGCATAGGCTGATGATTATGATGATTCCCCTAGTAGCTTCATCAGTAGTATCATACGAGTAAATAAGATTTTAAGATATTCGAACGAAAACATGTGCCCCAAAAAGCGTGTGATTGTCGGAGTGAAACAGCAATCTGTTACTACAAACCTTCTGTACTGGAACTTCCGAACAGTTTCCGGCGAGAAAAGGACAGAGGATAGCTTACTATGGGAACTCGAATGCGAATTATGAATAAGAGATGTTGAAGGTTAGTCTAGGGAAATGTTACTTTTGGGATGGGGGTGAGTTTTGTGGAGGCGTCCTAAGTAAAATCTTCTAAAGGGATAATTGAGGGTTTGGTACTCGTACAATGTAATCAGGGAATCTACGGAATTGTTTCAACTTATTTGTTATTTTTAGATATGTTTATTTAAGGCGTGGATGTACGTAATGTGAATAGATGTTAATTGGGTTACGTTAAAACCTATTTTATCCGTATCTTTATCGAAAAAGCCACGAAAAATACTTTTTTTTTTTTTTTTTTTTTCTTAGGGATAACAAACAGTAACAATAAGTAACAACAAAGTAACAGTACAATAAGTAATTATAATCTATGGAATGGGGCAGATCCTTTTTGTTAAAAAAAAATTATTTTAAATATCATAAATAATTGTGCAAAGTACCACCTGTTTTCTTAGTTAATACCGTTTTTCTTAGCATAGTGAATTTTGAAGCCATTCTATGACTTCCCTCAGCCTATTCTTCCACAGGTTAACAAAACTCTTCAATGCCAAGAAATGATCATTGCGCACTTAATCGAGAAGTTCACCAGGAGTACCACCGAGGGGGATGAAACGGAGTGGGGTGAGGGGCAGAAAGTTATTAATTCTGGAAGCGAGAGGCGCCAACCTACGTCCCGAGTCCCGACTGGCTTACCTTACTCGTTTAATGCTCCAATATTATTGTGCTGGTGTTTTTGTTCTGAAACATTGATTAAAAACGTTTTAGATTAAGGTGAAGGAAAAGTTGATTAAAATGAGCCCAAAATCGGTCTCGACATATAAAATTTTCTGTCTTAATTTGATATTAAAATAATAAAAATATAATAAAAAAATATAATGACAATTCACACAGCATACTGCAGCTAAGCAGAGCTTTTTTCATGGGTACTAGATAACTGATATACAATATAATACAGTTCATAGATAGATATTTTTTTATTGACGTAAAACTTCTTTACTCACGCTTGACGTGGGGAGTAAGTTGGTGAATGCGTGACGAGAACGTTACGAAAAGTGTGATCGGGTGAGGCGAACGGAAAAAGAAAGGGAGATATAAGTTAGTGAAGATAGTTTTCTTGATTTGGTCGAGTAAAGCTATCCATGCTGGAATTTAGAATTCAAGATATTTTATATAGACAAAAGACATTTAATTTGTGAATCATTTACAAAACTGATAACATTAACTGACGTGAAACCACTAAAATAAAGTCTGAATCTTAAACAAGCGTGGCGAAAACTGCACACGTGCAAAGGGTTTAAAAACAGACAAGAAATTAATTGCAAGAGTTAAAACAGATAAAACTAAAAAAAGTTTCATCTATGATTTGTGTCGATGATACCAGTTACGTAAAGATTGAGTGTCGAAAAATTTTTTACACCAATGTTTCTTTTTTTTTAACTCCTTTTTTATACAAAAAGTATCTAGGATTTTACAGGCGAGAATACTAATGTAAGTCAAAGTAAGGTCAAAGAAAGCCTCAAACCTCACTTTGCCACCACAACCCATTCGTCCTCTGTTAATGAACCAATTAAAAACGACCTTCGCATTCCGTCATACAGAAAAACTATTCTCATACATCTTACCTGAACCATAAGATGAAGCGATTAATTTAGTAGAATTAGGGTCAAAATGTGCCAAAATGTGTTCTAATAGAGCACATTTTGCAATTCACCTTTGATGAATAAAACTACAGATAGAGAAACGCGGAAAAAAGGATGCGTGTCAAAAGTTTCAAGGAAACCAGTCTGTCAACATCTCTCTGCAAATATTTAGGTGCTATTTGCAGCACGCACTATCAAGAGCTTTTTCCATCTATGGAAGACTCTGCAACGACACCATTGTCATAATAAAGCAATTGGTTAGCAGAATTTCGCACTGCTCATATAACAACTTAGATATTCAATACCGCGTCGTTATTATTTGGTTTTGTATTTATTTATTTATTCGGGGTAGCAAACAATTTCTTTCATAAACCCGTATTATGAAAGCTTGCTCAGTCATCGATTTTTGATTGAGTAACGCTTTTCTATAGCATAAACGCCACTCAAGCATCAATGATTGAGCAAGCTTTCATAATACGGACATTAGCCTAATTAGATAGATACTTAAAACATGCCAAATGTTCGGCGTAGGGTCATGGAGGAAGATCCATAATTTTTTTTCCACCTTTTTGTGTCACATCCTGTTAATTTTTTTTCGTTTCTTCATTTCTTATATACTTATGTCAAACAAAATAAATGCTTATTCTTCTTCTTCAGATGCCGGATGCGGCTAGCTGAAGACAGGGCGCTGTGGTGCTCATCAGCGGAGGCCTATGTCCAGCTGTGGACTATTATGGGTATCAGCCATAGTAGCCCACATAACAACTCAGGTATTCAACTCCGTGTCGCTGTGTGTTAGGTAACTATCGCTACCCTGACAGAAGTAGGTACCTGAATACGATATTAAGTTGGAATTACGTTTTGATTAAGCGCGATTTCAGGTAAGAGTATGTAGTTCATATCGATCTTAGTATGAATATTTGAAACCGGGCCGTCCTTGCAGGTGTGTAGAGCTCAGATGGCTTAGAAATGGCAGTGAGAGACCAAACTATGGTTTTATAATTTGCTTACCTACCTAAAGATTTTACACTAGACTCCAGTCATTTTTCGTGAACACGACAGTATGTAAGCTTGTTGAGACGTCGGGAAAATGGGTAAATAAACGGTATAATAATTATAATCCGTATAATTTGCGTTAACTTTCTTTGAGGTATATAAAAACGCTAAAAACATTCGTTTCCAAACAAATTTACTAAATGTTGAATTGTTTATTTGCCGAACTCATCACCATCAGTACCATAAGGGGATTTCTTTCTAGCTAGAAATTGTAGTATTGGAGTGGTTGTCAGCATGATTTAATATTATTATAATGTTGCATATTTTATGTTAGGTACAAACCTCACCCGCCTTCAATTTCTATGGCTGAAGAGTCTGAAGTTCCTTTCCGAATTCAAAAAACTTAATTAACTTAATAAATGGATTTAGATCCGTTGGTTCCACTGTGTGCCACTTCAAAATATTGACAGACCAAAATTTTTAAAGCTTTAAAGCAATATAACTGCTAAAGTTTTGCATATTCTGTCTATTTCTCGCACCTTCATAGCTCTGTATCAGTATATGCACCGAAGGGGGCCGTAGGGAGTTATCAACTTAGTTCACATGCCCGTGAACTGTTTGCCATTCAATTGCCTTGTCATTCACTCGTCCATAATAATTTTCCAGTAAAAGCCAATAAATATAATAGGTATTCTATCCGTACATACAAATATAATTGAAATGTCTGTTAACAATGTCAAAATAACAGCTTTTTGCTACATGATATGGATTAGTTGGGATACTACTAGATTGTTATCAACCATTGAATACAAAAACTTTAATTTCAATTAATACAATAAATGTACACCTTAAAATTTCTAATTCGTAAAATAAAACACTGACACGGAAATACAGTGGTATTTTTGATTTCTGTTGCTTCAGTATGTAGACTAAAGGAAAGAAGCGACGAAGAAACCTTTAGCCTGTTAGTTGTTGTTTTCCGAGTTGGAGCAAAGCATGTGCAGTTGGCTCAACTGTTTCAATAGGGAATGAAGATTTTTGAAAAGTGTCTTAATTAGATTCTATTGTGCTAATAAACCACAATTTTATTTTTTTATTGAATCGATAAGTTTTAAAATATTATTTTAAAATTAACATTTTCAGGTATCTCGCGTAATTTTGAATTTGAAAATTTATTTTGTTGTTTTATTAACTAACACTAACATTTTCCGACTGCTTTTTACCTAAGCTATTTCAATAACATATTTTTAGATTTTTTTCTTATACAGTGTAAAGTACCCTATTGTAAATACTACATGTGGGTAGTTCTTATTTGTTTTTATTCTTCAATTGTAATTTATAAATATGATATAATCATATAGATATAAGTATGAATAATCGATAAAACGAAATCATTTATTACAGCACCAATAATGGTATAAATGTGAAACTTTACAGTTCTAACATTTTTATCTGTCTGTTTGTTCAGGTTTTTTTTCAAAACGGCTGGGCCGATTTTGACAGGTCTCACACTGGCAGATAGCTGATGTTATAACAAATAACTTGTTATTTAAGTTCCCGTAAAGAGTTAAGGTTTCACGTAAAAATTTAAACCCTCTAACGGGTAATTGAGAAAACTACCCGTAAAAATTCTTACAATCGCTCTAGCCAGGTTATATCGTTCAGTAATAATTGATAGCAAAGCCTTCGTTCCAAGTTCCAGCAAACAACGGAAACCTTGACATAGCTATGAGCATTCATTTCTTATGTCATGGTCGTGGTGAATGACGTATGTGGTCAATTGAAACCCATGCCATCTCCTATAAAGATAACTCTCTCTCTCTCTCTCTCATAAGAGATGTGGCATTTGCGATAATTAGACCCAGAGCTCGTCATCAACCGTCATACATCGATTATTAGACGATTGATGGTAAGCTGTTGGTCCACATCTGGATCAAGAGCTAGCAGATCCAGACCCAGAGCTGTTCCAGATCCAGTGGATCCAGATTCCTGGTATTGGTCCACTTCAGCAGCCTAAATCAAAAGACTATGTGAGATGATAATGCTTGGTCAACAAACTTCGCCTATTTAGAAGTGTTTGCCTTTGAGATCCAGCTGTTGAATTCCGCAAAAACCACCCATCCTACATATTGACATTTGAAAGCTCTTTGAATGACCTTCGTAATTTGCAGTTTTATGGTGATGGCCATTAATAAAGCTTTCATGGCCATGGAAATGGCTTTCAAATGTCAATTGAAATATGAGTGGTTTTAGCGTAATTCTACAACAGGTCTTGGATCCCAAACATCTTTGCGATCTTTAACAATAGTCAAATTAAGAAGCTCAATAAAACTCAAGCAATAAAGTGTAAAACTCTTTCTACAGCTATTCTTTTTTTTTTTCAATAATCTGGCCTCTTTTAAACTAATGGTTTATTTTCATCGCGCCCCATACCTCCCCGGGTATTTGCGATAATTTGATTACTCTGACCACAGAGCGGCGATTTCTGGGCATTTTGTTCACTGAAAGGTGGTACTCGGTTGATGTGTGAGTTTTGCATTAGTTATGTAGTTTGCAGCACTTTTTTTGTTGAGGGAACATGAGATAGATGATTATTTATTGGGACATTCGTTTTTAAAGATATATATGACATTCCTCCATTTAAAGATATATATGATAGATTTGACATTCCAAGCTATTTACATACCAAAAACGAAATCAATAACGTTTATTAAGCTTATAAAATAAGCTCACATAAAATCAAAATTAAAATAATAAAAAGGAGTTCATTGGATTTCTTCACATAATTTTTTTTTCTTGTGGAAGAAGTCGTATCGGCGTAGGTAATAAACAGGGTTATTGGTAAATTAGTGACAATACGTGAACTGCAGGTTCAGCCCATCATCACAAACACGTTCGTGATGGGCAGAACCTGCAGTTCACGTATTGTCACTAATTTACCAATAGCCCTGTATATAGCGCTGTCTCTAGACGCATAGAGAAAAATCATACTAGTACTTACTTTTCACCCCAGTCAGTATTTAGGTCGTCGAATGCTGACCTCTTTGTGTATATTTCACCTCTAGACTTGTTATTGAAGTCTCAGAGTTAGTGAACTCCATATTTCCTATGATATAGTGTTATTTGTGGGCCTTAATTTAATTTATCTCGCACATCTTTTGCTGCAGTTGGGGTGGTTGATTTGAATTTTAATGTGCAAAAATATCTGTCAATTTCAAGAACATTATATTCTTACTATAGGTATGCGAAATTGTTTCTGAATGTTTGATACCACGTATCTCCGTCACTACTTAACTTATTTTGATAAAATTTGGTGTATGTAAATAGTTTAGGTAATTGTAAATACTAGTTTTAATTTAATTCTATTATTTGATAGTATTTTTTTTGTTAATAAAGTTTAGGTCCCTCATCTACAACCGAAGTCAGGGCTCAGCCCTGTATCTACAAGAGTATGGACACTATGCATGTTTGATACAAGGCAGCTGCCACCATAATTTTTTTCAAACCCCGTTTGAAAAAATGTAAAAGGCTTAATTCATTAGTGTGGCATATTATTTACAATCCCCTATAAAAATAATGAAAGATTAAACATTTAACAAAACAACACGATTGAACAAGACATTTTTTGACAAATAAAGGAACTTTATTTTATGGAAAATTTTGTAAAATCTTGAAAAAACAACACTTCTCCCCACCCAATCCATTTACCCATTGATTAACACTTTGAATAAAAGCCCTTACCCAATCACCATTATGGGACCATTCCAACTATTGGCATGTACCTAACAATAAAACACGACAAAGGTTACTGTCAGACCTGACCCAAATAAACTCGGGAGCACCAATTCAATTCGAACCAATTAATGCATTGATGCTCGACAGTCGACGATATTCACAAAGGTGATATATCTAACTCGCTGGTCAGAAATGTGACAGAAGAGAGACCTAAGCTATTTTCTACCAGTGTTTTCGCAAGCATATTGTCTCCGAGGGTATCTGTTACTATAGTGCTTTCCGCAATCTGGGTATCTCTAAGAAAAGAAAAATAATTCCAAAAATTTTCGACTTCGGCGGGACTTGATTCCGCGCCCCAACTTCAGTACGGGTGTGCTCTAACCAACTAAGCCGCGAAATCAAATCCCGCTGACTCGAAAATCTCTGGAAATTCTTACGGACTATAACGCCGAATAAACTATATACCTAGGCCCCGCTGAAATCGAAAATTTTGGAAATTTATTTCTATGTATGATAATCCAGTACAGCAAAGATCTTATTATTGGCTTAATTAAAAAAAACAGTTTTATGTTATTTCGATCATAATGGACCTGATGGACCGTCAAAAAGTAGCCTACTCGCATTATGTAAGTGCCTTCCAGGTCCAAAACTACATCCATGGAAAATTTCGGCCTGACCCTTTGAGAAGTGTGGCGTGAAGAAGTAAGAAACATCTATCCAACCAAATTGTCACATTTACAATCTGATATTGAATGAAATTTATAGACACATAGAGACTTAGAGATTTATAGAGAAAAGAGATATTACGTTCTAAAGGCATAGAGGAAAAACACGCTGCTGTACAGCAGAAGGATAGTGTCATTCAACTATTTTCTTGATTTTGTAGCCAAAAACGAATCTATGTGTGAGTTGACAAGCATATAACTTCAGTGCTTTCACGCACACAACCGCACGTATACAAATAGGAAATAGACAAATTTGTCGCAATTTTTCGGTGACACCTCGTTTGTGTCTTCTATTATTCTAAGCCTTCTTCTTCTATGTCTAAATGACTCCAAACATGGTACACTATAATAATTAACTACGATGAGTATCTGGCGTAGCGCATAAGCATATATATAGCCATATAGCGGAAATGCAGCCAGCATCTTGGGGACGCTTCCGACTGGTATTGATGGATCAGTTCAGCTACCTGTAGAGTTTTTGCAACAGTTTGCAGTAGCTCAATTGTTTCGATTGTCAAGTTCTTATTAGGTTCTTTGATTGTTATTTTATTTTTTATTGATGATATGTATTATTTTGGTGGAAATATTCGGTACCTAGATTGTGTTCTACGCAAACAAAAAAAAACTATTAGTAATTCGAGCATATTTCCACCATAATATATTATATTTTGTATTCCAATCGTATTTATTTAGGTTCCTGGTTATGTTTTTTTGAAAATACTCGCCTATAATGAATTATACACCAATCTCATTTATCTTAAACAAATTTACGTCGAAAATGACACGTTTTCGTCGTATTTAAAATTTGTTTTTTAGTATTAAATAGGTATACAACATTATCTTACGTTTTTTTTTGTCATAACTATCAAAATCAACAACAAAACAAATTGACGTTCCCTATCACTTTTGACGTCTCCTATCATTTTTGTCATTTGCTGACATTTGGAAATTAGCAGATTTTTTTGTCTAGTGCACAGAACTAGGGGTCAAAAGTTGTCCCACTAGTTCTTTGTAAATTTGGCCGGGAGATAAATGATATCCCGGGGACGGACATAGACTACCTTGAAAGGGTGTGCGAAACCGCAGGCAGCAGCTAGTTAATAATAATACTAATGTCGCCAACATGTGGACGGGCCATAATAATGAAAGGTTGTGCAAATAAAAGCGAGAAATACCCATAAAAGCTTATAATAATGTCGCCTGATCGCGTAAGTATAATAAATTTTATATAGCGAACAAATACAATAATTTCATTTATTTCATATTTTTATTACGTTATTAATAACAACACCATAAATAACCTCGCCTTTGCTTCATTAGCGGTATTTGTTTTATAACTAAATTACGCAGTTAACATAATTAAGATTCTTCTGGAGTTTATGTAGGTACCTGAAAAGATATATACCTACCTAATGGTATACGTGTTTTGTAAATTTCCCTGTTCTGAGCGTGTTTCTCAGTTATTTGTTTGATTTCATAAAATTGCAAAGAAAGGTACCTATTATTAGATATATTAATCACATAATTTTACTTTATTTTTTACTAATATTATAAAGTGTGCCGTTGTGCGACTGTCACAGCCATCTGGAACCATATTCTGCTAACCAATCACTTTACTATGATAATGGTAACGTCGCTAAATCGTTCATGAAATAAAATCTAGACAGTGCGTGCGGTGCTATTTGCACGGAGAGATTGTTATAATTGTTTCAACCTTGACAACTTTGAAACGCGTTCCTCCATCTGTAGTTTCTAACATCAAAGGATGAACATTTTCAGACGATAAGATCGTTATCGTGAAACAGTCAAGAGTGCGCCTTATGCAAAAATCAAGCAAAATGGTTATTTTTAAACACTTAGATAACAAAAATACAACAAAATCTAGCTTGCTTAAAAAACTAAATCTCAAACAAAGGATTTGAATTGATTAATATACTCCTAGGTTCGAGTGGTGATAACCTTTATGAAATATTTAATCAATTAAAAGCTGCCTATTTTTTCCTCTGTTTAACACTGACTATTTAACAGACACAGAGCGGATTTACAGCGGATTTGAATTTCAGGCGGCTGGCCCAACTGGGGTAGGTAAAAACACAAAGGTTTTGTTTGATCCGCGACACTTACGAGTATATTATAAGTGCGAAAGTTTGGATGTTTAGATGCTTGGATGCAAAATTTCAGCCCGATCCGTTCAGTAGTTTTGGCGTGAAGAGGTTGCGGTGGAGAGGGGGCGGGAGGAGGAAGAGGAGGGAGGACTTTACGACAAAACTACTGATAAATGGATCGGGCTGAAATGTTTTGTACAGGTAATTTTAGGCCTAGAATATAACATAGGCTATTACTTTTTATCACATAAACCAGTTCCCATGGGATAGAAATAACCTTAAACAACGCGTGCGAAACCGTGGGCAGAAACTAGTATAGCAATAACTATTTGTCTTATCGTAACTTTGTCAGTCCACAATAGCACCTAATGGAACGAATGAAACTATAGATGGATTTTGTGAAAGAGGACATGGGTATAGATGCTGTGCTGACAGCACCTAGCGTGTGATAAGGTCTAGAAGAAGAAGAAGAAGCATAATTGTCATAGGAAAACTGCGTCAGCCAATACGAGCTAATTCAAACCTAAGCTTTCGGCCTGCAACCAGCTTATGAATCTTCATCTGTCTAAGATGTTTTTTATTGGTTTACGGCCACTGACTCATCAGTTATCATCACTTGAGTAAGTAAACCGAGACCGCGACTCGGCATACGTAGTGTAGGACGCCCTCCGACCAGGTGGGATGACGATTTGCGATGCGGCATGCTGAAGACAGGGCGCTATGGCGCTCATTAGGGGAGGCCTATGTCCAGCAGTGGACTGATATAGGCTGATGATGATGAGTTAGTAAATATGTAGCCTAAGATGGAGTACAATAGGAGAAAAATTAAAAGTAGATTGTTAAAAACATGCCACATTGATCAGTCTTAAAGTTGAAGGATCCGTTAAAAATTCTACATTACGGAAACGGCCGCGAAAAATATCTTGTTCATGTGAATTCATGTCCGCTCCGTGCGCATAGAAACTGGATGTCGGCTATAACAGGCAAATGCGTTATCGCATTATCAAGCTGTTATCGTATTTGTTAGCGGCGTAAACGATTGTTCGTAGAATTTGAAACTCTAATTCAATAGTCGCATGGATATTGAGCTGTCGCCATAGATTTAGGCAGTTATGTGTATGCGTAGAAAGTTTAAATTTACATGTGAGTCAGAGGCAATCTTTTTCGATTCCCATGAGAAAATAATGTAGATGCTTCAGACTAGTAAATATGTAAATTGTCCTTTAGATAAATGATTACAAATAGGTCTATTGCCTTTGAGACTTTCGTGACTTTCAAGCTACCTACTCTATTCAACGAAATTTTGATTTATTTAGCTACCTATAAATAAATCAATGTTAAAAGTAATATAATATTAAATATAAATTTAATTTTTATCTTCAGATCCATAAAGTGCCGTTTTCTTTAGAAACTTGACTTTTAATTTTTCTTTAATATAATTTTTTCTTTAATTCCCTCAATTCTTGAAAGATGAGCTATTATTTTGATGTTTTAAAGGCTAATGTGAACACAACGCACGTGGATGAGTTAGATGCAAGTCAATATTTATTTAAAACTAACTAAGCTTAACATTATTTTCCTGAAATACTATTGTCGGTGCGGAACTGGGCGACATCTGGCCAAGCATTAACATCATTGATGTAATCATCTATAGAGTACAGGCTTTTTTATTATGATTTCTGTTTACGTACTGTTTAAATTTACGAATAGGGAGCTCGGTCGCTTCAGATGGAACCTTGTTATATACGTGTACACAATTGCACATAAATTTAATGCAAATAGGACTCTACGTAATATTTAGAGTTTATTTCATCTATGGACAATTCTGTGTTAATACCATTGCCATAGCAAAGCGATTGGATGGCTGAATTCAGCCCCTGGACTTTACCCTAGCCTAGCTAGAGTACAAAGTTACGCAGCGTAATTTCCTAAATAAAACCAATAAGTAGGTACCTGAGGCACTCCTTAAACGCACCTAATCTGTTTGAAAGCTTTTTAATAATACGCACGAAAATAAGGTCAATCTGAATACGAGCCTAACCTATTTTATGTCCTGTCATAAAAATAACGATTTCATTAACCAAACATGAAACAAGCTGACCAACTGTAGGTACCTTTACTACTAGGATATCATCATCATCATAATTATCAGCCAGTATACGTCTCGAACATAGGACTCCCCCAAACGACGACGTTACGAATATCAGTCCTGAGCCGCCTCTTCCATCGACTCGAGTGGGAGGTCTTCCCACACTCCGTTTCGCATTGCTTTGGTCGCTACTCCAGCAGAACCGATAACCGTAGGGGAGTAAAGGTTCTCACCTTTACCCCGCAACGGTTATCGGTTCTGCGAACTATATGGCCTGCCCAAGGTATAAGACCTAAGGCAGGCCATATAGCTCGCAAATTCATACAGCTGTTTAGTCATAATTAGTGCTTAGTTGCCAAGCTCCTGCTGACCAGGATAGGTACCTATCCTGGTCAGCAAGAGCTTGGCATGTTCAGCATTGGGTGTATGAATGCTGATGAGTACCTACCTATTTACAGAGCCTCTTAATTATAGCTTTTGACCCGGGAATCACTGCAACCATCCTTTTCTGTCTCCCGCAAAGCAGTACCTACGGCTGATATGAGTTAGCGGGTACCATTGTAGGGCATATTAAGTGAGCCTACACACCAGGCATACACTTGTATTACTACAACTGTATCGCCATATTTGAACGTGACACATTTCATCATTTACTCAGAAAAATCATGTCAATACAATACACTATTGGTGTAATTGTCGATAATGGTTCGATGAGATAATTGCACCGAAAATAGTTAAAGAACAAAAGAACGCACATCCAATACGATTAACTTTCGATATGATCTTACTCTTTTTTTCTAGAAACAGGAGTGGCATAGCAGAACTTGACGACCGATGTTGCGCGGCGGGCGAAGGTCCACCTGCGACGCAGGAGGTTGCGGGATCGATTCCCGCACGGAACTAATATTTGTACGATCTGCAGATATTTGTTCAGGGTGCTCTGGTCGTTTTCTATCTCTATCTATCTTTGTATTTAATTATATTATATTATGTATATCAGGTATCTTTAAAGCCCTGCTTAGCTTGGGGCTAGATAATGCTGTGTGAATGGTCCAGCATTATTTATTTTATTTACTTATATATATGTATATAAGAAACCAACAAAGACTGATGATGCACTAGCCGAATTTCGGCCACGGCGGCCAGCCTCAACGAAGGCTAGCAATGTGCTCAGGGCTTATTATAGTGCCCAAGTGTGTGCGCGAACACAGGCGCACTCTCTTTTCCTAAAATCAAAGACCAAAATGGGTTATAGCAACCAAAAAATTAATAAGAGAGCAGCTTTCTTTGGTAAAAGCTGTTAAAACACTATTAGCTAATTTAGCGGCCGATTTGTAGATAAGATATTGTCTATATAATAATAGACGTTTAATTTCACAATATAAATAGAATAACCATTTAAAATTCCATACACGCGTAGGGTCGTAGTCAGTCGATAATCCCTATGACATTCTGTTCTAAGAACGTCTACAGGTCAAGAAAGGGCGTAGTGATTGCAACGCAAAAATCTGTAACTATTTGAGTTGAAAGCAATTAAGTTGGTATAAGATTAGGTACTTATTTTTATTGGTGGGAGGTTTTTTGAAGGTTAAAACATTTTGGGTTGGTTGAAGTGTATGCTTGGCTAGTTTCCTATTTTTTTTACTCCACACAACAAAAGACTTTGTCGCTGAGCGACCACTACGCCTAACTGGTACACCTTTACAATATTTTACTAATGAAAACTTAAATCTAATTACAGAAATAACTTATAGCTAGGTTGTAAATTTTTCGAGCTTCTTCAGAAAGTGGATTGGACAACATACTGTTACATTTACAAACGTCATATTATAATTTGGCCACTACAAGCTGTTTGTTTGCGTTTCGAATACATTCCATTAGGATAAGATGAACATCAATAGGCTACTTGACTACTACTGGGAAAAAATTCGAACGTATTGTCTGATAAAAATAATGCAAAATGTAATTAATATTTCTTCAAGGCCAGTCGTATTAGTAATAAAAACAAATTTTTAAAGTTTGAATAAAATAATAGCGCGCCAAAATGATAATCTCTGTCATGGCTCCGGTGACATGACTCGATGACGACACACCTTACACAACAAGAAGAACAACACGCACTTTAATCTGTGATACGTGTGAGGTCACCAGCGATGCAACCAAACCCAGAGCCTTTTCGGCCGCGTGATCATAAATAAAAAAATGTGTAATTTTGATTCAGTTTTTACCTGAAATAGGCATATTTTTTTTGTCACATACTAGGATGAAAACAATTTGCAACTTATTTTTAATGTAGTCAAATAGCCTATTCTACCTCAAATGTAACAATTTGGTGATGAGATTTTCTAAGTTAAGAATCTAAATTTGTTGAAGGGAATGTCCGGAGCGTTGGGTATCATAAAGAATACATTGAAGGTATTCTTGGTGTAAGTGTTGAACACTTCGCGTGCATTTTGATGGGCAGTGGGAATCTTACTGGGAGCCCGATTATTTCCTATATTTTTGTCTCCGTCAAATTCTGTCACCCCAACGGTTGGACCGAAATCAGCCCAACCTCTATTGCTTCAAGGGTGACGGTTGGGACATTTTCCATTTCTCAGAGTACCTTCCAACCGCTACCTTATCGCTAACAAGGAGCACGGCTAGAACAATTGACGAAAAATCCAATGTTGAAAGTGTGCACGAGTACATTCTTTCTAACTTCCACTCTTGTTACTATCCTGAAGGTGCTTTAGTATATGACTGTAGTTTGCAGAGTCTAAGGCCTGTATTATGAAAGCTTGCTCAGTCATAGATCTATGCTTGACTGACTACTTATAATTACTATATTTATACAACTGTTTATGTATGAAATGTAAGTGCTTATTTTGTAAGCCTACAGAAATAAAGTTATTGAATTTTGTTTTTTTTTTTGACGTAGTGATAGAAATGCGTCACTCAAGCATCGATTGATAGACATATATCTATGCTTGAGTGTCGGTTATGCCATAGAAAAGCGTCGCTCAAGCATTGATTGATGACTGAGCAAGCTTTCATGATACGGGTCCAGAAGTCTATTTGTAAGATTGGTGTGTTTTTCCTCTGTATTTACATCTGTAACACAAACAACTTAGTATTTTATACCTTATTTACACTGTAAAACTCACACTTGTCAGCTTATCTAGTTTATCTCACATTATTATGTAGTGGGATTTGCGTAACGTAAAACCCGTAGTAGTGGCTCCGGCGCTGTGAATATCGGGGTGGCAACCCCCCCCCCCCCAAGTTACGAGATTGAAAGAGAAATTGTTTAAAAGATTTTAAAGGCAATTTTATCGGTTCTGTGAACTAGATTTAGGCTCAATTTTTTAAAGAGGTGCGTAATAAATTAATATTATCACGACTTGGTTTTCATTCCAATCGATAAAGAGTTAGAAAGGTAGTTTTAAATTAAGCCCAAAATTAGAAATTTTAAAAGAAGAGAAGAGTACATAAATATAATTTACGTTTGCATAGTCCTAGACAGGAGATAGTGTTCTTTCGAGCTTCGTGGTTACATTGCAAATACCCCCCTGTGCGCGGCTCGAACCGTCCCTCGATAAGGGACGAAATGTTTTGGTTCTTTCAACATAAACTAGGTTTGTAGTCAACCCGCTTATATTCGTAAGCAAGGCACAGCACGGCATTAAAAAAATATTCGTCCAGAAATCAAATTTGCAACCCTAATATTGTTCAGACAAGCCGCTATTTGTACAAATCGAGTCAGGTGCCTAGGTAAATTATGCTGTAAGTAAAAAAATAATTAAAAATAACGACACAGTGGTGTTTCCCGACAATAGCCGAGTCCGGGGGAGATAGCTTGTTATATAAATTTCTCGAGGCTCCTGCGGGACGCGACGGGAGAAGGCGGAACAGGAGTGTGAGTATATTATACCCATTTTCTGGGTCGTCCTTCCTACAAATACGTTTTATACGGAAGCTAGTCTGACTCTACCCAACCGTTGGAATTTAAACCTTAAAGTTGCTTACTTATAGTCTGGTTTGATTTGTGGGATTTCGGTAACGGTAAATGGTACTTATTTGATTAGGGTGTCAGGCGTATCACCGCGAGTGTGAGGTGGCCCAAGGTTTTGGGTTTTGGATCAAATGGTGTTTCGATTTCGCAAACCGCAAGTAAAATTCCATATTTTTATTTTCAGGAAAATGGGGTGGCTTCAGGATTGTGATAGTTATCGGCGATATTAGAATTCATGTCGGGTCCCATAGAAGCTCCAACTGCAATATATCATCGCAAAGCGGTTAAGAACTGACAATGTGGTGCTTTCGGAAAACTGTGTGTGAGGCCTCTTTCATTTTGCAGTATGTCGCCGATTGCGTGCGCATGCGACCTGCGGAATTTGTATAATACAATACAATACAATACAAAACACTTTATTGTACACCAGAAAAAGAACATTACAAAAAGACATTACATATCACAAGTACAATGGGCGTATATTAATAATAATAAAAAAATATTTTCCAGAATAAAGATTACAACTACAAGGTTAGGGAGTATAACAGTATATTTTCACTTAGTAGGTACCTATGTAGAGTCAAAAACCTATAGGGGTCGAATAGATTGACTTCTTCCACTAACTAAGTTTTCACTTGTTTATACAAGATTTTTTTACAAGCCTTTTTTCAACAAATATTCACTTTTATGTTCAAAATTACCACAAAGTTCTAGACATTGTGTCTCAATTATTTCTAACGAATTGTGTGACTTTGTTTCTGCCTTCTTGCGCAAGCGCATTAAAAACTTGATGTCCCCAGTCAACATTCTTGGTTGTTAGCTCCGAACGTTTTGCAAACTGACTGCAAGCTTGTCAATGTGAGCAAAAAAACAGCGAAATGAACGTCCGATCGATCCTCGCTGACGGCACCCAGATTTTCCATTGGGAAATGAATTAGCCGAGAGCTGAAGCGGCGAATTTACATTTTTATTGACAAGCAATCTATTTTCCAAGCAGATGGCAATTGGTAAGGAATCTTTTATGGACGGCACGCTTTATGTAAGCACGTACTGTAGGCTGATATTGGTCCTTGCTTGCCTTTTGTTCTTCAACTAAAAACCCCCTACATAGTATCTTGGACTTCAGTTTTATTAATTAAAAAATGCTTCTTCTGTGCCTTCCCATAGGCGTCCCGATAGCTTTATCCTGAATTGTCTATCTAGAAATATTTTAAATCGTTCAGTTCATTGGTTTAGCTAAGCCTTAATAGTACCTACATATATTAAACACCTAGTAAGTAAAGCAGTGTCTTACGTCACGGGCTTCGTTGAATCCCAAGTGCTACTCAGGATTCGAGAAAAACTCACGAGCGAAGCGAGGGAGTAACTACAATTCTGAGTGCGAGAAGGATTTATTTACGCTCAAGACGAAGACAGCTTTATTATTCACGGTAGAATACTCTACTTTTCACACTTTTTGTGTAAATAGTAAAAGATTAGAAACGGGTTTTGTGGCATTTGTTTTTTATTTCTAATTTAGAAAAAATCTCTTTCTACGGATTTCTATGGTTTTTTTTTAACAAGGCAGTTATGAATTTGAATTTCGAACCTCAGAATATGCATGGCAATGTTGACCAAGGATAATCGAACTAAGAGTTCTCACTTGATTTGTTTTAATTTAGTTACCATAAAATACCTTTTTCACTTCTCTTGCTCAAAAAGTGTGTCAATATAGGTAGGTAGCTTAGCTTAGCGGGCGGAAAATTCGTTCTTAAGGTCTAGGTTGTAAAGTAATTATTCTTTTTAATTTTTGTTTGAAATCATTTGCCAGTACGCTCGGGAGTATAAACAACCTCGTATATAATGGGGTGTTTTGGTCCCTAGTAAAACAAACTACTATTTCGGCTAACAGGGCTGTAATCACTTGCTTTCGGTTAGAGACACATGACATACAAAGTCGTTTTATGAGCATACAATATGAAAAATATCTATGGCATCTAACAACGTCTCTAGAACCTTCTTAAATACTCAATGGTCTCCAAAGAGCGCAGGCTCATCTACAAATTGTGCCGAAAACGCGAAGTAATTATTTAAACCGTCATATAAATTATTGCTCAACTTTTCACGCCGCTCTGGCTTCTCTGTGTGCGATCTCAAAGCAGAGTTATAGAAAGCGAGCTATAGCAACCAAAGGCATCATACACATTCCAACGCGCATGCATTTTTTACCGACCTCAGGAGGACGTTCTATATTTGGCTGTAGATATTTTTTATGTTCGCTGCTCTCACTCCTCCTTCAAATACGGACCGATTTTAAAAATTATTTCGCTATTGTATAGGAACAGACAACTATATAATTAACTGTTTATAACTCCGCACTGAACCTTCATTTTTAACTTAAATCCATTTGATAAACAGTTGCGAAAAATCAGCGTTGGAGTTATCAGTCCCACCCCTATGGCTTACCTCTAACATTATCATAATCAGCGTTGGAGTATCAGTCCCTCCCCTATGGCTTACCTCTAACATTATCATAATCAGCGTTGGAGTATCAGTACCATCCCTATAGGTTACCTCTAACATTATCATAATCAGCGTTGGAGTATCAGTCCCACCCCTATGGGTTACCTCTAATATTATCATAATCAGCGTTGGAGTATCAGTACCATCCCTATAGGTTACCTCTAACATTATCATAATCAGCGTTGGAGTATCAGTCCCATCCCTATGGCTTACCTCTAACATTATCATAATCAGCGTTGGAGTATCAGTCCCACCCCTATGGCTTACCTCTAACATTATCATAATCAGCGTTGGAGTATCAGTCCCATCCCTATGGGTTACCTCTAACATTATCATAATCAGCGTTGGAGTATCAGTCCCACCCCTATGGCTTACCTCTAACATTATCATAATCAGCGTTGGAGTATCAGTCCCATCCCTATGGGTTACCTCTAATATTATCATAATCAGCGTTGGAGTATCAGTCCCATCCCTATGGCTTACCTCTAACATTATCATAATCAGCGTTGGAGTATCAGTCCCACCCCTATGGCTTACCTCTAACATTATCATAATCAGCGTTGGAGTATCAGTACCATCCCTATGGGTTACCTCTAATATTATCATAATCAGCGTTGGAGTATCAGTCCCATCCCTATGGGTTACCTCTAATATTATCATAATCAGCGTTGGAGTATCAGTCCCATCCCTATGGGTTACCTCTAACATTATTATAATCAGCGTTGGAGTATCAGTACCATCGGGTTACCTCTAATATCAGGTATACACAAAATTGATGTACCTACAAAACAATAAAAGAAGGGTTTTATAAGTTTGAGGATCAGACTCTGACATCGTACGTAGCTCTCAATCGGATATCCGATTCAGATAATGTTTTTTTTTTAAGTTGACTTGACTTGACGACAGATTTCGACGACCTCTGTGGCGCGGTGGGCGAAGGTCCGCCTGCGACGCAAGAGGTTGCGGGTTCGATTCCCGCCTTGGAACAAATATTTGTACGATCTGCAGGTATTTGTTCCGGGTGCTCTGGTCGTTTTCTATGTATAATAAAAAATATCTATCTATGTAATGTATTGTATTATCTATATCAGTTATCTAGTACCCATAACACAAGCTCTGCTTAGCTTGGGGCTAGATAATGCTGTGTGAATTGTCCAGCATTATTTATTTATTTTATTTATTTATTTAAAAATAATGTTAACTATCGTTACGTTAACGTCGAAGATTTTCGCATTTTTGCAAAATCTGTTTGTATAACTGTATGACACGAACATTGTTTTTTCTAGATCCTCCTGATTCTTACTCTGTTTTCACAAGCACAGTCAGTTTATCAGTGTGTGTGTAGTATCTCACTGTGGACTGAAAATGGTTCTATCATTTCATTTCTCCATCCTTTTTCAGCATTGTGTAACTTCTGTAGCAGTATGTAGGGTTACAGATGATTTATCTGAAAAGTGATTGTACAGTAAATCTTTTGTTGTTGTAAATACAAGCTTTTGTGGAATAGTTTCTTTATTTGATGTAGTTGAATTATTATTTATTATGAAATTGTTATTTTCTTATGCTTTAAACAAGTTATTTTTGCAACAGCGTGGGTCGAACTATCTTGATTGGTTTTATGAGGGCAAGATATTGATATCTTTGTCTGGAAATCCAATGGTTAGATGATGGTCTGTCCATTCTATAAATGATCTACCAAGCAATTATGCCTGGTATTATGCTTAATCAACTTTTATTACGTTTTCACACGTAATTTTTTACCTTCCTCAACAAAATAATACACCATAATAGGGCAAATAAATCCTGAACAAAGAAACAAACCAACTCAAGTTCATCTGAAATTTTCCCATAGACTGTGCCCGCCAAGTATCAGCCTGAAACATATTTAGCTTTGTTCCCTTCTACGGTTAATCTGTCTCGTTTCCTCCTGTGTCAAGTGCAGATAGACTTTTTGGGGCAACGGGTGGGGGGAGGTCCCCCTGATGATGAAATATAGTACACGTGGTCTGATTTTGAATGACAACGTTCTGAGTACCGAAGACGTTGAGAAGATCTTGTAGCGGTGATCGCTTTTAATGTACATATTTATTTTATGGTGCTTTTTAGTGTTTGAGTTTATTTTTGAAGTTGAAGGGTGTTTTAGTAGGTTCTTGAGTGGTGGGGGCATTTTTAATACCATTTGAATGTTCAAAATGGATTCTGAATTCCTAAAGTCGTATGCTTTATAAGAAAATGATTTTTATCTTCATGAAGTTTATTTTCTTTCGAAAGCACCTGTCCTAATTGAGTCTTTGAAAGAACTCTAATTTAAAGTTTTTCGTAATAAATGTATCACATAAACTACCTCAGTAATCAGTATTTTCTAAATTTATCAGCATCACGAAGATGACCGTATTTAAAAAAAATCTCCTTTAGATATGAATAGATAGTTACAGTTGACAAATCTATTCATTTTAGTGTCATAGTAACAGGTAAATAAACATAACAGGGCATGGATGAAGCCCAAAGGTCGCCCGCCCGCGCCCTTGGCCGGCTTGTTTATTAATTCGTGCCCGATACCCGCCCGACCCGCCGCCCGCCCTAACCCTAATGGGCGGGAAACAACACAGCTTTTAAATTTCGCCCTTTCCCAAAATTTAATCAAGTGTTTTTTGCTGTACGGCTTGCGAAAATTAGCTTTATTCATTTAAATGTTCGCACAGATATCATCGGCGTACGGTACCACAGAAAACTTTAATCTTCCGTAAGTGTATCGAGACCCTCCTATTTATTCTCGCCTCTTATTTTCACCTTGCGATCAGTGAATAAGAGAGTAGCTAGCGGTACAACGGAAACTGAACCTCATTGTTGACAGGTTTCGGTTTACATTAGTGTGGGGGAATCTGTCGACAGACCAGTTGCCGTACAAGTCAGGTGATTAATTCTTCCCTGAGAGGAGATTTATTGGTTCCACCGCCACCGTACGCAAAACTGCGGGTAGGTAAAAAATCTCTATCGAAAATTGAATAGAAAAGCCATTTAGGAAAGTATTCTGTTGATGCCGTTCACTTTCACGGCTATTTTCATTATATTTGAGGAGTTAAGATAGGAGGTGGTAGGTGGGCTTTTACGAGGAAAGAAATAATCCAGGATTGTTAGGACGGGAGCTTATTTTACTACCAATGAAGTTTACCACTAAATATAAGGTTTCTGGCTGACTTGGATTTATTGTCAGTATCTTCCTAAATAGAAATCAATAGGTAGGTATATTAACTATTATCATCATCATCAGCCTATATTAATCCACTGCTGGACATCGGCCTCCCCTAATGAGCGCCATAGCGCCCTGTCTTCAGCTTGCCGCATCCAGCATCTGCCAGCAGTCTTTCGCAAATCGTCATCCCTCCTGGTCGGAGGGCGTCCTACACTACTTTTGCCGAGTCGCGGTCTCCACTCAAGAACACGTTTACCCCAGCGGCTGTCGGTTCTTCTCGAGATATGGCCGGCCCACTGCCACTTCAGCTTGCTAATCTTTTGAGTTATGTCGATAACCTTGATTCTCTGTCGGATGTATTCGTTGCGAATCCTATCTTTCAGAGAAAGTAGTTCAGTATTAACTAGGTAATTTCAAATTAATAATCAAGGATAATAATGAATCAAGGATAACCTTATAAGATAAAAACAAATAACAACATATTCTCATTCTTGCAAGGCTTCTAAAATAGAGCTTAAGTCCCTTAATTGTTTTCATGTAAATATCTATGAAAACCCAAGAGCAATCGTGTCAAATAAAAAAGGTTGCATTAACTTCCTGAAAACAAAAACCATTAAACCGTTTTATGAGGAACAGCTAAAAACAAAACATGCTTGAACAGGCGACGGTTGATTATCACGGAAAAAATCGTTCCGCAGAACCTCGACCCGAGGCAGGGTCGCACTTCAGTGCACGTACTTTTATAACAAACTAGCTTCTACCTTCGACTTGGCATGCGTAGGTATTATTGGCATAATAAAAAGCCTTTTAAGCTGTAAGTTAATAAATTAAATAAAGACGGTTTGTAAGGCTGTTCGAAACATACGCTTAATTTCATCTTGAGCGTACTACAGTGGTTTGGAGATCCTAGGTAACAAAATAAAGTTCACATTTCACAAACTTTTGGCTTTATAATATTAGTAGAACTAATCCCTGCCCGCGGGTTTGCTGACCCTGAACCCTGAGTTCAATTTGACGTATCACGTATCTACAATATTATTACTTATGAGGCGTTTTATCTTTGTATGGAATTTTGCGTAGTACCGTGTTAGTACGATAGAGGGGCGCTGCTGTGCCAAACCGCAAGAAAAATTAGATGAAATTTCTTGCGGTTTGGCACAGCAGCGCCTCTATCGTACCAACACGGCACTACTCAAATCCCATACAAAAATAAGACGCCTCATAAGCAAACAAACTAACAAACATTACATAACTTATCATATTAGTGTAGAGATAAAAGATTTCCTTATTTACCAAAATATGTCAATGGCCTTGCCATTAGGTCGACATTAACTAGTTGGAAGGAACATGTTCCATTCAGCTCGTTAGACAACATTTTATTTGTATTATATTCAGTTTGAAGTACAATATTTTTACAATAATAACATCAAAAAACTACAGGGAAGAGAAACGGAGCTATTAGCTATTAGCGAGTCAGTCCTGCGATACTACAAAGTCTTATTATACAGAGAAAATATTTATATCTTTATCATATTTATATTACAGACTAGTTTTTTAGATGTACGCGAGCTGCAAGCAGCTCGCGAGCGTTGTATAGATTGTTCACTTTTTAATGTCCTTCTTCAACTATGTTGCCCCGTTGACACAGAGCCCTAGCAACGGCCCTGTGCCAACATTCCCGTAATATGTTTGGGGATGGTGCCGCCCTCTGTTGGTTTTTATTTTCGATTCTCCTGCCACCCCGCGCGGACATACGTGCCGTGGCTTAGGCTTAGGTGCGTCAGGGTCGGCAAAGACCAAAAGGTGTTCAGAAAGGACATAGTACACGACTTATTTTATAGCACATTACAACTGACTCCAAGTAGAAATCACTCTTTTAGTTGTGACTGCGTAGGGTAAACCCAGGATAGATGCCTCGTTTTCGAAAAAAAAGTTACTTCTCAAAGTCACAACATAAAACTAAAAAGATAATTAAGGAGCGTTTGCATCACAGATCTTTTCTCCTGCATAGGTCAACGTGTAGAACAGACGCGTCTCACTCGTACGTGCAATCATATCCGCGGAAATCGCGACGAATGCTTCAAATTTTTATACATGTAGCTTGTAGTAGCCAGCCTCTGGAATCAAACATAGGTCAGTTTTTATCCTATAAAACAGTTCTTTTGGGATAGAAATAACCTTTAAACGTTTCCAAAGACACAACACGTGCGAAGCGGCGGGTAAAAACTAGTGGCTTAAAAGAACATACAACATAAAGAATTCAACATTTTGTTCAAATTCAACATTTTGTTAAAAACTCTAGCACCGCACACGGGCCAGCGGATAGGTAGGTATTCTCAATCAGTCTGTCCTATCCACTCTAACTAATCTTTGCCTTCTGAATGAGGAAGTAGCATCTCTTTGTTCCCGCGTTGCGAGGGAACAATGCGTGCACAATATCCGATGTGTTTACTTTACGTGCCGTTATAGTGTAGCCATATCAGTTTTAACTCTTTTAAAATAATCGTGGCAAGGGACAGCGACAATACGGATTAACTACTTATACATTCTGATACAGTCGCCTAAGATGACAGATTGACTGTTTGTCAAACAAAGCGAGGTTGCGGGATGTATGTCCTTCAGAGGCCGAATTCTACTAACCCATAGCTATACTATGACAATGGTAACGTCGGAGAATCGTCCATAGATGAAATAAACTCTAGACAGCGCGTGTGGTGGTATTTGCACGAAGAAATTAGTATAACGGATAGCAACTGTCGGAGCTAACGAAAATGCTAAAACAACCTAATGCACTTGCGCCGCGTACTGTAAACTAAACTGTGTCACTACATGTGTAAACATTTTAATATAACATTTAATTATTGTAATAGTACTCCATTGCAATGTTAACATGGCTTCAAACTCAGCAAAAAAAAACTTAAAACAAACTTCCCGAAACTTCAAACAAAAATTCTCTTGTAAAGTGAAAGAGCTACGTAACGATTTTGAATGGCAATCGCAACCTTCAATTCCGTGAACTATTGCGCAAGTTTATTGTTACATACGGCTGATCACTTGTTATGTTATGTACAGTCAACATAACTAGTACAATACAATACAATACAAAAATGCTTTATTGTACACCATAAAATAACATTACAAAGAGACATCACATAAGATAAGTACAATGGGCGGCCTTATCGCTAAGAAGCGATCTCTTCCAGGCAACCTTTGGATGGAAAGAATTGTGAATTTAAGAAAGGAAGCTCAGCCCTAGTCAACACCATCATCATCATCAGCCTATGTTAGTCACAGGCCTCCCCTATGAGCACCAAAACGCTCTGTCTTCAGTTTGACGTACCCAGCATCTGCCTGTAGTCTTTCGCTGGTCGTCATCCCACATGGCCACAGGGCGTCCTACACTTCGTTTGCCAAGTTGTGATCTCCACTCAAGAACACGTTTACCCCATAGGTTGTTGGTTCTTTGCTAGATATGGCCGGCCCAGTGCCACTTCAGCTTGTTAATTCTTAGAACTAGGTATGTCGATAACTTACTTCTCTGTCGGATTTATTCGTTACGAATCCTAGTCCTCGAGCAGTCAACACCAATAAGTAGCAAATTCAGTTGAGGGTATTAACCCTAGAACTCAATCAAAATCAAAAAGCAATCGGTTCTCTTAGTTATGGAAAAGGTATTGACTTTTCCATAACATAAAGAACTGATTGCTAGTGCCTCTTAGCAATCAGTTCTTTTAGCACGATTATGCTGAATGTACACCTTTTCACGTAAAACGCGCAAAAAGAGCAGAAGAAGATGGTGGTAACTTAAGTTAAAACGAATTATGGCGACTTTTGACTAGGCGCGATTGAGTGCACGAGGTTTCTAATACATCGCGTCAAATCATACAAATCGTCAGAATTTGTTATTTATTCGTTCAGATAACTCTTCAGAAAATATTGACGGTAAAATTATAAAGACAATGGAAGTGTTCTTGCTTTAAATCTTCATGGTATTAAAAGTATAAGTAAAAGTATTTTGTAAAAAAATCTCTGAGTCCTTGGAGTTTAGAGATTAGTTGCTAGACTAGATTACAGTTAACAAGAACAGCCTAGTTAGCATAATTCTTTTACTACATTAAATTAACAAATAATAAATCAATAAATAATTCAGAACAATCCACACAGCATCATTTACCCTCAAGCTAAGCAGAGCTTATGTTGTGGGTACTAGATGACTGATATACTTAATACAATACATTACGTAGATAGATAGATTTTTTACTATCTATAGAAAATACCCAGAACACCCTGAATTAATATTTTCAGATCGTACAAAACATTTGTTCCAAGGCGGGATACGAACCCGCAACCTCCTGCGTCGGAGGCGGATCTTCGCGCACCGTGTCACATATGTATGTCTACATTGCCTTAAAGGTGGAAACGTACTGCGCGACAACGGAACTGCGCGGCGCCGCGGCACTTTATGTCAAACTAGCAACGCCTCGCGGTTTCACCCGCGTAGTTCCCGTTCCCGTGGGAATTCCGTGATAAAAAGTAGCCTATGTCCTATTCCAGACTATAATCTATCTCTGTGCCAAATTTCATTCAGATCCGTTCAGCCGTTCTGGCGTGATAAAGGAACAAACATCCATCCATCTATCTATCCATCCATCCATCCATCTAAACTTTCACGTTAATAATATTAGTGAGATTAGAACAAAATCACCGAATAAGCCGCGCGGCCTCTTTCGTCATTTGTTCTAATTTGACGGGCAGTGCCGCGGCCGCGCAGTTCCGTTGACGCGTAGTGCGCTTACACCTTAAAACTAACATTGCAAATCTATTAATTTTCACGCAGACTGTACTATGTTATCTTAGAGAAAAGTAGTTCTATAGCCAGTCGAATACATAACTATGACAATGGTTTCATCATAATAATAATTGGCAAGAAAGTAGAAGGATAGGTGAACTAACATTATATTATTATGTGACGTATGAAGGTGCATTATGTAAATAGCAAATAACCGTTTTCCAGTCTTTTGAGTAGGTGTGTATTGGGAAATTGTACAAATTGTGTTGTCTGGTCTGGTAGGTTTATATTTTATTTTATTTCATCCCTCGAGTTTATTTACTATATACAATTAACCTAATTGACCTTTTCGAGTTCAATCTATCTACAATAGTGAAAAAATCAGCAAAATCGGTTAACCATAGACGGAGATACCAAGTAACTTACATACATAAAAAACAATCATCCGAATTGAGAACCTCCTCCTTCTTTTGAAGTCGGTTAAAAATACTTCCTACTTTTTCCTAATAAAACCAAACAATATTGCAAGCTAGAGGTACAGTTGCTGCCATAAATCTATTTTGGGTACTTCAGACCGTGATGTGAATACAAATCCAAGATAAAGCGAAGCGCAGTTCAAGCATGGTACGAATATGATAAACTCAATGTCACAGATACCCTTGAAATGAACCATTACTTAAGTTTAATTAGTGACTGCAGATTTTAAGAACAAAGAGATCTATTTCTGGTTTGTTCTTAAGAGTATCGAATACTTATCGTGACTTGAGTTGTTGATATTGGCTATTTGTCTGTTTTTTTTGTTCTAACATCATTTTTATGAGCTATATGCAAGCAAAACAGATACAAGGTAATAAACCATCTGCCGTGGATGTAAAAGCAATTATTGACGATGATGATGAATTGATGATGCAAGGAAAAACTGTGCCCAATGATTCGTGTATGCAAAGATACGTCTATTGCGTCGCTCGTTTCTTTCCAAACTTGGCTGTCGCACTTTAGCGCGTCTCCATGTATCTGGAATTCAAATGTTTCAGACAAAGAAAGACCTATACCCAGTGGTAATCTTTTTAGCCTGCGTTGGCGGCGGCATTTGAAATATATGCGTGAGTGTACCTGCGCAAACTACCCACTTACGTTGCCCGTCACCGGACAACTTGTTTGGCGCGTACTGTACCACATGAGAGGCATTGCGTCACCAGCAATATCAGTCCGTTAGGGTTAAGGTTGTCACAGATCAGAGGCGCACAGCTACCAGCCAGCATAAAAATGTGCATTCAAATATTGGCTTTAAATCGTTGTCTTTAGATATATTTTAGACAAAATGGCTTCCCACAAGCTTTAAGCAAGTGGTCTGCGAGCTGTATGTCATATGATGTCGTCACTAAAAAACGAACTTGAATTCGTCACTAAAAAACGAACTTGAATTCGTAACTAATTGTTACGAATTCAATCCCATATGTGAATGCACATATTTGTGCTGCACTGAAGCGACTGAAGTGTCAGTTTTGCGACAAGCTTTATTGCTAGAAAAACTCAAAGTAAAGGTCAAGTTAGGTCGAAGGGAAATATTAAATATAGGATCGCATGACTAAACTCAATGACGTCAAATGCAAACTTTAGTTCCGGTTAGAAGCCAAAAGTCTCTGTCATAATTTTATCGTCAGACAAACATACTGCACCATTGTGTAAGTTTTGCTACTGTTTAAATTTTAGGGTTAGTGGGGCAATTATGTCAGGCAGTGGATGAACTTATCAGCTTGAAGTTGCTTTAATTAATCTTCACAGCATGAGGCAGTGGATCTTATTTTAATTTCTATGGACCATTATTGACGTCTGAAATAAAGATTTAATTCTTCTTAAAAATTCTACTTATTTCGTAGATCCATCGTGATTTGGAATCAAAGATATCAACGTCATTTAAGACAATTAAATCATCTCTCTCAGAAGGTACGAAACCTAAAAAATTATCTTGATCATCTAATAATAATAATAAAAATGATAATAAAATTTATTGAAAGAAACTCACGTAAAAAGACAAGACATAAGTGCACTAAAAAAAAATATAGTAAACTATAACATTTTCCCTGAACTAGGTAATCCTGTGTTTCATCAACTCACACTTATCCTGGATTGGACAGAGGTCTTCCCTAATAAGCACCATAGCGACCTGTCTTAAAGCTTGCCGCATTTAGCAGCTGTCTGCAGTCTATCACAGGTCGTCATTCCACTTGGCCGTCTTACTCTCCGTGTGCCGAGCCGCGTTCTCCACTAAAGAACTAGTTTATCCCAGCGGTTGCTGGTTCTGCGGGTAGTGAGGCCCACTGCCACTTCAGCTTGCTTATTCATAGAGCTATGTCGATAACTTCAGCTCGTTAGAAGTCTTTACTTAAAAACTAGAGAATCTCCAATTCTCAGTCCTCACTCCTCAAATGATCTTCTGAAACAAAGCAAAAAAAAAACTGAATGTATCACAGTAATCTACAATCACTTCGCACGCAACAGTGAATATAAAATATTTACACAGATCGATCACGGCTCAGATGACGGCAAAATATGGCATTGTTACACTAGGCGTACCTTTTCTCACGTACCCAGCCTTTCACTTAAACTATTACCAAACGTCTTACAAACTTATGCTATGCCGGTGCTGAACCGCTGTCTTTACGACTTTCAATCTTATCTCCCTGATTTAGAAATTAAGTTTGGTTGGTATTTTCGCTTTGATTAGCATGTGAAATAGAGGAATTATTGTTGTTGTCCATGCGTGGAAGTCATTTGTATGTATGTAGATTAGAGGTCATCATACCGTTCTATAGAGAGTCTCCTACGTTTTGTTAGGTTGACACATGAATATTGTTGCACTACTTTTGGATTGTAAAAGCTGGTGGCGAGGAGAAAGCATTATTATTGAATTTGCGATGTCTGTAAAAAGTAGCTAATGGATCCACTGTTTTTATGGACAAACATTTCTTAGGCAATGCTCATTACCATTGTCTAAGAAATTTTTGACATGACACCGGCGTATTTTGTAGAGATCTTTTAACCTACCCAAGAATTGTCTTGTAATGTCTAACCCCTTTACTCGTAATAGTCTGCTAATTTAACACAATGCAATTTCTCACTCTGTCTTTTGTAAATAATTCGGAAGTGTTTTTTTTGGAAGATATTTTTTCAAATCTCTTCCTCATCATAATAGATTCCCAAACTGAATAAACTTTTTTCACATTGAGTGATCCAAAAGTGCAAGAATTAAGGCGATTACCTGGAAACAGTCAACTA
Organism: Eupithecia exiguata; assembly: GCA_947086465.1. Lineage (NCBI taxonomy): Eukaryota > Metazoa > Arthropoda > Insecta > Lepidoptera > Geometridae > Eupithecia > Eupithecia exiguata. The sequence continues at coordinate 8,857,595 of OX352233.1, forward strand.
ATGGTAAGCCCCCGTCACTTCCTACATCATTTATACCTTATTACGGTGGATTGTGATTAAATTTCGAGGTGTTATTATTATTATTAAATTTCGAGGATAGGTTTCATTAGGCTTTTCCATTATTGTTTCGTTCTTATTGCTCCAGTGAAGAATTTTGATCGTCTAATCATTGTATTTATCAGGTATCATACAGGTTTTAAATCTTCACACTGGTTTATTAAAGAAACATTCATAGTTCGGTTCCATTCCCGCTTAGAGACAAATGTTCGTACGATCTGCAAATATCTGTTCCGGGTGTTCTGTGTATGTATAATAAAAAAAATATCTAGCCATCTATCTAATATATCCAATTCAGCATGTATATCATTCATCTGCCCCATAACACAAGCTCGGCTTAGCTTGGGTCTAGATGATGCTGTGTAAATTGTCCAGCATTATATTATCATTATTCTAATATTTACTGATTGAAAAGTTTTATACTTTTTATGCCCTGTAAAGCACCTCGATACGCCTCGTTTGCTATAATTAGATCAAAGAGAAACCTGCTCTCGGCAATACTGCAATCTTCTGTGGCCATAGGACGTTAACAAATGGTCGTTTTTATTCTGCGCCCGCGCACCGGATACGCAGTGGTTCCTGTGAGAATGTCGAACTCGATTTTTTTAACCACCAAAAAGCGGATGTCCTTCGTCCGACCGGTTTATGAAAGGTGTTGAACATATGTCTGCATTGTTTAAATTGATTATTTCTAATGCTTAGTTTTATATTATGTAGATTACGTAGAATAAAATTTCTAGAACTGGAACTCCATTTAAAAGCTTTTGATGTCTGTTGCTGATACTGATGCTGGAATATTTTGTGTCCTATCTCACATCTCTCTCAGAGATTGTTGTCTATCACTCTTCTCTTGGGGACGATGGGGGCGCTGTAGATTGTTTGCAACAGTCTGCAGTTAGCTCAATTGTTTCAATTATAAATACTAGTTCTAATTTGTTTTTTATTCATCATCATCATATCAGCCTATACGTTCACTGTTGGTTATAACATACGACGCCACAAAGAGCGGTCCTGAACCGCCTTCATTCATCAACTCTTTGCGACCTCTACGATGTTGTCGGTCCATCAAGTTGATGGTCTCCCAACACTCCATTTTGCGTTGCATGGCGGCCGCCACTCGAGAAACTTTACTCCCCAGCGGTTATCAGTTCTGCAAGCTATATGATCTGCCCACTGCTTCTGCTTACTGATTCTGAGAGCTATGTCGTAGAGAAATCTCGAGCATAGCTCTCTTCATAGCCCGCTGAGTGACTCTAATTTTATGAACGAGACCTATAGTTACCGACCACGTCTTGAATCCGTAGGTCATCACTGGTAACACACATTGACTTTCGTCTTGATGCTCTTCGGTGTCTTTGATGAGAAGATATTGCGAAGCTTCCTGAATACTGCCCATCCGAGTTGGACCATTTGTACTAGGTAGACATAGTGAACAACAACTTCGATAACATCGTTTCCAACGTGGACTGGTATTACCCATATTCATTTTATGACCAAACTGTCCGAAAACGGTATTGATGTCTCTGAGCATCTTGTTGAGGTCTTCCAGCAATTTTACGGCAAACTGAAGGTGAGTCTCGTCTCGGTGAGTGTTGTCAAACCTTCAAGAAAGAGAGAGAGTATGATTATATTTTTCTCGTAAAACTTAAAAAAATGTGTAAATGCTAAGGAATTTGAAGTCGGCTTTTAGTTTTTTTAAACATTCAGCATCAGCGGAGTACGGCGAAAATACGCAAATCTTGACCGAGGGTACCTATTCGAGCCGTTTGGGGTGGAAACTCTAGGTCCTTGGATTCCTGGGGCACACGCTATATACAAAAATCATATAAAACTCCTAATAGAGTTCACAGGTGATCGGAATGCTGACTTTTATTTCGGTCAATGAATTAGCATTGCCATTCAACAACATGGCATTCAGTCTTCTGGTGACGGCTTTGATATTTAGAAAATAGATAAAAGTGTAAATATTAGTTGTTTTTTTTTATCCTGTTGTTGTAATTTTGTTGTTTACATGGAATATACAAAATCTAATTATTCTACCTATTAACCTGTTTCAGCTCAGTAGTTCATAGTCTTACCTAGTCACCCACATACCGATATAAGGGCAGCTCTTGCACTCAGCTCATAATACAACTTATTCCGAAGCACCTGTCGGATCACCTGCCGATTCGCTTAACGCGTGTGACTCCTCATTTGCCAAGTCAATAGTATTGTCGGGCCTTTGGGGTGTTAATTTGTCTGTTTGCTAGAAGCAGTTGTCAAATACTCCTATTTACGGAAGTGACTCTTATAGCCGGTTGTTCGTACGTTGATTGGCTAATTAAATGCTCAGAATTTTCAGAATTTTTCAAATCGCTCCCGTATTATCCTTGATGAACATAGGTGATAGAATCTACATGCAAAGTCAGGGCGGACCGTAGAATGAAATTTGGTGGCTTGTATACTGAACAGAGTCTGTCTTTAACGTATTGGTAGAGTCTTATTTGTTTACTGCATATGCTTATTGATTTGAATTTGTTAATTTACCTAACAAAATGGTAATTTACGGCTTAAGTCGACTGAACCACTTATAAGAGTTCTATAAAAAGGACATTTATAATAAATTATAAACATATTAATTATAGCGATGTGCGTGTAGCAGTGTCACTTGGCAGGTTTTATACCTATTTGTTCATCGCGTGGATTATCATTATCACTTACCCGCGGCGCGCATTTATGAATAATAATTCAGTTATTAATAAGTATATAAAGATAAGATAAACACAATTATATCAAGTTAATTGGCATTAAGTTATTGGGGACGATGTTAGGGAATGTTTTCTGTTGAAGTAAGTATTTTTGTTGTGTGTACTGCAGTAAAAATTAAGTCAAACGATCGGGTTAGTTAATCAGCCCTTGATAATAAATTGATCCCTCAGATCAATTAACTTCTACTGCTCCCCTAGCACGAGGATTGTTGTCTTGGGTGGAATAGACAATATTGACATTGATTCGCCATACATTGCGTAAATTATTAAAGTTGAAGGAATTAATTTCAAATATTTTACGCATTCGATGACGAAGTGACGTCATTTTTCTCTATTCTACCCTAGATAACAATCCCCGTGCTAGGGGTGGCTGATATAAAACCGTCCATATCTCGTAGATTTCTGTATTTATATGATGGAGAATAACTATTCTCTCTCATATGAATACATATTTATAATATAAAATAAAATAAATAAATAATTAATTACATACATAATTTCGTGAGCGTAACTTTGATTTTCTAACTGGAAAATCAAGTTCAAAAAAGTGGAAAAAAAAATCGGCATGTTAGAGCAAATGATCTCGGTGAAACAATATTATCATTTACCTTTATTTATAATAACTGACTGCAAACCTACTTCGAAACTCCAGAGTTAAGTGGATTGGTGAAAAGGTGGGTGCACATGGCCGGTAGACAAAAGGTGTTCCGACACGTGCTGCAGCAGATGTCGTTGTAACCACCGGTCGTCAAATCGATAGTGCGCGCTTGACCTTAATATTATACGGTTGTATTTTTATTGTAGCTTAGTTTGACGTGTGAGTTACGATTGATGCTGTTGACGGCACATCTTGTGCTTTTATCTCAGCCGTAGAACCCTTTTCGCAAAAGCTCGACCATGAAGTCCCTCGAACACCAAAAGAGGTTCTTAAGGTGGGGGCGAACTTCTCAGCTCCCATACAAACGTACTTTCCGATTCATTTGTAAATTATATCGTTTATTGCAATGAAATTATGCACTCATAATCGGAAATTAAATTATGCACTCATAAATAAGAAATACCTATGTTTGTATCATTTTAACATCAATTACGCTACCGTCAGCTTTAATACGTAACGATCGTGTTCATCCAAAGGTTGCCTTGAAGAAATCGCTGTTAGAAATGAGGCCTCCGATTGTGCCATAAGATATAGTTAGCATTAAGTTTTTGCGCATCAGCATTGCCATACAGCGGGGCAATGCAGCCAGCGTCTTGGGCAAGCTTCTGACTGGTATTGATATGGATCAGTTGAGCTACCTGTAGATTGTTTGCAACAGACAGCAGTTAACTCAATTGTTTCAACTCTAAATACTAGTTTTAGGTTAATTCTATTATTTAATTGTAATTGTTTTAGTTTTTTCTATATTGACGATGCAATAAAGTTATAATCTATATATGTATCTAAAATGTATGTTATATATATAAAATGTATCTTATGATGAACGAGTATATTTGTACGAACATTTTTGTTCTACGTGGTGGCTGTGTGTATCTGATTCGCGACAATCTTTAGATACATTAACAGCCGGTTTTTCAAACACTTCTTATTTTTGACTATAGAACTTAACTTTAAACTTTTTCGGTTCGGAAGAATTCACTTCGATAGATGTGCGTTTAGCTATAAAAGAAGACCCTAACTTCCATCAAGGTCGCCATCTTCAGCATTTATTGCCACATTCATGAATATACAGGTGTAAACTGCAAACATAATTCGGCTTTCTCATCATAATTAACTGGAAGTAGGCACCTAGTTTATGACTGCATCAATTATGCCCAAGCATATCCTAATTACTGGAATGGCATTAGCTCGATGGGGGAGGAGGGGGTGGGTTAGGGTTGCCGCATTGTTTTAAAAGTATTTCGAAAAGTATCGATATGATAAATAAGTAAGTGGGTTTCGTCTTATCATAGTGTGAATACAGTTCTCGAGTTACGTCTTTTTGGGCTATGCCCTATTTGCAAGATCGAAACTTTGCGAATAATTTTCGTGTCTCTTGTCTTACTAATTAAAAAAAACTACATATAGGTACATATAAGCCTGACCAAAGCCAAAGTCCTCCGTCCAGTACTCAGTACTGAGCGTCGACCCCAAGCATCGAGATTCAATCAATATTTTCATCAGATGACGACATTTTTTTTGCCAATGTAACATATTTATTTAAGTACCTACTAGCTGTTGCCCGCGGCTTCACAGGCGCTTTTCAAGAAGCCTATGCTGTCCCCGGGATACCATTTACCATCCAGCCAAATTTCATTAAGATCCGTTCAGTCGTTTAGGTGTGAAAAGGTAACAGACAGACAGAGTTACTTTAGAATTTATAATACTAGCAGCGCCTCGCGGTTTCACCCGCGTAGTTTCCGTTGCCTTGGGAATTCTGGGATAAATTCCCATTCCCGACTATAATCTATTTCTGTGCCAAATTTCATCGTTTCAGCCGTTCTAGCGTGATTGAGTAACAAACATCCATTCATCCATCCAAACTTCCAATGGCCCTGCCTGGTACATTAACAAAAAATCATTTGATTGATACTAACCCAATATATTTACCAAAAAACAGTAACGAAATAAATTTCACGAAAACTAAAACTAAAATTTTTGCACCTTTCAGTGCCAACCCTACCAAAGGGTCAAGTTGGTGCCACGTGTCCTGAAACGCTGATGTGAGCAGCACGTAATTATTTGTGGGTAAACATTATACAATGTACGCAAACCCATACATTGTACTAATTACAACGGATTGCACATAAAAATGCCTTGATATTGCTTCTATTGGAATTGACCTAAGGTGTACCAAGACTACTGAAGGAACGTTAAATTTGAAAGTACCGAAGGATCAGACTGTGTATACATATTATGCCAAGCAATGGTATACACCACATCATTAATTAGTTCTGTGGTATACTTACACCTGCTAGTAGCTCAATAAAATCAGCCCACTCATACCAAGGCTCCAATACCGTTACCTACCTACAGCAGCCTCTGTGACTCGTGAAACTAACTGCCAAGAAATTTTAGTATGGTTTAACAGTTTTCCTGATATTTCCTTATCCTGCTTTTGTAACAGTAAAGTTGTGGTGTTTGAACCTGCCATATTTTTCTTCCTACCATGATTGCCATTTGACTTATCAAGTATCCAGATGATGATCGCACATAATTCTAATCTAATGACGTTAGCACTAAGGCACAAAATTGCATAAACGGTTCAAGCAGGATCAATATGAATCAGCCATCACGGCGTGTGTAACAACTACCCTCATTTGCATGGAAATGAGATCCGAACATTCTCGAAGCTTGACGCTTCTTCACTTAATTACAAAGACACATTGTGAGGTTTTACTAGACTACGATTACTAAAGGTGTGTTTTTGGTACAGAGGAATAGAAGCGGAAGCGGTTATGACAGCTTTCAAAAGAAGCCTAGCGCGCGGCTTTTAAATGCCCCATAAAAAATTACAAATATCTGTTACCGGTCTGCTTCTTTTCTTTTTGCAATAAAATAACCTTTAAAGCTTTAGCCTTAGCTTTCAGGCTTATCTTACAGGTTGAGTGAGCGAGAGATACTAAAGCCCGTATTATGAAAGCTTGCTCAGTCATCGATCTATGTTTGAGTAAAGTTTTTCTATGGCATAAACGTCTCTCAAGCATAGTTCTATGACTTCTTTCTTTCATCATACGGGCCTAAGAACCGTTATCCTGACAGTTGATGACGGTGGATGGATGACCTAGTTTAGATAAAAGCATTTAAATTTATTTATTTATTGCAGTGTTTTTTTACCAAGTTCAAGTCAGGTTACTCTATAGCTGCAACAGCTGGGTACTGATCGGTGTTGCGGGGCGTAACATACCATTCACAGCGAGCTTGGAACGTTACGCCGTTAACTAAAATCTATCTGATTGCTCGTTGCGAGCGCTTTCTTTATTTGTACTGATTGCACGAACGCTTGTTGTGTGACACGGTACATTCCTTTATAAGCACGAGCGCAAAGAACAGTCAAATTGTATAGTTCGTTGAATGAAATCGTATGAAACTTTGCGCACTTGTCCTTTTCGGACTCTTTGCAGTCTGGTCGAACTATATTTGGCCTACATATTTTTGTCGCCTCATTCATATGTTTTAGTTCGATTCCTTTGGTTCATTTGTTTTAATTGATCCATTTTGTTTTTAGATGTAAAAGCCAGCAATGTAATGTGAAAACAAGTAGTAATAGATCTGTCTGAAGTCAAATATTGTGGGCATTGCGATTCTCAAGTGCACCCAATTTTTCAGTTTATTAGTTAGACTGTCATAGCAATGTACCAACAAAACAAACACAACACTTAGCGACACAGTATAATTTATTCAATCAATAAACAATTTGACCGGCGTTATAATAGAAACGCACAAAGTACAAGATTAACGTTTTAGCCACCCGCTGTTTGGTCAACGCCCTCCACACCCCTCTTCTGTTTTGTAGTTTTTTTATTATGAATTTTTCTCAATCCAGACTTTTCTGTCAAATCAAGTGGAGGGCGAGATAAGCCTACATTATGATGAATTCGCATAGTTTGTAGTTTTGAATTAACTGTTTTTTTTTATAAATGTTTACAAAGTTCACAAATTTGTCAAATAACAGGTTTCAATGAAGCATTAGAAAAAAATTGCCTGTCCTGAAACTAATCTTCCCAAAGTCCTTTCGTCCGTCCGTCAACCCTCTTTTCTCACTGCACACTGGAACCCCTTGCACACAAAACCTATAGGTTAGGTACTTTCCGTGGACGAAGAATCATGATATTAGGCAAGAAATAAGATCTTAATTTATAGTAAAATTATTAAAGTACACGGAGTTCTCGTACGCGAGTCCGACTCGCACTTGACGTTTTTTTGGTTAAGTAAATCTTAGATTGATAAAGTTCGGGACCACGAAACCGCAATGAATTTGGTTATTTTGTAAATTTTTCCCCGGCAGTTAGCAAAATGAGCTTAAGTGGGTGTCGAGCACTGGAGCATATCCAGAACGACCAAATATTATCGAAGAGCGGAGTGAGCCGTGAAATATTGTATTTTTTTTGTTTACTGTGTCTTGCATACCAAACTATACATAACCTCAAACAAGTGTTGAGCACCAGACCACAGCCAGAAAGTATAAATGTCAATGTAAATAATGTAAATGCGTGGAATTTTATTGCAATTTTGGTGAAGATACAGACTGTGGGATTCGAGTCCCAGACCATATAGCCAGAAGCTATAAACGTAATTGTTACATAAACATACACAAGCTCTGCTTAGCTTGGGGCTAGATAATGCTATGTGAATAGTCCAGTATCAGGCAGATACATTTATTTCTGGTAGCACTCAGCAAGCGTGAGGAGCGAACCGCGAAAATTTGCGTTTTTATTAGCTTTTTTTGCATTGTTTAGCAAATTGATCACAACAGAGGCCAGAAAGTTGCAGTCATATAAATAATATCGGCGAGCGGAGCGAGTCGTGACAATTATTGGTTTTCGTTAGATTTTATATTTTTGGTAGCAATGGCAGTGACCTATATTAAAACTTTAATTAAATTCAGTTATTGATTCAGATAACACGAACCATAGAATTAAAAAAGCGGGTGTCAAGCTCTCGACGATAACCAGAAAGAAAAAATGTAATCGGTGAGCGGATCGAATTGGAAATTTTTTGCAGGGGTCAAGCTCTGGAACCAATGTATCCATAAGGGGTTAGTGGGTCCATAACTTCCGCTATGTAACGCCCACAGATTCTCGACAAATAAGGTTTTTCAGTTAATACACGCACTAAATGCCCAGGCACTGTGTTATCATGACTATCTACGTGAACTGCATAAATAGGGAATTGTGTTGTACGTACCACGCAGATGCTTAATCTGTAACCTGCCAAATAAGCGCATATTAAAGGTTGTATCAAATAAAAATATAAAATCTTTATTAAAAAAGAAAATTACTGTCTGTGTGATAGAAACAAATTAGAACTAGTATTCACAATTAAAGAAACAATTGAGCAAACTACAGACTGTTGTAATCAATCTACAGATAGCTCAAGTGATCCATATGAATACCAGTCGGCACTGCCCCGCCGCCGCCGTATGGCAATGCTGATGCCCTGCGCCAGATACTCACCAGCTCTCGGGTCACGCGTCGTCGCTTCGACCAGACGCTCAAAAATAGCTAATTAATGCTACCAATATGGTTTACCTACCTGTTGAAGATGTTCAAAATTTGTACCTTTATTTTGTCATTTAGTAACGTGAATAAAAACCACTAAAATATATTATTGTGGAGTAACTCCATTATTCCAGTCAAAAATGCATTCATCGGTAAATAAAGCATATTTGACTTGACTCGACCATTGTATTTCAAACTCCGTTAAAATAACAACAATCGCCTTTGACATGATCTATCAGGATATATAAATAAAGTAAATTATAATTCAATAAACAATTAAATAAAAAGTATAAATCAATCGACAATGAATAAAACCTATAGAATATCATAATTGGGTATTAAATCTACTAACTAGCAGAAAGCAGGTTGTGTCGGGATCATGAGAACCGGTCGCGGACGATGTCCTGGCATTCCGGGATGCGCTCGCGCAGCCAATTGCGCTATTTCGCTAAGGAATTTCGGTTGCACTTAGATGTCTTGCAATAGGTATGTTGCTTGCTTTGCCTGCAGGTTTATCACTCTTTATCCATGTTTTAAATTTGGCTAAATGAGTTAGTTGACTCTTTTTAAACTAGGTCTTAAATTATTTATTAATGTCCGATTACAGGAAAAACATGTAATCATTTTTTTAGGACCAAGAAAACCGTGTAGTTTTCGTAAACAGACGAAAACGCTCTCAGCCATATTAGTCTAATCTGTGCTGTGACGTCATACGGGTCGAAAAAAAACAATATACTACTTGACTACTACTGGGAAATAGTTCTAACGTATTGTCTGATAAAAATAATGCAAAATGTAATTAATATTTCTTCAAGGCCAGTCGTATTAGTCATAATAAACTAATTTTAAAGTTTGAATAAAATAATGCTGCGCCAAAACGATAATCTCTGTCATGGCTCCCGTTTTCCAACTTGCCCCACCATCAGTACGGGTGTGCTGTAACCAACAAAGCCACGATCTTAGTCGGTTCCATCGAAAATCTTTGGGACCTCTTACGGACTGTAGCGCCGGTAGCTCCACCTGCAGGGCTAACATTAAAGTTTATCCAAACCTGATTAAAGACTAAAGTTACATTTAGTTCGTTATACTGAGTTAACGTTATAGTTAACTAAAGTAAATAAAAATATTACAAACGCATTTAAAAAAAGCTTTTGATAGGTATCACAAACTGCCCATTCAACATTTTGAAATTATCTTTATTCAACGAAATAAGATAAAATAGGTGGCGGCGCTAGTTTGGCTCGGGGAATCGCCTTAAGTGAAATACTACAGAAAATATTTTATTATTGCGCCAAATTTGATATAAGTCAAGTAGCCTTTTGTAATCATTAAAATGAAGGTGCTACTCATAAAAACTTGTTTGTTTTGTTTTGAAGTTTATAGTCCTTAAATTAAGTGGGGCTCAGTGAACAAGCAGCAGTATATTACAGTTGTACAAAAAACCAGTCAAAAATGGCTCTGTTCCATCTTTCTCAAGGTCTTGCCGTAATATGTTTCAGGTAGCCCTAATGGAAAATGGAGGTTGCAACGTAAAATAAAATTTGAGAACGTAATTTGCCACGTAAATGACAGAATTAATAAGTTTGCGCATTTTCATAAAGTCTCCACTGAAGTAATCGCTTTACTTGGTCCAGATGATTTTAGATAAACCGAGCCACAACGGGCAGGCAACAAGGATGGAGGATTTTAACTGCAACTGGTTCGAAAAGACAACATTTTCCTTCGAAACTCTTAAAGTGCCTTAAATTTATCGTCGCTGCCCTCAGAAAACGAATCTTAAAGAATGCAGCATAGAGTTTACTTTGAAATACTCCCAAGGAAATGGATATTGCAATTTCTATTTTAACATTGAGGTGGCTACATTTTTATTTGTGGGAAGAGAAGGATAAACCGCTACAGTTTCAAGGTGCCAGAGCGGGATGGGGAGAGTCAGCATTTATATTCTGGGTACGTGTAAGTTTCAGGCAACGGTCGCCGTGAAACTCGTAAATGGGAAAAAAGCAACAACGGAGAACTCAAGCGTCTCTAGTGAGGGGAAAACTGGTTTTGATCCTTGATTCTATTGAAATTGTCACAAAAACATTAAAAAAAAAGATTTGTTCCAAAAATCGTTATTCATAAATTTATTACGGGGTCCAGAATCACCCTCTTACGGCTAGCCCCTTTACTCATGTTTCGTGGCAATAGTAAACAACGATTTTACTATGGATAAAAAGTTCATTTGAAAATAAGGCTGGATCACTCTAAAAACTACGATGCGACTATTGATATACCAAAGACTAAAACTTAACCTTCGTTGCTCTACACATGAAGACACAATAATTATAACAATGAACTTCGCTTCAAGGTTAAATAAAAAAAAATTAATAAATCGAAGCACGTAAGATCATTCACACGAATGAGGTAAGACTTATAACCGGCTGGATGTCAAGCCATTGTCATCGAATTGAAACAATGGTAAACTGCTTAATATGAACAAGCTTGTCACTTGTTTTGAACTCATTAAGGACACGAGCTTGTGTTTTGATACGCCCAAAATAACCTACAAATGACATTCTTAATGTTTTAGTATCTGATTATTTTTAAGCAATGGAGTTATTACAAAAGATACCTCTCTTATGCAGTTATAAAAAAAAACTGCTTCACTCAGGATTAAATTAAATAGGGTCAAACCTATTCCCTTAACTTGGACGTCCCAGTAAAATTTAAATCTTGATAAATCATCGATAACTTCCCATCGACATTTCACCACCCTAGCTACTCGTCATCAGAGCACGAGCCGCGTTGATATTTCCACGTAGATTTCACTCCGTAAAACCTTTGCCGTTTTTTTGTATTCGTTTTTGGTTTACACATCTTTTTTATTTACTGCCATTTCGGTATTGCGCCAAAGTTTAATCCATTTCGTGGATAGGCAGTCTAATTATTTGGATTCCTTATGAAATAAGGTTCAAACTCCTCGTATTCCGCGGCTAAATCCGATTTCAATGTATTTTTGTGGCTGTCTTTGTGAATGAAAGCGTCTATTTGAATGAGGAAAACATGTCATCTAGATATAAGATAAGTGATTTAAGGGCAAATTCTGTATAAAAATCTAAATTTCAAAAATTGTTATTCACAAATTGATTACGGGGTCCAGAATCAACCCCTTTAGGCTAGCCCCTTTAGGCTAGTTCCTTACTCATGTTTTGTGGCAATAACAACAATCGTAAACAACAATTTTAGTATGGGTAAAAAGCTTCGATCAAAAATAAGGAGTTCGCGGCCTCCCCCGTAGATACCTAGAGCCTTACAAAAATGTCACTCAAAATTGGGTTCGTTTTGTTTTGACGCAGACAGTTTGCGCAGAGCCTGACAAGTTTTTTCCATACGGAACAAGAGATTGGTGGAGTCGAATTCATTTTATTTTATTTTGTAAGTAGGTAGGTACCTACCTGAGAATTATATACCTACCTACTCAGTTTATTTTCTATAAGGATTAATTAACAGAATTCAGGTAAAGATAACGAATCATTTATTGATGAAACTATAAATTGGTGTCTCAACAGTAGGTATTTATACAAAAGGGTCATTTCAGACATACAATAATTTAAACTTACAATACAATTTCAGGCAGGCACTCTAGATTAAAAAGAACTGGTTCCTGTCTGCGGCTTTGCACGAGTTTTTTTTACGGGAAAAAAATAAACGTTTTATAAATTCATACTTCTGGTAGGTAGGTAAGAACCTAGTCTTTCTTTTATTAGAGAGTCTACGCAAATGAAATTTTAGGGCGGGCCAACTAATTATTTTAAAAATCATCAACTAGTAATATTAAACTTATTTTTATGAAAAATATATTAATACATACTATAAATGAAAAAAAATTTAGAAGAAATAGCCTCTCCATTTATCAATTTAGAACAAAATTAATATTTTAACATAGGCAAACCAAACAACAATATTTTATGCTGATTTCACAAGTATATGACTCACATCTCAATATACGGGTAAAAAATATATATAAACTTACTGAAAATAAGAAATTCCATCCTTTTTCAGCACTTTGGACGAGTGATTCTTGCATTTTTTGTACCCATGCTTTTTGTCTGAACGCTAAAATGACACTAGTTGAAAAGCTTCCCTAACATGTCAAAATGTTCTCTTTTGCTACTGAAGGTTGTGGCGTGCGCATTGTGAATCTAAGGGGGGCCGGCAAAGCCGGACATTTTTGATCGATGGTAAAAAGTTCTAATAATAGTTCATTTGAAAATAAGGCTAAATCACTCTAAAAACTACGATGCGACTTTTGATATACCCAAGCTCCACCCGATTCTCCTAAAAACTAACAATAGCCCCATGTTTTAGAACAATGGCAACCCCAGACCAGAACCAGAAGTCTATAGGTACCAACTTATTAAGTAACTTTGACGGGTGTGCGCTTTCCACACATCTTACCCAACGGTTGCATAATATCACTGCGCTTGCACTGATTTCGTCAAGCGAATGGATGCCATCATTATGTAAAGAGAAAGCTTCTTTATTAAATTCTATTATGCGTAACGTTTCAAGTACGTACCTTGTACTGCTGTGATTTGTTTTGGTTGTAGTTACCGTGAATTACCAACCAATTGGTAATTATACCTACCGGAACCAAAATATTTCGCTAACTCTGCATCCATTTGCTTTGAATCTTCATTTCATATTTATTGATAATTTTGTAGATTTGTAGGTAATGTAATTTCTAATTATAGCTTAAGTTACTTCATACACCTTTTGTGTTGGGCACTATTATTTTGATACTTAGTACGTCACAGATTAGTCAGATAGATTAGACCTATATTGCACCATCAAAACATTAAAAAAAAACAATTGAAACCGGAACTTAATAAGTAATTAGGTAATTCTGTTGTTTGTCATTCAATATTTTCTTCTTTTTCTTTCTTTTCAAATTACTGCTTGTTTGTGACCAATATAATGTAGGTCCTTTCGAACCTGAGCCCATAGGTCCGAAGCATTGTAAAGTATACAAATAATAACAAATGATAGTGGACCTCTGAATTTAACAAAACTCCTAATAGAATCCTCACAGGTGATCGGAATGCTGGCTTTTATTTCGGTCAACGAATTAGCATTGCCATTCAACGTAGCAATGCTGCATTCTGGGCAGTTTGCCGTCTGGTGACGGCTTAGATTTTTAGAAAATAGATTTAAGTGTAAATATTAGTTGTAATTATTTTATTCTGCTATTGTAATTTTCTTTAAATAAATGACCTGAATTTATATTTTAATCCAAAAGCAATATTGTTTCCCTTTGCACCACTTAGTTCACTGTTCACTGATGACTGCATGATAATCAATTTGCTAGTAATTTCCTTCAGTCACTACTCGCAAGTTGAAATGTGCGGCTTTTTAGTGTGAAATGTAAAAATAGAGTCACCTGTCGTACATCTGCGGTAATTTGTCACTCGTAATAAGCCTGGCTTTAGTTGAAAAGGTCAAGTTCACAGTAGCAGAGACATTTTTGTGAGGTATTTTATAATAGGCTGTTAAGCGTGTGGCAATGTTTGCAGAAGTAGGTCAAATGTTTGCCTGAAATGTACTTAGATGTTATTAATAGCCGTGAAATGATGAAGGACCTGACAGTAGTCGCTTGACAATCGAACACTCCAACTTAGTCCGTACGTGGAAGTAGCAAGAGCTGATTAAGGAACCTACCAGAGAGAGGCCAGCAGTTCCTCTGTATTTTTAAAATCTCAACTGCGGTCACCAAGCTACTTGACAAGGTAGGCACGTTCAGCAGAGTGCTGATGAGATTTCTCATGTCTCTGTGTTCACCTGGTAAATCAAAGAAGATAAGTTTAATTACATTATGAGTGAATAGGTGTCTTTCGTAATACCTACATCGTCGGTCATATGGTCACTTACCATCGGGTGAGATAGTAGTCCTAAAAATATGATAAAATAAATAAAATGAACAATATTTACTACTAAAACTAGCGTCTGAATTTGAGACAGTTGTTAGGAGTTAACCAGCTTCGTAATTAAATAAACAATTTACAATAACAACCTACTTTTAGTACAAATATCACATAAAAATAGGTGATATGATAGATTATCTAGGTCCTTTTTTGTATACAAACAGATACTTTATTTAAACAAAATTACAATATACAATACAATAATAATTAGGTACAACTAATATTTACACATAAATCTATTTTCTAAAAATCTAAGCCGTCACCAGAAGGCAAAGTGCCCAGAATGCTAGCAGCAGGTCCTTTTAATTTTTATTCCGGCAATAATGTAATTAACCACGCTCTGAGAACTCATCACTTCTTTCTAAGGTTTTTATTTTTTATTATAGTACTCTGGGTAATTTCTAAGAAATTAATAAATCCCAAAAATTTACGATCTCGACGGGATTCGAACCCGCACCTTCCCCTTCAGCGCAGGGTTGCTCTTTTTCCAACTAAGCTACGTGATCTTATCTAGTTGACCCGTAAATCTTTGGGAGTTCTTTCGGCACTTACGCCGTCAGCGCCACCTACAGAGGAAACAATGAAGTTATCCAATTCTGCTCAAAGACCAAATTTACATTTAGTTCTTTTGACGAGAGGTTTTGCCGTTGCTTGATTCTAAGGTTTTTATTTTTTATTATAGTACTCTGGGTAATTTCTAAGAAATTAATAAATCCCAAAAATTTACGATCTCGACGGGATTCGAACCCGCACCTTCCCCTTCAGCGCAGGGTTGCTCTTTTTCCAACTAAGCTACGTGATCTTATCTAGTCGACCCGTAAATCTTTCATATCACTCATCATCACTTCTTGCACATTTTGAACTGCAAACAAATTGTTAGCATAAAAACCACACGAATAGTGCCATTTGTATGTATATTTATTAATACGGAACTCACGGTTTCCTAGGTACAAAGCGGGTTACAGAGTAGAGAAATATCCACCGTTTTGAATCTAGAATCTTCTCTGGGCGAGAGCACGATACGACAAGCCTCGTAAACTCTACCACAGAATAAAAATATTTAGAGTTTACAAAGGTTCACTTTATAGAAGTGTTTATGGACCCTAATACCGAGTTGGTATGGAATAAAGAATAAATATCTTTATTATATTAATTAATTATAATAAAAAAACGATTCCATCAAGAGATGGCCCCTTGATGGAATCGATGGATGCTTGCGGCTCAGGACCGCTTTCATTTGTGCAGGGGGGTGAGTATATTTGATAGTAACAAGACGTGATCGTGGTGCCTCTTTTTCCCATTTACACAATTTGGTACAAATCCTAATATCGCGCGGAGAACGAACTACGTTAATTCCATACAAATATAAGATGCGACGATCACGTCTCGATACTATCGTCAAATAGACTCAAGGCTCAGCAGTAGATGCTTGTTATGACATTAACCCCGTAAGTCCAAAAATTAACTTAGCAGGCATATGCCCGCAGTGAAACTGGTAAAGGTAGATGTGAGCTACCTTGATCTCATATTGTCAGGACAAAGGTTTTTCTTTTGTACCTAATGTCAAATTAGTAAGTGATACAGGTCCATTTCCACGTAGACACAAACACAAATGAATCCAGTGAACTTGGATTCTAGCAGAGCAGTTGTTTAATAAGTTCGCTAGCAGACTAATTCAGTGGAGTATAAATTGCAAAGGGTGGTTTTACTTATATTTGGGAGTAATAGCTTAGGTACATTGTCTTTGTTTTGCTATTAATACTCTTTGTGCCCAGGTCATTTGTACTCAAACAAAGTAGAAACGGAAATAGCATTAGTTCTTTTTCTCTTCCATCTCTTCTCTGATTTTTCTCCATACGCCTAAAATAGCACTTTCAGTGCCCGCGACGCACATGTCCTTGTAGCTGCAGCTCGCCTCTTCAGGTCACGCAGAGGATGGGCAGTGAACGCCTAAAGCAGTTAGAACCTCAAAGATTGAATAGATCGATATGTCTGTAGCTGGTCCAGCCTCGTTTTCCAGATTGTGGTGTAATATGATCATGGTTCTGTGGATCCATAGCTTCTGAGTGGTCAAGATTTGAACCTTTTAAAGTCAATTTGAAAGTAGTATTTACTTCACAAAATTTAGAAATTTGTCTATCGAATGCAAAAAGGCTTAAAAAAGGAAGCATTTGAGATTTAAAATCTTCATAGGTCTATGGTAGAGCGCGCTTGGTCACCTAAAGGTAGACGATGGCCGGTTTGCCGTTTGCCACTAAGTATATACATACTTCCATATAGAAAGGCTTTCTGTCTGTATGTAATGTGAACTCGAACTAGGGTCCGGTTCCACGATTGGCACTGTCAGAATAATCAACAAGCTCGTAATGTAGGGAGATTGGCTTTGTTCTGTTTTATAAGCATTTTATTTTTATACAAGTATATTATGACTCATAGAAGGATCCAGCAGAATCAGCAAATTCTCTGTTAGTATTGCTGCCGAACTAAAATGTCTCACTTTGACGATTGAGTCGTATATTACATTATGTGATAACTTTCGTTAAAGAACCGAGAGGTAGATTAAAAATCTATAGATAGATCTAGGGATATCGAAATTTTTAAAGAAAAAAAAAATGTTCTGTACCACTTCAACAGCTTTGAATATATAATTTTTCGTTGACAAGACACACCTAAACAATGGGGCAAGCCCCAAAACTCCCGTTTCCATCCAAAATACCCGAGCATCAGAATTAGAGATTACAGTATCCGGCCATTGTAAGTCAGATGTCGCGTAAGGCGCTGCGAGATAATTTCACCTGACCTCTGCCAGTTCATTGACTGTGGAGCTGTGGCCTGCATAGACGTGCGTATGTCTAGCACGAAGTTTGGTGTAAGATGGGAACTTACAGCTGGTTCCTAGATTGTCCTAGGTAACTAAGGTTTTTATTTATTATAGTACTCTGGGTAATTTCTGGGTAATTATTGTCCTAGGTAAGTTAAAGTCACCAGTACATCGTCAAATCAGGTTTAGTAACTAGATGTAAGTTTATAGCTAGATGTAAGTTGTAACTATGTAGGATAAGTAGGTATTCTTAAGTTAACGGTGGAGGATTGTAGTGTTCTAGCAATAATGTGGGTAGATCTAGCTACAATGTTCTAGGTACCTGCATTATAAAATAAATCATTCGGGCTGCTCAAGAATTACATGGAGTTTCTATTTGTGCCACCTATTCCGAATTAAATAGATTTATCACGTATAAACCATTTGGCTTATACGTGATAAATCAGGATAAATTAGGATTTGTCTTGAAACTGTTACACAATAAAGAATAGCAGAGCTACTGTACGAAGAAGTTTTTAGTGTGCGAAATTTCGGAATAGCATTTTGCACACATTTTAGTACATATTTTGTATAGGGTGTCGGACATATTTGGCCAATAGTGTAAGCCGGTTGATTCGTTAGGTAGGTATCAAGGCCGCGTAGGCCAGTATATGGGCATTGTCCAAATGAACTAAAAAAAGGTAGGTTTTTAGCCTACAATCAAATACAAATTTTCTGTTTTTTTTAAATTTTATATTACTGTGAATTGAAGTATTCTTGTCTTTCCCGCCATTTCGTCCGCATAGAGTTTGCTTTTAGTGGAGGGAGAAATGGTGGGTGAAACATCTAGATTATTGAAGGAAAGGAACGACATTCTGGTTTGAGGTGTCGTGTAGAAAACACGTAAGTTGAAGCCAATGTGGACTTTGAATTAAAATAATTTTGTAACCTTTTCGAACGATCGGTATTTCATTTGGTTACTTTATAATTAGATTCAGACTAAATTTTCCCTTGCTTTTGAAAACATTAAAATTAGTATGAAATGTATAATGAATAGACCTGGTAGATTTTTGTAATGCCAGGCAGGATCGGTGGTCGAAACATCAAGGCATCGGTTCTGCTTATTTTAAATCGCCAGTTTCATGATCTTTTCGACGTATATTACCTATATACACATTGGTGCATTTTAAACTCGCTTTCGCTTATTACTTGACACACTCTCAACCAAACCGAGAGCCTACTGCGTATAAAGTGCTTCAATGTAAAAAGGAGACGTAGAAACAAGGAGGAAATTTATCTCGGGCTTCGTGGGCGACGAGCGAGTACCTACTGGGTGCTAGCTCATTGTTCTTCTTACAATGTGGGTAATACTGAGCATTCTTTTGATTAGGGTATTTTTATACTTCTTGTATTTGTGTAGCAGAAGAGAAAATTATGTTGCATCTTTGTACCAAATGATTTTTGGGTTCTGGTTTACATAAAATGTTGTGCGAAATACCTAATGGTCAGTAAAATGATAGATCGACTGACTCATTTGAGGTTGAACGTTAGTTCGTAGGTTTTTTCAAATTTATCAATCTGGTTTTGAGTTTTGCTCCGCACACATTATAATTTTTTTATTTATTTAAGTAGGTAGTATTAATTAACATAGTTTTAAGGTAAATAAAAATATTTTCAGGCATTTATTCTTTGTTTAACACTTGTCTTACCAAAGTCAATATCAATTTGTACGTTTACTTATGCACCGAGAAGAATTACAGACAGCTTCATCGATTAGCTTATCGATGTGTAGGTATAGTCAGTCCCTACAAACCCTTCACATGATTCTCGTATATCCTCGTAGGTACATAAGGTACCCACAGTACAATATAAGATAAGTTGAGCAGAGCTCGAGACATGGATGCTGTAGGTGCGGTAGTGCTGCGTTTATCGACGCAGCCACGCCGCGACGTGCCTTCGGATACGCCGATTAAGTGCTATGTCTATAGAGCTGTTGAAATGCTTAGCAGAGAATATATTATTTTATTAATTTCTGAAATCATCAGATCCGGAAATAACGTCTCTGGTAATGGCAAATATCTAGGAAATCTCTAGAAAAGTATAGAAATTCGAATAGCGCTGTTATTTTTTCCAAATGTCAACGGTTTTTGCACGTATAGAAAAAAAACATAAATTGTAATGTAAATATTTGAATTTGCCAAAAAAACATTTTAAATTTCGCCAGCGGGGAATGATTCTGTTGATGATGCTGTTGTCATTTTTCAAAACAACACTTACAATTTCTTCCAAAGTTCACGGTTAATCTAAATTCATAAGTCGCAACCAGACTTCACCCCTTGCTGGTTTCCGAAATCATGATATTTCGAAACCAGGGGGTGAAGTCTAGTGCCAGGATCTGAGTGGCATGAGCCACTCAGATCCCGGGCTATCCTTAGATAGAACCTTCGCCCTTATATACACAACATCGTCTGCCTATCTTGGACGCCATTCAGTTAGCGCCTTTCTCCCTGTCATCTTTCCCTGTCCAGGGTGTCCTTTCCTTCTATTTGGTAGCGCGGAGCCCAGAATATCAGGTAAATGGGTAAGCTATTTACGCCAGTTCAGTGATACTTAATTCTGTTATTGACTACACTTCGCTAAAAAACCACATCTTTACATTTGTCAGCTTTTTCAATTTAGCATTTTCACCATTGTCACAGCAAAATGAATCCCAATCACACGTAAAGCAACTCTCTCAACATTCCTCATGTGGACAGATCACGGGGCGATAGCTAAGATGTCGACTGCAAGCCTCAACCCTCCAATGTCATTGAACGTAAAGACCGGCTCATTTTAACGAATGCAAAACACAATGTGAACCCAAGGACGATGGTAATGTGTCTGGTACCACTTCGTTTCACTGATTAAATGAGAATATTCTTTGCGATGCAGATAGTGGCACTGGGTTCTTGGAAATTAAAAGAGTGTCCGTTGCTAGATTGTTTCTAGTGAGGATTTTGATGATCGGTACAGTGGCGTTCTTTATAAGCTACATAACATTTGAATTTTCTATGAATAAAAAAATATTTTAGAACTAGAATCTTACGGGAAAATTATATCAAACCACAACGGATCTAATTACAAGACTTGAAAACTTCCAGACGGGTCAGTTAACGCTGTACGGCATTGTACTTATTTTATCAACTCAAGTCGCATACGGTGAATTGGCTTTGATTAATGATTTGGTCAGAATTAGCAAGCTGAAGTGGCAATATGGGCCGGCCATATCTCGCGAAGAACCGATAACCGCTGGGAAAAATGTGTTCTTGAATGGAGACCGCGACTCGGCAAACGTAGTTTAGGACGCCCTCCGACCAGGTGGGATGACGATTTGCGAAAGACTGCTGGCAGATGCTAGATGCGGCAAGCTGAAGACAGGGCGCTATTGCGCTCATTAGGGGAGGCCTATGTCCAGCAGTGGACTAATATAGGCAGATGATGATGATGAATGATTTGGTCAATTTGATTTAGATACCTTTTACAACTTTTTGCATGAACGTTGTTGATTTCGGAATCATTGACATTGATCGACTTATTAATGATAGACATGCCTCATAAATACATATTATTACCTAGTAGTCTTAAGTACAATTGTTTTTTTCTACTAAACGTTTAAAAACACTTTAAACTGCTTAAGTATAATATTTTTATCAAAGAGCCATAAAGGTAATGTAAGACCGAAGGAAATTATTCAGCTACCAGCACACAGCCTATAAGTTAAGTTGCGCACTTGACTCAATAGATGGCGTTAGCTGTTCTTAGAAGAGTGTTTACTGTATCTTCGCGTAAAGTAGAGCCTTCTCAGTTAGCCCATTCATTAGGTTTGTGCTTTCTCTAAAATAATAATGTTATTAATATTCGTATGTTATCCAAACCATAATTTCTCCGCGTATTTGCTGGTATTATATAGATTTATCTTATTATTTATGACTTTGATAATTCTTGACCTAGTTTTGCTCTTTCTCTATTGTATTGCTACATATTTGTTTGTGTGTCTTTACGAAAGGGGTAAAATAGCGAATACATACACTTAATTACAATACGAGATATATTTTAATAAACCAGCTCTTCATTTGTTTGTATTAGCCACCTTTTGTTTTTTTTCGTAGGTTGTGAATGCACATTACTTCACAAGTGCTCTAATGTCCCCGTTATTTATAATACTCGTATTCTGTGCTTATACAGCATCCAAATTCAGATTATTTTCCACAAGGCATTGGTAAATACTTACCTTTATCCACGATATATTTGTGATGGCTTCATCTTCCATCAGAGGCTTTGGAGGCCGATCCGTAGGTGTCAATATGGTCAATATGCATAATGTTATGGCCATAATACCAATAAAGCTGATGTGAGACAGTATATTTTATGGAAATCCATAAATCGATCAGCGTCGGAAGAGCGCTACCTTTGTAGTCCGCCAGGTCATTGACCGTTATGTGTAACTTAGTAACAAATTGTTTTATTAAAATGCGTAGGAATAGCCACCTTACAATTGATATAAAACAATTAATTATTACAAAACACTTCGCTCAGTGAGAATAATTTTATACGACTTGCTTCGCTCGAATGTTAAAACATATTCAACTGATTCAATTAATACAAAACTCATCTGATTAATTAAATGAATCATAGCACATTGACACATGTCATAATTAACCAAGTAACTAATTAAATCATGAAAAGTTTAGCTAAGCCTAATTAACGGAAAGCTTAAGCTTAACATAAATGCAGTGTTGTTAACAGAATTATATTTCATAAGTTGACAGCACGAGAAACGAAACCAGTTTGTAGCGGACCTGATTCACTGAAAAGCGGATAATCAGCTGAAATGGACTCTACTGCAGCTGGGTATAAGAACGTAAATTCTGTTTCATTTTCATAATTATGTAGCTCATTGTATGTATAGTTGTACCTACTATTAAAGTGAAATTTATATCATTAGAGTATTTTTATCTTTCCGATAAGGGTCTAAAATAAGGTGTTGCAACGACAAAACCATTTTAACCGTTTTCGTTACTATCATAGCGTCACTTATATTTATAACTATTATGTACAAGTAAAGAAAACTACAACATTTAGGTTCTAAGATATGAACTTGTGTAACAAAAACAAGCTAAACTACAAATTTCATTCCGCTGGTTACCGTAGGGTATCTACGGTTCTACTACCACAGATGTTCACATAGTTACACCCAGTGGCATTTGAGTGAAATTTCAGCACGCTACTCGTGTAGGTACCTACTGTTATCAGTCGCACTTGCGCACTGCGGCCCTCCAAGCGCGTGCCGATTCTAACTCCTACTGCGGGTGCTTTGCACCGAACACGCAACTGACTACCTCGCGTTGTACATTGACCATTGCTGGTTCAAATTTCTGTAGACCGATAAGTCATTGTTTATGGCTGATTTGTCGTTATCTGACATAAAAAAGGTCATCATATCGACTTTTATAATGCGTATTGAGATTTAGGATGGCGTTGGTCGAGTTAGATTTATTTGAATGCAGGTTGAAGGACAAGTACGGGAATGGAAGGGAGAGTCAATTAAAGCGGCATTGTCAAAAACTTTTTTGCGGAGCCAGGATAAGCAGGAATCAATGTATACCGCTCAGGATTCCTTCACGCAGCAATATCTGACGTGAGCCACGACTAATTGCCCGATAAGTCGTCGATTCGCGTCTCGTTTTAATAAGGTGCGCGGCAGACATGTGTGTGTGGATGCCGATGGAATGCCACGGTCATGTAGTCTTGTGAGCGTGTATGGCTGTGTGCGAGTGACGTCTGCCGCGCGAGGCTCCGACCACCTAACGAAGACATCCACCTCCCCCCGCCACAACCAGCAACGGACACCAAACCGGTGGAAACAGACGGTTTCCCAAAGCTCAGCTCTGCCCGGACGGGTTACAGTACGTTGTTGCCACGTGAAGGCATAACGTTGTTGTGTGCCTGTGTGTAACCTCGATTCGGACTTCGGACACACTACGATCCGAGGCATTATGGTTATAAACATGGAGTAATTCGCAGAATATCATTATCCAAATGAATATCTACCTTGAGAGCTACGGTCATCGCTTCGTCGATTTGCTTTTGTTGCGGTAACTTTGGGGACTTAATGTCGTTTAGAGATCACACGTGTTGGGACGACTCGTCAAATATTTTGTTCAGTTTTGAAAACATGTTGTTCAGGTGTTTTTTGAATTGAACAAAAGACGGTGTTATCAATGCGCCCATCGCTAAAGCACTGAATTCTGGAATTCGCATCAAAATAACAAATAAATGTTTTACGTTATACTGTTCACACCGTATAACCTGGCTTTCCCACGGTTAGCCGCCTGTGTGCGTCCCCTACCCACACATATCCGCTTGCCCTGTGTTTGTAGTTCAGTACGGGTTCAGCATTCAAAGCGGTATCATGCTCCTTCACATTATACTTTCATATTTATTGCTAAAACGCCTTTTTGTATACCATTTAGGTAGCACTCGTCCATTGTCGCGCGGAGCTTAGCCGAGAAACTTTAGCAGATTAACTTGTTTAATTTAGTAATTTTATGTCCGTAAACGTGCTCGTAGCCGAAAACGCATTCACTACCCAGTCTTTGCGGTGCAACCAGAAGGGATGCGCCGCAGCTTTAGAGACGTGCAGATGGGCATGTGCGTCTTGAGCATTGGAAGTGTTAGGCGTTATTAATTTGCAATAGCATCCACATAATTTAAGCGAAGTATATTTATTGCGTCACTGGCCTGCAAAACTAATTATGACACTTTTAATTTTATTTTTTTTCTAAACTAAGTATAGAAATTAATAAATCCCAAAAATTTACGATCCCGACGGGATTCGAACCCGCACCTTCCCCTTCAGCGCAGGGGTGCTCTTTTTCCAACTAAGCTACGTGATCTTATCTAGTCGGCCCGAAAATCTTTGGGAGTTCTTTCGGCACTTACGCCGTCAGCGCCACCTACAGAGGAAACAATGAAGTTATCCAATTCTGCTCAAAGACCAAATTTACATTTAGTTCTTTGACGAGAGGTTTTGCCGTCGGGATCGTAAATTTTTGGGATTTATTAATTTCTTAGAAATTACCCAGAGTATAATAAATAAAAACCTTAGAACTAAGTATAGAAGTTAGTGATTTTAAATAAAAAACGTGTTATAGCAAAATTCATCAGCTTTCTTTGAAACTATAGTAATTTATACATTATATATATTGCTATAAACGTTTTTATTTTAAATCACTAACTTTTATAGCTTAGAAACAATTTAAATTTTAATAGTGTGATACATAGTTGTGTAAGTCAGTTTTGCAGGCCAGTGTACATATCGAAAATTATGAACTCGAGCTTTCTGTTGCTCCGAAAAGCTCTTCATTGTAATGTTGGGACCTGATTCAGCTTTAATTTTTATCAATTTTCGGATGCCATTGAACGTTTTTTGACAACCAATAAATCAAACCCGTTGCTAAAACATACAAACAACTTTGTTAAAAGATTAGTCGCAGTTCGCCTACTCGACTAGTCGGCTCATTGGATCTTATGACATTAAAACAAATAAGGCAATTAATCAATACATAAATAAAGCGGCTGGTAACCGAGCGTGGGCACCGTCTCTCGGTTATTCTCGTCGTCACCTTACCCGTTGACAATTATTCGGGAATCTGAACGCATTTACACATGTTACCGACTCGTCTTTCATTGTGAGCTCGTTGGTTGACGTGAGGTTAGTTGAAAGTCATAGTATGCCCTTCAAAAAACCACGAATAATAGTTGTTTCAGTTTACCATATAATACAGGGAAATTTTCTGAAATCCCAAGCGTACAAATAGGTAGATATAAAACTAACGTAAATAGGTACTTATTACGAGGAATACCTCGTAACAAGTAGCTATTTTATTTTGGGTTCATCGATGGTACAACCATGTTTGAATGTTCCATAACTCGATGACTGAAGTCTCTAAAACCTAAAAAAGGCTTACTTCTACCTTTAGATGAACATTACCAAGGTAAACATAATTGTTGTGTGGTTGGACCTTTATAGAAGGAAAGGAGTGCGGGGAGAGGCGAGAAATGAATACTTAAGTATGTCCTGGGCAACAAGGACTGGTTACCTTCTTTCTACATAAATGCATCGTTTCAAAAGATCACCCCGCACGGCGGTCGTTGGCTTCACTGACTCATTCTTTTGTTTTTACTTACTCCTCACATTGATTTGAGGATAAAGTGGAATG
Source organism: Eupithecia exiguata (assembly GCA_947086465.1). Classification (NCBI taxonomy): domain Eukaryota; kingdom Metazoa; phylum Arthropoda; class Insecta; order Lepidoptera; family Geometridae; genus Eupithecia; species Eupithecia exiguata. Next base: position 8,883,618 of record OX352233.1, read on the forward strand.
AGATTGTCAATTTCATTTTGGTGCATTCAAACCGTTGTAATAAATCTACCTCTGGCATGTTTCAACACAACGTGAACCTTCTAAAATATATCACTGCGTTTGATACGAAAATATTTTTTTAGAAGAATCAGCAGTCGTTTAACTTCACAATCTTTAGAAAAAAAACAGTAAAGCATCATAATAATCAAATCAAATGCAGTAAACTTTAGCACGAATGTCTGCGCACAGGCATTACCGGTCTTAAGTAAAAAATGACTTTGCCGGGAGCGCATGGAGCGGGGTCTAGGTGAGGTAGCCAAATAACAGCTCGATTGATCGCGCTCGCATGCATAACCGAATTTGCAAAGATTAACCAAATCAAATAATAATACGTTCCCAATTGATTGCACAATTTCCGGAATCGAATAGTCACGTTATAACTTAGACTGAGTGGACGAGGTAATGTTTACTACCTCATTCGGTCCCCGAATAGAACCTATGAACTTCAGGAATAGGTAAGGTATCGACTTGATCAAAGTCGACGAAACAAAATACACCTAGGTTTAAAAAGGTCTTTGTACTGCTCTAGAAATTTGAAGTCCATCTCCCACGATATCAGAAAGTGCAAGTCATCTTGACATCCTAAATCAACTGGTTACAAACCAAAATGTCAAGAGAGTAGAAGCAACTTTGGCCCTAAGGGCCCAAGGGCGTCCTACACTACGTTTACCGAGTCGCGGTCTCCACTCAAGAACACGTTTACCCCAGCGGTTATCGGTTCTTCGCGAGATATGCGAGCACCATCTACTATATCGCTAAAGACACGTCCAAAAATTTGGTCACCTCCGAATTAATTGGTCTGGCGATATTAATCACAAGTCCCGATCATTTCATGGCACTAGATGAGGTGGACTCGGCAACAATGCCCTCGTTCTAATTCCTGCTCACCGTACACGCGTAATTCGAATGCTAATTATAGATGCGATTGCGGTTATAATAAGATCCTCCGAACTTCCCAGAAACGAGGCCGACGCGCTTTATTAATATTTATCCGATACACACCGGACTAACTGACGCAGTCAAAGAAAACACGCTAAAAATAAAGTCGTAAAGTCGAAACGCTTCGATCGATGTTCTGTGTTTATTTCTAAGTCCCGGGGAAGTATCGATCGAGAAAACGTTTATCGAATTGGAGAGTTACATTACGGTGAGCTTTGGAAAACGGAAAGAGTCCTGTTCTGAACGTGCTTTCTTCAAACATTTTGTTTATTTAAACGTTTTGCCGTTACCCATTTTCATTCCCAATCCCATTGCAATCCCATCCCCATTATATAAATAAATAAATAAAATGAATAATTCAATGACAATTCACACAGCATTATCTAGCCCCAAGCTAAGCAGAGCTTGTATTATGGGTACTAGATAACTGGTATACATAATATAATTCAATAAATAGATAGATATTTTTTATTATACATAGAAAACGACCAGAACACCCGGAACAAATACCTGCAGATCGTACACACATTTGCCCCGAGGCGGGAATCGATCCCACAACCTCCTGCGTCGCAGGCAGACCTTCGCCCACCGCGCACATCGGTCGTCATTGCAAAAAAAAAAGATATTGAGCTACCTATAATATCACACAAAAGTACCATTCTTGATAATCAACATTCGTAACTGCGGTTAACATGGTCCATTCTGCAGTTACAATTTTCGATAAAGCGTCCGAGCTATCAATGACGAACGTTATCATGCCGTGATAAACGGACTATTTTTACCTTAAATTAAAGCCCGCCATCTCCAGGATTTTTAATACCAGCACGAACAATTTGAAGAACATTTAAGTTGGCTGTCCAGATCCTGTGACATCACACCCCTCTTTGGGACAATCCAAAGTCTTTATGGATAAGTTGAGAAATCAAATTCCACGTGGACGAATTCGCGGGTAACAGCTAGTATGAAATAGTTTCATGGAATACCTATAATGACTTCTAAGTTAGCTACGCTGTTGACTGAAACTATAAGTTGTTGAATCTGTAAAGATTCATAAAACAGGATATACTGTAGTCTTAAATTCTCTGATTATAAGTAAATTTTCTGATAGAGTTTAGTTTTTCATGACTTTTATTTCGAAATTCCAAATATCCGACTTAAAAATCTAAACACTCAAAAAAACTACATGCTCACAGTGGCTGAAATCCTTGAAATTCTTTTCCCACATTACGAATTCATCTAAAATATGATCAATTTACATAATTCTGGGTAAATTTGCAAGATAAATACATCGAGATGGATTAGCCTCTACAGAAGCAGCATTTGAGCCAATTTGTGCTCTTGCGCACACGGTATATCACACATGCGATATTCAGTTGAATGGCAGACATGCCTGAAGGAGGGAAAGTTAAATTCCATAATAAACGCGTGCATATCTGAGGTTTGTACAAATTCGACAAATTTCAGATGATGATACTACCATTTTAGGAATTAGCACCTAAATTCAACTTAGGCTCATTTTTGGTTCAGTTCAAATACTCAAACATAATGTAAGATGACTTATTATATAATATTATTTTCGATGTAAATTAAGTTTGCAAAAATTTGACCTACATACAGAATACCATTAAAAATTTAATTAACACACTTAATACTCGCAACGCATCGCAGTAGGAAAATCAATTTGGGGCCACTATTGGCCGATCTCCAACAGTGGTCCAGTGACCATGGTGCATGCATGCTGCAAGTATTTCGAAATTAATAAATTAATAGCAATTGTTTTTGGTTTTTGTATGTGTAACATATATAAATAGTGTTAGGCTAGGAATGAGAAATGACAACTCTAACGCTGATAGTTCGTTAGTTATTTGTGATGACATGTATAGTGCATTCCACCACGCCAACGCTATTAAATGACGTCGTGGAAAATGGTGGCAACGTAAGAAATTATTTTCAACGCGTCCGATCACCCCCAACCCCAACATATGTACCTGCACCTTTGGAGCGTTTCACCAAAGACAATCCATAGACAAATTGACTGTCCTAGTGATCCTATTTATTTTGTTTTTCCCAAAAAAGGCTATATAGTAATGTAGATATTCACATTAAGTTTTGAAGCAGATCTCTTGCCGAGGGTGGAAGCAATTTGAACCAAAGTAACCTGGCAATAAGCCAGCTGGGTCTGGGGCCAGGCGTTGCAGATAAGAGACTATCATCTCATAACTTTAAACATCCTCTTCCGTTTGATCTTCGACTATTTGCTGGAAGTTTTTCTTCAGAAGTTTCGCTGTCGCAATACAGATATGTATTATGAACAGTAATTAATGTCTTGATAGATAAATTGTCGGCTAGATAGAAACTATTCTGTGTGGATGAATCACACTGATATTAAAAATGCGAGAGTTTGGATATTTAGATTAGATGGATGGATGGACGGATGTTAGTTACTTCTTCACACCAAAACTACTGAACGTATCGAACTGAAATTGCATACAGGTATCTCTAAGCCTGGAATAAAACATAGGCTACTTTTTATCCCAATTCTTCCATAATAACAACGCGTGCGAAGCCGCGAGCTGAATCTAGTACCTATTTTAAATCTTTTTAAGAATGAGGGTAGACACGATTTAACCGGACAGGGCGCTATATAGGCTGATGATGATGACGATGTAACCACTACTGATGTCTTTAACTTTCGTGTTTTCAGATGTGCGTGTTTAAAAATATAGAATTAAAATAAACCATGTAAACATTCATTCATGAAAAAAGGGTCATTAATATCTTTTGATCATAAATAAAAAAAAATGTTTATGTGTGATGGACTTTACTGGTATCATGTTTTTTGTTTAGGCAATTTAAATCTGCACTTTATTACTTACACGTGGGGTATCTACATCTGGCAGGCTATCAGGTCCTTAACAGCTAAGCTTTTTTTTAATTACTTGTTTCTGTCCGCGGTTTCGAACGAGTTGTTTCTAAGGTTATATACTACCTAATCAGATAGTTGAACATTCCTGTTCCAAACATAACCTAGAAGTTTGTCATTGCAGGCGTACTAAAAAGCAGGACGGAAAACTATATGGAATTTAATTTTTTCACGCGTTAAGCGGGAGCGAAAAGTGTATGGAAATCCATTTCTGCCGTGCTATTTTTTTATTTCTGAAATAGCAGCCAGTAGCTATGGTTATTTTCAACGACAAAAAGTTTTTACTCTGATTCTGATTTGGCCTCCTCCGTACTATTCGGATCAATGATTGAATAAAGAACCTTATGAAAATCGTACGCGCGTATTCATTACGTACGTTTTTCACATAATTTGAGTTTACATTTCCAATTAACACGAAGATTTTTCCTCGTAGGTGTAGTATAAAGCACTACGTGTGTATCACTCGGGAGAAACTGCGATTCCTACCTCGTGTGTTTTATTTTAAGGTCTGCGGCTGCGCCTCGGTCAGGTGGGACGACGATTTGCTAAAGACTGCTGACAGATGCCGGATGCGGCAAGCTGAAAACAGGGCTTTTTTTTACTGCCTGTACAGACAATCAAACCGTTACCCAATAGATCAGCTTATGATAAGTTGAGTATCATACCAAAATTACCATTCCTGAGTTGGTCCCTACACAATAAAGAACAAAACATTGTTAAGTGGCTCCATAAAGTAAGAGCGCGACTATTTATAGTTAGACAGATATACAACACGTTTTGTTTCAACTCGAAAGGTTATGATCAGAAATGGTATGAGGTTTCAATAGCCTTAGTGTTCTTACACCTTGTGTTGGATGAGCACTAACGTTTCATCCCTTATCGAGGGACTTCTTCAAGGTGGGTGCTGTTCTAGACGCGCGCTCCTTGGTTGTTCCTTGGTTGATGATAAAACGAAGTATACTTGAATTATGGTTTAATTTATGAAATTGGGGTTCCTCCTGGTTAACCAGGCTAACACTAGTTATTATTGAGTGTGAGCAGCAATTTCCACGCTGAATTTATCAAGCCATCACGAGACTGATCGATTTGATTTGGGGGATTTCAGGAAAAAAAAAACGGTAATCCCCCACGTGGGGGATGGCCGTGGGGGATTTCTGGAATGAACCTCTGCATTTTGGTTATAAAGTTGGCATTTAGAAATAAGTTCGCTGATTGATAAACCTTTTCACGATTTTTAGAATTTATTTGGTCTAAACCAATATTCCACCTAAACCAATGCAGCTGTTTTTGAAATATCCTGCCGAAGTCCTGGCAACTCGGATACTTTGCTATAAATTAAGTGTATAAGTGGAAGCTGCATGTATTGGTGCTCTCCGGGTGTCGTGGCAAGCTTATTCCGACTGGCCAGTTGCCAGCAGCCCCGTAGAAATTGCCTTCACCGAATACAGTTGCTATGATACCACTATATCATTTAGGTAGTTCGAAACTGACAAGATATTTTGTTCGGAGTTTGAAAATCTGACCACTTTGCAGTAAATTTGTGAAAGTCATCGTGAGTCATGAACTTGTTTTTTCAATCGAGCAGAGAAACAAGAAGTGCGGTGATACCTACTTTAGTCTGGAAAAAGACCTACCAATGTTAGCATTTTGGGTGCCCACGACGCACAATGATGCCGAAATACGGGTAAGTGTAGCGGCAGCAGCGGCGCGTTCCACCCCTGGGTCGCATAGCTGAGGCTAGGCAGTGGTCAGTAAATGCCCTGACATTATCTTCTAGATTTCAATACAATACAATAACACTTTATTGCACACCAAATTAAAAAGATACATAAGACAGGAAAGAACTTAAAATACAGATTTCGTTGTACAATGGCCGGCCTTATCGCTTTGAGCGATCTCTGCCATATTCTCGCCAGATTTTATCCTAGATCTAGCAACAATTTCTTCTGGTAGGTGCAGCAGCTAACTAAATTTAAAGTTTGACGAACCCTGTGATGCGGTGGGCGAAGGTCCGCTAGCCACTCAGGAGGTTGCGGGTTCGATTCCCGCCATGTATGTACGATCTGCAGATATTTGTTCCGGGTGTTCTGGTCGTTTTTAATGTTTAACAAAAAACATTTATGTATTTTATTGTATTATGTATATCAGTTATCTAGTACAAGCTCTGCTTAGCTTGAGGCTAGATAATGCTGTGTGAATTGTTCAGCATTATTTTATTTATTTAATAATGTTGCAGAATGTACAACAAGTTGGTTAGTATTCTCGCAAAATTCGTCGATGTTTCAATGTTATATCGGTTTCTGGACGAATGATGACTCCCAAGTGATTTAGTACCTGCCGTTTTGTAGCACTAAATAACAAACAAAACAGTTGATGCGCTTGATCATTACCGACCCGAATTCTAATGACCGATGCGGATCAACTTATTTTCTTAGGCCTCTGACTGCATTTAGGTGGTAAACAGAATTCTGATACCTGCTACCGGCTTAACCATTCAGGGGTGGTCAGGCACGTCACCAACGGCATAGTGTACTTCCCTAGGCACGGGAGTGTGACACCGCCAACTTTCTGATCCTGATTCTGGACTGGTACAGTAACTTTTTCTTGCTAAAGAAAAGTGGGTAAGTACAAAGTGGCACAATTTTCGAAACTTTTTTTAAAACTATCAATGTTTTTTATCCGTGCTTCTATCTCTCCCAATAAAATGTTTTGCTGAAAAAGCTTTTCGAGGTTCAAGCTTGCCATTGGATTTTTAAGTTGTCAGGTTTAATGCATATTTTTTTTGCAGCTCAAATATATCTTATTTTGTTTAACACATGTTTTGGCACACTATACTTTTTTATGCAGATCTTCAGCAGCTGTCTGTGTAAATGCTCTCATTCATATCAAATTTAATGAAATTATAGGTTGAAGAGTATTTTAATATTTCAATACGTATACCGATATCGTTGTGGAATTTAACTTTTTATTGTTTGATTCGGTTTCGTCTCGTAATTTAGAGGGTCTAGACGGGTTTGAAAGCGTTGCAGGGTTTTTTGTAAATCGCTTAATCGGCGCTATTATGTAACTTTTTTATTTTATTTGCTCGAGGGAAACCAATTTTAAATGCAGTGCATGTCGTTGATGATTGATTTTATTTTTACTGAAAGCGGACGTTTTTTAACGACCTCAAATTGTAGGTAGTGTTTTTTTTTATTTTCAGCAAGATCTGTGTAAACGGTACTCCCGTTTACATAGATCTTGCATCTTTGAAACTTATTATACCTTTTCACATACTTAGATAATCTCAACCAGCAATCCAATAAAGATCACAAATTATTGAGAACCAAATGGATTGAGACAGTTTTATGGTGAAAAAACTCTTTTCTCCTGTTATTACTCAAGTTAAGTGGCAATCAAGTTTACAAGATAAGAACCTAAATGTTTAGCAATATCAAAATAAGTTTGAAAGTCGTTACAATTGAACGAACGATCGTCTGGACTCCTGAAGGTGAACAAAAATTCAACTAGATTTATACGAAAATTCCAACGCTAAGCTACAGAGTAAATGGTAGCAATACGTACACTCAGCAGTGACTTAATGTTTTACAAACCATCTCTTTTCTATCTCATCAGAATAAACGGGACAGAATTTTCATGGCATTTTCATCTCGGCACAAACGTGATGGAAACAAATACATGAATATAATACTAAAATCTAGAATTTACTCCTACGCATATAAAGAAAAAACGACTCAATCACACGTGAAACAAAGTGCAGATTGTGTTGATCAAATAAATCTTTTTTGAATTCCAAAGGTAAAAAATTCACGGTGCGAGTCAATAGAGACCTAATTTGTTTGTAAATAGAAGCTAAGTGAGGGAAATCGTCGGATAGCATAGAGCCTTTTGGAAGTGGATTTGTGTAGGCTGTCCTTTTCAGTTTCAGTGTTGAGGAAAGAGAGGTAGCGAGGGGTGATACTCAACCTCCCGGCATTGCGGGAGGTAAAAGATTAACCCAGTTTTGTTATTTGTCCACTGTCAGTTGAGTACCTAGTCACAATGCGGCGGGAGTCGGCTCTACTAGGTCCTGGGGCCGTTTAACGTAATTGTAAATGATTAATGTGTCTGTACCTCGATGTAATAGCAACAAGAGATTGGGAAGCGATGCTCTCGTTTTGATTTATGACCCACAGCCTTTTCTATAGGATTTCATTTGAGTTTCTTCAAGGGCAAAAAGGAGTTGGCAAGAGTTTTAACCAATAAATTACGTATATACCTATCAGATTGTTCCCATTGCTTCTTGGCAAATATAAAGTAGGTAAGTTGATAATAAAACTAAATTTTTATACTTACCTTTTCCTAATTTTATGCCTTGATCGAATACTCAGTAGATTCTAAGTTAAATATGCTCATTAACTTTATTATAAGGGTTATCGATAGTCCACTGCGCACTAGTGGAACTAAGTCTTATGTATGTCCTTCGAGAGATGATTAAAATTCATTTGTCATAGTCATAGTCGACCGATATCGGTGCTGATTCTACTTCTATGTCAAGGTCACTTCAATATTGTCAACTCATGTTACGCTTGGGAATCATGGAATTTTTATGTTTCTAGGTATCACAATCAGTAGATACTTGTAGGGAGTAGTAATATTATGTTTTTAGGTACTAAGAGTAAATGATGCAAGTCATGGTGAGTGAAAAATATTGTTAAATCGTCGTTGTTGTGGAAGGACGTCTTCAAATGAGTAATTTTATTGACATTCTGGCTTATACCTAGTACCAATTTAATGTAGTACTTTTTTTTTTGCTTCGCAAAGTGTTGACGTAGCTTACCTATCTGCTATTGTTAGGCTATTAAATACTAAAGCTGCTTTTATTCAATGTTGAAAAATATTTGAATCTCTTGAATTCGGAAGAGACAAAGCTATAAACTTTGAAGTCTTTAAAGTTTTATTTGATGGTGTGTTTCCTCTCATAAACTTAATTGTAACGACCATTAAAATCAATATTTTGCTCACTTCATTCACAACAAAATATCGCAAACAATAGCGCGACTGTAAAATGACGATATAAATTTTATGGAGTGGTTTTGTTTAGTGTGAAGTCTTATGACTTTTTATCAATCTTATTAACTTGCTTTCAGAGGTGTTCTGTAAATTTTTTCACTTTTTTTCCTGCTCTATCCTCCATAGCAAATGATTTATAATTATGTTATTATTATTATTATAAGTACTTATATTTAATCTCCGACCTAATTTGATCGAGACGTTTTTATTAGGGTTTTCCTTGCAAGAAAAATTCACATGCAGTAGCAGTTCGGAGTCAGGAATTTGGCGGTGTTACACCCCCGTTCCTCGAAAAGCACGCTAAGTCGGTGGTCCTGCGCCTGACCTCTCTCCGGTCGTGTCGATCTGCCGCCGTCCCATCGGATTATGAGAGTGAGGGAATAGATAGTGCCTCTGTGTTTGCGCACACACTTGTGCACTGTAATATGTCCTGCTCAAGTCTCTTATTAGATTGTAGTGCTTTTAGCATTTTTTTTTGTTTCTATCTATTTGGGTTTTACCTAAGCGTGTGATTTTTACTACCAACCTAAATGTTCAACTATCAACCTAAATGTTTGTTAAGGTTGAATATAAAAGCAAATAAAATTCATTCATGCGTTTTTAAAACTTGTCAGCATAATTTGGTGCTATAGTTACATTTGGGGGTGAGTGCTTTTATACGATCCCGCGTTAACCCGTCTGGATTTTAAAAATCAGAAGGAGAGGGTGGGTCTCCCGCGTCTGAGGGGTTGGGGTTGCCGAGGGTGGCCGAAGACAACTGTTATTAAAATACAAGAGATAACTTATGAGGTTTTTCGTATTCGAGAATTAGAGTGCTTTAGCTTTAATAAGTCTGAAAAAGTAATTTTTCGGAGAAGAGCTTTTGATTTAATTTAAGGTTTTTTGTATATTTTGAAAAGTATAAATTGCTTTTTGTTTTAAGTGTATTGAGTCGATATCTTTTGAATGATGAACATTTTTTAGAACTTAATAAAATTGGACAAACAAGATCAGATCATCCAGATCCAGATCAAACATACTCGCAACTCGGTTCTTAACCTATTTATAATAAAACTAGCAGCGCCTCGCGGTTTCACCCGCGTAGTTCCCATTCCCGTAGGAATTTCGGGATAAAAAGTAGCCTATGTCCTATTCCAGACTATAATCTATCTCTATGCCAAATTTCATCCAGATCCGTTTTGCCGTTCTGGCGTGATAAAGGAACAAACATCCATCCATCTATCTATCCATCCATCCATCTAAACTTTCACGTTTATAATATTAGTGAGAGTGGAGATACCTTAAACTTATAAATTGGCAAACTTTCTATACATTTCTTTATTGTATATCAAAATAACCTTAAACCCTGAACAGGCAATTTTATTACCTGCGGTACTTGTCTACCTCTAATGCTCACAGGATTAACCAAATTAGACTTTGCGCTACACGTCCGTATTCAAATGAACCTCAAGCTTCTGCCTTCGGTAAGTTATTCCGAGATCTTTTAGGCAAAGTGACCATTCAAATGAAACCAAAGTGAGAAAACAAATGGAAGCGTTAATACGCCGGCCAATACGCCGGGCGTAATTTAATCCTCGCGGCAGGGTTCCCGGGGAAATCTATAAATCTGCCGCCATTAGACCGGAGGTCTCCCCAGGATTCTTATTTACTCCGGGCACAAATTCAGATGACAATGTTTGAGGGGAAGGCGCCGTAACTGGCCGCGGTAGGGTTGCTGCGCTGGACTTCTTCCTACAGGGTGACGCATTTTTATCGTAGTCAAACAGATCTGAGTGAATTTATTTTAGGTATATAAACGGATTGATTAACATCATTTTTATTTAGTCACTAGCTGTGCACCGCGGTTTCACCCGCGTTAAATTCGAATTTCACATTTCTAGGGGGATAAAATGGTCTTTTTTTTCCGTTCAGTACGAATCATCATCATCGTTCAGTGAGAATATTCCCGTAAATCTCCCATGGGAATATAATTTTATACCAGGAGAAAAAGTAGCTTAAGTTACTCTCCACCCTTTCAACTAAAAAACTCAAACTCTATGCCAAAAATCAAGTCGATCGGTTGCTTAGTTAGGGCGTAAAGGAAGGACAAACAAACACACTTTCGCATTTATAATATTAGTAAGGATTTTCATTTCTATCCCAAGTTTCTCGTGGCAAAAAGTATAAGAAGAGATGGTATATTGACACCTACCTACTATATTCTATAGAACAAATTGTTCATACACTTTGTGATCCGTCCTTGATGTATAAAGTATTGGACTTAGATTGTAAATAACCAAACCCATATAGTGACATAAGGGTTGCAATAAAGACAATGATTAATTCCTTCCAACCGGAAATCTGAATTTTATTGAATTAAAACTAAATGTGTACCGATAATAACATTAATGTTCAATTACCACGCGTGCCAACCCTAGGTAAATTCCTTCCACCCCCGTCAATTACCAACCCTGACCGATCCGGGGCGAGACTTATTGACGGACTGCTCGCTTGAATCGCTGTCTCTTTGTATCCAGACGTGAACTGCAAGAACACTTGCCTAACCGTTTGGTTTTTGAGGAGTTTTTGTTTCACCTGCTTTGGTTTGGTACTGATTTCTGTAGTTTGGTAGAGATCTTATGATATATGATCCCGCTTCAGAACTATGTTTTAAGATTTAAAAAATCCATACTCATATTATAAATTCGAAAGTTACTCTGTCTGTTTTTCTGTCTGTCTGTCAGCTTTTCACGACTAAGCGACTGAACGGATCTTAATGAAATTTGTCAGGTAGGTAAATAGTATCCCAGAGACGGACATAGGATACATCAGTCAAGATACACATATGAATCTCTGAAATATAACAACGAACAGTACAATACATAGATAGACATTTTTATTTTTCATATAAAACGACCAGAACACCCTGAACAAATATCTGCAGATCGTACAAACATTTGTCCCGAGGCGGGGATCGAACCCGCAACCTCCTGCGTCGCAGGCGGACCTTCGCCCACCGCGCCATAGAGGTCGTAAGTAAGTCGTAGTAAGGTATTCATTTTGGATGTAAGCGGGTTAGGTACGATCCTTATTTGTTAAGGAATGAAACGTTGGTCTTCTTCTTACACAAATAAGGTTCGTAGTTAACCCGCTTACGTCGGCAATGAATTCCTTAAACTACGATAGTTTTTATACTAAAGGTATGTTAAAATTCCTATAAAAACCAGCCATCAAAAACGACCTTAAAATATCAACCTCAACAAAAAACAAATTAGCAACCTTACACACATTGGTGTGAAGTGATTCGCGCAAAAACAAACAAAGGTAATTTGATAAGTACATTGAATATCACAGATACTTTCAATCCGTATTTCGGTAAACAAGTAAAAAAGTCCGCAAACATACGCAGTCACCCTCGTCATGGGGTGCATTCGTCGTTGGGGATACGTGTAGGATGGAGTATGTACACTCTGGATGTATTATTTTGAAGTTCGAGTTTACTTTTCACTTTTAGTTTATTTTTGGAAGTCGAAGGTGACTTCAACGACTAAGTTTTCCGCGGTTTTGAGACGTAGCTGGAAGTCTTCTTTGAAATACGTAGTTAATGGATGACGAATCGCATGATATGACGAACGGCCGAACCGTTCGCTCACCGTACTAAGAAAATTATTTTGACATGTATTTCTTAGAGATCCGAAACGAAAGGCAAGTTGGCAACGTGCCCGAAGCAACTTGGTGGTAGGTTGATCATTTGATGCAATCCATCACCCAAAACTTCAAATTTCGTGTTTCAAACTAGAGGACTACTTGCTTTTACTGCTTTTCCTACCCTGAATTTATTTCAGCTTCATCTTCAGCTCAAATATTAAGGTATTTTTTTAAATTTAGTTATCTAAAAGTTCCTCTCCGTTTTTGCTGCTACATACATACATGCATTACTTTCATACATCACATTAGCTCTTTTCACTCTTGCGCGCAAAAAAATTTTTGTTTACACACCAAAGTCGGTGACACCGCCCGGCTACGGCGCACATAAGGGATGGTATTTGGCTGATCTGGGTGGCCAAAATTAATTATTGTTTTTTTCTTTTTTGTTTGTGATGTGTCTCTAATAGAGACTATAATACTATAAATACTAAAAATCTAATAGAAATTTATTAATTGATTTTAAGCTATAGAAAGTATTTTGCGATTTATTTGTTTAAAAATGCTGAGTATAGTAGTGAAATAATAACAAAACTATATTTTACACTAAAGTTTTATTATGTAAACTTAAATTTATACTATGACTCGATGAGTGCCAGTGTTCTTCATCGTCCTGCTCACTGTCTGTGAATTCAGAAGTAATTAATGTAATTTTTTTTTACTGTCATGGCTGTTCACCCTTGACTCAAAAAGGCACGGCTGGGCGCGGCTGATGTGAATGTAATTAGGTCGTACAAACTATCATCTCATAATAACAATTGAAATTTTTACCAGGACGAACCCGGAAACCCATCAAAAACTTAAAAAAAAAAAGAAAAAACAACATTATACAAACAAAATACCACAGCAAAATATATCAAAAATATGTGCCTTACCGGTTCAATCGAAATCCATAACAATATGTTCAAACAAATTACTGTTAACAAAAATGTTAACTTTTAACTTAGACAGTCACACTCAGAGAGTCGAGAAAAATACGTACACTTGCAGCAATGGTAAAGTTCCGACTGACAGCGGGGCAGGTAAGGTAGAGCCGTTAGAACGCGAGAGCTGGGCGCCAATTATGCTCTAGTTATCTAGTCTAGATATAAAAATAACGGTTTTGGAGTACCTGCGCCCAATTTAAGGAAATTGATTTTTGGCCGCCCAGATCATCCAACCCCCTAAATACCCCTAATACCCCTAGGTATTAGGGGTATTGTGCGGCGTAGGTGTTTTGAGGGTGGTTTTGAGGGTCCACTTTTCAGGATATTAATATTGTAGGCAGCTGACATTGATTTATCAAGTTGTTGACAGCCGATTTTGGTTTCTAGACTCCTTTACTATATCAAGACGTCTTCATGAAGTTTTACAGACAATAATAAAAAAAGTTCCGTGAAAGCTCACAGAGACTCACCCTTAAACGAGATATACTCGTACTTTCTATGATTTATCACCACAAATCATCGATCAAAAATGTCCGGCTTTGCCGGCCCCCCTTAGATTCACAATGCGCACGCCACAACCTTCAGTAGCAAAAGAGAGACATTTTGACATGTTAGGAAAGCTTTTCAACTAGTGTCATTTTAGCGTTCAGACAAAAAGCATGGGTACAAAAAATGCAAGAATCACTCGTCCAAAGTGCTGAAAAAGGATGGAATTTCTTAGTTTCAGTAAGTTTATATATATTTTTTTACCCGTATATTGAGATGTGAGTCATATACTTGTGAAATCAGCATAAAATATTGTTGTTTGGTTTGCCTATGTTAAAAAATTAATTTTGTTCTAAATTGATAAATGGAGAGGCTATTTCTTCTAAATTTTTTTTTCATTTATAGTATGTATTAATATATTTTTCATAAAAATAAGTTTAATATTACTAGTTGATGATTTTTAAAATAATTAGTTGGCCCGCCCTAAAATTTCATTTGCGTAGACTCTCTAATAAAAGAAAGACTAGGTTCTTACCTACCTACCAGAAGTATGAATTTATAAAACGTTTATTTTTTTCCCGTAAAAAAAACTCGTGCAAAGCCGCAGACAGGAACCAGTTCTTTTTAATCTAGAGTGCCTGCCTGAAATTGTATTGTAAGTTTAAATTATTGTATGTCTGAAATGACCCTTTTGTATAAATACCTACTGTTGAGACACCAATTTATAGTTTCATCAATAAATGATTCGTTATCTTTACCTGAATTCTGTTAATTAATCCTTATAGAAAATAAACTGAGTAGGTAGGTATATAATTCTCAGGTAGGTACCTACCTACTTACAAAATAAAATAAAATGAATTCGACTCCACCAATCTCTTGTTCCGTATGGAAAAAACTTGTCAGGCTCTGCGCAAACTGTCTGCGTCAAAACAAAACGAACCCAATTTTGAGTGACATTTTTGTAAGGCTCTAGGTATCTACGGGGGAGGCCGCGAACTCCTTATTTTTGATCGAAGCCACAAATACATAAATAAATAATGCTAGACCATTCACACAGCATTGTCTAGCCCCAAGCTTAGCAGAACTTGTGTTATGGGTACTAGATAACTGACATCACCATTTTGAGTTGATATGTCATTTGCTAATCCATGTGGTAATACTCCAAGGTTTGTTCTGCGCTCCTAGTGGAATCATCCCGCGAATGATACACCAAAAGCTCAATCGAAGAGATATATTACGATACGTGCAATGAACGCCGCTAATCCAGTTATGACGTCATAGAGTATGTTGGTAACGACAGAAGGTATGGTGAAACAATACAGGGATTATCTAGTGAGGAAAACCGCTTTACTTTATAATAATTAGACTTTCCACCTGTTCTGATTCCGCCCTAAAATGAGATAATGCTTAGACTGTTCTAGGGCAGATTTATAAAGTCAAAGAAGGGGAAGCAATCAGGCACTTTTAGTTCACTTTTTAATTTACATATAAAAGATCACCATTAAATGAAGTCCCGACAGTTTTTTATATGCGTTGTAGGACTTTCCAAGGAAGCTATGGCACGGCAAATTATAATTAAGTTAAATATACTAAAACAGATCATTAGTAACAAAGAAAATAGCAATCAAATAATAGAATTAAATTGAAACTAGTATTGAAACAATTTAGCTAACTGCAGACAGTTGCAAACAATCTACCTACAAGCTCAACTGATCCATATTATCAATACCAGTCTTAAGCGATAAGCTTGCTCAAGACGCTGGCTGCATTGCCCCGCTATATGGCAATGTTAAGTACGCAAATTATAATATTTAAAGATTATGTGAGAAGATAAACAGTAATTTTATACACACAACAAATTTATTTCAATTCATGGCAATCCCACAATGCCAAGTTTGGATGGATGAATGGATAGATAGATGGATGGATGGTTGTTACTCAATCACGCCAGAACGGCTAAACGGATCTAGATGAAATCTGGCACAGAGATAGATTATAGTCTGGAATAGAACATAGGCTACTTTTTATCCCGGAATTCCCACGGGAACTACGCGGGTGAAACCGCCAAGGCGCTGCTAGTTATCAATGATTCAAAAAATACACCTGGTGTAAAATATTAAAGTTCCAAATATAGGTGTGGATCCTTGCGTAAAAATAGTGTAGGTAGAAAAATATTTAATTACTGCAAAAATAATCTAGAAACTCAAATGTAGTCTACGCATGTGAAATGAAAGGTTTAAGATACTTTGCGCTAAGATAGAGTATTATTCTATGGTCATCGCTTTTATAATTAATCCAGGCTATTGACTTTAAGGTACGTATGAAAAGGTAGGTACACGACATATGTATATTAGAATCGCTACGGACGAGCAATAAATACATATAACAAAATACATAAAACCACGACACTTTTCACAACAAAAGCGTGGCAAGAGCGAAAATAATCTCTTAAAGTAATCATAGATAATCGAAGACAGTGAATGAGGTTGCAATGAGGTAGCTCAAAGGATTAGCAAGCTGAAGTGGCAATGGGCTGGCCATATCGCGAGAAGAACCGACAACCGCTGGGGTAAACGTGTTCTTGAGTAGAGACCGCGACTCGGCGCTCATTAGGGGGGCCTATGTCCAGCAGTGGACTGATATAGGCTGATGATGATGATGAATGAGGTTGAGCTTTTCTACGGATGAGAATGTCTAGTACTGAGGTACTATAGCAGTTACGACTGCTGGCCAGGTTTACATATATTCACTGTTGAGCGAGCAAGTGTTAACACATAGGTTCCATGAGAAGAATAAGTAAACCAATTGTAATTAGTAATATTTAATGCGATCATGAATCTTATAGTAATTTTATTTGCATAAGCAAGTAGATGTCGATCCTTATGTAACACATTGGAGTATACTCTGTAATGTTATGTTTGGTCTCAAACGAATTAAAATTAAATAAAACGTGAACATTGGTTATGTAATTATGTTAAATGGCTCGTCTGTCCAAGCCCGTAGCTATGTGCTCGAATGTGTTTAAATTATTAACCCATAACTCTTGTATCAAAATGTCGCTGACCGCACGCACGTATTTTGTTAGAGAAGATTTATTGTACTTCCATTTTGGTTAAATTAACTTCAAAGTAAACAAAAAATGTGACTAATTACATAGAGCGACATAAACTACCTATATTTAATTTTGTGTTTGAATTGAAAGTAAATTTACGAGGATATTCGTTACTGAAGAAGCATCAGTTTCGTCGTTTGATGATGATGAATTTCGGTCTCGGCGTCTATCTCAATGGAGACTAGCTATGTGTTCAGGACATACAGTGCACAAGTGTGTGTGCACAATCACAGGTGCACCCTCTATTCCCTCACTCTCATAATCCGATGGGACGGCGGCCAGCAGACCGATTCATCGGATTATGAAGCACCTGTCAACATAGAGGTTATATTTGGTCATACCCAGAAAATAATTAACGCAACTCTCTCGAATTACCATGTTAAGTACCATTTGTGGTAGTATCAAAGCCATCAATATTTCATAGCTGCAATATAGGGTTAAACTGGCCAGCACTCGTAATGGCGTATGGACTTTATGGGGGGACAACCCTTGCTGCATAAGCAAGTTTAAGTTTAACATTTGAGATTTTAGGAATATATTTATGCGCGATGTATCCATTTTTTTACGATATAGGCATTGATTGAGCTAATCTATTAACAGATAGAGTGCCCATGAATGGCCTTTTAGTACCCTACGGGAGCAGCGGCTGGGATGTAAATGATTTAATGATTTTTCGACCTCTGTGGCGCGGTGGGCGAAGGTCCGTCTGCGACGCAAGAGGTTGCGGGTTCGATTTCCGCCTCGGGAAAAATGTTTGTACGATCTGCAGATATTTGTTCAGGGTGTTCTGGTCGTTTTATATGTATAATAAAAATATCTATCTATGTAATGTATTGTATTACGTATATCAGTTATCTGGTACCCATAACGCAAGCTCTGCTTAGCTTGGGGCTAGATAATGCTGTGTGAATTGTCCAGCATTTATTTATTTATTTGAAGGTAGACTATTGAAAATTCGATCACCATGCCAGTGAAGGCGTGTAAAACTGACCAGCTGTCGTGATCAGAGTGCCTTTCCGATAACAATACTTCCGGTGTCAGTATACCTACCCCTTCCATTCAAAACATTTCAAACTGTTTCACTTTTGATTTCAAAAGACATTTCAAATTTCTACTGACTTCATTACGGATGTAAGCGGGTTAACTACGAACCTTATTTGTGTTGGAAGAACACCAACGTTTCATCCCTTAACGAGGGACTTCTTCAAGGTGAGTGCGGTTCTAGGCGCGCGCGTTCCGCGTCTCTCCGAGCACTCTACTGACTTTTTATTCAAACCGCTGGATTACCACACAATTAAGTTAAAATGCACTTCAAAGTTTACCGTCGCGTCGGTCCCTCAAAATATGACCGTAGGCTTTAAAGGGTCGCACCGAAATTATAGACGCAGTATTTTGCACATTTGGCGACCCAGCACGTACTAATGTACGAACGTTATCTACGATGACTTGACTCTCTCTTACTCTCACCCATAAATTGAAACCCTACCATATTTCAACGACAGAAGAGTAGAGATTTCATTATCCGGCAGTGTGTTTTATTTCGTTGTAGGTGGGTCATGTTAAAGAAGATGATGTAGGTATGTACGGACGCAATCATCTCGTCCATCGTCCCCTTTCAATCTTCTAATAAATAAGGGAGCAATAAAAAATTAACAGACGACACTGGCGCCCTCTGACGTGACGACTAATCAACATGATCTGCGTTATGAATAAAAAAAGTCTATCGGATACGTCTGTTAGGTAACTATAATATTGTAGCATATGGCTAACGTGAGTAATTAGAATTACATGCTAAAATGTGTTCACTCGCGTACCTACGCACGGGCTCGCTGCTGTATGCAAATGGATTTCAGCATGGCGGATAGGTTAATCAAGGTTTATCTTGGTTTATCAATAACAAGGATTTGGTTATATTTTTATTTTGTTAAAGAGTTAAGTTGCTTAGACGATGATCATAAAATTAGAGGTATTTTACAATGTAAATGATTTACCTACACCTAAATTAGTATTGCATTTGGTTTTTACTGCTATCGATGGAAACTATTAGATAGCGCTCAGCATACATTGTAATTCAGCATCATCATCAGCCTATCTTAGTCCGCTGGACATACGCCTCCCCTAATGAGCGCCATATCGCCCTGTCTTCAGCTTGTCGCATCCAGCATCTGCCAGCAGTCTTTCGCAAATGGTCATCCCACCTGATCAGAAGGCGTCCTACACTACGTTTGCCGAGTCGCGATCTCCACTCAAGAACACGTTTACCCCAGCGGTTGTCGGTTCTTCTCGAAATATGGCCAGCCCACTGCCACTTCAGCTTGCTAACTCTTTGAGCTATGTCGATAACCTTGGTTCTCGTCGGATGTATTCGTTACGAACCCTATCCTTCAGAGAAACTCCGAGTATAGCTCTCTCCATAGCTCGCTGGGCGACTATAAACTGGTGGACCAGCCCTACCGTGAGTGTCCACGTCTTAGCACCGTAGATCATGCATTACGGGTAGGACGCACTGATTGAAAACTCGTTTTCAAAAAAACTTCCCTTAATTAATGAATTTGTTGAATGGTAAATCAGTCACTATTTCCATGATTTATGCCGCGAAACGTGCGTAATAACAATAACACTATATTACTGTAAACGGGTTAACTTTGAACCTAATTTGTATTGAAAGCAGAACCAACGTTTCCAGTAACGAGGTATCCCTTAACTTGTTTCTGTACCTACCTATAATTTTCAGTATCAATTACTAAACAAAAGTTTTTGTGTCTAAACCAATTGTTAATCAAAACAAAACCAAATTATTTAGAAAGTACAACGATGTCAAAAGACCCATAAAATTGGCCAGGTTGTACCTATGTACACTCACCCTCAGAAGACAGAATATTATGTAAAACCTAACGGCAGTCTCTTCAATCAATACACGTTACTAGATGTAAAAGCTTTCTGCACAACACTGATATTGAGCTTTATTACTCTAAGCGAAAACTTATTTTCCTCTGCAGAAAATCCACTGATTTTTCTGCTCACATCCTGAACAGCAAAAAATCCAGTCCAGAGGGTTTTAGACTTAAGAAATACTGGAGTAGAGTTGATTTTGTGTTGGTGAAGAGAGATGAAGAGTTAGTTTTTTTTTGTGAATATCAAAATATGAGCCCCCTTTTACAATCCTATTGTATAGGTTATTGATCCCTTAATAGTATGAGTTGCTGGTCCGTGGTGTCTTAATAAAAGGGGTGAGTGATGAATGCGTCGTATGATTTACACACTTGTACACGCGTTTTATAAAATCGGACATTGCATGTTATCATCCGACATAGTTATGATTTTCATACCTGTGTGTACTGTTTTGGACCCAAATCGGGGGTCGGTTTTACGGCTATGGTAAGCCCTGAGGGCTTTTGCAAGTTTACCGTTCTCAAAAAAACTAAGTCCTGGTTAGGCTCCAAACGAGTGTATAATATGTAAGATCGTAATAATAATATCAAGCATGGAAGGATATATATAGTATATAAACAGTTTAATCTTTCATAAATTGAGCTCACGACTCCTTTGACGTTTTTTATCTCACTCTCATAGTTTCGGATTTGGTCATCCACTCCCATCTCAAAAAATCACCCTGTACAGTGTTGCAAAACAGTAGCTACAACAAAAATAATAGTGCACACGTTTGACAGATCGTATCGACCTAAAACGAGCATTTACTGATAAGCCGATTAACATGATAAAACAATCATTTAAATCAACAAACACTTTAGTACTAAAATTAGCATAAACAAAGGCGAAATTAAATTAGATTCGTATCATGCGAACATAAAGTGCTTATAATTAACTTAGTAACAGTTGTAGAAACAATACGCAGCTCATTATGGAAACAGCTGTGTTGTTTTAGCCGTAGAATCGGTTGCGCATTTGAGGAAAATAAAAAAAACTATGTTTTCTTTTTTCTAATTGGCAATTGTTTTTGGTCAGCGTATGAGAAAGTAATGGACAGAATATATAATCAAGAGTAAAGTTACAGTTAGAATCAAGAGTAGAGTGCAGATATTGTTTTTAATTTATTACAATAATAATAGGGTATGAAACATGGATGTATGCTAAGGTTTTTTTGTTATAGTGCTTACCGCACTCTGGGTTTAAGAAATGAAACATGTTCCCAAAATTTTTCGAATTCATTCATTCATGTGTTTAAGTGTTTAGTTATTGTAAGAATTCGAAGTCCTGTAGTAGCGTCTGTAAAATCACAGGCCAGGAGATAATGGTGACCTTTACTTAAAGAGGAGGAGGTTCTTAGTTCGGTTAAATGTATGTTTTTTAAGTATCTTCGTCGATTTGACTATTCATTGTGGACTGTTTTGAAATTGTATGACGAATGTTTCGAAAAGTTCGTCTCTAAAAAAAAATTCCCGAGGGGTTATTAAAACTTTAAAAATAGTGAATCGAAGAGGATCAATACTACAAAAGGAATTTGAAGTCGGTTTCCTTTTTTCACAATATTCAATAATTATGATCTATTCTCATTGTCATTTTGCTGTTAGTAATTTTCTGTAACGATTAAATTTAGTTTAGTAAATTTAGTGTAGTTAGCTTTGCTATAGGTACAGATGAACCTAGCCAGTTGTCTAGCTGTCCCTCGCTTCTCTGTGACAAATTAAGTAGGTATTTCAATAATAAATCATAATAATCAGCCAGCGCCATCTCAAAGCCTGCAATGTGTGAGAGTATACCGTTTTTTGTGTATTGTTCAAAATGTTTAGCAAGCTAATTAGTTGAGTTATAATTTAATTTAGTGGTGATATTTCGTAATTCGGTATGTAAGATTTTTATCAAGCTTAAGAAGTCTACTTATTGCTTGTTTTGTCTTTGTATTTTCTCTTTGTTGTTATCTTGAAGACCATTTTGAAACAGTATTTTGTCACCTAATTGAAATTTAGATTGTAATGATTAGGTAGGTAGCCATATTTTTTTTCTCGATATGTCTATCAGGAACACGATAAAGTCATCTTTAGCAGATCGCGACTAATCGGGATTGATTCGCATAAAAAATTGTATGATATAAAATTTACTTCATAACTTGTCGCTTCGTAAAGGGAACCATTACATTCTTTTTTGAAGGAATTACGTATGAGATGCAAGTATCTGTACCAATTTCAAACGTGAAAATTATCTTTACGCAAGTAAATTTCAGATAACTTGTTTGCCCATAATCAGCACGGAGTTCAATAAGCTCAAACAGAAAATTGCAAAAAGCACCCTTTATGTAACGTAATAGGCCGTTGCGAAACGCTCGTGCTACGGCGACCCTCGTAGCCGTAAGCTACGTGGTTACGTAATCCGTAACGGCCCGGTCGTTGAACTGAGACCTGCGCCTGCGACTGTCGTCGTCTGATTTTATGTTTTACGATACGATATTTTGTCTACCTATTATGATAATAATAAATTATGTAGAGCTGCGAATGATAAATACTTGCTAGTAATGTTAAAACATTGTTAGATACCGTTTATAAATCACACTTTTTTTCATGACCTTGCGTGTCGGTTTCAAAGTATGAAAATGGTCTCTCCATTTTCATACTTTGAAACCGACACGCAGGTAGTAGGTACAATAAAACACATTGACTCAATATAAATATTCATACTAAATATCTATTTATTTTTGGAAAAGATTGTTTTCATTAAACTTGACAATAGTCAAAATACTAACATAGTAATTAAATGTTTTATTTAGCTTCATTTTCTTCAAACAAAAATTAGCTTGGTGTATGTCTTATTACATAGCTAATATCTAAAACTATTTATTTAGACAATAATCAGCTACTCCACTCCCATTCATAAACAAGTTCTCCATGGGACACCAAACAGACGAGGCTCTTATCGCCTATATTAAAACTAAATGCGCCTAGCGGTGCCTTAAAAGCCATTCTCATTAATATTTTATTAGAATTACATATGCGGTCATAAACATTTTGTTAAATATTGTTTGTTTGGTTTGTTCTGACGGATGCTCTTACGCAAGGCGGTAAACTGGTTCTTTTTTAGTAATGACTAAAAATAGATGTAGGAAAAATTCGCTAATCTTCTTTCAAACTTACTGTCAGACTGTTATTAGTCCGGTTTGATAAAATTTGATAGAGTTCGACTTTGATCAAATATACCCGGATATTATTTGAACGAAGGAGTTCGAGTTCTACTTCATTAAGAATAGATTTGATAATTGCTCTAAGAAATTATATCTAGATTTTCGTGATACATCGTCGGCCACATTGTCACTTTCCACCAGGTGTTATTGTGGTCAAACGGGTCTTTCATTATAGAAAAAAAGAGCCTTTGGCGCTCGACAGAGGGGTCATTGTTGTCTCAGCAGGGGTTGTGCAAGTGCTAGCACTCTACCTCCATTCTTCTCGTACCGCTGTCTCTTTTTCACATTCACCAGCCTAGTTTTCGAATTATCATAGTTGACCATTAATCATAGGCTTCCCTTTATGAAAGTCAGATCAGTCTTCAGCTGGCTGCATCCAGCATCTGCGATTACGACTATGCAATAATATCTAATGACTTAGAGAAAGTCCATTAGATCCACGAAAAACCAC
This sequence comes from Eupithecia exiguata, assembly GCA_947086465.1. Taxonomy (NCBI): domain Eukaryota; kingdom Metazoa; phylum Arthropoda; class Insecta; order Lepidoptera; family Geometridae; genus Eupithecia; species Eupithecia exiguata. Next base: position 8,907,363 of record OX352233.1, read on the forward strand.
CTCGATCGGTATTTCTCTCACCGCTTTTATCCAATCAAAACACACAAAAACAGTAAGTTATTTACTGAAATGGCGGCTAGATGCTGTAATTGGCAGCTAAACAGTCGAAGCGTGATGCCCAGGGCTACATGATCCGATCGCTCCAATTGATTTCCGCGTTCGGTGCGCTCGCGCAGACGTCATCTGATTGGGCTAACCGTTAAACTATGGTACCTGCAGCTTATGTGTAGTTTTGTCTTGATTCCTCTTACATTGTATCTAGCAACTGGAGGATTAGTGGCAGTCGATTTGAATCAGAAATTTTAATAGTTTAAAAATCATCAAATATTTAGTTCACCAATTAGCTGTAACTGTCGCATAAATGTATGTACTTCAATTAAGGATTAATATCCAACAGTTGCGATGGATAAATCATACTAAAACACTCATATTTTGATCAAAACTCATAAGACACCTAAAACTAATTGGATTGACTGACAGGTGTCTCGGTTTTGGAGCAGTCCACCCTAGCTATCATCGCCAAGACATTGTTGGAACTAGCCCACTACCTGCTCACCAGGGACGCGTCGCTTGCGCATGGTGGCACGGAAACAGTCAACGCGCGCTGCCGCAAGACATCAAACATCAAAGTGCTTTATTTCCTTTAAACCTTACTTGGTTGCTTGGACACAAGAAATCCCGAGGCACTGCAGTAGCGGGACAACCCAACACTCCCCTGAACGCAATGTTTAACGTGGATGGCACTGTACGTCGCAAGTGTATGCCCACAAGTTGTTGAATCTTCACCGATATCATCGTCAGTCGTTGCTGAACATAGGCGTCCCCCAGACGGCACGACGGCGGCGCCACAAACAGCGGTCCTGCGCCGCATTCATCTATCGACTCCTGCGACCACTACAATGTCGTCGATCCTTATTCCGTATACCTACTCCAATTGATTTACTTCGCACCTAGTATATTATCTTTAGCCTATTGCTATTAATTATTAATTTAACGCCACAATTACAATATTTGCCTAATGGACTCAACACCGTTATACATAATTATCATCATCATTATCAGCCCATACACGTCCACTGATTGACCACCATACGGCGCCAAAAATAGCTATCCTGAGCCGCCTCCATTCATCGACTCCCTGCGACCACTACGATGTCGTCTGTCCATCATGAGTGGGTGGTCTCCCAACACTCCGTTTTGCGTTGCATCGCGGCCCCCACTCGAAAATCTTTACTGCCCAGTGGTTACCAGTTCTGCGAGCTATGTGAGCTGCCCACTGTCACTTCAGCTTACTAATTTTGAGAGCTATGTAGATGTAATAGCTAATATATAATAACTAATTACAATCAAATAATAGAATTAAATTAAAACTAGTATTAACAATTGCAACAATTGAGCTAACTGCAAACTGTTTCAAACAATCTACAAGTAGCTCAACTGATCCATATCAATACCAGTCGGAAGCGTGTATGAACGTATCAAATATGAAATATGTCGTTATTTTTATTAATAACTAATTTGTTTTCTAGGTACACCATTCCATCTACATTTGACATGCAATTGTTCTAAATAGTTACTCGCCTGACTAGAACCTTATTAAGTTGTTTGACTGACTCCATAAAACGATAAGTTACGTGTTGATTGATACCAAACAAGCTCGGCAAAAACTAAACTATACAACTTATTGCAAACAGTTATAGTGTCTAGGATACGTTCGTTCTGCTAAGCCAATAATGTTTCGTTCGTTTAATTATCGATCGTTTACACGTTCATCGATCCTTTTTAGATAGCGATCAATAGACCTTGATGGTATCGATACAGTACTTGACACTTGATGTGGCGTAGCGCTATTATTACTTTTGAAAATCAAACATATTTACTCAGACAAAACAGTTAAACTGTCCTCAAAGAAAAAGAGTAGAGCAGTTCTTGATTGTTCACGAAAAGTTCCTTGACCTCCTCTAAAAGTGCACGACTTTCATAAGAATGATAAATAAATGAAATAAAATAAATGAAAAAAATACAGGCCCTTGGGGCGGGAGATATGTGTGATACATAATGATGTCCGAGTGCGCCTTTTTTATAAGGCACTTGCAATAAAAAAACTCAGTCTTCTTTGCAGTTTTAAGTAAGTGATATCGCCAGTCTTAACCAGGCGTTAAATTGTGCCAGACAAGCCGCGAACACTGTAACGGTACGAATGTAACATAACGCTAACTGCAGGAAAAAAGTGTTACAGAATCAATTACACTTCACACAATATGAGTCGTACACACGAGCCTTGTATCGACATGCTTTGATGGTTTTATCAATGAATAATTATTTAATTAGCTTATTTTTAGACCGTCCCGGATAAAACTCTAGGCTTCTTTTAGAACAAATACTTATAAGTAAGAATGCCAAATGGAATTTCTAGCGTTATGTTTAGGAGGCGAGAAATGTTTCTTTAGTTTTCACCATCATCATCAGCCTATGTTAGTCCACTGCTGGACATAGGCCTCCCCTAATGAAGGCCATAGCCCTATCTTCAGCTTACAGTCCTTCGCAGATTATCTCACCAGGTCGGAGGGCGTCCTACCCTACCTTTGCCGAGTCGTGGTCTTCACTCAAGCACACGTTTACCCCAGCAGCGGCTGTCAGTTCTTCTCGAGATTTGGCCGGCCCACTGCCAACTCAGCTTGCAATTTTTTTGAGTTATGTCGATAATTTTGGTTCTCTGTCGGATGTATTTGTAACGAATCCTATCCTTCAGAGGAAGTCCGAGCATAGTAGCTCTCTCCATAGCTCGCTGGGCGACTTTAAAGTGGTGGATCAGCCCTACCGTAAGTGTCCACTTTAGTTTTCGGGTCATCGTTATTACCTGAAAGCTGTGGTTTACTTGACCACAGTTTTTCAGGAGTATAGACACTTCAGCATATTATTTTCAATACCAAGATTAACTTGAGTGTGAAAAGAAGCATAATTTTACAAGTCTTGCCTAAAAAGCTCATAAGGGAAGTTTTTATTATTGTATTTATGCGGTTGATTTAGTCATATCAGCCTTGAATCTGGTACAGGAGTTCGAAATGTGATCAAATCACAAATACAGGGTGGATATTTTGAACGTTGTACTCAAATTGGCCATTGACTCTAAGACAAAAATGCTCAGAAAGTTTACTTAAAAGGCAAAGAAGTTTACAGAATAAAGCAATTGAATCTATAAACAATTCTTATCTTTTAACAAACCTGTTTATGTAGTCGCCTGGAAACTGAGACCTGAAATAATTCAATAGTTCCGTACTCGTACGCACGATACGATCTAGGATGGATTTACACAGAAAACCGGTGAAGATCTGCTGAAGTTGACAGATAGTTCTGGCGTTCTTTGTTCAAGCAAACCTTTTTTACTGTTTATGACCTTGAGTAGTAGAAATGGAGCAAAAGCGTAGTAAAAAACCGCCTGAAGAGCTTTGGTTTAATTTAAATCATTACGGGCATTTTGACTAGTAATATCTTCGACTAAATTCCGTGGGATTGGACTGGCAACACCAGTCAGATGGGTAGAGAGATGGACACGAAGACGGAAGGCGACGACGACGGGGTTGTCCACGTAAAATGTGGCGAAACGATCTCGTTGCTTTTAATCATGAGTGGTGGATGGGAGACCGAGAAAGATCGATCGAGATGGTTGGTAAATGTATGAGGAAAACTTTGGCCCAGCAATGGGATGAGATCAAATTGATAAAAAAATATGACGATCTAATCGGAATTTCTCTTCACACTGTTTCTCTACTAAGGTAAGCGGCACCCACAATTTTTTTACTGTGAAAATGATACAAACTTACTCGCTTAAAATACTCATTTCGACTTGGAGATAGCACAATCATGGAACAATGAAGATGGTCAACCTGCTTACTATGTAATTGTGATCTTATAAAATTTATTATAATCGTGAAAGCGTGAACTAACGCCATCTACTTCCTTTGCCAAAGAATATTTATGTATTGTCGTATTTTAGTACCTACTTGTCTATTTAACACCCGTAGGTATGTAAAGGTTAAGTGATAATTTAGTTTATCAACAAACATTAAGTACCCACTTGGCTGCAGGACCCTAATTCTACTAACTTAATTACTTCGCCATAACAATGGATGGTATCGTCCCAGAATTACACTTCTGGGACGATACCATCTTGGCATTTTACCTTTGATGAAAGAAGAGAGAAGAACTACAGATGCAGAGGGACGCGTGTCAAAAGTGTCAAGGTTGAAGCTATTCTATCAATCTCTCCGTGCAAATAGCACCGCACTTACTACCTAGCGTTTCTTTCATCTAATGATGATTCTGCGACGATTCCATTGCCATAGTAAAGCGATTGGTTAATAGAATTTGGCCCCAGGAAGGTACACAATTGGCTCCCCAATTCCGCATTAATTACTGTCGTTACTATTATCGTAATTGCTTCTGTCTCACTACTTCACCGGTCACTGGCTGTCAGTCATCTCTTTACCAAATAAAATTATTTCGATTAATTTATTAGTAATTTTCATGTAATTTAAAAGAAATCAAGACAAAGACAAAACACACCATGGTAAACAAACTGATAACACAGCTCTAGAGTGAGGCCTTAAGGTTAACTGAATTGACGTTTCAAAGTGTCCTGTTAAGGTCTCATATCAGGTCACTTGTACAGCTTATACTAGTCCACTGCTGGATAGGCCTCCCCGGATAATTGCAATGTGGCTCTTATTATTAGGGGGTAGTACCATTATCCTCAGATCCCAACGCACTGGAACATGCATAGTAATGGTTTTTATTGAAATTAATATAAGGTATACTTAGATTTATTATTTGAGCCTGTCGCGATTTTCTTTTGCTTTCAAGCAATTATCCACGCTGACGTTACAAATCCAGGACTACGCTATACATAAAACAAAAGAGAATCGGGTTTTATAAAAAAAAATACATACATATATATTTGAATGTCTCGTTATTGGTACGACGACGACTGCACAAGAATGTGTGAAACTCATTCTCAAAAACGATCTTACCAACGTATTGAACAGTAAACAGTCAATGATCCATACCTACTTAACGGTAACATAATTGATCGGCATCTGAAAAAACCTACCTAATGGTTACAATACCGCAGTTACAAAATTTGATTAGCGAGATGGCCACGTCGGAATTCGTCTATGAACAAACAATGACATTAGAAATTATACTTTGGATGCGGTAGTATTACTTCCTGGATTTTTCTCAACATAACAAAGGGGTGACTACGCAAAAATCTCCCTTTGGTTTAAACGTGGTCACTATCTTTTTTCTTACGTCTTAATGATTCCAAATGTTAGGGCGGTAAAAAGATATAAACGAAAAATTGACCGAAGTCATCAGGTGATGATAGTGGTCGGTATGCAAGGAAATTCACATCATGAATCGTATGGATATTTTGTTGACAAAATGTTGTTCCTTTGCACTTAATTGTTTTATCAATCACAACAAAATTTGCCCAGTTCTTTGTAAACTGGATGGCCGAGTCTTCACAAGCAATCATTGTAATGGTAGATTTGATATCCTGGTGGAGTTGTAGTTTGAGAAACTTTATTATGAATGTGAGCGTTGGTGTTCTTTCAACACAAACAAGGTTTGTAGTTCACCCGCTCCAAGAATGATGAAGTCTGATGGGTATTTCTCAAAACAATTCTAATGGTCGTCCCTACTACAAAATACGTGACCTGACCTCTCTGGCTTGCACTGAAACCAGCGCTGGGTAGACAGCAGTGTCTATCCAGCACAATGCTGAGTGTAGGCCATATTTGTCCTACACCCTGCTGCGCACAAAATAAGCAGCAAAGCCTAGGTTTAATTTTGTGTCCTAAGAATGTTTTGTGTAGTAGATTTAGGATAAATCAAATTATTTTCTTTCTTTCTTTCTTACAAAATACCTCCTCCAATCCTCCGCTGCGTACATCCGCGTCATAGTTTCGTCGCGTTCAGGGGCAAGAACGGTACCGGGGCCGACGACCCGAGATCCCGGCGATAGCTCCACGCGCTGTTTATTCACTATTATCGAGACTGTTTCACTGGTGGGTAGGCTTTTGATCAGAAGAACATTTGATTTTAATTGACATTGACTATCTAAATGCCTAGGTGCATTTTCATGCCGTCACTAGCTAGCTATATGCCAAATGACAACGGCGCAGTGCACTAGAGGCAGTCAGTTAGAATTAATAAAGCTGGAGAAGAATGCGGTTGATGCAGAAGCAAGTGGTTGACTTATAAACTCTGATCACGAATTAAAGGAACTTATCAAATTCATTACGGATGTAAGCGGGTTAACAACGAACCTTATTTGTGTTGGAAGAACACCGCGTAGTTAACCCGCTTACATCCGTAATGAATTCGTTAAAGTACGATAGTTTTTATAGTAAAAAAAAAGAACTTATCAAAGCTATGATGACACTTTCCCCCGTGATGGTGCTGCTGTCAAAACAACAATTAACAGAGCAGTACAATTCTTCGGTTTTATCCATATCAGCTTATTCAATCTCTTGTATATAGAGTATTAACTACTGCCCGCGGCTTCGTCTGCGCTTTTCAAGTATCCTATGTCCGTCCTCGGGATACTATTTACTTCCTGCCAAATTTCATTCAGATCCTTTCAGCCGTTTAGGCGTCAAAAGGTAACACACAGACAGATAGAACTTTCGAATTTATAATATTAGTATGACTATATAATCCATAGGTTATATAGCTTGAATCTCAATATCCAGCTATGCCGACCTGTAGAGTAGAAAAATTACGTCACATCGTCATTAAATGCGTCAAACTGTGATTCCAAGGTGGCTTTGCTGTAGAGACCTGGCAAAGACATTTTAAGTAAATTTTTTGAAAGACATTTTAATGTTTAAATTTATTGATGATTAACATTTTGTGTGTTTATTAAATTGATGGTAGTCAAGGCTGTAATGTCATTAAATAAATAAATAATGCTGGACTTATATGTAGTATCACCGAGATATTTGGAATGCATAGATATTTACAACAATTTGTGCATCCTTATCTCCACGAAATGTTTGTTTCATTATTTTTTTGTTTGTTTTTTCGAAATATATGAATACAGATCGGCATTAATTTTCAAACTGTGTTCGATTGGAATAAAAATTGGAATTAAAAATACAGTAAATGGGTGTTTGTTTTTATCTTGAAAAATACAAGGGTGCTTCTTAGTTCCTACTACTTCATACAAAACGCTTTAAAGTAACTAGCATGTTACTTTGTTACATGTAAGTAAATTTTTAAAATGTATTAGTAAGCAAGATAATTATACCAAATGACTTAATAGGTATAACATCAAAGTATCTCTGAAAGTCCAGCTCTGTTGCCTAACCTAGTTAAGCCTCTTATAACGATCAACGAAAGTGTTATTAAAGTAATTCACTGGAAGTAAACAAATTGATCGAAATAATGAGAGCGCTGTACGTTATGGTCTAACGGTAACAGGGTTATGGTCAAAGAGGTCGCGGGTACGCATCAAACATCCAACTGTTCTTAACAAAATTACTTACTCCACATTCCTATTCTGATGAAAAATGAGACATACTACATTTCCACAGTAAAACAGTTTCACAAAAAACATTTTGGTACATTCTATTAATGATTTATACAGATATTTATTAACAAAGAAAATTACAATCAAATAATAGAAACAAATTAGAACTAGTATTTACAATTTAACAATTGAGCTAACTGCAGACTGTTGCAAACAGTCTACAGGTAGCTCAACATGATACCAATGACAGAATGGACCAAAATTTCTATTGTTTGCGGATAGGCGAGTAGTCGTTGACAAGCTTTCTATTGTTATGTTCTCATTTTTTTTAATACTTATTTAAAGATGACAATTTCCTTATTTTTACCGACGAAAAACCAAAGAAGAGGACGTTCTATGTTCCGCTCTACGTATTTTTTACGCAGGTATGTTCGCTTTATCCGTCAATTATGGATTCATTTTGAAAATTCGCTTTTGAATGGAGGGTGAATGACCCCGAGGTGGTTCTATAAAAATTGTATTCCCGGGGGCTAAGTATTTGCCACGAAAAATTTAAAAAGCAAGTGTAAACACTGAGAATTTAAAATAGGTTTTAGTTTTTTCAATACATTCAAATTGTTGTCCCCATTGACATGTCTATAACAATAGAAAGGTACAATTTCGGATGTTAAAAACGGAACTGGTTAGAAAAGTTGATCAAATAACTAAGCGTTTAATAACTCCTGCATTCCTTCGGCTATCATCGGCAGAGAGAGTTCTGTTAGGTTTGTACGGTCTGGGCTGGGATTGAAATCAGGGATGCCACTTTAGCAAAATCGTGGTCTAAAATTATACACACATCATGATATCTTCATTATCAACCCGTATCTACTCACTACTATTACACTGAGCCAAGGCCTTTTTGACATACTGCAGCACACATAGACACCTTACCTAGATTTAATTATTGTTATTTTTTATGTCAACTATATTTTATTATTGCTTGATTTACTAGTGTACTGTATAATTGTTGTATTTTGTATGTGTGTGTCTGAAGTTGCAAATAAAGTCTTTATCTATCTATCTACTGGCATTACTTCTTCCAATTTTTATTCGTAATCAAAATGCAGTCAATGATTTAAAAAAAATGTACAGTAGTGATACCGACATTCACGAATAAATATGAACTAAACAGCTGGCTTTACTGCTTCTCAATAAAGTATTACTTAAATACCTATAAAAAATTCAGGTATGTACAGTAAAAATATCCAAAAGGTAATATCAAAACTACTAGTCCTACCTTGGCTGATTGACATTTTTAGTATTTATTTGTAACTGTTTAGTATTTGTTGGTAACTCTTGGACCTTTCGCAACACACATACATACCTCACACAATATTATGAACACTGGTAGGTATGTATGTTTATATTTAGCTTGTTATATGATTCCTCTTACAACAAAATGGGTCGGGGATTTCGTTCGTCCAAAAACAACAAATCATCAACAAAAATGCAAGAGATGCACGGGAAAAGAAAAAAAATGAAAAAAGGCTTGACACTTGGAGAAAGCATACAGCAGCGGTGTGTTGTTGTGATACAAGAAAAAAGGGAATCCAAAAATATCAAGAGAGAAATAAAGCAGGAGCCGTGGCCGGACACATGTCAAAAATAAATAATACCAGAAGAAGTTTTACTTAAATAATGCTATTTTCAGGCTATGGCCGAAGAAATTGTTAAACTTTTGACAGCCCTAATAGACATAACCCACAAACATTCATTTAGTATTAATAACCGACCGTTGGTGGAGATAAACCGATTCGAAAGCCCTCAAATTAGTAATGTTGTACAGTCAGCTGCAAAAATATGAAAACACTGCCATGTTTTCAATTTAACTGAATAGACAGTGCATGGTAATTTTGATAATTTGCTATACCGCATTTTGACAAGTACGATGACTACTTTGAACTTAAAATGTGTGCATCGACTTTTATTTGTAAAGTTCTGAGTAAAATACAAGTGAAAACTTGCGAGTGTATACATATCTGAGCAGCTGACTGTACCTACTTGTATCGGATTAACTGATTTAATAGGAAGAAAGCGTACGTAGAGGTAAATAACAAAGGAAAACTGATGATTGCTGATTCCACAAAATAATTATGAACAGGGCAGAATAACAACAAATAATGTAGGTACCGTGTAGATATTTATTTTATTAAGGACTATATTATAGATAGATAGATAGAACATACTTTATTGCACACTTAAAACTAAAAAGAATTTACAAATTAAACAATAATAATATAAGTGACAATTGGCGGTCTTATCGCTCAAGAGCGATCTCTGCCAGACAACCCGGAATGGATAGGATTATTGGATATATATGGGGTAAGATCGGTGTGCATCTAATGGTATTAATTATAAATGTATACATATTAACTCAATATTTTATATATAAGATACATATAAATACATACATACCTAACCTATAAATATATACCATATTATATCTAGGTATAAGATGTTAAACTTAAGTAAGTTTTACCATATAGTAGATAAAACATTACCTACCCATTGTTGTGCCCCAACCGGGCTCATGTTGAAACTGTACACATTTATTTTAAGACCTACTATTACAACATGAACACAATAAACAATCTTGAATCTTGACAACAGCGTTGAAAAACCAGAGAAACCTTAGAAACAGAGTTTTTACTATAAGTTCCGTCGACAGTTGTTAAATTTCTTTTTACTCCGAATCTTTCCAATTACCAACTCTCGAGTTAAAAATGTTCAAAAAAAATCGTAAGCCCAGCTCATCGTCAAACATTTGGTCACTAAGATCTTCATCTCAATTAACACACTCAAAAGTCCATTGCAAATATAAAACCTGCCACAAAAAGTTCAGGACAAAAGTGAAGATCATTAAAGGGCACACTCACTTGATACATATCGAAGGAGATGGCGAAACAAATAAAATTAAATAAATTTGAAGAGAAGCTGTACGTGTAGTGGTGTGATATTGAAATGTTGGAACAGGTTTGCCTCTGGTCAGGGTACGTGCGTATGGGAATATAGAATCGAGGGATCAAGGAATCCGTGGACGCGGGGTACTGTGAGCTGAGAATTAAATGAACCATGCATTAGATGGTGTATTATAATATGCCATGGATAAAAATAGACGAAGAAGAAAAATATTTATCAGACACAACACAAAAAACCAACTTTGGTACAGAAAATAATTGACATTTTCTGATTCATTTTCCATCTTTTTGCGTCGAGGTTAAAAAATTGGTTAATTTACTTAATGGTCATTTGGCGTATTGGTGATTTCACGTATTGGTTATTTTGCGTTTGGTCATTTTGCGTATTCATTGATGTTATTTCCATTGGTCATTTCATGTATTGGTTATTTTGGGATTGGTCATTTTGCGTATTCATGATGCTTTTTTCATTGGTCATTATGTGTATTAGTCAATGTGCGTCTAAACGAAATAAAAGACTACTTAGTACTAGATAACAAGTATGCAGAGAGAAAAAAAAACGTAAAAAGAAAAATAGATTGTATTAAATTAAAGATAGCAATGGATTTGGCGGCCTTATCGCTAAAAGCGATTTCTTTCATGCAACCACTTTGGGAGATTATAATTCTAATTTAATGTTTTTGTCATGGAATACTAGAACGAAGGTAAAATAATTAATATTCAGTAGATATTTTTCTGTTTTATCACGGTTTATATTAATTATTTTACCTAGCTTGCTAAACATCCTTCGAGCATTCATAGTAGGATTCCTCAAAGTAAAAGCCTGATCAGGTTTCATAGTAGCATCTCCTGCGCTTCGAGCATAGTGAATAAGAAGTGGCGCCGACTGAGGTATTTATTGACTCCAAGCATTGTTGGCAATATAGGGTGCATCTTCTTTACATATTAAAAGTAAGGAGGTAAATTCGATACGTCTGGATGTCTGCACGTATTTAGTCTCCATTAGAAACACCTGTTTCTAATGGAGACTAACACCAAAGTCGGAGGGTCATCGACAAGTTGACAAAACACTATCGACGGCCTACGATATTCATATACTGAAACGTCGCACCGTATCCGCAAGTAGCCTATTCTTATAAAGTTCTCGGTTGCATTATAAGTATATTTTATATATTTTTTTATCATTTATATTATACAGTGTTATAAATAATTATGTAACCCTGAGAACCGACAACTGCTAGGGTAAACGTGTTCTTGAGTGGAGACAACGACTCGACAAATGTAGTGTAGGACGCCCTCCTACCAGGTGGGATGACGATTTGCGAAAGACTGCTGGCTGAAGCTGGATGCGGCAAGCTGAAGACAGGGCGCTATGGCGCTCATTAGGGGAGGCCTATGTCCAGCAGTGGACTTATAGTAGTCTGCTGATGATGATCATGATGTCACCCTTATGAACTAAGTCTTACGTTGCTAATCAAATTCTGATATTTCTTTAGGAACTGCACGATATATTTCTATCAGTGCCCTGTCATCCAGTGACACTAGTTCTGAAAGGAGCCTGGAAAAAGTTTTTTAGTACTTTACAATCTTTTTCGTAGTAATAATACTAATGATAATATTGTCCAATTCTCTCTTATGGTAATAATTTACGTCATCAGTAAGTTACATAATATTTTTTTCAAGTTTTTATTAGTAAACGTTTAGTTTCTATGACGTCTTCTAATAATTACTGTACTTTAAAAGTAAAAAATAAGTTTGTTTTTACATAATTGGTACCAAGTACGATGTTATCTAACAACCAAGCCGCTTTATTTATAAAAACTCACCTTCCGAGGTCGTTATCCACAACAATAAAACGGGTGACAGCCTTCTCAACAAAATCCTCCACGCATGTAAAGCGAAAAAAATTACAAGAGGGACCTTTGATGTGTTTAAATGGCAATGTGTGTCCTCAAAAACCGAGAAAAAAGTCAACTGCCTGCAAGGTTAGCGACGGGAACCGATCGCTACCAACCATCATTGTTTTTGTCCGACGAAGCGAAGGGTTATGTTTTTCGCGCGTGTGTATGCGTAGTGTACCAAGGTACCATGATTGTTTGTGTGTTTTTTATTTCATTAACAAAATGGTACTTAAATTGGTGACTATATGAATACATAAATAATGCTGGACAATTCACACAGCAATAAAAAAATTAGGATGGGGAAAAAAATGTTTTGCTGGTAAAAATGGTTAAGGAATCCGCTTAAAGCCTCCCAAGTTTTTGGATAAAGAGCCAGATGGTCAAAGTCACATAATCATGGATTATATTTTTTGGGTATTAGTGTAATGTAACGCCCAAATAAATTGTAATCTTATTTACCCCTAGGAGTACCTATACAATACGTGCAAACAAACTCATCCAGACCAGACCCCATCCGTGCATCCATCCGTGTGTGGGTGTTGGCCTGCAAATAGGTACATTGGTATTTATCCCGTCCGCATCAGCATGCATGTGTAGCAATATCACGCCCACGGTTAATTTATCATTTAACCGTAGGTAGCGTTCATTTGCTCCATCTTTTATTTCACGGTCATCGTCATCAAGACTGGTTATAGTGCTGGTCATATAGCTCATGCTTATCTATTTAGCCTCTCATATAATTTAGTTCATTTGGGAGTATCAAGATGGCAATGACTTATAAACATAGAGGATTCTACTCCGAAATCAATACAATTACTCTTTTTCTGATCCCGGGATTACCCCGGGATTAGAAATGAGTCCCGAAAAACTTCTAAATAAACATCGCCATATTTAAACTGCTGCACCAAGATTCGCTGAATTCTGATGAAAAATCTTGGCCCTCACACACAATGCGAAAGTCTTTTAATGCTGTTTGCCGCTTTTTTACAGTGTCGTTATAACAATAAATCATCATCACCAGCCTATACTAGTACAAAAAAATACATTCATAAAAACTGCAAACATTGACGGTGTTGTCTTTACCTTAATTCTTTGAGTTCCTTCAAAAATATGAGGCTTTTAAGAACTTTAAGAACCAGGCTTATCGTCATTAAAGTTTGCGCTGCTATCCACCTTTTTGACTACATTGACTCTTCGCTTCCCATGCGGATTGACCTCAGCCTTTTAAGGCATAGGTCTCAATAGTTAAATTCCCAGCATTTGCCTACGCTTGGCATTCCAGTCCGGTGTCCGTTGCAAACCGTTTGTTGACTTCGTTTGATTCCGCATTTCTACAGTCCATTTTAATTTCGTACACAAGTCAAAGAGAGTAAAATACTCGAGTTTAGTTAGACAGTGTATCGATACGGAAGACAGGTTCCTTGGCAACCGGCACCAGTTAATAAGCTATGGGTCTTTACAATTTATTTGTTCACTTTGTTTTATTGATTGCGGTGCATAAACGATGTTGTTTTTATTTTACTTCGCTCATTATGATGCGGATTTTTTTGGGAAATCACATTATTACCATTTTCTACCTTTTTGATAATAGTTCAAAGAAGAGGGATGCAACTTGAGGACAATGAGCATTGCTTTAAAACTGAACATTACCAGGCATAAACAATTGGCTATAAATACCTATTTAACTTCTTTGCTGAAAAGATATCATAGTAAAAAAATCACTTCATCACATAAGCCACTCATATTTTATTTAGATAAAACACTTTTATCCATCATTAATTATGTGCCAAAGAGTAATGACTCTTTCATTCCAAATAATTAAAGGACGCAATTAACAAGCTAATACTGTATAAATAAACTATTAGGTGAATAGCCCCATCACTAACACTAGCAGCTTTAAATCAGTCTTTTAGATCAGAAGAACTTCATTTGATATTAAATAGTTAGGACACCTAGTAACTACTTGCGTTCCCACAGCAAAACCCTGATAAATATCTAAAACATCGCAAATTTCCTTTATTCTACAAAACGAAGAGCGTACCGATTAAATGAGTTGCTCGCGTTTCTGCAGATAGCCACGTGAATGTTGCTGTTTCACTCTCAACTTTGTAAAATCGTATCTTCTTCTCTTTCCTTCCAGGCTGCGCATCCTCATCTCGACGGCACCTCGCCGTCGCCTTCAAGTCACATATTTTATTTGTAGAACCTTCCTGCATCCAAAAGGGGAATAAAACCGGCCACGCGCAACCCGACAGAAAATTATCACCAAAGAAAGTTTAACTAGCGAGAGAGTTAGAACATCCAACATGATTATTTCGTCAGTCGGGCTGTGTGCAGGAAGCTTATTTGTTGGTCGTGTCGGAGACCTGCCAATAATATTCACCCACACATTTACCTGCATGCAATAATCGTGGAGGATTTTATGCTTATAGAAAGGAGCACGCGGATAGGTGATACGAGGGAAGGCTCTGAATTGTGATGCAATAGAATCTGGAATGCTATCACGTTTTCAGCTTCATTCAAATGCTAACTTAAAGAATTTCTTACCTACAAGTTATACATATACTTATTTGTGCTTCATGAGTTCCTTCAGTGTTCATTGCTTTTCTATGTTGATTAAAAAAGGTAATCTAAAGATTTTGAATCAAATGGTCAAATTAATTCCCACACAATCCAAATGGTTACAAAGATGAAGTAAAATATTGTGTACCTACACGTTTTAATAATATGAAGATTGCGGGTTTTGACCCGGACATAGATCACTGGGTCTGAATCACGTAGCGAGTAAAAAACAAAGGACTTAATCAGTATCATGGTTATTACTCCAAATATTTTATGTGACTTCTTGTGTTGGTTTTTACTTTCCTGCTACTTTATGAAGTGTTTTTTAACTGTCAGTGTAAACAGTTCACACCAATTATGTTTACGTTCAAATCATTACTAAATTTTTGGTTATGATAGATGAATCAAAAATTCATAAAAGTATAATAGTATCATAGTGTTGTATAAACGTATTATTATGTATTAAGATAAATACATAATCTGCCACAGTAAAATACGGAGCAATATCTGTCATATTTTTTACGAACGCGGTTCGTTCATCGGACGCAATCCACAAAGCTCAATATTCATTTATTTACGTGACTGTTCTGCAAAACCCATATACGCATATCTTGAACGTGAGTATGCCTGGAAATGTAAGAAAGTAAACAGGGACAACGTTGAAATTTGCAGCTTGAAATCCCCAACCCTTATTGCGGAGCATTAAAATGCAAAGCGTTCTACGTCTTACAGACTTGATTTAAAGCCTCCTTGCTATAAAAACGGGCGGCAAAATCATTTTTGCTAATTTGTTTCGTGCTCATAATATTGGTCCTTCAAGCGACTTGTTTTATTTCAGGCTTGCAGAACATTTTATGGTGAACTGTGTGAGACTTGCGTGTCTCACATTTATTGTATTCGGAGTCATTCTTCAAATACCGCGGCTCAAACTAGGTATTTCCCTTTGATTCTCGAATACTTCCCTAATTAGGCTTATAAAATGGGAGAGTTATGTTCGGTATTTAATGCTTCAAATCGATTGAAATTTTTGGCATTGCAGAGTTGTTTTGGCAGTGCTCTCGTAAAATATTGTCTCATGTGGTATTTCCAATTAGGTATGTTGGTTTATATATGGAGCGAGCAAGTAGGCTTCTAAAATAATAATCAAGTTCCGAATCAATTTATTTAAATGTGAGACGAATAAGATAAAGCGAGATGAGCAGGAAGCAAACCGGCCGTATTAGCAACACAATGCCGAGACAAAGGAGTTCTGGCCAGCGAAGTTCACGCATATTTAAATAAATAAACTCAGCTAGAACGTACTGCAGTTTGCGGAGTAGCAAACTATTCTGAAGCGGTTATGGATATGGTTTTATGAAACTCTTTTTAAAGCAAGGAATTTAAAGTAGGGAAGAAGTTGAACACATAGAAAACAAATATGTAGATGAACATAATACACTTAACACTTCTACCGCCACCAATCCTAAAGGACATTGAACTGATGGTAAAGCTACTAAACCCACTTGGGAACTTTGCTTTAAATTAACAGCGAAGATGTCCAAGCCTTTGTGTTGGTGAATACCGTTAAACAAATCAATTGGTTTAAATTATCCCTGTTCGCTCCAAAACAATAAACCATACTCTCCACAAATCACACCATAGCTCTCTAACAAACGACCACGAGCGCTGGCGGCCGTGAGAGTCCGATCTCTGAGATATACAGTCACAGTTTAGTTGACACTGTCCTTACTGTATTCACTAGGAGAGTTTGCTCGTGCCACTTAGAAAATGTTCTACCTCGTAATTGGCGTTGGTCTTGCAAAGCAGAGAAATCGATATAGAAGACATTTTGATGGCCAACCAAGCAAAATTGTAGAAATGTGTCATATTGTCAGAAAAAAAGAGAACTAAGGTCAAGATAAGTTAGCTGAAAATTATGTCAACAAATCTGAACATAGTTAACTAGAATTTACATGCTTGGATTCGAGATAAAGGTGACCATATCTAAAATTAAAATAAGGAGATGAGAAAGAAAGGATCTCATATTGACTACTACTTGTGTTTTAAAATCAACAACAAGAAAGTAAATTTAAGGTGAAGTAGGTACTGCCGATCACGGCCGATTTATAATAAAGAATCGAGTACTTAAGGGTAATATAATTGATATAACATAATAATATATGATATAATAAAGATATATGATGTTTATATATAAAGTTTATATATAATGTTTGAGAATATTGTAAACGCTGGTTTATAAAGTCAAAATGGTGTCCACAAAAAAGATGGCATCGCATTTTTCTAAATAACTAAAATGCTGAAAGTTACATAAGCATGGCGATTATGCTTGTTTTCCTTTCTCCTTGAGATAAAAACAATACCTAACAATTGTCTACCTAGGTACTATGGTAATCGAGGAAAAAAATCAAGGTGCTACCGATGCATAAACCTTGTACCGTATGTTATAATGGTGGAAAAATTTACTTTACCTATAAATCACATGCATCACGATTCTGTGCCAGTTGGATCCATGTTCTTTCGAAGGTGGCTAGTTCGTTGCGCCATCGTTTATTATGGATAAACGACGCATCGAGGGACCTTTGTCCAGAAGTGGGTTGTTACAGGCTAGTTGTAATTGTATAACTCTATCAACTTTGTTCCGTTAACTTTAAAATATTATAAGCTAGTTGACTCTGTTTTATAGTACCTACGAGCTAAATTATTAATTAATTTCCGTTCAAAGAAATTAAATATTTATTACCATATATTTAGGACCTAGAAAACCGCATAACTTTATGACAAAAGTGTACTTTTCGTAATCAGGTGAAATCGCTGACTATAATCTGTGTTGTGACGTCATGCGGGTCAAAAACAAACAATTGACATTTAGCAAATGTTCATTTAGCAGTGTCACAGGACGCACAGACGCACAGAAGCACAGACTACAAAGCAAAAATTGGTCTAACGATCCAACATGAAATTAGCCGACAGACTTTCAATTTGAAAATTCAAAAAATATTTCTTAAATTAAAGATATGTAGTCACTCCATTGATAAAGAAAATACAATAATCTAATATTTACACTTAAATCTATTTTCTATAAATCTAAGCCGTCACCAGAAGGCAAAGTGCCCAGAATGCTGGCAGCATTGCCACGTTGAATGGCAATGCTAATTCGTTGACCGAAATAAAAGCCAGCATTCCGATCACCTGTGGACTCTATTAGGAGTTTTGCTAGATCTTTGTATATTCCATGTGCCCCAGGACCCCAAGGACCTAGGGTTTCCAACCCAAACGGCTCGAATAGGTAACCTCGGTCAAGATTAGCGTATTTCCGCCGTTTGAGGGACTCCGCTGATGTTGCTGCGGAGCCGGCCCTTACTGATGTCCCTGCAAGATGAGAAGGTGCTAGGGTACCTACACAAGTGGCATCCCAATAGTATGTAGTCACTTTACTTTTAATGTCTGAAATTGATAAATATTAGTATCTTAGGTCAAATACTATATATTTGTTTATTGCGCCAAATTTGATATGAGTCAAGTAGCCTATTCAAGGACAGTCGACTTCATGCAGTAACTTTCCAAAGAAGAATCTGACGTAATTCTAATATATGTTTAATAAAACCGTACAGTTTTTACGACTTTGGTATTCTGGAATAAAACAAATTACCGATTCGGAATGGAACTGTGGAACATTTGGGAACGGGTCAGTGTTGGTAATTAATTTGTGATGCTCAGTTAGTTATTAAACGAAACGAAATGATTACGTTTGTAATCAAATCAAAGCTATGGTCATCTTCAGATGGGTAAATTGAACTCATTTTACACGTACTTGTGTACAAATATTTCAGAACAAACTAAACTACTATAGTTATAATTCAAATTGAACTGGAATAAACAAAAAATTTCTGGTTTCCATGAGCTTACTGTCATTCATCATCGTAGTTTTAAATAAAAGAGTTTCCTTCATGGAAGAAGATAGTCTTACTGTCGTGTGAATGTGGGGCGAAAATGGAATAAATAGTTTTGTTTTTAAGGATTTATTTTGAGTTGATTCGTTTTCCTTAATTTTTCTGAACATTATAAGCAAAGCTAGTAACTTCAAAAATGAAAACCAGTTAGTTACCTAAGTACTTAATCTGTGTGTGAAAAGTTACGAATCAAAGGTAATTTATACCTAGATGCGAAAGAAAACTTGCATTGCAAACGGTCCATTGTCACAGCAAGGCTGTAAAGGCAACAATTGCACATCTTTCCTCCTTCCTGTTGTGTAGGAAAAGCCTTGCGCCGGCGCTGAGGTCGTCACCCAAATAAACAATTTACTGTCGTTGTAAACGTCAATTCATAAAATAGTCGAGGGTATTTTTAAATATAGAAGTGCAGAGTAACAACCCGTTTTTCAACCGCTTGTAATAATTTGACGATAGTTTAAAGTTTTAGTTAACCTCTATTGTGTTTACTTGTGAGTGGAAAAACGAAGACTTGGTTTGTAAAACAAATAAAAAAAACTTTATCAGGATAAGTGCTATACAATAGTGCTTTGTATAGGAGTGTAGTCCCTCTGAGTAAAGCTCGATTTTATATTTTTTACTTACCAAGTCTTGGTTAAAATACCAAATTACAAGTAAACACACTAGAGGTTAACAAAAAGTTTAAACCATTGTCAAATTATAATAAGCGGATGAAAAACCGGCTGAGTGATTTAACTAGGTACTGACTTTATTTTTAACGATTCTAAATGTTGAATTTGCTTCGAGAATATACCTTTTTGTAAATTAATTCAACTTAGTGAGCTACGGAGATATTAAAAGTCAAAACAAAAAGACCAGTTATTGTCTACGAAAACTTTTAATAGTATCCCAAAAAATTCCGACTTCGGCAGGATTCGAACCCGCGCCTCATCTTCAGTACAGGTGCGCTCTAACCAACTAAGGAACGAGATCGACACGTGCCTTGTCGAAAATATCTGGGACCTTTAACGACTTAGCGTCGTTTACCAGTTATTTTGATTGGTTACAGGCGGCGTTCTTCGAAAGATAAATAATCGAACACATAGTAGCTTTGTCGGTTGACTTTGACGAAAAATGTATGAAAACTTCGGTCAAAAACACAAGATATACCTAATATCAGCGCCCAATAGGTATATCTTTTAAGAACTAATCATGCCTAAGTTTCACATCTACGAGTATAGATTATTCAGGTAAGTGTTCATAAATTAGTGTCACTCCATGTCAGAATTATATAACTTGAGGTAATTACTATTAGTTATTGACGTAATCATTTAAACACATTGTTATTTGTTGACTGATGTAGATACCTTACTTATTCTACGTCGATTCAAAGATTGTTGTTTGTATAATATGGAAATTAGATGAGAAAGATTTCATATAAATATAGATATCAAATCTGGTGAATTTGTGAACCTCAGTTACCTATATATTAGGGTGCATAAGTAAAATAAAAAAAATCCTTTCGACAGCCGTAACCGTAAGGTAAAAAAACATTCTGGTGACTTTCAATAAAAAATTAGGTAGGTACTTAGGATAAAGTAATACACTGACCACAGAATAGAACAGACTAAAGACGGGTATAAAAAATCTTATCGAGGTTATACTGAGGATCTAAACTATCTCGTGGTGAATATATGATCCTGTGGGCGATAACAGTGCAGATCGTAATTCCTCTCTTAAAATTTACCTCCTCATCTTAACACACGCAAGAAATATCTACACAATATCGATAAATAATCGGTAAGTAAGTTGACGAGTGCTTGTTTAGCTCAGTGAAAACAGCGTTTACGTCCTCAGCGGGGACACATTACACACTTTCTTATTTCCCCGAGTTCGCAAGGTAATCTAGTAATAGGCAATCTCAGGGACTCTCTCTTTAACGCACGGTGAAAGTGCGTTGCATAAGAACCCTATCCACCGTAGTCCGTAATCTAAATTGACAGGGCCAGTCCTACTCTACTTCGAGTGAAGATTGAATACCCTTGCAATTTGTCTTTGAAATTAACCACGGTAGCTCAAGTACAACAAAGTTCGTTAAAACGCGCTTGGACATTTTAGCTCTCACTGTCAAGGCTAAAACTTATGAACCTGCTGACATGTATTTACCTACTTCCTAGTTGTAAATTCACAATGACTGAAGGGTTTCAGAGACTGAGCATAGGTCACTCCATCTTGTGGTCGCCTACTGTTACTTTCTTCAATTGGAAACTTTAAGATCCGTCAACAGCTGCTCGCAACTTCAATTCGTGAATTATTATGTTCCGTAATACCAAAAATGAAGACTGAAAACTTTTTGTATTTTCAACATTGTGTTGCTATTCTGTAACTAGACAATATAAGCTAGGTATGTTCCTTAACAAACAAAACGTACGATATTGTTGTTTTTAATACAAAACAAATAGGACGAAAACATGTCATTTTCGACGTAAAGACATATTTTTACGTCGAAAATGACATGTTTTCGTGAAGATGTCATTTTGCATAAAAAATCACATCTTGCACATTTTTGCTTTCATTTAATTATAGGTGCGTATTATTACGATAAAAACAACCAGGAACCTAGATATATACTATTCGAATACAAAAAACAAAATGTTATGGTGGACGTATGCTCGAATTACAAATCATTTTGGTAGTACGTTTTTATGGGCAAATCATCATCCGCAGACCCCTTAACATCCGCAAAACTAGCATAGAACACAGGTATAAAATGCTTGCTACTACTTGGGGCAAATCTTGTCTCTATAACCTTTGAATGACACATCCGTTGCTCGAATTACCTACAAGGTAATACACAAATGCGTTTGGTGAATTCCACGCAAACCGCACAACAATGCATGGCGACCCAAAAATGACTGCAAAGGAGACGGAGCTATTATTAAACAACACGTAAGGAGTGAGTCAATGGGACGAAGTGAACACGTCGGGACGGTACTTCTTGGAACCCCTTTGTTGCATATCATTCTCATTGCCCAATAAGACAAATTCAGATCGTTTAACACTGACGCATTCGAAACTCCCACGAAACGCTCGTAACATTATAGACATAAAATATATATCTTGACATTTTAGATTTAAATATTACTAAAATCAACATTTTCTCGATTGACTCTACAACAAAAATTGATTCAAAGTTTGTTTTGGTAAACATTTATAGCTAATGGCTTTTGACAATGTGCGCAAAACTTCTTGTCAGCTATCTAAATTACTTGTAGAACCGATGAAGATAATGAAAAACCGATATTTTTCTCACTGTCGTGACCAAACTTCTTTAATGTTTAAACATTAGCAATATTATAACTATTTATAAGCTTAAAGTATAAGATATTGCACCTGAAAACCCACCCTCAAATCACAAAATAGCTTTGTAAGCTAATGGCTATAAAACAGTAATTGCTTGCGGCAGAAATAGACAGGGGGTGGGGTAGGTATTTTCCTGGAAAAACCTAATTGGTAGAATAATTGCCGTTCACAAAGAGGGGTCGCAAATCCTGGCTACAGTTACATGGTGAAAATAAATAACTTTTCTGTTACCGATGAAATGGTTTTACCTACCCACCGTTAGGTATAGGGAAAAAATAAGTCAAAATATCCCTGAAAATAAAACTTTACAAAAAAGTCTTTATCTTGCTTGACCACGATCATTCTGCTAAAAATAATCAGCCCACAAAAAAAAAACAACTCAAGAATTGGGTTGAGATAATCAATTCATGGTGAAGCAAGATCCATTAGTCTTGACAAAAGACAAAATCAAAATTTACATTGATTCTTCGAATGTTCTTCGGTTATGTTTTCATGACATGCCCAGAGTGCCAGAGTGGAACAGAACCCTTCTTGCATTTTGGCTTTCTTCTATACTTAAATACATATGTATAATAAATTTGAAAGTTATTCTGTCTGTCTGTCTGTGTTCGTGCGGGTCAAATAATCTTAATGAAATTTGGATAGGATATATGATGATATCCAGGGGAAGGATATTAGTTACTTTTAATCCCAAAAAGACACGTGCAAAGCCGCGGATAGAAGCTAGTCTTTTATAAACTTTTTTGCATGACGATGCGTTTTATATGCACCAGTGCAACAGCCCACATCAAGACACGTCGGGCACCGTCCCGTGGGTCGCCACCGGCAGGTAATGACACAAAACGACATGCGCCCGCGCCGCGCCGGCCACATAACTCACACATGGATCATAACAAAGATCTGATCCACATGCCGACGAACGAGTTTGGATAGACTACAAGTATGTGTTCGGTGTCGAAGACTTTGTTAGTGGTGTCTGTGAACGTTTTTTTTACATTAACCCGGGGCCCTTATTCCGCTAAATTAATCATTTCAAAACAAACAACTCGCACTAGCTGTTTACATATAAACTTCTTCTTAAACTGTGCATTTTCGTATATTGAAAAGTTGAAAGTTTAATAGCGATCTGCCCCGGCTTCGCACGGATGTAATATCTCACTCACCTGTGTTCATGTTCATCAGGAATAATGTAGGATTTTAATGGTGAAATAATTTTTCAAATCGGTCCCGTAGTTTCAGAGCCTATTTAATTCAAACAAACAAACATATCTTTCCTCCTTTTAATATTAGTGTAGAAAAGTTGCTCGGTCGACATAACGCCTTAGCAAATTTTCATTCCGCAATAGTATTAACCAATTCGGATATTGGTCGCTAGCTTGCTAGAACTCTGCGAACATAGACTTGCTATAACTAGCTAGACGTGCAATGGTTGACATCATGACGTCAACCGTCAACGGTCATCCTATTGCAGGGGTTACATTCTGTTAACCACCTTACTATGACAGTGGTATCGTTGCGGAAAAGTCCATTGATGAAAGAAACTCTAGATAGTACGTGCGGTGCTATTTGCACGGAGAGATTGATAGAATGATTTTCGACCTTGACACTTTTACACACACGTCCCACCGTCTTTAGTTTCTTTCAACAAAGGTAATGTCAAAATGTGTAAATCTGAGACGAGACCAACTGTTATGGTGATGAAATTAATTTAGTGGAATTAGGGACCCAGGTCTTGCCTTGTGTGTAGATGCATTTAGTTTTTTTTTGTGTTTTTGGAGTTTCTCTGAAGGATAGGATTCGATACGAATACATCCGACAGAGAACCAAGGTTATCGACATAGCTCAAAGGATTAGCAAGCTGAAGTGGCAGTGGCCTGGCTATATCTCGAGAAGAACCGACAACCGCTGGGGTAAACGTGTTCTTAAGTGGAGACCACGACTCGTCAAATGTAGTGTAGGACGCTCTTCGACCAGGTGGGATGACAATCTGCGAAAGACTGCAGGCAGAATATGCTGGACGCGGCAAGCTGAAGACAGGGCGCTATGGCGCTCCTTAGGAGAGGCCTATGTCCAGCAGTGGATAGGCTGATGATGATGATGATGATGTCAAGCTGTGCAATAATATAGGCTGATGATAAACTGAGCGGCAGATGAGGAGACTTTTTGTACTTAGATGTCATTACACCTAAGTACAAAAAGCTCCTATGTTGCCCCAAGGTGCTGAACATTTTTGGAACTACGGCAGCACTGAGAATCTTTACTAAGATGCGTAGGCCTTTATACTCAGGCAGGTTAATCTACCAGTTGATTGTGCCAGCAATTAGCCAAATAGGCCTCAGAAACCTCAAGGACAAATCCATTCTAGGATCTTAAACATCTCTTAGCTGGTTTACCATGCTTGTACTATTCAACCATAGCAATTTACATTTATATTTATCATCTTTGCATTAATTCTGAGGTAATCGGCCTGACCATCTGTTACCAGGTCTGCCAAAATCCACTTATTGAAACGTGTTTACCTTCGTAGGTTAACTTGGTATGAAGAAAGTATAAATTCTTCGGAAAATCCTTGCTTTGCTGTATCCCATTTAACATACTTTGATGATCATTGTACCTAGCTTATAAACTGTGCGCAGTTTTCTTGGAGTTTACATTAATCTTGCTCATAGGTAAACCTACGTATGGGCTAAATTATAGTGAGCGCTGATAAAAATAAAACCGGCCAAGTGCGAGCCGGTATCGCGCACGAAGGGTTCCGTACCATTATCTATAAAAGCGGCAAAAAAAATTACGTTTGTTGTAAGGGAGCCCTTTAAATATTTATTTTATTCTGTTTTTCTGTTAACTTAAAAAAAACAATTATTTGTTTCAATAATAATTCATATACATAATTGCCTTTTGGTGCGCAGCGAGAGAAGATTTACCCCAGTTTTTAAAAAAGATTTCACACACCATGGCTAGATTTACATAGAAAACTTCCAATCCACCAAAACCTCTACCTGACTTCGTACCTCCACAGGTCATCTATAATTATTGTGTAGTAATTGTTCTTATAATGAACAGTTTAAACACTTAAACACTTTATTTCCTTAGATCTAGTTATAAGAATTAGTAAGGCTCAAAGGTACAATAGAATTTGAACTTTATTAATATTAGAGGTAAATATAGTTTGGACTTACGAACTATTTGCCTGTAGTAAAAACTTAATAGAAAAGCTTTCCAACCTACCACCCAAATACCACGCATAAAAAAAGCCGGTCGGTCAAGTGCGAGTCACAGTGACAAGTGAATCTCTAGCAAGTGTCTCTCTCTCAAGGCGATTATCAGGGGGCTGGCCTGCGCTCAGCAGTGAAACATAAGGAAGAGAAGCGGATCCCTAGATCTTTATCCGAAGTTTTTGCGTAATAACCACGCTTGAATGAATAATTAGATGCGCTGATCAACCTTTAGATAGGCTAGCTAGTGCCACAGCATAGTCACAATACCTCACAGGTAATCTTATAGTTAGAGTCTTCTTCCACTAGTGGACAAAAAGTTGAAGCGAACAAAATCAATGACATTTTGTTTCTTATTACTATTTATAAAACTGTTTATGTATAAAATTTGACCTGTCTAAGTGCTTATTTTGTAAGCCTAAAGAAATAAAGTTATTGAATTTTGAAGTTTAGAGATAAACCCAAAAGGAACAAAATGAACGCAGAAACATGTGAAATTAGAAGGTTTTATGGAACTAGGCTCTCCAAATAATAAATTTTGCTTAATTCCTGGTCAAGATTGGACTACTTTACTAGTCACCTCGCTCATCGAGCGAGCGATCCTTCTTTCAGACGCTGCTGTACATGTGACAAAATTCACGAAAACAAATGAAGTAATTCACCTCTATTCTCCGTGTTACGATACCTTAGCCAAACTACTTGGAGAACTTACTTGGTCATCCCGTGACCACGGCATTGTGTAAACCTGTCGAAACGTCGGGAAAATAAGGTAATTAAACGCGATAAAATAGTATTTATAAATATCCCGCCCAAAAATGGTATTTATAAATATCTACTTGGAAATTTTTTGTAAACAAACCACGACACAATTAACTAAAACTCACTTTCTTGGCGTTTAGTTTCAGATATAATTGTAAGCAATATTTATTGTAGGAAGGATCTCAAATCGACAAGTTACGTAAAGTGCGTATAAAAGGACGCGGTAATAGAATGAATTTTAGGTTAAGTATGGGCGGTTTGTTTACAAAAATTCTGCAATGGGTTTGGCTAAGGTATAGGTTCAAATTTAATTCCACCTTGAGTTTTGACTCTCTTCACCACAAAATAGAGCTTGCACAAATCTTTATAAATTCTGTGAACATAGCCTCGAAGGCGAAACTGCGCAGTACTGGGCTCATCACGCCTTTTTGTAACCTTAGATACGAGAGAATTTATAAAGATTCGCGCTCACTATACCCGTTTTATGTTTTGAAAAAAAAAAGTTGGCTTTTCCTACAAGTGGCTAGCAGGTTGACAATAAACCAGCTTTTTCTGCGAGACTGTGCTGGTGTTGCTAAATCAATGACATCACATAGGTATCAATCACAAATACAATGCATTTATGCAAATACGTCCGTGTAACAGGGTGCGGCGGAGCAATCTCCGCGTAAATACCATACATTACTGAATAGTTGAGCGGTGAGGGTATGACCATTAATGGCTATTCATCAGAAGAAACTTCAATTGAGTGATTATAATACCTGTCAATAAAATTTACCGTTAGACTCTTAAGGTTCAGATAATGCATCCCGAGCTAAGTCCTTCATAACGAACCTTGATTCGCTAACTCCCGAAATGCTCCTTTTTTACGGACTTTTTCACGCGAGTGCTTTTTCGTGTGTGCTATGAATATATACAAAAATATATATGGTGCGTGTTATCAAGGCGCGCGTTTCATAACGCATATTTAACTTATTCGCTCTAAAGTTACGCGTCCATTACATCGGAATCAAAGTACATCGTGCATTGGATTGGCATAGGTATCTATCGATACCGGTACCGGAGACCGGTTATTCTGCCTGCTAAACCTACTCCCTGATTAGTGAAAATGGTTTAGGAAGGAACACTTCGAAAGCAAACTGTAATTTTTCAAGTGGCGACATCTAGTTAAGCGAAGCGAAGTCTTAATTCAAGTTTTAATTCAAGGCTAATTTAATTTGATGTGATGGTTGACACATGGATGAAATAACGAGTGAAAAGACCTATTGTTTACGCCCGTTGCCATGGAAACCATTTGTTACAGATTATGAAAATGATCATGTAAATAAGTTTACGGCGCACATACATAATGTATAAATTCAGATAAAACTTTTATGGGACCACTTTAAAATCAACCTTTAAACAACAACGAAAATATCATTAAAATGTTATATTACGAATTGGCAAAGATATCACCAAAGTCGTGATTTTTCAAAAGTATTATTGTTTTAAAACTTGACGGGATAAATATAATTCCCTCGGGGATACTTTTTAGTGAGACCAATTCAGGAACACTGTATACAAAAGCGAAAACATTTTAAAATCGGTTCGTAATTGAGGACTAAATCGAACAACATACAAAATCCGACTAATAGGTATTATGAATGTCAAAGTTTAGATGGATGGATTGATGTTTGTTACTCAATCACGCCAGAACAGCTGAACGGATCTGGATGAAATTTGGCACCGCGAGGCACTGTTAGTAAAATATACAGCCGAGCATGTGGAACCTCCTCCTGAAGCTGTTAAAAATGCAGAGTAGAGATTGACAACAAGTGGCTACATGCTCCTAAGCAAATAATTTATCAGCAGTTTAACTAAACAAGTCAATTATTACTAACTTAGTAGGTAATTAAATGTTAAATGTGACATTTTGATGTCGAGGCAATTAAAGGCCCATAGAAGGTTAGCAGCTTTAGAACCCCTGGTGTGTCATGCATTCACACTTTGTACTTAAAATGCACAAAAACGCAAAGTTAATTAACGCGCTTAACAATCTTGGAGACACCCTTAAACCTAGCAAGAAAAAGAAATTTGAGAAAAATAATATCTAAATTACTTGAACTTTCTGGGCGACAACAGTCGTCATTTTTCATTTACAAAAATATCGTTGTACTGTTTGTTTGCTAGGTAGGTACGATACCTCCTTACTTCTTCACTTCCATAGGAGTCTAGGCCAAGCCAAAATAATTAAAGCAAACACTTAGTTTCAAACAAATAAAATCCAAGAAGTAAATAACCACCACTGTCGACCGCTAAATAAATTTGCCGTGCCGCGTAGGAGGACCTCTCGGACAATTCTTAATACGATTGCAATTATCCACATTAAAACAACCAATGTTAGGCTTTGTCCACGCGTGGGCGACAAGGACCATGCCCAAGTTTGGGCAAACCGTCTGGTTCAGATTACTCCACATATTAATACCTCTTTGTGGACTTTATCGAACGCTAAAATCGACGTTTACTCGTTAAATGTCTCGACAAATGCGATAAAGATCTTACAAAACAAAGACTCACTGCATAAAAATTACTGGCTTTAAACTACTGTGAGATGTAGATATGTACATAATAAACGATGTAGTCTGATACAAAGGGACATTTTTTAGGCACTGAAGATCATGAACCATAAAATCTGTAAACTAAAAAAATCTGAATAGCTACACAAGGTAAGTACCTACGATGAGAGCCCCAAGTTACATTATCGAGTTGTGACGTGACGTCTAGGACTACGCAACTCCCATGCAAATATGAGCCGCCGCAAGGTCGCTTGTCTCTCGATTTTTTATATGATACATTTCGGAGAATGCTCACAGTAACTACATGACCTGATTCTACCATCCCCCTTCCACTCCAGGACAAGCAGACGCACAGCGCATTACCACCCCTACATGGTGGAAATGTAACACAGTCCACTCGCAGTAAGCGGTTTTCCTCCACCTTCATCATTCGTACTGCTGGGGCTTGGAACACGCGGGATCATGCTGCTGTTTTTCCGGTAAATTACAACCTGGGTGTATCTTCAAGACCAGAGTGAATAGGTATCTTGTAGACCTGCGTAATACATCGTTGGCCACACCTTCACTTTCCAGCAAGTGGTATTGTGATCAAACGAAGCACTATCGACTATAAAGAAAACGTCACGATCACGTCTCTATACTATCTTGAGAATGGATCTTGAATGGCTCTGATATATGATCATAATGCATACTTTATGTATTCCATACCTACATGTGCAACTTTTATATGCCATGGTGCATTATGAGTAACTATGACATAGGTTTATACATTAACGTAACTAATTGTTTCCAAGATTGTTCTGATGCAATTATGAATACCTAATCATGTTTCGATGCAACTACAATGACACAAATGTATGTAATCTTATCTGAACATATACCACGACAAATCAATCAACCAAGCGACCAAGTACTTACGCTATTAATAAAGTATAGCGTCATTGTATCTAATTAAGCTATAAGAAAATGCGTAAAGCAATGGAATATTACTAATTCTTATTTATTTCTGTTATCGTCCTCAAATGAAACCACCAACAAAGAAGGCTTTATTTACTTCAGCATTATTGAGTTAAGATTTTAAAAGTAAATGCTTGAAATTAAAGAAATCATCCCTATTTTCAGTTTCTTTCAAAAAGTAATTGAAAACTAATTTAATAAAATCTTCTCAATAGTGTCCTGATAATTTGTTATTGTATTTACATTTTGATCAAGTCATTAACTCTTTGACACTTACAATGCCAATTACGGCCACTAAATTATACCGACGACAGTTGAGTCGCGTAGGCCAGATCTGGCCAAGACGGAAAACCGTTAACTCGCGTAAGACCTAATCTGCCCACCCTATATGTAACGAAGGTTATTCTAGATGATTTTTTCATGTAAAACTGTTAAAAATAGTATAAAAAATATACTATAGCAACATTATAAAATTCTAGTAACTCACTCTGTCTTTGGTTCTTTTTATCACGTAAAACCCCGTGTAATTTTAATTAATTTAAAATTAAGAAAATCTAAAACTTTTTTTTTTATTAATTAAGTTTTAAGCTAAGCTACCTCTCAAGTTGGATTGCGCCCTAACAGGGCTCCGAATAGGTACCTAGCATAAATGAATTTTGTAATATCTCTCACAATGTATTAGGTTTGCAAAATAAAATACTTGAATACTTAATGCCGCGGGCAGAATCAAGTAGCAAAATAACACAACGAATACATTCAATTGAATATGATTCCAATAATAAAGCCATTTAGACGTCTGAGTAAGGTCTGTGAAATAATACGATTTGTTGAGCAAAAATAACAAAATCGAAATCAACTTCTGGATAAACAAAATCGATTGTCATAAAAAATCGAATCGGTAAAGGAAGTATTAGGACATGACTATTTGATTGTGAGCATATTGACATATTTGCTGTTTTGTAACAGCAAATATGTCAGTGGAATAGCTATATGTATTCGACATTTAGGTAGGTTTTGTACAAAACATACCTAAATGTCAAATCACAACGTACACAAAAACAAAATATTCGACAGTGTAGCGGATGCGAACCACCCACTCTAATATTTACACTGGTCAAAGTACGGATGGCAAAAAACCCTGTTTTGCCGTATACAGTATTAAGACAATGTACTTCATTAAGTTTGGCCACCTCCACCCACATAGCTGTTGCGAGGTAACAAGATTTGATACTTCAAGCAATTACATAGGTACATACTTTAATGGCCCCTTTATCATTAGGACACCATGGTGGCGCCACTAGTCGCGCCAGAGCCCTGAATCCGGTAACACCAAACCCATAGAAAAAGGAGACGTTACGATCGCGTCTCGATACTATAGTCAACCAGACTCAGGACTCAGTTTTTTTGTAAATTTTAGTATGTCTTTAAATTCATAAAATTAATTTTATTTAATAAAATTAATAAAGTTTAATATGATGATTTTTTTTAAACATAATACGTTGCAAATTATCCATCAAAAACGCTAATGTTTTGTACTTCTAAATATTTTGAATCCAAGAGCTTCAAATCTTCAAAACTTTTATCGAGAATCGATAGACTTCGGAAAACCTGATGCCCATTCAATGCTCATCGGTGGGTAGAACCCGGCTAAGGATAATGATGGTGATGCTTCCTTAACATGACCAACATCTGAGCCTTGTATGTTAGCAGGTAATCAGACACATGCCATAAAATTATTACTTAACATCATAATTGCTTTACAACAGTGGGTAGCGCAACCAATCAATGATCAAATCATCAAGCGTAGGATTTTGTTTTACGTTGCTTGATTGAATAATGTCTTAATATATGTAATGTGGGACGAAAATGTACTTTTTATAAAACATTGGTAAATATATTACTAGTACTATAAGACGACCTCTGTGGCGCGGTGGTTGGTCTGCCTGCGACGCAGGAGGTTGCCGGTTCGATTCCCGCTTCGGGACAAATGTGTGTACGATCTGCAGACATTTGTTCAGGGTGTTCTGGTCGTTTTCTATGTATACTAAAAAGTATCTATCTATGTATTGTATTGTATTATGTATATCAGTTATCTAGTACCCATAACACAAGCTCTGCGTAGCTTGGGGCTAACAATGCTGTGTGAATTGACGAGCATTTTTTTTTTATATTAGAAACCGGCGAATTATAAGCTTTTATTTAACTTACCCTGTTAACGTAATGTGTGGGACAAATCTTGAAACTGAATATAGGATAACTGGTCTAAACCAGTTATCCTTATCCGATTGAGCTGAAATTCGGAATACTTAAGTAAATTCGGAGAAAAACAATGCAATGTTATGTTACCAACGAGCAGCTGGTCTGATGATGGAGGGAGAAGGTGGCTATGGGAACTCCTTTCCACACAAAACGGCGTAACCCCGTCCAATTTGGGTTTTTCTTCTTAAACACTTAGGGAATTAAAAAATAAATATTTTTGAAAATGATTTTGAATGATTTGAATTTTTTTGATATCATTTATGTTTAATTCAAACAAATAGTGTTTCACTGTAATTAGGTCCAAACAGACCCAAAGTTTCACCTCAGTCATGTGTCAGATGTAAACAATGGACGCTGAAACGATTAAAATGTCATCACTCATATCAAATCAAGCCAATTGACCAACACCAACGCTTGATAGAAATGTCAGCGCATTAATTGAGCTAATGCAACACCCTGTACTATCTTATGTATAAATGTAATTAGGTAACTAATGGAAGCCCGCACTGCGAAATTTTAAAGCGGCCTCTACATTGAGTACCATTAATACGCAAATTTGAAATAGCCTCTTCGTTTAACTGCGATAAAAATAGCTTGATTTTTTTCGCAGTGCGTCTAATAACAGCTTGATTGTGGAACAAACTGACCGACTTGCATAACGAATTGGTTATGGGGAGTGCACATGAGCAATGAAGCAAGTAGGAGGATGATTGTTTGATTGATCCGATTCACTGATAAATCAATGCAGGAGTTGAGAGCAGGCGTTTTGCAGTAACATCTACTAAACATACTTAATAGGTATCTACTACCTACCTTGATTGATCCGAAACACTGATAATAAAATCATAAAATCACTTTTATAACTTTGTCTCTCTCTCCCAATAAGGTTTGCTGGAAAAGAACTCTTTTTAGGGTTAAGCTCGCCTTTGCCATATTTTTTATAGTATAATGTTTTATTGTAAAAAAAATTGTGCAATAAAGAATAAATAGAAATAGAATAAATAGAATAAAATCAACGCTGGAGTCGATAGCAGGCGTTTTGCAGTAACATCAACTAAACATACTCGATAGGTGCCTACTACTACCTACTTTGATTGATCCGAAACACTGTTAATAATCAACGCAGGAGTCAATAGTAGGCGTTTTGCAGTAACATTACTAAATATACTTAATAGGTACCTACTACATAACACACCTTGATTGATCCGAAACACTGATAATAAAATCAACGCTGGAGTCGAAAGCAGTCGTTTTGCAGTAACATCTAATAAACATACTCAATAGGCACCTACTACCTACCTTGATTGATCCGAAACACTTAATAATCAACGCAGGAGTCGAGAACAGGCGTTTTGCAGTAAAATCTACTAAACATACTCAATAGGTATCTACACCTACCTTGGTGAAGCAAAAATATTATGCAAAGGGAAGATTTGTAAGGACTGGACGATTGAGATAACGTCAACGTTCACATCTTATATTTTATAACATCGCTTATTTTTTGTTGTGCGGATTGTCCAGCATTTTTTATTTATACAAATTATCAGGTTACACATAAATCCTTATTCATTTCATCAGTTAATATCTAGGAATTCACATTTCGGAGATCAACAGTAGGTAGTTACTATCGAAAAATGTATTGTGAAACAATAAAACCCAAATAGAAGTTTATAGTTAAAACGTAATGAGCTGGGAACGTAGCGGTGATCACACCGGGCATTGTCCGGACTTCAAGCGCCTTCCGCTTCCAAACACCACTCAACGAAGATCCCCTACTTTACATACCCCACCTCTCTACTCCCCTCATTAATACATCGAACAGAGAGGGAGAGAAGGTCTGTACAGACTGGTCTAGCGCAGTATAGGAAAGTATTGAAAGGCGGAACGACTCGATTGAAAAATAGAAAACGTGTGCCGCAATGGACTATATGTAAATAATGATTCTGACATTGTTTGTATGGGAATTGTTAAGACTTTTTAATAAGGCTCGATATTATTACTGCAACATACGGGACCCGATAAATGTTAAGATGTGATGGTTAGCACTGTATATGAGTGTTAAAAAGAGTGGTCGTAATAACGACCACTCTTGAAAAAATGAAAAAAAAATAGCACATGTTAAATATGGCTTTTTAAATTTTTTAAAATTATTTGTTTTCACAAACAATTATTACATTGTGTCGGAAATCGTATTTATATAGGCAGGTACTAGACTAAAACTAAAGACGTTTGGTACAAACATACGTAAAAATAACATTGTTATAGAAAAAATACACTAACAACCAAGACTTTTAACAGATTCAAAATTATATTGTATGACAGAAAAAAAATACATATATCAATATTATAGTAGATTGTTTTACAAGGGACTAAACCATCCCATTATATACGAGGTTGTTATACTCCCGAGCGTAGCGAGGGAGGATGACAAGACCGAGTTATAATGGGTGGTTTTGGCCCGAGTAAAACACTCTACTTTTCACTTCGATTGCGAGAAAATAAAACAATTCAAAATTAGACAATTTTCAGAAATTTTATTAAAAATTAAATGTGCAGTTAGAGCAATTTTGAATGTTTAGTGATATGTTTTTCCCGGGCAATTTTATTTCGGTTCTCTGTGATTGGGATGTGTGTGTAATATTTTGAGTTGATTGTTGTGGAGTAAAAGTTGGAGAGACTCGACTCATGCTTGAGTTTCGTGCATTATTAAGATCTGAGTGCGGCTTCAGCTGAGTTGACATATTCATCCAAACGTTGAAACATTAGTGGGACGTAACTCCTGATAGGCTTTAACTATATTAAGGTATTCTCCACTGATGACAAATTTACGCTCTTTGTTTGTTTTCGTGTTCGGCAGACTCACAGCTTGTAGGTTTGTATCCGTTTCTACGTCTTCTAGCGTTATATTAGCAAGCTCTATTCCTCTGCATGCACCGCTGATTCCATAAATTAAAGCAACCTGTTGAACAAAAAAATAAGTGTGTTATTAATCGTAATAACCTAGGTACATAATTTAGGTATGTAGGTAGGTATCTATTTATTTAGTTTGAGTTGAGTACATAAGTAGTAGGTTACCTTTGTTGCCAAGTATTGTTTATTTGGAGCGTTATTTAAAAATGTTTCGATTTCTTGTGTCGTCAAGACTTTAGATTTTTTTGCCTTGTATCCAGTGGACAATTTCTTCAGTAAAGCCGTTAAATTTACATATTTTTTAATATCGACGTCGTGTCTCGTTTGTAAGGTCATTCTTAACATTGAATATGTGCTCCAAAGAGTCGACGATTTGAATTTTTTCGATAATTCATCAAAATAAGTGAGAAAAACCCCTTCTGTAAAAGAATCCACACGTTTCTCATCTCTCCATTTCATAAAATTTTCGTAACTCTTTAAATATATTCCACGTGATTTTGTCGGCAACAGATTCATAATTATTTCTTTGCCCTTTTCTTCCATTTGCATATTAGCATCTTCACTATCACTTGATGACATTTTTCACGTTCACAATTTGGAAGTAAAAGTCAGGAAGTTAAACGTAAAAGTTTGTGATTTGGAATGAAGAAAATTCTAGAGATTTAGCGCCAATACCATCTTTTTTTTTAAATCTCTATTTAACCCGCAACGAAAGAGTTCGCATTCTACCGTGAAGGGAAGAATCAACCTTCATAAAACATCACCAAGACGGTTCTATTTTCAAAAAAAAGGTTGACGGAGCACCAAGAAGTCGAGTTTTTATGTAAGAGAACGAATGCTTTGTACTGGCTGATGATTTTAGACAAAAATTAAAAAGAAAAATTACTTTTTAGCCCGAGGGATTAAACTCGAGTTTTAGGCCTGCTAAGCTACACTATTATGATACACTTTTCGAGCAAGAGAAGTGAAAAAATAGTTATATGTCAAAATTATTCGTATAAAATATCCATCTCAAAAAAATACATGAGTAACTTTTTGTAAAGCTAGGTATGTAGAATGTCAAATTACTTTTTACAGATTCACAGTGTCAGATTCATAGAGTTAATATAGTGTACTATATAATTATATCCCGTATATTAACTCTATGGTCAGATTTGTCACCCGAAAACTCCTCCACTGAATATCCATGCTATGGCGTCTGATCGTAGGTATTCCGTATGATCCTATAAGCTGTGTGTACTCTTAGTTTTATTTCATGATCAAAGATTCAGATTGAATAATTTTATTTCATTAGGCTTACAAATAAAAACACTTAGACAAGTTAAAGATAGATGGATAATACCTTATTCATCAACTTAAAAAACAGATTGTATTAAATAAAACTTATCAGAGAGAACAGCCAAACATATGATCTTCCGAAGATAATCTTGAATTTAAGAATAGAGATAAATTAAATAGAGTCAGCATAGCAATAGAAAAGTTATTATAAAATAATATAGCATTCGCAACCGTGTGGAATGTAGCGTGAGTCTGAGGAGACATCGCGATATCGCTCTCGCTAGGCTTGTGAGAGCGAGTCGGACAATTCGCCATGAACCCCACGGAGACTGTGGACTTGACGAAATATCTTTAATAGTTTTCAACTGTGACCTCTTTACTACATTTTGATATCCAAGGTTTTTCAGGTTCGGACATTTCAAAATGATAGATAGTTTACTAAGTTTCTGGTGAAATGAGAGTTTTTCTAGCCTCTACTAAAGTCGAGCACCAATGGCAAGACTTCTGCTGCCATAGCGTCCGCTTACAACTGGTTAATTTCGTTACTTTTTATTGTTTTCAATTTAACTTATTTCTTATTTTATTTCTACTATGTATTTCATCCATCCAATATTTAATATAGGAATAAAAAATCTTAAAAAAAAATAACGAGGATTTTTGTAAGAAAATATTTTTCCTGTGTTGTATTATAGAGTCCACTCGTAAAAAAATATTCCTTAACTTTTTGGTACACTCTGTATTTGTTGATCAAAAGACAAAATAATGAGACCTATATTGTCTGCTTCCGTACTACTTAACGCTTTCATAGCCTACGATGCACACGTTCACTTGCAGGTCTTGCAGGAGGCTGGGTAGAGAATGCGGTGTACGATATACAAGGTCTTCTATACAATTTTGATGGTTACATTCAGGATTCATCTGATCGTTAATAATAAAAAATGTGGTATTAGGTATATAATTTGTTTAAATTAATAAACAATCAGACGTAGGTACATATATACCTACGTCTGATTGTTTATTAATTTAATTCAATATTGAATGGAACCTTCAAAATTTTACAGTAAGAGGTGTAGGTCATTTTTCTGCGATATTGATCTGAGGTCCACACTCAACAAGGCTTAAATACAAAAGTTATCTAACACGCAGATATTTCTTTACGCTCACTACCTTGATACAAATAAAAGTACAATAGCTGAGGCTTGTATAGGAAATCTCCGCTCCACTGACTCGAATAATTCACTAAGAACCTCAGTTTCACATGAAAATTGTAATTTTATATGCAAATTGAATTTACTGCTGTGACGTGGATCACCTTTGTTTATCTTTGTGTCGGAGATGTTACAGTTTCGTGTGAATTAATTTGTGATTTTTTGAGGGATAAGATTATCTAAGTGGTTTACAAATAATAACAGCTTTGTTTTTTGTAATTGCGGAGCTACCGACACCTTCAAGTTACCGCCGGCTGTTTACTTCATTATTCATACACTTCCTCATTTTTAGGGTTTTTATATTGCCCACAGTAAACATCTTTGTAAATTGAGGGAGAGTAAGGTTCTCGAGTGGAAGCCGCGATGCAACGCGAAACGGAGTGTTGGGAGACCATCCATTCGATGGACCGAGGACATCGTATTGCAGTCACAGGGAGTTAATGGATGGAGGCGGATCGGACCGCGCATTTGTGGCGTCGTATGGGGAAGGCCTATGTCCAACAGTGGACGTGTATGTGCTGATATGATATATAAACGAACACTTTTGTAGCCTACGAGGCACACCATCTGCAGCAGTCAGTTAGCGGCTACTGGCTGGGCAGTGAGTGCATTAGGTGGGAACCAGAAACCTACTTCATCAATGAAATGTGTTATTGAATTTAATCAAAAGTTCAACTACCACCAACCAATTAAAATAGAACATTTATAATAAAGGGATCCCATTAAAAAAGAAGATGATTGACATGTCTGGGTCATACGCTCCATGCTCCGGGAATACTTTGATTCGGTACAAGTACCGACTGAAGTGAAAATTTTCCGTGTTATTTATCTTAAAGCACTAATTGAAGGCATTTTGTGACCAACCTATTATGGAGGTGCTCTATCTACTTACCTTATATAATCAATGCCGCAAACGCGACTGCAGATGTCATGTCTAAGTGCAACAAATCACTCAAAATTACTCTAAAATTGTCATCGAGTTTGTAAGAAACGATTGGTTCGTTGTCATTCTACGAAAAGTAGCTCCTCTCGATCCAGTACAAGCGCCACAAGGTGTTAAATGTATAGGAAGGACTCAAAAATTATGGAGGTATTCGTAAGATAATGCGCACAGATAAAACGAACCATTCAACATTAGCAAAAAATATGGAAACTGCGTCTTAGTAAATAAACTATTTCACAAAGATACGTAACTAAACAACAAGGATAAACATAAATAGAAATATCATAAAACCTTCCACTGCTCGGGTATAAACATATTTTTTTTTATAATGTGACAAACTCATTAGGTACTACAAACTAATTACACGGAAGACACACACGAGTGAGCATACGACAATGACATTAAGGTTATCCGTTTTATAAACAGACGACATGGGAATGAGATGGGTCAGAGATTTTGCTATACCTACCAAAGACCTCAGTTAGTTATAACAATGCTGGACATTACACACCACATCATCTGGTCCCATAGTAAGCGGAGATTGTGTTAAAGGTACTAGATAACTGATGTATTTAATAACTAAAAAAACTATCTATGTATGTAATGACATACATAGATAGTTTTTTCTATCATAGTTACATAGAAGACACCCAGAACCCCCGCAACATAGGTATGTAACTGTAAATCGTTCAGACATTTGTGCGGGCGGGAATCAAACCGCATAGCGGGCTGAACTTCGCCCGCAGCCCCACAGAGTTCATCATCATAAAAAAACAAAATAATATTATAATAATAAAAAAATAAAAATGAAACCATGACTACGACATTAAAAGGTGTAAAAATCACAAACAAACAGGCTTCTTTAAGCAAAATGAACGAATCCACCTCTTTACGTCTCCGCCTTGATAGAGCGCAAGCAATCTTCAATTCACAGGATGTTTATACAATATTCGACTCATGTACTCGTACGTGTCGTGATTGAACTTAGTGAAATAATAATTGTAGGGATAATTTGCTTAGATTTTAATCAGCTTGTACACACCAGCTGACTGAATTTAATTTATTTAAGTAAATATTAAGTCTCCATTTGCTGGTCGTCGACGGGCATAATCCCACAAGAACCAATAAGGCGTTTATTTCAGGAGGCCTAGGCCTCCTGAATAATCAGCATTGCTTGATAGGTCAAGCAATGCTGATTATTGACCTAGGGGTCAAGCAATGCTGATGTTGTGCTTGTTGATGTAAATATTGATGATGATGACTGATGATGATAATGATGAATCAACATGCCAACCATGAAACTCTATTCCTTCATCAGCCTTTGTCTTGTGCCACTAGAACTAGCGGTTGGAAGTCGGTCGTCAAATCACTGTGCGCCGTCCTTCACGCTTGAGCAGGCGACGCGCGAAACGATTGCACTTAGCAACTTGATACATATCGCTTATTGCGTAATCATGCTTATTGATAGGATTTTTCAACGCGTAACTGGTATCCTGAATATTAAAAGAATGCTATTTGTCAAGAAGGTTAAATTAAAAGCAATTATGAAAAATATCTTAACGCATTCTTTGTTAACCAAGGTTTCAGGCTCGAATAAGCGATTAAAGATCATAAATGTATAGTTACCGGACTAGTTATTGAACCAGTAGGTAGGTAATGAAAATTACAGCTATAAAGCATTCGCAACCCGTTCAAACTCAGCATGCAGACCATACAAAATACGAGCAACTAGTTTAGAAAAGTCAAAGACCTTAATCTTGATATCAGTTTTATTCACCAATAAAACACCCAAGCTCAAATACGTAACAAGCAAGAAAACAATCCTGTTTTCTAAATCTATTCATCTGAGAGTATTTATATAGAAAGCTGCAGGTTACCCGTCTGTACTGAAGAATCTTGAATTGTTTTCTTGGCTGTCCGCCAACCAAACGTAGCCTCGTGGTCGACCCTACCACCTGATCCCACGGTAGGTAATTTAAAATAGTGGTGGAGTACCTACTAGGTAGACAACTGCAAACAAACATGATTTAAGAACCTAAATCTTGTTTACACATGATAAGATTCGCTAAATAGTAAGATGTCTTTAAAAAGTCTACATAAATTTATAACATCAGAATATAAATACAACAAAGAAAGGTCAAGTAAAGTAAAACCATGGCATAAACTAGTATGCAGCTCTTCGGCTGTGTGCGATCCAGGAAACGAGAGGTCTTTGGCTCCCGTTGGAATGTTGTATGTGGGTGTAAAACGAGCGATGCACACGACGCGGCTTTCTATTGATTTAATGAACACTATCTTATCTTGCCCAATACACTTATTACGATCAATTTAGGCAGTAAACGCGGGAATTGGGTTCCCGATGCAGATGGCCCAATGATCATGAGAAATGTATGTGTGAAAAATTCCAAGTGAATCATTACGAATGGTCTAGTTCTTTGGCAATTAACGATAGCAGGGCCTGCACTTGTTTACAAAAATTTCAATTGGCTTAAAATGTTTACTTATTGTAGGTCTTTATGTCTTCTAATTGATTAATGAATAATGACATTGATAGCTACTCTGTTATCGCCGATATTGATTAATGAAGCTCATTATTACTCAATT
Source organism: Eupithecia exiguata (assembly GCA_947086465.1). Taxonomy (NCBI): domain Eukaryota; kingdom Metazoa; phylum Arthropoda; class Insecta; order Lepidoptera; family Geometridae; genus Eupithecia; species Eupithecia exiguata. The sequence goes on from OX352233.1 coordinate 8,948,300, forward strand.
GACGGTTTTAATGTTTCCATAAAACATTCAGTTCGGAACATTTGGTTTGATTACCAATAAAAATTCCGCATAACAGGATCGTACATACTGTTTATATAATTTTGCACCTTTTTACGACTGAAAACTTATGACATTTTGAGTATACCAACATTGGCGGTTGTTGTTAATTAGTTTCATTCGTATAAAATGCCTCCTGTATTCGTTCAATGTTGGTGGTTCTTCAGAATTTCAGTTTTTAGCTCATAGCTGTTATACCCTTTGCGGACATGACTTCAATCACAAATTTTGTGCTGTTAATAGATACCCGTGTTTGTGAAAATTATTTTAGACAGTGAACGTATTATTATCATCTGATAAACAAACACTTGGGTCTATTATGAAATGGGTATTTCCTATGAAAAAACTCCTGACTGATAAAATTATTATCGCTTGAACCTGTTTCAAACTTTCCCAAATATTCAACTAATGACGTTGCATGATACGGAAAATATTTAAGCGGATTTATGATTCATTTGACTAAACATTTTAAGAAGATTCGATAACTGAACAACGGTGTGAACATTGACAAAACCTCAGGAAAGCTATTATTTACATACAACGTACCTAATGATTGTCCCATCACCAATGGTGCTTGTGCTCCGTATCATAAATGTAAGATAACCTACAAAATATTCGGCGTTCCCCAAGATAACAATGATCTTGACTACAGAGATATATTATCAGAATCAGTATCAACACCTTTTTACTTAGATCATATTGATTCGTGACAATAAGATGTTGTTGCAAACACTGTTTATTGGTAAGTTTCGTCGTTTTATTATTTTTAATGTTATTGTCAGAAAATCATTCTCAAAGTAGAATTACCTGATCTTACTTACCAAATTATATCCAGATACATATTTTGTCACATTCGGTTCTAGTATTGACCTACAATAGTGTTATAATTATAACGAATAATTGCTAATAGCAGTCTTAAAATTGCTCATCAACATTATCTTATATTATAATTCGTTCGTCGTATAATTCGTCCATTTTTATTTTATTTAAAATTGTAGTTGGCGTGACTCTTACAAAATCAGCGCCTGTAACTGATGAAACGTCTATAGTCAGAATAGTGAACGGATATGAAGTATCCATTGAAGAAGTACCCTACCAAGTATCGCTGAGACGAAGAGTAGCCGCCGGATGGTCACATTTTTGTGGAGCAGTCATTCTAAAGAACAGGGTGATAGTCACTGCTGCTCATTGTGTGGATTCGTAAGTACCTACCTACTCTTAACAGTAGTTTTTGAACTTGTTAGTGAAAAACACAGATACGTTCAATGATAAAGAGGCAGACCGCTAGTCCGATGGTAAGACGACATCGATGGCATAGGAACAGACAAAATGGCTTTATAGAGAGGTCTATCCTCAGAAATGGGTGCTCTAGAACTGAATAGATACACATAATGTATAGTCTTTGTGAATACAATTTTTTTACATTATTCTTCACTTTGACTTTTCTATCAGCATCCTGAGAAAAGAAGTGACAGTTTTTACATCTTTGTTCCTCTAATAATAAAAATGTTAGGTAGGTACAGGCGGAATATCAGTACGCTTTTTTTATGCAAATTTCATCATTCCGCTATACATTACGATCATCTTAAGAGCACATAAATTAAAATAACACAACCTTATTATCTTGGCATCTTATATTTAATTAGCACAATAGATAAGTTATGAAAGTTGCTGCATCATTACCAATGATATGAAATATAGGAAGTGTTTTTCAATCTTTCTGTCAACATTGCATAATAGATCTTTATACTTCGAAATTTTACAATGTTTTAATTTCCATAGCTGAATGTTAGCTCAAGATAAAAGTTTTATAATTGTTTATTACTTGAATGACAAACGTTTCCTTGACCACATAGCATAATCTTACCTTACCTTTATTATATTTTTAGATACGTTTTGAACCCTTCATCAGTACGAGCAGTGGTGGGCACAGTATCGCGTACATCTGGAGGCACAGCTTATGATATCTCTAAAGTTATCGTACATGATCTGTACTCCTCAAGCACTTTGGTCAACGATATCGCATTGTTGGGAACGGCCAAAGTCATATCTTTTAGCCAAAACGTTAGACCAGTAAATTTTGCTCCTCACAATTTTGCAGTTCCGGATGGAACTGAGGCAATAGTGTCAGGGTTCGGAAGTACTTCAGTAAGTAAATTTATTAGTAAAATTATTTATTAAAGATCAATTATTTCGTATTCATGTCTGTAGATTATTATGTTACTAGGTGATATGGTCATGATCTATTAGTTACCTATTTAATTTTCCTTCAAGTACAGAATCTTCATTTCTATACAATCATCCAGTGTCCTACTTAGGGTAATGTTGTCTTGTGTACCTTTTAAAATCTTTTTGTTTTAGTATCAAGGGCAATCATCTTCTGTCCTCTTGGCTGCAAAGGTGAAAATAGTAAACCAATACCAATGCCTTCAAGCGTACCTTAGAATAACGACGATAGCACCAGAAATGATCTGCGCCAGCGGTATAGAACCACCCAGAGACGCATGTCAAGGTGATTCAGGAGGACCCCTTGTTGCCAACAACGTTTTAATCGGTATTGTCTCTTGGGGAGAAGGCTGTGCCGATCAAAACTACCCAGGCGTTTATACAAGACTATCGCAATACAGTGAATGGATCGGAAAGAAAATCGGAAAGCTGTATTAAAAACGAACCATATCTTGAAATGGATGTAAAACGCATGTCAAGTTTTATTTTATTTTTATTTTATGAGGTAACAAAAGTGAATAAGACTGGATATGATAAAATATTTTTTTTAAGATATGTTTACTGTTTTGATCTTAAAGAGTATCTTTTAGGTTGCAGTTAGAATATCGACGTAGCTGAGCCTGCGTCTGTATTAAATAAAGTGATGTGTTGTAAAATAAATAAATAATTACATGCCATCCGGGCAATGGTGTGCAATAAAATCACTTTATCTGCCCTATGTTGACTTTTCGGGGAGTATTACCAGAGCAATCGATATCTATAGACTCAGATATGTACTACGTAATGTGAGTCATGTCATATCTAATCAAGCATAACTATTATGCTGACTCATTAATAATAATATGGAAATTTATTATTAAAAAATATTTATTTAAGAGAAATATTTTAGTTTTCATGTCTATTGATTTCCGACTGGTTATATAGCCCTTGAGGTGGGGTGACGATTTGCGAAAGACTGCTGACAAATGCTGGATGCGGCAAGCCGAAGACAGGGCGCTATGGCGCTCATTAGGAGAGGCTTATGTCCAGCAGTGGACTGATATAGGCTGATACTGATGTTGATGATGATTGATATGGATCAGTTGAGCTAGCTATAGATTGTTTGCAACAGTCCGCAGCTAGCTGAAATGTTTCAATTGAACCTTGTTAGTAATTAAATAAGGATAATCTATTATCTATAAATTGTTTAGTGATAACAATCACTAAACAGTTTAGATTATCCTACGTATTTAGTACCTAATCACTACGATAAAACGTAGTGATTAGGTACTCCTAATTTTGCAAAACGTTTCCTGCAACAATAACAATTTGTTTTATGCAGGTAAAATTATCCTAAGAAAATAACAACAACAGAAAAACTAATATTAAATTTAAATCTATTTTCTAAAAATCAAAGCCGTTACCAGAAGGCAGAGTGTCCAGAATGCTGGCAGCATTGCCACATTGAACGGCGATGCTAATTTGTTGACGAAATGAAAGCCAGCATTCCAATCACTTACTCTCTATAAGGACTCTATAAGCAGTTTTTAATAACGTTTTTTATTTCTTTATAGGATTTTTTTACAAAAATGTCGAGTTCGACATTTCCAAATCCTTGAAAATAGAACCGTCAATGATCCCTTGTTTTCATGCGACAAACTATGGGACTCTGTGAGCCCAGTGGCTGTTTGCTTTTGACACGCTACACTATGCACTGTACTCATCAAATAAGTACCTACTCATTAGCAATTGTAGACCTTTTACACAATTGGTAGTACAAAATGCCACTAATCCAATTGTTATTAGGTTCTGCTTATAAAAATTTAGTTTTTGTTGAGGTTTAATACTTATCAACAAGTAGATCTATATAGCCTTTGTATTAGAATTAGTCTACTGAATTGAACTGGACATATTATTCTCGTCGCCTCTCGTCATAACTTCAGTTGAGCCTATGCTTGTCCACTGTGTGTTTAGTACGGGTCGTACGCATTATCCTACGAATACTTCCATCAATTTCGAGTCCTTCCTATACATTTAGCGCCTTGTAGCGCCCCTACCGGATCGAGAGCAACATCGTCGTATATCGTCGTATGACAACGATCCAATCGTTTATTACAAATACGATGATTCGAATGATTTCGATGATTTTGATTTGTTGCACTTTGATATGACACGATTGGGGCATTGATACTATAAAAGTTAGTAGATAAAGCACAACTAACATTCTATCTTGGCCACAAAAAAGCTGTAACAAAAATAACAACACACGGGAAAACTTCACTATACTCGGTACTTGCACCGAATTTAAGTTTCTCCCTTGCGATCCATGAACGTACAAGTGTAACCCAAACACGTCAATCATAGAGATCATCAAATTTTCTTGATTTCGAAGGCAAAAACGAATATGTTATGTGTGAAATGGCATACTTAATATAATTTCAGTGTTTTCACGCATGCGAGTGCACGAATAAACGTATTTGTCGCATCTTTTGGCTTCACCTCTTTTGTGTGTACTACCATTCTAAGCTTTTTTCGTGTAAGACATTAACGGTTCCCTATTACTTTTATCGAATGTTTTTTGTATTAACTCGGACTAAGGGTACTGCATCCTTTAACTTGGTATTTTGCATCGCCATTATTAATTGCATGTCTTATGTAACAAATTTTTGTGCGCTGATATAACATATATTTTTCATTACAAACGACATCAAAATGACAACATCTAGTTTCAAATTAACCGTCTCTTCCCTATCGATCCTTGATTCTCCACGGAGAGATAGGTGCTAATCATAATCGAATCTCCCGGATTCAAATGAGGCGATCCATCAGCCGGCAGCGCGCGGTGACAGCGCTCCTTGAGGACCTTTGTTGCACCCCAGAGTGTTCACAGTTTGAAAATCTTTAGGAGCCATGTTTGTTACGAACCTGGGACAAGGTGTGTTCCAACATGGTATAATTAATAACGCAGGATAGATTTTCTTTGGAAATTATAGGCCAATTAGTTTTTCCTTTGAAATTTGAACTGTTACGTTACCTCAGGAAAAGAGCTTTGCTTTAATTCATTATCTTTATTCGCAGCTGTATCGATTAGCAAATAATACTCAACTGTAAATACTGTGAAGGCTTCCGACACTCCGTAATCCGTTTCCTTATTCGAGTCCACCACATTGTTCTTCTATTACCGCCTCATCAAGCCAAACTGGCACTTACGCCGGCAGGATATAGCTTCTTTTTCTTTACCCAAACTTTATTATTAAGGATATTGTCGATGTAAGTGCAGAAATTTATTTACGACACCCCCTCATTTAGACGTTGTCTGTCCTTTTCTGTTGTGTTGTTGTTAGAGCGTTTGTCTCTCTCTGCGACTCATAATATATTTTGGGGTGTATCTGAATTAACAGTACTACAGTCATAATACCCTGGCTTGCCTCGACACTTATCGCAATGTTTGATGATTATGTAGACATTCATGAGATTTGATTCAGCCAAGTCTGACTCTCTTAATAACGTGTCCAAGAGTCCTGTAAGGTCTTAAGTAAGGAATTAAGTACTTTGAGTTTTGAGTTATGATTTTTTATATTTCATTTTCAATTCACAACAGTTCTGACAGTGATTGTCTTGCAATATACGCTGATAATGTCGTGGCTAGGTAAACTGAATTATAATAATATACTGTTTTTTTTATTGTTATCATCATGACATTGGTCACCTCATAACTTAAAATTTAATGGTTGTAGCTAGACACATTTCTATGTTTCTATTCAAAAATGTTATTAAAATCGATATCAATAAAACAACTAACCCCATCTCTATCCCGGCGGAGCGTACGCCACTCAATTTAGGGGTGGCACTGCTCAGACGGCAATAACGTATACACGAATAGGTGTCGCCCTGACTAGGGATGAATTTATACGGAAAACGTGTTTCTTGTCTACAGTGATGTAAGTTTTAATTTCAACTTTATTCATTATTATTAATTACAAATATTCAGCTTTAAGCTACGCGTGTCAAAAAAGATTCTATTAATAATTTTGTAGCAGAAACTGAAATCATTTATCAACATTTCTAGCTTTCAATGAAGAAACAGGTGCCGTCAGTCTACACAAACAAACACAACCACGGTCACATCAAGTACTTTTTTGTTTCAGTTCATCGTCATAAACATCATGCACGGCCACGAACACGATATCAGTTATTGTTCTAATGATCATCATCATTAGTCTATGTAAGTTCACTGCTGGACATAGGCCTCCCTATATGAGCACCATAGCGCCCTGTCTTCAGCTTGACGTATTCAGCATCTGCCTACAGTCTTTCGCAGGTCGTTATCCCACCTGGCTGGAGGTCGTCCTACACTACGATTACCGAGTCGTGGTATCCACTCAAGAACACGTTTACCCCAGCAGTTATCGGTTCTTTGCGAGTCCTGAACTTTTTTGCATTCAGCAATTATTGTTCGCGACCTAGTGCAACGGCCTCGACTTCTGATTCCTGCTATAATCCTCTTTTTTGTCACAGCTGTAGTCTACCTGATATTACTCCACTTGGCCTCGCACTTGGCAGTGCGCTGAATTATTTTTCTCTTGGCCGTGGTCATGTTAGTAAATTCATGACTTTAGGTCATCAAGTCAACTTATCGTTATAAAGGGATTCTTTTAATGACGGGTCCTTTTGATGAACGGCTGCTTGTGTAATGTGCTGCCATCGTTCCCTGCTGATTGCGTTTTGGGAGCTTTCGGTTAAGTTGGACTATGTCAAAGAGGTGATGAGGTCTATCCATCAAGTTAGTGAGTGACCAGGGACTGGGCCACAAGGCACTCCATCGAGTCTTGATTCCATGCCACGTACCCAAAAAACTTTACTACTCGTAGAATATTCCCGAAACATTCTTGCAACTGTTTTCTATGTAAAAGCGTCAGAGCGTCTTACTCGGATCAATTCAAATCTGTGTCGTCACCGCCAGTGGCGCGCCGTGACACCACCGAGCACGTCAACAGCGGAAATATTTGCGTCACCTAATAATAACTTGACTTTTCTTTGTTTAAGTTTCAGTTTACTTTTGGTATTAGTGATCTGATAATGTGGCTTATTATTACTAACTGACCACTCAGTTAGAGACTTTTGTAGACTGATGGCCGGATCTTAACTTTAGATGACTTTCCTTAAGAGTCCATAGTTATGTATCATCAGAATAATTAGTTTTTTATTTGTAAATTGTAGTTGTTTAAGAATGGTCGGCTTTATATAATGTGGTCTGAAATTAAGAAAAGCACTAATAACTATTTAGGTAACTGGCCTCTACTTTAAGATATGAACAGTGATTAAGAAGCACCCCGAAACTCAAAAGCATTCAACTGTCATCAATAAGGTAAACTGATAGGCATTCAATTCGATTAGGCCGTTGAGTGACTAAGCCCACCAATAAGTAAGTGTAATACTATAGTCCCATGGCCTATTAGAACAATCTACGTCGTCCTGTGTCGACAGCACACAATGATGTGACTCACACCAGCTTTGTAACCGAGAGGGACGAACGTCCCGATTTGTTTACACAGTGTAGCTTTCCCTTTCGTGCGCGCTTGTGTGTGTGACCATCTGGCGGGTAGCAGCGGTGCCAACCCTACGTCTGTGTTAGTGTGGGGGCACAACTCTGCGCACCCCGTTTCGGGGTAGCCATGTCCCTGTGTGGGTGACCCAGTCGAATAAATCTAATGCACACTAATACACAAGCATATTGGTGGCGCGTCGTGTCATTTTTACGCTTGTGTTGTCGCTACTTGGGGTTCTTTATGCGATGCGATGATATTATTATTCTGACGATTACGGCACGGCCTTTATGCTTACAATAAAATAATTAATAAGGGATGAAGTGTATTGTGCGGTTCCGATCGTATCTGGCCACTTAATTTCGTTCGCCTTTGAATACGTAGCCATAGAGCTCATTAAGATCTTTAGTTTTATTGAGGGTTAATTGGTTTTGACGCTCTATATTATTTTTTACAGTGAAGGCTTATGGTGTGTTCTCTCTCATAAAAAATAATTATTTTGTGATTGTAGATAAACAGGGTTTCTTTTGTTTAGCATTAAAACTTAAGAAGCTAACGACGCTAGAGTCGTAGGGTTCCAGAAATTGTCGAAGAGGCACGTGTTCGATCTCGTAGTCTCTCTTAGTTGGTTAGAGCTCATCCGTACTGAGAGTGAGACGCGGCTTCAAATCCTGCCATAATCGAAAGTTTTTGGGATATTCTTAAATTTTCGCTCTAAAGTGAAAGTGGTAAAAATGATAAATAATCAATAGTAGCTTTGTAAATATAAATACCAAGGTCAAAGCTATTGAATGACGTTTTTAAAATATTCGCTCTGGATTATTTACTTATCCTAAAATCACCAGTATAAATTTTGCCGCGTTAAAACAAAATAGGTTAACGCCAAAATGCCCAAACATCCCCAATTACTTACTCAATGACGGAACAGTTGACATGACGCTCAACCCCTGTTCAGTATAACAATTACGCGGCTACCCGGCTGGGCACATTGTGATGGGATCCATAGAGTTTATAGCAGTCACCATGCATATAAGTTTCACTTCTATGATCTACACTCAGGGTTATCACTTTAGTGAAACAGGGTTGATGAGATTTTCTGTTTTAGAGACCAAGATGAAAAAAAAGTTTTTTTTATGACAATAGTCGTTTTTTCCAGGCAGCTATCTCTCTCTGATAACTTAATAACATGTAGATTTGGCAAACTGATACCTTTTCCGCAACACTAAAGAATCCAAGCAGAACATAATATAACTATCAATTTGTTTTTTGCAATCTAAATATAGCTGCATAAAATACATTTTACAATGTCAACCGATTTTGAGTGGCACAACCCAGACCCTACTCTCCCGTCCATTGTGGAAAATACTATACCACGACCACCCGAAAAAGACCTCCAACCCAACACCCAAACAGTAAAGAATGGAATGTGTAAAAAAGCGCGGCAGCTCTTTATAAAATGGTTGAATATACAAATATTATTATCCTGCTGTTCACAAATATCAATAAGGTATTACCAACTCAGATTTAAAAGTTAACGATCGATTTTTTAAATAACATTATGGCTTTATTTGTATTATTCAAATGTTTAGTTTGGCTCGGATTATGGTGTAATTTTCATTTTGATATCGTGAGAATGACGATTGGGTTAACACTTAGACTTTTGTGCTCTAAATGCCCAATATCCTAGCATTTTGAAAAATTTTAAGGATGAATGCTAACATAAAGTGATTTGTAACTATAATGTGCCTGCATTATAAGTTTAAGTTACAAGGCACTAAATGTAGGGAACAATTAGTGACTTGTAACTTAAATCTCCTCTTTTTTTGACCACTTTAAACTATACTTATATTAATTTCTTTATTAGTACCTATAGATTATGTTCTATACCTGAATAGAATTCTAAAGTCTAAATTACTATCCTAAAGTTGAATGGCAGAGATCGCTCTTAGCGATAAGACTGCCCATCATCACACGTAATTCGTATAAAGAGGTAATTAAAAAGAGCCTATACCTACTACTTATGTATCTATTCGTTCGAGTAACAACGCCGTTAATTTAGAGATTTCTCTCACTTGTGCAGTTATACACCAGCAAACACAGATCTAACTTAGGAGACAATATCTCCGGCGTTAAAAGGCCAGCCTGAGATCGAGGGTGGGGGAGGAGGGTGGTGGCGCCCTCCCTGCAAAATTACTACATTTTCAAGGGAACAACTTTTTATGAGAATAAGCCGCTATGAATCTCGAATTATGAGAATTGGGATGCGGGTACATGATGCTTTTTAAAATATTAAGTAACTTATTCGAAGCCTTTCGTTTTTGTTGGTAATTTAACAAGTTTTTTTTACTTTGTTTTGATACCTATGTTTTTGTAGTATGTTTTTGTACTTACATTATCTTAATTGATAAGTGTTAATTGTTATATTTGGTTATGGGTGTATAATATAATTATATGTTTAGTAGGTAAGGTACTAAACTCCTCTAAAATTCTACTTAGGGGTATCTAGATACATAATGTTACATACATTATGTATCTAGATACCCTAAGCACCACCTTACCCTTACATTCCACTATAATCAGCAACGAAAAACAAGAAAAATAAATAATTAATCTAAATCTTTATTGAAAAGAAAAGAGAGAAAGAACTTATTTTGGTCTACTCCACGACTATTCGAGTTAATTAGTAGCCCTAACTACCGAGCAAAGTTTCAGATAAACTTCAAGCATTTGTTGTGACAACCTTATGAGCTCGGGAATGCTCGGGTCGGGTCGGGTTAGGTCGGCTGTGGTCGGTGTCGGTCCCAGTCAATAAGGTGCATTGCCCGTTCTAAGTTGCCTACTCGACTATCTGGACGAGGGATGCCAGTTACTTAGTCAAAACTCCCTAGATTTCCATTTATCAACGATTAAGATTTAAAATAAAAAGAAAGAAATTAAAATAATATTTTCAAATTAAGACTGAAAATCCGACCAATAAATACGGCTTTTAGTAATTATTGGTTGGATTTTCAGTGTGTCTCTGTTGCGAATGTAGGATGAGCCTTACGTTATAAACCAATCGGGTAACTCCCTTAGGAATAAATAATTAAATAATAAAAAGAAACATGGCAGTTTTGAAAAAGATACCTAATAGTAAAAAAACAGAAAACTTGCCTTGATTTAATGGCATGTAATTTTAGTAACCCATTACATATTTGTTTATCTACTGTAAAATTCCTCAAAGGAAGTAGGTATACACTCGGGCAATTCCACCCACGCTGGCAACCCACAACACTAGATGGGATTCTCCACGGGTCGGAGGGTGTGAAGAGGCGCTCGCAAATACCGTTAGGGATAATTGTGTCTTTTATTTACACCGCACCGCCCGCTCTATGATTGGATACGATTGATTTATCTACTTGGTGATTTCATTTGTTTTCTAAATAAGAATTTAATTTCTTTGTAATTTGAAACGAAGGAGTTTATTTTAGTTCACTTGTTTTTAAAATTTTGAATGTGTTCGAATTGCATTCTGACTTTTAGAACTTCAATTGTTTTTTGTTTGGACAGTTTATGTTTAGTTTAATTTAGATATAACATTTCGGCGCATAAATTTTTGGGTAAAATTATATAATGCACATATTATGTAAAAAAAACCTAATGTGCATTGATTACGCTTTTCTGTTGTGCATGAGTGACAAATTTAAACCTTTATCAAATCAAGCGTTGAGAAACATTTCCTAGTGTTTCTCAATAACGGGAAACGAACGATTTATTATGTCAATCGAAACCAAATAGTGTTACATAATCGTGTGAGATATCCCGGTGGGCGTAGGGAATGTTGGAGGAAAGCTGGCGACCTTGACATGACAATTATTTGGTTACTATGTTACAGTCAAAGCGGTGATAGGCTTTTTTCAGCTTGTCTGGCAAAAAGCAAACGGCGCCGGCGGCGCGGGCGCGGCGGTATTGGCGCTTCGCCTATAACAAGAAGTTGTAGTTGAAGTTACATACTCTATATGATTTTCTAGGCTATCTAACTTGAGTTATGCTTAAAGCCATTGAACATCTTCTTCAAAGCAAAGGTTAAGGGCCTATACTACCTCAAATCAACTCCGCCGGATCTCCATATCTTTGGAAGATATGGAGATTACTGAATAAATTTAACTTCAAAATTTATATGTCTCGAAAACACTATTCCATAGTTTTTTTCGCAAAACAACGCAAAGTTACCTCTAAATCTTTACTAAATCCGCAACGCGAAATGCTATGCCTATCCTTTTCACAATATATAATTACAGGCCCAAGGTCAACACTTACTAAGATGCATCCACTAGGAAAGATCGTTCAATAAGTCTGCCTAGATATATATAACAATAGCGAAACTGCCGTTAATTCAATTTTAAAGTGTTATTCATACATTTTCGTCAGTAGTACCTACTTTCACTCGTAGATCAGCACTTCGTCAACCCCACAACCTAATTCATTTACCATTTATCCTACCATTTTTATATGGACCAATGGCAGAAAGTAAAGTTGTAGTCCATATCCACCATATTGAAACTTTGACCGCAACATCATTACCAAAGACGTTAAATCTGACAAACAAACATGTTACATGGGAGACGGAAACGCTCAGGGCAGTTTATTGAGCTTTCACTGCAGCACCATTTAATATGCGCCTCTTCGATGCGCCAGCGCATAAGAACGGCGATTAAAACACCGTGCGCGTGAACCGTACTATTTGATCACAATGTGTGAAGCGGTCATTAATTTTTCCCAGAAACGCTGCCTTTGTAGGTTTTCTGAATTAGTAATTCTGTTATCAGGTTGAATACTTAGGTACCTCTACGAATAAATTTACGTTAGATCTTTTCTGTTCAATTTTTTAAGTTTTTTAACATCATTTTAACACAAAAAATATTGAACTGATCTGATTGCACTTGTAACAGAATTGCGGAGCGCGTTACAATCTTGATTTAACGCTCAAGATTGTAACGCGCTAATATTAAACGCATTATACTAAGCTTTTTATTTTTAGGATCTTGGTAACGATGTTTTAATTTTCTTAGAAGTAGATTTTTAACTCGGGCCAAAACCACCCATTATAACTAGGATTTGTCTTCCAGTGTCGGTCATCAGAATATCAGGAATTACTGTAATTGAAGCTATAGCAAAAATAAAAGAAGTAAAATCAGAGAAACTTAAATTTTCAGTAAACATTTTCATCAGTAAAAGTGTTATGGCTTCGGGCGCAAACAACGTCAGTTTGCGATACCAATTTAAAAATACACATTGTTAAAAAACTTTTCAAAATACCAAATCAAATGGAAACGTTAGCAGTAACGGAATGAAAATGAAAAAGCAGAGAGACGATTAAAATGATCCAAGCGAATGTATTCGCGCGAACAATATTTTAAAACAAAATGTCACACGCTTTCCACGGTGTCTGCCCCCCGTACCAAGGACACAGAATTACAACAGAAGTCGGTAAATAACTCGCACTGCGAAAACTTCCACTCATAAAAATACCCCATAGTTTCAATTCGGTGGAAAGATAGATGGTTGAGTAACAATTTTTTTTCGCGAGACATTTATTTTCTCAGATTGAAGTGTCTTTCAATCTAATTTTAATTTGTATGTAAACGTGATACAACCCATTTTAGCATCAAACTGTAGGGAAGTGAAACATGGTTCGTAGGGGGTGAGAAGGGTGCTGCGAGGGTGAACCCCACCGCCCCCACCGACTGGGTGTCATTGTGGACTGTGGTGTCGTAACTCTGCGAACTTTTTAATTTACAATTAGGTAGCTTCCCATTTCTCTGCCCTATTTAGCTTTCGTTTTTCCGGTAACCAAAGCGGTGTTTCATAATTAAAATTTATTTATCGTATTACTGGCACTTAAATCTTCTGATATTTATGACGTAAACGTGCCTTAAGTTGACCCATTTGCGAAGCCTACTTTTGTTTAAAACTGGTTAAATTATAACAGTAATTAATCCTAATTTTTATGCAGAAGGTTCATTTTAATTTAACTTACGTTGAATCAACTCAATCAAAAACAGTCAACTCAGTCAACTCAATCAAATCAGTTTAATGGCTTTTTAAATGTGATTTAGTTAATTTTTGTAAACCATTTACCAGTGTAAAAGATCTAATAACAAAGAAAATATGATTTAAAATCCTGTAAATTACAGAGGGCTTGCGAGACTTCTAGACCTTGTAGAATATAAAAGGGTATTTTAATTTTTAAGACAATACGTCCAAAAGCATATTATTGACATAGTTTATGCAAAAAACAGTCGGAAAATATTAGTTATAGTTTTCAGTTTTCTAACCTGTTCGTAAACACCATAAAATAGTAAGCGCATTGTTATCATGTCACACGGCAGTGTGGCAAACTAAAAATATCAACTGTCATCAGCAACATCAGTGTTTATTCAGGTCCCACGCAGCCAACTGACTTCATGACTACAAAGCAATATGGCGTCCGCTGCGTCCAGTGTTTTCGTCAAGTTACGCGCGCAACTTGAAATGCATTTTAAGGCACTTATCGATTGAACAAAAATGTTGTATTTTGTTAGTGGCTTATTAGCACTTTAGAATCTAACTGAAACACTTGAAAAAATGGATATAATACCCTATTACTTCATCGTCACTTACGTCACCGGCTCAACAACCGTCATCATGACGAATATTACCTATGTAATCTACAATACTCAAAAAAACAAGCTTAGTCGTAAAAAAATTACATGATGTAGGTACCATACTTTGTGGAATAGAGTCCAGCTGCGCTTTCAACATCTTATTATCAGCGTAAGCAATAACAATAAAAAAGCTATGGCAACTTATATTATACTAAACAGTGCGTCCTACTTGTTGCCTGTTTTTGTGCACAAGTAAGTAGATTTATAAAAAAACAACGATTGTTTTGGAAATGCGTAAATGAAACGTCCGCCCTGACTGCGGGGTGCAGTGATTACTTACTGTGACAATAACGGAGGCCTAATAATTAACTTGTTTTTACAACACGTCCGAGCAAGACGTTTTCGCTGTGCGGGCTCAAGATATGAGCTGTAAGCGGTTTGACTGAGAGGAAAAATTTGCCAAGGTTGACAAGAACACAATTCCATTTTCGCACTATAGACACGGTCGTGGCGTAAGAATCGACTCCTTCAACTGAGCCCGCCTGCCAAGTGTGGTGATTATGGAAAAACCCCCCTTGGGGTAAGCATATTCAGTAGTGGACAGGTATGCAGAAGAAATTAGAATTTTTTGGATAGAAATAGAAAAAAAGTGCCCTAGTCTAGAGCAAAAAAAGAGATTCCTTTTTAAACTGGAAATCAGTAAGAAATTAGAAAAATTCCCAAAAGAAACTATTTCGGCGGGACTTGAATTCGCGGCCTACCCTCAGTAAGGGTTTGCTCTAAACAAATAAGCCACGAAATCAAGTACTCGCAGAGTCGAAAATCACTGGGACTTCTTACGGACTGCAGCGCCATCAGCTCCACCTACAGGGGAAACATCGAAGTTTATCCAGACCTGTTTAAAGAATAAAGTTATATTAATTTCTTTTGATGATAGATGTCACCGTTGCTGAATTCTAAGGTTTTTCGAAAAACAAACAATCTACAGCTGATCCATTTAAACTAGTACACACTTTAATCAAATGTAATTGATCTCTTTCGTAGGTAAATGAACATATTTGCAGAGTCCACGACAAGATTGGAGACAAATGAAACTTTAATAACTGCAAAGACAAAAATGGCGAAAGCTGACCAAACTAAAAATTGCTACTCTGTTGAAACCAGTCCAGACCAGTAAAGTAAAATATTTTTCACCAATGATTTATCAGTTTGTGACGATTACTGTCGCTAAAGAACTGTCTTTAGTGACACTAAAGACGACAGTAATCGTCACAAACTGATAAATCATCATGACAGACACTGGTTTGTCATTGAAAATTACAATCTTATTATTTCATCTATTGAAGGATAGTCAGTATAGTATCACCTAAATAATAGATGATGTAGGTTGTAAATCACGACGCTTAAGTTTACTTAGACGTTGGGAATGATTTTAGTGAGACGTTGGAAATGAGGACTTTTCACGGGAGACGTCGGAAATAATGAAGTAAAGACCTTACAAAAATATCCGCTACCTTCTCCAACTTGTACCTACGGATGAAAGTCGCAAGCAACTGAATTCACCCTGACACCCGCGGAGCTTGTTTGTGCATCGCTTAAGCGGCTTCACTTTGTTTTTTCTGTCTGTTTGTGATAGACAATGATATTTGTATGTTTGTCGGTGGTTCGTGTAAATTATTGCCGTTCATACTAACCATTTAACAAAGAGTCGCCACGTTTTCCTTCAACACTTTATTATGGACCTTTTATCTTTTTGTTCTTCGTTATTTTTAGGGTTCTGTACCCAAAAAGTAAAACGAGACCATATTACTAAGACTCCGCTGTTCGTCCGTCTGTCTGTCCGTCTGTCATCGTCATCAGGCTGTATCTCATGAACCGTGATAGTTAGACTGTTGAAATTTTCACAGATGATGTGTTTCTGTTTCCGCTATAACAACAAATACCTACTAAAAAAAAGGATAAATAAAATATTTAACGGGGCACCCATACAACAAACGTGATTTTTTTGCTCTATATTGATAACGGCAACAGGTTGACGCTTGAAATATTCACAGAATATTTAGTTATAAATTGACTATAAAAAAAAATATTAAATTAAAATAAAACCAATATGTAAGGGCCCCCCTTCTTTTCCCATACAACAGACATGATTTTTTTGCCGGTTTTATAGATAAAGTCGGACGTCATACGGAACCCTTCGTGCGCGAGTCCGACTTGCACTTGGCTGGTTTTATTTATGAAACAACATGTGCGTGCTTAAACAGTAGGTCCTTTTTCAACTCTTTCTAAGTCAAAGCATGTTACTAACCATTGTTTTTAAGCCACCCAGTTTTCTATAGCCAAATAATGTCAGCAAAGTATGCCATGTGTCGAAAACTTTGAACCAATTATGATAGTAACCGCGTTACTTCCGAGTCCAGGAATTAAACACGACCCAGCATATTCTTGTCTACATATTTTTAAACAACGGTCGATGTTTTCTTTCTAAATCTGTATATGGTAATAAGAGGGCGATCACTCGCGTCTATTCGTAAACTAATAAAGTTATTTCAGTGCTTCCGATTTGTGGGTTCGACCGCAACGTGGCGTTCGATTTCCTACTGAAACTACTATTTATAGTAATTGATGTTATAGTAATTTATGTGTAAAACATTAATTACTATTTATAGTAATTTATGTTATAGTAATTTATGTTTTCAGTTTACATACTATTTACCATCATACTATTTTCCAAGAGATTGATTTTGAAGTAACAATGTTTGTACCTTTTTTACTATATTAACGAAGAAAATTACTATCAAATAGCAAACAAATTAGAACTAGTATTTACAATTGAAACAATTTAGCTAACTGCAGGCAACTTGATCAAGCTGAACTATGAGAAAATATTTATAAAGAAAAGTACATTATCAGAGTAAAACAAGTACAACTTGTATTTACACTTTTATTTATTTCCTAAAAATCTAAGCCGTCACCAGAAGGCAGAGTGCCCAGAATGCTGGCAGGAGCAGCTGAATGGCAATTCTAATTCGTTGACCAAAATAAAAGCCGGTGATCGGAATGGATCACCTGCGTACTCTATTAGGAGTTTTGTAAGATCTTTGTACATTGCGGGTGCACCAGAACCCCAAGGACCTAGGGTTTCCACCCCAAAAGGCTCAAATAGGTAACCCCGTTCAAGATAAGCGTATTTTCGTCGTTTGAGGGACTCTTGCTGATGTCACTGCTTACAGATGAGAAGGCGTTAGGGTACACAGGTACACACGTGGCATCCCAAACTAAAGGCCGACTCCTCTTTCAAGGAATCAGCTGAACTTACTTTTATTGATCTTAGTTTTGGCAGCACACGGTGAAATTGGACCTCAGTAAACTGTCTGAGACTTATTTTGTCATATTAGCAGACATTAACTGTATCTACTTTACCTATTGCGTTTGTTTATGTAGACAACAATGCAAACGTTACGATGATGCAAACGGTAGGTACTTAAGGAAAAAAACGCAAAAATTGCAAACCGAAAACACAGAAATTTGAACCGCAAGACAAAAGACGGGCTTCTTTCAGCATGAATCACAAGGTCAATTCCTCCAGCTCCCTTACAAGAGATCACTGAACAACTTAATAATAAACGTGTTAAACAAACCAAATAAATAATGTTCTAAGTAGTTGAACTTCTTGTCAGTGACTGATTTACAGAACATTTCTGTTTTGGAACAATAAATTCTGTGTATGAACTGGCAGTTGTAATGCATAGAAGGATAGTTTATCAAAATGCTTTTCCTTGATTAGTGAAAACTACACTATGACTAGGTACTTTATGACTACATTCTCAAACAAATAAATGATTACGTATTGAAAACCAAATCTTAAGGCAGGTACACATTTTAAAACGGAACTGTTTCAATTTCAAGGTAATATAAAATACAATTTCATCAAAAACAAAACAGGTCAATACAAGCAATGACAATGTGAACTCCGTTCTACAATGCGGTCATGGAACGGTGCTAAAATAATCAAACCACATCGATATTTTTTCAGGAACTATCTTAGAATTATTTCGTTTATTAATCAACATCTTCACTGCGACGGATAAGTAATCTCATCTGTGTGCTAAGCGTATGACAAAACACCCTCGTTTGAGGAAGGCATGATCAGCAGAGGATGTATCGTATGAATGCTGATGAAGAGAGATAGCTACGTTATACCAGAAGCCACATTACAAAGACATGCGACAATGAATGTCTTATATTGTACCCACACTGGTTCTATGCCTTACGGCACAAGATCTGAGCACACAAAAACTGGAACGCAAGCTGCAGATGAGGCCGCACGTGGCAATGGTCCTTTCCGCCGTTTAACAGCAGGTAAACTTTTTTTATAATTAGGAAAGGAATATTCCAGGGCATTGATAGTTTTTGGGTCCTCTCTTTGTCACAGACATTGAATGATTCAAGTTCTTCGCGCTTCTTTCGGTGGAAGAGTTTTTGTAATTTCTTGTGGTAGAGTTTGCTAGCACGCTGTAAACTTACTTTTGGTTACCTGATCTTATTCTGCTAGTTTTGAATTGAATGTATAAAAATACTTATTGCCTTTTCCTACTACTCCTACTTTGCTTTTTACTAGTTTAAGAGCGAAGCTATTTTCTACAATAATATAAATTGTTTGTTGTTTCTTCTTTAAAAGCAACATCCACAAACATTACTGCTCCATGTTCTATAAATTTACACGTCTGTTTCCGTTTTAAATAATGCTTAAATACCATACGCTTATTAAGTATCCAACCAAAGTGTTCGGAAGCTCGAAGTTTTATCGCAAACTATAAAATTTAAATAAATTACAAGGATCACACTAAACAAACAACTAACAAAGATTTTATCACGGGTACCAGACTACAAAAAAACATAATAAAACTTATCTAAGTTTGCATCTAATAAACTTATCTGAACTTAACTTTGAGTGTAAAATTAAAATTGAATCCCAATAAGCTATCAACTTATTTGTAACGATTGATAAGCCTATAGCTGTTTTGAGTTTGCTTTAAAAGACCAGGTAGATTAGTATCGAGTCTGCATCACAAGGACAAAAGGATACGTCAGGACCTTAGACCATGAAAGGTATAATTTGGCCGATTTTATTAAAAATGCCCGGACAAGTTACGGGTGCAACATTCCAATCCCTGCGCCTTAATTTGTGGTTCTTTCTTTCTGTTTTTATGTTTTTTGCCGGCTGAGGGTAGAAACCTTTTTTGCTTAGGTACCTCTTTACACAAAAGACCGCCCTAACGGGATCAGAGCGCCTTGCTTTGGTTTTATGGGATTGCTGGTAGTTTATGTGCTGTTGATCACATATTAATTTTAAGAGCGATATATCAGCAGTTTTAGTACGGTTTCAGGCGTTTCCGGTGGCTATTTTTACATATTCATGGAGGTGCAGTAGAAATTAGTCGGGAGTTAAGCATCACTGATTTTCAATAATGATAGGGGTTTATACAGTGCGTTAACAGTTATAAGGATGGTAAAGCTTTCATCTTACTGTAATCTTAATCTGCTGTGGCTCAGTAAGATCAATGCATATACATAGGTTGATATTGATAGTAATATATAATGGTCAGATCGTTACTTACCATCAGGTGAGATTGAAGTCAAACGAAGGTCCCTTGACTATAAAAAAACGCAACTAGTCGTCGTTAAATTTGTAGTTCAAACAAAAATCTAGATGACGCTACTGTCTTTCTCAGTTTTAACCAAGCAATAATATTTGATTATATGGTACAATTAGAATTAGGTATCTATAACTACTAATTAAACCTAAGGTTTTTACTTCACGTTAAACCAAAACTAAAAAAACTAAAACTAATAGGTACCTTCCTAAATCTATCTAAAAATAAACCGTAGGAGGATTAATTTATTTACCTCGGGGGCATCCGATCTGTCTCGGCTCCCGCAGGAATGGCGTCTAGACTTGGTTCTACATACCACCCACTGCCCGTCAACTGTATTGACTGGAAACTGTGAAATGGTTTTAGGTATCAGACTGGCCACTTGGTGGGCGGGAACTGGGTTTATACACACAATCACATGCTACAGTGATAGCGCGTCTACTTGAACTCTGAAATGTCTTTATTTCCACAGAAAGAGATGGCTGCTTCTCAACACAATTTGTCAGCCCTCCTGAAATAGTATCACGTGTGATTCTGATTTCTTTACCACCAGAATTTCTGCGATTGAACTCTCATCTTTGCATTGGCCAAGCCTCAAGTCCAGCAGTATTGACTTATCGACGACGTCAGCCAATATCGTGATCTCAACCATCATGAACTGCTGATATAGAGTAATACAATCACGTCAATCGATCTGTTTCTTTTACTTTTGTACTACAACATAAACAGAAACATTTAATTCACTTTATGAAATAACGTAGTTTTTCCTGAAGTAAACCGCAGATTCTAAATGATCATAAGAAGAGCCAACATAAAATCTTTCTACATATTCCGTTTACCTATCCCCTGAATAGCCATCGCCGATTCCCCAACAATAGTATTACAAAGAAAAATATCTTGAAGCGAGATAGCACTGAACCGACCGGCGAAATGAGTTGCCCTTAGCAGGCAGGGGTGTGAGGCGCGTTGAGATTCAGGGGTGGTACAAGTCATAGGCAAGGGCATAAGTCAAGAGACTGGCATAAAGAAGGCAGAAAATGTATGTATTGTAGCCGAAGATAGGTAGAGCCAGCCACGCATGAGTGATGATATTAATTGTATACAAAAACGCGCCATTTGCTAACATCTCATTCGTATTCGAGTAATGGAAAAGTTTTCTATAAAGATCACCAGTTCTATGATCGACAAAATAGCTTGAGAAAAAGAGGGGCAGGAGATTTAATTTAAAATAAACAAATAATAAATAATGATGGACAGTTTACACAGCAATATCTAGCCCCAAGCTAAGCAGAACTTGTGTTATGAGTACTGATATACATAATACAATACATTTATAGATATTTATTTATTATCTATAGAAAACGACCAGATCACTCAGAAGAAATATTTGCAAATCGTACAAACATTTGTCCCGAGGCGGGAATCGAATCCGCAAGCTCCTGTGTCGCAGGCAGACCTTCGCCCACCGCGCCACAGAGGTCGTCTACTGGCAACAAAATCCTGTGAATTTATGATAATTTCTGTACATGTGGGAAAGACATAAAAAAGCAGTATTTGATGGTGCATTATATTTACACGTCAAGGACTTCAAAACATCAGTACAAAACGTTAACACGGTTTCCTTCTAAGCACTCCACAATATTGATTTCCATCGTATATTTCCCACAGCCGCCTATAACCGATACCAAATTCCCGTAGATCCCTGTTGGATGGGACTCTCCCGTTTCGCCATAAATCTTGGGACCCTCGACCGCCACCCGGATTCTCGCCGAAAATATCTATAAATACCCTCCTACCTACATATTTCAAATATTAACGGGGAGGCTACGTTGTACGTCAAGGAGAGATACTGGAAGAACCTTGACGATCACCGTTATTGCAGATAGAGTCAGTCAAATCCAGATATGCGTTTCAAATGCCGTTGCGTTTTTATTAGAAATCTGTTTTATGTCGTTATAGGCTGTAAAACCAATGACCATTTTGCCTTCACAATAAAATCATTACCTACATCTACCAACTACTACTACTGCTTTCAGATATCTCGAAATTCAATCAGAGTCTACCATTTTCTGAATTTTTGCTTTGTGCTCCTATTTCATATAAATCTACTATTTCTATACAACTTTTCTCATTGGAACGATGTTATAGGTGGTGAAATATCGTACCTTCTAGGAAGTCTATTCATCATCAGCATAAGCCTCGAAGTGCCTCCACCCAAAGACAGTACCACCCTCACGTTCCATCGATCGTTTTCAATTTTGACCTTCGCCGTTTCGATATTGTCTTCCTTTCAGCGTTGATGTTACATGATGAAGGCTGCTGGTATTTGTATGTATTGGCTCTAAACGTGATTTTTAGAAATCTTAAAGTGTGTTTTCTGGGGACTGCATGAGCGGTAGCGGGAGCGTAGGCGTATTTTTAATCTCATAAATTTAATATGTAAACAAAGAAAATTTGGTTGCGCTTTGCGCGCAAGATTTCCTTACATAAATGTCAAAAAGCACTCCAAACGCAAACTTAGAAGTTCTTCTAATTTTTTGTATGGTGCTTTTTGCGACTAGTTCGTGCCCGTTTAACAATTTTGACATTTGCAGTCAAAAACTTTGTTATTAAAAATGGCAATTCTGTTGTATAAAACGCAATGGTCATTGCTTCAATCGAGTCACTGTTCGATAGTAGACAAAAATACAATATCTATTTTAATCGTGGCATTATCTATATTTTTCTTATGTAAACCACAAATTCATAATTAAATGAAACAATCGATAATGAAATAAAGATGGCGCTCAGGTGTACGATGCATATCGCAGCCTTGATTCTATTCTGCGACGGCCACGTTGACACGGTTACTCTCGCACTCGGTAGCTCGAATCACTCATGATCAGTGTGCAATGGAAATTTAACTTTATTGCTTGTGTAATTAAGAATTAGTTATGCTAAAATGAGGAAAATAGAATAGTTGGTAAATATATACATAAAAAGTAATATAAAATGGGGTAAAAAAGGGCATGTGTAGCATTCGGCTACGCGCAATGCTACGCTGCTTTTCAGGTAGAGCCCGGGAAAAGTGAAAAAGTCAGAGTCACTCTCAAATTAGTAATATTAGTATGGAAGAATACTGTAAAAACTTTAAATTAATTATAAAAACAAGTAATGGTATCTAGTTGCACCATAAAACTATTTTAATAATGCAAACTCAATCGAAGTTGAAGACAACTGGGTTATGAAGGGCATTATTGATTTGACCGTGAAAACGTCCTAAGAAAACACAGGTGTCACAGCGGTTGAACGACCTTTTGTACCACTTGATTGAGGCCTTTTGTCTCTTAATTGTTTATATGAGCTCATACCTACTAACCTAGTTGTAGGTAGAGCTAGTTACTGTCTAGTGACCTACTTAGAGGTACTTCGAACGGCCGTAGCCCTTCAGTGACGTGCACGTGGGTATGTATACGTATAGGTTAAATGTATTTATTATGTAATAGCCTATTTAGTTGTTTTGAGGTATGCAGAAACTATCAATGCAAGGTATTATCAGAAACAGAGGGTTATCGACATAGCTCAGAGGATTAGCAAGCTGAAGTGGCAGTGGGCTGGCTATATCACGAGAAAAACCGACAACCGCTGGGGTAAACGTGTTCTTGAGTGGATACCACGACTCGGCAAATGTAGTGTAGGACGTCCTCCGACCAGGTGGGATGATGATTTGCGAAAGACTGCTGGCAGATGCTGGATGCGTCAAGCTGAAGACAGGGAGCTATGGCGTTCATTAGGGGAGGCCTATGTCCAACAGTGGACTAATAAGTAACAGTGGATGATAGAGTAAGAAGTTGTAGGTATATAGAATTTTTTTCGAGATATTTAAATGTTATATAAACTAGTTTATTAAAACCTAGGGTACCAACTACGAACTCACCACAAATATCGATACTACTATCTAATATGTACTTTTCTTCTACCCTTTTATAGATATTACATATTATATTACACATTACATATTAAACAGGGTTATTGATAATTAACTGACACTGCGTGATCATATCGAACACATCACGAACAAATTAATTCTCGGTCGTCTTTCATTGACGATGTTTCATTGAAAAGATGAGGCACGGTGGACGAAGATCCGCCTACGACGCAGGAAATTGCGGGTTCGATTCCCGCCTTCATCAAATGTTAGTATGATCTGCAAATATTTGTTCCGGGTGTTCTAGATATTTTCTTTGTAAAATAATAATAAATCTATCTAAGTAATAATGTGTTCTAATGATATATCAGTCATCTAGTACCCATAGCACAAGCTCTGTTTTGCTTGGGGCTAGATGATGCTGTGTTTGTTCAACATTTTTATTTGGAGAGAATTTGGACTTTTTTTTTAGTGGACAAAGAATTTTCGTTTGCACGAAAATTCTTTGTAAATAACCTCCCTTACTAAAAAATGATAGAAACTCAATAAAGGGGGGTCAGCCGAGCACACACAGCCGCCGATAATTCTGGGCAGAGCCTTTTTTAAGAAAAAAGCTCTAATTAACGATTATTATTACCTACTAATCATAATCCTACTATCATTAGGTACTTCTCTACCAATCTTAAGAAATAAGAGACATGTTGTCTTCACAAAGGAGTTCTTGATGATTTACAGAACCTAAAGTACAAGCAGAGTCAGTAATTTATCAATAACCCTGTATATATTTTAATAACATTAGTTGCCAATGCAACAATTTTATACTTCCGTTAATGACCTGTAGAACAATATACTTGCCTACCTGCTTTAGGAAAATCAATTTGCTTTGCTTTACACGCAGTGGACTTTGCCCATATTGTTGTAAGTACTTGTTGTTGGTAGTTTCTGAAGGAGTGCCTGCTTGCGTCATGCTTTCACATGTCCACAGCTGGAGAAAAGACTCCCCTTATCAATGCCTTCTTCATATGGGTGATGCCATCATCTTCACGCTTTTAATGTGCATGGGGGAACGCAGGGCATCGATAGTACAAGTCATTTCAGACATAATATGAATACTACTGTTTGCTCGCGGCTTCGCACGCGTAATTTCATTATAATTGTATATACATCTAAGTTAGGCTATGTTCTAAGCGTTCGCCAAATTACATCTTGACAAAATAAAATTCACATTTCACAAACATTCATACAAGTAGCAATTATCTGAATGAAACACTTAAGAAAAAAGAAATTACTTAGTGGTAAGTTAGAACTTATCTTTATTTTAACTGGCCAGTAGTAATAAAAACAAGTATAGTATAGATTATAATAATGAATTACTGGTGATTTCCTTTTAATATGCCACGGTCCACCGTGCATAATAAACATGCCATCCATGGTGTAGGCGCATGTTTATTTCAAAAATATATCAACGAGGCACCGAAAACTGTGAAAAACCCGCTTAGATGCTTCTTAGGTAAATAACAGAGTGGGTTTTTCACAGTTACACACTACGGAAAACACTATATTTTAATTATCAAACTCATGGTTGTATCTCGTCAAGTTGTTTAGCTTCTTCATTTTCGAAGAGAAAAATCTTTACCTTCAATCTAAGTAGGTACCTACTGCTTATTCTGTTTCGGAAAACAACAATATTTTTCACCGCAATTGTGGCGTAGTTTTGTTTTATTGATTGTTTCCGTTATCGCGAGTTTAATTTGTCTTATCAGTTATCAGTGAGATAAGAAACCGCTTGACGTCGGTTACCTAGTTCCAGTCATTTCCATAATGGTTGGAATGCAGGCAAATATTTTTTACAGTGTTTTTACAAAAAAAAACTAAATAATTTTGCGTAATAATTCAGGATACTTATGTATTTATTTAAATAAAGGAGCGTTCACTTCGTTCCAAGTTTTGTTTTTTTTGTACATTTTTTCAATTTCGAAGTTTCAGTGTGCGTTCGTAAATTGCGCTGTTGATAGCTAGAAAAAGATCGATAATTCATGAGGAATCTAAGTACCATACTATTCAGTCTACACTTAAACTTTGAAGTTCTTGATATAAGATTTTTTTTCAGTAGTACGATTTTTTTTAAGTCACGATCGAATCAAAGATTGAACGTAAAATACCAAAAAATCCTGATAAAAACATTTGGATAAAATTGCATAGCAAGGCAAGGATTCCTAGTAATTGTAATTTGCATGGTAAACTCTGACAGGAATTCGTCTAATTGTAATATCACAAAATAAATGTGAGTGTACTAAAGTTATCATTTTAGTAAATATGCGGAATAATTTAGGTGTTAAGATACATAAGTAAAGCAAGTTCCTAAAGCATTTTCCCCCCCTCTTGAGATGCCTCATTTATCGGCGCAAACGCATGTTTTTTTCCAATTGAGTCATTAAATAAATGACTCACTTAGAATGCACCTCTAAATGCCGGGATGTAAGATCATCATGACTATAATATCATTTTTATTAATTCAGATTGAGAAGGTTAAAAATTGCGAAACACATGTTAAAAAGATAAACTACCTCGATTTTAGATAGTTTATACAAACCTGTTCAAAGAGTAAAGTTTTACATTTAGTTCGTTTGACGAGAGGTGGGGCCGGTGCTCAATTCTAAGGGTTATAGTGCTAAACTTCCAAGTCTCCTTTATAGGTGGAGCTACCGGCGCTATAAGGCCAACATAAAGTACAGAAATACATCAGATCAGAATTTATCTTATCCTCTTACATTAACAGTACCTCACCTGAACTATTCAAAATTTACAACCATAACCCAGTTTCTTATCAACCGATGACGAGCCGGAAATGATCTCGCCACCGGAAGTGGATCGGTCATGGAACCCAGTTTGTGGTTACGAAGACACATTTGCAAGTCGCCTTTGGCACATACACATACTTCGATCAGATTTTGTGTTTTTGTTACTACAAAAATTCTAACCGTTTTCTGACAGTTTTGACGTTCTCTGTCATTTTGACGTCTCCTGTCATTAGACATTTGCTGAATTTTTTTGCCTAACATTTTTGCAATTTTTATATTTTTTTGATGCACAGAACTAGTGTACAGAACTACTGCACAGAACTACTGGAAATAAGCGTTACTACGAAGGAGGCGAAGATCCACTTTGGGAAGTTAAGCTCCAACAACCTTATAAAGCAATGTGACGTTTTATTTTGAATTTGTCTTGTAGTCTTTTGAAGGCTAAAGTTTAAGTTACCCCACAGGTGCATTTGCATAAAGGTGTAGGCTTTCAGGCTGGATGATTCTTCTAAAACCTTTCATGCTACGGACTTTCATAGATAGATGCAGCTGCCCATCCTATAGTAAACTTATTTCGTTTCCTTCTACGGCTGAGCTGAAAGGGCCGATATAGCACACAGGTGCTGGACAAAGAATGCTCGTTCTTTAAGTAGGTATATTTCTATGAAATATATTTGTTAAACGTGGAATGCAAAGATTGTAGAAGCCTATATTGTATCGTTCCGTGTAATGCAATTGCAATTGTTTTGTGCTAAATTTTTAATAGTAGAAGTTCACCGGAGATACAGCTAGAAAGCACTAGGCCCAAAATTTACCTCCATCTTGTTCATCTCCCTAGTACTTACTTGACTTGCATATCTCTTGGGGTGCTTTTGCAAAAATCTATGTCTTGTATTATTTATTAGTAAATTGCATTAAAAATCATAGCAATCACGTACTCTGAATAATATTTGGTTGGCGGCTAGTTACTATTCCAGTAGAGTTTTGTATTTTTACTTGGGCTCGCGCGATTCAACTGTTTTTTGTCCGAAGTGGAATTAACTCTACAACAATTTAAAAACTCTCTTACACCTCAATAGATATCACAGAGTTTTTTCGGTAGAATAAAGGCCTAGGTAATTTAATTACAAACTAAAACGTCATATTTTCAGTCCGGTGGAACTACTTTTGATACATTAAAGAAACGCCTCATTCATGAGTTTGAGCGAAATCATGTACTTATGTATGTAAATATATGTACATATTTTAATACCTAACTCTTTAATTTCGTTTCATTAAGATGGTTTTAGGAAGTCGATACTGGCCATCTTAAATCATAGTTAGTTTCCCAAACATAAGGTTATTTATGAAGGTTCATGGGAAAAGATGGTTCAAGTGAAACTACGTAAGTAGACAATCGAAAGGAAAGTGAAGACGTTTCGCACGAAGCATCAAGCGTATTGATGAGTAAAGTATGTGCGAAGTACATTATGTATCGTATATATGACAATGTAACTTATCACGCGCGAAGCGGACAATGGTCTCATAGATCTGGCGGTCTCTGTGGCGCAGTGGGTGAAGTCTCACCCGTGAAGCAGGAAGTTGCGGATTCGAATCCCGCCTTACGATAGTTGTCCCAAGGTTGTTTGTTGGTATCTCCAGATTTGTCCGGGTGTTCCAGGTGTTTTTTATGTGTAGTAAAAATAACTGTGTCATGTATTGTACCCACCAACAACATAGGTCGTCAACGTGATTCTTTGGTCAATTTAGCCCACACCTCACCCAGCCCGCGGAACGTCCACTACGAAATTTTTATATTTGTAGATACTAATATACTCTTTATTAAAGTATTTCCAACAGTTTATATTGTAAATGTTGCAATAAGAATAAAACCTATAGGTATTCCAATGTGCATATTCCCTATTCAGTTGTCGGGGCGTCGACCGGCGCCGTCGGGCCGCGTCCTCGACCTTATTACTCTTGTGCCCACCGCCCGTAACCTCATTGTCCAACATCGATTCAGATTCTGTCCCATTTCAGTGCTTTTTTCTTTGTGACAAACTAATATGACCATTATAAAGGTTAACGTAGTCTTTAAAAAGCTCTTTTTGGGTATGTAGCAGCTTCCAGATAACGCTACGATTTTTTTTTTTTTTTATTATTGACACCACGCGAACATGATTCCACTGTGGTCAAATGCTGATTGATTTATTATATATTATTCCCGTTCTTCGGTACAACTGCAAGATATCTATTTTTAAACTGTAAAAGTGAGTTTTTCGTGGAGAGATAGGAGTTTGTCATTTTTCAAACGCAATCTTGGGCGCCGCTAGTAAACGTTTTATTTAAACTGACAAAAAAAAACATCTCCGCGCCCTGTTCTACTACCCTACGAAAAGCACCTACCATGACCTATCTTCGTAGAATAAGGTATCAAATCTAGATTATTACTAGCTCTTTCAGCTGGTCCCGTATTATCTGATAATTTGAATTGATCCGTCAGTTCACAACAAAAATTAACATGTCGTTATGATCAAATAATGATGACGCAAGTGCTAATTTCGACAGTCAAAACACAATTTCAAATTCACATAAAACATAGTAAAAAACTGATAACTATATCCGTAAGTGACATGAAAACGAGACGGACAGGTAAATATTTAGTACATTGAGCGTACTTGAACGCTTGCCAATGATTGTTGGACGGCGATCGAAAACAGTTAGCTAATTTATTAAAAGAATTTACCGGATCATTGCTATTTTAGGAAAGTCGGCGAATTTTAACCTTAAATCATCAGAAGTAGAGATCTTTGTCACCTTAAGGGCTGAAGGTATAGATCATGATAAGAAGGGAGGTATAAACTTGCTAAGAGTATTGCTCAATTTAAAAGGTAAATTATTTCAATTCCGTACATAACATCACTGCTCAAGTTGTCAGACTCTGGAACAATTTGCCAGTGGATATAAGGAAGGCCACATCACATCACGCTAATAAAAAGAAAGTATTTAACCATTATGTATTTAGATGTCACGTCACGCTAGATTATTTAGCTTGCCGCGCGGCAGACTCGGCATTCCCTCATTCAAGGTCCTATTGATCTAATGACTAAAACCAGGACTCATAATTTGAGTTCTGATCTTCAACCTATTATGTTAGGACACATTATAAACTCCTGCGTTGGGCAGACCTTCGACCGCTGCGCTACTGAGGACGTCGGATCCATATCCACCGTAATAACGCTAACCATAAAAATCATGAAAATTCTCGCGGCTCGCTTTGCTCGCCGTCTTTTTGTTGTTGTACTTCATACAATACAATACAATACAAAATTCTTTATTGTACACCACAAAATTAAAATAAAGAAACAGATATAAACATTAAATATACGTAACGTACAATGGGCGGCCTACTTCATATTCATTTTGCTATTTTATTTTTATTTTTTCGCACTTTGGCACCCGATATAGTTAAGGGCTGCCTTAACTGGTGCGTATACGTTGTCATCCCGCATCTACTAGCGGGGGCGCCTGGGTATTAGTTTCACACGGGCGCTACAAGGACTAACTCCGCCCCTGAGAGTAAGTGGCCATTAAAACATTATTATTATTTTGTAACGTTATTGTGCTTGAAGTGAATCTGAATGTTTTTAGAAACCCATCCTTATCAACACATTGATCTCAATGCCCTGACCCCGACTTTGAATAATCATTAACATACCTTTCTCGACATCCAATTACCTTCTCGACTTTCTTTGTCATATTTTAATTAAAACACAAGTCATGCAAGTGAAACCGAACTTGGCAGAAGAAATAACCATCGGAGTAAACAACTAAATGTGATAAATGGAAATTAGTAGGTTAACAATCGTGCAATTAGTGATTCGACGGACAAGAAAGCGACGCGCGTTAACCTAGAGAAATACTATGTGCGTGTCGCGTAGGTCACCTACCCGTCTGCCACATGTGGCAATTACGGCAAGTCCCATTTTGGGGAGTCTCATATTATTTATTATTATTTATTTATTTATTTAAAAAGAATATACATAGGACTTAATTTATAACACTCTTTAAACCCGTAGGGGTTTGACCCGAATGTTACATTCCTCGGGTTTTAAAATTAAAAAGGAAGTGTACCTATCTTCGTTCACAGGTACGAGTAAGTAGGTATGTAGGTAGGTGGTATATCCAATGCAGGACATGAGACACCCCCAAAAAAAGCAATTTTTTTGGGGGGACTCTCATGTCTTGCAATGGATTTCTTGGGGATGGATAAACTCTGAAAACTTATCATCACCATCACAAGCCGCTGACTATTACTTATCTATAAATAATTTACTTACTTACAGACTAATATTATACATTCGAAAGTAACTCTAAATGGCTAAACGCATATTAATGAAATTTGGCAGGGAGGTAGACGGTATCCCGGGGACGGACATAGGCTACTTTATATCGTGAAAAATGCAAGTGAAGCCGCAGGCCGAAGCTAGTTAATATAAATGTATATAATAGGTATAAAGGCTTCCTGTTCTGCACGTCAGCTTACTCGGTCCTGTGCGAGTTTCATCCACAGTCTTCCGGTCACCTCGACGATATCGTCCGACCATCTGGCAGATCGTCTGCCCGACTACTTATGGTGGCAACAAACATCACGTTGAAGGTTTAAACTGGTGAGTAGTTAAGATGTCGCCTGACGCTGCAGCGCAGGATGGAGCAAATGGACAACATTGTTATTACAACGTTGTGTTCGGTAAGTGCTACTGCACTTACCAAATCATAAGGTACCTTTCATCGGCAATCAGGGGTTGTCGTTTACTTTTTTATAGTATAGCTAAAGGTCCAAGGCCATCTTAGAAATTGGTTATATTATGGTGGATATAAACTTGCCAAAACACTAACAAAATAATGAAAAAACGTTAAAAATTAAGATTAGAAACTGTTATAAAACTTAACACCTTTCTCAGCTCTTTTGTCTTTGAAGTCACTATCTGAACGAACTTAGATAATCACATTTATGATTTTGAATAGGTAGATAATCATCATCATGATCATCAGCCATTATTAGTCCACGGCTGGACATAGGCCTTTCCTAATGAGCGCCGTAGCTGGGGTAAAAGTGTTCTTAACTGGATACCACGACTCGGTAAACGTAGTGTAGGACGTCCACCGGCCAGGTGGGATGACGACCTGCGAAAAACTACAGGCAGATGCTGGATGCGTCAAGCTGAAGACAGGGTGCTATGGCGCTCATTAGGGGATAGATAATATTACATGGACATGGGTTTCCCCTGATAATCGCTTTATTGACTTTTACCTTTGTCACACACATACTAGGTTAGAAACTAAAGTCTTAATTAACGCGATAATAGTCATCATTTGAAACACAGAAACACAAGAAAGTGAACTTTCACCGCGTTGCCTGCTCTTCGGTCTATCACCTCGATTCTAAGGGCCGCGTTTATGGCGACGTAAACAACTAAGATTTATAACTCTACCTGTACTTAAACCTAAACAAAATAGAAGTGTGCCTGTCAACGTATTGTTTTTGAAGCTCTGTATGCCTCAAGTTGACAGACAGAAGGCATGGAACATACAGCTAAATAAATAAATAAATAATGCTGGACTAACACAGCATCCTAGCCTTAAAGTAAGTAGAGTATCTTAAATTGTAGGAGTAGAGTATAGAAATGAAATAAGTTTCCAAGAACGGGAACTACGCGGGTGAAACCGTAAGGCGCTGCTAGTATTAATATGTATTACTAGCAGCGCCTTGCGGTTTCACCCGCGTAGTTCCCGTTCCCGTGGGAATTCCGGGATAAAAAGTAGCCTATGTCCTATTCCAGACTATAATCTATCTCTGTGCCAAATTTCATACAGATCCGTTTTGCCGTTCTGGCGTGATAAAGGAACAAACATCCATCCATCTATCTATCTATCCATCCATCCATCCATCTAAACTTTCACGTTTATAATATTAGTGAGATAGCTCCGTCTGTTGTAGACTTTGTAACTAAGAAAAGGTACAATACTTAAAAGTGATTTTTTTTATTATTATTATTTGCTATAGCTCAGATAGAGATAAGAGTTTTCGTCTCAGCAAAGCAACTAGCCAATGGCTACAGTTTGATAGTCAGTTACTTAACATATCACACGCGCTGAAGGTGAAAGGCGTATCGCTTTCGAATTAGATCGCGTTATGTCGTAGAGAAACGCAACGCTCTCGCATGTTTACTTGTTTGTTTGTGTGGGTCAACTTAACAATACAAATATTTAGGAAGATATTTACATACATGTATGTATAAATAATTAAAAGTTATGTTTACATTTTTCTGACCGCGTCCTACGAACGAGTTTTAAGAGTAGCCTTAGTTATTCCGTCAAGAAAATCAGAAAATTTGCAATAAAATCCGTTCAGTCAGTGTTTTTAGTATTTTCTTGTAACAGATAGTTATTTTAATATCTATTATATACACAGTATATTCTAAGGTTATTTTCGCGAGAACTCATAATAAAACACTGTTTTAACCGGATTGATCGCGTATATTTTATATTTTGTTTATAACCTGACGTTTCGGAGGCTTTTCAGCTTCCATAGTCTGCCTGTGACCATGGAAGCTAAAAAGTCTCCGAAACGTCAGGTTATAAACAAAATATAAAATATACGCGATCAATCCGGTTAAAACAGTGTTTTATTATTATATACACAATTTTTCTTTTATTTATCAATTTTATTTAATCATAAAACAAATAAAGTCAATACTTGATTTAACTATAGATCCTCTTACATTTACGTCTCTTACGTCCTTTACCTCACCTCACCTCCTCCTCCGTCCATAGCTGGACGCAGGCCTCCCCCTGATAAGCACCTTTTGGCTTTTATCTCTTGGGGGGTTATGCCCATAATCCTGACGCTGGGCATGCGGGTTGGGGATTGCAGTTCGGTGGTAGATCTATTCTGCAAGAGGCGATGCTAGCCACCCCCAGTGTCCCTTAGTCGCCTCTTACGAAGTTACGACACCCACGGGAAGATTTGGGGTGGTGCAAATTCTAATCCAGTACCAGAAGGCTTTCTTCGTTTACGAAACAAAAATCGTAAAAGTTTTCAAATCGAAAACCTTGGAACTATTAATTGTTTGTTCTTTGTAATATTGCCTTTTAACTAAGTAGGTACTTTTGAAAACCAATTGATTTGCGAGTTATTTTCATAAATTCATGGCATGAAATTAATGCATTACCACATTAGAAGTTGTTGCTGACTTCGATAACAGTTGTGGTGTAATCAGCTATTTATGTAATAGGGACACATGTGGCAGGTACGTATTGCGAAAAAAATACCTTCTTTGGTTGTGAAATAGATTGTTTTTTCTAATTTTAATAGCTACCACGCGCGATCCATAAGCATGTGAAATTTTTGAAAAATTCAATGTACTTTTCCTTTAGGCTTTACGAAAAGGGCCCTTGTACGTAAGAGAAAACATAGCATACAATCTTCTTGAGTAAGTCCATATTTTAATTATTTGAGATAAGTTATTGAGTGTATTGAATAGGTTAGTAGATGCTAAATAATTAAAAACAGGATTAATTTACGCAGGAATCGTAATTGCGGGTAAGTTGGTACATTTAACTAATTATACCTTAGCTTTTTGCTTTATGGTACCTAATGAAAAAATACCTATCAAAGCAAGACGTCAACTAGTTTCGTCTCTCCACGAGACATCATCAGGACACCACAATACTCGACCTTAACACTGAGAGCGCCAAAGAACCACCTAGGAATCAAAAATTTGGTTTATGTATAAAATTTGACTGGTCTATGTCCTTTATTGTAAGCCTAAAGAAATAAAGTTATTGACTTTTGAATCATTTTTTCATACACAAGCGAAACAAAAACCCAAATTGGTCCATAACTGACGGAGAAATCTACGTGAATATACGTAAAAAAATATACCTATATAAAGAACCTCCTTATTTTTTCGAAGTTATAAAATCAACGTTTGCTCATAAATGTTACAATGTAAAGTCTAGTTACGAACGTGAACTGACATTGATTGCGTTACCTACTTTATGTAACACTTATCTATCGATAGACAAGATTAAATAATTACCGATGATATTGATCTACTTTTCAAGTAGGTGAGGTGGTGAGCGGCGTTTTATACTCATTACAATGAGGTATTTTATAAACAATACTTTAAAATTTTGACTCATCAATAACCTACGATTGGCTACAGAGAATAATGGGTACCAACTTTACAAACAAAGAAAATTACAATTATAGAATAGAAATAAATTAAAACAAGTATTCACACTTGAAACAGTTGAGTAAAAATCTAGAGGTAGCTCTACTGATCTATATCAATACTAATCGGTAACGTCCCCAAGACGCTACGCTGACTGCATTGCCCCGCTGTATGGCAATATTGACAATGCTGATGCACTGCGACAGATAGTCACCAGCTCTCGTATGATCCATAACTATAGGAGATTAATTATGTACAAAATAATAAAATAGAATATGCTTCATTTACTTCCGCACAATTATCATAGGTAACATTTAGGGTAACTACATTTTTTTACTTCCATGCTTCTCTATCCAAAGTTTAAGCTAGTCTGCTCCAAGTAACTCCCACTACTTTGGTTTTATCGACACTCCAACTTTTTGATGGTTTACCTGGCCTGCGTTTTTTATCGAGTGGTCACCAGTTTGTTACGGTTTTGGTACATCTCTCGTCTATAGCTCGCTGAAGAAGGCTAGCCCATTTCCATATCAGGTGGAGAACTTTTCATTTTATATTTTTTTATACTAGGTGCAATAAGAAAAATAGGCAACGATGCGACCTGTAGAAGTAAAACAGTATGTCGCAAATCGCAAAACTACTATGTAGTCATATAAAGCCTTGCCATTGAATTATTCAACCGAGGTTCATATACATTTTCACACAAAATTATCCAGCCCCAAAGTAGACAGAACTTGTGATTTAAGTAACAGATGGCTGTAATAAGTAGGTCTATCTGAAAACCTTATATAAATATCACACTGACCCGGAACAAATTTTTGCAGATTATACAATAATTAATTGTAACAATGCAAGAATCGATTCCTTGCTTCTTTTGATGGATTGTTTTTCGAACCCGCAATCTTCAGCGTCTCAGAGGGTCTATTTTAATACTCTAAAACGAAATTTCGCGTTTCAATTCGGCCGATTGGTGTAGTTACTCTAATACACTGAAATATAGAATGTATCTTTTCTTATTAAAAAAAAAGGAATAAAAACCGTTTGCATATTATTTTGGAGAATTGATATAGGCCTACAGGACCTTTCGCCCACAGTACCGCGTAGGTTGAATAATAATAGTAGTTTTGGAAAAGTTATTCTATCTTGATCTGAGATAATCCTAACTAATATATAAATGCGAAAGTGTATTTGTTTGTTTGTTTGATTGTCCTTCCTTCACGCCCTAACTAAGGAACCAATCAACTTGATTTTTGGCATAGATTTAGTTGAAAGGATAGAGAGTAACATAATTTTTTTATTGTGGTAAAACATCAAATCCCATGAGAATGGGAGAATTACGGGAATATTCGTATTTTTTATACGAAAATTCGTCCTTCCTAGAAATGTGAAATTCGAATTTAGGGCGGGTAAAACCGCGGGGAACAGCTAGTCACCTGCATTAACCGTACGTGGGCTCCTAGAATGCATGTATGATATTGCAACGCATCGCTGTCTAATAAGGCAAGCCTATTTGATAGCTGTAAACCTTAGCCTACATAACACCGAGACCGAGCTAACTTTAGAAACTAATATGCCAACCGTTGTCTGACGAATGTAAGTGCATGCTACTTACATGTTAGAGAAATATTGTGTTATATTGCGATTTTCATAGTGATAGACGGTATCAAAAAATCCCTACTACCAGTTTCCAGCTTTCCCTCTTAGGTGGGTGCGAAACTCTATGCTTCCATGCAAACGTACTTACGTTTTCTTGCGATTTCTGTCATTTTTAGTACTCCAACTTTAGTTGGCCCAGTAAAAATTCTTGCTCAGAATGTAAAACAAGATCGAATGGCATAAAAAAAAAAGTTTAGTGTAAAAAGCCTATTTTCTTGCAAAATGTATATTTTAACTGTGGATTAAAAATCTCTAATAAATATGGATAGTCTCGTAAGACCATTTTCAAGTAGCTACACCGGTTAAGGTACCTTAACCGGTGTAGCTACTTGAAAATGGTCCAAGTACCTGCCCTTACTGTCTCGTCTCAAAATCCACCCTGTCTTATACCTTCCTATTGAAAAAAGAAAACGGTTCTAATATGTATTCCTGCCAATAAGCAGTCACGAATCAGGTATCTATTCCATTGAGCATCAAATTGATAACGTCTGTGATCTTAAAAAAATTGATTAACATATTAGCTTGATCTTATACAGGTATAACACAAGCTCTGCTTCACTTGGGGCTTGATGATGTTGTGTAGATTCTCAATGACTATTTATTTAATCTAATTGTAAAACCAAAAAGGAGATTTTGATTGCAAGAGCTTGTACAATGATCTTAACAAAATAGAAACGTAATTACCTACGTACATAAATTATTTACCTACGAACTATAACTTACCTTCTATTGCAAGAACGACAGCGAACAAATTATGATAACATGGCATTGAAAATAGAAATTATTTCTTTCAGTGTAAAATTCCTATTACGAAAGGCAATGCACGCGTATAGCGATAAGATTGAAATTTACTTACATACTTACAATCTAACATTACTGTTTTAAGTTATTATACGATAATGGTTGACTATAGGTAAAGGTAGGTTTAGGTTGAGAATTTCTCCTTGTCAACAATAGTTTAACTAATACTAGTACTTTCATTGCCTATGGCCCACATCTCCGATGTTCCAGCTAGTTGAGCTACTGGGCGGGGCGGGTGCAAGTAGCGCGTTCCTACGCGTTGCACCACAAAGTCTGGGTAGTGAATGGGTTAAGATCGACATAAGACGCCAATTTGCGAAAAGGATAGGCATAGGATTTCGCGTTCATAGGAGCGGGATAGAGCAGAGCGTATCTATTGTTAACTAGGACATTTATTTGGAAAAATAAGCCAAAGGTTC
The DNA here is from genome assembly GCA_947086465.1 of Eupithecia exiguata. Taxonomy (NCBI): domain Eukaryota; kingdom Metazoa; phylum Arthropoda; class Insecta; order Lepidoptera; family Geometridae; genus Eupithecia; species Eupithecia exiguata. The sequence continues at coordinate 8,986,191 of OX352233.1, forward strand.
CCTTGGTATCCTATAACTTAATACGGTATAAAAGGTATATTACAATTAAAGAAATCTGGTGATCGGTAATTTAGGAGAAAAACGGTATTTACTAAGAAAATAGCTACTTTGGGCCATTATTTCTTAAATTTAAAATAGTTTTATTTATTTTTATAAAGATTACGGAGAAAAAAGGTTTAACGTAACCCAATTGACGTCAATTCACATACACCACGCCTTAAGTGAATCAAGTTACAGCTAATTATGGTTGACAATCAGGATAATTGAGAGAAAATGACCGCTTTCTGCGAAGTTCTTCTGCAGAAAGAAGCAGTGTAGAGAGAAAGGGAAAATTCTTCCACACACCTGACACAAATTATGAAATGGGTGAAGACGCAGAGCCGTTGCGTTGTTGGTGCCCTTCTTCAGCCGATATTCGTGATGCATTTCCTCACGATAAATTACAGTAAAATTGTTTTGTTTAAACTAGAAACTGACATTGAATCCGTTAATTTAAACGTTGTAAAAAATCCGAACAAAAATTTTTTTTCTGATTTGTTGCTTGGTGTTGAGGTAAAGATTGAATAAAGGATCTCAAATCGACCAGAACTTTACATTGTAACAGTAAATATAAACCAACAACTAAAGTAAATTTTAGGTAAAGTACTGCGGGGTTGCTTATATTTTTGCAGATAATATAACAATCAAGTATAGGCAACGTGGTACATAGTTCGTTTCGTGTTAGTTTCAACATTACTATTGGAACGAAACAACTGAAGGCAGTTGTTTAGTTCCAAAAGTAATGTTGAATCCTTAGCTATTTTTAGCTTTTTTAAAAATAATTTGTTAATGTTGAATTGAAACTAAATAGTATTATTATAAAGTTGGTAGAGAAAAATACCAGAGAAAAATCCAAAGTCAAACTTAGCTGTGATTAACAAAGCGGTCAGTATCTTGTCATCTCCCGGGGCACACCAAATTTTAATCCAAGTCTGTGAAGTGTGAAGTACATCCATATGACTGAGCTCGCTGCGTCATCTTTACTTTTAGCAATATCGACATTCTAGGTATAATTTAGTTCAATCTGGAACTTACCGTTGTTATTTTCCACTTTGTTAGGTAAGTATGGTATAGGGCATCATTTGGCAGTCGGGAGGTCATCCGGGGGGGATGTCGATACCTCCCGACTGCCCCCCTTAATTCCATAACGATTGTATTTCATCTTTTCAGTTGATAGATTGTTTGCAACAGTCTGCAGTTAGGTTAATTGTTTCAATTTTAAATACTAGTTGTAATTTATTTCTTTTGTTTGATTACGTCTTTTTATTTATTTCTTGTGGTTTTGTGCTGTTCTTTCGTCAATAAAAACACTACTCAACTATAAACTTCATCATCATCAACATTGAGTTGTCAATGTTACAAGCTTTTAGTGATTTGGAGTACCTACGTCAAAGTAATACATATTATCGCGTCTTCGTTTTAAAAATATGAGGAAGCGACGACAAGATTTGCGTTTGTGTGAAACTAACAAAAATAAAAATATGTTCTATAAACCCCTAGAGGTCAGACTGAACATAAATCAGGTAAACGTTTTCAAACATTTTTAACAGTCGAGTATTTATATGAGTTAGATTTGAACATATTATAAGATTTAAAATATAGGTTTTTTTATATTAAGAATTTAAGAAAGTATTTTAAACAAATGCCCAAATTTCTCACGTGAATGTCTGAACCCTACCGTAGGGAGATTTGGGCACATTTGACATTTTTAACAAATCATCCTGTAACTTTGAAAACTTTTAATTAAATTTAAATTTATTAGTGGAATTGACATTGGCAATACATTTTTGATACATGAATAAATAGCATAATTATGATTTTTTTATATAAAAAGGTAGGGAGAGGTAGGAGGGGGGAGTTAGCGACCTCTCCCACACATTTCTAAACTTTTCTAAATGTCCGAACCTTCATCGTTTTGTTGCAAAATCTTGGTGATCGCGTACCTTGACTTATTCTTTCTTAGTATTTTCAATCTGTAAATTCGTAGAGTCATTCACATATTTTTCTCCACTTCTGCACTCATCAATATTCCCAAAAATTCCCAACCTTCCAGGAAACTCTTAGAATACGAATCTGGAAACTATTACCATATTCTCACGTGGGTATTCCCCTAATTGATAAATGGTAGGTAGAAGCGATACTAAGTTACAAACAGGACAACTGCGGTGTACCATAAGCGTCCTTGTACGACATCGATAACGATGCGTGTTGATAACAAACTAGAATTTACATACCTACCGTCCATGAAACTGTTTTGGTTTCGAAACAAACGAAATTGATAACCATACAAATATTTTAAAAGTCAACGACCTTATCAATACAACCGGTCAGTTAAACCTCTGATATAAAGCGTTGAACTTAACTGAATCAATCGTAAAACGAAAAACCTTCGAGTTTGGAAATCACGCTATTAAAAATTTATTGTTCTCGATTCAAATTGAAATGGTCGAGATGAACGTCGCAGGCGCGTGGCTCGAGCACGGCGGACACTGCGCACGCCAATTAAACCACGTTCACACGCCCAGACTGACCAATGGGAACCGGCCGGTTACTCGCGCGTTCACCTGAGCCCTTATTTGCTATGATCATTGCAATAACGCGGTGTCTCTTTAAGAACGGAAAAAACGTGGCCGCGGTGGTCAAAGCGTATTGTAGTGTATATAGTTATAGTAATAGACCTTCTCGATTCAGCCTGTAGACGTCGTCGTGGTCATCGTAAGTGTCGACCAAGAAAGTCTAACAGAGAGGAAGGCCAGCAGTTTCCTTCTGTGACTTTTGAATACCTTCACTTTCACCACCAATCCGCCTGTGAAGTTAAGATACTATATCAAAACTCCTTTTGTTTGGTATAAGCAAAGTTGCCACCTTTTTTGAGCTAATAGAGTTTATTTATATCGATTTGGATATATCTGTAAGGTTATGATCTTGTTTAAATAAATAAATAGCAAATAGAATTTAACTGGTAAGGATTTTAAAAAAAGTATACCATGGTATAATATAGTACTATTTATTTTGATTCTTTTTCAAATTAAAAACGGTAGCGAGCGGAGCGAGCTGCGATTTTTTTCCAAACTAGTGGCAAGTAGCTAAAATTCAATAAAACTATAACAATAAGAATAAAGAAAAATTTAATGAGCTGAAAAATCCTGAAAATAAAAATAAAGAAAGAGAGAAGAGAAGCCGTCTTAACGAAGAGCGGAGTGAACAAGTTGATTCGATTTTAATCATACAAATGTAATGAGTTATAAAGAATATCATAATATACGATGCGATCCGTTCCGTCAAAAATTTCTATGTTTATATAAGTCAATAATTAAACGAAAAATATAGAAACTTGATAAACCAAGTAAAGCATTCTTGCGAACAATATTGTGATTATAAAGTATAGATTACGCAAGCCTGAAATAACGTACAAAACTTTGTTATAAAGCACGGATGGCAACCTTCAGGCATGTTCAGCAGTGAAAGTATGTGTTATACAATTGGATACTGATTATGAAAAAGAACATTTTAGCTTACAGAGCGCGTTTTAACAAGCGTCACACAAGCGCGTAATTGTAGAGAATATGAACCCTAATCGACTGCATCTAACTCTATAACACAAGCGGACGTAAACGCGCGCGTTTCTCTTCAGCCAGAGACTAGAGACTTGAAATGAAAATAGAGAAACTCAAACATTTGCCCGATTATCGGGATCGCTGTCTATGGTCGGTCAGTCGCCGCTCTCGTTCGCCTCGCTCGCACTATTTATAACGAAAAGAGAACCACGTTTCGACACTTCACGTGTACCTTTATTTTATTACCATTTGTAGCCGGTTTTAACCCGCAACGATTAGTAAGCGTGGTTTATTTTATTGTAGCGTATGATGATGCTACGGAATTTTTAGACATTATTTATTCAGGTTTTGATTGTAGAGTTCCATACTACCTTGTACTATAAGAACTTATTATACGTTTTAACAACTTACTACAACTTGCTTAAAGTGGTTTAGAAAAACATGGGACGAAAAGGCAATCATAATCTAGTAGTGTCAATACAATAAGGATGAAAGATAGGAAAACCATTCCACCATACACATCATGAACAAATCGAGAAGATTATCAAACACGTAACATGACGTCTAAAAGCTTCATTGTAGAGCGGATGCCTCAGTTATTCTCAGACTGAACAAAAAGTAAATAAATACTGAACACATACGTAAGTACATCACAAAAGGACTTGCTCTTAAAAAACCACTGGATATTTTTAAAATAGTACTGTCGTGGGAGCTTGGAACTTTGATAGTTGCCGCCGATGGAACGGGTAAGACAATTTTTTACAACCTACCTGCGCTGCTCCCTTTATACAAAAATTAAAACTATATAGACGAGTGTGGGATCCATCAAAGACACCGCGTTTCATTGGAATGATTTTCTGTTTTTGGTCTTTGTCGGTGTTCTTAGCATTTGGCGATTTTTACGACTTTGATTCTTACCTACTTGATATTAGATGGTACGTTTTGATTTGAAAATTTACATGAAACATCTATTTCGAGTGTTCTGCTCGTTTTCTATGTATAATAAAATAATATCCTTCTATGTAATATATTTTATATTATGTTTATCAGTTATCTAGTACCTATAACACAAGCTTTGCTTAGCTTTGGGCTAGATAATGCTGTGTGAATTGTCCAGCTTTGTTTATTTATTTATCAGAAAACTTAAGCGTTTGCTTCACATACTTTTTAAAACATAAAATTATCCGACGTTAACTGGTCGAAACAAAATATTGTAAATGTTGAACTTCTCTAGATGGCGCTAGGCTCAAAGAATGTGACTTATTAGGTGCCACAGATTACTAAAGTTACAGATAAGCGTCTCACAGTCAGTGGACCACACAGGTTGCGTGGGCATATCTCCAAATTCTACGCCCTTAGCCACAGGCTGAACTTCGGTGTGTAATCGATCAAACTTATCAAATTCTATGGCATCAATATTTGTTAATGAATGGTGACATTCTTAACAATAATTTATGATAAGTGACCGATTACGATTAAATTAGCTCTATCGTTGACAAATAAAGACAGATTTAAATGTTCAACGGTTATATTATTCAAATATTTGTTCGAATCAAATGCTTAGTTGAAAATTTATCTATTGAATTAAAAAAATTGGATTGCCTATCAATTAAATTGAATGTTATGTTTCATTTTACTTTATCGGTTTGAACGAAAATGAGCATAGAGCTTTTCAATCATAGTGTAGTATAGTTATTTATATATAGATCCAAGATGTCGTAAGATAATAATCTATACATGTATCTTTAATAAAAAAAAACTATAAATGCGAAAGTGTGTTTGTTTGTATATTTGTTTGTTTGTCCTTCCTTCACGCCCTAACTAAAAGATGGAGAAGGATGGAGAGTAATATAGGCTTTTTATCCCATAAATCAGTTATAATAATAATGCCGGATAATTCACACAGCATTATCTAGCCCCAAGCTAATCAGAGCTAGTGTTATGGGTACTATAGATAACTGATATACATTATTATAATACAATACACAGATCGTTTTTTTTTTTGTTATAAATAGAAAACGACCAACCTGAACAAATCTGCAGATTGTAAAAACATTTGTAAAGAGGCGGGAATCGAACCCGCAACCTCGTGCATTGCAAGCGGACCTTCGCCCGCCCCGCCACATCGGTTGTAAGAGTTGAGCTAAGGAAAATTTCAGAGCATCTTTTCTGTGAGTATGTGTACCTACCATTCTGCTTGCCAAGCGTGGCGACTATGACTCTTGCGTTATATAACATTTAAAATATATCTCGAATGTTTGTTTTGTGTGTTTATTCAGTAAAACAAGTGTATCATCGAGAAATCAGTACAAAAAAATTAAATCTTTTGAATTTTTAATACGACATTAATAATTTAAGAACACGCGTAAAAATATATAATTATGGAGATAAGAAGTTTATATTATTTTTATTAAATAAAAAAATTAAATGTTCGAAATTCAAAAAACAATTTATTTAATGTTAGAAATTCAAAACGTCGTAGCACAAAAGTAGATCCCCCTCGGGGTCCAGAATCACCCCCTTTCGGCTTAGTCAGTTTTGTGGCACCTTCTATGTGCTGTTGAGGAATAAGATATCTTTTTTTTTCGCAACAGGTGAGCATAAATGTTGCTTAAAACATCGTAAGGCAAAAGCAAGTGTGGTAATCAGAGATGGCGCGTACTCCACTTAGTTTTGAATGCCGGGCACGCGACAGGATGTTGATAAGGCATTTGCATTTACCTACTGCGGCATATAGATATGTACATCTACTTTACCTACGTTATTAAACGAGTATTGACCCCGAACTGAGGTGTTATGTCTTTGGAAATTGTTACACTTTTGATACGGTTTTCTTTTGTTTTGCTTGGCAGATTATCAGGGGCTACATTCTGCTAACCAATCGCTTAACTATGACAGTGGTTATTGTCGCACAATCGTCCATAGATGAAAGAAACTCTAGACAGTACGTGCGGTGCTATTTGCACGGGGAGATTGATAGAATGATTTTCAACCTTGAAGCCCACAAATGGTGAAGCAATTAATATAGTGGAATTAGGGCCCAGTTTAGTTTTGTTGCCTGAAAAACAGGTTAAATGCCTGTTTTTGTAGATACCTGTAGAAGCTATTTTTTGTGTATATACCTACTACAAACAAATAATACATAAGTAATATGATTTTTTTACTGTTTTAATTGGGGATCTACCTTACCGGGACCGTGGCGTCCCGGTAAGGTAGATCCGCCGCGGCGCTGGCAACGCTTACATTTACAATTCTATTATCTTTCTGTATGGCAGCTAACTTGGTGAAGGTTTGGCAACATCGTTCTCGTAACATTTATTTCTGTACTATTTCCTGTGTTTGTGTGGTACAATAAAGTATTGTCTATCTATCGTTGTCTACCATACAATAGTTTGGATACGTTGTCAACGACGTCGCCGTGGCGTCCCAGTGAGGTACAACACTAAATACTAATCTCATCTCACTAATATTATAAACGTGAAAGTTTAGATGGATGGATGGATGGATAGATAGATAGATGGATGGATGTTTGTTCCTTTATCACGCCAGAACGGCCAAACGGATCTGGATGAAATTTGGCACAGAGATAGATTATAGTCTGGAATAGGACATAGGCTACTTTTTATCCCGAAATTCCTACGGGAACGGGAACTACGCGGGTGAAACCGCGAGGCACTGCTAGTACTTAATAATCAGTAAAAATTGCATCGTACTTCTCTATTTGTTTGTAGGAGGTATCTACACAAAAGTGGACGTCTACAAAAATGGACATATTAGTTTCCCTTGTAAATTTGACCTAAAACCTCTACTTTCCGAAACACAGGCGTGACCACGTTCCTCAAAGTGATATCATAAGATGATTGCGTAGTAATCAAACCTCGTACTACTATCATTCATCAGCTCAGCTACCAACAAAAAAATCGCGTGGTTACAAATCCATGGCCTGGTTAAAACTGTAACAATTTTATAAGGTAGTGGAAGAACAGCAATGTGCGGCGTGTTTTGTTGAATATACGTGGTAGGTGGTAGCAAGTGATACTATAGAATCGTGGTCGACTCATAATTGTTGTCTAAATATTTACCGTTTACGAACGCTCATTCCAGTCTCTGAGTGTTATTTAAAAAATTTATAACAGTAAGTAACAGTTCAAAAGATACCTAATTGTTTTATTGATACATGAACTTCAATAGATTTGATTATAATTGGTCTAAAAGCGGCAGGTTCGGTCTGATTTGTTTTGCTCTATGCTAAGCTTGAGATGCAAATGTCTTATTCAAGTCCATTTGATAAAAAAAATATATTACATGGTCAGATATTACACGGAAGAAATGAATAACGGAACCATCATTTGTTTTCATTACGGATATAAGCTGGTTTACTACGAATCGACTAGGGTTTCGTGGCTTAGTTGGTTAGAGCACACCCGTACTGAGGGTGGGGCGCGGGTTCGAGTCCCGCCGAAATCGAAATTTTTTGGGAACTTATTTCATTTCTTAGATACCCAAAGTGCGGGTAAGAACTTTAACAAAAAACCCCTTAGTCTGCAGTTAGCTCGATTGTTTCTTTTGTAAATATTCGTTTTAATTTAATTGTATTATTTGATTGTATTTCTTTGTTATTAAAGATTTTGCTACCTTCTGTTTAAAACCAGATGTATCCACATCCACGTAATAACAAGTAAGTACCCAGTATCCTAGAAGATAAGTTCCACAAAAAAGTATTTCTTTAGGTTCACTATCCCGAATCTTAATTAAATCCAGATAACGGAACCGGAATAGGAAAAGGATTTAGATGGGTTTCTGTCCCTTATTCAATATACTGAGGTTTTCCGACTTAAAGGAAACTGAAATTGAAGGTCAGGTACCTCCTTCCTTACTATAGAATTCTACTCATTGTATAATTTACACACGTTCACGGTTGTCTGGTAGAGATTTTGAGCGATAAGACCGCAAATTGTCACATACTTTATTTTAAAATTATTAAGGCGGTACCACGCACACTAGCGCTGCCACCTATTTTATTGTATCATTAGAAGTTAGTGTAGTTAAACAAAGAAATTAAAAAAATACTATTGGGCCATTGTGATACCTATTATAAGCCTTTTTTAATGCCGCTGTAACAGTTATTTTTTGGTTTAGCCAGAGATGCACAGTTGCTCTTGATGGCCACCAATTTCTGTTTTCTACGGAACCCTTCGTGCGCGAGTCCGACTCGCACTTGGCCGGTTTTTTATTTCTTATAGGTAGAGAGTATCCAGAATGAAATACAGGATTTCAAACTGTATTCCCTCTACCTCCCTGCTAAATTTCATTGAGATCCGTTCAGCCGTTTAGGCATGCAAAAGTAAGTAAAAGGTAACAGACAGACAGATAGACAAACGGGCAGACAGAGATACTTGCGAATTTATAATATTAGGGATATGGTAAGTTATGGCGTTTGCGGCAACGCAAATCGTCCTTATGATCCTTAGACACTTTTCATTACGGATGTAAGCGGGTTAACTACGAACCTTATTTGTGTTGGAAGAACACCCTATAAGGTGTTTCACACTAATTTTCCAATCGAGTAAAACAGCAGTGTTTACCAGGCAACCCATATTTCTAGCCAATCACAGCCCTAAGGTGAAACCAGTCATTACCGATGAGCACGTGTATATTGTCACGTGTTCATAGTGTCACGCTACCTTAACCGCGCCATAATTGAAGGTTGAAAAACCACGTCTGTTTGATGCACTATTGTTAACGTGTTCATGGAATCAGTTTTTAAATTAACAATTTATTTTATCGGGGCTTAGAGATGAAAGAGTTAACACCAGGCACGACCGCTGCTGCTTTATCATTATCATCAGCTTATATAAGTTCACTGCTGGACAAAGGTCTTCCCCAATGAGTGCCATAGCGCCCTGTCTTCAGCTCCCGCTTCCAGCCTCTGCCTGCAGTATTTCGCATATCGTCATCTTTCACCATTAGAATCCTACATTATCCCTGATGAACATAGGTGATAGAATATACCCGTGCGAAGCCGGGGTGGACCGCTAGTAGAAGATAAATAAACTTGAACACGTTGGTACTTGACTGTTTCGATATAAAATGGTTTCCGTTTCTGTGACATTTCATAGGAACCTAAAACCCGAAGGTTCTATACAAGGTCACCTACTTACGGCTGGTCAAGGTCAATCAGACCTCATCCGCTGACTTCATGCACGATTCATAAGTGATACCGACGGGCTTGCTTCAACCTTACCTCGGTGAAGGTTTGTGTGTGGTACTAGGTATCTTCCCGTTTTAGACTTCCGTGCAAACCAAGAAATAAAGTTTATTTGTTGGTTTGTTTCATGGTGATCCTCTTTGTTTTAAAAATGAAAAAAATAACTATTTTAAATATCGGAAATAATTGTGCAAAGTCTAGTCCATGTGTTTTCTTAGTTAATACCGTTTTTTTCCTAAACTAACAATCGCAAGATTTTTTATTGTCATCACCTTATAAATAATAGAATACCAAGGGAACCTTCGGCTTATTTCTGCAAATAAATGTCCTTGATTTTTACGCCTACGCCGCTCTGCTCTGTCCCGCTCCTATAAACGCGAAATCCTACGCCTATCCTTTTCACAAAATGGCGACATAGATTGCCCCCTTAGTGTTATTTTCGTAAATAAGCGTCAAATTTGATAAGGTTCTGTTTCCGTTCCATTATAACCGTGCTCGAATTAAACCCAGGTTAAAAAAAACGTGACACTTCTTATAATTTCACACCATGTGAGGAATCCCAGACGCATAGCATTGTGTCTACGAATGTGTAGATGAATTGTTCAAACATCGGTGTCAAAGACCGATTGGTAGATACAAGTTGTTCAATTAGTGAGCGAAAAGGCGCCATAGTAGCACCACAGGTAAATGGAAGATAGCTGGTACCATCAATGGTGAAGATAATCAGAAAACTGGTTTAATTATTAGGTGCTAGCGGCCAACCCCGGCTTCGCACGGGTAGATTCTATCGCCTTTGTTCATCAGGGATAATGTAAGATTCTAATGGTGAAAGAATTATTCAAATCGGCCCAGTAGTTTTGGAGCCTATTCAATTTTAACAAACAAGCAAATCGTTCCTCATTATAATATTAGTGTAGATTATTAACATTATGTACTTGGTCAAAAACCTCCTGTCAATCACCTTGCGACACATCTTTAGTTGCACACTGGCTTTTGTACTCTGTGTGAATAAAATAAATATTGCTCCATGCTCCATCCAGAGCTTGTGTTATAGATGACTGATATTTTTTAATATACAGGGTGTAACAAAAATGAAGAAAGAAAATTTCAGGGGGATTCATCACAGAACGGGAAAAATATAAAAAAAATCTTATATTTTTCCCGTTCTTAGTTTTCGGAAAAATAGATAAAAATAAATTGATTACATTACAAAGAAAATTACAATACCAGAATAAATAATTACAACTTAAATTTACACTTGAAGTGTAAACAATTTTCTAAAAATTTTGATGTTATTTTCTTCGACGATCAAGTAAAGGCATATACCTGAAAGGGTCCCAACAATAATCTTATATTACTTCTGTCTGTCTGCATGTCTATTTGTCCGTCCGTCTATCAGCGGGTTGCATTTTATTAGTATTCAGGAATTTTAAGACGGTTTATAGTTTTTTAAAATTGAAACAGGCCATATTAATATGTTATCTACACAATCAAATTGTGTTTTTATGATTGTATAGGTAGGTTAGGTCCTAACTGTTAAAAAAGGAGGAATATAGAAGTGAATGTGTGAGTAACCAAGCGGTTTTGCATAGGCTATGACATTCGACAGCGTAGGCGATAAGACCTGCATATTGACCAACCAATAAAGACCCCCGCTGTACATGCTTAGGCATTATATTTTGCAGATACCAAGGGCCAGTGTGGGGTCAAGTATACTGGTAGAATGCAAGCGTAGGAGTTAAGCTTGACTTCAGCCTTTACCATGGTCACGGTCACCGAAGAGGCAAAGAGATCGAGAGCATCAACAATAGAATTATTAGTTCAGTTCAGTTAGTATAATCATAATTTTTTGGGTTACAGGTCAGATTTTAATATGATTTACAATGACATTGTATACATTCGTACAAAGGTATTGCAAAAAAAATATAGAGAGATAATAAAATTCAATTAAATAATTCATCAAATTTATAGTAGCATTTTTCAATTAGCCAGAACTTTATTATTGGGTGCATGACTATATGACTAATATACAATAGAATACATTACATAGATAAATATTTTCACTATACCTTAGACATACCCAAAACACATATTTGCAGATCGTACAAATATTTGTCCTAAGGCGGGAATCGAACCGGCAACCGTCTGCATCGCAGGTGGACCTTTGCCCGCCGCGCCACATCGGTCGTCCGTGAATTTGTGTGATGACCTGATGACTGATGTAAAGGTATTCAGTTGGTCAGCCTACCGCAATGCCGCACGCTGTTGGGTCGGTGCCGTCTGGGTGATGTTTTTCTTCTCCGACGATCAATTAAAGGCATATCGTGTAGGTAAAGACTAGAACCTTTAAGTAGAAATTTCTTCGTGGTTTACGAAGATATAGAGGCACCATCAGTACCATACGGCACTGTGACTTTTCGGCACTATAAAAACAATAAACAATAATATTTTTAAAAACAATTAACAATATATGTGCGCCTAGAACCGCACTCACCCTGAAGAAGTCCCTCGTTAAGGGATGAAACGTTGGTGTTCTTCCAACACAAATAAGGTTCGTAGTTAACCCGCTTACATCCGTAATGAATTAACAATAATTTGGTTTTTAGTTTTAGCCTTCTTTCGCCGTACGGACTGCATGAACGCAACGCTCGCTGTGTAAGAGCTCGTTCCTACTTGTCGATTTGTAAATTAATCGGATGTTGGCCTCTGTTCACACCTTTTGGTAAATAATCGGGTATACTTAGGTACTCTTAAGCGAGCGAGATCCGACACGATTTTTTTCAGGGCGTATAGGGCTGGCAAAACAGCCGACATCTCTTCAGTAAAATCGGTTTCCGACAAATGTGAATAGCTTCATATAAAATGCTCTGCCACTGGAACATCCGATTAAAATCCGGACCCGACACCCAACTAGTGGGAACAAGCTGTAACACGTTACAATAAGCTCTGTAACGCCACCGGTCTACACCTTAGATATTTTACCCTTGATGTTCTGAGAGAACATCTACTTTGTGTACAGTGTCTGGTATAAATGACAAATGCTATCGACATTTTCCGCAGTAGAAGAGTAAAGTTCAAATTCAGAACCGGTTTTCCTACAAAATAAGAGCAATTCGTCTTAAACATGGCCTCAATCAAACGGTTTTAGCTTCCGGGTGCGCTGCTTATGCATATTAATTACATTTTAATTAATTGATTGCTTGGCAGTAGCTATTCCATGATGTCGCCTTTGCCTGGGTTAATTTTACAGGGACTGTGATATGTATGTTATGTATAATACAAGAAACGGAATATCAAATTTGATTTGATTTAGATCTTGCTACTTGCTTAAAATGTCTTTCTTGACTCAAGGATCTGAATTTAAACCAATACAGCATGTTATTACATATTATTAAATATCAGGGGCCACAGTAGTGGCCCTGCCAAGTCTAGTATACCTAGTAGTGTGTCTTGAATGATGAAGGCCAAGGCCAAGGCCGATGAAAACGGGCCTAGAAATTGTTTTAAATATTCTACTATGAAGTTGGCAAATTACCTACTCAAAAATTATCCTTGACTACTCGGTGCAAGTAGGTAATTTGCCAACTGCATAGTCGAATGTAATAAAATGGCTGACGTGGCTCTTCTCGTGATCTCAACACTTTTTACGGCGGAAGTATTACGGGACGAGACTTGGCTTGATTTAACATTAATGTTTCTTTTCGGATTACTATTACTTGTAGAGGGTCTAAGCCTGATAGTCTTTTGTTTTTAATAAAAATGGTACTTAATGATAACGACCTAACTCCGATTTATCCAAAATACCCATCAATCCTAATTCAATTATCAAAGCAAAAGACGGTCTCACACTGTTTGTACTAAAGAAGCCCGTTACAAACCAGTATTTATTATTAGCTATTTTAAACCATGTGTGATTGTAATAAGGGTCATTAGACTACGGAAGCGTGGTAGCGGTCGTGCGTGAGAACTGCACATTGTTTCGTAGTGCGCCCGCACATGAGGTCATAGTTATTGAATCAATTGTCCGATTCGGAGGGCCGCGGCCGCCCTAATTGTGTTTGTAGATAAATGAATTATAATCAATGCTGTTCTATTTTATGGTTGCGTTATAAATAACTACGTACTGCCGCACCATCGTCACACAACCCAACCTTCATGGAGGTAAAGGCCAAAGAGATGATGATGATAATAATAGATATCAGAAAAATTGAGTTTTTTACTACAGAACCAATACTGAGGAAATTGATGTCTTTGTTTAGTTTAGTAGAGGAGAAGGTGGTAATATGGCCTGCAATTTTGTTTTTAGTCTTGAAATTTTAAATAATTTCCCTGTAAATGAATATTTTACTTGAAATTATTCAGCAATTATTTGTTTATTTGTGTCTGAACCTATATTTAATGAAATCCAATAATTTTGTCATAAAAATTGTTTATATAAAAGAAGTACAAACCTAAGTAGTTGGTTTCTGAGGAGGGTATTATGGCCCACCTAATTGACATTTCACACTTACTACGTCATAAATGTTTTAATAAATAAATTAAAAATTCAAGTCACTGACGCTTAACACCTAGAATCAATGGAACCGATGCATCCAAAATAACTTTTTGGCACAATTGTAGAATACAAATATACAACGCGCCCGAAGAACCCTCCGCCGCCGCCGGCGGTACCCATTATGACTTTCTTGAATAACAAAAAACATCAAAGGCTCTAGGCGATTTTGGGTATAAATTAATTTAGTCACGTTATCTACAATTTCAGCTACTTTCTACGAGATGGAGCTGTTTCAGTAGGAAATATAATATCAAAGAGGGTCAAAAGACCTGCAGGGGCCATATTAACACCTTCTCCCAATATTTATTACCTCAGTATACACACTCTGGCTATGTGAACAAATAGAGAGCAGGTGCTTAAAGTTACAGTCAAAGACACGGATTAAAAATTAAATTCTTAATCCGTGTTTGGCATTCCCAAAGATCCAGTCTGAAAAATGTCCGTCCACACCTGCAACTATGTATTTGTTTGTAAATCATTTGAGTCGAGTTGTGACATCACCGAGTGACATTTACTCGAGAATACGGTGCATGCAGTGTCCTACATTCGTCATACTGCGATTAGCGGTACCATCGTACTAATTCACAAGGCTGTGATGACCACGAGCTACCTTGGATGCTAATAATTCCAAATGTACTTCGCGTAACGTTCCCACGTCTTTGGCTGATGCTCTTTTATTTTAAGTGATAAGAGGAAGCATAAATTAGTGATCGGTAAGATAATATTTTCGTAGACGCGTTTTATGCTTGTTGGAAGTACAAGGTTTCAAATCATCGAGAGCAATCAAGCTCGCAAGTAATTAAGGATTGGTTGTTGTTGATCTTGATAAATAGCAGATAAGACTATGAGGGTACAAATCCTGAAGATTACAAAGCCTTTTCCTGGGGTAGAGTTTCCTTAGTTTCTTTCTTTCATTTTCACATCCGTGTTGAGAGGGTCTAGCGAGCACCACGATAGCTGATGATTCCCAAATTGAAGACACAACCTGTCTGGGTCAAAGTTACATAATACACCAAAGAGTTTAGTCCTCATAACCATTATAACAGTAAGATGCCACATACAGCACTCTCGAGCCGCCTTCATCCATCAACTCCCTGCAACAGCTACGATGTCATCGGTCCATCAAGTGGATGGTCTCCCAACACTCATTTTGGCTGAGTACACAAACTCGTATTATCGTACAAGTTTTCCCAACAAAACCCCCACACCCACATTACACCAAGCCCAATACTTAGTTAGATTAATTCGGTCTTTTGTAGCTGGGTGGTCCAATTCTACATTTCCTGCAACATGAATTATAAGTACAGTCGGTAGCAAAACTGACAATCCGTCGGGTTCATTGCCGTTCAGTTGTGTTTCATTTATTCCATTCAGATGGCCAGCCTAGACTGGAACGGGCTGTCAAATCTTAATAACTGGAGTTTGCGGTGATTTGGCCAATATGTTAAAGGACCGTGCGCTCTACCTTTACGCCGCTTGTCTACTGCCACGTCAACGAAACGTCAACGATAACGTGATGACGGGGAAGAAGTAGCGGTACACACGTTTACGTGTATTTACTATGGCCGCTTGTTCACCGATCGCCCACCACCCAATAATGATCATCGCCGATAATGAAGAGGCGACCTAAAACTAAAAATCTATATCGTCACAATCTCAGATCGAGTTCTAGCGGTCGCGCCGTACTACCTACTCATTTCTTTGGCAGCCGGATAACGGCGCTCGGGTGACGTGCGTGCGGTGGACAAGCGGCCATAGTAAATGCTCGTAAATGAATGTACCGTTACTTCGTCGCCATCATCTCGTTATCGTTGACGTTTTGTTGACGTGGCGGAGGACAAACGGCGTTAATGTACAAGGAGGTGTACATCGTCATGTCAATAATCTATAAAATCTCTAGATTCATTGGTGTTGGCACCTAGCTTGGCATGTTTTATTATAATTGGTATTTGACTCCTATAAATATACAAAACTATCAATATAAATGATCACACGTAAGTCTTGCGGTGACTGTACCTACTTGCGAGTAATGTAGAGCAGCGAAAGTTGTTTATAGAAGTTGAAGATAGTTCGGACTTGTGATATTATCTAAGTTCAGAGTCATTTTTCAGTAGCAACTCTGATCATTGTTTGGTGTTGGAAAGTCATCTCTTAAAGCTGTGAAAGTTTTTTAAGACAAAGGTGCATTTCTGTATTAATACAAAATCTTTAGTGTATTAGAACTTTTAATAATAATAAAAAATTAAGATTTTTGTTTTTAGTATCGTCACTAAGCCGCTGTCTCATCGCCACGGATGCTGTGCACGGCCCCGCGGCGTATTATTTTCCGTGTTCGGACCACTTTGGGCCGAAGTGAGTGGAACTAATACGGGATACCTCATATTTTAGTTGCGTGGGCTCTTTTGTTGTTTTACAACGTGGGTCTACGTTTCCACTGCAGCACACACTATACACGCACGCTGTGCACGGCCAAACGGCGCATTTTAGCTGCGTGGTTTCGTTTGTTTGACAACGTGGGTAGTTAACGGTTAACCCAAACAAAACAGTCCCAAACGTTTATTGCAGCAAATAATACAAAATAAAAACAATTAAACTTAACCAAAAAAATGGTCATTTTGTACTCAATTTCCTGATCTAATTTCAACATTGATTTTCGTCGGCTTTGTACTTGGCTGTACAGATATTATATTAAGATATTTTCACAATTTGTATTAGAAACCGTATAATTCACGCCAATATCATATCACTTTATCAGTAATCTATCAACTGGTTAACAGTGCATCGATTATTTGATAAAACCCCGTTATCGACTTATAAAAGGGCAACCAGCACGTGTCCACGTGTAGACACCTACTCGTACTGAATACACTGATGCAAACAACTTTGCGGGTAGGGTAGAGTAGGATGTGCGTGGTACAACAACGAAAGCTTAAAATTGACATAGATATGCTTCCGTGCTAAGTTCTGTCTAGTAGACAAAAGAGATTCTGACACACAGAAGGTTCCAGATTCGATACCGATTGCAGGATAAATAACAAATGATGTCAAAGCATTCACGAATATGGGATGAAATCAAGATTGAATTTGATCTTTCAGCCTTGGACGGCCGTAGGCTGTGCCACATAATAACGTAAAATGTTTGATGAACTAGGGATAATCAACGTTAAATTTGGTCTTACGGCCTCTTATGGTCTCGATAACTCTGGCCGTATACGTAGGACAAATGAAGAATAATTCGTAGCTTTGATATCTAATTGTAATTGCTTTTCACAAATCATTTATTTTGAAATAAAATTAATATGTTTTGTGCCTTTGTTTTGCTGATAATTACCACCATGATCATGAGATTTAAATTTGGGAACTTTACGATTTCAATAAATACCTTCTATCATTTGAAGCTTCTTCTTACATTTGAAACAGACATGACGAACTAAATTTACTTACATCAAAAGAGCTCCCAGGAAATAAAACAATCCTCACATAAACGAGCGTAAACGAGAAATAGGTCAGGGAGGCAGGTACCTAATCACTACGTGTGCCAGTTCACAAGGCTGCCACTCCGCGGTAACGTAATTAATGCATCTATGATTGTGCTGGATGTACTTCTACGTGCTAGGTACGGAAAATATGATTTAGTACAATGTTGTGGATAGGTATTTTATTTATCAACTGAAATCACAATTATTTCTGTCATAGCACAGTATACACTAATAAATAATACACTTACTTACTAAATAAATAATACGAAGACAAACTCTATGGCGCGGTGGGCGAATGTCCGCTTGCGACGCAAGAGGTTGCGGGTTCGATTACCGCCCCTTGCGACAAATATTTGTACGATCTGCAGGTATTTTTTCCGGGTTGTTTTCTATGTATAATAAAAAATATCTATTTATGTAATGTATTGTATTATGTATATCAGTTATCTAGTACCCATAACACAAGCTCTGCTTAGCTTGGGGCTAGATGATTATCCAGCATTATTTATTTACCAATTATTTATCAAGAAAATTACATTAACAGAATAAAATAATTACAACTAGTATTTAAACTTATATCTATTGCCAAAAAAATTCAGCCGTCACCAGAAGGCAGAGTTCCCATAATGCTGACAGCATTGCCACGCAATGATAATTCGTTGGCACTAGGGTATCTACACGTGTGGCATCCCAAACTGAAGACCGACCCATCTTCCAAGGAATCAGAGTCATACCGTCAGGCATTTTACCATCATCTCGAAGTAGGCCGCGTGGTTCGAGAGTAGCTGCCATACTGACGCTGGTAAACGCCCGACGGATGATATAATTAATTGAACTCTGACGGGACACACGTCCTGCACTAGAAACACATGCCAGTGCATGGTGATAAATTTAATACAATGTATACATACACAAACCATATAGCGAGAATCGCACATCACATACACAGAAACAAATAACAATAAATTTAAATTTATTAATTCAATTAGTAATTCAAATAAATTGTAATTAAAAAAAATATAGTATTAAATTTAATTATTAAGTCAGTAGGAGCTTCTGTGTGGTAAAGGGTGCGTTATAAGTAGAAAAGTATTAAGATATTTTGGTGTCCGAGATTCGGCGCGAGCACAATGCTCACATTGTAAAATGTATATCCAAATCTTTTCCGCATCCGTTCCCTGACGTTGTCCACAGAAAACATATGGAATGTAGTTACCTACATTGGGCTATCCCATCGGATTATGAGAATAAGGGAACAGAGAGTGTGCATCTGTGTTTACGCCCACACTTGTGCACTATAAGATGTCCTACGTACCTAGCTAGTATCCGCTAAGACTGGCCGCCTTGGTCGAAACTCGTCTAGGAGAATATCATCATTATATTTGGGGGTAGGTAAGGTAAGGTGGGGCAGTTGTTCGTAGTGTCAGTTGTTTGTGGCAGCCTGAGGTAGCCCGGTGATTCCTAGCACCCCCTGCCCCGCCGTTACCATGGCCGCTGTCGTGGCCAGGAATAGCGAGGCAGCCGGGAACTGGGGGCCATTTCCTGTTTCGTATCATCATTGGGGGGTAATGCCCATAATCCCCACGCTGGGTATGCGGGCTGGGGATCACAACTCGTTGGTTGGATTGTTCTTCAGAGGGCGCTGCTGCCCACCCCCCCGGTGTATGTCCCTTAGTCGCCTCTTACGACACCCACGGGAAGAGTTGAGTTGGTGCAATTCTAGGCTGACACCACACAGCCATACATACAGTTGGACATTGTGGATGTAAACATTGTGAAAAAAGGAAAAGTGTGGTCGGACCTATTTAGATAACTACCTACATAGACAGATAGACATTTTATTAATAATTTGTCAAATTATATGTCACAACAATTTACAGTTAAGTATCATAGATAATTATAAAATAGGAAATCTTAGTTATTATTATTATTTTAACACGTTATGATACATAAATTATAAACCTACGGTCCCTAGCTCTATTTATGTACAAAACTGCCTATTTTAATTTTATTACTAAAGAAAATACAATAATAATTACAACTAATATTTACACTTAAATCTATTTTCTAAAAATCTAAGCCGTCACTAGAAGGCAAAGTGCCCAGAATGCTGGCAGCATTGCCACGTTGAATGGCAATGCTAATTCGTTGACCGAAATAAAAGCCAGCATTCCGATCACCTGTGGACTCTATTAGGAGTTTTGCTAGATCTTTGTGTATTCCATGTGCCCCAGGACCCCAAGGACCTAGGGTTTCCACCCCAAACGGCTCGAATAGGTAACCTCGGTCAAGATTAGCGTATTTCCGCCGTTTGAGGGACTCCGCTGATGTTGCTGCGGAGCCGGCCCTTACTGATGTCCCTGCAAGATGAGAAGGTGCTAGGGTATCTACACAAGTGGCATCCCAAACTAAAGGCCGACCCATTTTCCAAGGAATCAGAGTCATACCGTCAGGCCTTTTACCATTATCTCGCATTAGGCCACGTGGTTCGAGAGTAGCTGCCATACTGACGCTGGTAAAAGCCCGACGGATGATGTCATTAATTGAACTATGACGGGACACAGGTCCTGCACTAGAGACACATGCCAGTGCATGGTGACCGAACTTATCAACGGTTTCACCGCACTGGCAACGGTGTGCAACTAGACAGGGAGAACCTAAACGCAAAGAGGTGGCCACCCGAAATGTGTTATTGTCTAAAAGGGTACCTAGATTTTTAGAAGGCAAAACATATAACCAAAGTCCTGATTCCCACTCGGAAACGGCAAGTAAACGAGCGCATCGTTATTTTAACATCAAAAAATATTATTATTATTATAACATTAATTGAATTTAAATTCATCATCATCATCCGCAGCCGGATTTTACCCACTGCTGGGTATAGGACTCCCGAAGTTTGTGCCATCCACCACGGTCCTGTGCTATCCGCCTCCATTGACACCCCCCGGCACTAAATTACTAAAAATTTATATACTACATAATTATTTTTTTTTAAACCAAAATAAAGTACCAATGTAAAGTCACAGAATATCGCCAGGCGGACATCGCATGACGGACGCGTATCTTATAAGTAGATACGAAATACTAACGTATTTGATACAAGGCTACTATACAACTGTTTGCCTACGTCAGTTTTAACTAAAATAACTGCCCCCAGTTCATTACACAATCACTCAGTAGTACAGTAGGTACAGGCACTATTGTTTACGACATAGGTACACCATCCATCATTCGACATTCTTGTAAACCTACTTACCCACTGCGATGTCCTTAAAACGAGCTTGCCTTTTGTTCATTTACTTTGTAACTACCCATCTTTTATATTTCGACCTCATCACAAAAGGTCGACCGGTTGAGAAATACAGAAGCACCGAGACATTCTCCTTCATAGACTGCTTAATGTAATTCATATCATATTAACCTTTGGCTAAAATAAATTGAGTATGTGTTGACTTTCAATCCAATGATCGTTACTTAAGGTCGATATTGGAAATTTTATTGTTTCTAAGGTTTTTTATTTATTATAGTACTCTGGGTAATTTCTAAGAAATTAATAAATCCCAAAAATTTACGATCTCGACGGGATTCGAACCCGCACCTTCCCCTTCAGCGCAGGGTTGCTCTTTTTCCAACTAAGCTACGTGATCTTATCTAGTCGACCCGTAAATCTTTGGGAGTTCTTTCGGCACTAACCGACCATAATATTGATAAATATTGTTATCAACACAATGAACCATTAAAAATTTATTCGCGAAGATTAGTACTTTCACGGGATATTCGAAGGCATTTTTATACAGCCGTGATTATAGGATCGGTAATTGATTCACAAACAAAGAAAATTAAAAGAAATTTTACTAACCTATGATGCCCAAAAAAATTATAGAACCGGCCAAGTGCGAGTCGGACTCACGCACGAAGGGTTCCATACCAGAAAACGGCTAAAAAAAATCACGTATGTAGTATGAGAACCCTCCTTAAATATGGGACAGACGGACAGCGGAGTCTTAGTAATAGGGTCCCGTTTTACCCTTTGGGTATGGAACCTTAAAAACAGCCAATTTGCCGCCCTAAAATATTATGCAGCACAGCATATACCACCTACCGTATCAGTTAGATTAACTTTGATCCTGTCGTATCAGCTGGTTTACAAGCCGGAAAATATCTACAAAATTTTCCTTTACGTAGGTAAATGTTGCTAAAGGTACGAAACCGTGAGCGTTTAACAAGAATTCGTATAAACACTGGTCTGTTTACGATCGAGCTAACGTGGGATGTCTACGTGTTCATGATCATACCTATATTATCCTACGCAGTAATAGTTTAAAAACGGATAATCATGTGATTAAAATCCAACCTGTATTAAAACTGAATAGTCTAAAAATATCGAAGGCCAAACAAAAACTGTGGAACAGCGGAAGCGAAATCTTTGCGGCGGAAACCGAAAAACTAGCAGTAACCGAACAGGTAGTTGGTATTGAATAGGTACACAAATAAATGCTAATCGACGTTAAGGCTGATGCCCGTCATACAGTAAACGGTTACGGAACGTTGATGATGGTAATAACTAACCCACCAATGAATTAAGTGATTGATTTATTTTGTAGTCTAAACAAAGGATAAATCAAACATAAACTTGCACTATGGTTTTTTGTTATAGTTGCCGCACTTTGGGTATCTCTAAGAAATGAAATAAGTTCCCAAAAATTTTCGGTTTCGGCGGGACTCGAAAAAGATAGCTCCAAAGATTTTCGGTTGAACAGACTAGGGTTTCGTGGCTTAGTTGGTTAGAGCACACCCGTACTGAGGGTGGGGCGCGGGTTCGAGTCCCGCCGAAACCGGAAATTTTTGGGAACTTATTTCATTTCTTATAAACTTGCACAGTTTTAAACCAGAGTCAACTTAGAAGTCGAAGTGGTAGCCTCGACGCCCAATAAAAGGGACAGACAGTTGCAAAATCAAGTGCCCAAGGCATTCAAATTGCACCAGCTTAGTGAATGGATAGACGCCGTGACATACCGTCTCGACATTTTTCTACGTAGCGTGTATTTACTAGGTGTAATTTATGCAGCAGTGAGTTTCATTGCGCGTTTGATTGGTTATCCATGATTGTAGGCTGGAAGGCAGACGGTGATGTAAACAAAGCTTGTGCAAATGATTGTATCGTAGGGTGTGCGGAATCTAGTCGCGATTATGGCGTAAGCGTGCACTGGATTAAATGAGTGATCTACTTTCATTTCTTCTGCAAATATGTTTCTGATATGTTAATTTAGTTATAAATATTTATAAATAAAACTTTTGAAAAAACAAGCTTCTATTATACGTAATGTATAAAGTTCTTTCCAAGCTAGATGAAGTTACGTCCCATTTTAAGGTTCCGTACCCAAAGGGTAAAAACGGGACCCTATACTCCGCTGTCCGTCTGTCCGTCTATCACCAGGTCTCATGAACAGTTGAAATTTTCAATTATGATATATTTCTGTTGCCGCTTTAACTACAAATACTGAAAAACAGGATAAAGTAAATATTTAAGGGGGAACCCTTAAATATTTACTTTATATATAGTGCATTCGTTTTGCAGTACCCTTACAGGGTGCATGTACTGACCACCTAGCCATTCACTTATTAGACTATGAATGAATTGTACATGTAAGCAAAAATAATTGAAATTGAACTTTAGTCGTTCAAAGCTGATGCAAAAGCGACCAAATTCGATAACAAATTAGCAAACACTAACACAACATACTCTTGCGTTTAAATCCACAAAATTGTATTAACTGATTTATAACACCAACGGATCAGACTTATTAAGATTTCAACGTATAAAAGTTTCAATTGACCGTAGTGCATTGTTGATTTCATAGGGCGTTCCCCTCTAGCACGCAATGCTTTGAGGCAAGAGTGGTCAGCGGATGGCAACTCGGCAACAAAGATTGAAGTGGTAAACAACAACGGATAGATTAAATTATTGGTCTTGATCGTTTTGTTGTTTAAGACTGAAGTAGCATTCCGTTGGCGTTTTCTCTGTTTGAAATATTTCAGTTTTTAAGGTTCCGTATCCAAAGGGTAAAAACGGGACCCTATTACTAAGGCTCCGCTGTCCGTCTGTCCGTCTGTCACCAGGCTGTATCTCTTGAACCGTGATGGTTAGACAGTTGAAATTTTCACAGATGATGTATTTCTGTTGCCGCTATAACAACAAATACTAAAAAACAGAATAAAATTAATATTTAAGGGGGCTCCCATACAACAAACGTATTTTTTTTTTTTGCCGTTTTTATAGATAATGGTACGGAACCCTTCGTGCGCGAGTCCAACTCGCACTTGGCCGGTTTTATTTTTTATTTCGCATTAAATGACCATTTTACCCCCAAATACTCAAACGTATCTCAGATTAAGCACGTCTCAAGTCGCGATTTTTTGACAGTTTTCAATGAAAATCTGTCAAAAATTCTTCACTTGAGACGCGCTTATATCTGAGTTGCGTTTGAGTTTCGGGCGTAAGTCTATCTGCCTGCCAGTGGTAAAATGATCGAACTCCTTTGTTTGCGGAGGCATGATAGATAGAAAAATGTGTATTTCACACTTAGGTGGATAGAAACATAACATCTTAAAAACTTAGTGACAAGTGGCGGTCTTATCACTCAAGAGCTATCTGTACCAGACAACAATGGATAGGATCATTGGATAGTATTACATGTTCAGCTGTGGACGTATGAATGTGTGGTGATGAGGAAGACCAGTTTATTTACTAATGTATTTACTCACATATATGTCAGAGATAATATATAGGTCTATGTCCAGCAGTGGGCTAATATAGGCCGATGATGATGATGATGTCAGAGATCGCATATTTTGTTACGGGTAAGAATTTGCTTTATCGCATTCACTACCCAGCCACAGCGTCGCGACCTGCATGGACGTGCCAGTCCTATGCTGTCCAACGCTGGTCCCGAGGTACATTTTGCGTCGTAGGCCATGACAGAGTTAGTATGTCGCATGCACTACCCAGCCTCCCCACGCTGGTCCTGAGGGATATATTGTGCGTCGTAGTAGTTCAAGTACTAACTTAACTCTTTCACGGCCTATTATTATGGATCATAATTCAAGAAATTCTTCATGACATGGTGTTTCGGTAGGTTTAACTTTCTCACCTGTTGGGAAACTTACACAAAGGTTTAGTTAAGGTAGGCCTTTTAGTTCTTTGAAGCTTGTACTTTATTACCAACTGAGAAACCACGTAGTTACCCGTACCTTCAGAATTATGTTCTGCACGGTTAATTACGTTGCTACTTTACCAACAAACACCCAATGAAACGCTCCCACTCCAATCATACAAACCACGACGTAACAATTACATAAAAATGGAGTTCACATCGGCTGGCCGTTTCCTCCTCGATCGTGTAAACTTTCACGAAATCAAACAAAGAAATAGTGAAGGCTCATTTGCATGGTTCTCACGCGGACAAAAGAATGACCCAATCTCTTTGGCAACTACAAATGCTACCCGAAAAACCTATGGTCACGGTGTAACTCTTTCAATAGGTTTGGGAAGATGGGCGGAGCAGGGCGTGAACACATTCTAACATCATTATTTGCCAATGTCATCATCAAACTCAAAAAGCCAGCTCAGGAATGTAAAACCTGTTCAACCATCAGCTCTAAGTGAGGCAGAGTGGTGAGATTTAGTTATTTTGATTCAGAATGGTAATTATGCTCACGATGGAGTTATTGGTACCTTTCTGATCAATATTTATTAACTTACTTACTAAGTAATTTTTGACATTATCGTAGTTTTTGTAAGGTAACCTTCACAGCATCAGTGGTTCCGCAAAAATTAACTATTAAACTTTCACGTCTATAAAAGAAAAATGGCAAACAACCAGATATTTGAAGAGCTACTTCTCACTAAGATACTTCATCACCTTTCGTTTTATGTACTCAAATTACTACGTTACTGTGTATAAAAGCCTTTATTCTTCATGCTTCGTCTACCAACGTGACAGAACAAACGAATTGAAGATCTAAACATAGTGTTTAGAGTGGCCTTTTTATTTCAATTGTTTCCCATAATTTGAAACAATCATCACAAACAAGGGCGTATGGATCTTGGTCACCTGGTTTTTTAGTGTCAAATTGTGTAGCTTTTTGTGGACAAACAATACATTGTTACTTTAGGACTCTGACTTGCTTATTTTTCACAATGGAACAAAAACTGCAATGACAATAACTAGCAATAACACATTAAAAATCGCTACTTGATGTAGATCCCACGTTAATTTAGAGATTTGCGTTTTGTTTATTACTTCAAAACAAAGCATCGTCGTATCGTCGCCACCGATAACGATTTGCAATGCTGGCTTGACCAAAAATGAATCTAAACCTTATCTCCGTAAACTTAAGGGCTTGAATGACTCTACCATGATGCACTGCGTAGAGTACGTCATACAATACTCATTGCAAGCAACTGCAGGTAAAAGCTAGTTTACATAAAACGCAATAAACGAACGTGAAGTGACAACTGATAAATACGGTAATGATGAAAACAATAGCAAGGCCTTTCTACTGCCCCTCTCTATTACAGCTCCCACTTACTCCCACCCCCCTTGTATCTACAGAGAAAGCCTTTGACCTCCACCTACAGGCTTTATTTACTAGAGCGACGTAGGCTAGATACAGCTTGCTCACTCTATACATTGACATGTAGTTTTGGTGTCTCTATGTAAATTGTAACCTTTACATTTTAGTTGTGTTTTTTTTTTCTATAAGCTGCCAGTATTGAAATACGAGTAACAGGACACCATTTTTCTACCAGGTTGTTATCTATTTAATTTGTTCTAATAGATTTAAGTGTAAATATTAGTTGTAGTTATTATTGTATTGTATATTTTAAAGTTTGAATAAAATAGTGTAAATTATTTGTTCTTGTTCGAATTTAAGGAATCTCAAAGTACCTACAATCGAACAATTTGAAATTCCTTAAATTAAGTTATTTGAGATTCTGATCTATATTTTAAGCAATTGCTAGGAGTCTTTTGTTTTCATTTG
Source organism: Eupithecia exiguata (assembly GCA_947086465.1). Taxonomy (NCBI): domain Eukaryota; kingdom Metazoa; phylum Arthropoda; class Insecta; order Lepidoptera; family Geometridae; genus Eupithecia; species Eupithecia exiguata. Next base: position 9,013,074 of record OX352233.1, read on the forward strand.
TTGATAATTGTCAGAAAAAGACAAAACACTAAAGCATAGGAGTGTTTTATCTTTTTCTGACAAAAAAACTGCTTTCTCAAATTTTAGCAACTATTGCACATTTAGTTGCTACTTTCGATTTTTTTTTGGATTCAAATTCAATAACTTTTATATCCTTAGGCTTACAAAACAGGCACTTAGATAAGTCAAATCTTATACTATAAAGCTTTATAAATAGTAATTGTTATCATATAAGAAATAAGGTGTTATTGATTTTATTCACTTCAATTTTTTGTCCACTAGTAGAAGAAGTGGAAAATATACCACTAGTAAGTTCAAATACGACTTATAATATAAAATAAACTAAAATAAATCATGCTCAGCTAAATACAAACACTAACACTATCATGTTAACACAATCATGGCTCAGGAAGCACATGTCCCTCGAGATCACCGTGGGGCGGCGACGCGCCCCCGCGGGTCTCACCGCCGAGGCTGGGCCTGGTCCTGCGTCTAACCTCCGCCCCGGTCGTGTAGGTCTAGAGAGTGCACCTGTGATTGTGCACACACAGGGCACTATAACAAGTCACGCGCACCTGGCTAGTCTCCGTTGAGGCTGGCCACTAATGGACGTAGATTCAACTAGGAGGATGTCATCATCAGTTTTTTTTAAGAGTAATAGTAAGATTCTTGAGCGGCAACCACGTACCGGAAGCCGCAGTGTGGGCAGGCCCGGGTAGGCCCGTCGGTGGACGACCAAATGATGGTCGCAGGTCCCGAGAATGCGGGCATTCAATCGGTAATTGTGGCAATCTCGCCCAGCAATGGACGTCGGTCGGCTGATATGATGATGATGACGGTATAGTAATGTTGTATTCTGAGCTAGCTGTTTGATCTCGGCTTTTGCTACATTTGAGGCAGGTTTGCATGTCGATACGCGGCGGCGGTGGCGGGTGGCTTGAATATATTGTTCTATTTTTGTGTTGGAATTTACTGGACGCACATTAAGGCGAGGCTTTCAATAAGTACGTTTATTTGGAGCACTTAGTGTGGTTTATGCGGCTTTATGTTTTGAAATGTTGATTTGAATCTTCAAGACATTCCTTAGTATTTTTGCCGCTAACATTCTTAAGTACAGCTACTACTATACTGTCTGTCTTGTATAATTTCATGTTAATTATTTTCAAATTTTTTGTGAATTGGTAGTTACGTTTTCATTATTGTTAACAAGACGGAGCTGTGTCTCCATTTCCTCCGCAAGCAAACAGTCTTTTGCAAAAAGCTTCTTTATGCGAGGACACATCAATGGATAGTTATTGTGTAAGTTTATTTAAATGTGTGTAAAACTGTATGTTCTCCGAATAAAAAAAATAAAATACTTATCAGAACTGCCGAAAAAGTGAAATCCTTTTGTGTCACGGTAACGGTGCACTTTCTGATGTTATGAAGCGGAGTTTGAGGAGTGGATTTATAATTTAAGCTTTTATAGCAAACCTTTTAATGAAAACGGACAGTAAACTGCAATTCAAACAACGCTTTAACAAAAATCCGCTCCAGTACCCGCCGCTTTTCGAAAACGCGTCTATAGACTCCATGTAAACGAAACTTCTACAGTCCACTAAAATTCTCCAGATCAGCAACAATTTCCTGCAAATCTAAATTCAAATAGTAAGTATAACTAAACAGGCGTAGGATCCCGTTGTGCGCGGGAGTCGGCTCGGAGTAACGGACACAGGCTAATGAGAACGATGCCGCTCGGTTATGTAGATACCAGCGTTAAAGGTTGAACTGAACTGAATGCTCTAAGCTGTTACTGAGCCTTTTGATGTACTGATTAGTTAGCTAGGTGTGTTTACGCAGACACTTGTGCACTATGATGTGTCTTGATGATGATCCTGATTCGTCCTGTGGGTTAGACTGGCAGCTGTGGTCAAAATTCATATGGTGATGACGGTATTTTCCAGTTATCAGAGGCCTTAGTCTGAGTTAACACAAAAAACATTCGATAAACGTAATCGAGAACCATTGATGTCTTCCACGAATAAGGCTTAGATTGATAGTAGACACAAACGAAGTGTAGTCAAAAAAATGCGATAAATAAGTGTCATTTTCCTATTCGTATTCGTGCTATGTGTGAAAGCACTGAAGTTGTAATTATGTTTATCAACTCACACATGTATATTCGTTTTTATCTTCGGAATCAAAAGAATTGTTGAATGAGCGTGTTTATCCTCTATGATTGACGTGTTTGGATTAGATTTGATACGCTCATAGGACGCCAAGGAAATGCTTAGATTTGGTGCAAGTACCTACCGAGTGAACTCTCGTCTACTCCGTAGACGTAGTAGGCTCAGACTAAGTAAGAAATCTACTTAGCCTGAGGTGGTAGGTATAGTAGAGACAACGGAACAAAGCAAGTGGGCTAACCCAGTTTACCTGCTTTCGTAGCCTTTTGGACCAATTCAACTGACAAGCTTGTTTATTGACTGAACCTTAATGCGACCAATCCAATCCAGCTGGATGATTACCCATATCGGTTGCTTAAAATGTCTAAGGGGTCACAGGAAAAAGTTGCTGCAATGCGCAGCTTATACAGAAATCCCATCGATTGGCCCGAGTAATCTGTTACATTTCAACCTTTGACATCTTAGGTCTTTGACTTGTATAAATGAGGACTTGTCAAAACGTACATTAATGTCATTGCGCATCGGGTACGCGGTTGCATAGCGCAGGCGCCGACCGGTCGATGCAAGCACGCGCATCGCTTGAGCAATGCTTGCAGTTGGAATCATGGATTTGCAGATCTTAGGGCGAAACTTCAAGTCTAGACGAAATATCATCAGCAGAGTTACTTCTTACAAACTCTTGTGAATCGGTGTAATGTGGATTTTGGTCTCCGACACGCGACTTCCCCGGGAATCAGTTTTAAACACTTAAAAATAATTAAAATCATTTATTTCAGACTACACAGGTCCATATATCAGGCCTGCGTCCAACAGTGGACAATTACAGGCTGTCAATTTGAGGTGAAGTCCATTATATACACACATATAGTTTATTCAATTAAAAGTTCACTCTTGCCAGCTAGTAGCGTCGAGTTCACGCTTCCACTTCGTGTATCCAGCTATTCACTGGACATACAGACAGATGCTATGTGAGCTGATTTTGGCGATTTTCCGACCCTTGCCTTCCTCTCCTCTTGGTGAGATGTCGTGAGATTTTGCTCGACCCCCTCTCCTCTCCCTTCTCAAGTGAGATTTTTCAAAGAATAAAACTTAAAAATAACAATATAATACTGAATTAAGTATCATGGTCATCACCAAAAACTACATTGCTCGTGCGAGCATAGTACTCTACAAATCAGTGCCTATGCAAACAATCATAATAGTCGATTACCAGTAAAAGAGTTCCTAATACTGCGCCCGCCCATTTCAATCGACACTGTAGCAAACAGAGAACGGTATCCAAGGAATGCCTGCAGTGACTAATCGACTGACCATTCGCTGGTTCACGACTTTCGAGTCTTTCTGTCTTACGACCTGGCTATAAATCTGATGTCGATATTACGTTTGTAGTAAGATCTTTGTATTTTCGTTATTATCCAAGCTAATGCTTCTGTAGAAGACGTCCTTGGTGTAGTGTAGGAGGTTGCAGGTACGATGCTTGTTTGATAAGTCAATATTTGTTCTGATTATATGCTGTATGCTGTGTTTAACTACAACAAAATATGTGAATCAGTATAAGTAGATATAAATAAAAGTTTTCATACTGCGAGGGTATTTCGTACTCCTAGGAGTATGAATGAAGTTATAGTTTCGCTTATATGTCTATTAACCCTACACCCGATATCCATCTAATATTGGTTTGGTAGAAAACATTCTTCCAAAAACAGTCCAGCTATGTTTTAGGGTTTTGTTTTCAAGAACAAAACCCTTATAGTTTCGCTCTGTCTGTCCTTTTTTTCCCTCCTAAATATCTCATCAACTACTGCAGCTATTCAACACATTTCATCCGCCTGTCAGATTAAAAGATTTTTTTTTCAGTAGATACAAAATTGTGATGTCGATGAGTTTTAAGTGACCTACAAGGTCAAGTGGGTTATCAAATGATAGGTATTCATTATGGTTAATTTCAAGACAGATTTCAAAATTTTGGCAGGATTCATACTTTTTGAAATTTTTGGAAAAAGTCGATAAAAAATTCATTAAGTACCCCTAATCTCCGAAGTTAACGATCCATCTGAAATATAGTTAAGGTATCTACTGGTTTAGGTTTTCATTAAATAGCGAAGTCTAACTGGTATGATTGACAACCGCTCGAAACCCTCAGCGCGCGAGTTACACTCGCACTTGACGGGTCTTGTTTTTTACTATTAAAGACTAGACCAATATTTTCCAATAACTACCTACCTTCATCTCATACACCTGATTCAAGCAAAGATGTAACACAGCCTCGTCGTGTCTATCTGATGATGTAACCACTTTGTTCCGAGGTGTGTATTACCAAAAGTAAATCCTGTATGATAGAAGCAACCAGTTTTTGTTGCTCAAACATGAGCGTGACATTTTATAACTGTATCAAGGCCTTACCGTTCTTATTGGGGAATTATTTTGTCTGCATTGTACTTACGTAGCACGGTCAGTGAAGAGACAGATAGACGGATTTCGGTGTAAGGTCACTAAAAACCTTTCTCTACGCCAGATGTTTGCTGTAAGAAAATTCATAAAGGGTCAGAATAGTATAAATAATAAAATACAATAGGTAATAGATAGATATTTTTTTAACATAAATTGTAAACGACGAGAACACAACACTATCTAAAACATTCTTATGTGTGGACAAAATAATGGACATTGTACAATGTCCGTCGTTTTCTATGTTTGTTAAAAAAAGATATAATATCTATGTATTGTATTATTTATATCAGTTATCTAGTACCCTTAACACAAGCTCTGCTAAGCTAGGGGCTAGATAATGCTCTGTGAATTGTCCAGCATTATTACTATGATAGATTATTCAGATAATGCTTTACTACCTACATAGCCATAATAAAAATGGCAAATGAAATTGCCGGTTTCTAAATAAAATAAACTGCATAGGTATTAATAATAATAAATTTAAAAAAATATAACTTTAACAATTTCATCCATTACATTTATTCAGCTTAAGCTGAATGTATATAAAAAAGGAAATAGTGCGGATCGTACGAAGGAACTTTCTCCGTTTGTTTAGATGCGCGGGCGCCGCTAACAATGACACGCGTTACTGGCTGGAGAGATCACTTTGTACATCTTTATAATAAACAGTTTCTATCAGGCTGCATGGTGAAGTGGTTTTACACAGTTAGCTGTAGGAACTGGAGCACCCAAGCTGAATGGTACGGCCAATTTTTGGGTATTGATAAGAGTTCAGCTACCTATGTTATATTTTTGTGCAAAAATCCTAACTAACATTAATAATATAAATACAAAAGTGTGTTTGTTTGTTTGGTGGTCGTTCGTTCACGCCCTAATTACGCAACCAATCGTTTTGATTTTGAGCATAGAGTTAGTTGGAAGGATGGAGAGTAACATTAGACTACTTTTTGTGTTGGAAAAACATCAAATTATCATGGGAGATTTACGGGAATAATCCCCCTAGGAATGTGAAATTCTAATTTAACGCGGGTGAACCTGCTGGGCACTTCTGTGCCCCGCAGTTTCACCCGCTTTTTTTCGTTTTTTTTTCTTACTATCTAGTCTCATCTCATCTCACTAATCTCACTAATATTATAAACGTGAAAGTTTAGATGGATGGATGGATGTTTGTTCCTTTATCACGCCAGAACGGTATAACGGATCTGGATGAAATTTGGCACAGAGATAGATTATAGTCTGGAATAGGACATAGGCTATTTTTTATCCCGAAATTCCTACGGGAACGGGAACTACGCGGGTGAAACCGCGAGGCGCTGCTAGTAAGAAATAAAACAAGGCTGGACAAATTTAGGCAAACCTATCAACACCCGGAGCCGGAAGAAACTACGCGATCAAACAAACATTTATTGTCCGACGACGAGAATCAAACCCACTCCAGTTCCTGCATCTCGGGCCAGTATTCAAACGCTGTCCCAGAGAGGTTGTCAAAAGAAGAAAGCCCGAGACGGAAACACGGTCACCAAGTTAACCTCTACCTATTCAAAACACTTGTCAGTCAAAAAATCCCACAACTAGAAACAACAGCTGCAAAATATCTCAAGAGCATTTATCATCCCGGAACAAAAAGCGAAGAATTCAGAGAGTACCGAACCAGTAACCGTTACGTAAACCCGGCGTATTGTCGAAATGTCGCAAGCGCAAATCACGTAGGCACTCCTTCGAGCTTATTCGATAAGACCGACCGCGGGAAAAACGTGGCGTCTTGCGTTTCGAACTGTCAGAGTGACCTACATTAATGCTGCATCGCGCCTGTATTGATGCTTTTATGGTTCCTTTGGTGCCTATCAGTTGCTTTGGGAGCGCAACAGTAAAAAAAACAATAGTAGGAAGATATGAGACACTGACGGTTCTAAAACAACCAAAATGCAAGGTTCTGCAACAGTTGGTGTACAGAGTCAAATTGCTTAAACAGTAACTCTGCTGCATCGAGGCCTTTTGCTACAACATTGCCGTTGTGTCGCAGCAAAAACGAAGGATGATAACTTGCAGATCTTGTAATTGTATCGGTGTACAATAAATAATTTTTGTATTGTATTGTATTTTGCAGATATGCGTTATGACAACGTTTTTGGTTTGTTGTTTCAGAATTCGGGCCATTGTCGGACGCAACGCAACCGACAAATCTCTGGGAAAGCACCGCGGTTCCGACAATCACACGGGAATCTGAACGATTCGATGCAAAATTGCTGTGCCTAGGTGTTCAGACAATTTCATCAGTTCTGCACTGATACCTGATTTTATTGTTGATATGATATCTTCTATCATTAATTTACGTTGTATTGATTGGTTTTCCGTTTTTCAGCCGTGTGGCTCAGAATTTGCACCGCCCCAACTCTTCCCGTGGGTGTCGTGACTAAGGGACATAAACCGGGGGGCGGGCAGCAGCGCCTCTTGCAGAATAGATCTACCACCGAACTGCGATCCCCAACCCGCATGCCCAGCGTGGGGATTATGGGCATTACCTCCCATCAGATAAAAACCTCCACAACACCCTTACCTCCAATAAGGCGATTACCAGCGGGAGGTCTGCGTCCAGAAGTGGACCATTATAGGCTGTTGAGGATTTTTTTTTAATATTTCCAATATGTAGCCCTAAGTTATTTTAAAAGCGGGTATCATCATTATACAAACTTTAAGGTTTTGGTTTTTTAATTTTAGTACTTATAATATAAAGGCTACAAATAAAGTATATCTTATCATTATTACATATCTTATAATATTACAGTTTATTATGATCGTTTGTTTAGTTAAAGACAATTTCTTGTTTGATTAAAACGTATGGATAAATGTTGATAGTTTTGGTAACCAAAGTACTTAGTACCAATTTAGACACAGTTACTTACTTAGTTACTCACATATTTTTAGTACGCACGCTCGTCACCCAAATGTAATTTACATATTAGCAATTATCCCAAAGTCATCATTTTAAGTCAATTTTTGTTATTCGTATGAGAATAAGCCTTATGTGTAAAAACCTCTACAGCAGATTTTAAAAATAAATTTCAGAGCAAGTGTACTACAAGACGTGTGATAAAAAAGGGACCTGACCCATATCGGGTCAGGTCACTTTTTTATCACACGTCTATGTAAAAAAAAATCGAAATAGTTTGATAAATAATAAGGAAACTAAAATAACTAATATATGCAGGTAGGTATTCAAACAGTAGGACAATTTTTGATGTTAGTGACCCTGGTTGTAATGTAACTGTGCAAGTGGTCCATACGTTAGATAGTAAGCTACCAGACACATCACAAAAACGAAACAACCGTAGGTACTCTACGATCCAAAGAGGTAAGTTTCATTTATTGTTCAAGCGAAATCAACAAACACGTTTAGAGATAACTTTCTAAACAAATTCGTGTCAAAATCGTACCCATTCGTACGATTTGCAGCGACATTGGAGTATGGAACAATGAGTGTCGCAGAAACGAAAATTAATTTAAGTATTGGTGTCGGGCATCGAACCCGCGGTTGTGAAACTATTGCGACTACGTTTGTGTAATACAAGCACAATGCAGCCAAATCGACTGGCCCTCGAAAATGTTCATGCTATGTCGAAACCTGCCTTCAATAGATACATGAGAATCCTACCTGCCGTCTACCTGAGAAGCTTTCGTAACGATCGAAAAACTATTGTTCTGATGTATCAACATTAGCAGATACTGTAACGTAAGATTAGGCCTATATTTCACTAAAGAAGCTACGTCTATAATGTCTCTATTCGTCTGTGGTCTGGTCACTTAGCGGTGGGTCAGTGACCAGGTTATAAATCTTGGCCTTGTCACCTAAAAACCAGTCGAACCATGATGAATCCCGTGAGCATTCTGATCCAAAAATCATTTGAGTCTTATTTTACATTTGGGACATACTTCATACTTATAACTAAACTTTTTAGTGGCCCAATAATTCTTATGAATACAAAATATTTTGCCAATATATGTATAATGTAAAAATTAAAGTACCTAGGTAACGTGGTAGCAACTAAAGAAAAAGCTCATTCGAAACTCTTTCTCCAACAATGCAAAGTATTCCAAGTCAAATGACCCAACTGACGACAATGACAGAAATCGCAGCGGCACACGAACAGTCAGTAATTGGAAGATGAGATCTCGTGGAACGTGGCTCCAGGCGGTATGAATGAAAGCCACTCACCGACACCGTACTATACCCGATCGGTGGCATACATCAACGAAATCACCGACGAGAATTACCACACACTACACAACCAACGCTGCTTTAACTCACAAAAGAGATTACCAATTCACGGGTGCACAGCAATGGTTTCGCTGTGATAGTGTTTTGTTATTCAGTGGTGTGTTTCGCTCGTGGGCTTATAAGGATATCGACATCCGCCGAACGAGTTTTTCCAGTCCGTATCATCGCAATATCACGGTTATTATTGAAACGCGCTGCGGTCGCGTCAGGTAAGTAAAGTATTTATCACAGGTAATATTTACCTAGTAAGGCGTTATCTTGCCGCTTGCCACACACATTCGGGGGAGATTGGCTTATCGCAATCATTGGTTTTACAGGTGTTGCGTATGGTAAATTGTTTAGTTTTTGGAGCTTAGTAATCGCATGAAACCAGGGCCCTAATTCCATTAAATACATCGCTTTACCATAACAATATGATGATGCCATTAATTTAGTGGTTTTTTCGTCTTAGAATGACAAATTTCGCCTGAAATGAAGCCTGAATTGAAGCCATTTTATTAACCTCTCCTTGCTAATTGCAGCACTAGTGCGTGCTGTGCAATTATTCCAATAGTAGTAATATATCCAATAGTTTATTTCATCTATGAACGATTCTGTGAAGTTACCACAGTCATAGTAAAGTGATTGGTTAGCAGAATTTGGCCGCAGTAGAACACATAAATGTTTTCAATTTATAAAAACAAACAAGTTTGCCTGGATGGGATCGCCCATAGCGATAATGCCGCCTTTTGTCCGTCTATCATATTTTTTTGCATTTCGAATCCCTTAATTTGGCATTCTTTTTAAGTTTTTCGAGATAAATATTAATTCCTTTGGAATAAAATTTTATAGGAGCACCTCAGGATCATTCGCAAATCTCTCAATAGCAATTAATTTAAAATCCGTCGATAATTGACAGAGAAATCAACGAAGATACATTAAAAAATACACCCGCACATAGAACCTACTCTTTTGTTCTATGTCGATGAAAAAGGAAGGTATAGTTTCATCATCATCAGCCTATATTATATAGCGCCCTGTCTTCAGCTTGCCGCATCGAGCATCTGCCAGCAGTCTTTCGCAAATCGTCATCTCACCTGGTCGCACGGCGTCCTACACTACGTTTGCTGAGTCGCGGTCTCCACTGAAGAACACGTTTACCCCAGTGGTTGTCGGTTCTTATATATAGGTATAGTTTATATCATCATAAATCAAATAGAAGTGTTATGTTTGCTCTCAACAAGTCGTAATTATAACACTTTATTAACAAGTCCGCGTATTATGCAAGCAAGTTATTGCCGGATTCACATTCGGCGAAATTAATGACATAGAAAGTTCCTTGCTGTGTACACTTTGATGGTATCTTTGCACTAGAGATGGGAATGAGTGAACGACTGGGTGAATAATACAATCTTAAAAACATCTATCCCGTCCCATAGCGGGAATCGAACACGCAACCACCTGAAATCGGACTATATGAATGTTTATGTTCCATCCAATGAATGTGATCTTTAACAAGAAAATTACAATCAGGGAATAGAATTTAAAAAAACAGTATTTACAATTGAAACAATTGAGCTAACTGTAGACTGTAGCAAACAATCTGCAGGTAGCTCAACTGATCCATAATAATACCAGTCGGAAGCATCTCTCTCGGACCTAAGGTCTTGAGTATTCAAGCCTAACCTTATTCAAGGTTGTCGACTTGACATCTCACCTTTATTCCCGGACACATGGATTACCATTGAGATCAGAATTTTAAGTTAGTAATTTTATACATATTAAGGAACATTATTCCTAGAACCTCCCACATCTTTAACCTTTAAAGGCAATTCTTCAAACGGAAAACGCGGAAACGACCTCATTGAGAAGTTGTTTAAAAAAAGTCTGAATTACTAATTTAAAAGTTTTCCATCAACTTGGTTAAAAATAAACACTAAATCGACGATTGAGATCAATTTATTAATTTAACAAGAGTGAATCCAAAACTACTGTTGCGTCCTGACAGGGTTTTTACGCATTATGTACCCACTAAGGCTACTTACACTTAAGACCAATAACATCACAATAAATGATATAAGGAGCCATTGATGAGATTGTTTTATAAATAAGCCGGCCAAGTGTGAGTCGGCTCCCATACGGAGGGTACCGTACTAAAAACACAAACACTAAAAAACAGACTAAAAAAAACTAGTCCAAGTACTGACCGCGCCGACGTTCCTTAACTTCAGTGATCGGTACTCAACTTTGTATGTACATTAGACTCCATATTACATTTATTTTATTTTTATTATCGTTGTTATTCTCGCAATAGTAACCTACATACTATACATTCTGTCAAAATTTCAATCATCTACCTATTACGGTTCAACAGACAAAAGTAGAGCAAAGATAGCTACAAAAAAAATCGTGATGTTAATTGTATGGGAGCTGCGCTTATTTTTAATATTTAAGTTATTGTTTTTATTTGTTATTATAGTGGCAAGCGAAACACATATTCTGTGAAAATTTGAACTGTCTACCTTTTACACTTCATGAGATACAGACTACAGCCCGCTGACAGACGGACAGAGGGAGGCTTAGTAATAGGGTCCAGTTTTCACCCTTTGGGTACGGAATCCTAAAAACTATTTTAACCTGAAAAAAAGAAACTTTAGTAAGTTCAATGTCTCTGATTTCTACTCTACGTATGGCACACTGTGTGGGCAGAGAAATGTGGTAACACAAATATCACGACGGAGAACAATTGAAATGGTAGAAATGGTGACCATTTCGTCATGCTTAGGCCGCTTGCGAGACAGTGCGATTTAGGTTATAGGAACTATTTTTTTTTTCGGTAGTTGCTTCGTTTTCGAAATCAACACATTCATTGCCCATGACGCACATGTCCGTCTTCATCATCCAGGTTGCTTCTCGAGTCATACCGCAGTGAAGGCGTTTTGGCGTTCCTTTCTTAATAAATAAATAAATATTATTTTTACTTATTGGGTACGATTTTGTAGAGTTGGATCTCTACGTTAAATTATTTACAAAACCAGTGGGTTACACTTACAGCCCCGTACTTTGGAAAGCACGTAGTCGTAAGCCTTTAGTCCGGCACCTGACCTCTCCCCGGTCTTGTAGGTCCGCCGTCCCATCGGTTTATGAGAGTGAGGAAATAGAGAGTACATTAGTGTTTGCGCCACAATACTTATTATTTAGATATCTGTTGTTTGCGCACACACTTGTGCACTATATGTATATGTATGATATGTCCTACGTACCTGGCTAGTTCGTTGAGACTGGCCGCGGTGGTCGAAATTCGTCTGGGAGGACTTTATTGTCATCATTATTATAGTTAAGAGAGTTTTATACGTGAGAGGGTAAAGACTAGATTGTGATCTCGTAGCAGCGTAGGGCACGTCGTGACGTCACGATGACGCGGTCGCCTACGCGCGCCTACGAGCGCTACGCTGCGTAGGCAATAACCCCACGAGAAACCTAGTGTAGGTGCTCTTAGTGGGCGTACAAGGGAATGGTTTTTCGCAAATGTTCCGTTTAAGGTTAAATTTATAGTAGGCGTCAAAGTATCTGGTTTATTAGCAAAAACATTTTAAATTTTTAATTAATAAGAAACCTTTAGGACTCCTTGGGACAGGAAAACAAATGAATGGCTGAGACAAAAAAGCAAAGTGTTTGACATCAGTGAGAGAATTGGAAGACCTGAGTGGGAGTGGGCAGGTCACATAGCCCGCAAAGAGACAATATGGTGCAAGAAACTCTTGGAGTGGAGACCATGGGGGAAACAAAGACCGGTGGGACGGCCGCAAATGAGATGGAAAGACGACATCGAAAAGATAGCGAGCAGCAACTGGACATAAACTGCCCAAAGTAGAAGGAAATGAAAGTGTTTAAAGGGGGCCTACACCAATCTACTGGTCGACAAAGGCTAGAAAGAGGAGAAAAGAAGAGAAACCTTTGAATAATGTGGTTTCTTGCATGTCGCTTGTGAAAGCAGTGAAGTATTTAACTGATAAGTCCAGATAAGATTAGCCAAAATGAAGGCCCTTTACTACTACTTTCTAATTATTCAATTTGTAATTATGAATGTTATTTAATTTTGAATGTAATTATGAATGTTATTTTTTTAAATGTGTTATATGGATATATTAATTGTCTGAAATAAATGAATACAATACAAATACAATACAATACAATTTACTTGTTCGTATACTGGACTGCAGTAGTCACTATTCTTTTCCATAGCAGCTGTAGAAAAGTATTTAATATCAAATAACCTAGTAAAATAGCTCAAAAGATGGGTGGACGACATAAAGAAAGTAGGAGGGGTTACGTGGTCTCGAACGGCACGCAGCAGAGAGCACGGGAAAGGGCTGGAAGAGGCTTATGTGTAACAGGACCCGCCAAAAATTTAAAAATTAAGATATAGGTAGTACCTACTTAAAAAAATTTTATTTTTAGCAATAAAAGCTTTAAATAAAAAATGAAATTAACGTAGTAAAATTTTTCAAAAGTAAAAGGTATTTCTTATCTTTTCTTATTGTTTGAACAGACGATGAATCAAATATCTCTGCAGGATAATACCAATTTCAATATTATAATGTTAAAATACTTAAAACAAGCACAAACGGTACCAATTGACAGCTTCGATAAAACATAAATTGTTTTTGCTGAGAGCGATTTTATTTATGGCCGCAAAAAGCAATAAAGTAGCAAGTGTGCGCATTATTAACCTCTGTGTAGGTACATTTAGTGTTGCCAGGAGAAACAATAATCGAAATGCCGGATTTTATGGTTTCAGAAAATATATTTTCCCTTTTTTTTTTGCCATAAAGAGTCTCTAAGTTTTTCAGTAGTTTTATCAATAGCGTCTAATTTAGTTGCTAATATAACCTTTTCTATGTGTACTTTCAATAAATTAAGGCAAATAAAGAGTTGATTCGCTTGATTCTTCTTGAGCTTAACTTTGATTACTATTAACTAGCAACCCGCTCCGGTTTTGTATAAGTAACTAAAAAGTTTATTAGATCTAAGAAGCCTATTAGTAAAAATGGGGATTGGTTTGAATGTAAAGTTTTGAACATAATATCTCTTAGCCGGAAGATGATCCTTTCCTTCTCCAGACTACCGCCAACCCTTCTTTCAGATCACATTCCGTTCCCAGAACCTGTCCCTGATAACCCGAATGGATTCAGAATACCCAGAACCTTCGAGAAATCCTAACAGGGGCTAAACGTTGTAATTTAGTCGCGTATTTCTGTATCTGAGTAAAATGGCAGTACGGTTTGCGCGAACTATGTAAATGCCTACATGCTTGGTCGGTAGAGTCGGTGCGCTTTTGGAGATAATCTTATTGAATTATTTTTAACATTCATTATGAGTGTGAGCGGTTTAACTGCAATCCTTGTATATTGAAGTGTTGGAAGAACGGCAAAGTTTTTTATATTAAGAGCATTATTGCAATTCTCTGCTTGTGTACCCAGCACCTCAGCGATTAAACCCGGGACGGGTTTTAGTGACAAGTCAAGCCACAAAATTATCATTGGGATTATTCTAAGAAGTAAAATTCACAGAAGCAGCCCGGATTCAGAAAATTGGCGGTGTTACACCCCCTGCGCCTGATCCTTGGTCTGCCGTCTCATCGGATTTTGAGAGTGAGGGAATTAAGAGTGCACCAGTATTTGCGCAAATCCTCAACCTCAACAGCCTATAATGGTCCACTGCTGGACGCAGGGCTCCCCCTGATAATCGCCTTATTGGCTTATCATCTCATGGGGGGTTATTGCCCATAACCCACACGCTGGGCATGCGGTTTCGGGATCGCAGTTCGGTGGAAATCTATTCTGCAAGAGGCGCTGCTGCTCACCCCCCGGTGGTGCAAATTCTCAGGCGGCACCACACGGCTTCGGCGGTTTACGAACATAGGTGTTTTAGTTTAATTAATTTAATTGGTTTTATTAACCATTTTAAATAAAATAAATTGTGCCCCATAATGTGCCCTGCATATATGGCTAGTCATAACAATTTAATGCTGCTTTTATAGTACCTACCACCCACCCATACGCGGGTATCACACACTACATAGTAAACTTAGTATCAAGTCTCCTTGCAGCGAACTATTTCCTATAGTAAACCAAGCAACAGTTTAAGCTTTTAAATTTATAGCTAATAAAAACATAATGAACGCGCTTCAGTGCTAACTTGTGAGAATTAATACAGTGGGGGGCGGAGTTTACATAAAATTAGCATAAAACATCTACAAATATTTTAATCGTATTATTGTATTAGTTTCTGTTTACTGAACAAATGATGGATGGCTCTATTGATTGGTTAAGTGGCGGCGGCTGTGGTTATTTACGTGACACGTTTGTGTATTTGCAAGTCTATGGACGAGTTTTTCTTGTTTTTAGACGGTCGTTTGATACTTAGAGGTGAATCGTCTAGTCTAGTCTGTCCGAACACATAAATTAGGTACTACAATTAGTAAAAGTCAAGAGAGTGTCCTAATTTCTCTAGAAATAAAAAATATTTTGTAGAAAATTAACACACTTATAAAAAATATGTAAGTTTGACTGGGTGTATGTTTGTTACATTTTTACGCCAAAACTACTGATTGGATTAGATTAAATTTTTGCATAAATGTATATTGAGACCTGCAATAACACATAGGCTACTTTTCTGTAATAATTATATTATAAAGAGGAAAGATTTGTTTGTTTGTTTGAATTGCATAGGCTCCGAAACTACTGGACCGTATAGAAAAATTCTTTCACCATTAGAATCCTACAGTATCCCCGATGAATATAGGCGATAGACTATACCCGTGCGAAACCGGGGCGGAGCGCTAGTATCTCATAAACCAGATAACATGTGATAGAAATTTATATAACATTTGACCAATAATTGTAAGTTGTAACTAACCAAACTTTAAACTTATTTGCTTTATTTTTAAGAGAGTACAGTTGTTTTGTTTAAATATGTAAATAATTAGAAATTAGAATAAAAAGTGGGTATGTAAATGACTGACAATCAAAACTGCGGTGCCCAACGGGGTGTTTATACTGACTTAGGCTATAATTAGATCTTAAGCTTACAATACTCTGTACATTTATGCAATAAATAAATATCAAATAAATGAAATGAAAGGAGAAATGACCTTCGAACGTTCCCATAAAAACAATACAAGTCACGGGCTGAAGCTATTTCTTAATAAATGATACAGGGAAGTAAACCATCCGTAAATATTAGTACGAAATAACATCTTTCTTCACAGATCGCAGTTGAAACGGAACCGAACGCTCGAATAAGATCACAAGCTCTGTACCGGCCGCCGTGGGCCAACGACACTGTCAATTGAAAAGCAGTACATCAACTCAACCACTTTTGATGAACACAAGGCACATATGAAAAACTATGAAAAAATAAGTAGAATCCAATTGTGCGGTTGAAATTTAATTGAGATCACAAAGCTTTTTAAATGAGCAAAATAGTGTTAATTTAATATCACACAAGCAAAACAAAACCAACATTAAGATCGGTTCGTCCGTCTAAGCGTCAGAATGTATTAACAGAGTAACTTTCGCATTTATTAGTAAGGAGAGATTGGCCGTTCGCGGCGCATGAGTCGACCCCTCTAGCATAGCTCTTGGATTTCGTAAGAGTGGATGGACTAAGAGAATCTACCAGAGGAAGGGCAATTGCTTCGATCTGTCTTTTTTTTAGATCCTCTGCTATCATCAATTCACCTGCCAAGAGTGAATAAAGCAAAACCAGCCTTGTTTTAGGAAGTCATGTTCACGACGTATGTGTGCTGATGAGGAGTGAGGGATATAATATCCTGCATCGAACCCAAAAGATGTAGAGTCAAAGGGTTTGAAATTTTCGGCATGGAGTGGCATCGGCTACAACACTGACTCTCAAAATCACGGCGCACAATGCCAATTAAAAAGTAGTTACAATAACACGAGGACATTAGTCCTAAAGCATCAGGTTTCTAATATATTCACCGATGAAAATAGCCATTGCTTTCTTTTTCTTCCTCTTTCTCTTACTTTTTTTCATCTGAAAATATATCAGAAACCTAACGCTTTAGAACATTATGTAAAAGAACAATTTTGTTTTCTTACGTGTCTTCTATCCAAAGATATAAAATCCATAGGGCACCGCGATTCAAAAAAAAACAGAGTGGTCACCGATGTTAGGATCAAAATCTTCAAACCCCGTTCTGTATATCATTTACAGTGTGCCAAGAATCAAAGCGGAGCCGATGTAACTGTGAACTGGGCATTTGTCGAGCTTGCCGTGTCAATAAACTTGATTCGAAAGTGGAAGACGCTTCGACTTACATAAGCAGACAATGCGAGTGTTGCCTCGTGACTAGTTAGTATTGTAATTTCTGACCTGACGCAGGTAGGTTACTGTGAACGTTGGAAATTATTTGTGGATACATAGTACTGGGGCATTTCCGGGTTAACGAAATTCGTACTCTAGAAAAGAGTACTTTACGAGAGAGTAGATTGGTAGTTGGTAGTCTTAAAAAAAGAAAGCAAAAAACATTTATTTAGCACTTGGTATGGTACATGTAAAACATATTTTAACTATTGCAACAATATAGAGGAAGCTCAACTTATCCATATGAATACCAGTTGGAAGCGTTTCATACAAGTATATACAAGTTGTTTCTATTCTTTCATTCTAATTTTCATTTAAGTTTTAAATAGTCCAAACATTCATGATATGATATGTCTAAAAAAATTAACATGGAAAAAACCTTACTCATCCCGCTAACATACGTTAAGTGCTATCTCAATTATATATTTTTTCTCATATGGAGTAAAATACCCTAGTATGTATATCATCACAAATGCGACCTCGATCTTATATCCGACCTCTTTACATAGCGGCAACACCAAGAAAGTTTTAACTCAAACCCAGCTTTATTTATCCGATTCCCCCGATTCACAAAGAGTTATACCCATTACACCGAGAATTATATCCACAGTACCGTAATCCACAGTTTACAGAAACGCGTCGACACGGGCATGGCTCTCCGCCGGTCCAGTTATTCACAAACCGCTATTTACGTCAATCCCATAAGCGCAAACAACTGGGCAGATCTATTTTAATTTGTTTTGAAACTTGTTTTAATAGATTGTGCAAGCTTTTTTTTGAGAGCTTTGAAATTAACGTATTTGACAGAACGCTGTGATTGACGTCTTGAAAAAATGTTATGAAGTTCGTTTCACGAAACATGTTTCCTAGAAGTAGCGCTGTAGGCAGTACGACCGAATGAATTTTGACTTCAGAGATTATTGAGGCGTCAACCCCATCATCACCCACAGAAAACCTAAAACGAAGTTAAATAATAGATTCAGGCGTTACTTTGCGGAAATCCATTGCAAAATCCTAAAAGCTCGGAGTGGCAACATCTCTGGTGGGACTCTGCCGTTGTTGCTTGGCGCTCTCAGTGTTAAGGTCGAGTATAATTGTGGTGTCCTGATGATGTCTCGTGGAGAAACGAAACTAGTTGTCGTCTTGCTTTGATAGGTATTTTTTCATTTTGTAGTTGGTGTGGTTTTTCTTCTACAACGCGGACTACATTTTGTTAGAACTTATCGGAGAAGAATTTTCGCGGAGTTGATACTAAGCATTTTCATCCTTATATTTTTTAAAACGAAGCTCAATCACCAAAAGTCCTGCTCCGGTACTTTAAAGAGTTGGTATAGGCTTTAAGGTCTGTTTATGTAGGGGACAATCCACATAATTATACCCCCATGCGAGATGTCATTGCAGATCTTAGTTTTGACCCCCGACTTAGAATTAGAATACTTCAATGACCTCCAAATTTAACACAATCCATCATGGCTGACTTCTCTTATTACGCATCCAACTGTCAGAAGCACTCCATTCCTACTCATGTATCTCTTCTGATCAGAGATAAATTTGATTGGTATGCAAGGAATGGTACCGGGGTGCGATGATGCTCTGTGAAAGCAGAGGCCAGATGGGGTAAGCTGAGGACATGGCGCTATGACCATTAGCAGGACTAAGTCAAACGGTGGACTAATTTTGCGATGATGTTGCAAAGGATCTTCATTCTTTAATAAATCAGACACTTTTTATTAGATACATAGATAATATCTAAGTGGGTTTGTAATGTGATTCTATAATAATCATCATAAAAATGATAAGAAAGATGTAAAACTAACTACCTATGCCAATTTTAACACTTTAACGGACGACTAGAATCAACACTTCCATCAAAATGCGTATAAATTGAACTTTGTAAGTAGCAGTAAGTAGTACCTTGACTAAAATCAATCTTGGTACAGGACATCCGCATGAGAAAAAAACTGTAAATCATGGTATCATTGAACCGTCACAAGCTACCGATTTAACACTCAGGTGCGAGTTAATTGCCAAAGCTGTCAACTCCATGGGAGGTGATTAACATAATCAATCACGCCTGTCGGCAGTCTGATAACAGATCTACAACAAACGCCGTTTAGCCGGACCCTAGATAGGCATAAAGTCCGGATCTAAGTTCGGTAAAAAAAGCATATGCATAGTAGTACTTATACAAGTTTGAATCCAGAACATGGAGTTACAAAAAGTCAAAGTTTATACCAAGAACACCTAAAAATATGCAAGTGCGAGAATCAAATAGTCGATTGTCGATTGTTATGTTGTTTAATATATTTTGTTGATATTTAGACATTCTTTTGTTTTTCTGTAACAGATGCTTTTCTAAAAGTATTCATCGAAGCTTTAAAGTTTGTCGCTATTTCGATGAGAAAGATTGAACTCTATTTCAATGCAAGGGAACCTAAACGTGCTTTAGTTAACTTACAGTCAAAGTCAGTCTATGCAATGATGATCATACTGCGCTAGCGAAATCGACATCAACATCAACATAGATTCAAATCAGTTCACATAATGCGCAGACTGCCTTCATAACAGTGAGGTAATAGAAGTACCTTACAATTCAAAAACCTTAACCTCTTACATCATGACAATATAACTTACCAATTCACCACGGATTAAACTTGGCATTTCAAAAAGGATCGTTCAAAAACAGTTTCGCCGTTGAAGGATCCTTTATTGATGTTTGGGGATAAGTCAAATAAAAAAGCTTTTATCTCCCCGACACGGTGGGTCAATAACTAGACAAAGGCTTGAGCAAGATTGTAGGTAGTCGGCTCTGATCGGCCTCAAATACTTTACGGTGAGTTTATTAATTAAGGCAGCCGACCTTGCGGGCCGCGCATCCAAGGAGGTCGTTCGGGTACGGGAGGGAGAGAGACGACGCTATCCTCGCACCTGCTTTTATTCCCCGAGCCGCTCAAAGCGCGCGTGACCTGCCGAAGAGCTGACGCGCGCCATTTCAATCTCACGTCTCTTCATTGACCTTCTGATAACTGCATTGCACTGTCATCCATCGACGGCTGGCGCTTTGGTTTTTTGCGCTTTCTTTGATTTGTTCAATAATATTAACAGATTTTATTCAAATTATATTGATGGCACCCGTTTATTAAAACTATGATTGCTCAGTTAACATTGTAATAATAATAAACATAGACGTGTGCAAATATATATTATAATAATAAAGTTGCTAGCCGTAACATAAATAAACCTGTAAAACAAATAAAAACTAATCAACGGAGAGCTAAGCTGCTCGGTCGCCAGGCAATTATGGATGTTAAGAGGCGAATCTACAGTAAGCCGGTATAAATGACGTATCATACACAAACACATTCTCACAGCGAGTAGCCGAGAACAATCACAGAGGAGCGCGATCCGTAAGATCACTCGAAACCGCACCTTAAGCTCATTGTCAAACCGATTACAATAAACAAACAGGACAGATGCGGTTGGAATCTTGTCAAACAGGCGAGTTCGAGCGTTGACTTATTGCCGGTAGGGCATTTCTGTGTCTGCTTCTCACGACGGAATCAAAACCTTATCTTGAGCGTACAAAGTCTAAAGTATAAAGACGTTTGCGCGGCACAGGTAAAACACGAGTATAGCCGAGGCGCACACAGACGCAACTCAGTGTTGCCATAAATAAAAGATTCCTACAGAAACAATTGTTGCGTAGAGGTGAGCCTCGGCCTCGGTGAATGTAGTCGACTAATCGCCTCGGCTCGATCGCGAAAGTAGGTGACCGCCTGTGATTGACGCTTGCGAAACCCCGTTCGATGACATTTAGACGGACAATACTAAACCCTCGATAATTATGAAACTGAATGTAGCTACGAGTGTTACGTCACTTTACGCGCAAGGTTCTGTTAACGTAGCGCGTGTGAGATTGTTAATCTGGCTAATAATAGTTTTTAGTTATATTACGGCGCTAAACATTTATTAAATGCATGCTACCGCTTCACGTCATCATCAACTTTATTATTTACAGTCTTGACATTGACAGAGAAAATTATTTCTGCTATATCCACCGCAAACTCAACTTCTAACTTATTTATTTAAAAAGTGTTTTGCTAACGATATGCTCAAGTTTTGTTAGCTCACGTGAAGAAATATGGAAATTTGGTGTTATTATGATTATTTTTTTCAATAATCCGAACTCCACAGAATCTCTGTTCCGAGATAACGCCGCTCTACTTAACCTCGCCACACAGAGACGCGACGCGTAAACGAAACAATACGGTATAGTAACACAAGTTTATCAACATACTTCACTAATAAACCCGCGATCTATTTTCAACCTTAACCCCAGGCAGTAAAGTTGCGAGAATACCGTGAGTTGATTCTACCGACGACGTTGTTATACACACAAGCGCAATGACCATCTGTAAGGTAAGTATATAGAAATGTACTGGTGTGAACAGCAGGGAAATTTTATACCCCATGTACCTCACAGTAATTTACAGGTTTGTAGCATTTTAAAGTAAACACTTCTGTATGAGATTATCTTTTTAATTTATCTTTACTTGTCTTAGCAGATATCAGGAAGCTGGCGTCTGCAGGTAAACAGTACTTCGGCTTACCTTTAATGGTAAATATGATATCACGCATACCAAGCGTAAATATTGTGCCCATATCGCGGTATTATCAAAAATTATCAAAAATCCAAAATTTTAAATAATTTTAAAAACAATTTTGCCATTTCAGTTTCATAAACAGAAATATTTTTAAGCAAAGCCGTTCAATAAAGTAAAGAAAGTGAGGTATCAAGAGAAAACACGAAACTCGTTCATAAATTCATATCAAATTGAAAGTTTAAGCAAATGAACACGAGTCAGTAGATGCTTTCTAGAAATTATGTGCAACATACGTATAGACAAAACGAGATATTATTTTATGGGTATTCGTACGCATCGACCGAGGCGATTTGGTAAGCTATTTGTACTTAGTAGACCGAGCGCGCCCACCTAAGAACTTTCAACCAGAACACAGAAAGAGGTGGTTGTAGATGCGGCAATTTAAAACAATGACATAGAAGACGTAAGGATAGCTGGGTCTGAAAAGTGTCAAAATCACATTAATAATAATGATAATAAATAATGTTGGACCATTCACACATTATTATCTAGCCCCAAGCGAAGCAAAGCGTGTGTTATGGGTACTAGTTAACTGATAAACATAATACAATACATTTTTTTATACATAGAAAACGAGCAGAACACCCTGGACAAATATCTGACAACAACATTACTAAAGTCTTACCGCCTTATTCATTAAGTCTTCTTCTAATGACATTAGTCAGAGTGAGAAATAACACTGCTTTAAGTGCTTAGCAACTGTTTTAAGTTAGCGGATTTGAATGGGTTGGGGGCTGGTAGCCAGTTTTTAGTCACATAAGGGACAGTTATTTAACTAATAGATAAAAGAACATCAAAAACTATTATTTTTGGTTTTAATATTGATGCCGTAGAGTAATTGAACGATAAGGTATCTATTCGCGTCTTTAAAAAATACCAAGTACCTTAACTTATCCATAATATATTAGTTGGATAAACAGTTATATCAAGTGTCAATCATGTCTTCAAACGTAATATATTCGTACCTCCTAGATTCTCACTTGATGCAACTCCAACGGGATGTGCAGAGTAACATCAAATGGGCGCCATTTTTATTACAAAATACCTCCACCCACATAGCAGCGTGATATACTATTTGAATTAATTACTAATCACATATAAAAACACCTACACGTCAATAAGAAAGTGTATGAGTGTAATAAATAGGTTTACATACGATGTTACAAAGTAAAAGTTCTCCGCGGTCATTGATATCAAGCGTA
The DNA here is from genome assembly GCA_947086465.1 of Eupithecia exiguata. Taxonomy (NCBI): domain Eukaryota; kingdom Metazoa; phylum Arthropoda; class Insecta; order Lepidoptera; family Geometridae; genus Eupithecia; species Eupithecia exiguata. The sequence continues at coordinate 9,036,202 of OX352233.1, forward strand.
TTGTTCTTAGTGTAAATGAACACATTACTATAAACAAGTAGACAAAACAGACACATTTGGCATATTGTTTATTTCATGTGTTTATGTACCGTACATACAAGTACATTATACATTGTAGTAGTGCATAAAGGTCACGGTTTCTAATCCACTGATATTTGAAGGTTGTGCCTTCACAATCAAAAGTAGTGTTGATCACATTATCTATACTTCAAGATTGACCATAATAACACCTTGCAATGCATTTAACTGTACGTACGGAAGTAATAATTTCTTGGTCTACGATATTTTTCTTTGTATGGCGCTAGTCTTAACCGTAGGATTCCTCAGCAGAACTACATGTAAATCAAGTTTTAATATAAAACACATTTTGAATTATGTATAAAGATTAATATGTGTTTGTATATCCGTGGTTTGTTTATTATAATATTACAAATTAGTTGGAGTCTACAGATCAATAGCAATTTACATCATATTGTCAACCCCCTTACATATCCTGTGACCCAGACAACGATACCATAGTTTATGAAGCTACAACAATATGCACACAGTACTTAGTATTTTATTACACAATAAACGATCCATTCTGTCCTCCAATTTGTTACTTTTGCAACATTGTTGCAAATTGTCTTTTACGTCACTATGGGGGTCAGTGTGTGACATGCACGTGATATGTCACACCTGTAGAACAATAGGTGGGTTTTTAAGATGCGACGTGAGAGGTAATGTCAATGTATATGGTCACGTTTCTCATTACATTAACATTTTTTTAGCTTAAGCAGGTACATTTAATACCAGTGATATACATTTTGTGACGTAATTACTTCTCTAATTTTAACAAAATTCGTTCGATCAACTTTAGATAGACTTAAATGTGTAGGTAAATGTAACATGTTGTAAAGAAGATCATATTTAACAATTATCATTAAATATCCTACCATCAATAAAGTCAAAAATACACAATGTCTTTGGAAATAATATGTTGATATTCAGACATTAAATCATAAAATAATCTAACAAAAAACTAGAATCCGCGCATTAAATGCATAGTTTTTGCCGAAATCACCTTCAAGTCCAGACTTTGTCAACTCATATTATCAGGTCTATGCTTGTTTTTGCTGTACAATTTGGCTTAAACGCGTAACAAAGCGAACGAGACCACAAAAAATCCACAAACCAGTTGTTATATAATAACTACCTACTTAGCTGCGATTATGACATCGGGCTGGCTGCTAACAACGTACATTTAGACCAGGTGCATATAGCGAGCGAGCAATATGCCCAGGACTTTTACTCCATCATCACGATTAGTCAACGTACCGCAAACTTGTTTCTATAGGTTGACAAAATGTTTTTGAATTTTGAAAATCTCAGGACTATTACCTATGAAAAATGTTGAAATAAATATTTAAAATACATTAAAAATACAAAAACTTCAAATTAAAACATCCAGAAAAATTCAAAGGACACAAAGGTCCTTTCAATTTATGAACCTTACAAGTATTAGGATTGTTACCAAAGTTACATACAAAACAATACCTTTTCAAAGACACGACGCGGCTACATTTCCTATCAATAATCTATTTCTAGGGGTTGCCAGCACAGAGTTACGTAAACGCTACTTTATTTATTTCAAATTTTGACAAGTGACGTCTAACTAAAGTGTCAATCTTGGCGACGAAGACCTTGTTTTACTGGTTCACGAACGCACCTATGCTCGAGAATGACAGGCCTCGACGCTGTGACATCATGCTTCGACCGTCAGATTACAATCGAGACGATTTACATTAAACTTGTATTGATTTACACGCAGACAAAGTGCTTCTATTTCGGCGTGTTGTGAATTAATCGGCCACCCATGGCGTGTGTCACTTCCTTGCTATTGATAGGCAGGTTACCTTTATACAACCTTGGCAGTTTTGACAGATCTTCTTTTGTTAAGGAATGATGTGGGAATAATTATTATCATTAGGTATGACTGTCCGGTAATGAGACGAGACTTTGAGTTTTATCTTGATAATTACTATGTTTACCTTGAAACTGATACTTCTTTATTTCTAGATTCTACCTATCAAAACATTGTTATGATCTTGTAGGAAACATAATACGCAGTTCTTCCTTTAAAAAACGAAAATTTTTGTACAATGCCAACGAATACTAATAAAAAAAAATCGTCTCCTCATCTCGGAAAGAGTATTTTTGCACTCGGATAACGAAGACCAAAAATACTCTTTCCTCGCTGAGGTGGGATGAAAAGTTACGTGTTGCACTCGAGTAAAAATATTTTTTACCTTTTGATTTTTCTAACTTTTGATTCCCTCGCTAATGCTCAGGATTCTAATTTCTAAATCACTCGGTGCGCTCGTGATTCAATTTAAGAATCCTTCGCTTGATCGGTCATCAAAATTAAACACGCGGTTAAAAAGCAACTTTGCACTCTTGTATAACAAATAACTAATTTATGATCAGTCGCTTATATTCTTTTTCTACCATAACAATATACAATGCTATGATATGCGAAATTATATGATCTTCACGGAGAAATCATTGTTTTAAAATTAAATCTAAAATTATTCTGCGTTTATCTATAGAGAACAAATCAAAATCTCCCACAGGGTATTCTGGAGTAGATTGTTTATAAACTCAAATACAGTCTAGGCTTGCGTTGCTTTCCCATGATACGAGAAGAATTTTAAATGTGGCTTGACCTACTTCTTTCTCGATGTTAGCAACCTAAGACTGGAATAAGTCTGGGCTACAACGTACTTTACTTTATCAATCGATTTTTTATTCATCCAAAGGACATAGTCATTAATAAATTTTAAGTCCCCTAGTTATCAGGCAACTAATACAATGGATTGTAAAATTATCTGAAAAAAAAGAACTATTATTATCACGCAGGCATATTCAAGTAATATTTTTTATAGATTTAAACTTGTTGATTCAATTGTTCTCAATTAATACTTACTATATATATATGTATTTCTGCTGATTTATATGCACAAGAAACAAGTTATTTATTATTCATGTTATGTAACTTCTTTGGTCAAAATTTTGACACATAAGCAGCATGACAAATTGAACAACAAGTAATCGAGCCGATTATGTCAGTGTTCTCAACACTGAATTTATTAATGAATCAAAAAAGATTAATTTCGGTGGAAGGAATGATTAATAATACGTGCGAACTTCAAAATAACTTAAAATTTTCTTAAGGTATAAAAAATTACGGCTGCAATGTTGCTTTACACATATTCAAGAAAAGAAAAGGGATTAAGAAAATAAAAGGGAATAAAGGGATTAAAATTCTGACATATAAACTCACATTAAGAAGTTACATGTCACAATTTTATTCCTTCAGGTACTGTTAACATAAAATTTACATTTATCAATCTACGTTAGAGTTTTTCTGTCCTAACGCTTGGTAGTAAAAACGCTACTGCTTATAAATTAAAACAGCAAGCTCCAACTGAAAGAGAGGTTTTGTCAAAAAACCTTTAACTGTAAGGTCACATATCAAAAGAAAATCTGTTCTGATAACGTGTGTCAAATAAATCTTCCTTGAAAGGGCACAGAGGAGATTCACGTATTCCAACAGTAGCGTTTTTACGTTGTTTAAGTGACAAGCGATAGCGTGTTAACATAGGCAATTTTTTCAAGAAATATAAAATAAAAAAATGTACAAATTATGTTGGAGTAGCCTAGTGATTTTATACTTACAGGTAAAGGTAAAAGTTTCACGGTAATAGATCAGCCGAAAACAAATAAGGTTTCATAAAAAATAATACAAAAGGACACCTTTTCGATCAAAAAAATACTTTCTCTTTTTAGGGTAATGTCTGATAAAAATCAATGCGAAAACATTAAATGTATAGTTTTAAATACCTACTGTCTTGAAGATTGACCTGGATAGGGATTCACGCAGATTCTTTATTATAAGGTCTGTAATCTTATGACATAAGGCACACGTCGTGACCGACAGTGGAAGGCTATCAGAAATGGTGCGAGTTGAACCGGTGCCGCCGGTTCCAGTCGGTCGCGTGCTGACCACCTCACCCTTCGACACCTCAATTCCACTTGACTACCACTTGACTCTGCTGTAATTATATTAATCTTGCCATCTGAACGTAAATAGATGTGCTGCGTCATTATTATGCTAGTGCTGTTTTGAAGCTAATATCAAAATTTATTTTCTAAACACATCAATTTACAGTTGAAACAAAAAAATAGCAGTTCTAATTTTTTGTATTCTTTAATCGATTTTTTTTTGTTAATCATAATTAAAATTTAAATAAAAAACAGAAACGGATAGTTTATAAAAAATAAAATGTTGTTTAGTAAATCTGAATGTCGATAAATTCCAAGCACAAATTTTTAAGAAGTATTAAGAGATAAAAATACATAAGCTGACAAAACTAAAAATGAACACTATTTAAATCCAAATACGATTTAAACAACACAATCGGCTGAGGGTAGTAATAGCGTTATTGTTTAACTGATCAATCATAATAAATCATAGCATGAATCGATATTCAGGCTATAAAAGACAATAGACAGGGAGCTGTGCAGTTGTTTCTATGCAAAACATACATATGTTTTACAGAACCAATTAACTGCATGAGATTGCTTTGTTGGTTGGGTAAGATTTTATTGCGTTTTTAATCATTGAAAAGTATAGTTTAAAACTTGAATACTAACATATTTGTACCGATATCACTCGTTTTATTTTAATATCTTTTATGGTTACCTAATTCAGGTTCTAACCGGCGTTACCGAGCGAAATGCATCATTCGTAGCGAGCATGTTATGCCGGGTACAGACCAAGCGAGCGAGAGCGAGCGAATGCAAACGATTGGGATTTGACAATCGGTACGTTCGTTCCATATTGCTTATTGCTTTGATGTAGCGACAGCCGCCGGAGCACGGCCGAAGACGAACGAAGGCCCTTGTTTGGACTCGCTTGCTTTCGTAATGACGTCCACACTGGTACTTTTGCGTTCGTTCGTTCGCCTTCGCTCGCTCTCGCTCGTTTGTTCTGTACCCGGCGTTACATTTCGCCCTGTGCTAAAACCCATCTCATTGCTCTTTGCTAGCGCCTTCTTTCCCCGTACTGACTGCACGAACGCTTGCTGTTTAACACGCCACACAGCTAGATGATGCTGTATGAGTTGTCCAGCATTATTCATTTATGTATTTACTAGCAGCGTCTTGCGGTTTCACCCGCGTAGTTCCCGTTCCTGTAGGAATTCTGGGATAAAAAGTCTGCCTATGTGCTATTTCAGACTATAATCTATCTCTGTGCCAAATTTAATCCAGATCCGTTCAGCCGTTCTGGCGTGATTGAGTAACAAACATCCATCCATCTATCTATCCATCCATCCAAACTTTTGTAAATGTGTGGGGAATATTATGCCCCATCAATCCACACCTTAAAAGGTGTGAAGTTCTAGAAAAGTGTCCCGTCGTCAATGTCCACAAGCCTTGCTGCAAATACCTAGTTTTATAGACGGCTAATCATTCATGACCTTGGCTTTGTCAACTCGCAATCAACGCTTTGTTATATCCTTCATTAGGTATATCTATAAAGCAGTTGCCAGGTATCGATGACACAATAAGATCCAAGGGTACAAGGTTTATTCATATCTACAGCGTCGTCTTAGACACTGTGTGTGATACAAAATTGTGATACAAATTATTATTCATTTATTTATTTTCAGGCTGTATTTGCCTGAAAATAAATAAATACAATATACAGGATATTTTATTTATTTATTTTCAGGCAGGCCCAGGGCAATTGGCCTGCACTGGGGCAGGGCATTTCTTTTTCCCTGTGATACAAATCCCTTAACCCTATTTATTAATATTTGCCTGAAAATAATAATATTTATTTTCAGGCTTTTTTGCCGGAAAATAAATAATTATAATGCCCTGTCCCAAGGCATTTGCCCTGTACTGGGACAAGGCATTCCTTTTTCCCTGTGATACAAATCCCTTCATCATCATCGTGATATAGCCTCCCTTTATGTCACTGCTGGATCATCATCATCATCATCAACCTATATTAGTCCACTGCTGGATACTAGGCTTCATTTAATCTTTACCGAATAAAAATACCTACCATTATTTTAATTAAAAACCAGTTCCAAGTATTCAAAGCAATTTTTTCTACCACCTTATTACAGTTTTTAGAACATGTTTTAAATATGTTACTTAGACTAACACTTTCATAGCCCAAGACGTAGATGTCGTTCTCCGGCCCCGTGAAGGAGCTGGGCAGCTAAAGTAATAAGAACCCTGTTCGCTTTGCATTTGGAAAGTGAGCTTATTCATGTTGATAATTATATCACTACATTGCTCAAAAGACACCGGTAATATGACAAATTGATCAACAATCTGGGGGTCCCATAACCCTGGATAGAATTTCAAACATAACCTATACATTATGTATATCAGCATGTAGCTTGAGGTCAAATAAGTCTTTAACGGTATTTGAAGAAGTGCTTTTTATACGACACAGCGGTAAAGACACATTTGACAAAACTAGACAAGGTTCAAAACACATCGATGCGCTTATTAGGCGGCTTTATAAGAACTACACCCGTCCACGCCATGAAGTCTGAACTTTTTAGTATATCTCCTCACTTTAGACGTTTAAGTCATCATCATCATCAGCCTATATTAGTCCACGGCTGGACATAGGCCTCCCTAATGAGCGCCATAGCGCCCTGTATTCAGCTTGCCGCATCCAGCATCTGCCAGCAGTCTTTCGCAAATCGCCATCCCACCTGGTCGGAGGGCATCCTACACTACGTTCGCAGAGTCGCGGTCTCCACTCAAGAACACGTTTACCCCAGCGGTTGTCGGTTCTTTTCGAGATATGGCCAGCCCACTGCCACTTCAACTTGCTAATCCTTTGAGCTATGTTAACAACCTAGGTTAAGTAGGTACCTTAGACCTATTCAGAGTAAAGAACAAAATAAATGAAAAATAAGTCCAGCCATTTTCTCAAGGAAACTCGAGAAAGACTTACTGCAAATTCACACACTATAAAACATCTTACCATCGTTATATTAAATGTGGGAGTAGCACTAGAAGAACCACTAGGCCAACTTTACACGGACGTTGTTTAATAACAAAGTATACATAAGTAGGTAAGTAATTAGCAATGAGAACTGTCGAACAATGCAGTGGACGCGACGGCCTCGCGAATCCTCTGCTTATAGTGGGGTCGAGCGTTCAATGTCAATGGCCTGTGGTCCAAGTGTTGTGTTTTCCACAGTAAAACTTCATTTTGATCACATTTCATTAAGATAAGCTTGTAACTCTCTTCTTTTAGGTTGTTAAAGTGGTATTCCAGTTTTCCCCCTTTAACAAATGTTTCTCAAGGAGGAAAACTGGAATAAGCCTGTCTTTTGTACTAATTATAAACGAGCAGGGTTGATTCAGATATTAACACTAGGACCAAAACATTTTATCACATTTCACAACACACTTATCTCACTAATATTATAAACGTGAAAGTTTAGATGGATGGATGGATGTTTGTTCCTTTATCACGCCAGAACGGCAAAACGGATCTGGATGAAATTTGGCACAGAGATAGATTATAGTCTGGAATAGGACATAGGCTACTTTTTATCCCGAAATTCCTACGGGAACGGGAACTACGCGGGTGAAACCGCGAGGCGCTGCTAGTGTTAAATATGCGAAGGTTTGAATGTTTTGAAGTTTGTTACCTTTTAACGTCAAAACTACTGAACAGATCGGGCTGAAATTTTGCATACTGGTGGATTAAGGCTACTTTTTATCCCATAAATGAGTTCCCATAGGATAGAAATAACCTTAAAACGTTTCCAAAGTTTCCATAGAAACCACGCATATAAAGCCGCGGGCAGAAAGTAGTTTAACATAAAATGTTACAATTTTATAATCATGTCTAGTTTACTATAGTAGGTACTTATTTTACGACATGTATTTCCGAGTCATTCGTCAACTCACACCATCCAACTCCACTAAAATAAATTACAAGTTGGGACGAGTTGGATGGTGTGAGTTTTTTTTAATAAATTAATAAATTTGTAATTTTTTACGATTCGTCAACTCATACAAGTATGAGTTGACGAATCGTAAAAAACTGGCCTGCTCCAAAATACAAAAGATGCTCTCAAAACACATTTTCCAAAATTTTCCAAATTTTCATGGATTGTTAGAGTGATATTAAACTAATTGGAATTATTTTTTTCTTCGAAGAAGAAGGGTCGCTAAGTCGCTATAACTCCAAACCTAATACAAACCGTTGAACAGTTCGATCGCGTCGCTTCCTGATATTCCCTCGATAACAATAGTCACGTGAGCGAACACTGTCGTAAAGTAGACGCAGAATTAGTATAATTGTTTTCATTGCTTTATGAGACTAGCTACGGATCGAAGAACGACTAAACACGAAAGGGGAATTGGTTTTCATCATCATCATCATCATCATCAGCCTATATTTTTAAATTTTTACGTTAATACGTGTATTAATTCAATAAACTTTTGAAAAATGATCAGTTTCAGTGTGAAGAAATAACAAACAAACAACCACTCAAACTTGCGCATTATTAATATTATTGGGATGTGATTAGCATAATGTTAGTCTGATTAATGATTAAAAAATCAAATCAAAATGTTAAAAACAGAACAGTTTGAAACATTGTTTTTAAATAGCAGTATATTTCGAATAACGATATGGCGAAAACCTAGTTGACAAAAGACCATAAACATGAGAAACATAATAACCATAATTTATTTTTTCCTGTTAAGTATAGATAAGAATCAGTATTCTGATTTGGTACCAATACATACGTTAGATGGCGTGTTTAATATTTGTTTAGATTTAGGTCCTATCGCGTTGAGATAAGGTTGAAACATTTACGCAGGCTTTACGGTAGTTATATACATAAAATTTAGAATTCACAAAAGGCCAATCGGTTATTTTTATTGAGTGGAGAGAGATATTGAAAATACTACATTGATTCAATGTGCTGAAATAAGTGAGATTTCTATTACCTATTGAATGTTTTAAGACAAGATATTTCTGCAGAAAAATATATCGTAGGCATTGGTGTACTTAATAAAAATAAGAACAAGAAAATATTTATTGTAAAATTGTGTAAAACATCCAAAGAGAACGAAAGAAATATTTTCAATTTAGTGACAACAATTTTATCGATTTCGGATATACAATATTTAAACAATTCATTAGTAAAAATTGTACAGGTAGGAATTGAATATCTCTTATTTTTTATATCTTATCGGAATCTTTAACTACACTACCTGGTTATCAAAAAACCCCTGTGTAACTCCCTTAATAAAAGGTACTTAATGTATTTACACAGATCATATCAAATCAAAATAACAAGTAAAAAATATCTTTATTTACGAAGAAAATTACAATCAAATAATAGAATTATATATTTACAATTAAAACAAGTGAGCTAGCTGCAGACTGTTGCGAACAATCTACATGTAGCTCCTGATCCATATCAATACCAGTCGGAAGCGCTCCAAGACGCTGGCTGCATTGCCCCGCTGTAAGGCAATGCTGATACGCGGGCTGTGCCAGATAGTCACCAGCTCTGGAGCTGGTGACTATCTGGCACAGCGCGCTTGATCCCAGGATCAAGCGTCGCTTCGACGAGACGCTCAGAACAATAACACCAACTAACAATAAATATAATAGCAGTAGCATTATCAACAAATAAATAATTTGTTACATTTGATCCTTGCAAAATTTGTACACTTTTATTCTAAGTTTCGATAGGATTTTTCCATTTACTCGTAATAAAATAAAATTTAGTTAGGAAACGGAAAATTTTTAGAGTAACTAAACTCCACTAATGAGGTAAAACAATTTAGGGCTAGGTTCATAATTACTGACCAGATTCCGCTAAACGGGGACAAAATATATAAGTAATTACTTGGTATAATCGCATTTCGTATCAAAAGATTTTCAGGTTCGAAAATTTGTAGTTTCGTATTTTTTTTCTTAAATTTATAACAACAGTGCAACATAAAGCAGTTAGCGAACAAAATCACCAATAACTTTTAAAGACCGAACCATATTCAACTGGTTGTAAATAAAATATTCGCAACAAATTATTGATCACTTAATTTTATTGATATTTTAGTATCTTGATCTGCAAATTGAAATATAAAGCAAATAACTGACACAAATGTTTGTAAACTGACACCTTTTGATGACTCGTTAATTTTATATGTTTGCGTATTGATGGCTGTTTCCATATTGATCAGTAGCTTTACTTATGTGTCATCGTTTAGTTCAATATTTAACGTGTTTATCAATGAAATGCAAGCTTCAGGGGTTATTATTTTCATCAAATATCAAAGTGCTTTATTTTCTTTATACCTTCCAGGACTCTTGGACACGCTCTTGGACATTTCATGGAGTAGTGTTATCATCAACCCATCATCAACATCATGAAAAATCGTTTTTTTTTTGTGTCTATAGAACTTCGTTTGACCACAATCTCACCTGATGGAAAGTGAAGATGTGGCCGACAATGTATCACGAAAGTCTAGACGATACCTATTCACTATTGTCTAGAAGAGACCCAGGTTGTAATTGACGGGAAAAACCGCAGCAGGGAGCGTGTTCCAGACCATAGCAGTACGAATGATGAAGGTCTAGGAAAACCGCTTAGTGCGAGTGGACGGTGTATCCACCAAGTACGGTGTTAATGCGCTGTGCGTCTGCTTGTCCTGGAGTGGCAGGGGGATGGTGGAATCAGGTCACGTAGTTCCCGTGAGCATTCTCCGAAATGTATCCTATAAGAAATCGACAGACAAGCGACCTTGCAAGGTACTGTTCTTCAATGAGTCTGGAGGCTCTTCGTTCTATAGAGTCTAAAGCTGCAAGCATGGCCGAGCCGTCCAAAACATGGCAGCCAAACTCCAAACCAGACCGGAGCAGAGCTTGATAAAGGGATAGAACCTGTCCCGGTGTGAACTATCGCTTAACCTAGTTTAGAATTCCTAGCTTCATGGCTGCTGTTTTAGCCTTTGACTCGATGGAGGCTCCAAAGTTTGGAGTTGGTGTGAGCGTGACACCGAGCAGCTCAAGACGGTCTTTTACCAGTACATCTCGGAAAACAGGAACCTGGACTCCGGACTTTTTTTTGCAGAATTGTGTGCACATAGTACACAATGTGTGGTATTGCTACCTGATTCTTATTAAATGTTAAGTCTTGACATATCATCTGAGATTGATTGCCAATCTTGCCATGCAAAACCATAAATTTTCTACCTAACTTTCAACAAATCACTTCGTTATTACCTAAGTTCGGGCATATCTGTCAATACACCCAGTCCTTAGAACTTCGGAGTAGTAGCATAGCTAATTGGGTTCGATTTCGCTTCACTTCGATTGGAATGCGGTCGAATAGTGCACCGCTTACTTACTAGGTCCGGCATCTATATCAAAATATGTATTACTTAGTTGGGGTCAGCTCACATCGAGACGCGACGCGACGCGAGGCATCTTGAGACACAGCGCAGCGCCGCGGGGAGTTTTCATAATATATCCAAGAGCACTTATGTTAGCCGTGTGGTGCCGGTTTAGAATTTAAACCACCCCAACTCTTCCTGCGGGTGTCGTAAGAGGCGACTAAGGGACATACACTGGGGGGCGGGCAGCATCGCCTCTTGCAAAAAAGATCGACCACCAAACTGCGATCCCCAATCCGCATACCTGGGGATTATAGGCATTTCTCCACATGAGATAAAAACCAATAGGCAATTTATCAGAGAGAGTCCTGGTTAGGTAGGTATCTTAGGTACCTATCTCTTTAAAATCAAGACTACCTTTTAATTATTGGGTACATTTTCAGCAAATGTCAAGCTTTACGATTTAGTGCGCAATGTTATCAGCATATTTATTTCATAGGTGATTGTTTAAAAACAGCATCAGTACATATTGGCAAATAAGTGCACGATTGAGGGCCGCGTTAGAATGGCGACCTCTCGCGCTTGCCAGGGGTATGGTAACATTGAGGCATTTACCTTTCTTAGGCATAACTTGTCCTCAATACTACGGGCGGTGATTTATTATGTAGGTACAGTGCTTAGGTATTTTTGTTGCAACGCAATATGTGCCCAATGAGCTTGAATAATATAAGGTAAGCCAAGATTTGTCTTACGACCGATGTAGCACGGCAGGCGAAGGTCCACTTGCGACACAGCCTGACACAGGAGGTTGCGGATTCGATTCCCGCCTTGGGATTTTTTGTACGATCTGCAAATATTTTTTCTAGGAGTTCTGGGTATTTTCAATGTATGATAAAAAAAACTTTGTAATGTATTCTATTATATTTTGTCATCTAGTACCCATAACACAAGCTCTGCTTAGCTTGTGGAAGATGATGCTGTGTGGATGGTCCAGCATTATTTATACTTCTACGAATTCAGTTTGACGATAGTATCGTATTCGTGACGTCACTTTTTTCCATGGGATTTTGTACAGCGCCTCGTGCGGACGTGGAACTACAAAAATCCCATACCTAAAATATTGAAACAGACGTCACGATGACGTCTCTAAAGATAATATTGTCAAACCGAACTCAGGGCTCTGTGTAGAGCAAATACGAGATCAATGAGAGTTTTTAATGAACCACTAAAAACTTTTTGTAAAATATCTCTAGAGATAATTTAAGATTAAAGCCACTGAAACGAACAGGTAAGAGATCTATTTTGTTTCTACAGTAAACTATATCAGCATATTTAATCTTTCAGGTTTTCTTTCATGACCAAAATGTTATTAATAATAATAATCATTTATTTCAGACTATAGAACAGTTACAGATCTTATTTTAACTTATTCTACTTATTAACATTTTGGTATACATTGATATTGTTCTAAAACATTTTAGACCTCTAGAATTTTGAGTACATGTATTTTAGTAAGTCTAGCTCTGTTAGTATGTTTTTTTATAGTAATCTATCAGCCAGCAGCGCCGGACGCTTCCGGTTGGTATTGATTATGAAGATTGTATAGTATTTAGTCGAGCTCTAAAATCTAAACGGTTTTCAACAGTCTGCAGATAGCTAAAGTGTTTCATATGAATTTGGAAATGCATGTATCAAGTTGTAATTTTCTGTGTAAATAAAGCAATTTTGTGCTACTTTGTGCAAGTTTTTGTCACACAGCCATCCGGGAAATGTATCGCAATAAACAACTGACCTAGCACATGACGTAGACGATTTGTTTACAAAAACTGACGGCCAATGAGGCAGCCTTGAACTGAATAACACTATTTACCTACCATTTTAACCAAGATAGATTATATTTCTGTTATCCACACACAAGGTAGACCACTTCTAAAAGCAATGTCAAGTAAATGAAAACCAAAGATCTAGTGATATTTAACTTTGATCTAGGTTTCTTGCGTTATTTAATCAAAACGTTACTTACATAGATGCGTAGAATACACATAAAATAGAGGTATGTTTTATGATAATGGTGATTATGTAAATGAAATATTCAAAGCCGGATTTTCGATACCCACGAACATATAACATGTCTTCAAAACGAATAGCCGACTACTACCTAACATTTCGAAGTACATACGCTCATGTACTTTAGTAGTGAACACATCATCTGCAGCCTCTGCAGGTCAATTCCAATATACTGGTGAGTATATCACACCATCATATCAGAACAAACACATCCACAGCTGGACATAGGCCTCCCCCATACGACGCCACCAAGAGCGGTACTGAACTACCTGCATCCATCGACTCCCTGTGACCACTATGACGTCGTCGGTCCATCGAATTGATGGTCTCTGGAGTTGAAGGGAGTATATCATCACACTTATATTATAAATATGATGTTTGGATGGATGGACGGATCATGCTGAAATTTTGCATAGATGTAGCTCTTAACCTGGAATCAAACATAGGCTACTTTTTATCCCATGAATCAAGTCCCATGGGATAGAAATCATTTGTTGTTGTTTCATTTTTTTGTTGATTATATTTATTGTTGATTCCATAAAAACGACACTTGTGACGGAAGCCGCGGACAGAAACTAGTCATTAATAAGAAATTAATGGTCATTAATGCTATTTTAACTGGTGCATTTTGATTACAAACAAAAAGAAATAGAAAATAAACTAATGACTGGAAAAAATAATATAAGCGATTAACTCACAAATACATCAGAATCGACTAGTTGGTATCAAACTCTGCTTAAGTGGTTGGATGATACAGTGTCAAAATATACTTTTCGCATTATTTTGACATATTTATTTCTTGTTTTGAAATAACACAATTAGCCCGCGCATTACAGCAGCTAGTTTTCATTAGTAACGAATCATTTTACATTAAATTACCATCAGGTGCTCACTAAGTCACCGAGTAGAAAAACGGGTAAAAAGTGTGTCAGCTTGCAACGCAGTATCAGGTGATGCAGCTTGCATCTGCGGGCCTAAATGCATTTGTTCCTTTGGCCTTTTTGCATGCCCTACTGGCCAGTGGTCTAGTAACATAAATAGCGATGGGCAATTTATTATATTCATGATTATCTGAGCTCTTAATGAAACCTTTTAGTATTCTATATGCAAAGATGTTCTTAAGCATGATAGTAAACAAAAACAAAAAAAAAACCTTAGAATTGAGCAAAGGCAACACCTCTCGTCAAAACAAACTAAATGTAACTTTGGTCGTTGAGCAGGTTTGGTTAAACTGTAATGTTACCCATGTAGGTGGAGCCACCGGCGCTATAGTCCGTAAGAGGTCCCAAAGATTTTTCGGTTGAACCGACTAGGGTTTCGTGGCTTAGTTGGTTAGGGCACACCCGTACTGAGGGTGGGGCGCGGGTTCGAGACCCGCCGAAACCGGCAATTTTTGGGAACTTTTTTCATTTCTTATGATAATAAAACCCAAAATAAAATTAAAATACTTAATCAATATCAATAGGGTGGTATGATATTACAGTATTGGTGTAGACGATGTAGCCACAAAACCACAAGCGTTTAAGATCCATAAGTAACACAAGATGAAAGTTTTGATACAACTAAGGATAGATTAAAACAACAAAGCAACCAACAACTACAAGTCAAAAGGTAAAATGTAACGAGAGTCTCCCCAAATACAGCTCAGACTTCAGTCGCGATTTTTAAACAGATTTTAATTGATAATCTCAAAAATCGTCACTTAAGACTAGTATTCAGGGATAAAACTAGGACAGCCAACACAACAGTAACAGCGGTCTAGTTGTTCTCCAGGAAAAAATAAATAGCATTATAAATACCCCGACATCGCTTAGACAAACGTAATATTTGACACTTGCAATTTTCAATCGTAAACCTATGGAGTTTTATGTGATGGTAGTGTCTTTACGCACCTTGCATATCAAAAACCAGTTGGTTTAATGCATCCACAATTATATAAGTCACGTGTGGTCGGCTCGGCATATTGGCTATGGAGACTGGAGCAAAAAGAGCGGCCAAGGTAACTGGTGCAGCATATCGGGTGATGAACTGGGTTGTAGTGTACGTATCGTCGGCGCAAAACTGAAACAGATCGAATCAAAATCTCAAATCTATTATTAATTATTTTATTATATAGGTATAATTAAAGTTTAATACAAATCTCATTCTAGTTGTTATTAATTTTATTTTGTGAAATTTGTGTATTATTTGTCATTTTATTAATTTGTAAGTACATGTACATGGATCGTGATTCTACCCAGCCCCAAGCTAAGAAAAGTTTGTGTTATGGGTACTAGATGACTGATATAAAACCACATCAAATTGATCGTTCTTTTATTATACCCAGAAAAATCCTTAACAAAAATAGGTTATGTATGTATGCCTTGTTAACAGATATTTTATGTTGAGTTTGGTGGAAGTCGGTATAGTAAATTTGTGAGATTAATAATTAAAGAACAACTAAATAAGAAAAATACCATCTACCAGCATTGTTCGATACCGAAGCGGTCAATGTTAAAATGTTCATTCAAATATGATCTGCGGAAAATACTTTTGTGAAGATAACGTAAAAATATTGTGATTCCAGAAGTTGCTGACTGTACATTGTATATGGCAAGGTCGGTGGATGGCGCACGCGACATCATCGCCTCAATCACTTTCACTCAGTGCCTTATCCAAAAAGGGGCAGATCTAGAGCACTTGCCTCTACCCACACAAAATAAAGCTATTCTTGTATAAGGAGTATTTTAGATATGCAAAAAAAACTAAGAATTAGTTTATATAGTATTCATAAAGAAACCAATAAAGAAGCGATAGAGATATTAGCTGAAAACTTTCTATAGATCCATTTAAAACAAAATTAAATCTATACGTCGTCTCCAAATGAAGTTATTGCAAGTCTAGACCAGATAACTAACTAGCTACATGCTAGCTTCTGTTCGAGATCGAACGGGATCACTTTAGAACACATTTTGCAATAGCAACGTATATCAACAAACGTCAGACACATCTTGGTATACCAAAGCTAGAGGATCTCAGGAGAACTAAGAAGGTCTTAAACCTAAAATAGATCTCTTAGCAAATAATATTTGTGAGAATTAACTTAGGTAGGACTTTTACAACTAAATATGTGACAAGATGACCGAAAAAGTAAAAACCATGCAAGGTTAAAACTTTACTAAACCACGAATTTAATAATTGAAAAGTAAGAGTTTTGGTTTTACAAAAAGGTCGAAATAGCTCTCTGCAATATATTATTTTCCTGTTATGTTATCGCAATGCTGTTAAAATAATGACCTAAACCGTAGTCTACGTACGTCATACGCATTTAAAGATTGAATTTTATGTTGTCAAACTGATTCCGGGCCAAGTTTCCTTCCGACACATATTACTCACTTCAATTCTTACCGAATTAAAGTGAGTAATATGTGTCGAAAGACCGAACTTTGTTTGATGCTTTGAAATTTTTGTAAATTTTTTTGGTATTTCGTTTGTTCTCATATTATGTGCTCAAACACTGAAACTGTTGAAAATACACTGATTTGTGATAATGTACCGTAAAATATAAGAGGTACCCGGCTTTAGCTGTTATCACTCGGGATGTAGACAAGAAAATAAGAGATGAAGATAGAAGAAAAGTCACTAAGATTTTAAGATACCTTAACATTATATGCCCCTATACAGAAAATTGTATATTATCGTGTTTGGACGAGTCATATCCTCAGCATAATTGGCTACTTGACTACTACTGGGAAATAATTCTAAGGTATTGTCTGATAAAAATAATGCAAAGTGTAATTAATATTTCTTCAAGAAGTGCTTTTAGTTTTTATAAATAAGCTGGTGACGTCACAGCTATCACAGGTGTACTAGTAGTCATGACCGAGATTATCGATTTGGCGCGCCATTATTTTCTTTAAAGTTTGAATAAAAATAAAAGATTTTGAATCGCATCGACTGGTTTCCTTTAATAAAACATTTATCATCTTATCTTTAAGATTAAGTAGGTCTCTAGCAAGCAAAGTAAATTTTATGAAACCTTAAAGATAAAAAAGCCCAACTAAGGATAAGGGTTCAGGCGGTTTTTGTTTAGCGATATCTTTATTCTTGTGACCGCATGAGGTCATTATGTTTTGAAACATTTGGTTACTGCGGGCACAGCATTCGTAGAAAAGCTGACACATATTGAGGACCGGCACCTATTCCAAAAACGATGTCCATTCATCACTTGCTCTTGCAAAGACCTGTATCAACGTATATTCTGCGGTTCGTGATGGCTTTTTTTTCACTTTAACTAGCTAAATTTTGAGAGAAATTAATATAAAATTGAGGTTTTCCAATTCTGTTTCAGCTCTTACCTCTGACCACAAAATAATATACAAAACAGAAGCTGACATGGAAAATACTATACCAGCTTTGCTGGGCTTTGTACATCATCATGAGTCAGTAGATCCTTGACAGTTATTAACCTATCTGTGGCTTCCAAGGTGCAGACTTCAAACCAAGCCGCATAACAGACGGACAACCGCGACGCCGGACAAACTTATTGATTCAATGACGAACTAATTACATAAAAGCGGTCATACGCTTTGTAGGCTTAGTTACATAACTAGTATTGCTGGCCTTATTTTTATCTTGTGCGACATCGTCACTGGTTTTATAATGACGTCATAAGGATATGATTGACGTGTGTGCGTGTTAATATTTTGTATCCTTAGCTCTTTGAAAATTATCCCGAGTATTGTTACGATGTCGCAAGTTGACTCAAATTTGGCTGCTTTTCTTCGAATCCTATGAATTGGAACGTCTTAAAGTGCATCTATTATACATTTCAATAACTAACTTCATAGCTAGTCTTAATTATCTGAGCGTCTGGTCGAAGCAACGCGTGACCCGAGAGCTGGTGAGTATCTGGCACAGCGCATCAGCATGCCACATAGTGGGGCAATGCAGCCAGTGTCTTGGAGACGCTACCGACTGATATTGATATGGATCAGTTGAACTACCTGTAGATTGTTTACAACAGTCTGCATTTAGCTCAATTGTTTCAATTGTAAATACTAGTTTTAATCCACGTTTAAATACTATCATATAATATGATAGTATTTAAATGTGGATTAAAACTAGTACGCTACGCTGTTGATTCTTAATCTTTAATCCTTTCAAAATCTCTATCTATTCAGAAATATTTACCGATTCCTAAGGCATACAGTATATCACGTCATTGTACTCTAGTGCTTTCTATTCCAGCATAATAACTCGTCTTGTTTTACTTTATATTATAACATCTTGTGTACAAAAGAGGGTAATTAAGGGCTTAGGGTAGGTTCACGTAGCGGGGTGGCCATGTACGGCTTCGAGCGTTGACCGACTTATATATGTATCGTTAATTAATCACACAATCACAATAGGTATTCATTATGGTTCCTGTAACGTGGAAATACTAATTGTATATATGTTACCGTTTCAAATGATTATAATAATAAATAGATAATGCTGGACAATACACAGAACATCATCCATAATCATCACCATGAGAACTTTTGGTTACTGCGGGCACAGCATTCGTGGAAAAGCTGACACATATTGGGGACCGGTACCTATTCCAAAAACGATGTCCATTCAAAAAAGAGCTTGTTTATGTACTTATTTATTGGTGTAATTAGAACGACCTTATGCCAATTATACTAATTATAGTAGGTTTTAATATAAAATAAAGTTAGATTAAGTAAATTGAAAATTAAATAACATTATCAGAAAAAAACTACAAACTATTTTACTTTTATTGACATTCGTATGCCCGAAAAGCAGAATAATAATATAATATAAATATATACAATGAATCAACATTATGTGGATTCATTGTACCGTACGACCAACTTTAATTTATTTTCTACCCAACTTATAAGCTAATAGGTACGTAACTAAATGATTGGAGTATAAGAAAATAAGTTCCCAAAATTTTGGGAACTTATTTCATTTCTTAGAGATACCCAAAGTGCAGGTAAGCACTAACAAAAAAACCTTAGATTTGAGTATAGTTTGAAAATGACATATTCACTATAATATATGATTTGCAAGTATTTGAAATGCCAAATATTTACACAATTTTAATATCATGATAATTTCTGACATAGAATGTCTAAATATTTTGACACACTATAATTAGCATCGGAATCTACCTATCGGAACTTAAATGACAAGTGAAATTTATTGAAAGTAACTCATTAGTTATTTTTATTCAATTCCATTCCTCATTTAAATCAGAAAATCAATCTTTTATTAATTTCTTTTATTGGATGAACGAAACCACTTGATACTAATTTAATAAGAATGCAAACAACAAGAATGCCGAATCCTGTCGTATAACACTCGCCGCATTCAATGCCACACATCGGTGAGTCGGCTTTGTTTACACATAGCTCTCAATAACAATTTGACGTCGCACTTCGCAAGAACATCGCAAAGGTAAATATCAGATTCTAACTTGACTCGATGTAGGTACATATAATAAGAACTGTAATTTTATATATTTTTTGTTCTAAACAACATGAATGACGTAGTACCTACATAATTTTTACAAAAATGTTCATCCGATAAATAATAGACTCAGACGTTACTTGCGGAAATCCATTGCAAAATATTAGGATGACAATATTTAGTAACAGTTCCGCGAAAAAAAACCTTCTCCGATAAGTTCCAACAAAATGTAGTCCGCGTTGTAGAAGAAAAACGACACCAACTACATAATGAAAAAATACCTAAGAAATGAAATAAGTTTCCAAAAATTTTCGGTTTCGGTGGGACTCGAACCCGCGTCCCACCCTCAGTACGGGTGTGCTCTAATCAACTAAGGCACGAAACCCTTAGTCGGTTCAACCGAAAAATCTGGACGTCTTACGGACTATAGCGCCGGTGGTGAAACAATACCTATCAAAGCAAGACGTCAACTAGTTTCGTCTCTCGACGAGACATCATCAGGACACCACAATACTCGACCTTAACACTGAGAGCGCCAAGCAACAACGGCAGATTCCCACCAGAGATGTTGCCACTCCGACCGAGCTCCACGCCTTTTGGCGCGCGGAGGTTTTTTTTTGTTTTTTTTCGCGGAATTGTTACTAAATATTTTCATCCATCTGTTCATCCGAGTCAACCTGACCCGATTAAAAACCGATATAGACATCAATAAATATATAAAACAGGTTCTCCTCGGTGTATAATTTTGTCTACTATCGATTGGCAGTAAACTACACAGCGCATTCTTTATCGATGATGTTCAATATGCTTGTAACGATGGCTTCTTTATCTATTTTATTGTTTTTATCTGTCTATTTAGTGAGTCTGATGTCGCGAAGCCTGTTGGTTTTCAACAGTTTAGAGTAGGTAAATCTATTCTGCTGTGAATTCAAAGATGACAAATTGAAAAGTATATCTACAACTTTTTAAAATAATTTGATTAATCTTTTGTTTAACATGTCTTAAATAACATTTTGATTCATCAACCAATTCAAAGTCAAATGCATTTGCAAAATTACTATAAAGTCGATGTTTCACCGCCACGCACGGAGAGGCTACGCACGTGTTTCTCGCTTCGCTTTGCAAGATAATGTATGTGATAACGTCCACTGTAATTTAACAACACATGTCATTCCTACATCCGTGGCTTGATCCAATATGGAACCCACGCAGCTAAATGCTGTCCACGCTATGCACGCGGTACACGCTATGCATGCGGTACACGAAAACCGGTAACGTAGACCCACATTGTCAAACAAACGGAGCTACGCAGCTAAAATGCGCCGCGTGGCCATGCACAGCGTGCGTGACGGTGTGGGACAGCGACTTTAAATAGCTCTTTAATGTGTAACAATCGTTTCTTACTTTGAAACTTTAGATACAGCGTTGAATTTATTGCATTATTTTAATCCAGAAATAGAATCAGGTCATGATTTTCAGGTTTCAAAGTGACTTCAATGGTGACGAGAGAGTTTTATTTTTATTAGTACCTACACGGATAAAGGTTAACAGCTGCCAAAACATTAACGGAGCTCAATGATCGACGAAAATGTAAATTAGCGTGCATCAAGGTGACCGATTTTGGGACAATGTTGTTGGTTGATAATACTTTGACTGAGCCCTCTTCCAACAAAGGATTAACTTGTCCTTGAACATGCAAAAACAGCAGGTAGTATTACAATTTACCTGATTATTA
The DNA here is from genome assembly GCA_947086465.1 of Eupithecia exiguata. NCBI lineage: Eukaryota > Metazoa > Arthropoda > Insecta > Lepidoptera > Geometridae > Eupithecia > Eupithecia exiguata. Next base: position 9,057,905 of record OX352233.1, read on the forward strand.
AAATTATTTGCATATCTCACACTGTAAATAATTATTTATCAATAAATTAAGATCTGGCCAATGCGGATATAAAAAGAATCCTTTTTGAATTGTTGAAGACGACTTTACGATGTTGCTCTTAAGGCGCATACTTCGCTTCTTCCGCTAGAGAAGAAAAAAAAAATAGAAGCGAACAAACTCAATAACATTTTGTTTCTTGTTTGTTAATGACTATTTATAAAACTGTTTATGTATAAAATTTGACTAGTCTAAGTGCTTTTTTGAAGCCTAAAGAAATAAAGCAATTGACTTTTGACATACCCCAGTCAAACTAGCGCCGCCACCTACTTCATCTTATTATACCGTTTTACAAAGGAAATTTCAAAAATCCATCGCACAGTTTGTGATAGATCTATTATAAACTTTTTTTAATGCGTCTATTATAGTTTTATTCCATTTAGGCAGTGAATCGAAGTTGACCTTGGTGGCCACCAAAATCTATTTTCGATTCACTGCCTAAACTAATTAGAATAAAACTATTACAGAGAAATAAAAAAAGCTTATAATAGGTATCACAAACTGTGCGACAGATTTTCGGAATTTCCTTTGGAAAACGGAATTATAAGATAAAGTAGGTGGAAGCGCTAGTTTGGCTGGGGTTTGGCTTTGGCTGGGCCTTAACTAAAGAAGCGGTCGTCACAAAAAGTAAACCGTCAATAACTATTGATCAAAACACAGAAACTGCTTATCGATTTGTAGCAGATATAGATAGACACGGCTGAGTTTTTTACGTACGATGTTCTCACCTTCACTGTGAAGCTTTCTTCATTAATTAACAACAATATCGTTCTGCGCCAAAAGCTTCTCACAGTATTTGGCTTCAACATCGACATTTTGGATCCGATACAAGGCCTCTTCACAGTCAAGGTGAGATACGAAAAAATATCGAAACCTTCTACAGTCTCACTTTACAATAGTTTTTATAATTAAATAAATAAATAAATAATGCTGGACAATTCACACAGCATTATCCAGCCCCAAGTTAAGCAGAGCTTGTGTTATGAGTACTAGATAACTGATATACATAATACAATAGAATACACAGATAGATATTTTTATTATACATAGAAAACAACCAGAATACCCGGAACAAATATCTGCAGATCGTACAAACATTTGTCCCAAGGCGGGAATTGTACCTGCTACCTCCTGCGTCGCAGGCGGACCTTCGCCCACCGCGTCACAGAGGTCGTCATAAAAGTTAAGATTTTTGAATGATCATTCTAAACAAAATGGGAACAGCAAAGCAAAATGGCTAGTTAGTTACTAGGCACCTATAAGATAAAGAGGGTAATAAATTTGAAACCAGAAATAGCTCAGCTCCCAAACAAATTGCAAAGACCGATGTGCGTTTCGTGTGCGAAGTCATTTGTAATATTGCATCACAATTATACGAATTCCTATCAGAGTTTACCCGGCATATTACATTTATTAAAAATCCTTGCCCTTTGCATGTTAATGAGAGTTTCAGGTAGAGGAATAAATTCAACATACACACAAACAGTCCTACAGTTCTAGAATATTCTTAGTAGCCTACTTAATAATTTGTCTACCTTACCCTTCGATAAAAGTAAAAAGACCTTACCTTAAACATATTGCAAAGAGAATTGATGATTTGCCCATACAAACGTACTACCAAAATGATTTGTAATTCGAGCATATTTCCACTAAGTATAATCATGTTGTTTTTTGTATTCGAATAGTATATATCTAGGTTCCTGGTTGGTTTTTTCCTTAATAATACACACCTATAATGAAATGTATACAAAAATATGCAAAATCGAATTTAACACATGTTTACGTCTAAAATTACATGTTTTCGTCCCATTTGTTTTGTATTAAAAACAACAATATCGTACGTTTTGTATGTACTATTTAGGAACATAGCTTATATTGTCTAGTTACAGAATAACAACACAAGGTCTAAGATTCGAAAACTTTTTAGTCATCATTTTTGGTATTACGGAACATAATAATTCACGAATTGAAGTTGCGAGCAGCTGTCGCCGGATTCTTAAGTTATTCATTTACCTGGAGCTGAAACTCCAACTATCTTGCTCTGTATTTGTCGAAAACGT